>CM070623.1:52399481-53666981 GCA_036346255.1 Ampelocalamus luodianensis
ACAAATTCTCAAGTGACATATTTCAAAATATGCCCTTTATTTATATGGGCACAAAAAGTGCAATTAGGCCCTTACACGATTATTTCTAATACACCAACACTCCTCTCAAGATGTGCCAAAAATATCAACTAGGTCTATCTTATTTCATATTGTAGCACCTTCGCTGGGATCTAACCTTTAGTGAAATAGTCAACCAATTGTTCACCAGACTTGACATACTTCAACATCAGCGTCCCGCCTTCCAGCTTCTCCTTAATGAAGGATCTATCAATTTCAACATGCTTGGTACGACCATGTTATACCAGATTATTAGCAACATTGATTGAAGATTTATTATCACAATACAGTACTAAGAGGCTAGTCCTCAACATCTGAAGCTTAGACAATAGACCATTCATCCAGATTATCTCACTCAAGCTTAACACCTTTGCTCTACACTCTGCCTCTGCAGTGGATTGAGTCACAATCTCCTGCATCTTACTCCTGCATGACACAAGATTACCTCTTACAAAGATGCAATATCCAGAGGTGGACCTCCTATCATCCACACTGCTTTCCCAATCAGCATCACAATATCCGTCCATATTTAAATGTTGATTTTTCCTTAACCAAATGCCTTTTTCCAGGGCTACTCTTCAAATATTGCAGAATCCGATAGACTACTTCCATGTGTTCTGTTCTAGGATCATGCATATATCGACTTACCACACTCAATATATATGAAATATCATGTCTTGTGTGGCATAGGTAGATTAGACACCCGACAAGCCTTTAGTAAGTTTCCTTGTCAACTGAATCACTTGACTCAATACATAACTTGTGATTCCTATCAATAAATGAAGAAATTGGATGACACCCGAGCATACATGTTTCAGCCAACATATCAACTTGATCTAGGAGAGAATTACAAGAGCAATCAATCTCAATCCCAAGAAAATATCAAAAAAATTCAAAGATCTTTCACCACAAACGCCTTTCCTAGTCTTTCTTTCAAGCACTTGATTTACTCAATATCATCTCTAGTAATCACAATATCATCTCCAATTATCACAATATCATCAACATAAACCGCCAATATGGTTATATATGATCCTCCATGCTTGTAAAATACAGTATGATCTCCATTGCACTGAGAATATCCCATACTACAGACTGCATGCCTGAAACTATCGAACCACACCCGTAGAGACTGCTTCGCACCATACAAAGACTTCTTGAGTTTACACACCTCTCGGCAGTCTGTCTGTTCTAAAACCTAGAGGAACCTCCATATATACCTCCTCTTGTAAATCACCATAGATAAATACATTCTTCACATCCAGCTGATGTAGAGGTCGTCCAAAATTAACTACACAGGAAATCAATGCCCTCATTGTGCTCATCTTGGCTACCGGTGCAAACTTCTCATCACAGTTTATCCCATATGTTTGATTGTAACATTTTGCAACCGATCGTACCTTGTATCTTTCTAGGGAAAATTTGATCAGTGTCATCGCAATCGTTCATGATTGTAAAAAAAACATCACAGTCGAGGTTGATTGGAAAATACCATCGTAAACACGAAAAACTCTGGAAAATGCCATTACCGCCATGCTTTCTGTCCCAAGAGTACGAAATGACTCTTCTACCCTCATTCTTCTTCTATTTTTTTTTCTAAGGTTGGTCTCACATGTCATTCTACCTTTGCTTCTCCTCCACAAGCCGCCGCCCATGGTGAAGGACAGTGGTGGCGACGCTTGCCTTGGGGGATAAAATGGAATGTTTTAGCATCCAAAATTGTTTTTTGGAAAAATATTTTATTTTATTTTATTTCAAAAATAAAAAAATAAAAACTAAAATTGTGTTGAGAAAAATTTAATTACTCTCAAAATACCATATTGAATTACTCTAAAATTTTTATAGATTTTTTTAGAGCTATCTTGCTATTTTTCTAGCTTAAAAAGTATTTTTTGTCTTTTAAAAATTATTTAGTGTGTAAAAATGGAAACAAAATTTAATTTGAGAATATTTTAATTATGCACAAAATATCATATTTAACTACTCTAAATTTTTTATAGAATTTGTGGAGCTATCTTGCTATTTTTTTAGTTTAAAAAGTTTTTTAGATTTTTAAAATTATTTACTATATAAAAATGAAACAAAAGTTGAAAACATTTTTATAAGTGCAAAATGTCTGAGGGAATTTCTATAAATTTTCCTAGAATTTTTTTTTAGCTTTGTTTGGTATTTTTGCAGATTTAATCTGTGATTTCTCGAACTATTCTCTACGAAGGGTAATGTTGGTATTTCTGAAATTCTCTCTCTCTAAGAAAGGCTCTAACGGCTGTTTTGGGCATAAAACATGATGACAATGGCATTTTTCAGAGTTTTTCGTATTTGCGATGGTATTTTCTTGACAACCTCGTTCACGATAATATTTTGCAACTCGCGAACGATTCGATGGCACTAAACAAATTTACCCATCTTTCTATCTTTCCTTCATGAGTTTGCTTCACTGTAAACACCCATTTGCATCCCACTGCCCTCTTTCTTGCTGGAAGTGAAACAACATCCCATGTCTTGTTCTTTTGAAGTGCGCTAAGCTCCTTTTTCATCATATCCTTCCACTTAGGATCCTGCTTAGCAACTCGTCAATTCTTTGGAACATATATTATCTGAAGAGATGCAATGAATACTTGTATACATGTGAGATATGGGATTATGAGATAAAATTTGCAATGTCATACTCAAAGCCATACTGGAGTGGAGGATTTTCGACATTAGCTCTAGTTTCTCTCCGTTGTGCAAGTGGCAACTCTAGATGTGAATGATTAGAGAGAATATTACCACTCACCTAGAGGAAGACAAGGAACTTGATGGAGAAAGACCCAATGAGGGATTATTTGGGACATGATCAATTGGAAAGGTCGTTTGTTCAGCCTATGGTTGTTCGAGTTGCCCCCTCTGTCGGTGCTCATAGCTCCACCGGTTCAGATGTCAACTACTTCTCCCTATCTCCCAAAGCGCCTTCATTGATAAACCTTCAATTCTTTTGGGGTTGTTACATCTCTGGCACAATCTGTTAGGCTCAGTCACAGAATTGCCCCCACAAACGACTTCTTCTCGTTGACTATCACTCTCTTTGTTCTCCCCCTCTCGACTGCCACCCTCAGTAATAGGATAGAACTCTTCCAAAATCTAGCCAAGATTATCATCCCTTGTGTAGTACGGCTCAAACTCCCGAAGTCACATCCATACTCACGAACGGCCTTCTCTCAACTAAATTCCAGCATCTGTAGCCTTTCTGACTTGATGAATAGCCTATAAAGATATATTTCATTGTCTGAGGATCCAGCTTGCCAACTGTTGATCGGTGATCTTGTACAAAGCAAACACAACCAAACACATTGGGAGACACCTTAAACTCCCACTGACCTAATAGAAGTTTAGCTGAAGACTTCATTCCCAGCATTCGAAATGACATGCAATTTATGAGATACACTACCGTCATCACTACCTTGCTTGACAATCCCTTTGGCACATTCATCCGAAACATGAGTGATCGTGCTACCTCCAACAAATGTTTATTCTTACTTTTAGCCACTCCATTATGAGACGGGGTTGCTAGATAGTTAGTTCGATGAAGTATCCCCTCCTCCGAGAGAAACACTGCAAACTCCTTGGTAACATACCCAATTCCATTATCTGTTCAAAGAATCCAAACATTTGCATTAAACCAATAGAAGTCCCGAAAACACTCTTATGCTTCATCGTATAAATCCAAGTCACACGAGTATAACGATCAATAAATATGACAACCACATAGAACCACTCATAGGGGTAACTAAGCATGGACTCCAAACATAAGAATGCATTAGTATGAAAGGCTAATAACTCCGAAGATCAATACTACTATGTGTAGACTATGTATGCTTTCTGAACTCACAAGCATCACACACGAGTTTACTCCTGTCTACTTCATTGAACAAATTGGGATACAATTGGCTCAGACTCTCAAACGATGGATGTCCTAAACGACGATGATGTAACAAAAGTTCTCCTTCAACACCTCATGTAGCCGCAGCCAATGCCGCATAAATCTGATCGATGTATCACAGCCCGTTACTCCTGATTTCACTCCCAATCCTCTTCTCAGTTCTCTTCTCCTGGAAGAAACAATAATCCTCATTGAATAAGATAGTGCATTTAAATTGGTTAATGATAGAACTAACAAAAAGAAGATTGACTAGAAAGAAGGGAGCATGCAAAATAGAGAATAAAACAATGGATGGTGTGCAATCTATAGACCCTACACCCTAAATAAGCTAACAAGTCCCATCAGCTATTTGAACAGTTTCAAAATGGGTTTATAGAGTGTAATATGCAAATGCACTAAGAGAACCCGTGACATGCTTAATTACCCCTGAATCTTTTATCCAATCAATATGAGAGTACTTATAGGTGGATACAAGTGTCTGTGGCTGAGTGCCTTTGCCCACATGGGCGTAGTTGGCAAAGTTACCAAATGAGGTGGTAGTTGCTGTCATGGAATCACTAGGAGTCTCCAATGCCTTACCCTGCTGCCACTTCTCCCATTGCATAGCCCGCTCGCATGTCAGAGTAACAGACATGCTCTCCTCTACCATAGCCACATTGGCCCAAGGGCCACCCCTACCTCGGCTTGGACCTCCACAATCTTCACCTTGATCTCCATGTTCTCCACCTCAGCCTCCATGGCCGCCACGACCATCATGATCTCCACTTCGACCTCCATCGTACCATAGGAAAGGACAAGCATGACTTAGGTGTCATTTTACCCCATAGTTGTAGCACTCCCTGTCATCAGGTATAGCGTACGCAGACCTGACTGGGTTGCTGCCCCCCTATTACTTGTAATCGAATCTCCTCCTATACCATTGCCGAAATAGCCTCTTCTATAGTAGAAAAATTTACCAAGTGAAGCATGCCAGCTCTCCTACTCTCAAAACTCTGGGTCAACCCTTTAGAAAGTGTGCGACTCGCCTGCGTTGCAGCCACACCCTACCAACCTCAACATCATCAGCACATGTCAACTACAGTGGATCGTAGTGATCTAAGTCTGCCACAGCTGCTACAACTCACTATCATACTCCTAAATGATATTCTCTTCCTATTTCAGGGTCTCCACCTTGCCCTAAACCTCTACCATAATTATTAGATTGCCTACCCTAGAGTACATGTTGCTCAACGTCTTTCATATCTCCGCTACACCTTGCATTGCATCTACCACCCGAGCGATGGGCGAAGACATTGGAGTCAGCAACCAAGCCACCACCACAGAGTTGGTGGTGTTCTACACCCTCTAATATATACTCATCTTATCTACAGGCTCAACACAAGTCTCCTTCAGGTAGTGTTCCACCCCCTTTGTCTTTAAAAGTACTTGAGCCCATCTAGACCAGCTTAGGTAATTTCTGCCCCCTTCTAACTTTATGTCATTCAGCATCAGCTCCAACTTCAATTCAGATGACCAGCCCTGCATCGGCCCTCGGACCAATCATACTCGTCGCTAAGAGGTCATGTAATATACTCCTCATGTCACCTTGTGTGACCAGCGTAAAAGTAGTCTCGACAACTGCATTTCTCTTCTCTTTTGTTGCCTTCATTGCAGCTTCTTTCTCCTTCCTCACAACCTCAATTTTCTCAGGAGTTATCTTCTCGAACAACTGGAGCAATGCCAATCACCACTAAGATATATTGCATGTTACTACACGATCGTGATAACTCTTCAATCAGAAAGGGTCTAACTGTCTAAGCACCATCGGTCATCACACCGACCACACAAAGCAACATCTCCCAATCTCTGTGTGCCTCCCCCTTTTCCACTCTGCTTTTAGTCTCCCTGCAGCAAAGCAAACAACATCACACAAACAACAACCACCTTATCTCCTCATAGCAAACAACAGTAGCAAGCCCTTGTTTCTTCCTCTCCCCGTCTGTGCTCTTCACGATAGCTAATAGGAGCTGGCGAGCAGCCGGCGGCAGCGGCACAAACGTGACTGCGAGATGGCGCCGTGACGCCCTGCGCTCATGCCCACGATGCGTTGTGGCGATGGCCAGCGCACGCGTCTGTGAGGTGCCGCGGTGGTGGCCCGCATGCCCGCAAGACGGCGCTGCGATGGTCCGAGCCTAGGCAACGACGAGGGCTACAGGTGTCGGCGGTGGCGGTCGAATGGCGGCGACAGATCGGATCTTGATCGCTGGTGGACGGGCGGCGGCGGATTGGATCTAACATGAGTTTAAGGATTGGGTTAGGCTCTGATACGATTTTGGAGATTAATTGTGAGTCCAGGAGGATCTCACGCCCTTTATTTATATAGGCATGAAAGTGCAATTAGGTCCTTACACCAACATGCACTAATCACCATAAAATTTAAAATTCGTATTGGAAATGATCGCAAATGACGAATGATGTTAATGCTACGTTCTGTAAACAAGACTATCCCCGGCAGTGGACTCTTGAGCGCCTCCTTTGTTTGGAGATTTCTCCTGTGCAACCACGCTCTGTTCAATTTCTTTCATGCTTATCTATCTCTGGCTGCATACATGAGAATCAAATGTTTGGGAACCGTGCCATTCAGGTTCCTCAGTAGGTGGAATGGGAATGGCACGACTCTACTGTACGAATCGTACGCCCTCATCCGTACCTTCACGCCTGATCAGGCAGTTGGATCATGCCGTTTTGGCCCTGCCACATTTGCACGCCAGGGTGCCCGTGCCCTGCCCCCGTTTGCCCGCGGCAGCTCAGTAGCTCACTAGGCGTGATCGCAAAAACAGCACCAACACTACCTCATCTCGTGTGCATTATTGGGCTCTGCTCGCGACCGTTGTGTGCTGGAGTAGCCGAGTAGTACCCCTGCCTACGTCGCCGCGCCAGCACGCCGTGATTTTCGCGTGCTGCCGACAGGGACTCCCCCGTGCCCATTTTTTCCAGCGGAATTCCACATCAGTAATCAGGGATTCGTGGGCGCCGCTGTCCATTTTACGGAGCATGCGCATCACTCACTGGCTTTTGCTCTCCCTCCGTGCGTGAAGACAAATTCAGCGAGAAATGGACGTGTTCACCGTCCCGGCGCGGCGTGGGACCGAGGAGACGCACCTTGCGCCGCTACGCAAGCGGGGCTGGGCCGCATCCCCGGAATCTCCCGGCTTTTTGGTAAAGCTGTGACGCGCGTCGCGCGAGCCCTTGGGCGTCCCAGAAACGGTCGTATCCTTTTTGCTTTCACGGCTTATTTCATCGGTGTTTCTCTGCCTGGGGCCCAGTAGTAGCACTCCTGAACAAAGAGTATATTAGCGTTCCCACGACAGAGTTGGTTTTTCTTCACAAAAAATAAATTATCACGAGTTCACGACCAATAAATCTGAATTAAAATCCGTTCCGTTCTCCTTTGGCGAGGACTGATTGAGGAGAATGCAACCTGGCCAGCACTCTTGAGTCTCGAGTCATCATACCATAGAGTTAAAATAAGATGGTAGGATATATAACAGATAAGCTAAGCCTGCTTAGATACCGATGTTAGGAACTATCATTGCAAGCACATAAGATGAGATCCTCGTTCCTACAGAAAGCTAAGCCTGCTTAGATACCGATGTTAGGAACTATCATTGCAAGTACATAAGATGAGATCCTCGTTACTTTTTATGCAGAAGTACGCCATTACATAGTTGTACTTGATGTGATCTATATATATGTGGACTGTTGTACATGGTGTCTATCTAGTTCTAGATTGTATCTTTCTGTATTGAGAAAAGAGGAGGACAAGAAAAGGAGGGCGCCACGGCTTGCGCACCAACTCTTGTTGTTGTCTTAGCTGCGGATCAAGTCAAAACACGCTGTTTTCAGATGGTAACGGAAGCGTGCACTGTTTAGTTTGACCCGGCTAGCTAGCTCCTGCAGCTCCCGGAATCGAATCGTCAGGAGGAAGTTGAAGCCTAAAGACAGCTAGCCGGAAGCGTAACCATAGATTCAGAGCGCATTCAGTGCATGATTGCGTAGTTAGTCTAAGCACGATCCAGTCTGATGTGATGTAGGAATGACAGCCTAGAATAACCGATCCTAGCTTGCAGTATCAGTGCAACTTGAACTCTTAAAGCGCAAAAGCCAGAAACGCTTGGTCACTTTTGCTATGAGGTAAGAAGAATATCCAGGTAGTATCACACAACCTTACTGGAAAATGACAAAACTTTGCAACCAAAGGTAACAATGATTTATACCCTTTTTCTTCATCGGAAGGGAACAACGTCACTGTCCGTTAAGAAACTAGTACACGGAAGTACTCAAATTGAACTTGGGCAGAAGGAACCTTGTACTGCTGCTTCATCTGAGATGCTACTCTAAACATGACAAACAGTGGATTAATTGCAGCTTCATAATCTCATGTTACGTACTGTCGGATGAGAGAAATTTGCCTGGTTATGTTGCAAATATTTCCCAGCTGCTCAGAAAACTAGTAGGTGCCTACTGCGTAGCTAGTTAAAACTTACAACTTAAAAGGATCTCAACTTTTCTGCTAGGGAGAAGGGTAGTTCAGGGTTTACTTGTCGAACTCCTAGCCCAAACTCCAAATTGCTTCTATGCTCATGTAAACAAAGGGTCCGATTCGATTTGTATCAAATGCTATCGGTAACTAATCACAGGTGCTTTACTTACTTTGGGAGCATAAAGGCAATCAGTAAGGACTTCTCTCTCGTAAGAGAGGCATAAGTGTACATAATGTGCTTGGTAACTGAAATAATCAATGAACTGTGCAGACGAAAGATGGGGCGAGAAACATCTATGGAAACTCAAAGGCCTTGTTTGGGAAGAGATGAACAGGGAATTTGGGTTTCCCAAACAAGCCTAAAGTTTTATTTCCCTTTTTAATTCTTTAGAAAGAGAGAGGAATGGAAACTCTGAAGTCTGAACATGTCAAGGCTTTTGCTCAAAAAAAAAAACATGTCAAGGCTAAAATTCCTCAACCCGATATGGCCCAACCTGCACAGTTTCACGGCCCTTTTACCCACGTTTTCCGTAAACTATCTACCAGGCCAGATCCACAAAATCCCGTCATGACCTGCACCAGCTCGAGAATCCAAGCCGAAGGGGATTTTTTTTAGAAAGAAGTCCGAGAAGAGCCCGCCTTATATTGAAGCCCAAGGGGGGATCTTATGGGAAATGGGCTTTGTAAGGCCTCAAGATGTGCCAATCTGCAACCACGCCTGCGCCCAATTGTGGACACTTCTAGGTCTAGCCCAGCAGGCATACTGGCAGCGGCTTTCACCCCCTGCAAAAATGTTGGGGGAACCCTGTGGCTTCTGGCCCAGAAAGCCTAGTCAGTCGGGAACTGTGA
Organism: Ampelocalamus luodianensis; assembly: GCA_036346255.1. Lineage (NCBI taxonomy): Eukaryota > Viridiplantae > Streptophyta > Magnoliopsida > Poales > Poaceae > Ampelocalamus > Ampelocalamus luodianensis. Next base: position 52,408,829 of record CM070623.1, read on the forward strand.
CCGTGTCCACTTCCAACAGCAGTGCAACAGAATTCAGGGTCCTTTCCATCAACATATGAATGTTTAGAAACCGGGCATAGGCCGGTAGAACTGATCTAAGGTGACCTCCTCATCTTTAATCCTAGCAGGGTCTTAACCTATAAATAGGGGTTACTAGTCATTGTAAAGATTGATCGCTTGATAAAAGAATAAAGAGAAGTAAGAAGTCCCCCTACATCACTGTATTCAATCTATTATTTTGTTCTTCTGTTCTTGCAATGTTCTTACGATTCTACGTTTGTCTACGAGGTAATCGCTCGGACTGGACTCGCCAGCGACGGTTCCTCAACACGTTATTAACACGATCGACTCTTCTCGCATCGAAAAGGTAATCGTCGATGAACGACACTCGTAGATTGAATCGTTTTTCTAGATCGCTTTCAATTATGCAATTGTTGCTTTCTAGATTGGTTTCCTACGGTGCAAATCCGCTCTAATCTACCGCGAGCCGACTTGAAGTCGCCAGCCAAGCCGATCGGTGGGTTGCATGAAAGAGTAGATGATGATTGAACCGTAGGTTGTAGATGCAATAGCACGAAAGGCACCATGTGCACGACACTTCCTGCAAGCGGCTGTCACTACCTCCACGATACGTTACCGGTCGGCATAGCCCGCCATCACGCATCGCCACGGAGGCAACGACAGAGCCACGCCGTTAGCACATGGCAAGCATGCACATGTCGGCATGAAGCGGCGCCTCCGTTGTAATCCCGTACTACATTACATTGCATCGCGCATACCGCATGAATGAGCGAATAACAGAAAAAAAACAACCGACGTCCCTGTAGAGCCGCGCCGCCGCCGACTTGGAGCCGTGTCCGGCCACCTGAAGATGGCGCCACCACCGCCACGTGAAGTGGCCGCCGCCCGCTTGCCGCCGCCGCGCGCCGCCGCGCCGCGCCCGCCGCCTACGGCGCCGCTTGAGTCGTGCGCGCCGCCTACCTGCAGCGCCACGCGTCGCCGCCTCGGCGCCAACCGCCGCTCAGCACCTCGAGAGCCGCCGCGACCACCGCTCGGCGCCGCCGCCGCCGGGCCTCCGGCCGCCGCAGCCTGCCGCCCAAGACGCCGCCGACCGCCTCGGGCTGGGAGGAGTCGCGGTGCCGCCGCGCTGAGCGACGTCGTCGCGCCGACCGACCGCCGCGCTCAGCGCGCCGCCGCCGCCGCGAGCTCCGTCGGCCGCCGCGCCGAATCGCCGCCGCCTTCTTTCTGCGCGCCGCGCCGGCCGTGACGCGGAAGCCCTCGCCGCCGCAGCGGGCGCCGGTCCCCAGCCTCGCCCGCCGCGCCATGCCGGCCCGTAGCGTCGCGCTCCCACCGACCCGCAGCGTCACGCGCGCCGCCCGCAAGGCCCACCACAAAAGCATCGGGCCCTATATGTGAATATGGGACTTATTGGTTTGTTGAGTATTTACAAGGTTAAGTCTCATTGGAGAAAATAATCGTGAAGAGACATTCTAAAGAACTTATGAAGATCAAATATGGTTCAAGGATGAGGTACAAGTTTTATTTTAAAGGTTCTTTCTCTTTTTACCGGCCTTAGGAGAAATGGTTGGAAGACCGGTTTATAGGTTAAATGCCGTACTATTAAGAGGGATCATGACTAGTAGCTTGATAGCGTGTTCTTGTGCTTTATGGATCAATCTAGGATCATGCGTGCATTTGGATTGCTTTTATCTTTGCCAAGTCCATTTTGTCAGGATAATCGGTAGTACCGGCATTGAACTTGCGGTACTACCGCTAAACGGTATGACCGGGCTTGTAGTGCGGTACTACCGCAACCCGGTTGTTCCGATTGTTACTTGGCGGTATGTTTTTTTACAGAGAGGACCCGTTTCTGATCTGGTGCCAAAACTCTCATTGCAGTAGTACCGTAAGTATTCGTACGGTATGACCGAACTACGGTAGTACTGCTGTTCTTGAGAGGAACTACCGCAACTCGGTTGTTCCGATTGTTACTTGACGGTATATTTTTTCCAGTACGCACCTCCTCTGATTCTCTTGCGAAGCGGTAGTACCGTACTCGTTTTACGGTATGACCACGTTGCGGTAGTACCGCGAGTCTGTTGGCGATAGTACCGCAGTGCGGGTGAAAACGGCTATGTCAGAGCATTTAATGCCACTGATATAGCCGTTACAGTAGTAGTTGGAGATGTGCGGTAGTACCGCTTAGTACATGGCGGTAGTACCGCATATGGCCTGAAAAGCTGATTTTTTCTCTCCAACGGTTATAATTATTGGTGGGTGGTATAAATACACCCCCACCTGCTCAAGGACTATGTGCTAGACCTCATTTAACATCCTTAGAGCATTGAGCATTGATTCAACTCCTCAAACTCATTTGTACACTCTTTGAGAGGTTGTTGACCTCATTCAAGTACATTCATCATTCTAGTTGATCCTCTTGCACTTGCGTGTCATCAAGCGAAGGTCATCGATTTGTTACTCTTGGAGTTTTTGCCGAACTCCTAGACGGCTTGGCGGAGATTGCACGGTGATCTCTTCAAGAAGATTGTGAAGAGGCCCGGTGCCAAGATTGTGAAGTGGTTCGGTGTTCACCATCTCCGGAGTGGAGGAAGAACAATCAATAGTGATCGAGGAAAGGCTTAATTTGGGCGAAGCTTGATTTGTTCAAGCTCCTCAACGTGGACTAGTGAAGACCGGCAAGTCTTCGACACCACGGGAAAAACCTCATTGTCTCACTTGTGGTTATTTCTTGTCTTTACTTATTCCGCGCTTATAATTCACGCATTATCTTGTGTTAGAAAGTATTTACTAGAATCTTTTAGCTCTAAGTTTAATTTAGTCGATAAAATTTAGAAACCTCCCATTCACCCCCCTCTAGTCGGTTATCCTTGATCCTACAAGTGGTATCAGAGCGAGGTCTCTCAATTTTTGAATCGATTTTTGCATTTGAAGCATATTTAACTTTGTTATTGTTATTTCTATGCAATTTATGTATCACATTTACTGTTTTGATTATCTGTGATTTTTTATATTGCTTTTAATCACTGAAAATAGCCGTAAATTATGAAAAATGCATAGAAAAATATGGGATCACGAACCAGGAGTTTGATGAGCATTATGAGAATTTTGCAACCATTTTATGCAGATTACTAGCAGTAATCCTAGAATTTTTTGCATGAATATGAATATGACTGACATCACAAACCAACAGTTCGAAGAACTAGCCCAGCATGGCCAGAATTTGTACAAGTCTTCAACTCTGTGATAATGTAATCACGAATGAAGTAGAAGATTGAGAAAACTCTCTACCTTTCACCCGAATGCGGTGCAATCCGCACGCAACTATCGTCAAGACGGCTACATGCAGTATGCCGAATTAATTAACATCATGCAAGTTGCGAAAGCTCAAGATGATGTTCTAAGAAAGAACTACATCTCGTAGCCACCTAATAGCAATATTGGTCATGAAGCCAATGCTAGTAGCTACAAGGTGATGAATCCTCTCACGAAGGAGAGAAGCAAGAAGGGTAAGGTCATGGGTCGCATATTATTGATGCTTTCCAGTCTAAGAAGAAGGGTAAATGACAGTATGTGTCACACCTCGCCATTGCAGGCACAGAGGGTCTACAGCTATTAGTTACACTAATGGATGAGGACAGCCCGGTAGCAGCCCCCATCACCCCTCATTTGGACATCGCAGCGGTTGCAGCCGTAGTTGCCCAAGAGGAGAAGATCGTCATGGAGCAGATTGAGGCAGAAGTTCCTGAATACTTCGCCGATTCGATCTAGTGGACGCATTGCACTTGGATCTTTTATAGTAACTTGCAGTTTGTAATTGAAACAGAATTTTGAATTATTGAATAATGGTTGCAAGCTCTAGGAGAGCAAAGCATTAAATTCTTATTATGAGTCCTACAAGACTTATTTTTCCGTCTTTATAATAGCAAGTTACGTTCTGATATCTGAAGTATTTTATTTATGTGTTACTTGCTTTCTGCTACATATTAATAAAGTATATTATATTAGAATACGTGTGGTGCCCTATGGAGGAAGTGTGCTTAGCATGTAGCGGCACAACGAATACCATCCTGAGATAAACGAAAATTTTCCAGTCGATCAGCAAGAATGCTGGTAGTCTTACGACAATCGCAGGCAGCGATACTTGTATAATAGGCTCAGGAAGGGTCATAATTATACTCCCAATGGGCACAACTTTGGTCATTGAAGCAGACTTGTTGTATCCAGAATCGACTAGAACTCTCAAGAATATTTGCGCTAACATTCTCCACGTAGAGACTAAAGAAGAAGAGTATGGTGAAGAATACCTGCTCATTACAAAGCGTGAAGAAAGTGAAAATAGCATTAGAATGTCTTCCTTCATATGAAACTGGGCTATATACTAATATTAAGGCACCTGCAGCCTATACTGTCATGAAAATCGAATTTAGAAGCTCTGAACTTTTCTATCTCTGGCATGATAGATTATACCGTCTAGGTTTTAAGATGATGAGAGATATAATTAACAATTCATAGGGATATAATATGAATGTAAAGAATTTTCCAAATCTGAAAATTTTTGTGTGCCCCGCATATGCCACCGTAAAATTAATTACTAGACATTTTGCTCAAAGCGAATGATGAAGTCCCTGCATTCGTGGACAGTATCTAGGGAGACATTTGCGATCCTATACAACCCCTGTAAGGGTCATTTTAGGTATTTTATGGTGCTCATCGATGCTTCCTCGGAATGATCGCACATATGTTTATTGTTTACGAGAAATCACGCTTTTGCATAGCTAAATCTCGCAGATAATTAAATTAGAAATATTTTCCCGATCATCATGAGAAGTCCACCTGAATGGACAACGCCGAAGAACTTACTTCGAAGGCATTTGATGATTATTGCATGAAAATAAGAATTAAAAGTTGAGCATTTTGTACCGCATGTCCACACCTAGAATGGACTAGCAGAATTTTGAAGAATTGTATTTTACCAACTACATGTTAGAGACACGCAGTCCTGCTCGCAGTAGCTCTCATCAATTTTAGACCATCGGCCTATAACATCCATCCACCTATGCAACTAGCGTAAGGGTCAGCACCGAAAACTTCTCATCTTCGCAGGTTTGGTTGCAAGGGTTATGTACCTATACCACCACCGCAGCGGACTGCAATGGGCCTTATCCAAAAGTTTGGGATATACATTGGTTATGAGACAACATCCATGATCAAGTGTTTAGACCCTATGACTAGAGATTTGCATAATGCCCGATTCGTTGATAGTATATTAGATGAGATAAATTTTCCGTCAATAAGGGGAGAAAATCAACCCTTGATGAAAATTTTGGGAAATAACGTGGTAAGCCACAGGAAGTCCAGAAGACAATTGAAGTCTAGAAGACAAGAGAAGTCCCGAAAACAATTGAAATCCAGAAGATAATTGAAATCTATGCATATGACCCGCACTAGTAAAGCAAATAAAGAAGTCTAGAAGATAATTGAAGTCTAGAAGATAATTGAAGTCCGGAAGATAATTGATTTGCAAATATTAGCGAATCAACTGTCAGACCACTTTAGTGATTTGAAGAGCGTGACCAATTAGAATTTGCCTGTACGCAATGCACCCGAGAGGGTTGAAATACCAATGAAGGTATCCCTAATCCCGTCCAGAGGTCTCAGAATAAAAGGACGAGAACTCCGGCCCCTCGAATCCCAAGTAACTGGGGACGTCTGGCGAAAAAGGATAAGAAAGACTTGACACAACCGATCATCGAAGTGCCCCAGAACTAGAAGGGGAGCCAGTTGAGACCTGGTATCGGTATGGAACCTTCAGAAAATACATACCAGAATTGAACATCCCCATAAAGGGAGACATTAGCATGGATATGTGTGCACACATCGGAGCTGAAAAACTAAAGGGACTTGCCCCGTAATTGGAAGCAGCGGTGAGTAAGTAGAAGCATTAGAAGAATCGTCTCTTGAAGAAATAACTATAAACTTTATGATCTCGGGAGAATCTTTGAATATGACAACAGCCAATGTCGATATTTACTTTGCAAAGAAACTAACCACAATCATCAATCTTGATCCAGAGCCTGCATCGCTTGCTGAATGAAAGAAAAGATCAGATTGGAAGAAGACAATAGAAACTGAATTATTCTCTCCGAATAAAAGGAAGGCGTTTGGGCCGGCAAGCCGCACACCTCTCCTTGTGCACCCCGTAGGGTATAAGTGGGTATTTGTTCAAAAGAGAAATGAAAAGAAGCAAGACTCGTTGTACAAGGTTTCACTGAACGTCCAGGAGATGATTATGAAGAAACTTATTCCCCGGTTATAGGCGGAACTCCCTTTAGATATTGATCTCAATGACAGTGAATTTGAAGTTAGAAGTGAAATTGATGGATGGTGTACCACCATACCTTTATGAAATATTGGATTCAGACATTTATATGAAAATATCTGAATGTATCAATGTCCCGAACCAAAACAGAGCAAATAGAAATATGTATAGTATGAAACTCATAAAGTCACTGTATGGACTTAAGCAATCAGGCAGGATGTGGTATAATCACTTGAAGCGATTTTCTATGCAAGAAAGGCTACACGAAAAATGAAAATAATCCCTGTGTATTTATACGACGATCCCAGGATGAATTTTGTATAATCTCAGTGTATGAAAATGATCTGAATGTCATCGGAACCCTGAAGGATATTAAGAAAGCAAGTTCTTACCTGGAGTCGAAGTTCGAAATAAAAGGTTTGGGTAAAACAAAAATTGCCTAGGCTTGCAGCTTGAGCATGCCCCTAAAGGGATATTAGTACATTAGTCAGTCTACACTCAGAAGATATTAGAAATGTTCGACTTTGAAAAGGTATACCCTTCGAAAGTGCTAATGGTCAGAAGATCTTTGCAGCAAGACAAAGACCTATACAGACCTTCTTGGGACCGGAATTCCAACAGCAGTGCAACAGAATTCAGGGTCCTTTCCATCAACATATGAAGACGGACATGCCAGCTAGTAACACGCCCAGGCGGTCGCTCAATCACTCTCCCGGAACCGTTCATTGGACCGACCAAGAAACACGACCCGACCGGTTGACGAAACCGTTCGACGCAGCATCGCCGGGTTGCACTTGCACATGCAGACCCGCTGGTCGGGTGGCACGGACGGCAGTATCACTGTATCATCAGCATGGCGCCCGCGTACGACATGGACGCAAGGCGACGCGGGAGAGCCGAAACGAGGCCAGAATTCGCGTGTTCCCATCCCAAGCGCATGGCCGCAGCGTACGTTGCGCATTCGCAGGTGGACCCGGGTGTTACAGTGTTAGAACTTAGAACGTTCCTGAACGGAGCGATGCGCTCAAAAGGCGGGAGTGGTCCGTGGTCGCTGTCTGCCGCGAGACTCCAGGCCGGTCTCGTCCCGGCTGTTGCGCGCCTGAATCCTCGGCGCGTACGTAACATCGGAGCTGTTTCACGCGCTCCTCTTTTATCTCGATGAATCTAGTCTTCCCCCGGTGGCAGAAATCTTGGTGTGCGCTCCAGACATGCTCCATTTCGTCAAGGACTACTGGAAAGTACAGCAGCGGAGTTCGCTGCCACGTCATGTTTGTGTTCAGCAAAGAACCCATCCGTGCTCTCGACACCTATGTCAGCTTGGGACTTATGTGCTTATTGACTGTAACGCAAAACCATTCGTGCTTTCGACACTTCAACGCATTCAAAACAAGACACGTACCAACTCGAGTTAACCTACACTAAATGCCACTCGGCGTTTGGCCGTGGAGTTGGATTGCCTTTGGCCGAGAGAAAGGCACAGCTAATTTGGTGATCCGATCGTCGATCGAGCCCTGCTGCCGTTGGCTTGGAGGCTGGAGCACAAACATACCAACGGGCAATTATGAGTACTTGCTGCTGAAGTAACGGCTGAATTCACGTTACTATCGTGCTAGTATCAATCATGGATGCCACCGCACCCAAAAAAAAAAGTACCGCGGGTGCACGTGCGGAACTGGGATGAAATCAGCGATCAAAACGTCAGTTGCTCATTGGCAAGGAGATATTCAAACTCCAGAACCCAACCCCGTATCGCCGGTCTGGAAGCAGTGAGAGGAACGGGGACGTAAGTCACCAAATCGCAATCACCTTAACCGATAACCAAACAGACCATTCCGCAAGTGCACTCGTCGGAACGGCACAAATACTACAAAATAGTTGCACCGTGCCACTACCCGTATTATCTTATCCCCTGCTGGTAAAGCAGAAGGAAAACCGACCGTTCCCTGTCAGTGTCTTGTCTCTGTGACATGCTTGATGCTTTGAAAGAACAGAGCTTAATAATCGAAGGAGATCAGATCAGAGTCACGGGACCAACCGTTACTAGGTCCAACCGTCCAAGGAGGCATCGTCGATCGTGTCCAGTCGACGTACAAATTCTAGATACGCCACACGCACCACAAATCCTCGCGAGCTGAACCAAAAACTCGCATTTATTCTGTCCTCCCCACCACCTTCCCTTCACTCCCAAGACAGGGACTCGGAAAATCATTCGCCACTCTCCCCGGTCAAAGGCTCACAGCCATCGAAACCACCCTTCACACCAACAGCTAGCTCAAGAATTCTGGCCACAAACACGCGCGCGCGCATGTACACTTCTGTCTCACCAGTCATGCATCAACGCAACCAACTTTGCTGTTCGTGCGTCGCTGCCGTCATCGTCGTCCTTCTCGGCCTCGGCCTCGGCGCGGGGGTCGGCGAGGCGGCCACCGGCACGTTCATCTACGCCGGGTGCTCGCCGTCCAAGTACCAGCCCGGCACCCCCTTCGAGGGCAACCTCAACTCGCTCCTCACCTCCATCGCCAACGCCGCGCCCAACGGCTTGTACAACAGCTTCACGGCCGGGAGCAACGGCACGGGGGACGGCGCGGCCGCGTACGGGTTGTACCAGTGCCGCGGCGACCTGGGCAATGACGACTGCGTGGCGTGCGTGCGGGACGCCGTGGCGCAGCTCAACGAGGTGTGCGCGAGCGCGTACGCGGCGTCGCTGCAGCTGGACGGCTGCTACGTGCGCTACGACAGCAGCAACTTCATCGGCCAGCTCGACACGGCCATGGTGTACCGCAAGTGCAGCACCAGCACCAGCAGCGACGGCGACTTCCTCAAGAACCGGGACGTCGTCCTGGGCGCCCTGCAGGGGGTGGCGAACGGGTACAAGGTGAGCAGCTCCGGCAGCGTGCAGGGTGTGGCGCAGTGCCTGGGCGACCTCGCCGCGGCCGACTGCACTACGTGCCTGTCGCAGGCGGTCGGGCAGCTCAAGGGCACCTGCGGCATGGCGCTCGCCGCCGATGTGTACCTGGCGCAGTGCTACGTCCGGTATTGGGCCAACGGCTACTACTTCCGCCCGTCACATGGTACGCAACATGCACTTCATTCCACAATTGTGTGACTTGTGTCTGAGACAGCACAAACCCGAATTAATTCTCTGCAACCTAGTGAAAGTGAGGTTCCCACCTAGTAACAAATAGCCAATTTGCGAATTCTTGGCTGCAAGTTGCAGCTAGTGAGATCTTTGGACTGTAGGAATTGATTCCGATGGGCAATGGGTAAACTTCCCAAAGTTGATAAAGAGATCAAGCAGAATATGTCCTCTCTGACAACATTTTTCTCCATATGGGCATGCAACATAGATGAAATAATCACACTCACAGCAATCAAATGGTCCACGACCAAACGTACCTACAGCTTTGCCATTAAAAGTTTAGCCACCAATCGATCAAAAAGGCGTGTCCAGATTAGCGAAAGAGAGACAAGAGAGCAATCACTCGCGTGTAGCGTAACAACTCATATAAGTTACAGTGCAGGCAATATTACTTGTCTAGTTGGTCAACCAAATCAGCCGCTAAGCTCCAGCGACACAATTCAGTCATATTCCTGCGATAAAATAAGTTAAGCTAATCATCCCGGCCTTTTTTAGCGGACCGCATGCTGGACGCAGTATCATTGGACTCGATTGGTGAGACAACAGTACTGACAAGATGATTTGAAGTGACAGTAACAAAGCAAACTATATTCTCTCTGATCCAAAAAAAAAGAGAGACTAGTTCCTAGATTCGTATTTCCTGCATGGTCACTTGTAGATGTAAATAACTTTCTACAAGCCAACTAGTTCCTGAGCGGTAAGCTAGGCGTCGAGTGCTTTTCTTTTGCAGGATATACCGATCTAAAGCGTTCTCTCTGATCCAGTGATGGCCACTAAACAATGTGCCTATCTCTAAGCATATCGGATTTAGGACTGCGCGGCCGCGATAGGCACGCACATTGTGGGATTAGAACCAGCCGGCGGCAGCCAGCCAACCACTCCCCCACGCTGAATATATTCCCGATAAACAAAAGCAGCACTCCGCAGGACTGCAAGTGCGGCAACTTTGTGTGTGATATTCTAATCCTACACCTGATCTCCTTTGGTGACAGATAATTCGCAAGATGATGTCGGAAGGACTGTGGCAATAATAGTCGGCATCTTGGCAGGGCTGGCGCTCATTGTGGTGTTCATCTCATTCCTCAGAAAAACATGTAAGCACCTAACTTGCAAAACTCTACTGAGCTATGTGTATCTTCGGATACAGAGGTCAAGAGAGATTTTTTCTTTTCCATTATCTAAAAAAACAAGCAGCTTACGACAGCCTGAACAAAGGCACTAACCTGATGAAAACTGGTGTATCATTGCAGGCTAGCTTGGCCCCTGCTGGAAGGACCTTCAATTTACGCACGCTGGCATGAGACCAAATGACTTGTAATCCACTAGCATGGCCCGCAAGAGCTTCATAAAGCTTGTAATCTCATTTTGTTAGCAATAGATATGTAAGTGATCTCGGTAGGGCTATCGGAGGATCACTACCTTACGTTGGGACATAATTTTTGGTCCACTAATAATGGCCTACTTGTTCATTATCAAATCTGGGGGCGTTGTCCTGCAACATCATCTACATATTGGTCTTAATCATTGCCTTCAGTTGATCGCAAATCAAACTTGATTCACACAGGTACGACCATATGCCATAACTACTGATTAGCCCAAGTGGCACAATGTCGGGTGGCTTCTTGTCTCCATACAACTATATACACAAATTCACACAGGGATGAGGTCAGGAAACCTATGGGGCCTTTGCTATTGCTCCCATACACTGCAGCGGATCAAGCACTGTGTCCTCGAGTCATTGGGCTCCATCTCGCCGAGTCGTAACTGCTGCAAGCGATGATGCTTGCTTCCGACATTTTGGCCTCAGAGACACCATTGTTGCATATGTTTGCAAATGCCCTCATGTATTTCATTCCATACTGTGTAAGTGATCCACATTGGGATTCATAAACTTGCACCTGGCAATGGCCATCAACACACAATAAGTTCAACAGGACACAGAAAGAATGCAGATGTGGAAATACTAAAGACGTGCAACAACAGTACCTTCATGCATTGGATATATAATAGATTTAAATAAGAAAGACTATTACTCACCATCCTCTTCAAACAATCCCAATCCTCCACTAATGGTTGACCAGAGCTTCTAGCAGCCCCAAGCATTGAAGGCCCACTTTCAAATCCAAAGACAAGCTTCCCGATGAAATCGATACTGCTGTCGAGATGCTTCCTGTGCACCACAGTTTCTTTGATCTCCCGGAGAACCCTCAGCTTCTCTTCGGATCCCCCATTTAGCTGCTCATACTGAAAGCAAGAAGATAAACATTAACAAACAAATTTGGCAAACAGAAGATGGGTTACAAAAAGTTATTTGCAAAACTGGGGCCTGTCATGCGAGGACATGAGCTTAAGCTGAAAGAAAGTATATGAGCTCAAACCCTCTCAAATGCGATGGTGTCTGTTTCGAAGTACTATTGTCTATTGCCATAGCTTCTCAACAACATGACGCCACATTTGTATTTAGAAGCTTAAGCTCCTCCTATATCCTCTGAGGTGACCATAATCCCATATTATGAGGCTTCTAGTTAAGCCCCACCAAATAGACCACAGTGTAACTATGATTGGTCAATGTGAAAATTAAGTAGGAAAAACCATAACAATTTTCTTTCAGTGATAGCACAGATTGCCGAGAATATGTCTCTCCTAGAAATGTCTATCAACTGTCCTAGTCTTATCTCTAAAATATCTGGATAGTGTCAGCTGTTACTCCATGCAATGGATTTTCAAATAGGAAATAAATCCCATACAATAAACATTCTAGAACTTGATTCTGTTAGAGATATATATGTATATGTGTTATTCCCCATTGTTATAAGGGGTTCTTTGCATATTCACCACATGTATTTGTGTATATATACTGACCCATTAGCCCCATATTGAATACAAGCGCTATTCATAACATGGTATCAGAGCAAACCTAGGGTTTGTTTTCGTCGAGCCGCCGCTGGTTTGTTCTTCCCGTCGGCGCCGACTTCACCGCTTGTCTGGACCCAGACTCGGCGCCTCTTGCCTCGGCGTCGCCTCCACCACCGCTGCCTCGGTGTCGCCTGTCGTCGCTTCGTACGACTCCTCCCACCTCGGCTGCCTCCTCGTGCAAGGTCGCCGCTCGGATTCCTTTCTTCCGTGCGCGCGTCGCAGTGAGGACGCTGCCGCCGGCCGCTCCGGATCCAAGCTCCCGCGCGAATCCTCTGCGTGCGCGGGTCGCCGCTCGGATCCTCTTCTTCCGTGCGCGTGTTGCCGTGAGGACCCCGCCGTTGGCCGCTCCGGATCCGGGCTCCCCGCGCCGGATTCTTCCGCCGTGTGGTCGGGGTCGCCGCTCGGATCCTCACCGCCGCCGTGAGGAGCACCGCCTGGTCCCCCCCACTTGGAGAAAGCACCGAGTGCCGCCGCCTGGGGGAGCATCGCCTGGGGGGAGCACCGAGTGGGGGAGCGCCGCAGGGGCTGCTGCCGCCGACGCCGCCAGAGTCGCTCCCCGCCGCCGCGCTGGGGAACCCTAGTACCTCCCGCGCGTGTTTCCGGTAGCGTGAGTGATTCGCCCGTGGGCTATTGTTGATTTTACTCGGCACCGAGAAAAAAAAAAACGTCGTTCTAACCGCGCGCGCCGTTCGGCGCGCGCTGTTAGACCGTTGCCTTTTTGGTCGCCGCGCGCGCGCGGCCGCGCTACCAATGGGTACCGCTTCCTCCTCGTTGCGGTGATCTTAGATGGTGTTAATTACACCGACTTCGTGTCTCATGCGCATCCACATGCGTGGTCTTCGTCTCGGGCGCCCTCGGCGATGTTACTCGTCCGCCTTGCCCTACACCTCCGACGAGCCTACACTGTTGCTTGCGCTTCAACAAACCGACAAAGTGCGCCGAGACCGCCGCCTTGCGATGATGAGGCTATCTCGCCTATCGAGGCTCGACTTCTACAAGGATCGCCGACCGCCTACGCTCGGTGGTACGACGACGACGCCGGCGCTGCTGCCTCATCGCGATATCGGCCTCGGTTCTCTTCGAGGTTGTGGGACTACCATCGCTTTCGGATGTGGACTCACCTTCGTCGGCGCTACGAGCCCTCCGGTGATGCTCTCTACCGTCCGTGGTCCGCTAGAGCACTCTCTTCAGCAGGTGATTCTATCGTTGACGCTTTTACGCTCGAGCTCTGCATGCGGCGTCCACCGACTCTCTCCGCGACCGCCGGCCGCCGCTCTGTCGATCTTTGCCGCTTATGCGCACGTGACGACAGAGTTTCAGCGGATCTACGAGTTCCTTACTCGCCTTCGTCCGAAGTTCGAGCAATGGCGTGCCCGGCTCCTTGCACGCCACCTCGTGTCACTCTCCGAGGCTCTTATCGAGATACGTGCGGAGAGACTCGCTGAATGGTGTTGGCTCGCTACCACTCCCTCCGTGCTCGCCGCCCGCCCACTGCTACACCGACGGCTCCACGCGTCGACATCGCCTCCTCCGTGGCCGCCACGGTGGTGGCGGGCCGCTCCATCCGGCGGTGGTCGTCCTCACTGCTCCTACTGCAATAAGGTCGGCCACATTGAGTCCCAGTGCTATAAGAAGCAGCGGCATCTTTCTCGCCGTTCTTCTACTAGCACTGGCACTGGTGCTTCTATATTGACGCCTACGTCGACTTCTTCGCATTTCTCACCGAGTAGAGATAGCCGGACTTCGACGCCGCTTGCCGCCTCGTGTTCTCCTCGGCGGGTTCTGTGCTCGCTCATCGACTCTTCTGCACCGAGAAACCACCTTCTACACAGTCAGGTACCTCCCCGTGGATTCTTGATTCTAGAGCATCTTTTCACATGACTCCTGATCCTTCCACTCTGTCTTTCATTACACCCCTTGATTCTCCTGTCAGTGTTCTTACTGCTGATGGTACATCTCTTTCTGTCTCTGGTCAAGGCCCTCTTAACAACTCATCTTTTCATGTTCCTTCTGTTGCTTATGTTCCTCGCCTTACCATGCGACTTCTTTCTCACGGGCGACATCGATCTTGGTTGTCGGGTCATTCTCGACTCGACTCTTGTTGTGTTCGGGACCGCCGCACGGAGCTCGGTTGGTTCGGCCCTCGGCGCCTTGACTCACGGCGTCTCTGGGAGCTTGACCGCTTCACCTTCCTTCCACGCCACCGTTGCGCGGTCTCTCGGCCGCCACTTCGCTACCAGCTCTTTCCAGCGGTGGTATCACCGTCTTGGTCATCCGTGTGGATCTCGTCTATCGTCTTTGGTTCGTCGTGGTCTTCTCGGGTGCATCTCGGGAGATGTGTCTTTAGATTGTCGGGTGTAAGTTAGATAAATGATTCACTTCCTTATCCTCATAGTGAGTCGGTGTCTCGGCGTCCTTTTGATCTTGTTCATTCGGATGTTTGAGTCCGCTCCTTCGTTTGAAAGGGTCATCGATATTATATCATTTTATAGATGATTTTTCTCGCCACACTTGGATATATTTTATGTCTTCTCGTAGTGAGGTCTTATCTATCTATAAACAATTTGCCACTATGGTCCATACACGCTTCTCCACCCCTATTCGTGTCTTTCGTGGCCGACTCAGTTGGTGAGTACTCTCTCGTTACTGCGCGCAGCTTCCCATCGGCAGGTACTCTCGCTCGCTTCTCTGCTCGGTGCTCATGCTCGAATGGTGTCGCTAAGCGCAAGCATCGTCATCTCCTTGAGACGGCTCGTGCAATCGATGATTGCCGCCTATTCCACCTCACTTTTGGCCGAGGTCGTTTCCACCGCCACCCATCCGTTAACATCCGACCTCTTACGCTCTTGAGTGCGATTCTGTTGAGCGTCTTTGTGGTCTTCTTCCGACTACTCGCCTTCGCTCATTTGGTTGTGTTTGCTATGTTCTCCTCGCCTCGAGAACGCATCAAACCGATTGCTCACCGTTGAGTGTGTCTTTCGGGATACAATGCCGAGCACAAAGGATATCGGTCTTTGGGATCTGTTGGTCGACGGACGCGGATTTCTCGGGATGTGACTTTCGACGAGTCTCGTTCCTTCTACCCACGCCCTACCTCGCCGGTTTGGCTTCCTCTGTGGAGTCTCGTCCTTTTACCTTTCCGGATACACCTATATCCGTCTTGCCTCATCCACCCGCCCCACCGAGTCTCCACATATTCCTCCGGTGGCCTCTCCGCCGTTGTCGCCGCCGCTGCCGTCTCTGCGGCTCCTCAGGCTCCTCCCACTACACTCGTCTACACTCGTCGACCTCGTATTGAGGATCTTCCAGATGAGCCATCTTCTCCTGATGTTCTATTTTCTCCTAATGATCCATCTTCCCCTGATGGGTTATCTTCTCCTTGCTACGCTCTCCGCGATCGCCAGTCGATTCAGTCTCCTGCCCGTTTTGGTTTTTCTGGTGCAGCTACTCTTGAGTCTGTCTCCTATCGGGATGCTGTTACTCATCCTGAGTGGCAGCATGCTATGGCCGAGGAGATTGCTGCCCTCGAGCGTACTGGTACTTGGGATCTTGTTCCTTTTCCATCTCACTCTCGTCCCATCACGTGTAAGTGGGTCTATAAGATTAAGACTCGCTCTGATGGCTCTCTTGAGCGCTATAAGGCGCGTCTTGTTGCTCGTGGCTTCCAGCAGGAGCATGGTCGTGAGTCGTGACTACGACGAGACTTTTGCTCCTGTGGCTCACATGACCACTGTCCGCACTCTTCTTGCGGTAGCGTCTGTTCGCCACTGGTCTGTTTCTCAACTTGATGTCAAGAATGTCTTTCTTAATGGCGAGTTGCGTGAGGAGGTCTACATGCTTCCGCCACCGGGTATTCTTCTCGAGGGCATGATCCGCCGTCTTCGCTGCGTTCTCTCTATGGCCTTAAGCAAGCCCTCGTGCTTGGTTTGAGCGCTTCTCCTCGTGGTCACCGCTGCGGCTTTTCACTAGTGATCATGATCATGCGCTCTTTGTCCACACTTTGTCTCGTGGTCGGACTCTTCTTCTTACGTATGTTGATGATATGATCATTCACAGGAGATGATTCGAGTACATTGCCTTTGTCAAGGCTCGTCTTAGTGAGCGATTTCTTATGTCGCATCTTGGTCCTCTTCGTTACTTCCTTGGGATTGAGGTTACTTCCACTCGGATGGTTTCTTTATGTCCCAAGAGAAGTATATTCAGGATCTTCTTGATCGCGCCTCTCTCATCGACAACAGATCGTTGAGACTCCCATGGAGCTCAATGTTCACCTCCGACCCTCTGATGGCGAGCCTCTTTCTGACCCGACTCGCTATCGTCATCATGTTGGGAGTCTTGTCTATCTTGCTGTTACTCGTCCATATATCACTTATTCAGTCCACATTCTGAGTCAGTTTGTATCTGCTCCCACTCGTGTCCACTCTGACCACCTTCTTCGAGTTCTCGCGATACCTTCGTAGGACTATCTCTCGCCGTCTTTTCTTTCCAAACTCCATTTCGTTCATGACTTCAGCTTATTCGGATGCTACTTGGGCGATGATCCTCCGATCGCGGTCTATCTCGCTTCTTGTGTTTTTCTTGATGGTTCTCTCATTGCACGGAAGACGAAGAAAGCAGATCGCAGTGTCCCGCTCGAGCGCAGAGGTCGAGTTACGCGCTATGGCTCTCTTGACAGCAGAGATTACTTGGCTACGGTGGTTACTAAGGATTTTGGTGTTTCTGTCACTATACCGACTCCTCTCTTGTCCGACAAGACAGTGCTATCAAGATGTGCCGTGACCACGTGAAGCATGAGCTTACCAAGCATATTGGTGTTGATGCTTCCTTTATGCGGTCTTGTGTGCATGATCAGGTGATTGCTCTCCAGTATGTGCCTTCCGAGCTTCAGATAGCGGATTTCTTCACGAAGGACCAGACTCGAGCTCATCATGGTTTCTACCTCTCCAAACTCAGTGTTGTTGATCCACCATGAGTTTGAGGGGGGGTGTTAGAGATATATATGTATATGTGTTATTCCCCATTGTTATAAGGGGTTCTTTGCATATTCACCACATGTACTTGTGTATATATACTGACCCATTGGCCCCATATTGAATACAAGCGCTATTCATAACAGATTCTACATGCATAAACCAAAACTGTGAAGTCCCAGTTAAACATTCTACAATAAAGATCCAAGGTAATGGGTAATAGCCAATAACAAAAAAGATATGAACTAAGCAAGAGAGCCCAAGTTGATCTTTTTTTTTATGATACCAACACTTACAGGAGATGTCACCCAAATCAACAGAAAGGAAACAATTGTAGCAAAGTCAAGCCATAGACAAAAGCTCAAGGTTTACTCAAGTTTGTTATCCTGACAACATAATGTTATAACGTCATCTATGCCAACGAAAGCGTCAAGAAACTGTCATACCTTTAAACAACAAAGGACAAATCATTTTATAATGTAAATATTTCATCTGAGAATGAAAAATCACTAGTCAAACATGCTACTCTTAGTGTTATATTTCATGATATTGCTTTTAATAGTACAACAACCCTCTTTTTACTGCTGTTCAAAAGTATATAGCATTTGGGTTTTTTTATTAAAAAACAGAGCATGCTAATTGGAAGACTGAAGAAAAACTGAATTTACCCTCTTCCACATGAAAAGAAGATCAGCATCCCTTTGATTGACTGCAGCCTTTGGGCCTGGCCAAAGCAGCCTGTTTGTGATGTTGGCATTTGAAGGATCAAAACCTTGATAAAGGAAAAGATTCTCATCCTTGAAGGTCATGTCACCATACTCCATGACATGAGAACCCTCATTGAACTTATTTGAGTTTGAGGTTCTCGCTTTAACCTGCCCAAGAAAGCAGTGACTAGATGCCATTAACCAATATGAAGAAAGTGTACTCGAGACTTACCACCTCGTACTGATCCTTGATTGTTTCCTTCATTAGATTGTGAGTTTCACTGCCAAGTAGGATCAAACGGTTCAAAACAGTCAGCATCAGGGTTATAAATAATGGATACAACAACACTGTACTTTCAGACTAGTAATTGAGTCAACAAAAAATAGAGAAGTAACGCACCGAAGCAATATGAATTTGCTTCTCAGCAGTATCTGGTCACGCTACCAATTGATACTTCCCTATCCTATTCACTTATCTGTTGTTTTTACACGTCTCTGTTGTTACCATTTACGAGTGCAGTGTTGACTCGTGAATTACTTATGTGTTAGTCAGGTGGCTAATGATTGCACTAACAGGCACCCATCTTATGTCTTCTAATGTGATTATGCCTTACATACAGCTACTAAAGCATGTTTTGTACAGATGTTGAAGTAAGAATTCCTTTTGAATAGGGTCCAAAAATTAGTTTGCACATACAAATTTCCAGTGCATAGAAAACAACTGAGCAAAATAAAACACAGTGGGCCAACAATGACAAAAAAAAAAGTTTCAATATGGGAAAATAGTTCAAACATAACCATACCTAATATACCTATTATAAATAATGCAGTTATATCACATTACAGAACGAAAGAGAGTAAACTAAAAGCTAAAATAAATAATCCCTATGAGACATACCTTTGACAAATGTAAAAAAGATGAAGGTTATATGATATAAAACAAAAACAAATTTCACAAATCAAATCAGGTGTTGCGCATAATATATATTAAATGAAGCTTACCTGTCTTCCATCCAAGAAACACTGTACAAGTCACCTAAACAGGTAATGTATTCAGGAGGAGGTGATGGTTCCATCCCAGGGCAGTATGTTCCCCAACTATTTTCGACCGCATTTGACGCTGTTGTGACATAAATATTAAGATCTTCTGGCATTAAACCCTCAAAGATACTGCCACTTTCACATGCTTCAACATATATAACCTGCCAAAATTGTAATTTTGATTACATTCTAAGTGTATCGTTTCAGTCTAAAAAAAATTTTGGGGGAGGGGAAAAAAGAAAAGAAAGAATCTTATACCATTTTTGAATAACTGCTGGAAGCATGTTTCTTTTTTAACACCTTAATGAAGTCACCAGCATAAAGATAGGGCAGGTTGGGCATACCTAAAAACTTGACAAGATTAAGCTAAGCTCCGCACAAAATCAACTAAACGACAGCACTTATGTGGGAGTACGCACCAAGAACTCCAGGACCCCCATGATCTGAGTAGTAGATGAAGATGTGGTCCTTTGGTTTGCTGTCTATCACCTTCCTACTCCCTCCAGTAACCGCAGTTTTGTTGCCCAAGAGGACTGCAAAGAAGTTTTCAGTAGTGACCTGGTCACCGGTGTAGTCCTGTAACGTATGTTAAGTTGATCAGCCTTGCAAGGATACAGCAGCATGCATTCTAACATTAAACAAAACTAAAGCTACCAATCCATATGTGATTAGAAAGTGCAATCAAATTTAAAGTTTGAAAATATAATTACTTGTGCACTCTTGTTTGAAAGTAAAATTAAAGGGAAAACGCTACCAAGTAGTACCTTTGGAACACCGGCATAAACGTTTTCGCCTTTAGGATGGTTGATGATGACCCCAGGCCTTGGGTTGAGAATGTTTTTGGCGATGTCATCATACATAAACACCACAATGTTCTCCTCCTTTACTCCCCCCTTCCGCAGAATCTGGTACGCATGGCACACATCGGCCTGCCGCGCAACAAGAATGTTATGAATATTATGTGTGTATTGATGAGGCCCAATGGGCAATATATATATAGGGTACAAAGGGTGTATGCCATATACAAATAAGGAAATACAAAAGGCAGATAAGAAAATACAAAAGAGTTCCTATTCTAACACCATGTTCTAACACCCCCCTCAAATACAAGGCATATGCAATAGCATTGCATTTGAAAAGGGTTGACACTAAACTAAGGAAAACCTAAAGTTCGAGTCTTGATAATGTCATCGTAGCATGCAGCTCCTGGAAAATATGTCGAGTATCAAAAAATCTCCTCCCATCTGGGGTCGTGCGACAGTCCATAAAGCACAAGGTGCAGGGGTTGAGAAAGTAGAGGCAAGCGGGAGCAAAGTTGACCGCGGCAACACGACGAAAAAGATGATAAAACCGACAAAAATAGAGAAAACTGTTAAATCAAGCCGATGAGGAATAGATAGAAGCAGCAACAAGCTTTAACAGTAGAAGAAGTTGCGAGAAGCCGGAGCTAGAGAAGCCAAAGCAGAAACCGGAGCCGAAGCCGGAGCCAGTAGAGAATCCGGATTCCAAAGCCGGTCGCTAAAGCCGGAGTGGCTTCGTTCCTCTATCCAGATGACTCTTCCTTCTCTCTCGAGCCAACCAATCACTCCTCCCATTTTCCCCCGAGGCCTCAAGACCCAAGACCCAATCCCGATCGATGGCGCCCAAAGCTGAGAAGAAGCCGGCCGGCAAGGAGAAGACAAAGAAGGTGCCGGCGGGGAAGAAGCCCAAGGCGAAGAAGGTGACGTCGAGGAGCTCCAAGGCCTCATCCCCGGATCCTATGGGATCCGACGACGGCGGAGGCTCGGGAGGGCGAGGCGGCGCGACAGGAGCCCGGATCTGGCGGCGGCGGCAGGGAGGACCGAGCGGCACTTGGAGCAGAGGAGCACGGATCCGTCTTCCTCGAGCTATCTCCGATCCGGTCGTCGTTGTCCCGTGCGTGCGACCATGGCCACCGAGGAAGAGGTCAACGCGCCGCCCAACTGAGGCGGGCGCGATCCGACCGCCAGGAGGTCGGCAAAGAATCGCGGCAAGCGAGCACCCAGCGTAGAGGACCAACGGCGGCGCCCGCATCGAGGCTAGAAGGAGGCCACCCCCAGGAGTGGAGATTGCTCCTCTCGGGGGCGGCGGCAGCGGAGGCTAGGCGGCGGCGAAAACAGTAAACCCTAACCTTTGCTCTGATACTATATTATTAATATTGTGTGTGTATTGATGAAGCCCAATAGACAATATATAGAGGGTACAAAGGATGTATACCATATACAGATAAAAAAATACAAAAGGCAAATAAAGAAATACAAAAGAGTTCTTATTCTAACAAAGAACACCACCATCCCTCAAGCAAGCACTCACCGAATTGTTCAATGACTTTCAATACCATCCGTATTTTGGCCAACCACACACTGAAACGTAATCATACAGCAACTATAAAAAATGGCTTCTGATGTCATAGTCAGTCAAATTTTCATATACAGCCTGGCATTCAATCATTAGAACCATGATCTACAAAATAAATTATCCCACATGACCTTCACACTAACTAAATTTCTGTTACCAATTAAATATGTCTCCCGAACTAAATTTCTGTTACCAAATAAATATGTCTCCCACTAAACCATCGAGTTTTTGACTCATTTAACGTGATTTTGAATCGAAATAGCAAAAATAATCCTTCAAAAGAATTAGTAAAAATAGCACATATACCACACTTAAATTGCACGGGAGGGAGCCTACCGTGCCCTCACCGTGCGGTAGGCCACATAGCAGTCTCTTATTGCACGGCAGGAGGCTGCCCACGGCATGCCGCCTGCCGCTTGGTGGTGGCACTGCCGCTTGGTGGTGGCACGGCAGCCCCTGTCATGTATTTTGAGCGCAGCACGGTGTTATTTTTGTCATTTCACAGGAAAAAGATTATTTTTGTCATTTCGCTTCCAAAAGGAACTATATAAATGAGCCAAAAACTCCTAAACCACCCGATTAGACAGGAACCACGGAAACAGCTGATCCGAATTATAACTATCTGGAGCTTTCTAACAAAGCAAGCAAGTACGGATTGGATAGCCAGGCCCCTTAACTTCTAAATCCCCATAAGTAAACAGAACATATCTACGCAGCCAATTTCAAAACTGAAAGAGCAACGAGCTCAATAGAACAACCGAGAACTTCGGAGCAACGATTTGCTTAGAATCTCCCATAAAATCGAAGTAGCCAGACTCCAAGCACCCCAAATCCGAAAGTCCCAACACAAACAAGCTACAAAACGTACACAGGAAAGGGGGAAACTGACCAACAGTTTCAAATTTAAGTTCGTGATTCCCCTAGACCAGCAAATTTCCTTCCCTAACACTCCTACCCGCACCGCACCCGAGGCCGCCGCGGGCTCACCTGGTGCCGGTAGTTCCCGTAGCCGGAGGATCCCGCGACGAGAACGGCCCACCTCGTCCCCACGTTGTCCGCCGGCGCCGCCGCCGCCGGAGCAGCGGCAGCGGCGTCCCCCTTCTCCGTCGGCATCCGAATCAGCGGCTCCCACTTCCCCTTACCCTCCGCCGCTGCCGCGGCCACCGCCAATAGCGAGAGGAATCCACATAAACACCACGCAGCCATCGCCGTCCGCGAGAACAGTGTGAGGGGGAGAGCCGAGTCAGTGCGAGGCGGGACGGTGGGCGACTAGGGCGGCACAATAAGTAGAGCCATGCGGACACGTGGCCCGCGAGGTAGCCGTGGTCCGGGTCGGAAGGAAATTTGCTGCCGAGGCCCTCTCCGTCCGCCGTTGATTCCTTCTACCGCAACAAAATCAACAGCTAACGAGTAGGACCTCGCCCGAGGCCTTCCCGTCAGATTTTCTTCCGGCTCGCGTCGCCTTGCGACGGGGCAGTTCGCTCGAGCCTTCAACGCGCGGCGCGGCTGTACTCTCTGCTGTTTCTTAACTCGCTTACTTTGGCAGTGTGCTGGAACACGAGGCCAATGCGTGGATAAGATCCCAAGTCTCGCTTCAGAATCCACGTAAAAACTGTAAACTATCGTGATTCGTACAGGATTTCAACTCTAACCAAGCGCAAAGTCGCACGCCTAGGCACTGGTGGAAGCGGGAGCCATGTGCCCTGGTGCGTTGATTAGTTGACGATGACTGGTGGCTCCGTGGTTCGCGTAGCTTTTTTTTTCTATCGCCACGATAGGGGCAAGGAGGGGAACTGACGCTTTCAGGGAGGAAAAGAGGAGCGAGGGCTATAGATTCTAGAATTTTTTTTAAAAATAATATAATTTTAAAAGATATTTACAAAAAAATAATCGCCCCTAAAAATTACAAAAATATATCCTCGCCAGTTAAGGTATTTATCGCCAGTTGAAGCTGGCGAACTATATATGAATGGCGATATATACCTCAAACCCTAGCATTTTCGATTTTGCCTATTCCACTTAGGCAGTTTGTGATTTTTATAAATTTTAAACGGTACGAAATTTGTTAGACTCGCAATAACATTTTATCATCGTCGTATGTTGTTCTACTACGATAAATTTTTGGAGAATTTAGCGAGGACGTTTGAGGTATGAACGATTCGTAAAGAGAAAAGTAAGTGATATTGCGATTCGCTCGAGAATTCATACACACTGATATTACGGAACTTGCATCAGAACGTCATAACACTTAATTGAAATGATAATTCAGAACATTGATAATAATATTTTTCTCACGGTTGCGATGTCAACGTCTCCCATGTGGACTGCCTCTAGTCGGGGCACCGGATGAGGTCCCCGCGGCGACGTCCGGAATGACGATGTCTCCTTGGTCCTGAGTATTTCGCGTGGGGCATGTCTTGAAGGTGTGCCCAGACTCCCTGCAAATAGAGCACTTCTTCGTGCGACGTCCGACTTCTGCCTCGTCCATATCGTTCCTGATGCGTCATACCTGTCGCCGGCCAACCTTTCCCTTGAGCCTAGCAATGTCCGCGGCCCAGATTAGTTGCTCCCAGGTGGGATGGCCAGTGAAATGGCCAACAACGGCGTAACCATACATCTCTCCACTCTATGTTTGCATCACCGCCTCCTTGGTGAAATAGTGAGAGAGGTACTGCCCGGAATGCTGCGCCACCGTCGAACAGGCGGCCATGACATGGGAGCAGGCCTATGCGTAAGAAGGGCTTGTTACAAGTGCATACGCAACTATCGCGGCGTAGCGTGCACTCATGGGTGATCCTCTCGCGGTTAGTCCCGCGACGTCCTTTATCCCTGCATATTATCTCGAAGCGAAGCTCCCTCGTGCCCATCTTGAATGCCCGGTGCATCTCACCCTTCTTGCTCTTCTCCTTCATGTATGCGGTGATCATGGCGGAGTAGAGTACTCTGTCATTTGCCATGGCGAGCGACGCATTGCTGTATTTGTTAACAAAGTAGTTTGTGGTACCGCGGAGAATTACCTCCACAATACCAACCAAAGGGAGGCACCTGGCGCCGCGCATGACCCAGTTGTAGACCTCAGCTAGGTTGGTTGTCATGATACCATATCGAGCACCACCCCTGTCATGTAGTAGCAACCACTTCTCCTTAGGCTCGTGCTCAATCCATCGAGAAGCATTTGACACGTGCCTGTCTTCCTCGTGACACTAGGAGCGCTCGTGGGTAGATGTGACAATGCTTCGGGCCTGACAAGACTTGGGCGGCCCTTCTCATTGCCTTCCTTCGTGGGTTTGGGTCGGTCGCCCGAATCTTCCGAGTGTTTCAACTTACGCGCTGGTTACGGTTGCACAGCGCTTGAATAGGTTCGTCAAGTCCTTGTTGCGGGCGCTTATAGAAGTTCGCACCCAAGTGCCTCATGCACCACCGCGCTCGTAGTCCCGCCATGGAAGTGGTACGCCCTTCCTCGTTGTAGCCGAGTTATTGCACACAACAAAGCTTGCGTGTTTGGCCATGTATGAGGCATACGTTGGGACGGTCCCGCACAACATAAATCCTCACATTCTTCAGAACCACAGCCACTATCGTGTTCTCGCCAACGAAGCGAATGCCACGGAAGAACTTGATTGTTTCGCCCGTCGCTATTGCGATCGATGTCGCCCTTTACCTCCCAGTCAGGAACGTACCATCGATGCACAAGATTAGACGACAGTACCGGAATGCATTGATGCATGGACCAAAGGCGAAGAATGTTCGTTGTAGTACCCTCTTATTAGGCCACTTCGGATGCGTGGCGTTTTGAATATCGACATGAGTGCCGGATTCCTGTCTTGTATGACTCGGAGTTGCCCAGGGAGGTTGTGGTAGGAATCCTCGAACGCGCCGAACCTTGATTCCAATGCATTCTGTTTTGCCCTCCAAGCCTTTGCATAGCTGATAGTGTACTGGAACCTTGCCTCAATGGCCCGAATGATGCATCTTGGCTCAAAATCTAGATTATCCACGATCTCACCGTACATGAGGTTGGCGATGAAGCTTGATGACAGGTTCCGGTGGGACTGCACTGACTTAGTGACGACGCATGTGTGAGGGACCACTATATAGCACTTCCAGTAGGTGTTCCACTTAGGCTGAAATACATGCACTCGCCAAGTTCATCCCTCTATGCCGCACTTCACGTCGTAGCATCTTGGAGTAGACTTGACGACTGTGAATGTGCGCTGCAACGACAAGACCCAGAATTTGACCGCGTGCTGCACGGACTCCTTGTATTTGTACATAGCTCCTAGTCTGACCTCGCTCTAGTCGTACTCCCACGGTACACGGGAGCTTTCGTTGACGACGAGGTTATCGAACTAGTATGTGTTCCACTCGGATGGAATCGCCTGCTAGTCCACGTCATCCTTGTCATCGGAACCTTCATCTTCTGACAATGTCATGTAGTCCCGGTCTTCGAGATCCATCCTTTACACTAGGGCTTCCAGCTCCTCACCCTCGTCAGCAAGCCCGCTAGCTTGCCTCACTGAAGGAGCTACTTCCACAAGGCCTTCATCAACAACATCAGCAACTCCGGACCTTCAGCCATTGTGTGCGCCGCGTTGTGGCTGGAGTCCCCAACTTCTTATTCGGCTTCAACACCCCCTTCTTGTTCAGCCGCGAATGCTGGAGTTGGTTTGGCATATGTCTGGATCAGAAGGACCAATTTACACCCTCTCTCCCTCGCCATGCGTACATATGGCTGCCACAAATTTGTTTCCTTCAACTGCACTAACTCCCAATACGTGAGTTGTCCTGCCCGGGGGGCAAGGCAACTCAATATCAGATTGTACACATCACGATCCACTTGGAACGTGTGGAACAACCACCGCATCACAACGCCGAATGTACACTGCTCAGGTCTTAGTAGGGGCATGGCCGCCAATTGAAAATAACACAAATCAATCCCCTCGGGATCCTCCATAATAGTCTCTCGACCATAGTACATTTTGAAATTGGCGGCGTCGGACATATTTGACGCACTGCACCATAAAAAATATTTGTCGATTAACTATGTATCTAAAACTAAACAACCCACCAAAAAGTATTATGTAAAACGTACTGCACTACGTAACTGTACATCAAAAACTATGTAATCCATTCGGTTAAAAAAATTACCCGAGAGGTGGGCAACCGGACGAATAGAGCTTTGGTAGCTTTTCTCCTCCTCTCTTCTCTCCTCTTTTTTCTAAATAAAACTGAGTCTTGTGTCAAATTTTGAGGGTTTCAAGAGGGTTTTATAGGGTTAAGCTACATGTCGCCAATTGAACCAGTTAGCTGAACCAGCGATAGGGGGTGACAGGGTCCCTATCGCCCATTCAACTGGCGACATCTTCCTGTTGCCAGTTGAACCAGCGATAGGGAATCATTTTTGTAATTTTTGGGGGGTGGCTATTTATTTTTGTAAATATCTTTTAAAAATATATTCTTTTTTTAAAAAAAATCGCTCGGTGAAACCATTGATGAGAAAGTTCAGTGTTGAAGGAGCCAATGGTCGCGATGACAAGTGGTGAGTGTCGGCGTTGAATGAGTTAATGTCCAAAGAAACTAGCGAGGGGCATGTCGTCGCCGACGACGGCGAAAAGATTCTCTATATCGTTAGACAACTACTAAAGCTGACATGTCAAAATTAATGAAGATCAGAGGTAGTGGTGGTTAGTAAGGAAGCAACAATGTTGAGTTGGCCAACATCGAAAAAGAGGAGCGATCGATACGAGAGAAGAGGACATCGAGCATATATAACATCATGCATACATCCATACGAATAGGAGCACAGGTGTATAGAGGCAGATGAGCAAAAAGCTTGGAGTAGAAATGGTACAGTTGTAGGGAATATGCTTGGGTCACCAAAGAGAGCGTGCGCGTGTCCCCAATTGGAATCGGCGACGGCTACATGTGTATGTGTATTGATGTCACAATGGCTAGCATGAAGCAATAATTGGGGAGAAGTAGAATATAACTATGTGGTAAAGTATTATATTAGAAGGGGTAGTAGCTTAGACGGATCGATCAAGATTTAGACTTACTGTTGGAGGTTGAAGAAAAAAAGTTATGACGATGAAAAGAGATAGAAGACACACGGTTTGGTGGGGCAGTCGGTGTGTGATGGAAGATAAATTCAATTTAGGTCACTCATGGTGCATTGGTGTATGCGTAACCAAGGTAATCTAATACTATATAAACTAATAAGATAATTTACCACACACATAATCAACGTATTGTTTGAGATTAAATAGAGGTACATGTGAATGCATATAATTTAGAAAAAATAACTAATAGAGTAAGAATAGGGTCATGCAACTACATGATCTATGCATGATGAAAAGTGGTTAGTTTCTAATAACCCCAACAACTTATTATGCTAAAAAAAGATTCCATAACGGAGCACAACACAATAGTTGCAAACTAGTCATTAGCCTTTTTTCTAAAAAAATGACCTTTGTCTTTTTAGCCCAGAAGTTTTTTTTAGCTCAGAAGTTGGAACCATCTAAACACTAATGAACCATCTAAACAAGAGAAGGATATTTCTTTGGTCAAGCACATATTCGGCTTCGGAGGAAATTACAAAGTGAATTGGGAATGAGTTTGTCGACCCAAATGCCTAGGAGGCCTCAGCATCCTCCACCTACAATGGTTTGCTAGGGCACTTCGGCTCAGATAACTTTGGGCCCAATGGCAATATCTAGAAAAATTGTGGCTAGGTTTTGATAACCCATGTGAGAATACGAATCTCGCACTCTTTTATGCTTGCACCCACATCATGATCGGAAATGGCCGCAAGGCAAAATTTTCGAATGCGCCTTGGCTAAACCAAAAGAGCCCATGTGATATTGCACCTTTAATCTATGACATCTCAACATGCAAAAACAAGACGGTCGACCTCGCGCTCCAAAATAATGCTTGGATGCAACAAATAATGCTTGGATGCAACACATAGACCTCCATGCGCAAGTTACGACCCAACATTACAAAAGTTCATATCTCTATGGGAATAGGTCAATGAGTTTGTCTTACACCCGAAAACAGAGGACCAAATCGCCTAGAAGTTCTCGACAGATGGCATTTACTTGGCGACCTCGGCTTACAAGGCACAATTCTTCGGCTCAATTGTCACCAATTACTGAGCGTTATCATGGAAAACTTACGCACCGCCAAAATGTAAGCATTTTGTATGGCTCGCCATCCAAACTAGAGTATGGACATCTGACCGGCTACAACGGTGAGGGTGGCTGAATCATGGCTAGTGCGCACTTTGCTGCCAACACTCGGAAATGGCAATCCATCTTTTCGCCACGTGCCGGTACTCAGTGCACGTGTGGACTTCGATTTATACCTGGTTAGGCCTTGTGGATCTCGAGCCGACCCAATGGCAACCTCGTACCATGACCCTAGCGTTGGGGGGACAATGTGTAAGGAGCAATCAGAACATAAAAAGACCTTCCCAGCTGTGCTCATCTTAGTCACGTGAGAATTATCGAAAGAGCGAAATGAGAGGGTGTTCAAAAAGAAAAGCACATCCATTCAAACACTTCTGCTGAAGATAAAGGGGAAGCAAGAGCATAGGGCCTATGCAGCAGCGGCGCACCTAGCGTCTGCCATTCTGGGAGAGTAGACTTTCACCTTCTTTTAGCAAACTTTATTGCCTGTTTGTATATATAAACTATCTGGTTTCAACTTTTATTCTGCTTAATTAAAGCTGTAGCACCCTCCCTATAAGTTTTTTTTAAAAAAAAACTAATGGGCATGTTATGATATAGGCTTCATGATCCACACCGGACCAGCCGTAGACACGATCCAGAGTTGGGAAATGCAGCCCACTTAATAACAGACTGACTACAGCAGCGGCGGTGCATTCGGGCCTAAAAATCTACTCTCTACTCTTCCAAGCTATGGCCTTATAGGCCCAGTTGGACGGGGTATGGTGCGACCAATGGGCCAACAATTCCTAGCTCGAGCCGCCGAGCGTATCTAACATTAACAAAACACCAAACTGAAACTTGTGCCGAAGCACAGACTACGAGCCCACAAAATAATCCATTTGACTCCAAGCATAAACAAACACCAAAGAGAGCATTGGACATCACATGGCAAGGCAAAGGAGAGTGATACTTCTCACTCTCATGGTGGGACTTGGAACGGACCTAGGGGGCACAAGCTGAGGCACGATATATATATATATATATATATATATATATATATATATATATATATATATATATATATATATATATATATATATTTCAAAGATAATTAAAAATAGTCATTTTTAATATAAAAAAGGTGTTTATCGCTATTTGGAATGGCGACAGGTCGCTAGTTGAAACAGTGCGAAAAGGTTTATGTCGCCAATTTAACAGGTGACAGAACAATTCCACCCCTGTCGCCAATTGAACTGGTGACATGTAACATCCCAAAGTGTTGTTACCAAAATAAAATAAAATAAAGTTATTGTTTTATTGGATTCCCTGAAATTTGATAGAGTTTCATTGCTTTATTTGAATTTTTGAAATTTTAAAAGTCAAAAGTAAAAGTTATTCGAAGTTCTTGAAGTTTTATTTGGTTTGTCCTGAAAAATGAAAACCTATTTAATTTTGAGAATTTTCTGATATTTTAAAAGCTTTTTCCTAAATATGTTAAACCAAAATAATTTATTTTGTAAAATTAATAGCCAACTTTAAGTTGGAAATAGTTTTATTAAGTCCAAAGTAAATAAGAGAATTTATGTGAATTTTCTCATAATTTTTGGATTTAATTTGCCATTTTCTAAAACCCTTTCTAATTATCTGAAATTAAATTAATTGGAAAGTCAATTAAAATCCAGAAAACCTTCTGGGCCAAATCTCCTCAGCCCAACCCATCTCTTCCGCTGCCCGCTTCCCTTTCGGCCCACTCGGCCCGCACACGCCGCACCCCTCTCCCTCTCTCCCCCACCGTCCGATTTGAATCCGGACGGCCAAGAAAACCCACACGCTTTGCACTTCAATCCGTGTCAGCCGTTGGATCGAAGATCAACGGACGATATTGATGGCACTTTCGGAGGACCAAACCTCTCCGCAACCCCGACCATCCGATTTGAATCGGACGGCCCCCAAACACCCACGCCACTCCCTTTTCCCCGCACCGTTGGATGCAAATCCAACGGCCCGCCTGCTTCTTCCTCCCCGCGACCCCTTCTTCTTCGCCCACACGTGTCTCCGCCATTAACGGCCGTGGGAGCTCGTCTCCACCGTGATTTTTGCCCCCATTTCGCAGGAGAATGTGCGCGTTAAACCCCCGCGTTCCGCCTCCCCCAAATCTAGCATTTCCCCTCCATTTCCGTCCTTTATTGGCCCTATTCTCCGCCAGCGACCCGCGCGGTCTTCTTGCGCCGCACGACGCTCCGGCCTCGCCGCACCCCTATAAGTAGCGCCCTGGCTCCGTCTCTTCTCGCCGATTTCGACGCCCCTCACCCCCTCACTTCTTCCTCTCCACAAGCCCCGGATTTTGGAGTTTTCCCCCGCTGGAGCTCGGTAGTTCTTCATTTTCGGCGCCGGCAAGGTCTCATCGGTGCCTTTGACCGCACCGACGGCATCGCCACAGCCCCGCCGACCCCGTGCGCGCACCCACTTCGATAGAGGACCACCGGAGCACCCTCTTCGTCGGAGCCCTATAGCCGCCGCCGCCAAAGCTCGTCGCCGACGGCCAAAATGACACACTCCGCCGCTGAAGTGGTAAGCATTAGGTTCGTTTTAATCTCCTCTTGCGAATGCACCCTCCCTCGATGCTCGCGCGGCGTGAAACGCCGGCAAGGCCCTCACCGGAGCTCCCTCCATTATCGGGCCTACGTGGCGTAGCCACGTCAGTGCCACCTCGACGCCACGCGAGCGTTAGAGCCCACGTGGCCACACACGTGGCGCCACGCCACCTCACACCGCCAGCACACCCGCACCCCTACACTGTAGCATACGCCGGGTTCATCATGGACCTTGACCAACAGTGGGCGTGGTCCATTGACCACGGGCCCACATGTCAGCGACTCAGCGATTTTCGGTTTTAAAATAAATCGGCCGGAAATCATTTTCCACTCGCTGACGTCATGCTGCGCAATAATTCAATTTTCTTTTAGAAAAATAATTCCCAAAATTCAGAGAAAAACCCTAATTCTATTATTTCATGTAACTTCAATATTCCAAAGCACATATCTTTTGCATCCGAACTCCGATTGAGTCCATTCAAATTTCTAAATTTATATAAATTCAAGATCTAGCCAACTAAACCAAAATTATTTAATTTGGAGTTAATTTGAATTTTATTTGAATTTGGCTTATTTTCACGATTAGATTTCGACGACTTCGGGGAGTCAGATTTCGACAAAGTTTGAAGAGCACATAAGAGGATTGATTTTGACTGTATGATCATCGTGAGTGTACACTTGGACTACCTGGAGAAAGTACTTGTGAGTACTAGGTGACCTGTTAAGGAAAACAACATCACCTTAGTACTAGGTGATATGTTAAGGAAAACAACATCACCTCATCAAGCAAGGCAAGTTATACCTTTGATCATATTAATCCCATTATTTCAAATTATTTATATTCTATTTTAAATTATTACTGCATGCATATATTATACAGTTATTTTAATTCTCTGTTTTAGTTACTTAGTTATTCCAATCTTCCTTGTATGACCAATTTGAATGTTGAATATGAATACCTTGTCACCATTAGATGAAATGATACTAAAATTAATCATATGCTTAGCCAGTGCTTAGATCAAATCTTGTGTTTGGGAAATTTTAGCAAAATCCTCCAAATTTTAACTGGATCTGTGGTATTGTTTTACCATAGAAAGTTTATAAAATGCTTTTACTTGGAAAAATAAAATAAAATTGGGTTTGGACTTGGGCGAAATGGATGATTGGTGGATGCAGGTTTATGCACGTGTTTAATCTGGTTAGGATTAAGGCCTAGGGTTTATTGTGGAAGACGCCCAAGTCAGTTAAGGACCGGTCTTCGAGGCGCATCTTGCTATGCCTTATCGTACTACCACATGTCCTGTGTGGGCGGGACTTGGCCAACTAATTTACAACGTTTCATTGTTAGTTGTGCCATTTTGGTGTGTGGGTGTCAGTTAGACAGTATTCCCACTTGGCGCAAGAGGGGACTTCTAGCGGATGGTTAGTCCAAAGGAAGTGAAACCTTAGCGGGCATGACTATTTTGGAATGGCACATTGTAAAGGTCTCGTGATAATCACTTAGTCGCACACCTTCGGAAGTGTGTCAGACGGACATTAAAAGTTGATTATCTCTTGTGGGTAAAGCTGTACAACCTCTGCAGAGTGTAAAACTATTCGAATAGTCGTGTTCACGGTCATGGATATGCTGGCAAAGCCACTCAAAGTTAGACTCTGGTTTTGGATTTCAAAATGTTTTTGTAAAATAGTTTTGACATGGATAGGTGTCCATGAGAAAAGTTGTGGGTTGAAGCCCTGGGGTTGGTGCTCGTGTTTATGTTGGTGTTAGGTTGGTGCCTACACTATCTTTATCAATTCAAAATCAATTTTGGATTTTATAAAACTTGAGCTTTTGAACTTAGTATGGTATTTAATGTCAAATGTTATTTTTGCACAAATAACCCTATAAGCCATTCTTTGTTACATCCATGTATGCATGTCATTCTGTTATTTGACGGGTGTAACTTGCGAGCACGGTAGTTGTGCTCATACTTGCTTTATGCAAACAAATTTCAGAGAAAAAGGACTTCGCTTCAGGTGTGGATCATGACGACTAGGCCGCTACTCTAGTTGATTGCCTGTGGCAGATCAGCTGGACTCCACTACTTCTTCATCGCCTTCCGCTGTGTTTATTTAATATTGCCCTGTAAAGCTATCTTGTTATCAACTCTGTTGTTTATTAATAAATTTTAGCGTTTATGGTTGTGTTATCACATTTGTTTACTGTGTGAGCTAGCCACTGATCATGTGACTAGTTCAGTTATGCACAGAAGATCTGGGATGTTACTCTCGGATCTGACATGACAGCACCCCTCTCGCCAATCGAACTAGCGGCAGGGTCCTATATTTATTTATTTATTTATTTTTATAAATTTATGTCTAGAGAATTCAACCTAAATATTTAGTGTATTTCACTCTATTTTTGATAATACCTTCAAGTGTTCGCGTAGTTCGGAACCCAAAATTAAAGAAGATAGCAAAATGTGAAGTAGAGAATACGAGATCGGTCACGCAATTTGGAACCTGAGTTCAGCGGTGTAATAACACAAATAGCCCCCTTTAGAGTGAAATGAAAACAATATTTGGGCTTAGAGCTGCCACACGCGTTGTTGTCTCCATTGTATTGTTCATGGAACCGATTCCTTCAGGAAAAAGGTTACATAATATTTAGTGGTCGAAATATTTGGAAAAAGATATTAAGTTCAAAAGACATGGTAATTTAATTATGAAATACATGACGTGATGGGTTTGGTTACGTACATTAGAAACATCAGCATGCACGAATCAACAAACTAAAATATATCTACGATACATGTGCGCCTTTTTGGGATCCGAAAGAAATGTTGATTGGAACAAAATCAGTCAGTCCATGAGGCCCATCGGTCCCTCCCCTTGTGTCTGGACTGCCCACGGTGGTGGCCAGTCTCAAAGTCAGCCAAGTTCTGCGAGACGGGCTAGACGATTGAATGATGTTAGGATAACGCAATGTATGGGCAAATTAATAATCAGGATGCATATTGAACATAACTTACATCTTCGATCCAGACTATGTCCGAGCGACGGAGAGCGTTAGGACAACCGCCGGTCTCACTAGCAGGAGCCTTCCCCTTGTGCGCCGCGTGCTCGGCCTGGTCGTATTCAGCTTCTTATTCGGGGGTCCTCCACCACCACCCTGCTCTCCTAGACTCCTCCGGTGCCTTTTTAGTAGGATCGGGTATGCAAGGTTTCCAGTGTTTGAAGGTCTCGGCTTGTATCACATAGTTCAACATGTACTTTCGCTCGATGAACGCCCTATTGTACATGTCCGGGTCGTCGATCCATTGGAAGAAGTTGCATTGTATCTCCAGCTACCATTATGAGCAGATGTGGTTAGGGATTTGTGGAATGGAATGTAAGATATGAAAAATCTATGTGTGTGCAAGACTTGCTTACAAGGACGTTCCCGCACGTATAGTACGCTCGAATCGTCGGGTGTGTGGACTAGATGATATTAGTCGGTCGCAAACACATTGTGGGCGTAGAAACTCTGGTGGTACCAATGCATCCTTTATAGAACAATCCGGGTAGGGTTTAGCCCTCTCGATAAGCCACTTACGCTTCCGCATCATCTTCGTGTAGAAGTTCACCGACGAGTCTGATATCTCATCCTCTCAGTTGTGTGAGCCAAGCTTTTGTGCAGGGTTGGGTGTGCCGGTGTAGTGTTCTCCGCCAGCTCTCTTCTCCTGTAGTTCTCTTCTCCCTCCTTTTATAATGGGCATTTTCGGTCTAAAGAGTTAGCATGGTAGAGTGTGGTATTTTCGGTCTACAAAGGTAGCGTTGCAGTGTGTTGTCATCTTGGTTTGAAAAGGTGGCGCAGTGGAGTGCGGTCTTTTTGGTATGAAAAGGTAACATTGAAGTGTGTTGTCAACTCGGTTTGCAAAAGTGATAGTGTGTGGCGTGATA
The DNA here is from genome assembly GCA_036346255.1 of Ampelocalamus luodianensis. Lineage (NCBI taxonomy): Eukaryota > Viridiplantae > Streptophyta > Magnoliopsida > Poales > Poaceae > Ampelocalamus > Ampelocalamus luodianensis. The sequence goes on from CM070623.1 coordinate 52,444,002, forward strand.
GAATGTGGTCTTTTCAGTCTGAAAAGGGGGTGTGGTGTGACAGAGTGTGGTCTTTTCGATCTGAAAAGGGGGCGTGGTGTAACGAGTGCGGTCTTTTCGATCTGAAAAGGGGGCGTGGGGTGACAGTGCGGTCTTTTTCAGTCTGAAAAGGGGGTGTGGCATGGAAAAGTGTAGTATTTTTGGTCTAAAAAGAGAGTGTGGCATGGAAAAATGTGGTTTTTTCGGTTTGAAAAGGTAGCATCGCAGTGTGTTGTCATCTCGGTCTGCAAAAATAGAAGTGTATGGCGTGACCCGGTGTAGTCTTTAAGGTCTGAAAATGTGGGGTGTTATGATGCTGACTCTCTCACGTGGTTTCCCGTAGACACAAGAACAAATAGTACTAAAACATGAGACTAGCATAATGTAAATTCTACATAAATTTATCTTTACACGACATGATTGATATTTAAAAGAACAAATATCTACTCGCGGGCCCTCTTGGGGCGTACCCTATGTGTGGCTCCTGGCCTCATCCAGGGCTGCTGCAAGTGCTGGTACAAATAGGTCAAAGGTTCAGGTGGCCGAGGCACCCTACCGACGCGAGTAGCCTGAGGGGGTGTCGCGAGAGGATGCTGCATCGGCTGGCTCGCTCCGAGCGCACCGTGCAACTATGAAGCCCCCACGGAGACCTGGCTACTCTCGCCGTGCGAAGGCCCACCATCACCCTAGTCAAAATCGAAGTCCTTAGAGCGTGACTTCTTATGCGACACCAGCTACTCCTCCCAAAGGGGTGTATGAGCTATGAAACAGTACATTATTCATATAAACATGGCGCAAATGACGAAATAGTATGTTGTGCATGCAAACAAGATAGACATACTTGGTCACACGAAGGTAGCAGATGGCTCTGCGTACTCGTGCCGCTTGTACGAGTGGAACTCAGGACCTATCAGATAAAATTGTCGTTAGTAACAAGTGGAGTTCGAACAAAACAAACAGATGTGAGTGTTTCATGCTGACTTGCGAACTATACCAGGGTACTCCTAGCACGGTGCCATGAGGAACCACCCGCCATGTCTGGGTGAGGAACTGTAGGGCGTGACGCGTCGTGGCTCACCCCCGTCCACGCACAGGTGGGTCCTCCACCTCCCTCGGCCTACGAAAGGACACTAGCTCGATGCCTCGCCTCGTCTTCTCGATGAACTAGTCCATGACTCCTCTGATCTCCTATGACATCATGCACCAAGCACCTCCACGTGTACCAGTATACGTGGTCTCGCGTGCACAGGTTCGACAGGCCTCAGGGCCCAGGCGTAGAGCTAGATCTGCTCCACCTCCCAGTCCGCCAACTGTCGTGCATACTGAATGAAGTGCTTATCGACGTTGTCTTCGTGGGACCCTAGGAACATCACCCACCCAAACAGCCACAGCAAGTAGGCTTCGAAGTACCTCCTCACCATGTACTCTCCTACGTCCCCCGCCATACGCTCCGGCTGCAAGAAGATAGATACACATCAGTAAGTTACACAAAACAATTAAAGCGAAAGGAAGAGTTACAAAAACTTACGTAGAATCGGTAGATCCACTGCAGCGACGCCCCATTTGTGCTGTTGAACTCCTTGTAGCTACTGTTGGGTGGCAGCACCCCTTGGAACCTCACGAGGAACTCTATGCGCCACATGGGCGGGATGTCATGTGCCACACAGGGGAAGCCCGCGCAAAGAAACTCGGTCAGGAAGGTCAATTCTTGAAGCGTCAGAACCATCTCTCTGCATGGGAGGTGAAACGTTTGTGTCTCCGGCCTCCACCGGTCAACCAGTGCCGTCAGGAGGCACTGGTCATACGGAAAGCGCCTCGACATACATCTACCTCCCACACGGTCTTGGTTGTCCTTCCACATTGCCTCCACCATCCTCGCTAGAAGGAGGCCTGCCGTTCTCAAACTGCGTCGAAAGGATTAAGAACAAACGTGAGTCCACCTAAAGTAGTCAAACTGCAAATGAGCATAAAAAGATCACAACTACACGTACCTCGGAACCCAACGTGGATCCACTCTCCATGCCCTCATGGGCGTGCGCAGCCGCAACGCACCAAGCTCAATGGCAGCCTCGCCCTTTTAGGGGAGGATGGTACCGAGGCGGCTACAATGATGTGCGTCAATGACTAGGTCAAACAACTTGTACGACCACTGCGCAATGTATCCTGGGTCTATCATACCTGAAAATTTAGTGCATACATTGTAATACTACGAAACATATACAAAAGATAATAAGAAACAATATATCTAATTAATTCAATAATTGCACGATTAGCGATACATAGGAAACTAATATGCACAAAATATTTAACGTTCACATATGGAAATCAAGATGAAGTTGGGATTATTTATATTAAGCTCTGCATACCCGATTGTTTATATTAAGCTCTACATACCCTATTTTCTCACTCTATAATTTTTATAGGTATCTTGGTACTTTCCTTGTTTGCAAAGTATCTCCAGCATTTATAAAATATTTACCGTGTACAAATGGAAACAAAACTTAAGTTCATAATATTTTTAATTCAGCTCTACATATCTTATGTACATACTTTGGATTTCTTAAAGAATTTTTAGAGGTGTCTTGTTATTTTTCTAGTTTAAAATGTATTTTCGGTATTAAGAGAATATTTACCATTCACAAATAGAAACCAAAAATAGGTTGTGATTATTTTTGATTAAGCTCTACATACCATATTTAGCTATTTTGTAATTTTTAGAGATTTTTAATAGGTATCTGGTTATTTTTAGATGTGTCTTCCTATTTTCTTGGTTCAAAAAGTATATTCAATATTAACAAAATATTTACCGTGTAAATATAAAAACTACAAAGTATTCTTAGTATTTTTGCGGCTGTGTTCTAAATCGTGCGAGTACTACAACATAAATAATATTTATACGACGAACTAAACTATACACAACTAAAACGATCTACTACATGAAACAACAATACAGTTAAAATGATGTACTACGTCAAACGACAATATAGTTAAAATTATCTAATCCATTGAATTTTATGTCACTATTTTTATTTGCTAACCTACAAGGTTTCGAATTTAGGTACATAGTTGCAAGAACATTTACTTGCAAAATGTGCAATCAGATCTGCTGCTCCGTCTCTCTCTCCTCCGCTATGAATCGGCAGAGCTTCGCTACGTCTCTTGTCCCCTCTACTTCGCCCTCCTATTTTTTCGAAATTATAATGATTTTTTCACCAAATTTCCAGGGTTTCCTGTCGCCATTTCAACTGATGATTTGCATACTATTCGATGCAAATCGTTAATTGAAATGGCGACAGACAGTTAAAACGGTGACGGATAATAAATAGGTGCATATCGTCATTTGGAACGACGACAAGAGCAAATGACGATAGACACCAAAAAGTTAAAAAAAATCGATTATTTTTTTATAATTATTTTTTAAATTAGTATTATTTTTTAAAAAAGACCAGACTACTAGCGGTCTCGCGCGAGTTCCCGTCTTCTCCCACCCTCCGGAACCTTCCAGAATCGTTGAGATCGCACGGGCACTAGAACGCTGCGCCTTCCCCACTTTTATAATCGCACCTCCTCGACGCCTCCACCTGAACACGTGAGCCAGTCGATTCTGATCCGACGATCTCGAGCCTCCCGCTTCCCGATCGCAGGAGCCAAGCAAGCAGCAGCACCCGCCGCCGCAATGGCCGACGAGGCGAAGGCGAGGGGCAACGCGGCGTTCTCGGCCGGCCGCTTCGAGGAGGCGGTGCGGCACTTCTCCGACGCCATCGCGCTCGCGCCCGACAACCACGTCCTTTACTCCAACCGCTCGGCGGCCTACGCCTCGCTCCAGCGCTACTCCGAGGCGCTCGCCGACGCCGAGAGGACCGTCGCACTGAGGTCCGGCTGGGCTAAGGGCTACTCCCGCCTCGGCGCCGCGCTCCTCGGCCTCGGCGACGCCGCGGGCGCAGTGGAGGCCTACGAGAAGGGGTTCGCCCTCGAGCCCTCCAACGAGGCCCTGAAGGCTGGCCTCGCTCAGGCCCGCCAGGCCCTCCCGCGCCGCCCGGCGTCCGGCACCGACGCCATCGCCAAGGTGTTCCAGGGTCCCGAGCTCTGGAGCAAGATCGCCGCCGACCCCACCACGCGCGCCTACCTCGACCAGCCGGACTTCATGCGCATGCTGCGCGACGTGCAGCGAAACCCCAGCAGCCTCAACAACTACCTGTCTGACCCCCGCATGGTGCAGGTGCTCAGCCTCATGCTTAACATCAGGCTCCAGAACCAGAACAATGGGGCCTCCGAGCCGGCTGCGGCGCAGTCGACCCCGCCGCCGCCACAGCAGCAGCCTGGAACGAAGGCGAGGGAGCCGGAGCCGGAGCCCGAACCGATGGAGATGACCGAGGAGAAGGAGAGGAAGGAGAGGAAGGCGGCGGCGCAGAAGGAGAAGGAAGCGGGGAACGCCGCTTACAAGAATAAGGATTTTGAAATGGCAATCCAGCACTACACAAAAGCCATGGAGCTCGACGACGAGGACATCTCCTACCTCACCAACCGCGCCGCCGTTTACCTTGAGATGGGAAAGGTGAGGTCTCTCGGTACTTTTTTTTTTTGGGTATGGACTGCTTCATAGTTCATTGAAAGTTCAAAGTTCTCATTTCGAGGTTATTTTTAGATTGTTGCGCGTAGTTCCAGTACCACACGAATTGGGGGAGTATCTGTGAAATTTGTTAATGTGATTAGCTACTGAAATATTTAGCATATACCAATGGTTTTACATATGAGCTTTCTAGTTAGTGGTCAGCCAGTTGGAGTAGTGGAGGCAAGGAATATGCTAGGTATTCTTGCATAGATCAAGATGCTTCGTTTAAGAAAGTTTCCTTATGATAGCTGATAGGTGATGATTGTGATGTAAGGGATGAGCAAACATACATTAGTATTTCTGATAGAGGCTGCTGGAAGTTTGATAGGTAGATTCAAATGATGTTATTGTCAAAGTGGTTCTTATCTATTTTGTGTGTATTGCTTCGAGGGGTGAATGGATTTGCAAAGGTATCATCGGAATATGTTTCGATTGGTGAGGCAGAAAGCTTACTACTTACTACACTAGTTACAGGGAAGCATATTAGTTGCTTACTAATGAATCTTAATTAGGTGGCTCCCTGAGGATGACGATAACAGTATATAGTTAGTACATCGGTAAAAGGGTCATCATATACAAGCCATCAGTATCTTTGCTAGATTTGCTGACATTGGTGTCTCCGATACAGTTAGAATCGTCTACAGGTTGATAGAAATGTAAGTTTTTCTTTCTAAAAAAAAGAGGTAGTAAGAAAACATATCGAAAGGAAAAGCAATTCATGAGTCCTCTCAGAGTAGTAAGAAAACATATCGAAAGGAAAAGCAATTCATGAGTCCTCTCAGAGCTTGTACTTACGCTGTAAGGAGTTTATTTGGCTTGTTGGGCTCAAGTAAACTGCAAATCTTATAAGCCCAAGAAGCCGTTTAGATACACCTTGTTTATGAGCAGTGTTAGAAATCAATGATGTGCCTTGCCTATGATTTCCCCATCCCACCCCTCTGAATTTCTTGGTAAACTTTTATTGAATCTTCTTGTGCCTCTGGTGGTCTGAAAGTTGATATACTTCTTCCCGCTTTTCAGTATGATGAGTGCATTAAGGATTGTGATAAGGCTGTTGAGAGAGGAAGAGAACTTCATGCTGATTTTAAGATGATCTCGAGGGCACTCACCAGAAAAGGAACTGCTCTTGCCAAACTTACTAAGTGCTCCAAAGACTATGATGTTGCCATTGAGACGTTCCAAAAGGCTCTAACTGAGCATCGCAACCCAGATACCCTGAAAAAACTAAATGATGCTGAACGAGCAAAGAAGGAGCTCGAGCAACAAGAGTACTATGATCCAAAAATAGCTGATGAGGAGCGAGAGAAAGGTATGCTGTGGGGATCTGTTGTTATCACTTGTTTACTTGATTGTTTGCCATTTGGTCTTGAGAAAATTTGTTTGGTACCATCACAAAGTTGTATGAATTGGTATTTCCAACCGGAGTGATCTTTGAGATGGTCAACTACCAAGCAATTCACCCCGTTGTTCTTTGTTGCCTTCAGTGTATTTCTTGGTAAGAGTTATCAGGTGTTGTCGATGATGAAACTTTTGCTACTGCTGTGCAGGTAATGAGTTCTTTAAGCAGCAAAAATACCCAGAAGCAGTGAGGCATTACACTGAAGCTCTCAGGAGAAACCCAAAGGATCCAAGGGTAATTTCTTGATTCTTTTTTCTTACTCAGTTGCTAAGCTAAAAATTTGTGAATTCTGTAGTTCACTGTAGTGTACATCAGTACATCTGATGAAATAAAAAGATTGTCAGAATGTGAGTTGGTCTTTATAGGTGTGTCATGTACTGTGGTACGTTTGAGCACTGTTTCTAAGCTATTTACTCCATGGGTTGTATTTCAGGTATACAGCAACAGGGCTGCGTGCTACACCAAGCTGGGAGCCATGCCTGAAGGTCTCAAAGATGCTGAGAAGTGCATTGAGCTAGATCCTACATTCTCCAAGGGATACACAAGGAAAAGCGCAATCCAATTTTTCATGAAAGAATATGACAAAGCACTGGAAACATACCAGGCTGGCCTAAAGCATGATCCCAATAACCAGGAGTTCCTAGATGGTGTAAGGAGGTAAGTAATGCTTTAACAAAAGAGATCATCTGTCGCTGGCATCTCATCTTGCTTTCCGCTAAGGCGATAAGCAACTCCTAAACTGCTGCTCTCTTTTTTCTCAGATGTATTGAACAAATCAACAAGGCAAACAGAGGTGAACTGAGCCAGGAGGAATTGAAAGAGAGACAGGTAAGGCTTTCCTTCCAGTTATGGTGGTACTCTCGTCCATCCTCTGCTTTAGCAAGAACAGTGTCGTTAATCTGTTTTTCTTCCCTTTATGCAGAACAAAGCTATGCAGGACCCTGAAATCCAGAACATTCTGACGGACCCTATCATGCGGCAGGTAACATCATCAAATGTCTATTTTTTTTAGCAGAACGTAGGTAGGTGATCATTCTAGTAGCTTGGCAATGGTCTCTGATAATGAGCCTGTTCTGCAGGTGCTGATTGATTTTCAGGAGAATCCAAGTGCTGCTCAGGAGCACCTCAAGAACCCCGGAGTGATGCAAAAGATCCAGAAGCTAGTAAGCGCAGGGATAGTCCAAATGAAGTAGACAAGGCTGGGAGGATCGGAGTTTGTTGATTGGTGTGCCTTGAAACTTCCTTCCAGCAAAATTTGTTAGTGAGCTTTTGATGTACATCCTGGGGGTCATTTCCCTCTGGCAATTGGGTTTCTGTAAGTATGCACTTCGTGGTGGCTGTTCAATGGTTCAGTATGGGCTTAAATGTGATATGATATCCACCGTGCCAGGAACTTCGTTTCCCGGCAGGTTTTCCCCATTTGGCATGGTCGTCTTGTTTGACGCAGTGGAAGTGTGCTCGTAGTGATGCTTTCCTATTGGCCTGGTTGTAAGGTGGGGGTGGTGATTTCAATTCCCACCACATAACGGCCTGCAGGCCAGCGTCTTCCTCCTCTTGGCCACTCCTAGTCTCGATCTATTAGGATAATTACTAATGTATCCCTGAATGTATCCCTGTACATGGCTATATATATGAAAGGCACCCCCCCTCTTGGGTGTGTGGTGATTCCCCCTAACTCATTCTACATGGTATCAGAGCGATTTTTATCCTCGGACTAGCCCACCAAGCTCCCCTCTCACCAAGCTCCCCCTCGGCGCCTGTTAACCCCCCCCCCCTCCCCGGCCGGCCTCTTGCTCCCGGCCGACCTCTCCTCTCCAACTCCCGGCCGGCCACCACCAAAGCCTCTCCCTCCCGGCTCCTCCCGGCCGGCCACCTCCCGGCTGCCTCTCCCCTCTCCCTCCCGGCCGACCTCTCCTCTCCAACTCCCGGCCGGCCACCACCAAAGCCTCTCCCTCCCGGCCGGCCACCCCATCACCCGCCACCATCACCCGGCTGCCCTCCCTATCCCCTCAACAACCCGGCCAACAAACTCAACCAACCTCAACAACCTTATCTGGCCGAACCCCCCCCTCAACAACCCTATCCCGGCCGAACCCCATCCCTATCGGCCAAACCCACCGCCACCCTCACCTCCCGCCAAACCCTCACCTCCCGCCAAACCCCCAACAACCTAACAACCCACACGGCCACCTCCAACTACTGCCTCCTTGTCACGGCCGGCCACCACCCGCCGCATCCCCACCCTCCTTCCACTGCAGCCTCCCCGCCGGCCGCCTCACCACCCGCCACATCTCCACCCGCCGGCCGCCTCACCACCCGCCACATCTCCACCCGCCATACACCTCTCTCGCCACCCCCGGCGCCACCACCCGCCTCCTCCACCGGCCGGCCGCTCTTCCTCCACCGCCGCACTTCTAACGCGCCACCTCCACTCCACGCATGGCGACGTCCTCCTCGTCATCCGTGCTACCATGGCCTCCACCGATCCGACGTCGCGCGCGCCCATCTGCCGCCTCACGCGACGCGTCAAGTCGCACGCCCCGGTGACTCGAGTTGAAGCGCCCCAACTTCAACCGCCGGTCCTCGTTCTTCCTCTCCATGCGGCAAGTTCGGACTCGTTCGCACGCCGACGGATCCGCGCGCGCACGCCCACGGATGCTGCTGGGAGATCGCCGACTCCTGCCCACACCGTGGCTACTCGTTCGTCGCGGACGACGTTTTGGCCTCGCCAACCGACTGATCGCTCGCCGGTGTGGGTCGCCATCGAAGCCCTCTTTCAGGCGAACAAGGCTTCCCGCGCCGTCTTCCTCAGCCACGAGTTCCACTCCATGGCGCAGTAATTACTAATGTATCCCTGAATGTATCCCTGTACATGGCTATATATATGAAAGGCACCCCCCTCTTGGGTGTGTGGTGATTCCCCCTAACTCATTCTACACGATCCTCAAATCTGCTCCAGCGCACAAATCGCATTGATCCGCATCTATTCTGCAGTGTCCGCGTCGCTGTCCAGTCCTCAGCACGGCGGCTCTCCTCGCCGTCCTCGGTTCCGCGCTTCCCAGTTCCAAACCCCCGAGGAGACGCAGAACCTCCTCGTGCGGTCGTGCCCCTCCCCGCTCCACTTGCCGTCCGGTCCCTGTCGTCTGCACCGTCGACTTCCTCTCGTGCTGTTCCACCCGTACCTCATCGTCAAATGAGGCAACCGGCAAACCGGCCTGCCCGACGCATTGAACTGTGAACTTCGTCACCGCAGGTCGAGGGCAAGAATTTGCACACACTTATGCGGCATAGGAGTCATTGAAGGGCAAGTGCGTTTGCTTCATGCAAGTGATTCAGTAACCTTGTACAGTTGTACTGCAGCACAATGGTGAACACACCAGGAATATGCTTAGTGCTTATCCTCCGTGAGAGTCCAGCGCTGATCAGGAACAGATCCCTTGTAACCAGGATATGTGACATACACCGGTTTTAACTTTTAACATCAACAATGACAATGTACAAGATCTTCAGGGACGGCTAAGCCTTGTACAAGAGGAAGCAACAGCAAAGGGAAAAGGAGGAAATTCTCAACTGGAGCAACGAAACGAAACTTATAATGACTGTTTTCTCGTTTGTGAAAACTAGACAAGGTAGTTATCGGGTCCAAAAACAATGGCAAATAATATCCCCCGTGGGGTCCGACACTACAAAGCTACATACACCTTGATGTCCTATCCACCTGCTCTGCCGTCGCCATATACCTATGAAAACTGAGAAGTTTAAGCAGCAGCTTCCTCTTGTTTTGCCGCGGAGATCTGGTTCTGAATATGCTGTGGGACAACGTCGAACTTGGCAAGCTGCATCGTGTACGACGCACGCCCCTTGGTCATTCCCCTCAGAGTGCTGACATACTGGAACATCTCGGCAAGCGGCACATGAGCATCAACAACCTGCATTCAACAGCATAGCAAGCTAAAAGTTTCAGGCTACGTTTCAGACAGCACATTCTGATAAATTACATATCTTTCCTGCTTAAAGTCTAGTTGGAGAAATAAGTAACAGAATAAAGGGTTATTGCATGAATGCCAGATGTTCGGCTATAGCTGACGATGCATGTGAAGTGCAGCAGGAAGATTTGGTGGGCTAGTTGAAAGCTTCTCAAAATTAGTACCTCTGAAAAGGGACAAACAAGAAATGGTATGACCATATAACCTATTAGCTAGAGCTTGTGGTCTAGGAGGTTTTCTGTGTATAGGTAGCTCCAATTCGCTCAAAATTGCACATAGTGTTACATTAGTCAAAATTGCACTAGAAGGCCATAAATGGAGAGGATGTATTGTTTAATACCTTCAGTCCACCTGGCTTATCCCCAAAGCTATTAACTTGTCCTCTTCTGGAGTTCAAATCACCAATAACATCGCCCAAATGCTCTTCAGGGGTAATCACTTCAACTCTCATTATGGGTTCCAGGAGTCTGGGACCAGCTTTCCTCACTCCCTCACGGAAGGCTCCTCTGGCTGCAATTTGGAATGCCAGGACACTAGAATCAACATCATGGTACGAGCCATCAACCAGCACTGCTCGGAAGTCCACGACTGGATAACCAGCAAGGACACCATTGGGTAAGCTTTCTTCCAATCCCTTCATCACTCCTGGTACATATTCTTTTGGCACTGCCCCTCCCTTTATTTCACTCTTGAATTCATACCCACTTCCAGCCTCCAAAGGTTCAAAGCGCACAATAATGTCTGCAAACTGCCCTGATCCACCAGACTGCTTTTTATGGACATACTGTACCTCTGAAACTTTGGAAATACTTTCACGGTAGTTGACTTGTGGAGCTCCAACATTTGCATCAACCTGTCCAGACAATTTGCATATTTAAGAGTTTAAGCTAAAATGAGAGAGTGCGCGGAATTCTTTTCAGGTTCAGCAATTTTGACCCCAAAAACTAGTCGTATGAAATTCAAAAGTGTCCACTAAGATATGGAGTGGGATTAATATCAGAATTCAGCTATCAAAGTATACATGGTAAACAATAAACTAGCCAAGTGAACATTCTACTATCTTATTATGTAGCTCCTCTTAGCTGAGGAAAAGGTATACTGCAATGCAAGCACACGGAGGAAATAATGTGCTTCATAGGTCTAGTGCAGTACCTAGATTACAATGGTTTATGACCAAATTGATAAAATTTGTATATAAACAAATAGTCAGAATACTAACCTTGAACTCTCTCTTTAATCTGTCTACAATGATGTCAAGGTGTAATTCTCCCATTCCTTCAATAACAGTCTGGTTGGTTTCCTCGTCTCTAGAGAAGTGGAATGATGGGTCTTCTTGAACAAGCTTGATTAATCCATTTGCCATTTTGTCAGCATCAGATTTCGTCTTTGGTTCAATAGCAACCTTAATTACAGGATCGGGAAATTCCATACGTTCAAGCACTACAGGCTTATCTGGGTCACAGAGTGTTTCACCAGTAATTGTATCTTTCAGACCAGCAAGAGCTACTATGTCACCTGTCTTAGCAACTGTTATATCTTCCTTACTGTTTGCATGCATCTCTAGAAGCCTTCCAATTCTTTCCTTCTTATCTTTGTTTGCATTGAGAACATATGAACCAGCAATCAGCTTCCCCGAGTATATGCGAACAAATGTTAGCGACCCCACAAATGGATCAGTCATGATCTTGAAAGCTAACCCAGAAAATGCCTCATCATCACTAGGATGTCTTTCAAGGATCACTTCGGGGTCCTCTGGGTCAGTACCCTTCATTGGTGGCAGGTCAAGTGGTGATGGCAAGTAATCAACAACAGCATCAAGCAATGGCTGGACACCCTTGTTTTTGAAGGCTGAACCACATAAAACAGGGACAAAGCTGGCAGATAATGTTCCCTTTCGGATTAATTTCTTCACAGTTTCCTCATCTGGTAAATTTCCTTCTAGATAGCTCTCCATAATAACATCGTCCAATTCAACAAGAGTTTCAATCATCTGAATTTTATAGTCTTGAGCCATCTCTTGGAGATCCGCAGGTATGTCTTGATATGTAAATTTTGCACCAAGTTCCTCTCCTGTCCATACAATAGCCTTCATTTTGACTAGATCAATAACTCCTTGGAAATTATCCTCTGAACCAATCGGCAATTGTATCACCATAGGTTTTGCACCCAAGTTTGCAACTATCATGTCTCTAGTTCTGAAGAAGTTAGCCCCAAGGCGATCCATTTTGTTTACAAAACATATTCTTGGAACCCCATATTTATCTGCTTGGCGCCACACGGTTTCAGATTGTGGTTCTACCCCAGCAACGCTGTCAAAAAGACATATAGCACCATCCAACACCCTGAGAGCACGTTCAACCTCAAGAGTGAAGTCAACGTGTCCAGGAGTATCAATAATGTTGATTCTATGTTTGTCCCAAAAGGCAGTGGTTGCTGCAGATGTAATGGTTATTCCTCTCTCCTGTTCTTGCTCCATCCAGTCCATCGTAGCTGTTCCCTCATGAACCTCACCAATTTTGTAGTTCCTTCCAGTGTAATAGAGAATGCGTTCTGTAGTTGTCGTCTTTCCAGCATCTATATGGGCCATAATACCAATATTGCGGTAATCCTTCAAAGGCACTTGCCGATCTGGATATAGAATGAAAGGAAGTCAATATTTAAGTTATTAAGCTGAACAAAGTAATATGATTTCTTTTGGAAAAAATGGTGGAGCAGCAAAAGAAAAAGAGTAAAAAAGAATCCAAGTGACTTGCAGTTTCCAGAACTTTATTTAGTCATGGTCTCACAGAACCATACAACATGAGAAAAGGATTAGTATTTCTCATCTACTAATTGCAGATTGAATATAAGAAAAGAATCCAAGTGCACATTGAACGCTAAATAACACACATAATCAACTTTCATGAGAAACTTTCCTACGCAATATCATGTTTCTTATTTTTGTATAGTGTCCCAATAGGGAAAATGAAAAGATGTGCAAAGCTTTTGCACTTCCTCAAAAAAAAAAAAGCCCACCGAAAAGGCTTTGGAGAGTCAATGATTTGACTGTTGCATTGTCAAAGCATGGAGCATGCTCCTACCCTCTGCAGTGAACAAGGGTAGGTTCTATCTAAAGTGAAATTTTTTGTGCAGCTAAAGCTAGTGACAAGCGAGGATGACAGGATTCCAAGGACTAACAGGAAAAGCCTCCTAGATGTTAGTTCATCATCTGGACCATTCACTTACCTGCACATTTTCCATGTTCATTGCCCTTCGTTATATACTCATAATTTTCTTGATAGAATATGGTGTTATGCATAAGAACAAGCATGGAGTTTAAATAAATTTTTGTGCATGACAGCATGATATTATATTACCCTAAGTCAATTGAACATCCTTTTGACCCAATTGTAACTATATAAAATTTTGTTCATTTAGTCGTTCAGAAGAAAGTAAACCTCATTAAGATACTTAGTTTCTTACTTTCTTGAGAACAACTGTAAGAAAACACTTATCCAGACATCCCATCAAAATGATAAGTTACAATACAAAGAAGTGTCTAGTATAAATGATATCAACAGAACAATACAATGATCCCCTCTGTACAATGATGTTATACTTGCACCTCTCTAGCCTATTCTCTTCCTTCTAGTTTGATTTATGGGAAACACCAAATTGAATTGCTCCAGCGACCTTTTACAGAAACAGATTCCAAAGAAATTACGAAATTCAGCATTGCTTTTACACCAACTACTAAGCAGCGTAGCATTTCGTTCATTTTACAGAAACAACTTCCTTAATTGTTTATCCGGCAAAGCAACAGCCCAGTAACAATCATAAGCACCGCTGCACGCATGCTGTTCTACCTGCTTCCTTGTCGAATGCAGCGGAGCAACTAATGAGCTATCTAACAGAGCAATCCTAAATTGACCATTCTGAATTGCAATCCACTGCAACTCAGAGAAAGAACGACAAACGCTCTCTTGGTCATTTCATCAAACACCGTCAACGCACAGAACACCTCGGCACACTCTCCTAGGCTTGCACTACAGCAACGGCATGGCAAAAAAAAAAACGAACTCACTCAAAAGGAAATGCCAAACCGTGGCTCACTCACCATTGCCGGCCATGGCGACAACCGAGAGGCGCGGCCTACGCGGGCGCGGGCGGAGACCGGCAGCGGGCCCGGCCACAGCGGCGCGCCCCGCGGTGAACCGGGAGGCGGGCGACGACGGCGCGAGGAAGGGGCGGTGGCCGAGGAGGAGGCGGGAGGCGGACGCGGCGGAGACGGACGGCCGGCGCGCCGGCGCGGCAGCTCGCATGGGCGCCTCGGCTGCCATGGGCGGCGGCGGCGGCGTCTCTGTGGTTTTCTTGGCTTTTGCCGCGAACTCAAACCTTGCCTGCCGAGTGCCGCCTGCGCCGCGAGGGGTGTGTCGTGGATATGGCGGGGGCTTTATGTGTGCGAGGCTGCGAGCTGCCGATGCTGAGGAGAGGAGGGGAGCGTGCAGATAATGTCAGCCGCGGGGCTGCGAGGATCGTTTCCCGTCTCACGTTTTGGATTGGCGCTTTATTTCGGTATGGCTTGTTGTCTACCGAAAAACAAATATCGTTTTAGAAAAAGCCGAAATTTCTAATCCTGCTTATTTTGAGAATTTGAGGCATATAATTGGAGCTAGCTCATTCTAGAGAATTTTATTACTAATATAAACCGGGTGAAAATTCAGTGTATGATAATCCTTAGAAAATGATCTACCTCGTAACAATGAACATTGAGCAATGCTTAGCCATCATATAAGTTCTGGTGAAGATTCAAAGAGTACAGCTAACAAAGTGGAGCACTATTACTTTAAGATTTTAATGATTATTAGTTTCTACAGTAACACTACGCTCTAGTCTCAGGTAATCAATCAGCAATAAGCCATACAAAACCATCCCAACTGGCAAATGCAGTCGGATAAAAAGGCACCGGCGAAGCGGCCACGTCTCCGTATTTTCCACCACAAGCGGGCCGGCCATGCATGCGCCAATAGACGCCAAAACTTTGGACGTTCCAGAGCTCACCACACAGAGCATCCTACAGCTCCGACCTAGAGGCCCACACAACGACCCACTCAAGCCCACCGCAAATTCCCCGTTTTTTTATCCGTTTTTGCCGTATTTTCTCCTGGCAGAGCAGAACAGCTGCCAATTCGTACCGCCTGCGGCCAGATGCTTTTCTTCCTTGTACGCACTGCTGAGTTTTCTCACCTGTATGTATGCATTTTGATGGCCTGCTACCAGGCCACGTACTTGGCAGGTTTGCCTGAGGTTAGCATGGTAGACATTGGAGAAGCCATGTTTCTGTCATTCAACCCGAGAGATGGCACTTTCATGCGTGACGTGTACAAGAATATGCTAGGCCTCTACGGAGATGTACCGATGAGATACCATTTGGTAGAGATTATAATGTGTGACGCTTCAAATTTTCTGCTCTCTCGTAACAGATGCAATTTTCAGAATCTTTATGGTGATTCTGTTATTTTTGAAGCGAGCTTGCATAACAATGCACTCGTACTTGATTTTTTTTAGGAATACTCGTTTTTCTTCTTCTTCTTTAGAGGACGATACTTGATTTGCACTCGTACTTGATTTTTTTAGAGATATTGGTTCTTCTTCTTTTTAGAGAAGGATACCAATGCTTGATTCAAAAAATCAAAACCGCTTGTACATACGCCCGCATGTCCTATCGTGGATGTCCATTGTGTTCCAATATTCGTGAGCTTCCTTCACCACCTCTCTCTTCCCCATGCCCACCCGAAAAGGAGAGTGAATACAACACGAATCTCAGAGCACGTTAGACGATGGGGAGAAAACAACACACACTATTTGATTGATTGTTTTCTTCAGATATTTTCTGTCCGTATCCGACATATTTTCACCCCTATCCTTCTGTCCTTCCCCTTAAAAAAGCAACCAATCAAATAGTGTGTGTTGTTTTCTCCCCATCGTCTAACGTGCTCTGAGATTCGTGTCAAATTGTACTACCTATTAGAGAATTATTTATCCTACTTAACAACATAAACATGGGGAATGTAGATTCATATTATATATTAGCTCACGAATATTGGATATTGACAATGGATATCCTATAAAATACGGATACGAAACGGATATTGCTCTTCCCGTGTCCTAATGCATATTCGATGAGATTTTTTGACTACAAATGTGAATAATATCGGATACAGATTGGGACTAAAATAAGACACTTCAGACAAATTTTTTCCGACTATGGTATCGAATCGGGCAGAAATTATCCGCCCCATTTTCCCCTGTAGAAGGATACTCGTATTGAGATTGTGCTGTGAAGTTTTGCCATCGCCTGGAGAAGGCTCACCAGTCCAGAAGATAGTTTTGGGCCGGCCCGGAAGAACAGAGTTATCATATTCGTGGGGCCGTCCATGTCCACAAAACGGAGCGTGCACACCGAGGTTAAGAACGGATTCGGCCGGCCACGCCCTTCAAGGAAGCAGCCCAAACGCATTGCCTCCATGGCCCGTTTTAAGGCTAGTTGGGATTAAACTAAACCAAGGACCGCCGTGCGCGCGGCTTGCCGTTTGCACATGAATATGGCGCGAGAGAGACGAGGTACGTCAGGCCTGCCATCAGATTCAGACCGCCCACCGTATTGTCACCTTAAACATCTTCGTGATGATTTCATAATGCTGGTGCCTTCCCAAGTGGGTAAGTTGCATCCACTTAATGATTTAAGGCCAGTAGGCACAAGATTTTCTTGCCTCCTCCTATGTATGACAGTTTGTGCTTTTGCTGGGGAGAGGCTATATCCCGTTCGTCAGCTATGAGCTAATCAATCACCTGACCTTCCTGATAAGATAAAGAGGAGAGCAAAAGTTTCCCTTGTTTGGTTTTGCAGTTTGGTGGTCAAGTCAAAGCTAGTCCTTCTCTGCAATGCTACACTTGTACTACGAGTACGTACCGTGTAGTACAGATTGGCACAGTGTGCATATCCAAGGGCTAAGGCAATACCATGTTATAAATGCTATTGTCACCTCCTAATTAATTCGCCCTTGTGATCCAAAACTGCAAATGATGCTGCTGTTTTTTTTTCTTCTTTTCTTTCCCAAATGACATGAAACTCTACATTTTCCAGTAAATGCGTAAAAAAAAAAGCAATGCTTAGCCCGCAAAGCAACTGAAAGAAAGGCATAGGCGAAGCTGAAGAGAGTAACAAATCAGAACATGCATACGACACGTATAATATAGGGGGAATTGATCATATACCACACCTTTGATTTGCGTTTAAGAAAATATCATCAAGTACGACGTAATATATTATATACTACGAGAATTTGTGTCTTTTATTTATTTTTGCCATTTTCGGGTTTTTAAATCGATTTTTGTTTTGTTTTGTTTTTCTATGCAGGCGAAATGACCTATTTGCCCCTCCCCTTCTTCGCTTCCTTTCTTCCTTGCTCCGGCCTTGCTCTGACCATGGCCATGGCCGACCCGGCAACCTCCAAAGCAGCAGCGACGCCGGTCGCGTGGTGGTGGTGGAGCCGTGCGAGGCTGCGGGAGCCCTGTTGAAGGAGAGGCACAAGCAGCGTAGGGTGGCCACGGGGAGAAGGACGGCGACAACCACGTCGGGGGAGGAGGAGAAGGGTGGCGGTGGCAGCGAGGGAGGAGGAGAAGGGCGGCGGTGGCTTGGGGGAGGAGGAGGAGGAGAGCGGCGGCGGCCATGGCCGGAGGCAAAGAAGAAAAGGAGGAGGAAGATGAAGGGCAACAATGTTATTTCGCATGTGGGTTATGGCCAAAAGAAAAGAAAATCTTTTAAATAACCCGAAAATGACAAAATATAAAGAATGCGATGAGAGATCTGGTATATGATCTATTACGTTGTACTTGATAATATTTTGTTAAATGCGAACCAAATGTGTAGTGTATGATCAACTCCCTCTATAATATACCCTGTATCGCGGACATCTACTAAAAATCTAAATACCAAAATGGCAAAATGCCCAAAGAAGAAGCTCTAGCTAGGTAAAGTATGCATCTTGCCATGGTTCACTTCTGCTGGGACAGTATATCCTGCATGTACTTGTCGGTCCGGTCGAGCTCCTCGAGCATGGCCTGCACCTTCCGGTCGGTCTCCGTCACGGTCTCGCTGAGGTGCTCGCCGAGGAGCCTCGCGTAGCCTATCTCCTCCTTCACCTTCATCCACTCCTTCCTCACCTTGGTCAGGTTCTTCCCCAGGTCGCGCTGCTCTTTGTTCTGGCTTCTGCAGCTGTGCGACCTGCTGCCGCTACTCGACGCTCCATGGCTAGCGTCGTAGAACCCAAAGGGCGACGACGCCGGCTGCGAGAAGTTCAGCATCCCGTTGCGAGTCCACCGTTGCATGATGCCTCTGTCTGAAGAGCTTAGCGCCGACGATGATCATTCGAGTGTTAATTGCTGATGTTAAGTCCTTGCGTCAACAACTGCTTCAGGTAATGTCAAGTGTTAAACAATTTCTGCTATTTTGTGTACTGGACATTAGGAAATTAAGTGCATGCTTCGTATCACATACAAGGAAAAACACATGAAGAACATTGCATTTCTTGTGCTAAATACACGGTTCTGAAAACTTTGATGTCCAAAGGTTCTTGGTTTCATTATCTCGGAACATCTTTCAGCTTATAGAGATTATTAGCACATTCTGGTTTTATGCTGGTGGTAGAAACATCGATAGTATCCGATAAGTTAGATGGACAATAATTTCTTCAGTTCTGCAAATTTGATCGCAAGATAAATGCCATGGAAGCAGATGGAAACAATGTATAATCAACAACATGTAACAGTAGTGCTCACAAATTTGCAGGAGATAAAAGCTACCTAAACTCATCACTTGTTAGAAAACAGTACAAGCACAGTGATATTTAGCTTGATGCAAATACTGAAACAGAAATGCTTATCTTGCGCAACGGCATTCATAATTATGTTCCATTTGCTCGATCCAGAAAAAATGCCACAAGCCACAAGCCAAAAGCCAAAAGAAAACCAAATAAAATGAAGAGCTCAAGAGAGATGCCATATATGCAGCTTACCTGATAAAACCTGCAAGATATACACTATGCTGCTCTCTTCCTGAGAAAGACCCGCGTCTATGAAATGGGTATGTGGAGGACACATCTAGGGACTCAGCTATTTATAATCACGAACGGCACTAGGTAAAACCTCTCACCTAATCCATCTGGACCATCCAGCATTTGGCTATGAAAAGACGAACAATTCCAAGTCAAGAATGGACTAATTAGTGCAACTGGGTGCTAAAAGGAGGATGGCCAAGTTAGATGCATCCAGCTCATGTGATGGCCTCATTAGCATTAGATTAATCCCGAGCGCGGGGCCTCATCCTGCTCAACGGCGGCCGTGGTCCGCCCCTGTCCTTCGCGCGGGGAGTGCAGCAGGGGGACCCGCTCTCCCCCGTCCTGTTTATCATGGCTATAGACGTCCTGCAGGCTGCGGCGAGATGGGCCACGTGTCGGGGGTTGCTAAGCCCCCTCGGCCGCCTGGGGACGGAGCCGTGTGTCTCCATCTATACGGACGATGCTATGCTCTTCTTCAGCCACTCATCCCAAGGTTGTGAGGTGGTGAGGGAATTGTTGTTCATCTTTGGCAGGGCATCTGGTCTCACCTCCAACCTGACCAAGAGCTCCATCATGGACCATTCGCTGCGATGATGAGATCGAGACAGCAGTCGCGGCCACGTTGCAATGTCGATGGCTTCGCTTCCCAATCACGTACCTTGGACTCCCGCTCTCAATTCGCTCTCTCAGGAAGAGCGACATTCAGCCGCTCGTTGACAAATTTTCGAAAAAGTTAGCCGGGTGGAAACATAAACTCCTAACTCCGGGCGGACACGTCGTACTCACCAGATCTGTCTTGATGGCGTTGTCGATTCACTTTATGACGATTTTCAGGCTTCCTCAGTGGGCAATTAAGTTAACGAACCGTAAGTGCCATGCTTTCGTTTGGAAGGGGTCTAACTCCATCAGTGGCGGTCATTGCTTGCTTGCTTGGTCGAAAGTCTGCAGACCGCTCTGATGTGGGGGGTTGGGTATCCACAATTTGGCGTCGTTCAGTGCTGCGCTCCGCCTTCATTGGCACTGGAACAGCTGGGATCTCGAGCCAAAGCCATGGCACGGCGTGACGACCGGCGAAGACGCGGACATCCTTTCCATGTTCAGGGCAGCCACGACTATTCGGTTGGGTGACGGCTCGCGCGTGCGCTTCTGGCATGATCATTGGATTGAAGGTGGGCACTTGGTTGCCGATGTCGTGCCGATCCTGTTCGCCTTTGTCAAAAAAAAGAATAAGTCTATTGCGGAGGCTTTCGCCAACAATTCCTGGACTAAGGACCTGAGGGGGGCCTATCGCTGCTGGCGTTGGCGTAGTACTTGAAGCCGTGGGATATTGTCGCTGGCACTCCGCTTCACGCCGGCAGGAACAACAAAATTACCTAGAGGCACTCAGTCGATGGCAAGTACTCGGCTTGTTCTGCCTATTAGCTATTCTTCACTGCTTCAACAACCTTCGCTTGCCACAAGTGCATCTGGAAATCTAAAGCGCCGTCGCGATGCAAGTTTTTTTTTTATGTGGTTGGTCATTCATGAGAAGTGCCTCACCAACGATAATCTCTAACGGCACGGTTGACCCAATCTCGGGTGTTGTTCTCTTTGCAATCATCCTGGCGAGAGTTGCAAGCACCTGTTTGTCGACTGTTCCTTCTCGACCGAGGTCTGGGCAAGATTCAGGACATGGAGCGGCATCCAGTTCCCGATTCCCTCCGCGGCGATGTATAGCTCCTAAGATTGGTGACTTACCGCGAGAAAGTTAATCTCAAAACCGCTCCGACGGGATTTTGACATGGTGACCATCCTTGTTCACTGATGTATATGGAAAGAGCGTAATACCAAAATCTTTGAGGGACGCTGCCGGCCTATGATCGATGTACTCTGGAGTATCAAGGAGGAAATCTTCTCGTGGAAGGCTGTCGGTTGTGTTTCAGCTTTTTAGTCATATGTGAGTAACATATCGGTGCTACCTTAATACGGCCGTTTGAGGCTGCAAAGTAGTTTTTCGTTCTAGAGAGCTTTCTCTCTCTTCTTGTATCTCTAAACTTATTCTCCCATTTGTATATTTGGCTGAGGAATCTTCCGATCAGCCCGTCTAAAAAATAATCCCGAGCGCGTGGCTGACACGGGAGGTTTGAATGGTTCGATACGTACCTAGAATCTTAGCCTGTAAATTACTCGCGAGGCATGTGGCAACCACGAGAATGTACTGCAGAAAAGCAGACAGGACATGTGTGAGCATAAGAAAGGCAAAGGGAATCAGAGAGCCTGAACTGAAAACTCTTTTTGTTTAATTGGTGCATATATAATAATTAATAAACCCATATTGATAGGACTGTTTGTGACATGACATGAGTAACATTATGTATACAGAAGTAGAATTCTTGATGTGTTATTACAGGCTATATGGATAACTAGTTAACTACCGATGAGCAAACATATTTGTATAGTGTTCTTATTCTCTTTTATTCAAGTAAGTGGCAGCATGTTACGTCTCCACATTCTTCCTTAAGAAGTATGAAAGATAGCTAGCCAAGAACACAATCCAAGTGGTTGTGTTTCGCTGGTTGTTTTCCTTGGATGTTTTGTTTTTCTGGGGGAGTTAATTTGATGGTACATTTCCCCTACAGTGTTTTCTGTATGAAACATCTGGGCTATAGCCCATGAATAGAGAGAGTAGTATACTATTACTATTTAGCAATTGTGCTGCATACTGACCGTAGCCATTGATACAACAATATAATACTAATTGTTTATCTGATTTATTATGGTGCTGTAATACCTATTTTTCTGCAGCAGCCTCACCTTTTGGATTTGTGTAAACCACGTATTGACTAAAACTGTGAATTTCAACCAAGCTACGTACTATATGCTTATACTTGTGCAGTTTCTCTGCATACAAACAACTATACAAGGAGAAAAGTGCCATGGAAAATGCAGTTGAGTTGATATCTCGATTGCATACACATCATCTGCTGTATATTATGTCTAGAATCTGATGACTGTACTGCAGCAAATCAGATACTCATTTTTGGCTAAGGAATTCCTGGAAATACTTGCCCTCGCGTTCGAGCTCTTCATGCATCAAGCTGACCTTTCTATCAATCTAATATACTGATTCATTCAGATGTTCGCCGAGAAGCCTTGCATAGCCCCTCTCCTCTTTCACCTTGTCCACTCTTTCTTTATCTAGTGATGTTTCTATTTAGTTGTATGCACCAATCAATTCATCTAAAAACTTAAGCTGACAAGGAAAGATGGATAATTCAATTATACTTCAATACTCATCTTCACGTGCATCCTCATCCAAAAGTTTAAGCTGACCAAGAAAGACAGATAATTCACTTATACTTTAATACCCCCCTTCACGTGTAGGCTCCTTCAGACCTAATACATGAAATAGACTTTGGCTGCAATTATTATTATTTATTACTTCAATCGGGTTTTAAACTCAAAAATTTTGTCTCTGAAACCATATTAAGTTGTATGTATCAACTAATTCACCCAAAAACTTAAACTAATAAGGAAAGACTGACAATCCACTTATACTTCAACGGTTTCTCTGCATTTGGCTGTGATCCTTTGAATTGTGGCCTCTGCTGGCTAGTCTGCCGACGCCTTTCGATGTGCCAGCTTGCTGATCTTGCTAGTATGATTCGTACTCTAAGGAAGGCTTTGAGAAGCTTAGCATTCCATTCTTTGGCCAACGTTCCATGGTACCTAGCTGATATCAGAAAGGAAATAGGTGTGTGACGAATGCGGTTTTATTCTTTAGAGCATAAATAATAGAGAAAGTTGCAAATAACCCCCAGAAGTCAGTATAACCTTGATTTACTCCCTACAAGTATATTTGTGGCAAATGCCACCTCACAAGTGCAGAGTTATTTGATTTCCTCCTAGTGGATTTTTCCCGCTGACCCGGGTGCTTTTTCGTTGATGTGGACTCTATGGTATGCAAGGTCGGTTATAGATAAGATGTAGAGAAGTTACACACACCCAAGTTATATACTTACAATTAGTTCGATCCGGATTGAAGTAACTTGAACTAGACTGAATCAGTTGGGTCTTCATCTCCAGCTCAATGCGAGCTAAGGTTCCACATAACCAGAGCGAGGGTGCTGGTAGGGAGGCCACGATCGCCTTTGCCCCTGCCTCCCTCATCTCATTTTAATTCAGTGAAAGAGGAAAACACCGACTGCCCCTCCTATACCTGACCTAAGCCGCACACTTAATTCCAAGGGTCATGCTAGAACGCCTCATATCTGAACTGGCGTGCCACGAACCACATCAACAGAAACCACCTGAATCAGCAAGGGCCACCAGGAGGGAAATCAAACAACTTTGCCCTTGGGTGTGGGGGAGGAGGCATTTGCCACAAATATAATTGCACGGGGTAAATCAAACTCATGCTGACTTCTAGGGGTCATTTGCAATTTTCCAAATGCACATTGCAATCAAACTAATACTAATCCCCTGTGAATCGCAAAATGTGGTATTTTAAAAGTTTCAGTCCATTTTGCGGTAGTCCACCCTAAGACACGTTATAATTATTCCAGCTAGCTTAACTGTTTTTTTCCTTTCGAGGGAGCTTAACAGGTATATTGACTGGTCCAGAATGTGTAACCAAAACAGATTACTCCTACCTTTCCAACTAATCACTAACAAGTCACAACCTGGAAAATAGCAAACGATGCAATAGAAAAAAAAAACATGGATATTTAGCAACAGAGTATTGCCTTTCACAATGGATGCTCGAGTGGCGCTCAGGAAAACTCTCGCCAAAATTTTGCCGGTTACCGATGCTACCAGTGGGTCCGATAAAATTTCATGCCGGACAAATTTTTTCAGATTTATCTAATTTTCATCAAATTCAAATTTTAATTCAAAAATTAGATAAATTTCATCTTTATGTCTGAAAAAATCAAATTTCAATTAAATTTTTTTGTCCAAAAAATTATCAAAATATTCGGTAACCGATGGTTACCGGTTCTATCGTTGGGGTCTGATAAAATTTTCCTACCAATAGAGTTTTCCATGGTGCTGCTTACCTCAACCTAAAGCAGAGGGCAGGAAAATATATGTGCTCGTGGTGCCGGTTGACGCCGGTTGACGCGACGAAGAAACCTAGGAGCGATTAATCTAAATATACAGGGAGAACCCATCTAAGGTGGTGCTTATATATATACTAGATGGGCAGGCGTGCGATGTTGCGCCCGTCTGCTAGATGTATTTTTTTGGAACTGTGTGTCTATGTATTGACGCGTATAGTAGAGGTAAAGCAAATGAAGTTTCATGGTCGAGGCAAAGGAAAGGAACTGTCATGTGTAACGAACATGGATGCGACATAGGATTTTAGTGTAGACAGATTAAATTGGCATGCACTTTGTATTGTGATTCCTTGGCTTTCAGCAACTTTGTTGGGATGGCAGTAAAACATTATATTTCAGCAATGGTACGGTTTGTCTGAATGTGTATAACCACATGTGTAGTTTAACCGGGGAAATGGAAAACATGCTAGTACGTGTTGCGAGGATAGAAATATGTAGTCACAAGATAACATGGTACCATTCATCAGGAGATAGGACAACACAGCAAGGGCAAAACAATGATAGAAATGATATGATGTACATAACAGGAAATATAAAAGCATTTAGATAGTTTGTTGAGGTAACATCTAATGTTTGTAGGTTCTAGTTTGCAGACTCTAATAGATCTAGGTTTATGCGAATTGTTTTGACAAACATGCTAGGTACTATATATAATAACGGATGTAGTGTCTAAGGATGTGGCATGGAGGTGGGGGATATGCATATAAAAAAGCACAGTATGCTCTAAGCGCAAAAGGTTGCTGTTGTTGTTGCAGTGTTGCATTGGTTTGCAAACAACATGGCCTAGCGATGGCGCTCATCGGGTACCTCCAGTGTCTTATGGTGATTTCCTACAAAATATGGATATAGCAGATTTGTTGTTGTTTTTGTGGTACAAAATCTGGAAAGGGAAATGGTATATATATTGTGTGGTGTTGTTTCATTTTGTATTTAACAGGTTGAGAGAATACCTTGTAATTCTGTTGTCTGTTGATCCATACATTTCAAGCTTTCTCATGGATGATGGCCTGGTTTCCCGGTGTGAATGGAATGTTAAAACATATGTATTAGACAAATAGCATACTAAGAGTAGTAGTATGACAGTACACTGATAATATATTTGTTTAACCTTATTGGTTAACAGGGATCAGCTGCAAGGGTCGTATATTCAGATACGGTGCGTTTAGCAGGGACCAAGTTTGGCGCCTCTGTCTGTGCAGGAGTAGGAATGTAAACAACGAGTACAACTCTCTAAGAAGCAAATAACAAAATAAATCTGTGTATGTAGATAGAAGAATGAACCTGTTCGTTATCTCTAGGTGTATGTTGGCTGGGTTGGAAATTTGCAGAAGTAGGTGTTACTGTACAGTTATCTGGAATAAACATAGGAAGCAACTAAAATGAATAAGCACAATTTTTTTGTTATGAAAAAAGCCAAGGGGTTTGATAGTGATTAATACCTCATCAGAATGAGAGCAAATAGGTCATGGGAAACTCTAGAGAACCACGACAACAGCGGTGGACCTACAATAACTCTAGAGAACAGAAACTATGGGTCACTTATAGGCAGAACAGATAACATGAAACCTTAAGAATGCAATGGATATGTTTAACAGTCACTGAGGTGGTCTCGTGTCACTTTACTAAAATGGCAATCTTATTGGGCATTAACATATGTATTCCAGAGGTGAACGTACAACCTGGAAAAATTATGTATACTAAATATGACATAAATCGTAGAGCATTCCAACCTGCATGGAAGACTCGGTGAGGAATTAAATTGTCTTGTATTGTATGAGAGTAAGAAATACCTATCCAATAGTATAGTAAAGTACTTGCCAAACTGATCTATGATAGAGAGTGTGTAGGAAATAGTCCTCTATATTTTAACTGTTGGTAAGACTCCACAGTGAACAATTGATTTTCGATCTGTCTGCTATGATGATGCAAATTAACAGCATACTAATATAGTATAATCAAAAGTTCTTTTAGTATGATTGTTTATACAAAGGAGAGGCTGATTTCACAAGGAGAAAATCATCTGCAACACTGTAATTTCCCATAAAAGAGAAATGACTAATCGTTGACATCATACTACTATCGCACAATCAAATTCACACTTCAATTTCTATATGTAGTTCCTAGAAGCAACCAACTGCTGATTCCAAACCGTTCTATCCTCAAAAGCACCCAGAAATCCTATTTCATTGGGGAAAAAAATATATTTTGCTGCTATCATGCCCTAACAGCATGAC
Source organism: Ampelocalamus luodianensis (assembly GCA_036346255.1). NCBI lineage: Eukaryota > Viridiplantae > Streptophyta > Magnoliopsida > Poales > Poaceae > Ampelocalamus > Ampelocalamus luodianensis. The sequence goes on from CM070623.1 coordinate 52,470,445, forward strand.
CTATAAGAGAACAAGGAACTGATTGGAGCAAATAATACAATCACATGCAAAGCATCACGACCAAAATACTACTGAATCAGTACCTCAGAAATCGCCAAAAGCATGAGTTCAGTTATAGCAAATATATGGGTGTTGCCAAAAATTTTCAGATACCACATATTTTTAGCAGAAAGGTATTTGATTTGGATTTTTTTTAGCCCAGTGCGAAACGAAGTGCTGGTAAGAAGGTACGCCATGGTGATTAGGTTGTTTGGGCTGTGACAGGGTCTGTACATAACTAAACATGACATTATGTGTTTGCAAAAGATTGCAGCGGTTCAAGTAGCATGTTTGGGCCCACAACCCTACCGCATTGCCAGCAAAAATGTTGATGACATGAGTTCATTCCGGTTAGAATTTTTCATGGGCTAAGAAGTGAAAGGTGCGAGGAGCTACAAAGCAATATATTTAGATGATGGTCCCAATGATACTTTTTTGTTGCTTGTTTTGGCAAATTTACTAACCCAGATGATGGCCACAAGAATAAAAATACAATCAATAAACATGACAAAGAGTGGAACGCTGCAAGAACATTACTGTCTAGTCCAAAAATCCTAGTACAATCAAGGAAACATCTAGAGGCAAGATGTAATAATAGGCTAAAAACGGAAAAAGGAAAAGAATACCTGGCAGGCTGGCCTTGACATGGGAGGAGCTGTCACGATTGAATCGCTCAGCTCCCTCTCTCTCAATCTCTATCACAGAGATGTATACACATGCATATGAGATAAACACACATTCACACGCATGGGAGGTGCAGCCGGACTACATTTTTCTTCTCAATATTCTTAATATTCTAAACTGGTTACAATGCTTTTTATAGCTAAAATATGACATGTAACCTCCCCACTAACACATTCAAGTAGTCAACTACCTCCACTACATGCACTAAATAATGACCCACTAATCCACTAATGCAAAACACTAATGCAAAACAATCAAGATTATATCTAACAATTTCCCCCCTAATCTTGACATGCTGACTCACCGTTGCGGATCGCTCGCAACCTCTTGCCATGCACCACGACATCTTGATCTTGTGGACGACGTCTTTCCAACGCCGATATCCACCTCGCAGCGGCATCACACCGCTACCACTCGGTTTCACACCGAGGCGTGCTTGTCGGCTTCACACCGAAGCCTCTAGCAACGATGACTTCACACTACCATCTTCGGCTTCACGCCGAATCCTCACAACGGTTTCACACCGCTGTTGCGCTTCGCGCCGTGTGCCACGCCGCGCCGCGCCACCAATGCTCGTGCTTCCGCGTGCCGACCGCACGCCATCACCGTCGGCATCACACCGACTTTCTCAACGATGGCCTTGGCCACCGCCGTCGGCCGCATCGTGTTCGCCGCCACGTTACACGTAGCGACCTTTCTATTCTTGCCACACGCAGCGGCTTTCTTCTAGCGGCATCGCACTGCTATCATTTTCGGTCTCACGCCGACTTCTCCTGGCAGCCTCACACCGCCTTTCATGCACGTCTGCTGGCGACCACACGTCGTCGCCGTACACAACTCAAGCGTGAGCGAGACACCGTTGTGGCCTCACGCCACCAACAGATCACTCCTCCACGTCATGCCACCTCCACGCGGCTCTTGCGCATAGCCACCTCCTCATGGCCTTGCACAACACCATCGGCATCGCGCCGACTGTCTTCTCATAGCGGCCTCGCAATGCCACCTCCACGAACACGGCCTCCCACCACCGTTCGTGGTCTCCACCGCATCAACGCAGCACCTTGACGCTGCCGTGGCCTCTCGCCGCAAGCCTCGACGTCGCCATGTCGTCGGTGTCTCTTACGTGCGCTAGCACCCCTGCGTGACACTGCACCGCAAGCTGGCCCTCACACGTGCGCTCGCTCGCCTGCGCACACCACATCGCTACGCGCCTCATGCGTGCTCCCGTGCCTGCACACAACTGGGCAGCACTCCCGGCCGCACCATGCGCATGCCTTCTCCTGGTTGCCCTCGCACTCCTGCGCTGGCCGCGCCCCTCACGCGCCTGGCCGCCACCCGCACGCATCGCTTGGGAGCCCGGCTAGCAGCCACGCCGCCCTGTCCTTGCATGCATGGCTTGCACGCCCGCATGCCCGAGCTGCACCGCACTGGCTGCGCCGTGCGTATGCTGTCCTAGCTTTGGCTGAGGCTACTGCGTCGCCATCACGTTGACCAACGAGTCATCGCCAAACAGCTTCTCGCACCTCGCTCTGATACCAATTGTCAGGATTGAATCGCTCAGCTCCCTCTATCTCAATCTCTATCACAGAGATGTATACACATGCATATGAGATAAACACACATTCACACGCATGGGAGGTGCAGCCGGACTACATTTTTCTTCTCAATATTCTTAATATTCTAAACTGGTTACAATGCTTTTTATAGCTAAAATATAACATGTAACCTCCCCACTAACACATTCAAGTAGTCCACTACCTCTACTACATACACTAGATAATGACTCACTAATCCACTAATGCAAAACACTAATGCAAAACAATCAAGATTATATCTAACAGGAGCGGCTGGCCACCCATGAAGCCTACACACACAAGACATCACTCCGGGCACAATCAGAGCCTTCGCCTGCACGGCAATTAACTGCTGTAGCACTCAGCAGGAATTAGAACAGAACTCCACACAACAAGCACGCTGGACACAAGCAAAGACGAAATTGTTACCTCAACACCATCGATGATGCCCGGAACGACATAGCACATCAACCTGTAGGCCTTGTTGAGGTCCTTTCCGCCAAACTCACCGACAACAAGCAGGGACCCCGCAAAGAACTCCCTGCGTTCTTCAGAAACAAGGAAAGAGGAAGAAGAGAGAACATGAAAATCAGGCATCAACATCCATGAAATGGAACTACTATCTAGGCAAAGAATCAGTGTTTCTTCTTTTACCTTGGGTGGAGTTGCAAAAGGAGGGCTTGAGGTCGTGTAGCCACTGGATTTGAGTGAAGAGGGAGCCGGAGCTCCAAACAGTCTTGCCGAGCGCGTTGGCTCCCTACGCGAAGCTGTCGTTCTTGGCCTTAGACGGGGCCAACGGCGGCAACCCGAACTCTTGCGCTGTAGGAACCAAGAAATCCCAAACCCCACAAATCCATCAAATCTTGAACCCAGCGCAAGAACAGCGACACAGCGATGGGGACAGAGCGGAGGAGAGAGTGACGGGGCAGGGGAAGAGGAGCGGCGACAGGGACGGAGCGGAATCAGGCGTAGCGTGGGAGGAGATGGGGAGGAGGCTAGGCGAGGGCGGCGCGTGGGTTGGGGGCAAAGACGAAGAGGGCGAGGGGGATGGCGAGAGAGAGGCAGGGGCGAGGAAGAGACAGGAGGATTCAGGGGGAGCCTCTACGCGCCGCGAGAAGGCGAACGAAGGAAAAGGGAGGAGAAAGTACGCACAGATCGCGAGCGCGAGGAAGGTGGGGAGGAGGGAGCATCAGCGGCAGCTACGGCAGGGGAGGAAGCGAGCGCGAGGGCGTTGAGGAGGCAGGTGATGGCAGGCGAGAGCAGCGGAGCAGAGGACGCGGGCGCAGCTGCGGAAAAGCTGATGCGCCACGAGGAAAGGAATGTAGAGCCTTCCACTGGGCACGGTGGGCGAGGAAAATAGCAGACGGAGGGGAAGTGACGGGAAGACTCGAGAGGACTACTCCGTTGGCTGCAACCGGTTCGCTGGCTCCACGCTACGGGAAGGCACGAAAAGCATGGGACAGCACCAGACAAGAAACAAGTGACGTGGCTTAGCGCGAAGAGAAAGCCGAAGAAACGGAACGACGGAGACAGCTTCACAAACTGACAAGCGGGACCCAACGACGCAGGCATTCTCTGGCGTATAGATCTAAGAGAGAAGCATAAGCTGAGCAATGACCAAGAGTCTTTAAACCTTACTAGTATTTACCTAAGGCTGCTCCCAGTACTCCACTTTTGCTGATATCTTAGTATACTAGTTCAGCTCGAAATCCAACGCAAAACAGCTCATGTATGTAATTAAATGAAACAACTTAAGATACTAAACCATAAGAAACAATGCATTGGGAAGATAGTATCTTAACACTCCTGAAGATAGTATCTTAACACTCCTCATACACTAAGAAACTGCACTAAGATACTGCTCATTGGGAGCAGCCTAACGCGCTACAAGACCGAGTATATAATTATCTGCTCTTCAGAGACAGGTTTGCAGGTAAAGTGTCTGGATTACGTGCTCCGAGGCCCAAACCGTCAAAATATTTGTAATCATCGGAAGGGGTTTGCTAGGAAGTACGTGAGTGTTTTTTGGGTTTGTGAGTACTTAAGTTTCTTTATCTATGCTATGCTTGGTCATATCTCACTAAGAGAAGAGTCAAAGTGATCTCATGCATTGAATCTAGATCTAAGAGTTCAAAATTTGAGTACTTGTTAGCAATAAAATACTTAGGTACTCCCTATACACCACCTCATCGGAATAGACTTGTTCAAACTCTAGACCGGATCTAAAAAAACCCAACCTTTAATAGATAGACCTGAGCCCGGTTTGGCCCAAAAAATCATTTTTTTTCCTAATAAAATGATATTGTTTTAATTTTTTTAGAATAAAATTAATATTTATTTTATTTTTATTGCCTTCGAGGGGTTTTTTTCAGGATCAAATCTAGAAAAATTCGGAACGAGCTCAAACAGAATCACCTGTGAACAGGTCTACCTGGAATAACTAAAGCGCCGGGCGCGTGGCCGCCATGCCGAAAAGCGATGAATTCGTGCAGGCCAGCACGAATCCCCCGTGCAAGTTGGACTTAAACTAGCTAGAGGCGTGTGGCAACCACTAGCACGCTGAGCACCCGCGCGGAAGAGGCCGCACACGCGACTTTGCGATTGCGAGGCTGTTCGGCTGGTAGAAAATCGGGGTGGCGTGTTGCCGCCACATGAATCCAAGTGGGGCTGGAACTGACGAGTGACGAGGGATCTGGGGAACTGTAGCTCCCTGCATGGCAAAACCACCAGATCCGTCTTTCCAGGCCTTGGTTGTTGTCTTGTCGACTTCCTCTGCGAGAAACGAGAGATCAATTGAAGTACTCCCCTGAAAAAAAAAACTACACAGGATCCAGGTCCTTCCTCTATCCATAGGACCTCTACCCTATATTGGACACGTGGAAAAAACCAATCTCGAGGCTTCCTCACCCATTCTGAGTCCTATTCCACATCTTCCTGATTGCTGAGTACCTGCCATTCCCTCCCTTCCTCCTCCCATAGTCCCGTCCCATCCACGGCTGATGGGCCATCAACGCCAAGCGTGTTGCGGCCATGAAGATAGGGCGAGCTAGGTGTACGCATGAAATGGCACGCAACAGGAAGGCATTGGATATTCTGATACTTGGGCTCGGCGATGGCCTCCGGGCTCCGGCAACCATGTAGTACACGTCGCCATGAATACTTTGACAGGACATCTCTTAATTTGGAACTCCTTGATTTTTCTTGAAGGGTGAATAGATTAATACCCTTTGAATTATGAAGAATAGGACAATGCACCGTGCAGTTAATTGGTTAAAAAATGATAGTACTTTGATGGAGCGAGTCTAATTCTCTGATTTCTAGGTAGATTCGCATTGTTGAAGAAAGGAAGAAAAAGGATGCTGCTATGGCTTGCCTGTGGATCTTTCTCGAACAACAGTTTAAACCAATTTAAACCAACCTTTCCGCTCCCAAGTTCTTTATTATCACGAGAGCAGCCAGCCATCGCGCCCACCTGATCTCGACGGCGCTGACGCACTCGCCGTCGCGTCGATGGCCTGTGGCCGGGAGGAGGAAGCGAAGACACAACGAAGGCGATTTGGGTGGGGAAGCTTTGAGATTGGTTATGCCACGTGTTGAATACTGGCTAGGGGTCCTATGGATGAGGAAGGACCCGGGTCCTGCGTAATTTTTTTCCCTCCTCCCCTGGCTATGCATGATGCACAATTCCTCAGTGGATTTTTTTTTTTGAGACGCAAACAATTACCCCTTCTAGCTTTTCATGTTTAGTGGTGCCATTTCATTTCCAGTCAAGAGGACCAACTGATCGATGGAACCTGGTTTCGTTGGAACAAAAGGTTCAGATCTCTTTTGTTTTGTGGTATATATCTTGTTTGGCAGTGTTACAGTATCATCCTAACAGCATGCATGTATTTCAAGGTGCAAAATAATCAGCCTCGCATCAAGAGATTTGCCCCCTTTTCCAGCTATGGAAGTGGTAGTTCTGGCCTTCCTAGTTTGATTTATTTTCCTTTCAAACCATCTAACGTTTGTTCAACTGGGACGGACTTTATTCTTAGAAGCAAAATAGTCTCCTGACCCGTGAGTCGTCTGATTGTGATTACCAAAGGTCAATAGATTAGTTCTGTTCATTTTATTTCCACCTAGATCTTCACTATTTGGCCCCGGAACTGTGGATCGCTCCTTGCGTGTATATATACCTTTTATATATACCTTTTATCTCTATCTGATCAAATATCCGTTTGCTTGGGCTACTGTTTGTTTAGCATTTGTGCGTCTATTGACCAAAGCTGTTCAATCTGTCAGGTCTGGAAACGTGCATGTATCATGGCGCACTTAGATCTTAAGTTCTTCACAAAACCACAGCATGCATCAGCTAGTTAATATGTGAAAGTTCACAGGCAAGTGCAAAATAAACATGCGGAAATTAAATGGTGACGAGTATAATAGTACATATAACAACAATTTTAATTAGAATCCATTAGCCTGGCCTTACATTACAACCATCACACATCCCCTGGTTCCCCTTTCGCTATCTACTTATGGGTAGCCATCAGAGCATGTACAATACAGATGTTTAAAGATGTACAAATCGATCTTTTTTGTTATGTAGGATATATAATATGCTTATTTTGTAGCATCGATTATTGATTTGGCACCAGTGTTTAAGAGGTATTTATGTATATAACTATATATAATTAATAGATAATATAATCATCTAAACACCTACAAAAGATATGTTTGCATTAGAGGAAATGACTTTTATATCGGTTCTTGATGACGTAGTTATATTCTCTTTCTTTAAGCACTTGTATATAAGCCTCTCGCATATTATACATGCCCTTAACCATGCGCCCATGCCAAACTACTATACTGATCACCACCAAATTAGTCGAGTAATTGACAGGTAGGCCCCTTCATTATTTCTGCAATCCCGCGCGCGCGACCTGCCAAACCAGAACGATCACGGATCACATCACCCCGACGACGAGATGTGCATGTGGAACGTCGTCCCGAACAGCCGGAGCACGCCGTAGGTGACGAGCATGGCGAGCCACCCGCCTAGGAGGACCCTGAGCCCGGATCTCACCACGCTCGCGCCGCCCAGGTACGCCCCCGCTACGCCGAACCCGGCCAGGCCGACGGTGCTCGCCGCGCACACCGCGGCGACCCTGACGCCCCACGACTGTATGAACCCACCGGCCAGCAGCGGCAGGAGGGCGCCCACCGCGAACGCCAGCGCCGACGCGAACGCGGCCAGCGTCGGGCTCGGCAGGTTCTCCTTGGCGACGTCGTCGTTGGCCGCGGCCGCGTCGTCCTTGCAGTCGCGCTTGATCTGCGACACCTCGATGTCGTACTGCGCGTACACGGACACGAACTCGCCGATGGCCATGCTGCACGCGCCGGCCACGAGCCCGGCGAGGCCGGACACGAGCATGGCCTTGGCGGTGGCGTTCACGGCGCCGACGCCGATCATGAGCGAGGCCACGGAGACGAGGCCGTCGTTGGCCCCGAGGACGGCAGCGCGGAGCCACTGTGCGCGGGCCATGTAGTTGACGCCGTCCGCGTTGCCGCCGCTCGGATCGGCCTCGGCTAGCTTCGACGAGTGAGCCGCCTCGACATCGACGCCCACGACGACTACGATATCTTCTTCCTTCGTCTTGCATGCGCCGTTAGGAGCGGCGGCCGCTGCCGCGTGGACGTGGGATCTGAGGTGAGGATCCATGGATGCAAGCAAGCTAAGAAGAATAATTGGCCGAGATGGGAGTGGCGTGTGCGAAGCAGAAGGGGATGGGACTACTGGTGTGTGGCGGCCACACGCCTCGGCAAGAATATTTATAGGAGAATTCGCTAGGGTTCGAGAAATGGAGGGCTGTGATCGCATTGGCGTGTGGCAGGCACGCGCCCTTCGCTGAGGTGTACATGATATACGTGGAGAGATATCAAACGATATGATGTGTCACACGTCTCGCTAGCTGTTCGTCTCATTTAGTGCCTTTTGTTTTGATTACATTAACTAGCGGATTTTCCGCGCTTGTAACATATTGTATTTTTGATACGGGATTGTCTATTCGACTGAATTTTTATTAAGCATAAGTTATATGTTTTATATATTAGATCAATATCTAATCATATGACATATCAATCTCTACACAAATCTAGTGGTCACAATAATTGACTTGAACTTAAGAAAATTTCAGACGACTTAGAAATAGCAAATCTGTTTTGCTATATAACTAACATGTTATACAATTATAATAGTTGTAATATCTATACATAATTAATATGCATTGTTATAATCTGGCCCTATTGAGATAAGTGATGTAGATCTTCTCTTTTTCTCTTGATTAATGACAATTTTTTTTATTTATATATGATTAATCTACACCATTGTAATATGGCCCCAGTGAAATAATGGTGTAGAACTTTTCTCCTTCTCTCTATTAATGAGAATTATTGCTTGAATTTTGTTTTTTTTCTTATTTAAGAATTATTAAGAAATTTTCTAGATCTCCAAAGCGAACAAGGTACCTTGAATATCACCATATGTTCATATATATATGGGAACATATCTAGTGTTAATGGTGATTTGGATGGTAAGATGTTAATGCCAATCTTAACTGTTGGATCTGGATCTAGGTGGAATCATACATGGTGTTTAATACTGGCGCATTGGAGATGGAAGCATGCAGGGTGTTTAATGCTTGTGCATTAATGATTAAGTGGATTAGAGCTGAGAGCCCGTATTAACCTTGGTTGTTCAATCCAGATCCAACGGTCAAGATTAGCATTAGCACCTTAGCACCCAAATCACTATTAGCACTATATATGTTCCATATATAATAGGACACCCGTTTCGTACTCCCGGGAGTGTGTACTCCCACTTCCAATATACCACTTAAACAAATATATTATACTTCTTTATCACTTTCAGTATACTTCAATACCAATTATAAGATACTCCAATGTGATTTAATCGGAAAATTTTCATTGGAGCCTTATAATTGATATTTAAGTATACTAAAAGTGATAAAGAAATATAATACATATATTTAAGTGGTATATTGGAAGTGGGAGTACATACTCCTGTGAGTACTGAACGGTTATATATATATATATATATATATATATATATATATATATATATATATATATATATATATATATATATATATATATATATATATATATATGAAAAATACTTTCTACTCAGGTATTGTAGTTACTCCCACCTCTGATATACCACCTAAAAGAACTTAGCATACTCCTTTATCACTTTGGGTATACTCGTATACTAATTATAAGATACTCCAATGCAAACTACATGAAAAATTTATAAGAGAGTTCATAGTTTTTAGCATTATATATATATATATATATATATATATATATATATATAGGAAAATGGTATGGTATTCCTGGGAGTATGTACTCCCACCTCTCATATACTAGGACACTCGTTTCGTACTCCCAGGAGTATGTACTCCCACTTCTAATATACCACTTAAACGAATATATTATACTTCTTTATCACTTTCAGTATAGTTGAATACCAATTATAAGATACTCCAATGTGACTTGATTAGAAAATTTTCATTGGAGCCTTTTATTTTTGCTATATACCACTTTTCATACATAAAAGAAGTATATACACAGATTTTGGTATAAAAAATGGATTTTCATAAAAATTTTTATAGAACTCACTTTGGGGTATCTTATAATCATTATTGAAATATACTCAAATTGATAAAGAGGTATAATCATATAGTTTAAGTGGTATATAAGAGGTGGGAGTACGTACTCCCAGAGTACCATACCATTTTCTCTCTATATATATATATATATATATATATATATATATATATATATATATATATATATATATATATATATATATATATATATAAAATACTTTCTACTCCCGGTGTAGTTACTCCCACTTCGATATACTACCTAAAAGAACTTGACATACTCATTTATCACTTTAGGTATACTCATATACTAATTGTAAGATACTCTAATGTGAACCACACGAAAAAATTGCAAGAGAGTCTATAGTTTTTAGCATATTTTGTAAATACCTTCATATTCGCACATAAAAAGGAGTATGTCTAAAAAATTGTACACAACACCCCTAAAAAGGTGTGAATACCACCTAGGTGGTCTTATATACTCGTATATTACACATACATACTCTCGGTTGCGCAAGATACTTCCTATATTGTGAGATACAAAATAGGGAGTAACTACACCTGGGAGTGGAAAAAAGGCTTCCTATATATATATATATATATATATATATATATATATATATATATATATATATATATATATATATATATATATATATATATATAGAGAGAGAGAGAGATAATGTGCAATGCACACAAATCCGTTTTAGTATCAAAATAAATGTGCAATGAATACATGCATCCCAAAAATTCAGAGAATATGGTTTTGCTGGGTTAGCATCGATCTAGATCAAAAGGCTTTGCCTGGGTTAGCATTGATCAATTGATAGTCATAGTACTACAAATTAACGATGAAAGAACAAACAGCTGATTTTTTTTTTTGGACTGTTGGGTATGGCAACCGTCGGGAAGCCGGAAGAAGCATGATCTGAAAACTATTTCTATGGTGCAAGTGCCGAGTGGCAGACATAAAAGATTCGATCGAGACGAGAGCATTTCATTAAACTGAGGAATATTATGTGGTGCGGCCACTGGCATCAAAAGATTAGATGCGCGCGTGGCTACCACAGGTAGTGCGTTCTTTGTGGAATAAACACCGGAAAAAAGTGGCCATCATCAGCTAGCTTCAAGTGCGCAACGAATTATGCGCATTAAAAACGGTTCAAGTGCATGTACACAAATACTCCATCTGATTTTAAATATAAATCGTTTTGAACATTGACATGGTTTTCAAAGTGACATCTTGTTCATCAATTTATACGAAGATATGTTGTTTCAAATAAAAGTAATTATACATTAGAAATGTATATTTCATGATGTATCTAGTAATACCAATTTTTCGATTACGCGCAAATGAATTGTGCATCGTTCCACTAAGAAGAGAGCAATCGAACCACAGTTAATACAAAATCTTCAGGCCAACCCCACAGAGCAGAAACAGAAGAAACAAAGGAAAGACTACTCGCTGGATTGAAACGACCCTAGAATGACCTAGAGAAGCCACCTGCCAGGAAAGATCCTAGCCCGGATGCAGCAGCGCCTCCAAGTTTGCAGCTCCTGCCATGTGCCATTGACAGAGCTCATCACGCATCTTTTGAAGGATAATATACAAAAAGGACGGGCAGGCTGCCCATTTAGCAGCACTCAGGTGGACACCAAGGAGAGCAGGAGGCAATCCGACTGCACCATATGGGGCCGAAACCCTTGTGTCTGAGAACCTCGAAGAGAAAGGACCAAGATACCGAATGAAAAGCGTGAGCAATGTCCGGCTTGAAGAGCAAGCTTGGCCTCTTTAGTTGATGCAACTGCCTGGCCGACTGCCGGACGAGCATAAAATTGTTCTGGATGGAGTGACCCTTGATGAAAGCCGCCTGGTTTGGCACTACCACCTTCACCAGCTCCGGGCTAATTTGCGAGCGAGAATTTTGGAGAAAAGCTTCGGAAAGCTGTGGACAAGACTAATTGGTTGTCAATCTTAGTAGTTCTTTATATATTAATGTGACGCAGCCTACCCCAGGTAACTACTTTTTCCTGGCATTGTCAATGCACTCAAGGGGCTAATTCCGCTAATACCATAGTCCATAAGGTTGTGGAACCCGTGAGCTTCAATTCAAACACGACGTCACTGCGACAACGGATTTGGTAAAAAAAATATTCAGTTGCGCATACGAGCATACACACACCAGTACGTGAGAAACGTCGTTTTCATAGTGCGCCGCGTGCTGTTACCGAAAATTTGTTGCGTACTCGATCCTCCAATTACTAATACACGGTGCCAGTCGCAATCTGGACGGCAGTTTTAGAAAATATCCAAAGAGTGTGTTTTGATGAGTCATCCAACTAAGAATTAATAGTACTTCCAATTCCAGCTAGGAGTAGTTGCCATCTGACGACGAAGAGGCAACGCATGCATGATTGATGCGCTCAATCAGTTTTCACTTTATTTTGGCCGAGAAGGTGTGATATGATCCGGCTCGGCGAGAGGGTGATGTCAGATAAGATCGTAAGAGCGTGCACGCTGCTGTGATCTCGCAGTTGCAGCTGTGCACGGGAAGCGGGGCGGGGAGGATCGCGTCGCGTTACGTGCGCGCTGATGAACACAAGGAGGGAGACGCCGCGAGAGCTCTGGTAGTTGAGGTGGGCAGCGGGCGGGGCAGGGCAGGGCAGGGCAGATCCCTCGTGCGCGCCCGCGCCCTTGGCTAGTTCTGGGACGTACGTACACGGTACACAGCGTTCGCAGGCAGCGGGCTGTGTGGTGGCCTGCTACGAGAGCAGTTGCGGTGGCCGTGCCGGTACCGTCCGACGGAGAGGGACGCGATGCGCGCCGCGCGCTAGTTAAGGCGCGGAGCTAGCCGCGCCAGCAGCGACGCAACGAGCTAGCCAGGGCACGTACTTACGTACATGAAATAACCCCAAGAATCTGGATTTCAAAAAAATTTGAATCTTTTTGGTTTGAATTCGGATTCCTTTCCCAATTCGGAAATTTCTCCCGAATTCTCACTTTCCTTTTCCGTCCGACCGTTTTCTTCTTTCGAAAGCGCCTTCTTCTCCCGGCCGCCTTCTTCTTCTCCCTTCCGCGCCAGCTCCAGCGCCGCCTCGCGTCGCCATTGTTGACCGCCACACCATCTCCCATGCCAGCGCACCGCCTCCAGCGCCTTCTACCGCCTTCGCCGCCTCCACCTCACCCCGCCACCCTCTCTCTCCCGGCGCCGCTTTTCTTCCCCGCCAACCACGTCGCCGCCTCCCTGCTCCCCACCGCCTCTCTGTTCCCGCCGCCCCCTGGCACAACTGCCGCCTTCCGAGCCGAGGGAAGCCACCCAGGGCAAGCCCCCTTCACCACCCTCCCCTCCGCCACCTCCACTTCACCCCTCCTTCTCCGGAGCCGGCCGAATTTCAAGTTTTCGCCGCCGCCTCCCTCATCTTCCCCGTCGAGCAAAGGTGAAATTAACCACTTCTCTTCCTCCCCCTTCCCTCCCCATCTCGGCTTAAGCTCCTCCTCACCGCCGCCAACCTTTTCCCCACTTTTTTCCCCTTCCAAACCCGCCGGAGCTCGCCGTCACCGTGCTCCACCGCCGCCTCCACTCACGGCCACCGTCGCCAAGCCGCCTCGGTCATCCCCGAGCTCCACCACCACCACCCCCGAACTCCCCTTCACTCACTGATGCTCACGCGCCTATTCCCTTAGCCGGAGAGTCGCCGGAGCGCCGCCAGCCTCATCCTCTACCCCGGCCGTGCGCCATCTCCGCCGCCACCCCATTCCCGTACCCCACCGCCCGTTCAAAGCTCAAAAATGGAACCACCTTGGCTCGGTGATGCTCCCCGCACCACCCGGGCTCGCCGCCGACCACCACCGCCGCCGCCGGGCGGGCAGAGCCGAGCGCGCTCTGGCCTCCGGCCGAGCGCAGCTCAAGGCCACCCGAGCTGGGCCTTTAAGGCCTGGCCTTTTGGGCCGGCTGGGCCTTCGGGCCAGAAAAGAAATTGGGCTTAGCCCATTACTGTGTCAACACTTTCGGCCTTTTACTATTCACTACACAGTAAAACCAATCATTGTTCATTGTACAATATTCTTTTTACTGTTCATCCGAAAAATCAAAACACTGTTCCAAAATCTGAAAAAATGCACAGTAAACCTTAGTTACTGTTCATCGCATGAAAAATAGTCCGCCACTATTCTTTTCAGCTAAAAACAGTGATTTCCAATTACCGACCGCCTCCAGTTTTCATTAATGAATAGTAAAATGATACTATTCATCGTCCGACACCATTTTTGCCCAAAATCCAAATTTGACATTATATGTCAAATTTGATCGCCTTGAACCCAGAAAAACCCATTTCACTGTCTATTCCTTTGAATCAGTCCTTTTTATTGTTTATCGACACAGTGAATCCGCTACTGTTCATTGCATAGTGACATAGCACTATTCATAACCTGAAAATAGGCGATTCCTGTCCATATTCGTCCGAAAACAGTGAACCCTAGCTACTGCTACTATTCACTCCAAACCCAAAACAGTGAACTCTATTATTATCCACTGACTCATTTTTAGCCATGAATAGTAAAATAGTACTATTCATCGACCGACCCTATTTTCGCCTGAAACCCTAATTAGACATTTTATACTCTTTTCAACCGTTTCGAGCCCGTGAATCCAAAACCCAACTCCGTTCAGTCCAATCAAGTGCCAGATAAATCTCCAGCATCCCGCACCACCACCTTTCTTTTATGATTCTTTATCCATTTACAATATTTTTGTTGTACTTGGATCCAAATCTCAGTCCCGTTCAATCCAATCAAACACCAAATAATCTCCACTACACCATCTACCTTCCTTTGTGTTTCTTTTCTTGTTTTATTTACTTGCATGTTGTTCCCAGCTCATTCCTTGTCGAGCCGGATTTTATTTGAATTATTCTATTGTTTTGTTCCGCGCTAGGTCACGACTTTGACGACCAAGCTCCAGAAGACGCAGGACAAGACCAGTATCCAGAAGACTGTGTGCAAGAAGGCAAGTCGCATTCTTTGATCATTTTGAACCTATATTTCATCTATGTATTATTATTTTCATTACTGTATTTGTGCCAATTACTTTAAATATTAAAATAATACTTTTGAATGCCATGACAATTAGCTAAATCCTAAATACCCCACGAACAAACCCACCCAACTTTTGTAGGCCATATTCACCTTGACAAGGTTAGTCCACATAAAATATTATCTATACAAGGTAACTTTATCACCAAAAATGTGATCATCAATTAAAAGCAAGTATTGGCTTTAGGCCAATAGGTTTTGGGTGGGGAGTTGAGGATTGTCCAGGAAGTTGGACAACCCAATATACTCGGTTGAAAGTGAGTCATCAGTGAGATCCCGAGGTGGGCACTCACGAGTTGGTGGTGGGCCATCGCCTCACTGGATGACAGGTAAGGACAAGAACCTTGTGCCAAGTAACAGACACAGAAACCGCTCAACCACATGCGTGGTCATTCCTCCCTAGCTTAGTACACTGCTCTTCCAATTGAATATCTGTGGGAGCACTTGTATGGGCCCATCAGCCTCGGAGTACGGATTCCACTATTGGTCGATGGTATCCCGAGCTGTATGGATAGTGACCTACAGTGTAGAGACTAGAAAGGTTGAGTAGTGAAAAGGCTTTGTTATCTCAGCTCAGTCGCACGCTAACGTGTTGCGTGTATATGATCTGACAGTACGAGCTTGAGATATCTTGTGGGTAAAGTTGGGCAACTCTGCAGAGTGATTAATCAAAGGTATTCGAATACACCGTGCTTCCGGTTAATGAAGCTGTGTTCATGGGTGATTCCAATATACAAGGCATAAGTAGAGTTTTTGAGATGTTAAGTTGGTAATCGAGTTTGTTGATAACCCCTGATGCTATTACCTACTATTGTTTTACTGTTTTATAACTTGTTTTAATTGCAAAGTGCATCCACATATGCCAGATATGGAAAACCCTAACCATCCATTGAACTCCTTGCATGTAATTATTTAGCACTTCCATGCGGCTTGTTGAGTACAGTGGTAGTACTCATTCTTGCAATTTGCAAAACATCTACAGAAGAGGATCCTTATGAACAAGATTTCGACGGACCCCAAGAAGGCAACGACTGCTGTTACTAGGTCTCGACTATGCTCAAGCGTACATGTGGTTTGAAGTTTTTTTGTCTTGATTTATATTTAACTTTGGGCTTGAATGCCCGTGTCAGGTCAAAACAGGTTGTTAAACCTTAACTTTGTTTAATAAAAGTCTGGTTCCTGTTGCAATCGGAAGCTTGCTTGAGATACTATTTGCTTCGCAACTGTACATCCTGGGCGGTTGCGAAGGGTTTGGCAGTCCCGAAATCGGGGCTGTGACAGTACAGCGTGGCGCGGCGGGAGGAAGAGGATCGCAAATCGGTCCTTTCATGCAAGTGAGTCACGCAACGGGCGCCGAGTAGACCATGGCCAAAGATTGAAGAGCTACGTTGATATGACTGAAAGGCACCTCATCAGCGGAAACTAAAATGTGGCATGAAAGGTGTGCAAGTGCAACCGATTGCATGCATGCAGCGAATCATGACGACCCCGCACCAACCAACGTCGTTTTCATAGTGCGCCGCGTGCTGTTACCGAAAATTTGTTGCGTACTCGATCCTCCAATTACTAATACACGGTGCCAGTCGCAATCTGGACGGCAGTTTTAGAAAATATCCAAAGAGTGTGTTTTGATGAGTCATCCAACTAAGAATTAATAGTACTTCCAATTCCAGCTAGGAGTAGTTGCCATCTGACGACGAAGAGGCAACGCATGCATGATTGATGCGCTCAATCAGTTTTCACTTTATTTTGGCCGAGAAGGTGTGATATGATCCGGCTCGGCGAGAGGTTGATGTCAGATAAGATCGTAAGAGCGTGCACGCTGCTGTGATCTCGCAGTTGCAGCTGTGCACGGGAAGCGGGGCGGGGAGGATCGCGTCGCGTTACGTGCGCGCTGATGAACACAAGGAGGGAGACGCCGCGAGAGCTCTGGTAGTTGAGGTGGGGAGCGGGCGGGGCAGGGCAGGGCAGATCCCTCGTGCGCGCCCGCGCCCTTGGCTAGTTCTGGGACGTACGTACACGGTACACAGCGTTCGCAGGCAGCGGGCTGTGTGGTGGCCTGCTACGAGAGCAGTTGCGGTGGCCGTGCCGGTACCGTCCGACGGAGAGGGACGCGATGCGCGCCGCGCGCTAGTTAAGGCGCGGAGCTAGCCGCGCCAGCAGCGACGCAACGAGCTAGCCAGGGCACGTACTTACGTACATGAAATAACCCCAAGAATCTGGATTTCAAAAAAATTTGAATCTTTTTGGTTTGAATTCGGATTCCTTTCCCAATTCGAAATTTCTCCCAATTCTCGCTTTCCTTTTCCGTCCGACCGTTTTCTTCTTCGAAGCGCCTTCTTCTCCCGCCGCCTTCTTCTTCTCCCTTCGCGCCGCTCAGCGCCGCCTCGCGTCGCCATTGTTGACCGCCACGCCATCTCCCATGCCAGCGCACCGCCTCCAGCGCCTTCTACCGTCTTCGCCGCCTCCACCTCACCCCGCCACCCTCTCTCTCCCGGCGCCGCTTTTCTTCCCCGCCAACCACGTCGCCGCCTCCCTGCTCCCCACCGCCTCTCTGTTCCCGCCGCCCCCTGGCACAACTGCCGCCTTCCGAGCCGAGGGAAGCCACCCAGGGCAAGCCCCCTTCACCACCCTCCCCTCCGCCACCTCCACTTCACCCCTCCTTCTCCGGAGCCGGCCGAATTTCAAGTTTTCGCCGCCGCCTCCCTCATCTTCCCCGTCGGGCAAAGGTGAAATTCACCACTTCTCTTCCTCCCCCTTCCCTCCCCATCTCGGCTTAAGCTTCTCCTCACCGCCGCCAACCTTTTCCCCACTTTTTCCCCCTTCCAAACCCGCCGGAGCTCGCCGTCACCGTGCTCCACCGCCGCCTCCACTCACGGCCACCGTCGCCAAGCCGCCTCGGTCATCCCCGAGCTCCACCACCACCACCCCCGAACTCCCCTTCACTCACTGATGCTCACGCGCCTATTCCCTTGGCGGAGTCGCCGAGCGCCGCCACCTCATCTCTTCGCCCGGCAGGCGCCATCTCCGCCGCCACCCCATTCCGCACCCACCGCCTGTTCAAAGCTCAAAAATGGAACCACCTTGGCTCGGTGATGCTCCTCGCACCACCGGGCTCGCCACGACCACCACCGCCGCCGCTGGCGGCAGAGCCGAAGCGCGCTCGCCCGCCGAAGCGCAGCTCAAGGCCACCCAGCTGGGCCTTTAAGGCCCGGCCTTTTGGGCACTGGGCCTTCGGGCAGAAAAGAAATTGGGCTTAGCCCATTCGTGTCAACACTTTCGGCCTTTACTATTCACTACACAAGAAACCAATCACTGTTCATTATCATGATATTCTTTACTGTTCATCCAAAAATCAAAACACTGTTCCAAAATCTGAAAAAATGCACAGTAAACCTTAGTTACTGTTCATCGCATGAAAAATAGTCCGCCACTATTCTTTTCAGCTAAAAACAGTGATTTCTAATTACCGACCGCCTCCAGTTTTCATTAATGAATAGTAAAATGATACTATTCATCGTCCGACACCATTTTTGCCCAAAATCCAAATTTGACATTATATGTCAAATTTGATCGTCTTGAACCCAGAAAAACCCATTTCACTGTCTATTCCTTTGAATCAGTCCTTTTTATTGTTTTATCGACACAGTGAATCCGCTACTGTTCATTGCATAGTGACATAGCACTATTCATAACCTGAAAATAGGCGATTCCTGTCCATATTCGTCCGAAAACAGTGAACCCTAGCTACTGCTACTATTCACTCCAAACCCAAAACAGTGAACTCTATTATTATCCACTGACTCATTTTTAGCCATTAATAGTAAAATAGTACTATTCATCGACCGACCCTATTTTCGCCTGAAACCCTAATTAGACATTTTATACTCTTTTCAACCGCTTTGAGCCCGTGAATCCAAAACCCAACTCCGTTCAGCCCAATCAAGTGCCAGATAAATCTCCAGCATCCCGCACCACCACCTTTCTTTTATGATTCTTTATCCATTTACAATATTTTTGTTGTACTTGGATCCAAATCTCAGTTCCGTTCAATCCAATCAAACACCAAATAATCTCCACTACACCATCTACCTTCCTTTGTGTTTCTTTTCTTGTTTTATTTACTTGCATGTTGTTCCCAGCTCATTCCTTGTCGAAATGGATTTTATTTGAATTATTCTATTGTTTTGTTCCGCGCTAGGTCACGACTTTGACGACCAAGCTCCAGAAGACGCAGGACAAGACCAGTATTCAAGACTGTGTGCAAGAAGGCAAGTCGCATTCTTTGATCATTTTGAACCTATATTTCATCTATGTATTATTATTTTCATTACTGTATTTGTGCCAATTACTTTAAATATTAAAATAATACTTTTGAATGCCATGACAATTAGCTAAATCCTAAATACCCCACGAACAAACCCACCCAACTTTTGTAGGCCATATTCACCTTGACAAGGTTAGTCCACATAAAATATTATCTATACAAGGTAGCTTTATCACCAAAAATGTGATCATCAATTAAAAGCAAGTATTGGCTTTAGGCCAATAGGTTTTGGGTGGGGAGTTGAGGATTGTCCAGGAAGTTGGACAACCCAATATACTCGGTTGAAAGTGAGTCATCAGTGAGATCCCGAGGTGGGCACTCACGAGTTGGTGGTGGGCCATCGCCTCACTGGATGACAGGTAAGGACAAGAACCTTGTGCCAAGTAACAGACACAGAAACCGCTCAACCACATGCGTGGTCATTCCTCCCTAGCTTAGTACACTGCTCTTCCAATTGAATATCTGTGGGAGCACTTGTATGGGCCCATCAGCCTCGGAGTACGGATTCCACTATTGGTCGGTGGTCTCCCGATTGTATGGATAGTGACCTCTGATGTAGAGACTAGAAAGGTTGAGTAGTGAAAAGGCTTTGTTATCTCAAATTCATGACGCTAACGTGTTGCGTGTATATGATCTGACAGTACGAGCTTGAGATATCTTGTGGGTAAAGTTGGGCAACTCTGCAGAGTGATTAATCAAAGGTATTCGAATACACCGTGTTTCCGGTTAATGAAGCTGTGTTCATGGGTGATTCCAATATACAAGGCATAAGTAGAGTTTTTGAGATGTTAAGTTGGTAATCGAGTTTGTTGATAACCCCTGATGCTATTACCTACTATTGTTTTACTGTTTTATAACTTGTTTTAATTGCAAAGTGCATCCACATATGCCAGATATGGAAAACCCTAACCATCCATTGAACTCCTTGCATGTAATTATTTAGCACTTCCATGCGGCTTGTTGAGTACAGTGGTAGTACTCATTCTTGCAATTTGCAAAACATCTACAGAAAAGGATCCTTATGAACAAGATTTCGACGGACCCCAAGAAGGCAACGACTGCTGTTACTAGGTCTCGACTACGCTCAAGCGTACCTGTGGTTTGAAGTTCTTTTGTCTTGATTTATATTTAACTTTGGGCTTGAATGCCCGTGTCAGGTCAAAACAGGTTGTTAAACCTTAACTTTGTTTAATAAAAGTCTGGTTCCTGTTGCAATCGAAAGCTTGCTTGAGATACTATTTGCTTCGCAATCGTACATCCGGCGGTTGCGAAGGGTTTGGCGATCCCAGAATCGGGCTGTGATAAAAGATCTGGCGTGGCGGCGGGAGGAAGAGGATCGCAAATCGGTCCTTTCATGCAAGTGAGTCACGCAACGCGCGAGTAGACCATGGCCAAAGATTGAAGAGCTACGTTGATATGACCAAAGGCACCTCATCGTGAAACTAAAATGTGGCATGAAAGGTGTGCAAGTGCAACGCCATGATGCAGCGAATCAGACGACCCTGACCAACCATGTAATGACCCTAACTTAGGGTTTGTATTTCAAATGTAAAATTTTGAGGAGAAATAAAAACTTTTGTTGCCTCTTCAAAATCATTTGAAAGTTTCTACATTTTTCCCTAGCAATTTCCATTTTCTAGAATTAAATTCTTGTGAATGGAAATTGTTGTCAGCACATTCTTAGCCTTCAAACTTGTGATCATCCCTAGGAATATTTTTCCTGTCATCTTGATCATCCTATCTACCTCCCTGAATTATTTCACAATTTTTAGATTTTGTTTGCTATTTCAAATGGCCAAGTCAACTCTGTTTGAAATCTGGTCAAACTCCCTGTACAGCAGCTTGTGAATTTTCTCTAGAACAATGCAGTGCATAAAAAGTTCTGGAAAAATTATACAAGGTTGTCCTCTGTCCCTAGTAGCTACCATAAAAATTTCGAAATTTTTGGAGCTCAGGAGTTACCTCTAAAAATTCTCCAAACCCTCTCAGCCTTTTAAAACTTCAAATCAGTATTCACTGTTTGTCGGGCTCGAGCCCGAGCCCGACTCAAACCCGACCGCACCTAAATGGCTCGGTCGCGCCAACTAATCGCACCGCGAATCTAATCAATCGTGATCGTCCGTTGTATCGCGACGATCCACGCTCGCGGCGCAACCGACTGTCCGAATGCATACATCCATCTCGACCGTTCATTTTAGATCCAACGGCCGCGCGATTCTGATCGAGCGCACCACCTAATTGCACCGTGCCGTCTGCGGTTCGCGCGCTTCACTTGCCATCGCGCAGCGGTCCCACTCGTCGTCGTCACCTACCTCTCGCTCGTAGGCTGCGTGTGGCGGCAGCATGCATGCGCGCCACCTCGCTCTCGCCGTCCATTCTTGGTTTCCGCGCTTCACCTCGGCCGCATCTCCCATTGCTAAGCCCATACCCTCGTGTGGCATTTATCGCCATCATCTACCCCGACTCGCCGCTTTTTCTCCTTTTGCGTCTCGGTGCGAAGCTCCGCCTCGATTTCCTCCGCCTCTTCCCTACTTAAGCTCTCGCAAAGCTCTCTTATCCTCCTTTGGACACCCTAAGACCACTTCCGCCTCCGTTACCTTCCCCGAGCTCAAATAGTAGTAGTGCGCATCATTTGGTTCACGGCCGTGCCGCTCCGCTCGTGTCACACACCACAACCATGAAGATCATCCCTTCTTTTCGCGTCACATCGTGTTCCGGATCCCTATCATGATTTCCTCACTAATTTTGTGTTTCACTCGCAGGGGGCCATTGAATTTGGTATCCTCTTCTTCTACGAAAGTTGGATCATCGTCCTCATCTCCGGTGAGTTGGTTCCTTGGGCAATTGCTCGCGCTAGCACCATCTAGTGCACTCACTCAAGCTATCTCCGTCTCCCTTTTCCCTATTTTTGCTCGGGTTGCTCTCCTCGGTGACCCCTTAATCGCGCCAGCGGTTCGTCGCCGGGCCATCTCCGGCGACCTCTTGAGCTCGCGTCATTCGGTGAGTTCTCGGTAACTCATCGATGCTCATGCGCGCTAACTTTCATTGTTTACCTCTGCGTACAGCCGCACCTTGTCACCCCCACCGCCGCCGCCGTGTTCCGTCGCGCCACCCGGTACATCTCCGGCTTCGCGACCATCCTTAGCCTCGGCAACCTCTGGCGACCCATTTTGGCCGTCGCCACGCCCTCGCCGCCACTCCTTCGCGGCGGCGATTGAGTCCAGAGCAGCTCGATCCTCTGTTCTTGGTGTGCCCATCTGCATCTCACCGTCATTAGGCCCCACCTCTCAAGCATTGTAGTTAGTCGCTAATCATGTTTATGATTGCTCTTTAGCTCACTCTCATGCATGATCAAAGTTAGTAATTGAGGTTTGAAAGTATTATAGTTCTAGTTCTCTGTATGTTTCTTTGTTGTCGTTTATTCTGTTGTCGATGGCGAAAATTGGTATCATGCTTGCTATTAGGTTTTGTTAAACTTGATGTCTCCTTTGTGGTGGTGGTTAGCATGAAATTAGTTAGCATCTTTAAGTTCTAAGCTCTTGTTGTCATGTTTGTTCATAAGGGATAGTTAGTCGTTCATTTTATTGTCTCTGTACTTTGGATTTATCGGTGCGATTAGATTTGGTGTAATGGCATGCCGAATTGTGTTAACCTTGCAAAATGTTGGCATGTTGCTTAGGTGTGTTAGTAGCTGAATTTTATTAAATACCCAAACTCAATTGGAATTTTGTTTAGCATCTCATAGTTGGATATTTGACTGGTTAGTATTGTCAGTAGCTTTTGTAGGTTCTGTAATATCAGCTTATAATAGTTGAGTTAGAGAAGCTAGCTGTTGTTGATATATTAACTTGATGATTAAATAATAGATGTGCACACAATCACCATCAAAGCCTGTCCAAAGTTTAAAGCGTGTTAGAAGTTTGATTTTGAGGTTAACCTAGCAAATGAGTGGATGGGTCTTTGCAGCAATTATTTGTCATTCTTTGTGATAGTCTAGCCTTGGTGTGTATGTTGGTGTTTGTATTGATGTTTGAGTTTTGCCGGTGTTATTCGTTCTTATTCGCTGTTTTGTTAATCGTTAGGATTCGATATTTGCATGCAACCCCGAGGACGATCCTCCGCACCATATTGAGCAATGACGACAAGGCAAGCGTTTGATCATGTTTAATCCCGATATTTTAAAGATTAATATTTTGTTTCAATTGTATGTATGCATTGCTTAATTTGTGTTAAATTGATTAGTTAAATCAGTAGTTGCATATCCCGTAGACAAAATATTGATCTCTACTACCGAGCCTAGGTTATTTGGTTGTGATTAGAGATCATTGGATGATTTCTTGTCACTTAGTAGATACGATTTGTTGCTTAGACATGCTTAGTATCGGTAGAATGGCGGTTATCGACTTTAGTCGGTAACCTTGATCACACAAAATTTACTACAACTTTATGTTTCAGCACTTTTGCTATGTTATTTGCAAAATTAAAAATGAAAACAAAAATGATTTAGACTTGGGCACAATGGTAAGACTGGTGTGATCTGTTGGGTGTACCGAAAGGTGCCCGAGTCGCTTAAGGACCGAGATTACTTGCGCCACCGCATCGAGCATTTTGCGTGCTAACCACACTAGAGTATATGGGACCTCTCTTGACCTAGTACTTTGGCGTGTATTGGCTCCGGGTCGCAGGAGGTCGCAGGAGGGACGGAGGTGGGAGCATGGTAGTTGTCCGAAAAGCTTTATCCTGAGTGGGTAGTTGTCTTTTCGGCTTTACCATGTAAGCGTATGGGTTTCTATCCATACGAGCGGCTCGTAGTTAATACACAATATTGGAAAAAGTCTCGAGGACTTAGCCGTACAAGATACCTTCGGAAGTGTGTTTTGGCTTAAAGGCATGTCCAAGTGTGGGTACATTGGTACACTCTGCAGGTTAAAACTATTCGAATAGCCTCGTCCTAGGTTATGGACACGCTGGATACGCCCCAAGAACTAGACTACAACATTTAAATTAAAACTTGACGGGTGGTACGGATCCGGGATTCGTATATTGTTGTGGTGACTATTGGGATAGTCACTTCTAGGTTGTTTATCTTTCGCTTTTGTTATTATTATCCTTATCGTTATTTCAATCTTAAAATGAATTGCAAACTTGCCTTTAAAATCTGTATACCTTATTGCAAATGAAAATTGGCTTTATGCAAATAAAACATATGGCCTCCACTGACAAGCCCGCATGTAGCATATTAACAGTCCGCTAGTTCACACGTCGGTCCTAACCAAATAAACTGGGTCCTCACAAACCAACAGAAGAATGCTGCTCCCCTCTTCTAGTCGGACAAGAATGCGAGAACTGAAAGGAGAAGCTGCGCCGCCGAGACGTTCTGAACACGAGCGGGTCGCCTGGCGAGGACGACGAGGATGAGGATGACTAGAGGACAGGAGGGACAGGATCCCGACTCGGCCGCTACAAATCCACAACGTCCCGTCACGGAGATTTGCCTGTAATCGCCTGAGCATTTTGGCTAGTTTAGAGAAAAGTTACAAGGCATCTATCTATCTATTATATAATAAATAAAAGCTCATGAATCATGATACGTGGTCAAAAGCTCTCAGAAAAAAAGATAGAAACTAAAGAAAGTATCAGAAAAAAAAAATTATCCAACCCTTAATTTGGTGGACGCTAGTTATGCTAACAAATCATAACTGATGGATGCTAGCTAAAAAGAGGAATATGTTAGAAATTCTTACAAAAAAAGTAAAGCATCTGGCCCTTAATCAAGTTGACCCTAAAACAGACTACAACGGCATCAGATGTTATTACTTAGAGATATATTACTTTATAATTTAAAAACAAAACCATAGATATCTTAAATTAGATGGCCACATATCTTCACAGTTGTATTGAAAATTAGGAACCGTGGTTAGCAAAGAAAAAAACTTCTATTAGTTCATAAGTTTGCTCTTGACAATGATGCATTTTTTGAATTTCATCCAAACTACTTATGTGTCTGTGTCATTGTGTCAAGGATCAGACCACAAAGAGAGTTATTCTTCATGGCAGATGTGAGTAGGGACTCTACTCCCTGGCCTCCACCATTCGTCAGTCCAGTCGTCAGCGCCATCAGTCCCTTGCAAGCATAAAGCTTACACCGGACCTGTGGCACCGACGGATTGGTCATCCTGCATCATCCATAGTTCAAACCCTCATAAGCTCAAATAGTTTAGATTATGAGTCAAATAAAGTCAGCACTGTGTGTGATGCCTGTCAACAAGCCAAAATCCACTAGTTACCCTATAGCTCTTCCACTCGTGTGTCTACTTTTCCCCTTGAACTTGTACACTCTGATGTTTGGGCCCTGCACCAAAATCAGTAGGAGGATTCAAGCATTATGTTAGCTTCATTGATGATTATAGCAAGTTTTTTTGGATGTATCTTCTAAAACACAAATATGATATTGAAAGTGTTTTCTATCAATCCCAAAAACATTCTGAACTTCTACATGGCCGAAAAATACAAGCACTTCAGTATGACTGGGGTGGTGAATATCAGAAACTCAACAAGTATTTTCGGTCGATAGGAATCATTCATCATGTTTCTTGTCCTCATACACACCAACAAAATAGAGCTGCAGAGAGAAAACACAGACATATCGTCGATATGGGACTTGCCCTGCTAGGCCAATCATCTATGCCAATTCGCTTCTAGGATGAAGCTTTTCTCACTGCCACTCACCTCATAAATCGCTTACCAAGTCGGGTTATTGGCAATTCCACACCCTCGTCTTATCTTCTAAACACAAATCCTGATTATTCCATTTTAAAGACCTTTGGGTGTGCTTGTTGGCCTAACCTTAGGCCATACAATTCCAGAAAATTATCTTTTTGTTCTAAATAATGTGTGTTCTTGGGCTATAGCACAATGTATAAAGGCTATGTGTCTCGATTGATCATCAGGTCGTGTATACATCTCACGTGATGTAATCTTTGATGAGGGTGTTTTTTTCCTTTGCTACTCGGCCTGAAAACACTGTTCCTAGTCCGACAAGTACAACTCTGAATTCCTTGTCCACTTTACCTCCTGTTGTTCTTCCCTCGGTTCCTGTATTGACTAAGGCACCATCAACAGTGTTTGACCTCTCTGAGGAAGATAATGATTCTGTTTCTGTAGCTAATCCTTCTCTTGCAGATTCGGCTTCTCAGCCTCTAGAACTTAATCAGGTAGAAGAATAGGAGCTTTGGACACTTTTGGCCTCATAGACAACCATAATTCCAAATATAGCCTTCCTACCACCGAAATTCTATTTATGCCCCCGAGCTCGCTGCCGCGCTTCGGACGGCAAAGAAGTCGCCATCGCGCGAAGAGCAAGCAGCACTTTCTGCAGCTTCAGCCGCAGAAGAAAGTCGCTGCCCTCCCTGTGCGCAGCAGTCCGTGGTATCAGAGCACATGGCGTGTAGCAGATTTTTCTCAAAAATCCATTTAAGAATATTTTTTGAAGGGATTTTTAAATATAGAAAATGACGCCAAAAAATTATGATTTTTTTTTTGCAGAGCCTCCTGGCATAGAGTACTTGCTTGTATAATTTTTTCAAAATTTTATCCATTGTGAGTTTTACTAGAAAATTCCTACCATCATTATACTTAAATGAATTTTGTAGTAAAAATCACAATGGATAAAATTTTGAAACAATTACACAAGCAAGTACACTGTACCAGGAGGCTCCCCAAAAAAACTCATAATTTTTTATGTCATTTTCTATATTTAAAAATTCCTCCAAAAATATTTTTAAATGAATTTTTAAGAAAAACCTGCTACATGCTACAGTACCATGGACCTGCTGCGCCTGGGGAGGGCAGCAGCTTGCTGCTGCGGCTGGGAAGGGCAGTAGGCGGCTTGCTGCCATCCGAGGATGCAGCAGGCGGGCTCAGGGGGCTAGAAATGGAATTTCGGTGGTAGAAATGCTATATTTGGAATTGTGGTTGTCTATGGGGCCAAAAGTGTCCAAAACTTGAAGAACAGCAGCTGCTACAGGCGCATTTGCGAACTCATCTTCAAAACAACATCACTCAGCCAAAAGTATACACCGACGGCACAGTGCACTATCCTCTCCATCGTTGTGCGCTTCAAGCTGAGTTTGTAGAACCCTGTACGTATGTTCAAGCTCTGGAGCATCCGAAGTGGAAGGAGGCCATGGACAATGAATATCTCGCCCTGTTGAGGAATAAAACCGGGTGTTTGGTTCCTCCTTAGCGGGGAAGAAATGTTATTGACTCCAAGTGGGTTTTCAAACTCAAATATAAGTCTGATGGCTCGGTTGACAGACATAAGGCCCGATGTGCAACAAAGGGGTTCAAACAGAGATATGGGGCTTGGATTATGAAGAAACCTTTAGTCCAGTGGTTAAACCAACTACTGTGAGGCTAATACTTGCTATTGCGTTGTCTAGAGGTTGGCATTTACGACAAATTGATATTAACAATGCATTTTTGCATGGAGTGCTCGAAGAAGTATATATGAGGCAACCTCCTGGTTATTCAGATCCAAAGTTTCCTCATTATCAGTGTAGATTGAACAAGGCAATCTATGGACTGAAACAGGCTTCCAGGGCCTGATATTCAAGACAAAGCATGAAGTTGCAAACTCTTGGTTTTATTTCTTCAGAAGCAGATACATCTTTGTTTATTTTCAATCAGTCAGGAGTCACAATTTACATGCTCATTTATGTTGATGACATTATTATTGCAATTTCATGTTTGGCAGCTACTGAAAAACTTATTAAGAAGCTGACTGAAGACTTTGCAATCAAGGATCTGTGTGACTTGAGCTATTTTCTTGATGTTGAAGTGACCCATGAAAACTCAGGGTTGCTGTTATCATATAGAGGAAATATGCAGAGGATTTGCTACTAAGGGTAAATATGCATAATTGCAAGCCAGCCTTGACACCTATGGTTTCTACTGAGAAGTTATCGCAAGGAGGAGGAAAACTATTGACAGCAGAAGGTGGTTTTCATTACAGGAGTACTGTGGGAGCTTTGCAGTACTTAACTTTAACAATACCGGATATATCTTATTCAGTTAATAAGGTATGTCAATTCCTACAGACTCCCACTGATACACATTAGGCTGCTGTAAAAAGAATGTTGAGATATGTCAAGGCAACTACTGAAGTTGGACCGAAGATTCAGAAATCATCATCCTGTCTACTTAGTGCATTCTCAGATGCAGACTGGGCAGGGTCACCTGGTGATCGTTGTTCTCGGAATGGCTATGCGGTGTTCTTTGGACCTAATCTGGTGTCTTGGAGTTCGAAGAAACAACCCATTGTGTCAAGGTCTAGCACCGAAGTTGAATACAAGGCAGTAGCAAATGCAATGGCAGAGATCATTTGGATACAATCCTTGCTAAAAGAATTGGGTGTATTTCAGAGTAGGCCACCAGTTATGTGGTGTGATAACTTGGGAGTTACCTATCTCACTGCAAACCCCATCTTTCATGCGTGCACAAAACATACAGAGGTAGATTTCCACTTTATCAGAGAAAGAGTTGCATCTAGACCACTGGATGTTCTGTTCATTGCTTCGGCAAATCAGACTACAGACATCTTTACCAAAGCGATGGCTCGGCAACCGTTTGAGAAACTGTCGCAATCTCAACCTAGTTGTACCTGGTTGTGGTCAAGGGGGGATGCTAATAAAATCGTTAATGCTTGCAGATAGAGTATCGCCGCTTGCAGATAAGTTGTCGTCGTCAGTTGTATTCAGATAAAATCGTAATTGTATGAAGTCCATTGTCGGTACTGTAGCATATACGGGAGTCTGTTAACTCTGTTTTACCGACTTGTCTCTCCTGATTTGATTGTAACCGATTAACTTATCTCTTGTACACAAATCTGAGTATAAATACATGACGAACTCAATTGAATTCATTGCGGCAAACATAAAGTTTTCCACGCGCCGCTGATGGCCAAGGCCGAGAAGGCGTATGGCGTCCAGCAGGGGGGCACCATCGCCATCCGGGCAAGTTCAAGGACGTTCTAGACGCCATGGCGAGCACGACGATCGGCGCGCCGTTGGAGCATCCTCAGGTTGTCCATGACGACCGGCGGTGGTGGAGGCTAGCGGTCGAGGATGACTACGTCGACGAGGAGCCGTTGACGATGAGATATAGCCTTGGCTGGCACTTAGCTAGGTCACACTGATGCCGCGCTTTCGCGGCGATAGTAATCACGAAATTGTGCAGTTGTTGGCTCGACTTCTTGCCGAACGTTGTAATAAAGTGTAAAACCTTTTTGTTTCGAAGCTATAAAATTTCTTTGCAATTCATCGCAATATTCGTCCCGAAATTGCACATACAATAATTAACATCTTGTATCTCTTTGGAAACAGAGGAACACCTTGTATCGACTTGCAGAAATCTTGCATGTTTAATCTTCCAGTTCAGTAGATATAGCTTCCAAAACGAACTCAACGTTGTCAGCTAGTGTAAGATCGTTCCATAGACCACTCGCTGCATGAAAACATCAATTGTGCCACAGATCATACATAAACACATTGAAGGGCTTACAACTACAAATGTTCCTAAAATTCTATAGCCAAGAAGACAACGGCAGGCTGGGGAGAAACAAAGGAGGAGAAACGGGAAACCTCTTTTTGTCAGTTGCATATTGTAAGGTTTAATTAGGTCAGAGAAGAACGCCCATATCTCCAGCTATTGTAGGATCGCCGGGTGAACTGCTGTGGCGCGAAGCTCAGTCCAAACATCTCCCTCAGGGCCTTCCCTGGCTCTAGGAGTCCGATCAATCTGGCAACAAGGGATGCGCTCTCCCTGACATGCTCGAGGTCTCTCGTTTCGGTCCAAAGGCGACGAGCGACCTGTAGCCTTCTCCTCTTGGAGGCCAGTGAAACTCCCCACTTGGTGTACATGCTCTCTCTCTCCTCAACCGAGAGCCTCCTTTGCATTTGCCTGCAGAGCATCTCCCTTTCACGTTGCAACTTCTTGGCACTGCATAGCAAATAATTTTCATCTGGAGGCATTCAAGTATTGTAAATTTGTAATGCATAGAAGCTGTGAGAAATGTGGTGAGCGTGACTTACCTCGAAACCAGAGCAGTATTCGGGCTACCTGCTACTACTTTGCTTTCCATGCTACCACTGGTGTAGGTATCTTTAAGAAATGATAGCCTTCTCAGCTCAACTTCCATGTAAATAGAATCAGCTGGATCTCCTTTAAATAGCAAGAAAAAGTAAGTCCTATGAACCAAGGAGACATTGCATGCATGCCAAAGGTCAATAATATCTTGCTGTTTATTCTCGAATTCCAGTGGCCATCGTGAAGGCGTTTGCAAGGCATCCATAATCGGATCCAGTCCTACGCTCCTGATGGTTCCTTCTGCTAAGTCTCCATTTCCACTCTGAAAATCATAACAAAGAAAAATGGTAACTAAAATTTAGCACATTACATGATCCTAACGTGGTAGTGTGTGTATTTTCAGTTTATAGTAAGCACCCATGTGCTATTAAAAAAATGTACCACCAAAATTGTGTACTGACCATTTTTTTTAAGTTGAAATAGAAAAATGAGCTGTGTTGGCAGGAGCACAATAACATTTGCATGATAATAAGATAGTTCCACACCTGGCCACCGAGTTGCTTCTGATACTGGTCCTGAGCCATTTCTTTCAGTTCAGCAACAAATTCACCTATGCCAGTAAATTCTGTGTCACCTGCAACAGAACTGTTTGCCTTGACTCCATCCCTTGAAGTAGTAATTTCAGAAAGCATTGACCCTGCCCTTGATGGAGTTTCACTTTCTGCATCATAGTTCAGTGCAGATCCCCTTCTTTGACACCCTTCAGGTCTCCCTGGGAAGTCCATGAAACTTCTGCTTGGCGGTGTGCAATCATCCTTCTCCAAATCTTCAAACAAAGTAGAACCCATCAGAGACCTACAGCTCCTGCTTCTACCAATTACTTTAGAGCTTGATGGGTTACGTGTTGAAGATCCTAGATCTTTGACAAGATTGGCAAAAGGTTTTCTGACATTGTCCAAATGTTCCTCCAGGGTAATAGGAGATACATCATGGTGTCTAGAATTCACAGATGGATTTGAATCATTATTTCCATGCATACTAGAACCCGCATTCGAATCTTGCAAAGTATTGCTCCCCACAGAACCTTCATTTCCTCCTGTTTCATTGGTCTCTATACACCGTACTTCTTTGCAAAGATCATCTGAATCTGCATTAGAGATCTGAGAGACATCATCTCTGCTGTTAGTTGGGGGCATCCCACAGAACGGAGGACTGCTGACTGAATACCTAGATGGGGTAGCAAACTGCACATTATTTTCAGACTGCTGAGACCTATGTTCCCTTTGTGCTGCACGGTGTCCTTGAAACCTAAAATTTTGGACACTGTCAACAACTCCTGATGACTCAGTGGTTGATTGCTCATCTTCACATGGCTGAGGTACATCGAAGGTAAAGTTCCTCCCAGAAGCCTACATGTATATAGAGAAAGTATAGAATTTTTGTGCCTATGAAACAACAGTTACACTAATTAATTAGGAAGTAAGGAAGTGCATGTACCAGGGAATGCTTTGAAACATGGTTATCTCCAACAACCTGGAGCAAATCCTGCAGCCTAGATTGAGCCAGATCACGCTGTAACTTCAATTCCTTAATTTCTTTCTCCATCTGCAAGGAAGAATACATGAAACTTGTACACCATGGCAAGAAAATTACGTGTTTTTAGCATTGAAGACAACTGCCATGGTAAAAGAAAAGAGAAGGAATACACATAAAAGGTCAGAAGTAGCATTTACCTTCCGAATTTGGTTATCTTTTTCCTTCACCAATGATTCAAGACTGGAATAGGGAGCTGGACATCGCAGTTCACTCTCCAACCTAGCAAGTTCTCTTTGTAAATGCTTAACTAGTGCTTTATCGGACATGACAATATTAACCTGGGCATTTGTGATCACTTCCTTTGCACAACTTGCAAACAGCAGGGTATTTCTTGATTGCTCCATATGGCTTCGGGCTGGGCTCATTGTACAAATAATAGCAGTTCTTGCATTACCTCCCAGAGAAGGTTGTAATATGCGTGTTAGCTTTGAATCTCGATATGGTATGTGCCCATTTCTTACCTTGCTACATAAATTAAAACAAGTAAATAATGTAAATGGATGCTAGAACATCTATTATTTAATGTTGTAAAATAAACAAAAATAATCCTATGAGGAACTTTGAATTGGAACTCAACACTATACAAAATATTGAGTTAAGGTTGCAACCTTAGTTTTCGAATGACAGTTCCTAGGGTAAGTAAACTTCTATTAATATGACAACCTTCCTTCAGCCTAGCACCAGCTGATAGTGCCTGAGATGCACGTTCACTTCCTGCCAAATCAACAAAGTTCTGCATGGCACAACAAAAGGTGATTACACCTCCCCATTTTTATGTCAGAAAGGAAATATGACCGAATTATTAAAATGTTTTCTTACCACACTAGCCACAAGTGTCGTAGACTTGTCCTTACCCAAGAACTCACAAGCAGAACTTTCTATTGTCTGAAATAATCGATAAACAAGTTAGAAATAATGAACTTATGCTGCATTGATTTTACAAAATTCTACCAAAGTCTAATCATTTCTACATGCAACCAAGTAGTGGGCAGACCAGTTTAAGTATTTGATGCGATCTGGAGCTGTTTTCATTTAAGTATGTCTCTCCAGTTCTCCTTTGAGCTGGTATAAGTACACAATGCACACATGAGATGACAGTAATCACCACTTAGAAATTAAGTAAGCTACCACAAACAACATCCCACCTTCACACACAGAAATTAGTTCCTTGAGGTGGTCCCAGTCCCTCAATATCACTTCTGTAAGGTTCTCTACATAGGTCCCCTTCTGTATAATGGATAGCACCAAACATTAGTAATGCAGGCACACAGCAGTAATTTTTTAAATAAAAAAGAAGTAGGAGTTGTTTTGACCTCTGCATCATCCCAAAGTCTAAGAGAAGTGTTTTCTGCACTAAGAAGATCTCTTACAACTTCGTTATATATTTCTATAGCTGAGAATTTCAACACAAATGCTCTCTCCTCATGCTGCAAAAGAAATGACATGTTTATCAGCTGGACATTCGAAAAGGTTGCCATTGCAAGACTTGCTACGAACTAATAGTTACTAATTATGAATTTAGGATCGAAACTGCGACCATAAAACCTGAGAAAGGATGGGTATTCAATTACCTTGCCAATGTAATCATAAATATCTGCTACTGTATATCCTGCTATTCCAGTCATGGTGTATGTCTTTCCACTACTTGTTTGACCATATGCAAAAATACTTGCTGTTACAGATAAAACAAAAAGGAAAGAGAACACATTCAGTGAGTTCATGGAATGCTTTGATTCAGAAACTTTGGACAAAGATAGGCAGTAGGTTTGCACTTAACAGTTAATGCCACTAACTACAGAGAGGGCAACCTCCTTGGCCCCTTCCTCATATACTTCTTTGGTATTGCAGTCGGAACGGAATACCCTATCTGCAATAGGAATAGAGTTGTGTCAAAGAAGATACAAACAATAACGCAGCTGTAAAGAGAGAGAACTTTGTAGAGCATACTTGTGAAAGGAGCAAACTAAAGTCCCACTGACCATCTGTATTCTATCAAGATGAAATTTGTCCACTATAATATAATAATAT
This sequence comes from Ampelocalamus luodianensis, assembly GCA_036346255.1. Classification (NCBI taxonomy): domain Eukaryota; kingdom Viridiplantae; phylum Streptophyta; class Magnoliopsida; order Poales; family Poaceae; genus Ampelocalamus; species Ampelocalamus luodianensis. Next base: position 52,504,540 of record CM070623.1, read on the forward strand.
TGTCCAAGTCAATTTGTAAAATGTAAACCTTTTAATTTCAAAAGAGCTTCTTTATGAGAAATAGCTTCTTATAGAACCATCTCGCTACACTAAAGAGCCGCTCCAAGTTGTTCATGTCAGACCATGAGTGGCAATCAGCTTACTCAAGGTGTCTTAATTTCCAGTAACAAATAATGGTATCCATATAAATTACCAATGGTCTGGAATTAGACTCCAGACAGAGACAGGTACTTGAAATTCTAAGCAATGTAAAATGATATATAAAGTTTCAAATATTCTCTTTTTTTAAATGCAACTGAAATGTAGTGCATAACTAATGATCAGATAACCAAATTCCTAACAGAAGTTGCAGAACTAATGAACTATACATTCAGAAAGACAAAAACCATGCACAACATTAATGTATCAGCAGAAAGTCCAGGCTTATGATGCACTAACCAAAGGAGTAGGCAGTCGGAGCCGTGGGCCGGTCCGGGAAGGTGCTCCGGGAGATGATGGTAGTGTCATTGATGCACTCCCACTCCGCCAGGTCCCCTCTCGCAATCTCCTTCTCGCTCAGGGGCCTCAGTCTCACCGAGACCAGTATCTTCTCCAGCTTCCCCGCACCACCTCCGCCACCATTGACCACCTCACCTCCATCCACCTTGTCCCATTGCACCATCTCATCGCCTCCAATGGCCCCCATCTCTCTCTTCTCTCGCTCCTCCCCTCCCCTGCCCCTACACCTTCTGCCGAGATCACACCATTATAAGCCACAATTTTTCTTAAAGCACACACATCCAAAACAAACAAATCAATGAAAGCAAAGGGAATTCAAGAACGCGTTCTACTCCTGCGGTTTGGGTGGGGAGCAAGGGTGTTGAGTTGTTGCTCTGCTTGGTGGAGGAGAAGGCAATAATTTCTTGCGGGGCCCCGGTGACGCAGATGATTAGGATGGTGGTTAGGGCGTCGTCTACTACAGTAGAATCACACTAATTAGGCCAAATCTAGCACCGCCCAGCAGCTTCTCATGGCATTGTTGACCATCCTACTTCCCAAGAACACTCGTAGAGACATATATTATGATCCCACCGACGGAGAAAACAGCACCAGGGTCACATGGCAAGCTTCCTACTCCTAATTTGCCCGCGTCTCATCACAGTGCCACCAAGCTAGATCACATCGCTAACAACCAAGAAATTAGCAGCAAGCTGTAATGCTCAAGCAACAGCGACAAGAAAGAAAGTAAAGGCAAAGAATTTACCAAGCCTAGAGATAGAAGCGTGCCAGCGCCGCTGAGAGGGCCAAGCGCCCTGCAGCATCCGCCATGGCGCAGGGTCCGGGCTTGGCAGCGGCCATGGCAAGGTAGTAGTAGCACAGGGGTTGCTTGTGGTTTCTTGGGGCAGAGCTAGCGAGAGGGGGGTCCTGACGCCAGAGAAGCGTGGGAGTTTTGTGACCACCAGCAACAACCTCGCGGCCACCACCACCGCCCTCCCTCCCCACGATCTGGTCGTTTCGGGGGCATCGTAGGCTCGCAGCGGACGGTGCCTTTCCTTTTTGCCCTTGCCCCCTCCCTCCTTTTCTCATTTTCTTTTTCCCACACGAAGGGGAGAGACGAGGAGAGAGACCCTATTCCTTTGTCCCACCTCTCTTTCGCAGCGATTTTTCGACTTCCTTGCCGCGCGTTTTTGCGCGCAGGCCCTCGGCTCTTGGATGTATCGCGAGTGTCACCACCTAGCTGCCACCGCTGTTCCGGCATATCATTGGCAAATCCTCTTTGCCCTGGGAGCCTAGGATAATGGCACGATTGTATTAGAAAATTTTCGAGAAAAAGGGTGAAGATTCATCTTGATGCGACTGGCAATTGCAATGCTTTAGTGGTAAAGCAAATGCTTGTTAATTAATTGTGGGATTCTTTCGTGAGGTTACTTAACTTTCACTCGATAGGTGAATGAGTATCACTGATTTTACTTCACTTCTTGAAATGCACCCTTATCTTGCCAATAGCTATGAACTATATCACTTATTTAGCACAGTCGACGTTTGTTCTCTTGTATTATATTAGTTGTCTCAACATGATGGCAAGCTGCCCATCGTTCCGTATTATGCGTAGAAACTGGTTTGGAAATTGTAATGCTTCGAGAATCTGACAAAGCATCAATCTTATCGGAGAGACGTAGAACATTTTCTGTTCCAAAAAGAATTAAAAACATTAAGCTGGACAGATCGGAGCTAGGTTTCTGTCGACCAGGACGGGTGAGTTGTTTCATCTAGTAGAATGTACTAATATGGATAACCATTGCGATTAACAAGTCAAATTTTTTTAGAATACAACTCGAAAAAAAATGGCCATTCTGCCTGGCTGTATATTTACAGCACAAATACACGAGCCAGCGAAGTGTTTTTCATTAACATGAGAAATTATTTGAGCAGATGGACGTCCCGTTCTTGGTGGCGTGCTGTAGATATCGACACATATCAGCAAAAGGGTTAAAGGGAAATTTTCCACCTTGTCTTGTGCGCAGATGCATATTTTTCACACCGTCAGCCTAGAACTGAGAACTGTCCTCCGTTTGCCCCCAGGTCATTTCAGGAAACATAGAGAGGACAGAGGAGATGACCTAGCCTCGGACCTTTGTGTTTTGTCGCTTGACAAGATGAATGATGCGTTTAGATGTTTCACCATTTACCGTGGCAGCTACTGCGTCGTGTAAAGTTGCACTCATGCCCAAGGGGAAAGATCACTGACCACTGAGCACTGACCAGTGACCAACCTTTTTGGGTGAACATATCACACTAGTACTCTGCCCAGAGCACCAGACTGTTGCAATGTTGCTCACTCACATTCCCAACTCCCAAGCGGCCAAGCCATCAAATTTTTCGACGAGTCGTTCGCGTATATGGACACCAGTTCGCATCACGTTTCTTTCGAATGCGCGACGAGGGAAAGAAACGTCAGATCTGACAACACCGCCGGACGGTTCCGTTAAATTTCGCTGCGCCGAGCAGCAGATCGGAGGCAGAGCGTGCGTCAGCCGACGCGAGCCCCTCGTTTTCTACCGCTTGGAGCGAAGCGAAGTGCGCGCGGCGTAGTTTAATCGCCCGGCCGGGAGAAGGAGCACCTGGGAGTTTTTTTCCACCTTCGCGCCAATTACGAAAAAGTCACCGAGTCCGTACACGAAAGGACCGGAGTTGCCGACGGAATGACATGTCACCGCGTCCGTACGTCCGGGGCGTATGCCCAGGGAACAAACGCGATGAGTCCGTGTGCCCAAGGCACGGACGCGAGATGCACAAGGCAGGGTGGGGTACGCGGGCGTGACCCGTGGCGCACGAATGTGAGTTGGCATCGTGTCACAAGCGCACAGACATGACGACGTGTCGCTCCGTCAGCGATTCTAACCCTTTGACGTACGGATACCGTACTTTTTTTTTTTATTTAGCACGAAGAAGAAGCTACGTTTACATATTGCACACGTAAAACGTGCTGTACTATCCAAAAATTCGAGCACCAGGTGCACGTACGTCTTTGACGGTAGCCGCGCCCCGTATCCGGTGTGCGGACGTGTGAGGCGACAAGCGGTTCGGCACTTCAGAAAGTCAGAAACACGGCGCTTTTCCCGTCATTGCGGTTAAAAAACGGCATTTCATCCTCCCATCATCGTGCCGTGCGCGGTTTCATCCCAACGCAGAGTTTTGAGATTCCTGGATCTGGGCTTAGACACAGGATTACAGGAGTGGACTGGAGAGCTCACGGTAGTAGTACACAGACAGAAGAAAATGTTGGGTTTGATCACAGTAAGTAGGGGGTAAATCCACCTCCTCATCTTAACTTGGATACCGAATGGCATCCAATGTGTACTTGGAGGGGGTGTGTGTGTGATTTTGGAAGAGACGAGGGAGGCAGTCGAGAAGCTGCACGCTTGCTTGATGCAATTCTCCACAGATCAACAAGTGCCTACCCTTTCAGGTCGGGGTCCAATGGGCGTAATTCGCCAGTAAACATGTGACAGAAATTCTTTTGTCGAACCATTGTGGTCCAGTTGTGTGTGCGCCCTGCCCTCCAAAGGACTTTAAAAACTCCCGATTTATTTTAGTTCTGGCAGGTGCTACCTGCTGTCAGTATATTGTAATTCGTACATCCAGAATGAAATAAACAGTGTTTCCTAAGCGGAATGAAATCAATATTGCTACCAGAATTGTGCAACGTACTATCATTCTACCGAGTCACATTCTTGCAGCCGAATTTGTCTCATCAATTTGCCCACATGTCAGAATTGAAGCTGTGATTCTTTCACGGCCTTGTGATTGATGGCGAAAGCATGCAACTAATTGATGCGGAGTGCATGCTTACCTTCAATTCTAATCGAAGGGGCTTGTCTAGTGTCTATTATATCATGATCAAACATCAGGTACGTGCTTCTTTCTTGCTTACCCTTCTGAGTTTTGAGCATGTTTGATTTTGACGCAGCTAAAAGGTGATTGTTTTTTTTTTAAGAAGGGAGTTTATTGATAGATTGGTCGTGTACAACCAATAGCTTCGCTTTCAAGTATATACTGATTAGGGGTTGTTTTCAGCATTCTGACCACAAGTCATGTGATAAATGAACCAATAGTACAGTAGTACTACATATTCATAAGTCCAATATAATACAGTACATTTGGTAGGTTTGCAGTATTGGGCCGAAAAGGTCAGTGCAGATTGTTTAAAGGCTCTTATAGGCTAGCATGGCATTGTAGTCCAGCCATGGAATCAAAATTCACCGAACACGTCTCAAAGATGTATAGATTGGAAAATATCGTCGTACGTGCTGACAAGTGAACTCTGGGATCATATGCCAGTGACTCATCAAGGATATTTTTAACTTAAATGATCTTTACGATGATACAGATCAATTCACCCCCAAAAATATATTGTCCCGCAAGTGAAATGGTACGGAGACAATTGGCAACAGCTCTAGCTAGAGTACATGTACATCCACATGCCCAGTACCGTCCATGTTGTGCCATGTGACTGCTCTCTCTACGTACATTTGTGATATTTCTTTGAACACATCTGGCTTGCGTACGTGTGAACAGTGTTTCACGTTATACTAGCAATGCTCTGTTGTAGGCGGAAGCAACAGGTGAGAAAATACTGAATTGATTTACTGTAGCAAAATACTGTATCAGCTGGCATCGGTCTTCGCTTTTCGATCGAACAGTAGAGATCGCTACTAATTTACGTGCACTGTAGTATCTCTGCATTAGGGGCACTAGTGCAGAGGATTCCTCTCCGCATATATCTAATTAGAAAGGTTAGACACTACATAGCAACTGATAGGTATACTTCAGAATGTGGAATTTTTTTGGCTGTATTGGTACTGTATTGCACTATATTTACAGGAATGGCCGTATGCCGTTTTTTTTGTGTAAAATTGGCCACTATCCGCATGCCACCGTGCGGCAATGCCTGCCCGCCTGACACGTCGTCCTCGTCGCATGGCCACCGTGCGGTGGCCCGCCTGCCCGCCATGTGTCCCCCTCCCTGATTATCCCCATTAGGGTTTCGGTTTCAGGGGTATTGGTAGGATTTTTTAAATATTGAAATAAGTTCAAAAAATTATGAAATTTTATGTGAAGACTCCTGACATAGTGTACTTACTTGTGTAAATTTTTCATAATTTTATTCATCCAGAATTTTTCTCACAATTTCATATAAGTGTACTGTTTGTACGAAATTGTAAGTGTAGAAAATGAACTCCAAAAATTATGAATTTTATTTTGAAGGCTCCTCACGCAGTGAACTTGATTGTGTAATATTTCAACAATTTTATATGTGTTCTGGAATTATCTCAAAAATTTAGAATTTAGGTCGTGATAATTTTGATTTGAGGTTTCGAAAATTAGGATTTCATGATTTTATGTGACTTGGAATGTATGAAAAAAAAAGTTGCATTACAACTCCATTGGAGATGTCGATATACAATATGGCACAGAATTTCATGTTACGTTTGGATCATTCATTTTCACATAATCAAAGGTGTGCGGTGCTCCCCTATCACCGCGATTATTGAGGAGACGTGAACTCACACTGTTGGTTATTTTATCAATAGAGCCACTACAGCCAAGCGACAAATGGAGGAAGGCAAGCAGTGGTTCGAGAACATGCAGAGGCACATGGACTAGAAGATGGAGAAGGCTTGAACGCACGACATTCAGGTGATCGATGGCCTCAGGCGAAAGTACGAGATCAGGCTTCGGCAGAAATATGTCAACAGTCATGCTAGGAGGGAAGAAAACAGGCATACACTCTGGGTGATGTGGCGACATGTACATGCAACAAGCCGAAGCTCCTGCACAAGCCATGCTCGCATGTGTACAAGGCGTGTGCGCAAATAAGGCAGATGTGTATGTCGTACATCTCCGAGTACTACGACATGCAACACCTTTTCAGTACATGGAGTACAGAGTTTCACTCGTACGGCTTGAAAATAAACTACAAGGATCTTTGGCCGGACAGGTGCAATGGGGCCCGAACATAGCCTTGAAGACAGTACGGAAGGGGCGACGACAGACACAACGCTTTCGAAACGACATAGATGCCAGCCAATATACCAGTATTAGCCGCACAATCAAGTGTCAGATATGCAAGACCCTAGGCACTCAATGAAGGATTGTCTGAATAGATCGAGCTTGTCTGGTCGTTATTCGGTGTCGTAATTTAATGTATCAACGACGTGTGTATTGTACCACATGCTACATAGGGTTGTACATGAACCAACTAAGGAAATACGTGGCATACAAATCATATAACGATGTACCGTAGCCTTCGAAATGCACACAAGTAGGAGGTTACGGTACATCATTATATGATCTGCATGTTACACATTTCTCTCAGTTGGTTCATGTACAAGCTTATCTAGCTTGTGATGCAACATAATATTAAATAATATCATCTACATTAAATTGATAAATTAACAAAGAATGTTCTATTTGATCGAGTTACACGTGATCTCGCTCTGCAAAGCAGGATGTGACCACTCTCTGTGCAGAGACGTGACCCGACGATGCAGCTTTGCACAGCGACGTGACCCAACGAGGCAGCTTTGAATAGTGACGTGACAACGAGGCAGCTTTGTGCAGCGACGCGATATGACGAGATGGCTTTGTGCAACGACGTGACCCAACGAGTCTGCTTCAAAGGGCGCATCATATGGACGTGAAACACATCCATGCCTCATCGCAATAGAGCCGCTACAGCTATAAATACAACGCGACTTGGCCAGAAACTCCACACCAACAACACTACCTAGATAGCATGGACAAGAAAAAGGAATGAAATCACATCCACAAGCTTTTGAAGGACTGAGTGGACCCCGATGAGACTGTCGCTCGCCATAGGGCGTTTAGTCAGTAGCCTTATACACACCACCCACCTCCTCAATAGCACGATTCTGGGTCGAGCCGCGCCCCCCCCCTCCTATGTCTGATGAACGCCCTCCAGAAGGGCCTCCGACGGGGGTGGCGTCACCCCTTTGTTGGTGTCAGGACGTCTGTAAGTGCGTCAAATTAATCGATGAGTGGACCATTGGGTAGCACTATTGGTGATGCCCAAACTACGACGCGGACTACTCCGACCGGAGGTTTGACACGCAGAGCCACAGGCAACTGGTAATGAAATCGTATATCAGTGCATACCACTATTTTGCTTCTCGTTACGCCATAACCACGTCTCTCTCCCCACCGTAGTCTCGTCGCGCCTATGCGACTTCAACCAGTGGATCGCCTTGTGTCGTGGGTCATATTACACCATACATGATTTACTCTTCCTAGTGAAAACATATCCAGATTCTTTTTAATTTCTGTTTTAATTTGTCAGACAGTGATACGAAGTTCTGAACCGTCTATCGCTTAATCGAACATCTAAAAGAGCACATTTAGTTAGACATGCACTGCAGTCAATCCTATATCCTTGCTCCTGCCGGAATACTAATCCTCAAACATAAACATAGAGAACTTGCAAAATGTGTAGCAGTGTAGGCTTTTTAAAAAAGGGTGCGACTAACACTCGGATGTACGGTCCGAGCGCTAGCACCGTACGCTCCTATTGCAACATATAAAAAATCATACGCAACATTATCTCAAAAACCTCAGAATCAAAACAAACAAACATCAAGTAACTTCTTCTCTTTGACAGGTGCCAACATATAAAAAAATGCAACATCTCAGAATTCATATGCAATATTTTTTTCCCTCGTGTGCAACATTTTTTTCATCGTGTCGTAATATTTTTTTAATGCTTGCAACAAAAAAGACTTGTTCGTCAAAGAAGAGGTGATGGGGAGGATACAACATAAGAAATCTTTAAGATATCCTCTTCGTGGGGAGAGAGAGATTAGGGAAGAACAGGAAGTATAGGAGGAGGGAGAGATTAGGGAAGAACATGAAGTATAGTCCGAACATAAGAAAAAAATATCTCGTAACATAACTGTGAACATGATGCAACATTTTTTTTCCACAGTCACTACATTTTTTTAACGGGTCACAACATCTCAAAAACAGGATGCAATATTTTTTTCGATGGTGGCAATAATTTTCTTAATGGGTCGCAACATCAGAACTAGAAACAACAGAGGATAACTTGCCGAGTTTTTCCGTGGCCACAGTGGCGGCGTATTGATCTAGTGGGGGCGGTGGAAGCTAGGGAGATCGGTGGAGGATGTCTCACATCATGCTTCATCACCCTATCTTCTTGGTAGTCCACCCATGGGTTGCGGCTCTGGGCGCCTTTCCTATCCGGTCCCACGATGCCGGTTGACATGGTCGGCACGTCATGGAGCGCGCGCACAACGCTATTGCACTTGAACCCCGACCGAAACTTGATCTGCCACACGCAATGGCCAACTGCTGCTCGTGTTGCTGAACCGGTGCAGTGTGCACTTGCTGGGCTTCATGTCTCTGTCCTCCAGACTCAAACTGTGTTGCACCTCCTCCACCGTGGAGAGAGAGAGAGAGAGAGAGAGAGAGAGAGAGAGAGAGAGTTGGAGAGAACAGGAGAGAGAGAGAGATAGCGCAGGTGGGGAAAGGGGGAAAATGAAATGAGGCCGAGAGAGATAGCGCAGTGGGGAAGTGGAAGTGAAATGAGTAGTTGGTCGCTGAATTGAAGGAGCTATACGGGAGAAGATAAGATTAAATGTGAGTGCACTACTACAGAAAATGTCATCACAAACGGTTCAAAATCGTCATCACAAACGATTTTCTGAACTGTATGACTTTATGGGTATGTGATAATATGATGTTATCATAAATAATTTTTGAACCATCTGTGAAAAAAGCTATCGCAGATGATTCTAGAACCGATTTTTTTAGTCCAGTCGACATCCTAATCCAGAATTCCAGATTCCATAAGCAGAAGGTATATCTACCTGTAAGGACTAAGGAGGCTGTAAGTAACGCCAACACTTGCCATTTTTTAGAGGCCAGTGAAGTACTACTTAATTGCCACTCAGAAAAAAAAAGTACTGCTTATTAATCGTACCAAGGAAACCAGTTAAGAAGCATCCAAGCATTGACTTTGTCAATTTCGTGGATCTCGCCACAACTACAACCCAGCGCAGCATTAGGTCGATCGCCGTGTAGAGGGACTGAGACTCTGGAGGTCAAAGTCTTCCCCTATCCGGAATTTGCTGATCTCTTCTTTTCTTTTCTTTTTTTTGAAAAAACAAAACAGTAAGACCAAGCTGGTCCTAGTGTGTATATATTAAATATGTAAGCAAATAAATATTTACAATGGGAAAAGAAGAAAGATGTACAAAAAGCAAAATCAGGAGATATTATCTAGCCATTCTGGCCTTTGAGGGAAATATTTTTTCTTCGCACAATGGATAACCATTGCGAATTTTGATGATCCCTTTGTTTCTAGCTTGCTAACCTTAGGACTTAAGTAGCTTGTAGCAACTGGCAAGATCGATTTTCGTGTACACTTACGATACTTAGCATGTAATGCATCCATGTAGTATATATATACATAGATGAACTCCTCTCTCCTGATGACCAGAAGCGCGATTGATTCACCGAAACTCTGTTTGTCATTCAACTGCGCACGCTAATTCTAGCGTCGAATATGGGCTGCTTCCATGATCAGGAGAAGCACTCTGAGCCTGAGCCTGAGCCTGCAGCCGTGCCTCTCGTCCGCCTGAACCACGTTTCGTTCCTGTGCACGTCCGTCGAAGAATCCGTCGACTTGTACCGATGGGTGCTCGGCTTCGAGCTGATCAAACGGCCGGCATCCCTAGACTTCAAAGGAGCATGGTGAGCATGCATCTACTTGCCATGCATCTTCGTACTAAACTAGACGTGCATTAACACAAACCCCGATATATCTGCTACTACGTACGCTCGTGCTGCAAGTCTGATCAACGTGAGGTGTTGCTTGTTGCAGGCTACAAAAATACGGTATGGGAATACATTTGCTGCAACGGAGCTCCGATTGCAATGGCTCTCCAATGGCAAAACCGCCGGCGATCAACCCGAAGGGCAACCACATTTCCTTCCAGGTCAGTGCAGTTCAAGTACAGATCAGTTGCAGGCTTATCCACTTGAGTATATATGTGCCTATGTAGTACGTACTACCAGTCTACCACCCTCTCGATCGTGAGTCTTAACTGATCGCGTGTGCATGCCATTTGGAAATGGCAGTGCACGGACATGGCGCTTATGACGACGAGACTACGAGAAATGAACCTGGAGTTCGTCACGACGAGAGTAAGGGACGGCGAAACGGAGGTGGACCGGCTCTTTTTCCACGACCCAGACGGCAATGTGATCGAGATCTGCAACTGCGAGAACCTCCCCGTGATACCCTTGCAGGCTGATATAGTGATAGCTGCATGCTATCCTTCCCAAGCTGCCGGCGCGTACGAGCGTGCATGGCTAGTTCGTACTTCGTAGAGATGAACTTGCTCGGGAAAAAAACGTGTGCCTACGTGCATCTGTAAGCATCATTCGATTTGTTTGATTTGTAAGTTGTAAATTGTACATTATGGTTGCCAAGAGTGCTTAATGTATGTACAAGTTGTCGCTGAGTGGGGAAGTCATCTCCGGCCGGTGTACGCGTCTAATTTCCAAGCTAGATTTACGGCTGAGTCGAACAGAAGTTTCCCTCCTGAGAAAGCTAAAGCCGACAGCGGCCTTTGCTTTGCCTTCCATGCGACGCGATCATCACAAAGAGATAAAACTACTCTCCATTTTCTAAAGGCTGGCTGTTCCGTACCACCCGCCTGCTTTTGCAGTGCTGATAAAAGTGGTCTACTTCTTTAAGTACCCTCCAACATGTGAAGCTATAGAATCACCATTGGCTCACCGCTCACACTCACATGGAGTATATGGATCTCTTGCTTAGGTGAGATCTAGCTTGGCTGCCTGGCTGGGCAAACTAGCTCGTTTGAGCTAAACCATGCTTGCTCACACGCCATGTTTGCTTGTTTTACTCGGTTGAGGGGGAGATCGTGAGAAGAGAGGGAAATTGCCGATTTTTCTCTCCTCCAAAGGCAAGGATTTCCTTGCTCTTTGGGACTAACTTGGCTTAGAAAGTTTTTTTGAGCAATCATTCCAAACGCCTCACCTTGCAAGGCTAGGCTAAAAAAAACTCTCGCCTAAGATCCAAACGCACCCAAAAAAGCACATGCAAAGGCCCTTACGACTGTGTCACGTAATGTTGGGCCAATCCGTGTGACACGAAAACGCGTGCCTTGTGTTGTAATGCATCAAGCCAACGTCCGCGGTCCAACACGCTTATGAGCCCGGCAGGACTAGCAGGACCAAACTGACGGGCCCGTTCGACTAGCCCAAAGCACAAGTATCTCTTGCCGAAAGCCAGTGGCAGACACACGCGGTGCGCTTGTGGCTCCAAGGCGCGGCAGCTTAGCTGCATTCACAGCAGAGCAGCCTGAGAAAACGACCACCACCCAAGCCGAGCGAACCGCTGCTGAAGAGTCCACCACGGCATGGCAACCACGGCCTCGTCATTCCTCTCCCCGGCAAAGTTCGCGCTCCAAAGCCAGTTTCCGAACGCGAAGACCGGCGCGAAGCGTCAGGTTCCACTTCCACCCGGCGCGAGCCCAGCAGCAGGAGCAGCAGGTGAAAGAGGAGGCCACCGAGGCGAACGTGCCGCCGCCGCAGGAGGAGGAGAAGGCGATGGGGGCCCGCGCAGTCGCGGAGAGCAAGAACCTGAGCCGGGAGTACGGCGGGCAGTGGCTGAGCAGCACGACGACCCGGAGACCAACGCCTTCGACCAGACGCAGATGGACAAGCTCACGCTCATCCTCAACCCCACCGACGAGACATGCCAGAAGGTCTACAACGAGTTTCAGGACCTTGTCGATCACTACGAGGTAAATTACCATGCATGCATGCAAAAATCTCACCGCTTCCGTAAGAAACCGTGCTACCGAAGAGATGTGCATGCATATTGCCGGTAACTACATGGAGAACTGGAAATTTTCATCATTTTCTGCCCCTGCTTCATGATCAAATTCACTAGCCTCACAGCAAGAAAAATGCAGGGTATAGTCATGGCGTGTGGAAGTAAAACTGAAACAGGGGTGTTAAACTAACCTGGATTGATTTCTGATGTTTATGTACAGGGAGCTCCACTCTCAGAGTACACACTTCGTTTAATCGGATCTGATCTTGAGCACTACATCCGCAAACTGCTCTATGACCGGGAGATCAAATACAACATGAGGTCTAGAGTGCTCAATTTCAGCATGGGCAAACCCCGCGTCAAATTCAACAGCAGCCAGATCCCAGATGTAAAATAGAATGTTTGTAACTCGTTACAGAGCTCTTTTTATTTTTTAATCCTTTTTAAAAAAATATTTTAAAGATAATCTATCTCTAACTTTATTTTCAATTCTAACCCCTTTAGTCGCGCCATAACTCATGACGTGACCAAACTGCGCTGTCACGCCACCGATCGCGGTGTGATCAAACCTGCCCTGATAACCCTCCAATGCAACACGCACTCATTTTTGGGCTAAGTCTTGCCACCCTAAGAGAAGTGGCGTAACAGCACTCGTTTGTTATGTCGAGGTTCGTGGCGTGTTGTGGCGTAACTAAAGGGGTTAGAATTGGAAATAAAGTTAGGAAGACGTTATCTTTAAAATATTTTTTAAAAAAGTATTAAATAATAAAAAGAGTTCGCCAGAGCATTCCAGAATTAAGATTGCACACATACAAAACAATACAACTCTGTTGCCAACTTTTTGCCACCCCAGGCAACTTTTTGCCACCCCAGCACGGTTATGTATATAAAAAGAAACTGAGCAAACTAAGGGTATACTGCTATCTACAAAGAATGCCACTTTTGTTTCTAGGGTATTGACAGAGGGTACTAGTTTCATACCATTATAGTTCTGTAGTTTTTGCTAATATAACCTGTCAAAGCTGCACTTTGGTGACTGCACTAAATAAAAAAAGAGCTCTCCTTTAGCCACTAGTGTGGGTAATCTTGCCCCGTCAAAGGAATAACTTTGTAATGTTTGTGATCATCCCTCCATGGCCTGAATTGGTCTTCTTGTCCAATATTCTACAAAAGAATAGAGTAAATATTCAAATTTAGCAACACAAAAAAATCCCATCATGATATGCCGTAGCCTAGTAGTATGCAACTGCATGCCAGTAAGAAGATACTATACACTAATGCTGCAAAAGAACTCATCAATTGCGATTGGTATCATTCCCAGCCTGATCTTTAACAGGGCAATATTGAGCCGCATAGCCAGACAAACTGTCTACCTCCACTAAAAAAAATACATTTTCTAACTCTACCAAAAGAATGTATTTGCTCCAATTGAGAGCAATTTGTGCAAATAACCGTAAAAATATTTGCTGCTTTAACAAGAGATGGAACCATGAGCTTAGAGGCGTGACAACATCCACTTAATTGACCAAGATTATTATTATTATGAAGACATCAAAGAAACGTATGAGGCTACCTCCAACCAGAAGAAAAACCCACGCAACAGAGCTAAGCGATTGGGATAGCTGGTGCCTTCGACTTGTTTGGCAAGATCTGAAGTTAAATAAATAAAAACGTGTTAATTAATTAGTAGTTTAGTGCTACAACAACATGCAAACTAGACCAGTTGGAGAGAAAAAAATAGCATTCTTTCTCAAACCAGTCACAAATTGCATTACTTAAAACCATACATCAATGTGCTTTGCTACTAGTTTTTAGTCTTAACTTCACAGTGATACCAAGGCCAGCCTAGTCACCTCTTGGAGGGAAAGAAAACTTCTCAAGCGAAACAAAATCATTAATTATTATTATACCAAATAGGATAAATCTAGTATTGGCATTTATTTTAGCATTCCACCATTCCCATCATGGCACTGACCTCTGCATGTCTGCTGAAAGTTCAAATAAATCCATTGTTAAGCCAGCACAGCCCATTATCAGTATATAGTACTCCACAGTCCACAACAAACTGTATCAGCTATTTGCAATGTCGTATAAAATGCTCCACATTCCACACATATCTTGTGCATATGACTATATGAGACTCTTTACGGTGCTTGGAAATCATGATGCAATCCAATGATCTACAACTAAAGGTATCCAGGGGAAGGTACTTAAATTGTGGGCCAGATACCAACTTAGAAACAAGTAGAGGGTTATATAGGTAATTTCATACATTTAACAATAAAATAGAGATAAGGATACAACAATAAAGTCGTTATCCTTTCCATTACCCTGGTGCTCATTCTCATTGATGGATAATTTTTTTATTTTGAAACAACATTTACAGTGAAATTAAACAGAAGGTAAGATGATTAACGGCAACATCCATGGCAATGGCAGATACACATGCTTGCAGCCATGCATCCATCGCATGTTTTCATACATAGTAACCAAATAATATACACAGTCACTGCTCCGATAAAATATCTCATCATTTCTCGTGTGGTTGATCAATCGTGGCAGCCAAAGTGCCAATGGTGGAAATAACACACGAAACCTTGGCAACCGATGGATGAAGTCAGAGGAAGAACAACGATTAAACAACTGAATCGATCTGAATGGTGGAAGGGCCTGACAGTGAATTATGGCAGTTAATAACTATTAAATTGGTCATGTTAAAAAAAACTCTACACCTATGCCACCCTTTTGTTGATCAATGGTCTTTTATTTTTGATTGACAGTACCTTCCACACCTCCCAAGCATTGTAAAAAGCCTCCGCGCATAGACGAATACAAACAATATTCGACATTGGTATTTCAACATTCCAGGATAATTTGTGCAATGACAATTGTTAAAATAACACAGCGCCTTTTCCGTTTGAACTCCTTCTACTTAGTTTACAGGTTTAAAAGGGATAAAATAAGGATTCCAGGTGTGGTTTTGGAAAGAGTATGTCCACCACTAAACAATCAATAAGCTATTTCGGACATATACTAATTTAACGAGGCTGTAAAAAACTGAATAATATAGGACACCCGTTTCGTACTCCCAGGAGTATGTACTCCCACTTCCAATATACCACTTAAACGAATATATTATACTTCTTTATCACTTTTAGTATACTTGAATACTAATTATAAGATACTCTAATATGACTTGATCGGAAAATTTTCATTAGAGCTCTTTATTTTTGCTATATACTTTTTTTCATACATAAAAGAAGTATATACACGGATTTTAGTATAAAAAGTGGATTTTTATGAATTTTTTCATGGAATTCACTTTGAGGTATCTTATAATCATTATTGGAGTATACTCAAATTGATAAAGAGGTATCATCATACAATTTAAGTGGTATATGAGAGGTGGGAGTACGTACTCCCAGGAGTACCATACCATTTTCCTATATATATATATATATATATATATATATATATAGACAAAACAAACATGAAACAGTGCAGTCCTTGGCCCTCAAGGTTCAAAATGAAAATGACAATTATGAACAAAGACAACCACAAAGTGTTCCATAAAGGACAACACAAAACCGTTCATTAAACACAAGGGGAAAAACAGTCTACCACAGCACAGTACACATTATACAAGGAATTTACTTTAGCCAGGTGATTACGATAATTATCAAAAAGCCATTTCTAAAAACAAAATGACAAGTAAAATATTATTTAACAGATGAGCCAAAGAACAAAAAAAAAGTTCCTCAAAAAAAAATGTATGTACATGATACAAAAGCAAGCATACCTGGGTAACAATCATAATATGATTTGCTCTTCTCATGTCCAGAGTCGTAGTACTTCACAACTCTGCGCATCCGCCGTTCCTTCGTCGCCATATTGCGATGAGTAGCCATGCCATAAAGCTTATCATATTCTCCCTGGCAAAATGGTTTGCCGAGAACATGCATCAACTTTTGCTTGAAGCCTGATTCTGGCCTCTCAATGATATGTGTGGGCCATATAACACCATGAAATCCCTGTGAAAAAAAAAATGTATGAAACAAGAGAAATGCATCACGATCTATAGCAATGATCTTGTTGTCTTAATATATGAAACAACAGAAATTGTATGAAACAAGAGAAATGCATCACAGTCTATAGCAATTATCTTGTCTTAATAATACATCTGGTGAGATTGAAAGGACTGCATTAACCAGATATGGAAAAAATCCTATAAATTCTCACATAATCAGAAAAAAATAAAAAACTAACTTATTCACGTAATCGGTTAAAAATTAAAGAATTTAAACTGCACCTTAAATGATACAACCCAATTATAGTGGTTGATATTTATTCTTCTAAAAAGAGTCTGTGCGATAAGAAACATAGTGCAGGTTGCGATCTACATGGACTGCTTTCCTAATCAGAAATCTACATAAACTCCTAATAAGCATGCTATACATATATATAAGACAACACCTTTTGTGATTGATTTGAACACTACACATCAATCTTGGTCTCTATAAATAGAATGAGCTTTGAGCAATTCTGCTGTGAATAATGTGGTACGTTAAATGTTGCCAGCTAAGAATACAGTGCCAGAGAAGAAAATGCATGTTGAAAAGGAAGCACAAATAAGGGTAAAAGTTATTAGCCCTCTTTGTCCACCGAGAGTATCCCTAACCAGGGGCAGATCCACGATATTCCAGTGGGGTCCTGTGACCTAGTGTTGTGGACGCATTTGTGGGTCAAACATACCGGCGCCGGCGTCGAGCTACCGTATCCAACTCGGACACTACGGTAGCAAGTTGAGTCCTCCTGGCAATACGATGACAGCTACAGCGCGCAGTCTGGTTCGGTTACAGCTTTGTCTCGGACAGCTTGGAGTTCGGTTATGTTACCAGCAGCTATTCTATAGATAGGCAATTGTAATTGAGTTACAGATAGTTTATATCTAAAACGTCTTGTTAGGAAGGGCTCCTGATATAAAGGTTGCTAGTTATACTTTGAGAAATCAATAAAGATGTGATTCAGCAATTCTAGCCAAATCAGAACCTCACGATCGGCAAGGGTAAGCCTGCCAGCGTGAGGGCGATTTGATTATCTTCGTCTACCAGCATCTTAGCCATAACATCTTTGGTATCAGAGCCGTCTCTCTCTTGCCGTCTTCTTCCATGGATGATCAAGTGAAGAAATAACTCGACGGGATGCTACGGATGTTACAAGACCTCACCACATCAAAGGAAGCAATGGACAGCAGGCTTACGGCATTTGAAAAAGAAAGCCCCAAGCCGAGACAGCACAGCTGGTGCAGCCAACGTACGCAGTTAGACATCACGATTGACCAAGGGAGGAAGACGATGACCACACATCTGGAAACCGCAGGGCACCGCGGTTCCATAAGCTGTTGTTTCCGACTTACGATGGCAAAGAAGATCTGTTATCATGGTTAAATCGTTGCGAGCAATTTTTTCAAGAACAACGAACGATGGAGGAAGAAAAAGGTGTGGTTAGCTTCATATCACATGACAGGAGTCGCCCAACAATGGTATTTTCAACTCAAGAGAAATCAAGGCATTCCTTCGTGGCCACGTTTTGTGGACCATGTGAACCTCCGGTTTGGATCACCAATCCGGAGCAACACCTTGGGCGAGCTCATTCAACTCCGGCGCACGGGCACAGTAGGTGATTATCAAGAACAGTTCTTGGCTCTTTTGTGTCGTTGTGACGACATGACAGAGAGAGAACGGGTACAAATTTTCACTAACGGGTTATGCAACCCTTTGCACACTGATGTTGAACTTCAGAACCCCGCAACTATGGAAATAGCAATGAGTTTGGCAAGAGCATATGAGAAGCGTCTTGAGCTTGACGACGACGATGACTTCTGTCTGGTGACCAAATCGGCAGGATTTAGCAAACCAGCCAACGCCAGCCGTGGTTCTCTTCTGGGATTCAGCTCGACGCCCACGGCTCCAAAAGGGGCACCGCTCAGTACGAGCTCGATCGCAGTAGTTCCAGCATCCCCTGGCATCAAGACACCAAACTCCAAGTTCCGACGATTGACAACTGACGAGATGGCGGAGCGACGACTCAAGGGATTATGCTTCAATTGTCCTGAAAATTTTTCTAGAGATCATGCTAGCAAGTGTTCCATGAAAGGCACTGGCACTAATTCATCAAAAAAGACGTGGAAATATCCTTGCATGCACTTGCTGGCATTCGCATGAGCAAGACAATGCAACTACATGTTGATATCAACAATGAACATGTGCGAGCATTAGTAGACTCCGGGTCTACACGTACCTTTATAGCTGACGAGACCACACGTCGCTTGGGTCTCACACCAACATGTAGCAATGCTATCACAGTAAGCGTCGCTAACGGCGACAGGGTAGTCAGTACGGGTCTTTCGTGTGGGGTGCATCTACATATTTGTCAGGAAGATTTCTTTCTCGATTTCTATGTCATCCCTCTCGCCAGATTCGATATCGTCCTTGGCGTACAGTGGTTGCGGACATTGGGACCTATTACGTGGGATTTCGAACAGCTTACTATGTCCTTTTGGCAGCACGACCATAAGGTCATTTGGCGTGGATTGCATTCGCCGGCACGACACGCCACCCTTTCGGCAATAACAGGGGACACCTTGATGACTATTGTCCTCGAAGATTTTGCTGATGTTTTTGCAGAACCTCACAGCTTACCACCCAACGTCGCTGAGACCATCACATCCATTTGTTACCGGGAACGGGCCTCGTGGCAGTTCGTGATGAAATCGAGCGTCAATGTGAGACGATGCTGATACAAGGTATCATCAAGGAAAGTACCTCCGCTTTTTCATCGCCAGTGCGGCTGGTCGCAAGCACAACTCATGGTGCTTTTGTGTTGATTATCGTGCACTTAATGACAAAACAATGAAAGACAAATTCCCTATCCCGGTGGTTGACGAACTTCTCGATGAGCTTAAAGGCATCCGTTTCTTCACCAGACTTGATTTGAGGAGTGGTTATCATCAAGTACGCATGCAATCCACCGATATTGAGAAGACAACATTCCATACTCATCATGGCCACTACGAATTTCTTGTCATGCCTTTCGGGTTAACCAATACCCTGGTGACATTCCAAGCTCTTATGAATGATATTCTCAAATCTTATATTCGCCGATTTGTGTTGGTTTTTTTCGATGATATTTTGGTCTACAGTGCTTCTTGGGCTGAGCATTTACAACCAGTCGGTGCGGTTCTACATTTGATGCGCCACAATCAGTTAGCTCTCAAGTATTCCTAATGTTCTTTTGGGACCGAATCGATCGCCTACCTAGGTCATGTCATCTCAGGACAAGGAGTGTCCATGGATTTCAGCAAAGTCGAAGCTGTTTCGACTTGGCCCACGCCTACTACCATTCGCGCCTTGCGAGGGTTCCTTGGTCTCATGGGATATTACCGCAAATTCATCAAAGCTTATGGCGAGGTAGCGGATCCATTGACGAAATTGCTTAAGAAAGAAGCATTTGCATGGTCTCCACAAGCCGAAACCGCATTTCTTGCTCTCAAGGTTGATCTTGTGACTGGTCCCATACTTCAACTCCCAGACTTCGCCAAATCATTCTTGGTCGATTGCATTGCGTCCGGTACTGGCTTTGGAGCATTCTTACATCAAGGTATAGGACCGATTGCTTTCTTCAGTAGGGCAGTGGCCCCTCATCACCTGAAGTTGGCCACTTATGAACGGGAATTGATCGGTCTTGTTAAAGCAGTGCGACATTGGCGACCCTATCTATGGGGGCGTGCATTTACGGTACATACAGACCACTATAGTCTGAAATATTTTCTTGATCAACGTTTTTCTACCATTCCACAGCATACTTGGGTCAACAAGTTATTTGGATATGATTTCTCGGTTGAGTTTTGGCTGGGGCGTCAAAATGCAGCCGCGGATGCCCTTTCACGTCGCCAAGATCTGCCTACAGCTCTTTTGGCGATCTCGTCACCTTCCTTTGTTGTTTTTGATGATCTTCGCACTGAGCTTCCCAACAACCCAACCTTTCAATCTATCAATGCCCAGGTATTAGCGGGTACGGCGCAACCGGCTTGGTCATTGGTTGACGGGTTATTATTGCATGAAGGGTGTGTATTCGTGCCAGCACGAATCCCTGTTATAGCCTCAATTGCTTAAGGAAGCTCATGGTAGTGGGCATGAAGGGGTTTAGAAAACTCTCCATCGACTACGCGCCACCTTCTATCATCCTCTAGCCAATCGAAAGGTCAACGTAATACGACCGAGCATCTTCATCCTGCGGGTCTTTTACAGCCTTTAGAAGTTCCTAGTTCTATTTGGCAAGACATTTCGATGGATTTTGTGGAAGGTCTTCCAAAGGTGGGAGGTCGCTCTGTTATTTTATCAGTGGTTGATCGCTTTTCTAAGTATGCTCATTTTATTACTTTGGGTCATCTCTACACTGCTAGTACTGTTGCACGAGCATTCTTCGATGAGATAGTTCGTTTGCATAGGATTCCATCATCTATTGTTAGCGATCGTGATCCAGTGTTTACTAGCAATTTTTGGACCGAATTGTTTCGCCTTGCTGGTGTTAAATTGCAATTAAGTTCAGCCTTTCATCCTCAAAGTAATGGTCAAACAGAGGTGGTCAATCGTATTATTATTTTGTATCTTCGTTGTCTTTCCTATGATCGACCCAAACAGTGGCTTCAATGGCTTCCGTGGGCAAAATTTTGTTATAATCCTTCATTTCAGATAGCTTTAAAGACTACTCCTTTCAAAGTGGTTTACAGTCGCGATCCTCCTACTCTTTTGTCTTATGAGTCCAAAATCGCCCGGATTGCTGCTGTGGATAGACAGCTTCGAGATCGTGGTGAATTCTTGACTGAGATTCGTGAACGTTTGTTGCAAGCTCAAGATTGCATGAAAAAGAAACATGACAAGTCGAGGCGTGATGTGGTTTATGAAGTTGGTGATTGGGTTTGGCTTCGTCTTCATCATCGTACTGCTTCGGCTATCAAAGATGGTTCCTCTAAATTATCTCCACGCTATTATGGTCCTTTTCAGGTGTTGGATAAAATTGGGTTGATCGCTTATCGTCTTCAGCTTCCAACTTGAGTTCGCATTCACAATGTCGTCCATGTTGCATTACTTAAGAAATTTGAAGGCACACCTCCTTCTGATATTGTTAGTCTTCCTGATTTTCTTCATGGTCATGTACTTCTAGCACCTAGCCGCATTGTTCGTGCGCTTCTCAATCATGGAGTTTGGGAATTATTGGTGCAATGGACGGGTTGTGCTGCTGCCGATGGTACTTGGGAGAAGTTGACATATTTTAAGGATCGTTATCCTGCATTCCAGCTCGAGGACAAGCTGTTTCGCAATGAGGGTGGAAGTGTTGTGAACGCATTTGTGGGTCAAACATACCAGCGCCGACGTCAAGCTACCGTATCCAACTCGGACACTACGGCAGCAGGTTGAGTCCTTCCGACAATACGATGACAGCTACAACGCGCAGTCCGGTTCGGTTATAGCTTTGTCTCAGGCGGCTTGGAGTTCGGTTATGTTACCAGCAGCTATTCCATAGATAGGCAATTGTAATTGAGTTACAATAGTTTATATCTAGAACGTCTTGTTAGGAAGGGCTCCTGATATAAACGTTGTCAGTTATACTTTGAGAAATCAATAAAGATTTGATTCAGCAATTCTAGCCAAATCAGAGCCTCTCGATTGGCAAGGGCAAGCCTGCCAACGTGAGGGCGATTTGATTATCTTCATCTACCAGCAACTTAGCCATAACACTAGTGTACCCCAAACCAGCCCAAAGATATGACATCATATATATGTGGCCAAGCCCAAGTGAACCCCACTCAAATTCACTTGTTTAACCAACCCGGCCCACCAAGCATTAGCGCTGCCGCTATCGCACGTTAGCCCACTGCATGTAGGTGCATTAGCCGACATTCTCATTGGTGTTTGCACGTATCCATCAAACGCGCATGGCATTTCGTCAATCGATTTCATAAGACACTACAAATGAAAATCAATTTAGTTTCTTGTTTGGTTGCAACCATAGGTCGATATGAATTAGTAGTGTCAATTCGTTATGTCTTCAATGAAATGATTCCATATTGATCGATCAAATTGTTCTTGTAGAGTTTCCACATTGGGGAATCGTCCCAACTATTGTGGGAGGGTCCGATACCCGGCGACATCACGGAAATTGAGGTATACTGCCACAAATTCCGTGCTTCCTAGCAACTCACTGTGTTCATGCCGGTGCTCTTCGATCTAGAGATAGGTGAGTGCCCTGTGAACCATGATGGGCAACTGGAGGACCTGCATATGCTGGATCTAGGGTTGAAAACTGAAAATGGATCGAATACGGACAGATAGTGGCTTTACCATATTTGTTTTCATTTTCCCCCATATATGAATATGAATATGGTCACGAATATTTCTCAGATCATGAAAACCCCTTAAATTGTATGCATAACAATAACGGAAACAAAGAACTGAGTTATATACTCCACAAGGTATATGACATTGTCTGCGATCGATATAGGTGGAATACACAATCATCATGAAGGGGGCATAAGTCAGAACAAAATAAGAATTATTTGTCGGCAAGTTGGCACAAAATAAGAATCCCAACCCCCAGCATTATCAACCACTGTGTCCGGATATCAAACTCAAGCAATGGATGGCATGCAAGGGCCAACAAGGAAGTTGAACAAGAAGAAAAACAAAGTCTAGGTCAAGGACATCATCTCAATTGGACCATGCAAAGACAAGAATCCAAGAGCAACAGTCTCATCCGCATATTCTTCCAAAACTACTACGGTGTTGTTTCTTGCACATACATTGTTTTAAACTTGAGATCAAGACCAAAGTCGGTCTATAAAATTCCATTGGCGATTCAATACCAAAAAAACAAGAGAGAAAATTAGAATATGCATGAAACTGCTACATAGCTCGACTCGGTGTAACATTGTAAAAAGCAAAAAGCCACCAAATTCATGGTAGGTAAATCCAGAATTTACAGACAGCAGGATTAAGGAAAATATTGTGAAATAGAGAATCCTTCTATTATCCATAGTAGATGTTACTCTAGAGACTGCTCATGATCATTTTGGGGCGAACGGGGTATAAGTTGAGCAGATCTCCGAAGTTGTGCCTTTTTGTTGTCAGGCTGGGAGTGTGACAAAAAGCAAGATCCGCATTAATTCAATAATTGAAAGAAGAAGAAAAGAAATTGCACAACTTATTTGGTGGGCCCATGTTTTATAAATGCAGATTAATCAGGTACATATATGTTTCAGAATTCCATAAGAAATACAACTCTATTTTTACATTTTCTCACTAATTCTCCTAGTAGTATTAGTCTAATCAAAGTGTTCTCAAAAGAAACATAAGAAGCAAAGCGTTATGAATTCAAGATGTTTGCTAGGCCAGAAGAGAGATCGCATGTTGGATCTACGCACAGCAATAGGTGATGAAAGCAAGCGTGAGGGATTCATTGGGATTGGTTATGTCATTCTTTCTGCTAGCTACTCTCCTCCAACCAAATTAACAACATATGTGATTGCATGCTAATCGTTAGAGGTGGCTCAAAGTGTGATCTCAAACCAACGAATCCTCTTCTTTTGGGTTTGAAGGCTGTAGCTATCCCAACGGGCTGCACCTTGAGGCCACAACAACCAATCGTGATTGCTGCAAAGCCGCCAAGGCAAAAAGAAAAACTCAACAGATCCTTGACTTCATTTTTTCTTTCTTCGAGGGAAAACAGTAGGAAAGGATCCTACTGTGTATATATTAATATATATGTAAGTGATAACATTTCAAGAAAGGAGGAAAAATAAAAAATAGTTAAGTTCTATTTAGCCAAAAAAATTCTTTTGGTTTGGAATACATCTCCTTAATTATATTTAGAACCCTAACCCAACTACTCATTGAACTAAGGTGTATGAACTACATAGGTGGATATATTTTTGGGTAATTGGAACAATTAACAACCATATTAAAATTTAAGAATGATAAATTTCATGTTCCTAAATATTTTTTGTACTCTAAGTTGGATAAAAAATAGTCTACGTTGCAAAGAAATTTGTGCAAGAAATAGTTTTTAACCATTAATTAGAAAGTACCATAAAGTCCATATACCACATTACAACCCCCACACACACACACACACACACACAATTCGCAAGCCCACTGCAAGGACAATAGCAGCGGTCGCTCCAACGATACTTAACCCCAAACTGACTTGACACAACAACTGCTCATTCTGCGCCGATTTCGTGGAGCCCTCCTCCAGCGAGAGTCCCAAGCTCACTTGGTGGCACGGATCAGTGCTGGAGGTTGGGGGAGGCGATGGCTGCACAGCATGGAGGATGGCAACAGACGGCAATGTGTTTGGTGTAGCTGGTGGCAGATGGAGACAGAACTGAGATTGGGGGAGGGAGAAGATGCTCATTCTTATTTTATTTGCTGACTCATGGTGATGAGTAATGACGTGTCGTGCTGACTCGGAAAATTTGATAACTGGAATGCCACATCAGCAAGGAAACCCTTGTACCATAACTAAAAGTTTGAGGATTGTTTGTCCGGTTTCATAGTTGAGGGTA
This sequence comes from Ampelocalamus luodianensis, assembly GCA_036346255.1. NCBI lineage: Eukaryota > Viridiplantae > Streptophyta > Magnoliopsida > Poales > Poaceae > Ampelocalamus > Ampelocalamus luodianensis. The sequence continues at coordinate 52,529,550 of CM070623.1, forward strand.
AAAACTAGAGTTCTATGATAGTTCAGGGGGTAAAATGGCATGTTTTCCCCTTAGAACCAATTGAAAAGAAACAAAAGCTACCATGCAATTGCGAGGGCTATTAGGCTAGTTACAGTGAAGTTCATAGGAAGTGATTCATATTAATTGGCAAAATCTAAAATTTCACAATGCACACTAGCTTATCAATTTTCAAGTGTAAAAAGTAGACTATCATGTTCCTAAAGAGTTACACAGGTAGATATACTACTTTGTCATGTTCTTTGCCAATATTGTGATTGACAAGGAAGCACCAATCAAAAGGGCAAAGTGAGGGGAAGGCTTAAACTGGATGATGTCAATGCAGTGAAGGCTCCTACATCTTTAACAAATATAGAACGAGATTCATTTATTCAGAACTAATGTGATTTAAAATATATTTGTCAGACATGTTGCACAAACCAACATTCTGGAAGAAAAAGTTGAAAGGTGCATGCTCTGCTACAAAACATATTAGCATATTTTTAGAATCCTATTAACATATCTACGGCACTAGGCACCAAGGACAAGCACAAGTATAAACCACAGTTTGCACACTACTAAAAGCGCATATGTGCTCCTTATATTCTATTAACCAACAGCACGGACTAAAAAATATAACAAGCATAGGAAATTCTCACCGTGGCAATGGGAGGCTTGGCAACATGGCCATTGCTTGAGTTTGCCTCCTCGTTCACAATCTTCGGCGTTCCCACGGCCTGTGTCTCTTCCTCCTCCTCCACCACCTTGATCTTTTGCCCAAACACGGGATCCGCAGGCCAACCACACACACCAGTCTCCGAAACAGGTACCATCGGCCGATCCAAACCTACCCCCTCATCCTTCCCAGCACCATCTTTCCCCGAAGCAGGGGCGACAACCTCCTCCTCCTGATCCTCCTCCACCTTTTGCCCAGGCGCAGCATGTGCGTTAGAGGCGCGACAAAATTTAACGAGAGATGGAAATTGGTACGAGAGGTTACCTTTTGCCCAGGCGCACGGCAATCGCGTACATCGGGCTCCGAATTATTTCCCCCGGGCCCATTCGAGCTGACCTCCTCCTCCTCCTCTTCCTCCCCGGGCCCATCCGAGCTGATCACCACCACCTCCTCCTCCTCCCCCCCGGGTCCATCCGAGCTGACCTCCTCCTCCTCTTCCTCCCCGGGCCCATCCGAGCTGATCACCACCTCCTCCTCCTCCTCCTCCCCGGGTCCATCCGAGCTGATCACCTCCTCCTCCTCCCGCCCGGGTCCATCCGAGCTGATCACCTCCTCCTCGTCCTCCCCCTCCTCATACTCCCCGGGTACATCCGAGCTGATCACCTCGTCCTCGTCCTCGTCCTCCCCCTCCCCTCCCCTCCCCTCCTCGTCCTCCTCCTCGTCCTCCTCCCCCTCCTCCCCGGGCACATCCGAGCTGATCACGTCGTCCTCCTCTTCCTCCTCCCCAACACCATCCTCCCCCGAAGCAGCAATGGCAGCGTCTTCCTCCCCATCCTTCTTCTCCTCCCCCTCAGCCTCGCTACTGCCTCCAGAGCGCGCTACTTCCTCCTCGTAGATGACCACACGGCCCCCAATCTCGAGCACCATGCGGTCATTCACCACGCGCATGTGCCGCAAGAATATGCGATAATCCTCGTCGATGCCGGCGTCGGACTCGTACCACGGGGGGTCCGCCGACGAGTCCTCCTCCTCCTCCTCCATCCGGCGGTCGCTTCTTGCCTGGTCCTGGGCCGGGGAGGGGCCAGAGGCGCTTTGGGCATCGCCACCGGACCTAGCGACGGGGGGCTCCTCGTACTTGATGGAGACGGGAGGGAAGGCGCCGCGGGCCGGGACCTCGAGGACGTAGGAATGGCCGTCGGGGCGGACGTGCTGGAGGAAGTAGAGCCAGTCGGGGTCGACCTTAACGGGGGGGAATTCGCCGCCACCGGCGAAGGGGTTGGAAGGGTCTGGCTCCGGCATGGCTGGGGTTTTGCGCCTGGTTTGGAGGCTCAAGATCAAGACTCGAAGATACTCCTCGTCTAGATAGAGGGAACTAGTAACCGAAGTGATTACTTCGAGGCTCGCCTCTGACTCTGAGAATAGCACTCCGCGAAGAGACTCCTCGTCTAATACACAGGATTTACTGTAGCTAGAGAGTAAAGTGGACGGTGAGGATGGGAGAATACCGCTTCAGGAAATATCCAACGGCGGAAGATTAATTTTTTTAAAAATTATCATTTGCTGTAGTTTTTCCGTTAACCCTCTAGTTAATCCCGTCATTTCTCTGTAAAGGTTTGAAACCAATCCCTTCAGATTGAAGATGATTTAAATTTAAATTCCGAATCAATCCAAAAAAATTGAGTCAGATCATAGTATAACCAAACTAAATAGGCAGGATCACAACTCATACCACAAGGCCCGAACGGGATCAAGAAACCTAGCAGAATAGGATCCTGGCCCATACAACGTGCCCGAATTGATTTTGCACGCACTTTGTTTAACCGGATTATACCTTGAGCTCTACGCCGTAAATTGCTTTATGATGGGGATGATCAAGTAGAACATGAGATCTAGTTAAAAAAAAAAACAGAGAGAGAGTAGAACATGAGATCATGTTTTAAAAAAGAGAGAGTAGAACATGGGATCCAGAGTCCTTAACTCCAGCATGGGAAAACCCGTGTCAAATTCTATACTAGCCAGATCCCAGATGTAAAATAGAATGTATGGAATTTCGATAGGGAATTATTTCTCCATTCAACAGCAGAATAATATATGTGTTTGTTCTCCCAAAGAAAGCCATGAGCTGACACTATTCCAGAACTGAGATCGTACGTTCCACATATAAAAGTATAAAATCCATACGTTCTCTGTTGAGAACATTTTGTCACCCTTTCAGAGTTATCTCCATAGAGAGAAACTGAGCAAACTAAGGATATAGCCAGCTGGTGTGTGTAATATCAGTCCACCAACGGAATAACCTCATGATCTTTGGAATCATCTATCCATGGCCTGAATTGATCTTCATGTGCAGTATTCTGCAAAACAGTTGTGTAAAATTCACAATTTGCAAAAGTCTCATCATGCTACTTAGGTACTTGTGCTGTAGCCTGCAGTATGCAACTGCATGCCAGAAAGAAGATAGTAATACACTAACGCTGCAAACAAACCAACTTCATCACGGTTGTATCAGGCCCGCCTAACCTGATCTTTAAATGGACAATATTGAGCTGCAGGACACTATCTATACTGCATTTCATTTTAACTCTACCAAAAGAATACATTTGCTCTAATTGTGAGCAACTAGTGCGAGTGAGAGAAAAAAAAAAGTTCACTGTAGAAGACCTAAAGGGTTTCAGGGTTAGGGCCTTTTTCTTAAACAAGAAGTGGAAATATGTAAATTACAGACATGACAAGTACTGGCTACATTATTATTAGAAATCTAAGAAATAGTATGAAGGTTACCTGCAACCAGAAGAAAAACCCACGCATAAGAGCTAAACCATTGGAGAAGGTGGTGTTTGTAACTTGTTCGACAAGATCTGAAGTTAAATAAACAGAAGGTGTTACAACCACATACAACTCAAAACAGTTGAAGAAAAATACCATTCTTTCTCAAACAATTACAAATTGCATTACATAGCACCAGGATAATTCGGCACTGGAATTTCAACACTCCAGGATGATTCATGCGATGACAACCTTTAAAAAACACATCACTTTTTTTCTTTTGAACTCCTTACAAGTTTATTAACAAAAAGTAAGGATGTCAAGGTGTGGCCTCGCAAAAACTATGTCCACAACTACAGTTCCTAGATTCAAACAAAGCATCAATAAGCTGTTTTGACATCTAACAATTGAACAAGGGTGTAATATATATGTAACGCTAAAACAAACAATGAAACAACACAATGCTTGACTCCAATGTTCAAACAAAATTATTACGAAACGGATAAAACGATAAAGCTTGCCGTTAAGGTCAAGACAAACTGTTCACAAAGTGCAGAAAATACAGTTCACAGTATGCAGATCATAAAGGAATTTTACTTTACCCAGTTGATTACAAAGATGATCAGAAATAAATTTTTACAAAGAAAAGAGGGGGAAAGCAGTACATAACAGAAGGGCCAAAAAAAGACAAACAGTACTTGTTAAAAAAAAATTGTACAAACATGGTACAGAAGCATACCTGGGTAATGATCAAAATACGAATTGCCCATCTCATCTGTAGGGTAGAACTTCACATCATTGCGCACCTGTCGTAACTTCACTAATGGAGTACGAATAGAAGCCATGTCGAACAGCTTAATATATTCTCTCCGGCTAATTGGTTTGAGAAGAACCTCCATCAACCTTCTCTTGAAATCCGAATCTGGCCTCTGGTGGATATGTGTAGGCCATATAACACCTTGTGATCCCTGCAGGTACAAATTAGATAATAGTATAACCCAATTATAGTGGTTGAGATTTTTTTAAATCCATACAATAAGAAACATAGCGTAAAAGGATGTGATCTATCTACATGGACTGTCTTCTTAAGAGTAATATACACTAACTCTTAATAAGTGTCACACACACACACACACACACACACACACACACACACACAGATATATATAGACAAAACCATTTGTAATTGATCCAAAACACTACAAATGAATCTCAATCTCTATATATAGGCAAGGGCTAGCCTGCAACTGCGTGGGCAACTCTGCTACAAATGATATGATCCATTACATGTTATCAGCTAAGAACACCATGTCAGGTATGAAAATATATGTGGAAAAAGAAGCAGAAAAAGGATAAAAACTTTTGCCCTCTCTATCCGCCCTAAGTATCCATGTCCTAGCAGCTAGTGAGCGCAGGCAGCACCCCTAGGCAATCTTGTGGCCATGCTGGCCTATCATGCATTGGAAGCAAGAAGAAATTATGAATGCTTTTACAAAAAAGTGAGAATGTTATGTATATCATTAGTTTAAAAATCCAGATTAAGGTAGAGTTTGACATTAGATCATGCAGATTTTACTTCTCAATGGATTCAATGTGTTTTTGGTTATGAAAGCATGCTTGCCGCAAGCAGCCCCCCACATGTGTGCATTGTGGCCAGTAGCACCTGCATGTCACAATGCTTTGCAGTTCTGGAGTTAAAGCTCCACCCCATCATAATGCTGCAGCAAGTTTGTCTTGACGATGCATAGCAGGACAATTCATCCTTCTGGGACAGAACGGCTTGATTGTGATGTCTCGTCTAGCAAAGGGGTATACCGTTCATTGTTCAATATTTAAAGTAAAGGGGGTGTCTGGTGCATTTTTTGCCAAAGAATAATGTCTTATAGTTGTTATACAAACAAAATCGGCTATACATGTCTACCTTCAAGCCTTTGGTTGCGATGTCTCGTCTAGCACAGGGGTATACTGTTCATAGTTCAATATTTAAAGTAAAGGGGGTGTCTGGTGCAATTTTTGCCAAAGAATAATGTCTTATAGTTGTTATACAAACAAAATCGGCTACTTCATACATGTCTACCTTCAAGCCTTTGGTTGAATTATAATGAAGTTAATAGGAAGTGCTTCATATTAATTGGCAAGATCTAAAATTCGAATATGCAGACTACCTCATCATAGTTCGAGTGAAAAGCTAGATTATCATGTTCCTAAAGATTTACAAAGGTAGATAGAGTGATAGTCTGATAGACTACTGTGTCATGTTTTTTGCCTATATTAGGTGATTGACAAGAACCAACCAAAAGGGCATATTAGGGGAACTATGTTTGATCACAAAGGCTCAATCTGGATGATGTCAAAAGTCACAAATGCTCTCTTTTATGAAAATATAAGATGATCCATTTCTTCAAAACTACTGTGCTTTAAAATATACATTTTGCAAACATATTGTACGAGCTATTTACATCCACATTCCGAAAATAGGTTGCGAAAGGAACATGCTGTGTTACAGTACATATTAGAATACTTTTAGATTTTTACTTGACAGCTGACCTATGTACGGCACTCAGCACTAAGAACAGGCACAAGTATAAACCATATGAAATTCTTTGCACGCTGAAAACGCATATACACTTCTCCATTCTATTAACCAACAGTGCACAATGGTAACAACAATGGGTATCGGAAAGTATAGAAAATTCTCACCAAAGCAACATGAGGCTCAGCATGATGGCCATTGCTTAAACTCTTCTCCCTCTTCCTAATCTCTGTTGTTCGCAGGGCCGACGCGTTCAACAGCCCCTCATCTTCCTCACCCTCCACCTTCTGCCCAGGCGTTCGATCCGCACGCCAATCCCATGTTTTCGGCTTCGGAACAATTACCACCGGCTCATCTGAGTCGACCCCTTTCTCCTCCTCCTCCTCCTCCCCAACACCGACCCTTATCCCCGACGAAGCAATGGCCGCCTCTTTCTCCCCCATCGTCTCCTCCTCCTCGACCCCGCTGCTACCTCCAGACCGCGCTGCGTTCGGCTCGTAGTTCACAACGACGCCCCCAATCTCGAGCACCATGCGGTCATTCACCACGCGCGTGTGTTGCAGGAAGAGGCGATAATCCTCGTCGATGTCGACAAGGGAATCGAGCCACGAGGGGTCCGCTTCTACCTCCGCCTCCACCGACGAGTCCTTCTCTTCCATCCGGCGGTTGGTGCTTGTGCGGCCCGGGGAGGGGTCGGAGACGCATTCGCCGTCGGAGTTGGCGATGGGGGGCTCGTACTTGAGGACGGAGGGAGGGGAGGCGCCATCGGACGGGAGCTCGAGGACGTAGGAGTTGCCGTCGGGACGGAGGTGGCGGAGGAAGTAGAGGTAGTCGGGATCGATCTTATCGGCGGGGTAGTCGCCGTCGGCGAAGGGGAAGGGGAGGGCGGGCATCGCAGGGGTTTTTTGGGCTCGAGGCTGCGTGCGTGGGGGATGCCTTCGCGAGTCGCGACGTTTGCGGTTTGCCGTTCTCGCTTCGTGGGAATATGTTCTCTCTGTATAGCGGTCGCTTGTGTTCGCATGATCAAATTTGGTTATGAAGTTTTCGGAGGAAATGAATGTAAACATCAATGGAAATGAAGTGTTGCCAAAAAAATATTTCGGAACCGGCTGATGGAAGCGTAGATGGTATCATTTGATTTTTATAGTCGGCAACACTAGCCTAGATCTGTGCAAACACATGACCTTTCGACACGAACAATATGTGTTTGGTTAGGTGCATCAGCTTAGACAAGGCTGCACACTGCAACATCTTTTTTGTTTTGCGTGTTTGGATGTTGCACGCATAAAGCAACTTGCTGAGCGGATGCAAACAGTATTCCTCCATTTCTCCGGATGCAAGTTGTGCTAATGACAGGATTAGGCGGTGATTAGTGCATATTAGGTAAGTATTAGAGTGTATTGAAGTAGATTAAGGCTTACTAAGGTAAAATAAATGGCTATTAAGGTAAAATTAAATAGAGAAAATTTGTTCAATGCCATCACAATCGTTCACGGGTTGCAAAATATCATCGCAAACGAGGTTGACTGGAAAATATTATCACAAACACGAAAAACTTTGAAAATTGGCATTCCCGTCATGTTTTCTATCCCAATGGTATGAAATAACTCTTCTACCCTCACTTTTCTTCTATTTCTATTTCTTTTCTTTTCTTTTCTTTTTTTGCTAAGGTCGATCGCACATGTCATTCTACCATTGCTTCTCCTCCACAAGCCGCCACCCATGGTGAAGGATAGTGGCGGCGAAGCTTGGCTTGGGGGATAGGCAAAATGGAATGTTGTAGCATCCTTTTTGGGGCAAAATAATTAAATTAAATAATTTAATTGTATCTCAAAAATAAAAGCTAAAATTGTGTTGAGAATATTTTAATTCAACTCAAAATATCCTATTTAACTACTCTGCAATTTTTATAGAATTTTTTTAGCTATCTTTCTATTTTTCTAGTTTTAAAAGTATTTTCCGCTTTTAAATTTTATTTATTGTGTAAAAACAAAAACCAAATTTTAGTGGTGAATAATTTAATTAAGTTCAAAATACCCTATTTAACTACTCTCAAAATTTTATAGAGTTTTTAGAGTTGTCTTGCTATTTTTCTAGTTTAAAAAGTATTATCAGATTTTAAAAATTATTTACTATGTAAAAATGAAAATCAAATTTAAGTTGAAAATAATTTTATAAGTGCAAAATGTCTCAGGGAATTTCTATGAATTTGCCTATATTTTTTTTAGCTTTGTTTGGTATTTTTGCGGATTTAATATTTGTTTTTCTCAACCTAATCTCTATGAGGGATAATGTTGGTATTTATGACATTTTCTCTCTCTAAGAAAGGTTCTAACAGCTGTTTTGGATGAAAAACGTGGCGACAATGGTATTTTTCAGAGTTTTTCGTATTTACGATGGTATTTTTCAGTCGACCTCGTTCACGATGGTATTTTACAATTTGCGAACAAATTACGATAGCACTGAACAAATTTGTCCAATTAAATACTTAGTCAACACTCTGGTACCCAACCAAACAACTTCTCCGTGAAACTACTTAACACCGAACACACAACCAAGCGCCATCTCTCGTCCCTCGAGCCTGTCCCAAACCAAATTGTCCCCTTAAGTGTTTGTTTGGATCACCTAGATTACAAATTAGTTTTCAGAAAACGGGTTTTAGTAGGATTTTTATGAAAACATGTTTTTAAGTTGTTTTTCTGTTACTGTGAGTTTATAGATTACTTTATTTGGATCAGAAAAACTAAAACAAGCTTTCATCTATACAGTGTTTGGTTGAGATTTTATTTGAATCTATAATTCCTTCTTCCCTCTTGCCATAATCTAGGTACACCCTACATTGGATCACCGTCCCACCGAGTCAGAAGCCTGGCACCACCGTGAATCCGACCTTCGTCGTCTTCGAGCTCCTTGATCCTTGAAAATCCCTTTGACCACACAATGTTCTCCATGTACACAGATGAGTACTCCGTGCCTCGGCCAACCTGGAATATGCCGATCTTTGGGTCATGCGCCCGAGCCAACTTTGCGGTGTGGCGGCACCGCGGCGTCCTTGGCATCGGCGCGGCACGGAGGCGGTTCACCACGGCGTCGAGCGATCGCAGCGGCGCTGGTTTCGCGCACTGGGCCTCGAGGTGCCGTGAGGACTGTCGTCCGGCCCTCGCAAGCCCGCCGGCTCGGACACCGTCGAGGTGCGACACCGCGGCGGCGTCGCGGCCACCGCCGTCTCCGGCGAGAGCGGCAAGTCGCGCTGCCGCAGTGCGGTCTGTTGCACTCGAACGACGACGCAGCGATCGCGGCGCGCCGCCACGATGACCTCCTCTCCCTCCCCACCGCTAGGGTTAGGGTTATGCGGGTTGGGCTTGAGCACAACCACCCGCTGGCTTAGAACTCGGAATTCTGGTTTAAAAGAAAACATGTTTTCTTTATCCAGGGAGTTAGTTGCATTATCCAAACAAAGTTTTTGCTAAAACCAGCTTAACTAAATCTGGTTTTCACAAAATGCGAGATCCAAACAACCCCTAAAGCAACTAGGCCAGCCTCACACTCCCAACCAGACAAGTCAAGAATCTGATGGTCCACAATATTTCGTACTGATTCATCTCGATGGTACTATCAAATAGGAATCAAGCATGTTGTCCATCTCAAACTAACCCTGCCTGATCCCATGTACCCAACATTCACAACTCAATGAACTCGCCGCCACCTAGGCCTATTCAAAGGCTGGATCGAGCCGGGAAAGGCCAAGCCCGAGCTCGGCCCGACATGGCTACTCTCTGAGCTCAAAAAATTCATTTTTGAATATAAATATTATTTTCCAATAAAATATTTATTTATTTGAATAAATTATCATTATTATTATTTAATTTTCTTTGCCCTTTTTTAGCGTAAGCCGACGAGCCAAAAACTTGGATCTGAGCCCGGAAAAATAGCTCCAGATCGCCCAAAAATAGGTCTACCACCACCTCCTCGTATCTTAACTAATAAAAGGAGTAAACCCCCGCACAACAGAACGATGTCTTTTCTCCCGTGCGCTCGGTTGGCCTCTCCACCCCTCCTAAATTCCTCGTCGAGGTGCACCAACATGTGCATCCAACCTGATAGGGACAAGGTCTCGCCCCGCTTTCCCCCGTGACTCACAATGTATCCATGCCCTCAATTTTTCCGTAACCATCCAAACCGTCGTCGCTCCACTTTTTCTTCACATGCACACACTGAAATTCATTGCCATCCACTCCTTCCTGTCTCGCATCGCGACTCGCCACCTGCGCTTGTCCGGCATTCGCTTCGTGCCTCAGAGATCCCGATCCCCTCCAACACTCCGTCCACATGTTGCAACGGCGGCTTGCACGAAGATGAGGGGATCCGATAGCGTAGAAGGCGGCGGCACAAGGAGGTAGCGCCGATGACAGGAGGAGGTAGCAGGGAAGGGGGTGGTGTCGAGGATGAAAGAAGGCACCGAGAGAGAAAAGGGGGAGAGCAGGAGGCAGCACCTTGGAGGAGAAGCGACGGCGCCGAGGAAGGGAGGGGAAGCAACGACGGCACATGAGGAAGAGGCAAAGACGAATGCGTCTTTCCCTTGCCACGTCGTCATCTCGAGCTCACCACACCATGTCCTCTTCATCCAATGCTCTTCTGCGCCACTGTCGCTTTCTGCTCCGCGCTGGCCGAGCAAGCATCATCGTCTCCTCCTCGTTTACCACCGTGCCACCCCCGTCACCTCCCCCAGCCTCCCACCTCCTCACCATAATGTGCCTGACAAGGGCTGAAGAGGCCAATGATCATGAAAACCGAGTCGTGGTTTGGGTTCAGGGTGGAAGAAGATGGCCATCAACGCATAGCCCTCTTTCTTGTCAACCGGTAATGGCTGAAAATAGGCAACACGTCGGGGAGGGAAGTTGGCACTAACTTCAACTTTCAAAAGTAAATAATCTATTAGCTCAACATTATATTATTGAAATTGCTAGTCACTTCAATGCTCATAAAAATGAAATAGTGTTATGAGAGGCTGACACTGTTATGAAAGCTAAATATTGGAAATACTAGAAAGATATATCATATGTATATGCATTTGCATTTATTTTAGATCTCGGAGTTAAACCTCGAGGATTCACTAATGTTCTCCAACTTCTTATTAAGGCTACAGGGTAGATTATTCTAACTATTTTTCATATGTCCGCACTAAATTATCCGATGTTTATAAAAAATACAAACTAATGTTTTATGGAGTTTGCTAGCAACGATCTCCAGCACAACCCACTAGAGGTAAAAAGAGAATTGCGCGGGCAAAATATGGGGTGTAGGTTATTCCTCTAGGGGATCGGGTTATATAACATCAAGTTATGAAGCAAGACACAGTGCCCACCATAGCAGTGGGGAACTATCCATCTATCTGGACAACGATACCATGGATTACCAGGAAGAGCGCTTCAATATTTTGCAATGGTGGCATGAGCATAAGATAACATATCCAGTGCTATCCGTATTAGCACGAGATGTGTTCACTTTTTCTATCTTAACTGTTTCTTCCGAGTATGCTTTTAGTCTTTCTGGAAGAATATTGGAGGAGAGAAGAACAAGTCTCACAAGTGAGATGGTGAAAATACTTCTAATTGTGAAATATTATGAACAAGTTGATGCACGAGATCAACACTCTATAGAAAATACAGAGTTAGATGACACGTTCGATGATCTTTACCTAGACAATAACACGTAGAACATCGATGTATGCAGAGCTATAGGTTGTACACTTTTTTCTTGGTCAATGTTTTCTCATATTGAGTTTTTACTTGACAAAGTTTTTAACGAGACAGTGATCTAAACACTAATAAAGCTCATTATTATATTTTCAATATTTGTCTTTTTTTTATGGGTACAGAACTCATTTTGTTTTTTATTTTTATTTGTATGTTTGTATTCTTCACATTTTTCAAGAATTATTGTAGTTTTTTTTTAAAAAAAATCGAACCGAGATGGGCTAAACACGCCTACCCAGCCCGTCGAGCTAAACGTGCCCGTACCAGCACGGCATGGCCTGTGAGCTCAACGTGTCATGCCTGAGTCTGCGGCTAAGCTTGCAGGCCGGCACGGCACGACCTGTTTAATATATCGAGCAAGTGGGCTGTGCCTAAACGGGTTGGCCACCTCCATTAAGCAGGTCGGGTAGCTTCCTAGTACTATTTGTTGTATGTTCCCGTATTTTTAGTAGTACAATCAGGATAGACTATCTATGGATGTACATGTGATTAAAACATTGTTGTCTAGTTTAATGGGTTGAAAGAAGAGTTTTTGTTACCACCGTAGCATTCATGCTGGTTACTGCATGCATCATTCTTTTTAAACTGGAATAATTCCACATTATATGCCCTGAACTCTCGCTAGAGTCCAAACCTACCCCCTGAACTGCAATATCGTTTGGTCTACACCCTCGTACTCTCAATGCCATATCACCTGACCCTTCGACCCAAAACCACCCAGTTTTTCGCCTACGAGACATCCACGTTGGCATGTACTTGGTAAGGCCCACTATCATAAAGAGAGAAAGAGAGACAGGGAGAACAAAGAGATATAGAGCAGGGTAGAAGAAAATAGGGGAGGCGGTGTGGGCACCAGTGGTGAGCACGACGCTGACGGAGAAGGCGAGGACGATGGACGGCGAGGGCAAAAATGGAACCGAGAAGGGGAGACGATCCTAAGGATGGTGGTGGTGCATCTCACGGAGGTCGATGGTCAATGGCGTGTGGGCAGCAGCACACGTCGGCCAGGTCTGGGGAAGAAAAGGGGCGACAGCACTCGGCTAGGAGGGGCGAAAAGGAGGTGAGCATGAGCATGTGGGGAGTGAAGGGAACTCACCAGACTGGACGGTGGAGGAGGAGTTGCGAGGCAACCTGGCAGCGAGAGCCGAGGGTGGCGCAGTGAGCTTGGCGGCGGCGAACTAGGGGTGAAGAGGAGCACAAATCAATGATCGGGGTGGATGTAGTGAGGTCTGAGGGTGCTCTAGGAGAAAAGAATCAAAGAGGAGCTCACCGGAGAGAGGAATAATGGAGGTGGTAGCGGTTTCAGCCAGAACAAGGGAGACGATGGTGGTGCGATGCTTCGATTCATGAAACCCAAAATTGGGTGAAGGGAAACGAAGAGGATGCTTGGGGACATGATGTGACACAAGCGGTTTGGAGAGAATCTCACCGAGTTGGCCAAAATGGCAAGACGAAAGCGGCCGACGCAGAGAGAGAGAGAGAGATATATATATATAGAGAGAGAGTCCTCCGTTTTGAAAGGCATGGGCGTTGACGGGTACGACAGCGGTGCCTCAGTGGCGAAGCTGGTCGTGTGCCTGCGACTGCCGCGGCGCTGGACCCTCAAGGAGTATGGGGACTTGGTTTCTCCGTTGTCGTTGCCGTTGGCGGCGGATGTGGCGGCGAGGTTGCCTTCGTTGTCGGAGTTGGAGACGGAGGGGTCATGGGCGTGCTTGACGGAGGAGGGTCGCTAGATGTTGCGGGCAATTTGGCATTGACACGGCGAAGCAGAGATATCTTTTGTGTTTCATTTCTTTACTCATCCAACCACGTCAACTTATTTGAAGATTAGGATGCCACGTCAAACCGAAACCAGATGGTATCAGGTTGGGGGGTCGGGTGATCTGGTATTGAAAGTTTGAGGGTGCAAATCAGATGGTATTAGAGTTCATATTTTTTTTTTACTCGCACAATAGTTTCAGAGGTGTAATATGGACTTTTTTTCCTTTTAAACTCGAAACTTCAGAACTTATTACTAGTAAAATTCTGACAGAGCGCTACACAAGCAGAAGACCACGATAAGGACAAGAAACTTGTGAGCTGTAGAGTTCTTTATGGGCCTGGCCTGGTAAGAGTTGTTCATGATATCAGTTGCAAACTGTTGGGCTTTAGGAATGACCATCCCATATCTATCGCGGCAGAATCTAACACATGAACATACTTCCGCGGCTCCACGACCTGCACAAACTGGCCCAATCAACCCAAATTACCAGCCCACGGTTACTGCGCTCTGTAGACGCTGGGCATGTATGGATCCCTTGCCTTGCCTTGCCTTGCCCATGAGAAAGGCATGGCCAGGCCAGGCTAGCTGTTTGGTTCCTCTTCTTGCGATGCTACCTTCTTCCCCCTTCCTCCTCTCTTCCCAACTCTCCACATGGAGCTCGGCGAGGACGTCGCAGTGCTCGCCGAGGTGGTTCGCAGGCACCGCAGTTTCGTGATCCGGCGCCGCATACCTCCCCGAGGATGTCCATTGGCGCCGCGGTTTCGAGATCCGCTGCCACCGAGCTCGCCGAGGTCGTCCACACTCGAGCTTCGATTTCCGCCGCCACTGAGCTCGCCTGGCGCTCTGTGCAGCGGGGCTGTGTGGGATGCTCCGATGAGGACGAACGGGGAGGCGCCGGAGTTGAGGAGGGAGGGAGGGGGCAGTGGTTGTCCGGATGGGGACGAGCTCGAGAGGAGCAAAGCAAGTTTTTTGGTGACGCTGCCAAACATCAAAACTAACCCAGCAGGCAAGCTCTGACAAGGCATCCAAACAGCCCCCTCTGTAATGTACTGATCCGGAATAAGTCACTGCCAGCACCAGCACTCTACCTGACTCAACCTATCCATCCTTATCTTGGCCCAGAGGAACGTGGCTCTGTTTCATTTTCTCGCGTAATTCAACGCTATGGATCCGTACTAGTTTCCTAGTAACCACTAACTACTGGCCTAAAAAATCTACTAACTACTAGTACGAAAGAACTAACCTTCCATGCCATGGTCCTCGCTGTTTTTATGACCGTTTGATTGCTTGCGAGCAGTACGTACTCCTACCTAGGAATAGGATAAGACTTTGCTACGACCTATTTCCTTTGCTTGATGTGAACGGCAAGTCGAACGGCAGGATTTTGATGGCACCGATCGCCCACTAACTCGATCCCTCTGCGGAACGCACGCATCGCAACCGAGCAAAAGAGCCGCGCCGTGGACCATCACCACTCGGGTGTAAGCGGAGCAGATAATTCTCATTCAATCGAAAGTTTACAGACCGAATACGGAAGGGTTAAAATGGGTATCTGGTACTGTTTGTATCCGACTCTAACTCCAAGAAAAAATACATAATAGGATACGAAACGAGCGATGTCTGTCCTTATATGTCTGTACGTCAGGTGGTATGAAAAAAAAAATCTGTTGTGACTTCACTTAGGAACATGGTTACAGATATGTAGATTGATGCATCTGAGCAGGCAGAGGATACTGAGTGTTTTTCTTTCGACATCTCAACGATTAGTCTCTCTGTATTCGCTTTGATTGCACCATATTGTCTAATGTTCTGTGTAGAAGTGCAAAAGAAGCGGATAATTTTCGATCGACCGAAGTCTCGCGGAACTAATACAAAAGAATAAATGAGTATCCAATACTATCCATATCCGATTCCAAAAAAAAAAAAAAGATATAAGATAAATCATATCTGTCCGTATCCGTTTCAATTGCACCCTTGTCACCCCAAGCCGTCCTCCACTGAGAGCGAGAGCTGCAGCAGCGTAGAAGAAGGCGATCGATGATGTGGCCTGCAAGCAATAAAACCAAAAGCCAAGTGGAGAAAAGGGGGAAAGCTGAGTGGCTTTTTAGGTGTTGTTGCTGCTGGGTTCAGTGGGCGATCCGACCCTTGCCGAGTGGCAAGTGCAGTGCATGCCAACGGTCCCGCCCTCGTACTCCATCCCACACGCTGATGCGCACCATCCGGCGCATCGGTTGGCGCCTTTCTATCTCTTACTATCCGGCAGCAATCGACGAATAAATCGTATAAAATTGCCATAGATGAGGTGATTTTGAGTCAAAAGTAGCTTCATTTTGCTCTGGAGTTGCATTTCGCCTGTTGCACGAAAAGGTATCGATAGTTGCGACTCGCGAGTACATAGGGGATATTCAGAGTTTAATTCAGACTAAACTGGAGGAGTTGCACTATACAGAATACAGTATGTACCGCCCGGAAAGAGTTGAGACCACCAATTCAGAGCATCTCGCTCCCGATGACGACGTCTCGGGCTAGCTCGAAGTCTCTAACGTATTGCTGGAAACATGGCAAGTACGTAATTCCTGCGAACTGCCAGCACGAACGTATCGATCGAGGCCATGCAAAAGTCTACTTGCTGCTGCAAATTAAATGTACCAACACAACTGCAGGTATGCTAGTAGAACTCATATTTATACTGTAAACGTACTACCAATACCATCGGCGGAGTATATATCGGACATGACGCCTACAGCATAGTAGAAAACGACGGGTGCACGTAAATGGATATGTACGCATCCGTTTGGCACCTAAGGGGCGCCACTGATGCACCTGACAGAGTGACAGGATTCGACAGCCAAGAGATGCTAAAAAGCCTAGAATCACCGGTCCAGCAGCTCTCGATGGGCATTTCTTCCGAGCTCCAAATAGCAAAGGGCGAGTGCATAAAACAGACAGGTATATGTGGAACCAACAATCACTGACAAGGAGACCCTCTCTCTCTCCCTATGTCTCTATGATAGCAGAAGCACTACTGTTACTGTTGTCTGTTGTATGAAGCCGTCAAGTCCATGGCAAGGAACCGAAGGGTCTATGCATGAGACCATGGCCATGTTGTAGGGCTCTCACACGGCGTGCATGCAGATGCAGATCCATATACATGCATGTGACGTCGGGTGCGGCTGCGCACATGCGTGCATGGCCGGGCCCGGGCGGCCGTGTTCATGCCTCAAAGTTCCCAAAGACCTTAGCTCGTGGGGCCATATCAACTCGAAGCCCATGCAGTGCAGATGCATAGGCCCTTCAATTCGCTTTTTTAAACAAGCTTTGGATATATATCCACAGCCAATCTCACGTGGTGGGAGCCGTCTCCTGCTTTCCTTTGCTCTGGGCCCTGGAATTTGACATCCTTTCGGCTGCACCCGGTTTTAACTTACTGCCTGATGGTCTCGAAAATATGTGCGGCTTCCTGGTCGATTTTATACTGATTTCACCGAGTTTACCTTTGAGGATTTTTCCCGTACCCATCTGCCAGAGGATGATGGACAGACAGACAGACAGACATGGAAATAATGGCCGTCAGATTACCCTGAAGCCTCTGATGCCATCTTTATAATGGCCATCAGATTACCCTGAAGCTTCTGAATTCTGATGCCATCCTTCAGAACTGGTTAATTTCTTTGTTTTTTTTCCTGGTATTCTGTTCCGTTCTGTTCCTTGCCATACGTCCGTGACATACACCTTTGCTGTAACTTGGATTTATGCTGGCTTGTCCACTGATGCAGAGGGGAGTGCGTTGCTGTAAAGATTTGGTCATATACTCGTATCCATCGATGAAAAGGGGGTCACATCTTTGGCGTTTGTACCATAGGCACGTACGTATGCCCAACCTTATCTAGCTAGATATCCTTTTCTTTCCAAGCATGCAGAACTACCTATGTAGGAGGACGGTCTGGCTTAGTAATTTGTTGAGAAATGAAACATAAGAGAAACAGTAGTTCTGCGACGACCATTTTCTTCAAACTTTGTAAATCAGCTGAGTAATTTTTAGATGGAATATTGTAAAAACACAGTAATCACTAATCACAGTGCTACTCCACTTGCTTCATGCGTAACAAGGTTCTAACCTTCCTGAGTAGGCAAAGCGCATCACTGAAGACTCCCACTGCTTTGCCCGAAAGGTGCACCAGCTGAAGCCGCTGTTTCTGGAGCTGTTTTGTTGGCAAGCCGAGAAAACGACCATTCAGTTAGCAGTTGACATATGTGGTTGCATTGCGAAAGAGAGTAGTAAGCTATGGGTGAAACGGGCAAGCACCAAGCAACACTCATTGCAAGATGCACGCCAGCTTAGTGCAAACGACGAAACGGATCTCCGATCCGCTGGCATTGAGCACTAACCTTACCAATCATGTAAGGAAAACCCCACCATATTTCTCTCGCACTTTACGTATCAAAAGTGTGTGAGACTGGAGTGTGCACTCCATGAGTATTCGGTCCAGTGGATCTTTCATGTCCGTGTCTGGAGAAAATTTGAAGTGCTAGCAAAGGAGGTTGTTTTGTTGGGAATGTACGTGGAAGAAGTATATCCATGTCTACAAGGTACGGCCATACCTAAGCATCTAGGTCTCTAATTCGTTGATTATGTGGCTTTGGTGATTAATGACCTCTAAATTATTAAAACTAACTTTGGTTTGAGTGTTGTTAAGATTAGTTAGGTCTTGACAATGAATATGAGTTGTTTTTGTACTTTCACGGATCCCCATGCATGCAAATAATAACGAAGCATATTCTCCATGAAGATCAAGGACCTTGTGACTATGAATGATCCAAGAAGTCGAGTGTAGATCATTATAGTTAATATATTTTTGTTTTTTCTTTGATCATACTATTAAGGGTGTTCAAGGCTTGTAGTTTGAGCTTGGTTAGGTTGAGTAACTAGTTACGGTGCATACTAGGCCTTTCTAACTCAGATCTAGTCAAAGAGTGCCAAGAATCAATTTGTGGTTGAGAGGATATCAAAGTTTGGATCAATTTTTAGCTAAGACGGAAAAATCAATAGATGCAGATTATCCGGTTCAAGGGTACCATCTGTACAGAGAGGGTATTCTCTGTGTTTTTAAAATTTACACATGCGGATAATTTGGGTCAACCCGTACATGGAGGTGTATCATCTCTCCAAAGAGATTGTTTTTGGACAAGTCAAGAGGCGGATGATACGACTCGAGGCGTGCCATTGAGGTGTATCATCTCTCCAAAGATGTTGTTTTTGGACAAGTTGAGAGACAGTTGATGTGACTCAAGGCGTACCATTCGTCTAGAAGGTTTCAATTTGAGCGAAGCATTGAGACGGATTATCCGGGTCAAGACGTACCATTGACTCGTACCATTGTTCTAGAGCGGTTCCACAGTGTGAGTTTGTTGAGGCGGACGATATGGCTCAAGAGGTTGATCCGGTCACACGGATTATTCGGGTCGAGGCGTATGATTCGGGTCGGCATAACGGCTAGTTTTTAAAACCGTTGGAGCGGAGGAAAATTGAACTGAGGTGTATGATCCGGGTTGAGGCAGATAATACGGATCTGCAAACACTTTTTTTTAAAAAAATATGTCAAACGACTAGCTTCTGACTGGAGAGGTTATATAAGTAGACCACATGCATTCAAGATAGCCACCTTTGTGACTCCAAAACATTGGATTGCATATTGAGAAGTTCAAGGGCACACAAGAGTTTCAAGTTGAGATTTCGAGACTGTGAGAGAGTAGATTAGGCCTTAGTGTGCATCACTCTTAGTTGCTTGATCTTGTTGGGTTCAAGTGACATCCTTAGACTTATTACTCTTGGAATTAGGTGATTCCTAGACGGCTTGATGGCGTACTCTTGGTGACCTTCCAAGGAGGAGTTTGTGGAAGGCATTTGAAGGGTTGTGAAGGTTTAGAGTCCACTTATCTCGAGAGAAGGTCTACTGTGAGTTGATTAGTTGGATTCTTGCACGGGTTCAAGTAGAAGCTATACTCTTGCGAGAGCGCTCCAACGAGGATTAGGGGAGATCGTCGAATCTCCAAGACCTCGGTAAAAAAACTGGTTGTCTCTTGTCACTTTTACATTTTCGCACATAATTTATTATTCTTTCAATTCCTAGATCACTAGACTTGTGTAGGATTTGAACTTAAGTTGCAAAACCTCATTAGCATGTTCAGGGGGTTGATTGAGCACACTAACAAACCATCAAAAGTTAGGTTGAAATGTAGATTCTAAGTTACTCAAAGTTTAGTTTAGTTCGAAAAAGATACGCAATTCGCCCCTCTCCTCTTCGTCCGGTCCACTTTACCGTATCACCCAATAAGTACGCATGCTCCCTAACAAGAAATGTGATATGAATGCGTGTAGGCATACATGATACTCCATACATGTATAGGATCCAACAATTTCTACTTTTCGATTAAGAAAACAATTTCTACTTTTCGAATGGAGTGGCTCCCAATGTAACAAAAGAGGGACGATGCTCTACAATGTCACGAGCAATAGTACAGAAATCAGTGAAAGGTTCCATGCGATGGCCCCCTCTTCTTAGGAAACGTTGCTTCACCGTCCAAGGCTACAAAGTCTAGGCAAGTCCCCAATCCACGCATTAATTCGGTCGAGTGGGCAAGACCAAGTATTACCCTTCCCCTTTTTCTCGAGTTTTTTTTTCTTAAATAATACATTTTTTATTAATATTAGAAAAAACTAGCAAGGTGACCCATACATTTACACGGCTATATTTGTTTCTCAGTTCGTATTTATCAAATGATATAACTTAGATACTTGAAAATATATTTGCATCTCTTAGACTATTTATATTTTTAAGACATCATAAACATTATGAATGACAATTGAAACTAGAAAGGAAATACAACATGAGCAACATAATTGAAGTATGAGTTTTGATGAAAGAAAATCATTAAGCACAATAACTTGTTGGGGTTCTTAGAAACATAACCAATCTCCATCATGTATGGATCATGTAGCTGCAAACCCCAACAACTGCGCCATCTCTACTCCGAGCTCTTTGCTTTGTTTCTATACGTCTGCGCTTCTATTTGTATGGATACATGCATATATATAAACATGCATGATGTTGTACATGTCTAATTTCCTCTTCTTCCGTGTTGGTTACTCCTCTTCTTCGATGTTGGCCAACTAAATATGGTGGATTCCCCACTAACCACGATGACCTCTCATCTTCACTGATGTTGTCATGCCTACTTTAGTCGCTATCTAACGATACGAAGGAATTTCTCGCCATCGCCGGTGACATCGTGCCTTTAGCGATGACCCGCTCCTAACTGCCTAATAGCCCCATATCGTCCATAGTTCGTCTTTAATGAAAATCTTCATCTTCTCCCTGCTAGGGCTTTTCCATCATTCAAGCTTCTTTGGCCACTGACTTTTTCAACAACGTTGACACTCAACCTTGTCGTCACGGCCCTTGGCTCCTTCGACTCTGACCTTTCTCTTCAATGGCTCTGTAGAAGCAGCACGATATTGTCCTCATCACTGCCATCAACGCCTCGACTCTACGCTTCCCCGTGGGTCATGTCTTCTTGCAGGACAAATTGACACCAATGCACCCTTTTATCGTTTCCTCCGACATCATTAGTGTTATTCATGTTATAACTTTTAATTTAATTCAAAATTTCAGTAATTTTTTACTAGAGTTTGTATACAAATCAAATTGTTTATTTTATACATTTCAAATTTTAGTTATTTAGGGATTTCACTTTGGAATTCGCATAAAAATCAAATTACAAACTTTCTTTAATTTTTTATTCTAAATTCTTTTTTTTTTGTAAATCCTATACAAATCCAATTGCATTTTTTTTTTTTTGAATTATATTTATTTTTGGATTTTACATAGGAATTTCTATGGAAATCAAAATGATAATTTTATTTTATTATTTATTTTGAGTTTCAGTTATGTTTTTATTGAAATTCATAGACAAATCCTATTGCTAAATTTGTCTATTTTTTATTCAAAATATATTTATTTAGTGGTTCTACTTAGGAATTCGTATGTAAATAAATTTTATTTTTTTTATTTTTATACCTAATTTCAGTTATTTTTTGTTGGAATTCATATAGAAATCCAACTACTAATTTATGTTTAATTTTTATTCCAAATTATATTAATTTCGGTATTTTACTTATGATTTTGTAGGAAATCAAATTGGTAATTTTATTTTATTTTTTGCTCCTAATTTTAGTTATTTTTGGTTGGAATTCATATACGAATCCAATTGCTAAGTTATGTTTAATTTTTATTCCAAATTATAATAGTTTTGGGATTTTACTTATGTGGGAGATCAAATTGGTTATTTTATTTTATTTGTTATTCTAAATTTCATTTATGTTTTTCATAAATTGGTATGCAAATTGAATTGCTAATGTTTGTCCAATTTTTTTCGGATTTTATTTATTTAGTGATTTTACTTTCTAATTTGTATTGCAATCACATTGCTAATTTTATTTTATGTTAGAAAAGGTCCATATGACACCCCCAAACTTTGTTTAAAAGTCCGTCCAACACCCTAAACTGTGAAAATAGACATTCGACCCCCCCCCGAACTTTGCAATCATGTTCAAATAACACACTGACCCGGTTTCGCACGGTGGTATTGCCCGAATGGCGCGATGAGTTGACAGTTTTAGCACGTAGAATGACACGTTGGCTAAGTTTAAGTGAATGATTGGTGGGACCCATAGGGGCTTCTCCCCAAATCAAAAACAGAGAGGGGGGGAGCTACAGGGGACGATGGCCACGGAAGCGCGGCTGGGAGTTCGGTTGTTGGAGAAACCCATGTGAACCCCACCTGTCATTGACCCAATTTGGCTAGTGTGTCATCCCACGAGGCAAAATCGTCTACTTATTATGCCACGTGGGCAATACCATTCCGCAAAACCGGGTCAGGTTGTCATCTGAATCGGATTGCAAAGTTTCGAGGGTAAAATGTCTGGTTTCATTGTTCAGAGTACTGGATGGCCTTTCGATTAAAGTTTAAGGTGTTATATGGGCTTCTTTTTTATGTTTAATTTTGAATTTCACATACTTATATATTGTACTTGATATGGACTATTTTTCTTAATCTAGACCATTAAAATATGGATCTACTACGACTAACAGTGTAGATCTTCCTCTTTTTCCTCTCATTAGCGTGATAATTTCTAGCCCTTGAGAGCGAACACAGCTGTTTTTTTGTCTTTGATAAGATAATAGGTAATTTTTTTAAAAAAAGAATTTACATAAATAATCACATGTCGCCAAATGAATTGGAGACATGCTAATGTGGCGGTCCATGTCAACAATTCGCTTTGCAATTGGACCGGTCGCCAATTGAATTAGCGATAAAAACTTGAATGTCAACCTATCATCAATTCATTTGGCAACATGTCAATTGGCCGACAGGTGCCTTACCGTCGATTTACTTGGCCGACGTTGTTCAATTGACCCATATGCCTTTGTCGCCCAATCAATTGGCGGCAGGACTTTGTCGCCATTTGAAATGACGACCGAAGGTCCCTTAATTCATTTGGCGACATGAGCTCGGCAACGTATTGTTTCGGTAGAAAAAATTACTATTTATTTTTGTAATTTTAATAGAAAAGTTGGTTATTAAGAAAATATTTTCTTGAGTACGCTCTTCTTTCTTACTTACATTTGTTGTAAACATTGTCATGGTCTTCAATACTATTGAAGTATATTTTCCATGTTTCCTCCATAGGTTAAGGTTTCAGGTGAACTGGTTGGTACATGCTACACAATATGGTACAAGAGCTAAGTGGTTGCGATCAGTTCAAGATCCGGCGAACTCAATATATTAAAAAAACGTGACCCACTTTGAGTGGTTGGTGCGTACAAGTCAATATATTTTTCCTTATCAGCTTAAGGTTTTGGATGAACTGGTTGATGCATGCAACTCAATATGATCAGAGCCAAGAGCTCCTGAGTTCAAGATCCAGCGAACGCTAACTGTGGCCCACTTTGAGTCCACTTCAACTGGATGGTGCATACAAGTCAACATATTTTTCTTCACCAGCTTAAGCTTTTGTGTAAAATGGTTGATGCATGCAACTCAATATGGTATGAGGGCCAATACATCCTGAGTTCAATACCTGGCTAATGCAATATTAAAAAAATATGTGTGACACACTTCAAATCCATGTCTTGCGCCTGATGAGGATTATTGAATTATATTATGTACACAAATCTTTACTCATCGACTCAAGTCTTTTGGATGGGCTCGCCTTCTTCCTCTGCAACAAAAACATTAAGCAAAGCACACGAGTACAAAGATTGTCTTTGTACCCGCAAGACCGACGTGTGAACTAGCGGACTGTTCATATGCTACATGCGAGCTTATTTAGTGGTTGATACATACAACTCAATAAATACATATATTTGATCATGGATACTCAAGATCATCTAACTATCCCTTTAATCGACTAAACAAGAATCCAAAGCATGAGCATGAAACTAGAATCAGTTCACGACAAATGTAAATGACAACAAGAGGCAATTCAGAGAACAACACTAAATTACTTTCAAACTCCCATTACCAATTTTGATCATGCGGTGAGTGAACTAATGAACAATCATAAGCATGATTAGCGACTAATTACAAAGCTTAGGAGGTGAGCACACTAAGAATAGGAGCTCAAGGAAGAAAGGAGGTTCCAGCGGTGGTGGTCGCCGCGGTGGAGTGGTGGCGCTGAAGGTGAGCTCAAAATGGGTCACCCAGAGTGAATGGAAACTAGGGGTGGCGGTGGTGTGGCTGATGAGTGGCGGCGCGGGACATTTCGCGACGGCCGTGGAGGTGATAAGGCGGCAGCGCCATATTGGAATATGATGAAAACTAGCGCGCATGAGCATCGGTGGGTTACCGGGAACTCACCGGACGACGCGAGCTCGAGTGGGCTGCGGAGATCGAGAAACTGCGGCGCGATCAAGGGGTCACCGAGGAGAGCAACTGAGCAAAAATAGGGAAAAGAGAGATGGAGATAGCTCAAGTGAGTGAACTAGATGGTGCTAGCGCGAGGTACTCTAGGAACCCACTCACGGAGATGAGGACGATGATCCAACTTTCGAAGAAGAGGACACCTAAATTTCATGGCCCCTGCTAGTGAAACTCAAAATTAGCGAGGAAAACATGATAGGGATCCGGAACACGATATGACGCGAAAGGAGAAGATGAGCTTCATGGTTGTGGTGTTTTTATGTTCTTTGGAAAAGTACTAACATAAAATATCCGACGGTGGCAAAGCGACTCGAGGCGGGTGCCGTGCAGCATGAGTGGAATGGTTTGACTCGATCGAGAAGATACATTTTTATGACAAATATTCTAACACTATTTTTCAGGTAATAAATCTAAATACCCATCTGTTGGGGGTTATGATGTATGAGAGGCGGAATGTTCAAGTGCAAAAAAATTGAAGATGCCCAAAATCTAGCCAAACAACCAAAATTCTGGTTTTACCTTCTTGTTTGTAGCTTTAGCCTCTTAAGCACAACTATTAGAACTCCATCGACTCGAGGCAAAGCCCAACCAAACGGAGATGGATCCTCTACATTTAAGGGTTCAACGCAAAGGATTTACAGTATCACGTATTAGAAACCGATCTTCACTGTCTAGTCAGAAAAAGGTCTAGATCAATCGCTACGGTGTTTTGATACAATGTTTTCCGCTATATGAATATCGCCGCAATAACTGCTCCTGCGGTGTTTGCTACAACATCGTTGTTGAGTACTGTTTACACATTCATATATTGCAGCAGAGGATCCGGATCCCAACCAAACAGGAGTTAGGACACTTGGTTTCCTCCTATGAACACACCTTTATTCACACAGCATTTCATTTACTAACAACAAATTATCATATATTCATATGGTAGGTGGTAGCAAGTAAAATTGAATACTCATCCCGTAAAAAGGATTCACCATAAAATGTGCGAAGTCAAGCCGTTTTAGTTTGAACTATCTTTATCCGGATCTAAGGAATCAAATAAAACCGATAATTCTCAGGAAGATGGTGGATGGCCAACCTCGAGAGAAGCGTATATGTTGACGTACATTGAAAGTATCGAACCGATCGACCGCTATGGTAGATGTATGCTGTACGCATCGGTGCGAGTACGACGGTATGCTACCCTCTTCCACTCCATTCCCGTTTTTGTTTTTGTTTTTGTTCCTGAGTGAGAGGCTGAGAAGACTAATCCGTGGTCCACGGTCCACAGGACCAGCTCCATCCCAAACCAAACCGGTGCGCGGTCGTCACCTCACCATGCCTTTAAAACTGCTTTATGTCGGGCGGTGAGCCATCCCAGGACCCGGTCCATCTTTCAAATCTCGGGCGCCGCGCAAGCCCACCACGTACCCACCCCCAGCGTCCCACGCCGCCCAACCCAACCAGAGGCCGCCACGTCCGCAGCCTGACGCGTCTGTCCGCACGCCAGGTTGGATGACGACTGGGCACCTAGTAACCTTCGGAAAGCGCGCCCAAAAAGCACCCACTGATGACACGTGGGCCGTTCACGGTGGGGTCCGACGTTTCAGACAAGCTACGCGTGGAGTGCTTAGCAACCTGATTTAAGGGTTGATAGACAAACTATTTTCGGTAGATTTTAGTTTTTAAATAAGATCTCACGGTATTTAGAAAGAGATCATCTATTAATAAAAAGGTTTCAGATAATGTCTCTATCTATTGTATCCTGATTATTCGTCTAATGTGTGGTGATTGATCGATTGAATTCCTGCTATTACTTCGTTCTTCAACAGCCTCAAGATTAATTATCGTTATAAATTAGAGATTAGTCCTGTTGGATCGGATTTGTTACTATTCATCACAATTCGTCGCACGGATTAGTCTTGTTCAGATCTAATAGTTACTATTCAAGCGTGAAAAACTAAAAAACTCCAATCTGTCGGTCGGCTGGGAGCCGGCCACCATCGCGACCGCTGGCCCGTCGCCAGCACCCACCGCATGTTGCATGAAGCTTGGTGCGCGCTGTCTTGACACCCGCCGTGCCACCGACAGAATTGCGCACGCCGCACAGCCGGCAGAGCCGCGCCCCCGCACCACTAACCCCGTCGACCGCCCCCGCACCAATGCCGCGCCTCCGGCCGGTAGCCGCAGCTCCATGCGCGCGTCGCACTGTGCGCTCGAAGCGCCCTCTGCCGCCGCTGCCGCCACTAGAAGATAGGGGCTAGGAAACCCTAAGATTTCTCCTTGCCTATTGGCAAATAGGCCATATGGCCTTATAACCGGCCCGGCCCATCGAGAGAGGAAAAAAGGGAAATAAAAGAAGAAAAAAAGAGAGAAAATCCCAAAAAAAATTGCTAACGGGTCCTCGGAGTTCTAAAAATTATTAGGTTTTTTTTGCAGATAAGTAAATTTTGCAAAAAAAAAACCTGGAGTTTGGGAATTTTACGGCGTATTTCGGAACCCCCTGGAGTTTGGGAATTTTACGGCATATTTTGGATTTTTATATATTCTTGCAAGATAACCCCTCAAAAATCTAATTTTTGTGACATATTAGTATATCTCATGGTTATTGTATATTTTAAACCCTCGATTTATGGTTATTTGCTTTAATATACTTTTTATGCAATAACTTTAAATAATCCTAAAAACATGGTTTTTAGGTATATGACCTTCCATAATTTTGTGAAACCCTACTTAGCATACTGGAAGTTTCATACCATGGGCTTTATTTCCCAAGCTTTATTTGCTAAATTGTTTTTCTATCATATTGATAATTCTAAAAATTATCCATATATCTCATTAATTAGCATAAATTCATAATAATTGCTAGGAAAATTCTGAAAAATTCATTCAAAAATTTGTTGAATAGATGTTAAACTAATCATTACTCATTTTGGAATATTCATGCTTTACATTCTACTTTACTTTTAATAAAACCAAATAATTGCACGAACCTAATGTAGGAGATGTGAGACATTATAAAGAAAAGAATTAGCTGAGCTTGCCCTGAATGGCAACAACTACCTCCCCTGGTCGATGGATACAAAGATCAGCCTGAAATCTTGATCTCTTGGAGATGCCATCACCCAGCCAACAGCTGGCACCCCTGCCATCCCTGAGGTCGGTAGGTATGCGGCTCTGCACATCATGAGGCACCACCTCTATGAAGACCTAAAGTTTGAATATTTAACGGAGGAGGATCCACTAGTGTTGTGGAATTCCATGAAGGAACACTACAACTAGCAGAGATCTATCTTTCTCCGGAAGCATAAAGAGAATGGACTAACCTGCGCTTTTAGGATTTCAAAACCGTTGCAGCATATAACTCTGCCATGCACAAACTTATATTCAAATTGAGGTTATGTAACTAGACAGTCACAGAAGCTGATATGATAGAGAAAAGCTTGTGCACCTTTCACCCTAATATGCGAATACTACAGCAATAGTACCAAAATGCGAAGTACTATTAGCTGATGTACACTCTGTTGGAAGTAGAGAAATATGCAGAATTTATGATAGAAACCCATCAGATACGTCACACTAAAACGATGGCTGTGCCTGAAGCATACGCAAACGCTCAGCAGGCTAGCAAAAGCCGGGACCATAGAAAAGGTCCAAAAAACAGAATGGGGTAAATGGAAGAAGGTTAGGGTGCGGAGAAGTAGGGGTAAACCCTATGGTAGAGGAACAAGTATAGGGAGGCAACAGAAGTAAGAATCAGGCAGGAAGACTGCTAATCCTCCCCAGACGTGCTTCAGATATGGCTGCACCGGGCATCGGTCGCGCACTTGTCGCACCCCGCGATATTTGGTTAACCTCTATATGCAGTCCACAGGACGAGTCAAGCGGACTCAAGGGAACAAGTTGAGGCTCACTTCACTGCTCAGGCCACTCTGATTGGACCATCTCCGGCGGTAACTAGAGCTGGCCAAATAGGCTGTGTCGGCTCGAGGCACAACACTGTTGGTTCGGCCTAAGCACGGTACAATCCGCATTGTTTATGAGTAGGCAAACGCGACACGACGACCGGCGTCGCGTCGGTGCCACCCTGACATGATGGTGCACGACACTACATGAATAGTGTTTGGCCCGGCCCGGCATGACATGGCCCGTTAGGCCTGTTAATTTTTAATATATATATATATATGATTTTATTTTCATTTTTGAATATTTATATGATTTTATTTTCACTTTTTAATACTTATATTGTTTTGTTTTGTAGTGTTTTAATTTTATATATTTTATTTATAAGTATATATAATTTTATTTTATTTAAAATAAATAAATAAATAAATATTCTAGGATTTTTTTTTACATTTTTCAATTTTTCATGTCTTATGGGATAAATGGCAAATGTTTTAACGAGGCAACCATTTGAACATTAATAAAATTCTTTATTATGTTTTCAATATACTTGTCTTATTTTTTTTTACCAATTTCGTATAAAATTTTGAATTATACATATTTTCTGATTTTTTTTGCATTTTTTAAATTTTCGGAACTAACAGGCTATGTGGGCCGAAATGACCCGTCAAGCTAAACGGAGTCGGGTCAGCCTGGCCCGCCCTGAAAGCCACTGGGCCATGCCTAAGCTACCTAGCTGCCAGGTGGCCATCACAACATGATCCATTTAGTACGCGGACCGAAATAGGATTTGCCGGCACGACCCATTTAGCCGGCTCTAGCGGTAACCGTAGTTCTACCCCCTCGCCCGCGCGGGCCAACGGTGGGCGGCCCAAGGCGCGGTTTGTATCTTTAGGTTGGGAATCATATCTCTGCAAGCAATGGGTGACCATGCCATTAAATGTTAACCCTTTTTTGAACTTATGCCATTAATATTAACCTTTCTTACTTCTGAATGTGAACTAGGAAATACTCCTCAATGATCTGGTCAAATTCGTCTCACTACAAACACAGCATATTCTCGATGTTTCCTAAAAATGATGGTGGGAAAGCTCAATACAAATCAACAAATTGTAACACTTGCGTGTTTTATCTGGATGTTACTTTAGCTCGCTTCGCACATGAGGAAACAACAGATTCATCACCATAAGTTGACCCTTATAAAATCTTTTTGCACAATTAGTTACTGCTACAATTGACTTGCACGCTGTGCATCCATTCGGCATTGTGTATCTATTTTTGGAGAAAAATGCCAATTTTGTGACTGCACAATAACCTTTCTGGTCTGGCCATTAGCTGTGCGCTTGCAAAATTTGAAATCAATTGATTGCGTTGATTTTTTGGGAGCATGAATG
This sequence comes from Ampelocalamus luodianensis, assembly GCA_036346255.1. NCBI lineage: Eukaryota > Viridiplantae > Streptophyta > Magnoliopsida > Poales > Poaceae > Ampelocalamus > Ampelocalamus luodianensis. Next base: position 52,559,305 of record CM070623.1, read on the forward strand.
AATGTGTGTGTATATATTTATATATGTATACGCACCAAATCTTCAGTACATGAATACCGCATCCACAAGATACATCTACCTGTATTAGTAACACGCATGGCTCCAAAAGAAGAAAGGAGAAAAAACAGAACGAAAGAAACGCACAAAACGTAAGCACATCCGGTGGATGAGCATGAGCATCAGCAGGTGGAATCCGAAGCGAAATTTGGACACTATTGACTCTTAGATCACCGTAATTCTAAATCTAGCTCCCTTACCTTTGAAATTCCATTTTTGGCCTTTGGACCCGCCTACAGCGCCACCGGACCGCAGGAACGCGCCTGCTACGCCCCTGTAGCCCCTACCGCAGCAGGTCGAGACACTGTAGCAGCTTTTATCAGAAATTCATTTAAGTATAATATTTAGAGGAATTTCTAAATATAGAAAATGAGCTCAAAAAATTATGAAATTTTTCTTGGAGCCTTCTGGCACAACGTGCTTGCTTGTGTAATTTTTTTCATAATTTTATCAATTCTGATTTTTTTTCTTAAAAATTCATTTAAGTATACTGTATATAGGAATTTTCTAATACAGAAAATGAGGTCCAAACATTATGAATTTTTTTTTTCAGACTCCTTACACAGTGGACTTGATTGTGTAATTCTTCTATAATTTTATATGTTATGAAATTATCTCGACAAATTAAGGGTTTAGGTCTCAAAAGTTAGGACAACATTTTAGTGATATACATGTCTTGACAACAAGGCATATTAGCGGTCTAGAGGAAGTTGTGGGATATTCAAAATATGCTATACTTTTTTGTATTTTTTGAAAATGATCTTTGGCCGATGAGATGGCCAATAGTGATTTTGACAGCGGTAGGACTGTAATATATGAATGTGCTCCGAAAAATAGCTGCATTGCAACTCCATTGGAGAACTTTGGAGAAATGACACAAAGGTAAAAACACGACAGTTGATCTGACAAGGGGGCTACATGGCATGTAGGCTAATGAATCAAGGACGGTATACGTATGTCTTTAGAAAAATAGAAATACATGGGACATGTGGACGAAGAGGGTCGAACTACTGCGTGGAACGTGGCCATTTGCCCTTGCAACCCAGCTCGGCGTTGTACTCCTTATCTTGTGCCTTAGCTCTCGTCGCGATGACCCTCTTTCGCTTCCTCTCGGTCTTGCGTCGCCTAGCATGCTCGCGTTTCTGCTCCTCGCGCAGCCTATCCTGCCTCTCCTTCTCATCCTTCTCAGCCTGCAGCTCTTCGAGGCGTCTTTCACGGGCCTCGATGTCCTCCTTGACCCAGCTCTTCTGTGTCAGCAGCATCCACGTGTCGTAGGTGTGGATCTTGTCATCGATCCACTGACTGAAGTCGCATAGGCGCGGCGGAGACTGTGGTGGGAAGAGAGATATGGTTACGACGTAATGGGAAGAAAAATAATAGTGTGCACTGAAATACAATTTCATTACCAGCTGCCTGTGGCTCTACGTGTCAAACCTACGGTCGGGGTAGTCCGCGCCGTAGTTTGGGTAAAACCAATAGCGCTGCCCAATGGTCCACTCATCGGTTGATTTGACGCACTTGCACGCGTCCCAACACCAGCAAAGAGGTGGTGCCACCCCCGTTAGGGGCCCTTCTGGAGGGTGTTCATCGGGCATAGGAGGGCGGCTCGACCTAAGATCGTTGGGCGTACTACGATGCAGTCTCCTTAGATCTAGGAGCTCCAAAAAAATTTGGTGTGCGTAAGGTTGCTGACTAAATGCCCCGTGGCGAGCGGTGGTCTCCTGGGGAGACACCTAGTCCTTCAAAAACTTACGGATGTGCTATTATTCCTTCTTTTTGTCCATGTTATCTAGGTAATATTGTTAGTGTGGAGTTGCTGGCCGAGTAGCGCCGTATTTATAGCGGGCACAAATGCAGTTGTAGCGGCTTCATTGTGATGAGGCACAGATGTGTTTCGCACACCATAGATTCCACTCAATTAAATTACGGATACTAGTACTGCTACATTGCACATATTCATGCTAGAGGCATGAATTACAAACTAGTTACTTTGAATTTAGGAGAACAGACAAAAGGCAGAAACAAAGCAAAATGCATATCAGTTTCACATTGTCTACATTGCTATTCAATTGTTGCACATTTTTCCTTACTTCTTGCATATTGTTCTTCAATTCTTGCACATTGTCATCAGCAGCACCCATTGCTTCTTGGTGAGTGCTCAAGTTCTGCATATTCTTCTGTAACTTCTCCATCTCTATGTCTTGCTGCATTAGTGTCTCCTTCACATATGTCTTGAGCAAATCTTCCCACAAATAAAAACCACATCCCTAAGACTAATAGAACCAACACAAAAAATCTTGTATCGAAGTAAAGAATGCAAAAATATGAAGCAAATATGAAGAGTTTTATGTATTCAAGAATCGACTCACCTTCCAGTTAGCACACCTAAAAAAACTACGGTTCATATTCTTCTCAGTATTGGACTTGTACCTCATTGTTTTGCCACCACAATCGTAGCAAAACATAGATTTCTTTGGCTGTTGCGAGTTACCTGTGCTACATTGGCTCATGGCTCCAGTTTGAGCCATTGTGTCTCCTTCATCCAGTCGGCTCAGGATTTATAGCCATACGTAAAATTTGTGGCGCTAGGAATTCTACCTAAAAAACTGTCCTAGGCGCCAGCTATAGACATGGCACAGAAAGGGTGGCACATACCGAAAGTGCTTTCCATATTATATTCTTTGTTAATTTATTGGTTCAATGTGGATGACATTGGTACAATACAGTATTAAAGAATATCATCCACTTTAACACTGTGTGTACCACAGACTAGATATGCTTGTACATGACCAACTGAGGGAAATACGTGGCGTGCAGATCATATAACAACGTCTGTGAAGCCGAAGCGCTTTACGAGTCGGAGGTCGCGATGCGTTGTTATATGATCTGCATGACACGTGTTTCTCTTAGTTGGTTCATATACAATCTTATCTATCCTGTGGTACAATACAATGTTGAATTCCAAAAATACCACATGAAGAATTAGGTGGTGAGGCCATGGCAAGTTGGCAACAAATATTTCATGCTCTATTATTGATTAAGGATGGTAGTTTTAAAATTTAATATTTGAACTGTTTTGAACTCGCGGATGACATGAGAATCGACAGTTAATGCATAATACTCTACCCCTTTAATTGTCAATTTTCTATCCCTAATTTCTTAAACCGTTCGTCCTAATTTTCGAGACCTAAACCCTTAATTCGTCGAGATAATTTAAGAACATATAAAATTATGAAAAAAATTACACAATCAAGTCTACCGTGTAAGGAGCGTGAAAAAAATTCATAATGTTTGGAGCTCATTTTCTATATTAGAAAATTTCTATAAACAATATACTTAAATAATTTTTGAGAAAAAAATTAGAACGGACAAAATTCTGAAAAATTTCACAAGAAAGTACACTGTGCTGGGAGACTCCACAAAAAAATTCATAATTTTTTGAGCTTATTTTCTATATTTAAAAATTTCTCCAAAAAATAAACTTAAATGAATTTTGAGAAAAGCTGGTACAGTGTCCTGACTTGGTGCAGTAGGGGGCCGCAGCAACTTAGTTGCTGTTGCAGTACGAAGGTGCAGTAGGCGCGTTCTTACAGTCTGGTGGTGCAGCAAGGGAGTTCAAGAGGCTAAAAATAAAATTTTGAAGGTAAAAAAAAGCTAGATTTAGAATTAGAGGGCCAACAGCGTCCAAATTTCATTCGAAGCAGGCCGTCCATCCTGCGCAGATCCAATTTGAACCTTCCCGGACCCCGCATTTCAAAAAGGCGCCATTTATGATTTACCTCCAAATGGAGCGAGGCATCGAGGCCACCACGTGTTCCCCCCGGCCACTAAATCGCTCTTCCGCTCCCTCACCCACTTCCTCTCTCTTAACCCGTCCGTCCGAGGCCAAACCAGAACCACCCCGCCTCGCGCACAATAATCACGACGCGCGGCCGGTGGAAAATGAATAAACGCTCGCGCCGCGCGTCCCCACAAGACTGCTGTTACTACTGCCGTTTCACCATCTTTGTTTTCTTGGCTCCGTTTCTTTTTTAAAAAGAGGGTAGCGCCAATACAAAAGGGTAGGCGTCTAGTCTAGGCGAGGCGAACGATATCAGATAACGAAGTGGTGAAATAAAATAGAATAAAAAAAGGAAGGGAGAAAACACCAGGGGTCCAGGGGCCAAAGAAGAAAAAAAAAGAGCAAAGATTTGGAGAGAGACTGAGAGAGTGAGGAGGAGGAGTAAAATGCGAGAAAGGGGAGGGGCGAGGGGAAACAGTGCATTTGTTGTGCCCACGGACTTTGGCAGCCATTCAATGCTCCACCAAACGCTCATCCCTTCTTCCACCCCTTCCTTCCCCTCCTCCGCCTCTCCCTCGCCTCTCCTGTTCCCCTTCAACGCCGCCGCCACAGCCTCCTCGGCTTCTCCTTTCCTTCGCTCCTCAGCCATGCCGTCCTACGCGCACCACCACAGCTCTCTGGTAAGGAAGGAAGGGGGTGGAGATGATAGCGGGGGAAGAAAGAAAGATTTGTTTGTTGATTCTTTTCTTTTTTGTGGAAAAGAAAACGAGCGTTTCATGAACTTGTGTTGCTTGGTTTATGGAATTTGGGAATTTATGGTTTTGCTGTGTGTATGTGTGTGCCTTTGGGACGGGGAAGGACGGTGAGATGGAGGCGCTCAAGAGCGGTTGCCGGCCGGAGGAGACGGCCGAGGACGTGGCGGCCGCCGCGGCGCCGGCGTCGTGGGGAATGGTGGAGAGGGAGGGGTTCTCGGTGGAGGACCTGCTGGACCTTGAGGAATTCTGCGAGGCAGACAAGGACGGCGCCGAGGAGCACGAGGAGGAGGCGCCACTGGCCGCCGCGGACCAGGAGAAGTCGAACGACGACTCCCAGCAGTCGTCGGTCGTGTCGTACGAGCTCGTGCCTCCCCCGCCTCCCCCGCCGGAGATTGTTGACCTGCCGGTGAGTTTCCCGGAGACTTTTGACCCCTTTCGCCGGAAAGACGGCGTCTTTCGCGGGACTTCTTCTCTTCCTGGGAATTAATATGTGCTGTGTGTTTCTGCAGGCGCATGACGTCGAAGAGCTGGAGTGGGTGTCCCGTATCATGGACGACTCGCTCTCCGACCTGCCCCCGCCGCCGCAGCCTCCTGCGTCGGTGGTGGCGTCGTTAGCAGCGCGCCCGCCGCAGCACCGGCTGCTGCAGCGGCGGCCGCAGGACGGCGCGTACCGGGCGCTGCCGTTGGCGTCTGACTCGTTCCGAAGCCCGACCATCTGCGCGCTGTCACCGGAGGCGCTGGTGCCGGTCAAGGCGAAGCGCAGCAAGCGCTCGCGGGCCTCGGGTTGGTCGCTCTCGGGCGCCTCGCCCTTCTCTGACTCGACTTCGTCTTCGTCTACCACCACCACCTCCTCGTGCTCCTCGTCCGCCTCCTTCTCGCCGTTCTTCCTGCTGGACTCGCCCCCGTTCGGCGCCTCGGGCCTCGTGGAGGACTACCACCTCCTCCCGCCGCCGCCGAAGAAGTACAAGCACAGCAAGAACAGCAAGCACAAGCCCAAGAAGCGCGGCCGCAAGCCTAAGCAGCTCCCTCCCCACCCGTCCGGCGCGGCGGCGGCGGCCTCCCCGCCCGCCCCCGGCGACCGGCGCTGCAGCCACTGCGGCGTCCAGAAGACCCCGCAGTGGCGTGCGGGGCCGGAGGGCGCCAAGACGCTGTGCAACGCCTGCGGCGTCCGATACAAGTCCGGCCGGCTCCTCCCCGAGTACCGCCCGGCCTGCAGCCCCACCTTCGTGGGCAGCATCCACTCCAACTCCCACCGCAAGGTGCTCGAGATGCGGCGCAAGAAGGAGACCGGCATCATCACCACCGCCGCGCCGGCCGTCGCGTCGTTCTAGCTCGCTCGCTGGCCACACCACCCGCTGTGGCTGTACATTTTTTCAGCCGTGTTAGTCTTGTACCGTACTTAAAACTTTTTCCCTTTCTCTTCTAGTATCATCCTAGCTTCCGGTTGGATTAATTAGAGTTTAGGAGCTTTAGGTCATGTTCGGTTTAGGAATTCAGCTTTGGTTCCGTGCTCCTCCAGCTCCAGCTTTTTCTAGTTTGTTAGGGTACTACTGCTGCAGCCTACCGCAGCAGTGCAGCACTAGCGCAGACTTTATTTCCTCTAGCTTTTTTCAAAGGAGTTTTTCTTCTATGAGCTAGCAAGTAGCTTGTTTGGTTCACCAATGGCGGTGCCTAGTTATGATCAGGCAAGAAGAAACCGAGGATTAACCGCGCCGTTGGTTGGTTGGTGTGAAGGAAAGAAAAGGAGATGAAACTGATCGCGCCTTGTTTTATTGCCCAGGGCCAGGAGATTGAGAACTGACAAGAGTGCCGTGTCTGGGGAACGGGTGCTTGCTGCGTGCACCCTTTGGTTACATCACATGATGCGTAGTTAGCAGTGTTGGGAAGTTGAAATAGCGAGGGATAGAAGCAAGCGGCAATAGATAGATTGAGATGGAGCTGTTGCAGTCTCTTGCCATGCTAGCTAGAGTGTCTGTTTGTGAGAGGAATGGAACTGGGAGGTACGGCCCTTAGCCTGTTAATTTGCTATTCCAATGGGTTCTGCAGCTGTTTGTGGCCCTTCTGGTGTAGTGGTCTCTGTACCTGGAACTAAACTGTTTCAGAAATGAACATTTAGCTCTTGGAGCTCTCCTGGCTTTTGTGGCCAGGTACATCGGCATCCGTGCGAGCTCAGTTTATTTACACACAACACAAGCTCTGGTGCAGCGGCAGCAGCGGACACTGAGATGCTTCTCCCTCGTGATTTGAGTGCTACTCCATCGTATGTCCGTGGTTTGTGTGTGCAACTCGGGTGTGATGCTTGAAATTTCCATGGAGCTAGCTAGCCCTGAGATTTTTTTGCTGTCCAGTCCCCAGGACTGCATTGTTTGTGAATTGTGATGGTGTGTTGAGTGGTGACACACTCATTTGGACCCAGCTCCAACTTATTTCCGACGTAACAGGAATGGTAATAGCGATGGTGGGGCACCGAGGCGGTGACCGCGACCCGTGCCGCGCCTTTCTTGATTTCTTACAAGTTACAATGCTGCCGCGCTTAGAAGTGGCCAGATGGGCCGGGTCTGTCCGGACACGGCATTGTTGGCCCGGCCTGGCCCGGGCACGGTACTGTAGTGTTGGCTCGGCGCACACTTTTTATGAGTCTGGCCGGGCCAACACGACACGGAACGGACCATTTTTTTTTAATATATATATATATATATGATTTTATTTTATTTCTTAATATTTATATGATTTTTTAAATTTTTAATACTTATATTGTTTTATTTTGCAGTTTTTCAATTTTATATAGTTTATTTTGTAAGTATGTATAAATTTATTTAGGTTTTTCAATATATATATATATATATATATATATATATATATATATATATATATATATATATATATATATATATTAGGATTTTTAAATATATTTTCCATGTCTTATGGGATAAATGACAAATGTTTTAACAAGTTAGTCATTTGAACATTAATAAAATATTTATTATATTTTCAATATTAGTGTCTCATTTTTTTTATAATTTTTATATGTATTTCTAAATTCTACATATATTTTTTATTTTTTTGAATTTCCGGGCCTAACGGGCTAGGTGGTCCGGAATTAGTCCATCGGGCTAAATGGGCTCGGACCGACACAACACGGCTCGAAAAGTCGTTGGGTCGTGCTTGTGTTGCCTAGCCGGCACGTGGGCCGACACAACACGGACCATTTAGTTCGTGGGCTAGAATGGGCCGTGCGAGCACGGGCCTATGCTAGGCTAGACCGGGTCGCCCATTTGGCCAACTCTAGCTGTACTACCACCGGCCTGGCCCAGTCGCCCCCTCACGTGTGCCTCCCACTTGGCCGACCGCGCCTGGCTCCTCCACTACCCCCAACCCCCCCACCACCCGGAAGGTGCCTGTGGTGTGTTTGGTTCGAACCTTTCTGACACACACAACTCCATCAGGTTCAGGCGACTAAAAATCGTCGTTGGGCTCAGGCAGCAGAAGCAAAGCTTCTCTAATCCCGTTTTATTGCGTTGAATCTCCAACAGGGGCAATTAGAAAAGTGATTATTGAAGAAACGAATAAGCTTTCCGATTCTCAAAATGTTATTTTTTTAATTTTATGTTTTTTCGGATTAATTCCTTATTTACCATTGAAAGTTGACCGACACCTTGAAAGGCCATTGCCAAATTGCTCCTCCCTCCATTGCCACTCGTTCTCAAGTTCTATCCCTTTTTTGCCACTCCTGTCAGTTGGCCGTGAACTTGTGTGCGAAAAGTCGAGTTTGCCCCTAAGTGCCGCTGGTCCGCTACGATCCAATGGACGAACACCTCCACCTCCCATGATCCCTTCCTCCTCCCCCTCTTGGCCACCCGGAACTCATCCTAGACCTTCTTGAGCGCCTCTCGAGGTGACAAAACTGCTCGGCATTCCACATGAGCTTGCTCTCCACGGTGGCCTTCTCATCCTCTAGCTTCACCAGAGTCTCCTGAGCCTTTGTGAGGAACCCTCGTAGCACGGAGACCTCGAGGACCCTCTGTGCACATTGAACTAGTCCCAAGATCAGTAGCTAGCTTGCACAGTTGAAACATTGGTGTAATCATAACCATACAACAAGCTAAATAAGAAGCAAACACAATATATTAACCAAAAGACCTTACGATCAAGCTTTTTACAAGGGTTGCCGCACGGGCTTACAGCAAAATAAAACTTGCAGCGGAACTTTACAAAACGCGAGAGCCAGTCGACAAGCCCACAGGCTATCGAGTGGAGGACGTCCCCTAGTCGGCAAAGTTTTCCACGAACTCCTCTCCATAGAGCTCGAAGCTCCCAGGGTCCTCTTCGGCCTCTCCGGATGACACTGATGAGTTCCAGACGACGATGTCTTCCTCTTGTAAAACTCTACAAGCTCACGGCGGGACTCTTCTATGAGCATTGACTTGTTCACGAGTTGCTAAAAGTCCGCTTAGTTGTTGTCCACTACTTGAACCTTCAAACTAGGGATGAGTCATCTTTTGACATGCTTCTCACGTGCATCATCTGTAGTCACATTCTCTGGGTCATACCATGAGAGTTGAGTGAACTTATTGAGGTACTCACTCACCGACATGCTTCCTTGCTTCAGCTCATGGAACTTGTTCTTCTTCATTTTCACCTTTCCATCAGGAACATGGAAGCGTTGGAAAGCTTATGAGAATTCAGCCCAAGAGATGTCCTGGTGGTTTGCATGGGCGGTGCAATAGTTCTCCCACCACTCTGCGGCAGCGCCTTCAAGCTGATGCGTGGCATACAAGACCTTCTCGCGGTTGTCACACCGGGTGATGGAGAGCTTCTTTTCAATTGTGCGCAGCCAGTCATCTGCGTCTAATAGGTTGGAGGAGCTAGAGAAAGTGGCTTGACAAGTCCTCATGAACTTGGCCAACCTTGACTGAGGAAAGACTGGTGGCGGCGGTGGCACGGCAACTGCTTGTTGCTCGATTGGCGCAGTAATCAAGGCTCTGATGGTGCAGTTCTGTGAGCTATCTTCTGATTCATGTTCTGCATCATTGCATTCATTAGCTGATTCCGGGCTGCCATAAACTGACCCAAATTCTGATATGCGGGGGCTGCTAAAGGAGGTGAGGGTGGCGGTGTGACAGGATCCACTGGCTCCTCTTGACTAGGCGAGTTGCGGATCTGGACCATCTGCACAAATCTTCCCGTATTTAATAGACGAGAGGAAGAAAGCACAAAAGACGAGAGAGTGTGAGGAAGGAAGACAGAGCAATCTAGCTAGGGCAAAGAAGGTTAAACCCAAAAGAACAACAAGCTGGAGAGCTATTAAGAGGCAACAACTCCAACAGGGGGTCCTATAACACGGACTAAACGGTACCAAACTGAGGAGGGCCTCTCTACGGGAGCACTTCTAACTTATCTTCTATGGGCGGACGACTAAAAACAACGAACAGATCTTGTATCTTCCAGGGCATCCAACGCTTGTTCACGAAAGGCTCGATCCTAAAGAGATTACGGAGGTAAGGAGGTCAATTTAAATTCGAAAACAAGGTGTCAGAAGAGACAAGAAGCTAGAACATGAGAATGAGACGAGAGAAGAACATAACTAGATGAGAAAAGATTGGGATAAGGTTAGAGAAGAATAGAACGGGGTGAGAACAAAATATACTAAGATGAGAGAAGAATATCTACTCAAGTTAATCAGTTGGTTTGATTTAGAAAATAACTTTTGAGACTCTTGACTAAAACGACCATGCTAGCTAAGGTTACGTTCTACAATCGATATGGCTCTGATACCATCGCTGTCAGGAACCCTCATGGCACGGAGACCTCGAGGACCCTCTATGCACACTGAATTAGTCCCAATATCAGTAACTAGCTCAAACAGATGAAACATTGGTGTAATCATACCCATACAACAAGCTAAAGAAGAAGCGAACACAATATATTAACCAAAAGACCTTACGATCAAGCTTTTTACAAGGGTTGCCGCACGGGCTTACAACAAAATAAAACTTGTAGCGGAACTTTACAAAACACGGGAGCCAGTCGACAAGCCTACATGCTATCGAGTGGAGGACGTCCCCTAGTCGGCAAAGTTTTCCACGAACTCCTCTCCATAGAGCTCGGAGCTCGGAGTCCTCTTCGGCGTCTGATCAACCAGAGGGCATAAAGCCATGAGTAGTTTGAATGTACTCAACAAGTCATAAGGAAAATATACGCAAATAGTATTCATGCAAGACTCGACAAGGATAGTTGTATAGTTAGTTTGCAGAAAGCGACATTTACAGGAAATACAGTAAGTAGATTGCAAAGTTCAAGTTGAAAGATAATACATAAGTAAACAATTTTTTTTTGAAATAGCTCGTGGACACCCTGACCACTGCCCATACCACCCTGGTCCGATCACGACCACTTGCTTTTAAGAAAAACTACCCCTTGCAGGATATCATCAGACATTGTCCATAACCGGGGACACGGTTATTCGAATAGATTTACACTCTGTAGAGGTTGTACATCTTTACCCACAATACATGACCTCTCTAGGTGGTCTCGACACCGTCGATGCCGCTGCCCACTACCTTTGGTAAGCAGCCTAGAGAGCGTGTCAAGGCCTTTACAAAAGTCTGCCCTGGCTCGATTCTGCCTCGCTAAGGATTCGCCATTCTGGACCCCTCTTGCACCAAATCAACCACCACGACAGAACCGCACCAGAACTTCGCTAATTAGTTAGCTGAGTCCACCCCATAAATAAACTTATGGTTTGTACGGTAAGCCCGGATCAATGCCACATAAAGTTAAGTCCTTAGTGGCTACTTAGGCGAGACATCCTCATCCCAATGTGCGTATAGCACCCCTTTACTGCACGATCACTCGCCCGAGTATGCAAGCATTTTTGGTTCAATCGACCAAAGGACCACCCTAGTCTTGGCACAACAACTTTTATTAATAGTGGCGTTGCCACAGTTCTATAGCTCATTAGTCAAGTTTATCATGAATGAAACATGAGATTGAGACCATCGCATATCTAAAGCATGACTAAGCATAATATGCACCCAAAGTTGGTATATCAACGATGTCCAACTAAGATAACTCATCCTACGGATGTCATCCTACGGATGTCCAAGAGTACATGTCAACATGTTGTTCACAATTATTCAAGGTGTCATAAAGTCAAGTGGGTGTTTAACTACTTCTAATACCATTTTTATACAACTAGCTCTCCATGTTTATCTCAAGACAATGTACTTTTATGAAAATGGGTTCAACATGATCAAAGGTCTATGACTTGCCTTCGTTGAAGAATTGAGCTGCTTTGGTAGAGGCTGTTGGGTCCAAGAAGTCTTCCATAACGCTAGAATCTACACGTGCGAACAAAGCCAAATAAGCAACTAGAGGAACTCCAAATAAATACCAAAGAACCTGAGGCTAAAAGAAACTGAGTTGAGGAAGAAGATAGGAGCTTGAACCACTCAAGACTTGAGCGGATCGGGTTGAGGAAGGTAAGGAGAGAGATGAGGGAAAACAACGCGAAAGGGGTTCCTAGGGGCCTTATATGGCGAGGTAGGAGGAGGGAGGAGAAGCGCAATAGAGACACTACAGGGCTGCGAGAGGCGGTGAAGGAGGAATGGAGGCAAGTAAGGGAGGAGACCAACAAGTGCTGCAGAATCGGCAACATTTAATGTGACACAACAACAATTAATGCGCGAAGACTTCCGTGGTAGCAGTGATGCAATGGGAGGAAGAAGAAGGGAGTAGGGTGGTGGGGCTTTGCGGGAGGTGGTCAACCAATGGGAGCAAAAAGAGAGGTCATGACCCAAAGGGAGGTCTTGGCCAAGAGGATGGTCTTTGCAAAAAGGCCGAGGGGGTGGTCGTGACCCAAAGGGAGGTCTTACCAAGAGGATGGTCTTTGCAAAAAGACCAAGAGGGTCCTAAGGAGGAGGAGGAGGTCCTGAAGACAAGGAGGTCCTGAGGAAGAGGAGGTTCTGATAACAAGGAGGTCCTGAGGACAAGGAGGAGGTCCTGAGGAGGAGCGAACAGAGAAGAGGCAAACTTGAAATCCAACGAACTCCATCAACATAGGAAAAACCAATTCGAAGTGATTGAAGTTTGATTAATTCATATTAAATCTCCTAATTTTCAAAATCTCCAGGTTAAGCTTGAGCAATTAACAAAACCGAATGGTTAATTTTAAACTTGAAAATTTTAAAAAGGTCTGGAGAAATTGGGATGTTACAGCCTTGCAACCTCCTCGCTGCATGAGCGCGCGCCCGCCTCTTGCTCCTGTCGCCTCGTCTCGGACTCCTCCAGCGCCGTGACGAGCTCCCTCTTCTCGGCCTCCAAGCCCTCGGTCCTCTCCCTGAAGCTACCCTTGAGGCCATCGTGTGCCGCAAAGAGCTGCCACAGAGCCTGCTCCTTATCCGTGAAGGCGGCGGGGGGAGCGGGAAGCAGGCGGTGGCGACATCGCGGGGCGTGTGGAGGGGCAGTCGGTGGTGCGGCGGCTACGGTCGGAGCTGATGGCAATGATGATGGGCGGGGGCCCTGGGGTGTCGGCGTTCAGGGGGCCCTCGGGGTGGAGGGGCAATGGGTTTAGGGGGCAACATCTTCCACTGGGTTGGCACCATCGCCGGCTCCGCCGCCACTGCCTACAAGGGCACCTCCTACCGCCTCACGCTCGCCTTCACTACCCCTACAAGCCGCCCAAGGTGCGCTTCGACACCCCTGCTTCCACCCCAACGTCGACACCCATGGCTACATCTGCCTCGACATCCTTCAGGACAAGTGGTCCTCCGCCTACGACGTCCGCACCATCCTCCTCTCCATCCAGAGCTTACTCGGAGGTATACATATGATCTCTCTCTCCCTCTCACCTGTATCCGTTCCGTTTCTTGCCCCCTGCGTTCCTGATCTGATGAGAATGAATTATTGGGACCATGAAAAAAAATCCGGTCGGTAACCGAGAACGGAAAAACCGGCCGGTTTTTTCGGGTTTTACGAGTTCAAATTTCAAATTTTGACTGGTTTTTAAGCAAATTCAAGCGAAATTCAACCGGATTTTTTTCCCGGGAAATCCGATAATCGGTCGTTTTTTTTTTCCCGGCTGACGACCGGGATTACCACCGGAAACGGTTTTTGGATCCTTGATTGGGACATGCAGAGCTGAACAACGACTCGCCGCTGAACACACAGGCAACGGCGCTATGGGCAAATCAAGAAGGTAAACTCAAGATTTTGCATCTCATCAAGACTAATCAATCGGTTCTTGATTCTGAATCGTTTGCTCAATTCTCGTTCTTGCCTGTTCAGAGTTTAGGAAGATGGTGGAGAAGCACTACAAGCCCGCATCGTAGAGGAAGCTGGATCATTCGATCGGCTCACGATTTGGCTTCGTTGGAGTGGGATTTCACTCAAGACGAGGTTGATTTGTTGGTGTAAGGATGTATGATGTGTGAGTCGACTCGAACTTGGCGAGTCAAAGTAGACCTGTAATTGCATTTTTTTAGTTTTCGTTTTTCGATGATTCGTTTTAAATGTTTTTAGTTTAAATGGAAAAGGGATTACACAGCCTATCAACAAGACGAGTTTTCTTTCTTGCAAAGAGTTCGAACGTGCACTTTTAGGATGAAATGTAGCATTTCAGATTTGGACGGGTTGCTGACTTCAGTTAGGGGCAAACTCGACTTTTTGTGCACAAGTTAACGGCCAACCGACGGGAGTAGCAAAAAGAGGAGAGAACTTGAGAACGAGTAGCAATAGAGCGAGGAGCAATTTGACGATGGCATTTCAGAGAGTCCATCTACTTCCAATGGCAAATAAAGAATTAACCTTTTTTTCAGGCTCAGATCTCCAACCAAACACCATATCCTCAGATTTGCTTAGTCAAATAAAAATCATTTACTTTTTAAACTACTTTCAAGCACCACTTTTTCCAAAGCATTTAGCATGGAACACCAACCCAACAGGCCTAACCTCATGTCTTATCTTAAGCAAGTACGCAATTGTTTTCCTTTCCTTTTGTTCCTTTCTTGCAGCTCCCTCTTACCTTCGCTTGGATTCTTTTCTTTTCCTTCATTCCTGCGTTTTCTGCTCCCTACTGTTCTGTTCTCAACGGAGCTGGGTATCTTTAGCTTGTGCCTGTGCACACAACAGCGAGTGAGAAGATCAGGATGTGAAGTTGCCGGTGCCCAGTGCTGTGCACTCCTAGTCCTATGCTCACTTCACTACTGATGCTGGAAATTCAGGCACGAAAGATGCCCAGATGACCTGTGCCTCTCCGGTAGATCACAGGAGAATCTTGTATTCATGGGAAATAAATGATCTGCGTGGGGTCAACACAGAGAAGCACACTGTTGTACATTAGGGATGCTTCTAAACTGTTGGATCGAAATTCAATGAGCCAGACTGAGACACATCACCACCGCTACAGTAATATCTGAAGCAAGTAAAAAAACAAAGATTAGCCACAGTATTGTGCGGTAAAACATACAGTGCGCCTCTGGTTACTATAGAGGGTTCGGATCCGTATCCCTGATAGCGTCCTTACAGAATGTACAGTCTTGCAAATCATTCACTGCAGTTTTTTCCGCAGGACAATCAACCGAGAGCCACGACGGTTCAAAAATTGCAGTGAGCTTGCATTGTCACGACTAGTAGTAATGTGCTAGTATAGTATTAGTGTGAGCGACACTCGTAGATTGAATCATTTTCTAGATCGCATTCAATTGCGCAAATTTGCTTTCTAGATTGGTTTTCTACGGTGCAAATTTGCTCTAATCATCATGGTGACTTGGATCGCGGCACAATACCGATCGTGATTGGACAAGTGTAGCCCGTGTCGTTGGATTGAACATTATAAACTTGGAGTAATCTTATGCATCCCTTGCATGAATATGCGAATCTGACGGGAGTTTCGTTACGAGGAAGGAAGTGAGGCGGGTTTGGGGAGCACTTCATTTTCGGACGGATCATCAGAAGAAGTCAGACTCGGGTCGGCGCGGATAAGGCGTCCGATGGAATCATGCAACTGCAACACCACCGCATCCATCAGTCATCTATTCGCAATATCGTTTTCTAAATCATATAAAATTTCGCGGTCCCCAAAGAAACAAAAAAAAAAGAAGGGGTGGCGGCGTCACATGGCACGACAGCGCGTGCCGCGAGCCTACAAGCGCGTCTGCGGCACCTCGGCTCTGCGAGCTCGCGCGGCTTGCCGCCACCACATCGAGTGCCTGCGCGACGCCACGGGACCACCGCCCGGCCGAAGCCACGGTCGCCGGCAGCATGCGCTTAAAGCACCGGTCGCCACCGCTTGGCTGCCGCGGTGTTGGCGCCGCGCAGAAGAGCCATCGGCGCGTGCTTCCCTCTCTTAACGCCGCGCGCGGCACCCTGCCGCTGCATGCCGCGACCGGGTGCAAGCGCCACAGCCTCAATGAGGAGGTGAGAACCCTCATGCAAAAAAGTCCTTCGATTCTAGAAATCACGAGGCTGTGAATAAGGAATGTTTGCAAGAAGGCCCTCGGACTCTCTGAAATTACATAAAACAACTCAATTGAAATTGTGAATTATAGCGTAGCACATGGCACAACATGCAGCACCATGAGACGTAAGCAGTTCAAAATCGCCGGATGGGCGCCTCCCATGCTGGCGATCGACCTTCTGCCGCCGCTAGAAGTCGCGGCGCGCCCTTGCCGAACTGGCGGACATCTCCTGACCACCGCGGCAAGGTCCAGAAAGGGCCTGAATCCTGCATATTTTTTTAACCATATTTATTCTTGTTATTGTTGTTTCTATGCAATTTATTTAGAGGCGTGGCCATGAGCCCCGCTATTAGCACCACCAATCGCGTGGCAGACATCGCTATGCGCAAGGCTATTGTGCTTTATGGACCCTCCAAAAGCGCCGTAGATATTATGCAAGTGGGCGCCGAAGGCGTCACGACCTCGCTCGCTTCGGCGCGTCCGGACTGGGCGAAATTCAAATCCTTTGAAGCATGCGCTTAAAGCACCGTGCATACCGCAGGCTGCGCCACTGCGCTGCATGCCGTGAGCGGGTGCAAGCGCCACCAGCCTCAATGAGGAGGGTAGAGAACCCTACGCGTGTTCTTTTTCTGGTCTAGCCAAAAGGGCCGAATGGCCATAAGGCATTAGCAACATGCCGTATGGGCCTCAAGAGCATGGCCCAATAATAAGTCTAGTTGGAAAGGAATTTTGGGAGTAACAAAGAAGAAAAAAAGGGAAAACTGAAAAGAAAAAGGGAGTTTTGCAAAAAAAGTCCTTCGGGATTCTAGAAATCACGAGGCTCCTTACGCGAATAAGGAATGTTTGCAAGAAGGCCCTCGGACTCTCTGAAATTACGCAAAACAATTTCTCAGAATTGAAATTTAGCAGTTTAGCACATGGAAATTACAGAGTTCACCAAAAAGTCTTTCTTCCAGCAGAAAAGGGACTCGGAAATTCAAATTTTGAATCAGTTTTCGCATTTGAAGCATATTTATTCTTGTTATTATTATTTTTATGCAATTTATTATTGTATTTACTGTTTTGATTATCTGTAATAGTATATATTGCTTTTAATCATTAAAAATTAGCAGTAAATCTTGAAAATGCATAGAAAAATACGGGAACATTATAGGAATCCTTACAACCTTTTATGTACATTACCAGCAGTAATCTTATGCATCCCTTGCATGAATATGTAGATATTGGAATTCTGACAGGAGTTCGGTGGCCCGACATGACGAGGTATTTGACTTGGGCATCGGATGTCGAGATTGTCTTTGGGAGCCAATAAGCTCCGTCTTTGCTATTGGACTCGGCGCCTTCTTGGATGTCGTTCAACCGTGAGAAAATGATCGGGCACTTCATTTCCTCGAGACATCATCTTTGTCTAACTCTCAAGAATGAGTATATGACGAGAGAAGAGTGCATCGGCTTTATGAGCATACGAAGAAGCGGTTGAAAAATTGAAGTACACCATCTGCCCGAGGCGAGAGGAATGGACTCGACTACGTTTCGCGACTACAAGACCGTGGGAGTACAACTGCGCTTTGCCTGGAATTGTACCAATCTTGACTATGTAGTAAAGTGTCGCGGATGAGGAGAAGATTGAAAACCCTCACTACCTTTCACTCAAATGCGGTGCAATCCATTGCGCAACTACCGTCGAATGGCTACAAAGATGCGTGCAGGCGATAGATATTATGCAAGTTGCGGAAGCTCAAGATGAGGTTCTCGAAGAACTACATCTCACAGTAGCCTAGTAGCAAAGTTGGCCATGAAGTCAACGCTAGCGACTACAAGGTGAAAAAGCCTCACACAAAGCAAAGAGGCAAGAAGGGTAAGGCCATGAGTCACAAGACTAAGCAAAATGCTCAAGCCAAGAATGGCGAGCGAAAGAAAGCGCGATGAGAAACCCTATGGTCGTGGGACCAAAAGCTGCTACAAAGCGGCGCGGGGACGTGGTCACGTGTGCAGTGAATCGCAACACGTGATTGATGCTTTCAAGGCAAAGAAGAAGGGCAAAGGGCGACATGAGGCGCACCTCGCCATTGCGGTATAGAAGATCCACAGTCATTGTTTGCACCTATGGATGTGGACATCCTGCTGCGAGCCTATCACTCCTTCTTTGGACATTACAGTGTGTAGCGTAGTTCTTAGAAGAAGAAAGATAGAAGTAGACCAGTTGATGTGAAGTTAATTCATACTTGATTCAATCTAGTGCATGCATGGCACTTAGTTTCTGATCATTTGCAATTTATGTTAAATTTTGAATTATTGAATAAGGGTTGTAAGCTCTAGAAGAGCATTTGCAATAAATTCTTATGATGTGTCCAGTAAGTTTTTTCCCGTATCAATAAAGCAAGTTTGTTCTGTTTTGAAGTATGATTTATGTGTGGATTGTTTGCTACTCCATATTAATAAATACTTTATATATCGAGAAAGGTGTGGCGCTTTATGGAGGAAGTGTGCCTAGCGGATAGCGGCACAACAAATACCATCTTGAGAGAGCGAAGTTTTTGATCGATCGGCAAGAATCTTTGGTAGTCTTCGACAATCGCTCATGGCGATACTTGTATAATAGGTTGGGAAGAGCCACAATTATACCCCGATGGGCACGACATTGGTCATTGAAGAAGCCTTGTTGTGCAGGAATCGACTAGAACTCTCTTAAGTTTTAAAGATATTCGCGCTAACGGTCTCCATGTAGAGGCGAAGAAGAGTATGGTAATGAATACTGCTCATTACAAAGCGTGAGGAGAATGGGAAAAGGGTATTAGAGCGACTTCCTTCATATGAATGGGCTATCTTGCACTCATATTAGGGCACTGCATGACCTATCTTGTCACGAAAATATCTTTTAGAAGCTCGAACTATTTCTCTCGGCATGATAAATTAGGCCACCCGGTCTTAGAATGATGAGAAATATAATTAACAATTCTCGAGGATATAATATCAATGTAAAGAATTTCCGAATCAGAAGATTTCGTGTGCCCTGCATGTGCCAGAAATTAATTACTAGACCTTCTACTCGAAAGTGAAGGATGAAATCACTGCATTCTGGACCGAATCCAAGGAGATATTTGCGGTCCTATTCAGCCTGTCGGAGCCATTTAGGTACTTTATGGTGCTCATCGATGCTTCCTCGAAATGGTCGCATGTATGCTTATTGTCTCAGAAATCATGCTTTTGCAAAGTCGATCATGAGATAATTAAAATAAAGAATAATTTCCACGATCATCATGTGAAGTCCATCGAATGGAAACGCGGAGAATTTACTTCAAAGGCCTTTGATGATTATTGTATGGCAATGGGAATTACCGTTGAGCACTCGGTACCACATGTCCACACCGAATGGACTAGCGAGGCATTGATTAAAAGAATTAAATTCATTGCCGACCGCTTTACGAGGTGTAATTTACCAACTACATGTTGGGGACACGCGATCTGCATGTAGCAACTCTCATCAATTTTAGACCGTCGGCATACAACATCCATTCACCTATGCAACTAGCGCAAAGGTCACCAGAAAATCTCATCTTGAAGGTTTGGTTGCAAAGTTTATGTACCTATACCACCACCGCCATGAGCGCAATGGGCCTCTCAGAAAGTCTAGGATATCGTTGGTTATGAGGCGCATCCATAATCGGTATCTAGACCCAATTCGGAGATTTGCATACTGACCGTTTACGATAGCATATTTGATGAGGATAGTTTCCGTCATTGGGGAGAAATCAACCTCTTGATGAAAAATGTCGGAAATAACGTGGCAAGCCACGGGAATTAATGCACATGACCCACGCACTAGTGAAGCGGATAGAAGTCGAAGATAATTGATTTGCAAGCATTAGCGAATCAAGCGCTGACCACTTTAGTGATTTGAAAGCGTGACCAAGTCGCATGTGCTGCACGCAATGCCGGAGAGGTTGAAATACCAAAGAAAATAGAAGGTATCCTAATCCGTCTGAGGCCTCGGAATAAGGGCGAGAACTCGGCCTCGAATCCCAAATGGCAGGGGCGTCGGCGAAAAAGGATAAGAAGGACTTGTCGCGGTAGATCATCGAAGTTCCCCACAAGCGAAGGGAGCGGTTGAGACACGGCAGGTATGGAACCTCGACCAAAAGGCATACGGTTTGAATATTCCCACGAAGGAGATATTAGCATGGATGTGTGCGCACACCGAATTTGAAAAACTAAAGGACTTGCCACGCAATTGAAAGCAGTGGTAAGTAAGTAGAAGCATTAGCGAAGCGCCCCATGAAGAAATAGCTATAAATTATGTGACTACGGAGAATCTTTGAATAGAGCAACGACCAATATCGACATCTATTTTGCAAAGAAAATTGCCACAATCTTTGATCTTGATCGAGCACGCATCGCTTCTTTGAATGCAAGAAAAGATCAGTTGGAATGATTGGAAAAAGGCAATAGAAGCGAATTAATATCTCTGAATAAAGAGAGGTGTTTGGGCACATGGCGCACCTCCTCATGTGCACTGTAGGGCATAAATGGGTATTTGTTCAAAGAGAAATGAAAGAAATGAAGTTGTAAGATATAAAGCAAGGCTTGTTGCACAAGGTTTCACTCAAAGACCAGAGTCGATTATGAAGAGACCTATTCCCGGTCATGGTGGAACTACCTTTAGATATTTAATCTCAATGGCGATAAATCTGAATTTGGAAATGAAATTGATGGATGTGAGTAGCTGCATACCTTTATGGGAACTTGGATTGGAAATTTATATGAAGGTACTGAAGGTATCCTGCATAGAACAAGGCAGAGCAAATAGAAATCTATCTGATGTGCAACTCGGAAAGTCCTTTGTATGGTGAAGCAATCAAGCAAGATGTGGTATAATCGCCTGGCGACTTTCTGCAAGAAAGGCTACCTGAGCAGTGAGGATTGTCCTGTGTGTTTATCTGGCGATCCCGGGATAGATTTTGTATAATCTCGGTGTATGTAGATGATCCGAATATCATCGGGACTTTAGAAGATATTGGAAAAGCAAGCTCTTACGAGTCGAGATCGAAATGAAAGATGCAGGTAAAACCAAATATTGCCTAGGCTTGCGGCTTGGACATACCCTGAAGGGATTTTAGTACATCAGTCAACCTACACTCGAGAAGGTGTTGGAAAGGTTCGGCTTTGAAAAGGCATATCCTCAAAGTGCGATGATCGGAGATCCTTGCGACAAGACAAGGACGTTCGGACCTAAAGAAGAGGGGAGAAGTCACGGGACCAGAATTCCCATACTTGGCGCGATTGGAGCACTAATGTATTTGGCAAGCTGTACTAGGCCGGACATTGCATTTGCGGTGAATCTTCTAGCAAGGTATAGTGCAGAACCCACCAAAAGGCATTGGCGAGGAATAAGGGCGTCTTCAGATACCTCCAAGGAAGTAAAGATCTTGGCTGTTTCTGGGAAGAACGAGGACCTTACAATGGCGGCTATGCGAATCTTGGGTACTGTCGGACCCGCATCTGACTAAGTCATAAGCAGGCTATGTATTCTGTGTGGTGGGCGCAATTTCATGGAAATCATCTAAGCGAGTTTGGTATCAACCCGACGAACCACTCGAAATTATAGTATTATGCGAGCCGCGCGGGAATGCTCTTGGCCGGCGGATGATTCACCACATCCGGCGATCATGTGGATTGAATACCGCACAAACCCCACTATTATCTATGAAGATAATGCAACTTGTGTTGCACAAGTGCGAGATGGGTTATGTGAAGAGTCCTCTCACAAAGTATATCAATTCCAAGTTCTTCTATGCTCATGAAATGCAAAGATGGAAGAAATTAAGGTACTACATACTAAGTCATGTGAAAATCTTGCTGATTTATTCACTAAGTCACTTCTAGCATCTAGCTTTGAAGGTGCGTGCGTGGAATTGGAATGATAAGACTTAGAAGTGCAGAGTCGGGGAGAACCTTCACAAACTCATTCTTGAAACTTGATCACGAAGATCGAGTACCCAAAAGCAAATCTGAAGATTAAATAAATTGGGTGGTGTACTCTTTTTCCCTTGACGAGTTTTCACGAAGTTTCTCGGTTAAGGTTTTTAATGAGGCAATTAAATGCGACCACGTGAGAACATGATACATGTACTCTTTCTCCAAATTTTTCCACTTGGTTTTTATGGAGTTTAGCGATGCATGGACATGAAGGATGAGAGCCCAGGGGAGTATTAGGAAACCGGGCTCGGCCAGAGTCGGTCGGGTGGGTACCTCATCTCTTGTAGGCTATATATGGAGAGGAGGACGACGATTATACACACATTCATTATTGGAAGAGCGATAAAGAGAAGTGCGATCCTCTCATACATGTTTCATCTATTGTTTCGTTCTTGTGTTCTTGCATCGTTCTTACGATTACGATTTTGTCTACGAGGCAATCGCTCGGACTGAACTTACCAGCGGCGGTTCCTCAACAGTTGGATTGTTTAAACTGGAGTGCCCGGGAATTTCGTTACGAGGAAGGAAGTGAGGCGGGTTTGGGGTTTGGACGGATCATCAGAAGTCAAGTCAGACTCGGGTCGGCGCGGATAAGGCGTCGGATGGAATCATGCAACTGCAACACCACCGCATCCATCAGTCATCTATTCGCAATATCGTTTTCTAAATCATATAAAATTTCTCATACGCACAGTTCGTCACGTGAGCCCACTGGGCCCCGCCGCGTCGGCGCGTCCGGTTTTGGGCGTTCAAATCCTTTAAGCTAAAGTCGCTCCCTCCTTGGTGCACAATACCGAATACTCAACGAGCGAATGGTACTCAGTACAGCAGTACGGCCATGTAGTATTGAGATAAAATCTAGTATTGGAATCACCTAACGAAGTCACGCGTAAATCTGCCAAGGATTACATAAGTTCATCTATGGAACTGCCAAAATCTGTTTGCTTTTTTAGCGAGGAACGCTGAAAGCTATTATTAACTTGTTCGAGTTTGACAAGAAGAGGGAACAATGCTCCACCCGTTCTGTTCTTATACACCCTCATGACTACACCGCCTTTGGTGCAAGGACGGCACATCACTAGGCGCATGTTTTTCCTTTTAGAAATGACAAACTGGCAGTGCCAGTACAAGAATTAGGCTGAAATTGGGAAAAGAATCCAATGACTTGCAGAGTTCCTGAAGTTTCTCTTATGTCAGTCAACCTCTGAAAAAGAGAGAGGACGAGTACTCTGCTTGAGTAGGATTTATCAGCAGTGACTTCAAAGTTTAAATCAATTTCACTTCTATTACTCAAACATTGTATGTACTAGTTAGATGTCCGTGCTTTGCCACGAAAAAATTATATTAGCCAACACATTGAGTTGTCATCGCCATACTTGCTTGTGCCACACCTCCGGCTCCGCCATCGCGCCTAGTCCCCGTCCCGCCTCCGTCACTGTGTTCGCTCTTTGCCACGCCCACGCCCCCTGGTCCTGCCGCGCATCATGCTCGACTGAGCTCCTTTGTTTCTTTGATGTTTACCGACTGACGATTGCAACCAGGCTTGCGTTGGCACATGTTTCTTTGGTCGTTTCGCTTCACAGCCTTTGCTTCGTCTCACAAATCTCTCTCTATGCATTTTATAGTTCTCTCCTGTTTACTGCACCAGAAGAAATGTAGCGAGTTCCTCTGATTGTTCCTCACCATCCAAGGCCCCACGTTGATGCATCCTGTATAGCCATGCTGTGCTCCTCCTAGTCACAACACAATGCCTTATGGGCGCCGTCTTTGCTCTCTTGAAGAGGCATGGGACAACCAAGATCTACACCATGTCCAGTATGCAGATGGTTGTGTGCTGCCCTGCGTATGCCTCGTAATCCACCGCCCAGGCCGCGAGCATCGCACTCACGCCGTTGCGCCGAGCTCATCTGCCCTTACAGTGGCCCACCTGCATCTCCTTGCCCCATCCTCTCAATCCTCTTGTGTGGCAATAGAAGGTGGCGGTGGATGCGAAAGTGGGATCGAGAGGAAGATCGATCAGGGAAGGAGGCAGGACATACGAGCAGTTAAGGAGGGATGGAGCAATCGGGGTGGGAGACTGGAGGGATGGTTAGTTGAGGGAAGCAAAGAAGCGGCTCATTGAACATTTGCTAAACAGCCGTTACTTGCCTTTCATCTCAGTCATCCAAGTCTTATTCGGCAATAAGGGAAATCCAAAGTACAGGGGCACAAAGACTGCCTTTATGAGAGGACATAATATCCTTGAAGGAGTTGTAGTCCTACATGAGACAGTACATGAATTGCATTGTAAGAAATTGAATAGGGTGATTTTTAAAGTAGACTTTGAAAAAGCTTATAATAAGGTCAAATGATCTTTTCTACTGCAAACCTTACAGATGAAAGGTTTCTCGTCCAAGTGGATCTCTTGGGTGGAATATTTTGTCTCGGGAGGGAGTGTGGCGGTCAAAGTCAATGAGAAGGTAGGACATTTCTTCCAGACTAAGAAAAGTTTACGATAAGGAGACCCTTTATCGCCGATGCTCTTCAATATCGTAGCTCACATGTTGGTTGTTCTAATCAATAGAGCCAAAGCAGATGGGCAAATTATAGGGATAGTACCACATCTCATTGATGGTGGAGTCTCTATCCTACAGTATGTTGATGATACGGTTCTCTTTATGGAACATGATCTGGAGAAAGCTCGAAACTTGAAGTTATTGCTTTATGCTTTTGAGCAACTATCGGGACTAAAAATTAATTTTCATAAAAGTGAATTATACTGCTTTGGCAAAGCTAGAGATTTTTAGCAAGAATATACAGAGTTATTTGGTTACTCCACAGGTGAATTTCCAATTCGGTACTTGGGTATCCCTATACATTATAGGAAGCTAAGAAATGCCGATTGGAAAGAAGTGGTGGAAAGATTTGAGAAGCGACTCAGTAGTTGGAAAGGGAAACTTCTATCCATAGGAGGACGACTCACTTTGATTAACTAAGTGCTTAGCGGCCTCCCAATGTACATGATGTCTTTCTTTGCGATTCCGAGAGGGGTACTCAAAAAACTCAACTACTTTCGCTCTAGGTTCTTCTGGCAGAGTGATGATCAAAAAAGAAGTACCGTTTGGCTAAATGGAACATAGTGTGCCGTCCTAAAGACCAAGGGGGTTTAGGAATTCATGATCTGGATATTAAAAACATAGCCTTACTTAGCAAGTGGCTATTTAGGTTGCTTACTACAGATGGAGTTTGGCAGCAGCTAATACGAAATAAGTATTTGGCTCCAGCCTCTTTCGCAGGTTCAGTGGAAGGTCGGACATTCACATTTTTGGGCAAGTCTAATGAAGGTGAAACAGGATTTCTTCCGTTTTGGATCCTTCATAATCAAAGATGGCTTCCAAATTAGGTTCTGGGAAGACAGATGGTTGGGAAATGCGACCCTGTGGGAACAGTACCCTAGCCTTTACAATATTGTTAGGCATAAGCAGGTATCTGTCGCAGAAGTCTTTCAAACTGGTTCTCCAAATTTTTCATGGAGAAGGAATCTAATTGGTTCAAAACTAGTGGCATGGAATAACTTATTACCACACATCGCTATTATAGAACTTATTCAGGAGCAAGATGAGTTTTGATGGAATTTGTCCTCTAATGGGCAATTCACTGTGAAGTCTCATTACCTAGCACTAGTTCATAGTGATGTCCCTAATATAAACAAACGACTCTGGAAACTAACGGTACCACTGAAGGTTAAGGTTTTCCTTTGGTATCTCCGTCGGGGAGTGGTGCTAACCAAGGATAATTTAGCAAAACATAATTGGCAAGGCAATCAAGATTGTTGTTTTTGTCAATGTAAGGAGACAATTAAACACCTCTTCTTTGAATGCCATTTTGCCCGCTCAGTTTGGACTATCATACATGTGGCAAGTGGGATTAGACCTCCTCATCATGTTTCTCACATGTTTTCTGGTTGGCTTACGGGAGTCCAGAAGGATTTACAACTATATGTCCTATTAGGGGCGGCTGCTACTTGTTGGTCGCTTTGGTTTTGCAGGAATGATATGGTTTTTGATAGAAAAATTATTTCTTCTCCTTTGCAGGTGGTTTATTTAATTATCCATTGGCTGCGCACCTGGGTTATACTATAGAAGCTGGGTTCGCGGGATTTGGTTATTGCGGGGTGTCTACACTTGGAGTAGGTGGTCAGAGAGTGTTTTACCCAGGGACATGGGTGACGATCTAGTCTCAGGATTGATGGTACTTGATTCTTTCTGTACTTCTTTTGCTTTTAATTTGTGGGTGTCGTGTGTGTTTTGGCTATGTGCATCCTAGTTATGTAGAGGTCGGAGTGATCTCAGATTCTCAGTACGGTTGTATCACCTTGATGTAATTGACTGAGTTCAATAAAAACTTCCATTATCAAAAAAATAAAATAAAAAGGCACAAAAAAAAAACATCGAGCCCACACAGTGTAGCGGTATAATTATATTGAGCCTACCCATAATTGTTTGCTCCGTAATGCCCACTACGTGGTCACATGGAGACTCAATAATACACAATATGAACTTCTTAAAAAATGAGACGACATTATACATATCCAGCTCTTCCAGCTACTGAACCAGCCAAACAAGTACTGAATATAGCAGCTCAAACTCTAGTTCCACACTGTCCATAAGACACTATGGAGAACAACATCATGTGGAGTGCTCCACAACACACTGATGACCGTATTTTTTTCAATTTAACCTTTTTTCGTTAAAACTCCACATTTATACCCCTGCTCGTCTTATTTCCGATTTTGGACCCGGGGGTGGCGCGTGACTCACGGCGCCGAAGCTAACAGCTGGCGCCATGACTCATGGCGCCGAGGTACCGCCACGCAGCATGACTCACGCCGCCGCCACGGTGGCCAGGGTGCGGTACCTCGGCGCCATGAGTCATGGTGCCGAGCTGTGTTAGCTCGGCGCCGTGAGTCATGGCGCCGACCCCCTGAGTCCAAAATCGAAAATAAGACAAGCAGAGGTATAAATGTGGAGTTTTAACGAAAAAAAGGTTAAATTGAAAAAAAAATCAGCACTGATGATGATACATTCGGACAAGTCAAAAGAAACGTCACACCTCTGGCTCATTTCCGTGTCCATCCAACCATCAAACTCAACCATATATAAGACATTGTTTGGTTGAGCCCAAATCTCTACTCATCTACGTGGATGGACCAGGTTGGAATTAATCTGGGCTAGGTCCAAATATTATATTCTAATTAATTCCTGGTAAATCTCAAAGGCCCATGTGCATGTGCTAAACTGTTTAGTCTCATATGGACAGATGAAGGGGAGTTACACCACTTTATAATGTGGAACGTGGTAGCCCTCTTGTGGAATTGGAAAGAGCCAACACACGCGCTCGCTCGCTCGCCTCGCCGAGCCGTGTCGTGCGGTGCGTGTCTTGTGCAGACACAAAGCGTGTCGTCAGTGCGGGCGCGATTTTCTTTATCTATTCGAAAATCAAAATGCACTGACTCGTAATTGGTGGCGACCTTTGGTCTTCAGTCTCTTTGTTTTTTTTTTTGCTATTAAAAGGTGTCAGTTCTGATGGCGAATCAATGGCAACCTTTGGTCTTTCGGATTCCAACTGTTGGCCTTTCGATTCTGCCGAATCAATGGCAACTGTTGGCCTTCGATCTGTTGAATCAATGGTAATTGTTGGCTTTGGACTCCTTTCTTTTGGCTATTTAAGAGAAACCGAGTACCGTTCGGTTCCCAAGTTTTCCACTTCCACAATCTGTAATCACGGTTTGTTTGTTGTCTCTCGCGATCTCCATCCGGCGAGGCACGTGTACGATCGCACGGAGAGCGAGCCTCGGAACCCGCCCTCGAAGGCTTGCACGGCGGGGCGAATAAGGTTTTGGGAGCGTTCGCGCGATCGCCGCTTCATCTAATTTTCTCGCTACATCGCATCGACTACTACCACAACATCCACGAAGTTTCTGCTACATCTACATCACACGAACAACTACTACCACGACGCCTACTACGCTATGACTAACGGCGACCTCACCAAGACTCTCGCTTCTACTTCTTCTACTCCTTCCACTGAAAGATTTGGGTATGCCTATCTCGCGTTTGTCGTTTACCTAGTTTTATTTTCTGTTATTGTTATGAACACTGAGATAGGAATGCTAGCTTCTGTTTTTCTAGAATCTAGTATAACTATAGTGTTCTTAGTTATAGTTTTATTCATGTTTTATCTAGCAAATTTCTGGATTACAATACTTCGAAAAATGCTTATATTTTCAACAGATTTTAGTTCAAATTCTTGATCTATCCACATGGATACCGGCCGGAAATAGACTTTCCAAACAAATCCTAAGTGCTCCTTCACTACGCTGCATATATGTATAGATGGCTGGCTTTCCTGCCTTCCCTTTCCATTTATTCCTTGGCGCAATTTGTTTGTGCTGGTACCAGGGAAAAAAACCATCCGGTTACCGTCGGTTATCAGATTTCCTGGTAGGGTTTGGGATAAAAAATTTAAATTCAAATTCAAAATTCCGACGGTTTCGTCCTGAATTCAAACTCCATTTGGCGAAATTCAGCCGAGATTTTTTCGGGATGTCCGGTTACCGGCCGGTAACGGAGAAATGACGCCGAGTGGGATTTTCCCTAGTTCCAGTTTTTGGATCCTTAGCTGGTACTAACCCAGCAATAGCATGTTAAAGACTTGGCCCGGCTAAGAGACGAAGTAAGATGAGTTACCCAGAAACCAGGGCGGCGTAGACATGCACATTTGCACAAGAAAGAGAACTGCATCTCTCCCTCTCCGTCTCCCTCGCCCCCCCTCTCTCTCTCTCTCTTTGTCCATGAGTCCTGTCCATGTGGGCGTTGGAATGATAGGTGTTATCCGAAAGCGCGGCACTTGGTAATTACAAGGTCGTAATGATTAGGGGGTTAACACGGTGACAGAGTCAGTCGGCCAGGTATATTTGGAACGGCGTGCTCTGATTCTTTTTCTGTGCTCCTTGAACTACGTACAGAGGTAAAGAAGGCCAGGCATGATAGATCATGGCGGAAAGATGGGTACGGATTGCTTCCTCCTTTTCTGTTCTCTCTCCACTCGCGCTCGGCTCGATCACTATGATGCAGTGGGGCTCTGTGGTGGTGTGCCGGCCGGCCTGCTCTTTCCCGTTTGGCCCCTTGTTGCTTGTCCTCTCCAATGTGTTTGCTTTTGATTTTGACCCTTTACACACACACAAGACATAGCACACTTGGAAGAGAGAGAGGTCGAGAGCTGTACTTTCTCTATTGCTAACTGGGCCTTACAGTAGGTAATCTTTCCCTACTACCACATCGTAATTTTGATCAAAATTTGAGAAGTATCTTGAAAGAACAGCTTGGTGAGGGCGTTGCCAATGCCACCCATCCTTGCTTGCCAGTTGCCACCCTTGTTTCCTGCCCGCTAACATGCGGGCCAACCCCTTGAGGGGCCCAATACGCTCAACCATGCATGTTAGCTTACTATGGCAGGGTTTCATCCATCAGGTTCAGGTGTTGGGCTGATTACTGAAATCAGCAAAAGTCCATACAGAAACACATACATTAACCCAATCAGCCACGACACCTAGATCATCATGTTATAAAACGGACAACAAAATTACACGTGGTATCAGAGCTCCAGATCGAAAAACCTTATCCGCTGCCCTCGCAACTTCCGGAGGAGGTCATCGCGTGGCACCAAGACGCGGCATCAAGGACGGCACCTACGCGTCATCAAGCATGGCATCAAGGGCGGTCATCGGGCCGCATCATCAGATGACGTTCGGGACGCACCAAGGGCGGCACCCAAGGCATGACATCTATGCAGCAAATCATCGCGACTCGCAGGTTGTGTTTCTCGTTGCTATTCACGAGTCGCTAATTTCGTTCGAACTCCAAAGCGGAGTCCCGACGACTCGTCGAATCCGAAGCTCAGCCAGCGGCCACGTGAAAAGAAAAGAGGAGCTTTCCCTATCCGCGTCCGAAGCGGAGATCTCTCGTTCGTGTCAGTAGTCGTCTCCGTGTCACCGTATGGAACTCAGATTTCTGTCTTGCTTCGGTAATTAGCTCAAGCTGCCGGAGTTTTTTTTTCTCCCGGTATGACCCGGTTGCCGGGCGTAATAACAACATTAGCCTTATCTTAGCCGTAATGCCAAAAATAACATCACGGAGCTGTTGGCGGTTGACACGTAGCCAAGTCCGGTCCTCGGGGAGGGCGGACTCCACCTCCACCGTGCCCTAGGGACCGGACTCCCCCCGCGTGCCAAGTGCTAAATCTGCTCCTCTTGGGGCCGAACCTAACTTATCTGTGTCCCTAGGGATCGGAGTACCCTTAGTCTGTGCCTCTGAGGCACGGTTTTGCCGAACACAGTGCCCCCTAGGCACGACACTGTCCTGCTACCCCCGCGTGGGAGGGAAGCGACCGTCCCATCCATCACACTCATGCCCCCATGCACGCAAAGACTTCCCCCGCATGCAAAAAAAAAAGCGCGCGGAAGGGAATCAGATTCCCTCCCGTCACTTCGTGGTCAACGGGAATTGTATTCGCGCGGCTATAAAAACCGGCGTCGCCCTCACTCTCATTCCCGCGCTTGGCGTAGAGAGGCAAAGAGAATAGAGCGAGCGAGCGAGTTCCGATTTTGTTGTCGATTAAGGGGTGTTTAGAGCAGTGCTTAGCAGTCGTATTAGTACACAAAGGTCGACATCAAGATGAGGTAATTTTTTCTATTATGCATTATGTTTATTAACTATATAATTTGTGAGTCACAATTAATTAGCCGTAATTAATTTAGGTATAGTTATTTAGTCATAATTAATTAATTTGCAATTAAGTAGTCATAATTAATTACTTGTGCTTAATTTAGTTATAGTTAATTTGTCATAATTAACTAGTTATAGTTAATTAGTCATAATTAGTTGGTCCGAATGAATTTAATCATTATTATTTAGTCATAATTAATTTAGCCTTAGTTAATTAGCTAATTAGTCATAATTAATTAGTGACAATTTATTAAGACCTAATTAATTATTAGTAATTAATTTAGTTAGAGTTAATTACTAGTAATTAATTTATTGTAACTAATTTAGTCATTATTATTTAGTCATAATTAATTTAGTCTTAGTTAATTAGTCATATTTAATTAGTCAAAATTGATTAAGGCCTAATTAATTAGTCTTACCTAATTAGTTGTAATTAATGCAGCCACGGCTAATTACTCATAATTAATTAAGTCAAAATTAATTTAGGCGTAATAAATTTAGTGAGAGTAAATTACTTCTAATTAATTTAGTTGTTATTATTTATTTGTAATTAACTAGTGGTAATTAATTAGTCGTAAATAATTTATTCATAATTATTTTAGTAATTATTAAATTATTAATTTGTGTCTTTCATCTCTTGCAGGACATGTCTCTACCGAAGCTACTCAAACCATTCTACGATGAACATCACTGGAGCAAGTTGTGGACCACAGGAAGGGGATGGTCCTCCACCCCTTGTGCTTAGGTCAAAGAAGCATTACTGGGACCTCGACCCTCGCTATGCCTCAATCCTTCAGGACACAGGCATGTTGCCCTTTGCGAGGATGTTCCACGTGGCTGCTACTTCACCCTGGACGGGAATATAATGTCGGTACTTGTCGACAAATGGAGACCTGAGACGCACACATTCCACTTTCGGTGGGTAGAGACGACGGTCACTCTCTAAGACGTGTCCTTCTTGACCGGTCTGCCGACCAGGGAAGACACCCTTGTTCCATCCCATTCGCCGACGAATTGGAAGGCCCGCTTGGCTCATCGGTTTGGCCTAGTTGTCCCAGACAGGGCCTGTGATGTCCCTCAGACATGGCTGAGTAATTTTAGTCAATGCCCTCCGAATGCACCAAATGAGATTGTTAGTATGTATCTCGTCGCTTACCTTCTTCATCTTTTCTATTGGGCATTGCTTCCATCACACAGGGTGATTGGGTGTACCACAGCCTCGTCCGCATCGCCAAGTCTTTGGCTGACGCTCAGCCTAGGGAGATGACCCATTACAGCTTCGGATCAACCGTCCTTTGCGCCACATACAGAGGGTTGTGTGAAGCTTTGCGGCGCGACATGGGTTTGAAACCGGTCTTTGCCATCTGTTACGTGCTCCTGCAGCTATGAAACTGGGAGCACTTTCCTGTTGGGTGGCCCACCATCTGGAATGCAGTGCACCCGTACACCAAGTTCTGCCATCCCATAGACGGGCCCACTACGGGCACCAGGTGTAGCTGCTGGCAAGTTACAGTGGGCTAGAGGCAGACCGGTGAGGTTCCACCCTATGCTCCACAACGAGTTCGAGTCGTTGCACGATGATAACATTATATGGTCTCCATTGCCACATTTCATGAACACGGTAGCACCGCACAGATTGTCCTGTTCAATGCACACATGACTCCGGATTATGGGCGATGACTTGCCACCTTGTGTTACCATATAGTGGAGCCTTATACGCCGCAGCATGTAATGCGATAGTTCGCTTTCTACCAGGTTATGCTCCTTGCCGTCGGTAGGATGCTCGAGCGAGCTGTCCATGAGTGCAACTCTATCCGAATAATGTTTACCGTTAATACCTATATCCACTCTTCTCACATAAATCCTTCTCAAATGCAGACAGTCCAGGACAGGCCAACATTCTGAGGACTGACAGGCAGTCCAGCATCAATGGACTATGGTTTGGATGGAGACGGAGCATAATGAGGTTCTATAGGAGCAACGACAGTACGACGTTCGGATTTACCTTCAGTACATCGAGTCGTACATACCACGGTCGCGCAGTAGACTCACCTATCCTCTGCCAGAGCATCCAGAGCAGGTCACGCACGAGAAGTTTCATCACTCATTCGATCGACACAATACTTCATGGTGTGACGACACTTGAAAATACTCACAACTTATGCTCGCTTCATTCATGATATTTTTATTGTTTGGTACAGAACAACTGTTGTTTGTCACTTCAGTTTGATCGGATCCAGCGGATATCATGCACATCGAATCTCGCCATCCGCAGCCCAGATCACACCGTTCCAGGGCTTCTCAGTACTCTCAAGTCCATCTTGGCGGAGTCCAAACAAATAATCAAGAACATGAGCTACGGTCAATCGAGAGACGACGTCCATCAGGCTGCGCATCGAGTGGGCTAATCGTGCTCACCTCCTAGGTCGGCACGGCCTAGTGAGACTAGCGGGCATCTTAGCGCTCCCCGCACTACAAATCAGGGGGGTAAGTTACGTTCTAATTATTTATTACGCCTTAGGTTGTGCTAACATCTGTCTTCCAGCCGTACGTTCGTCGGGATGCATCACTTCTGCAATCAACGTCCGCAAGGCCTACTCGGACTGACGGTCGTCCAATTGCTCCCCGTCGGTCATCCGCATTGCACATCGGGGAGGTACACAATGTTCAACTTATGTCCTAATTATTTATTTCTCCTAACATCATTCCATCTTGTAGCCTTCAGTTGAGCGTAGGGATGACGATGAATCAGCCGATGAGGACGCGGCCATCCCATCCATTGCCAGGGAGGAGTACATAGCGCCAGGATTTAGAGCATACCACCCCGGGCACCCACCCCTGGTATACGCTCAGCAAAACCTTGACCAACACGAAGTATCGTTCCAAGGCCAGAGCTCATTCGGAGTCATTGGTACATCGTATGGTCAAGGCCAGAGCTCCTCCACATCGAGGGTTATTCATACATCATACCTGGGGGTCGTGGCTCCGGGGGAAGATTCATGGAGTCGTTTATTACTGATATGATTGCAGGTGGTAGCCAGTTTGGCATGACTTAGATGGACGATATTGATATTGGACAGACTCAGCTGGGCCAGAGTCAACTTGCTGAAGCACATCCACCCACTCAACAGTCTCTGTACGCCCTGCATTCCGGTTCATGTATCCCATGGGACATGTTCAGCGCAACACCAGGACGCGCATGCAGACGAGGTGAGTAGAGAGTGACTAAGACAGTAGGTCATATTGTAGCACGTGTGTAAATACATTGTATAGATGTTGTGCGATTATGTTATACTATATTTGTATACATATTTTATGTCGGGGCCACTCCGCGAAGGCCTTCGGGCCATCCTTCGGAGTGCTCCGGGGCCACTCCGAAGGGTCTTCGGTTTCCTCCGGAGGGTCTTTGGTTTCCTCTGGAGGGTCTTTGGTGACCTCCGAAGGGTCTTCGGTTTCCTCCGGAGGGTCTTTGGCTACCTCCGGAGGGTCTTCGGTTTCCTCCGGAGGGTCTTTGGCTACCTCCGAGGGTCTTGATCGCCTTGCTTCGCTGTGTCGTGGGGACCGGTGTGGCGCCTCACGACAAGCCCTCGCGGTCGAGTGTCGCCGCCATGGTGAAACCGCGCCGCTCTCTGTAAGGTCCAGCGCACCGCCCCTCGGCGTGGCGGGCTTCACGCCAAGGCTTTGTCGCATTGGTTCTTGCGGCGCCTTGGGCGCCGCGTGTCTTGGGTGGTGGTCTGCTGCTATTGATGACAACGACGGCTGGGGCCGTTATGCGCCGCAGCGGCTCTTGGGGCGCCACGCGCCGTTATGGGCTTTGATGACGGCGCTGTTTCATGTGTGCCGTCGTCGCCTCGTACTTGGTGCCCGTTGCATTGATGACGGGTGGCAACGGTTGGGCTATCTTCCGCTCTATAAATAGCTGCCTCTGCCCTCCCCTTAGGGCTTTACTCTCTTTTCTAGGTGTGCATTCTTCTCTGCTGTTGTTGTGATGACGAAGAGAGGCAGAGATGCGGTGGGAGAGGCGTCATACACGAGCGACCTGGGGAGATCTACGGTGACGGAGGCGACGCTCCGGACCCTCGTGGACGAGGGCAAGTTAGAGAGTTTGCGGGTGGTGCGGGTTCCCGGGGCGGAAACGGTGCCATCGCCTCGGGCAGACGAGGCGGTGGTTTTTGTCGCGTTTTTCGACGCCGGGCTGCGGATCCCCTGCGTTGGCTTGGTGAAGGACGTCCTACAGTTGTATGGCGTAGAACTAGCGCAGCTTACGCCCAACTCTGTTGTCAAGTTGGGCGTCTTCGAGTGGATGCTTCGGGCAGCCGGAGCAGCGGGTGAAGGTCGTGTCTTCGCCTTTTTGCACGATGCTCGCTGTCAGCCAAAGAAGAACAGCGGCGGGGAAACGCTAAATTTTGGCAGTGTAAACTTTCGGTACCAAGTCGCTACTGTCAAATGTATCTACCGCCCATTGCTCGAACGGCTGGAAACGGCTTGGACACGGAGGTGGTTCTACCATACCTCCGTCCCTGAAGACGGCCTGCGATCCCGGGGTGGGCAGATACAGCCCATCGCGAGTCCCGACATCGAGCTCACCTCTCGTGAGGAGTCTCACCTGCGGCTTCTCCTGGACGTGACGAGGCGCTTCTCCACCCGCGACCTGGTGGAGGAATTTTGTGCCTTCGGAATTTGGCCGCTGGCCCGGGACTGGCAGATCGAGCGCGGTTCCTCTGGCTCCGGGCACCCTCTTCTTACCGCACGGGGGCACGAAGGTAAGGCTCCTAGCGCCGTTTTGCTTGTCGGTGATGCGGCATATGTACACTTTGTGCCTTTGCGAACCTAGATACGTATATAACGTTCTTTTATATTTTTGGCTAGCTGTGCCCATTGCCGAGGCAAGCCGTGCAGCAGAGCTGCTCCTTGGTCCATACACGGGGGAGGAGCACTCAAAGCGTGGTTTGGTGGTGCGCGAGGCCGATCAATCAGCGCATATCGACCCGAGGTCGAAGAAGAAACGCCCGCCGGTAGAGGTTGAGGCGCCCGATCCTGGTCGCTCCGCGCGCAGAAGCCGTGCGCCCCATGACGCTGTCTTTGCCGCCTGCACGCTGGTGTGCCTTCGCCGTCGCCGGCGGGTCGGGGCGAATCCTTGGCCGGACTTTCGGATGGGGTGGAAGTTTCGGTCGGCCGAATGCCGATCCTTCGGCCTGGGTGTTAGTAGCGGCGGGAGCCGCCGCGCGGTTGGCGTAACGACCTCGCAGTGCAACAGCGATGGGCTCGTTCGATGTCATTGGCCGACTCGAGGCCTCTTCGGAGAAAAGTACTCCTCTCGAACGTCACGCGGGCCGAGATGTGCGGACGAGTTCCTCCCACTCGCGGTGCCTCGCGGTAAGTTCGCGTTCGTGCTAATCTTGTGTTTGTTTTGCTTTGTGCCGCGCCAAAGGCCTCGATTTTGCGCGGGTGAGGCCGGGGAGGATGGCTCGTGGTGGTGGCTGCGGCGCGTCCGTTGGCGGTTCTAGCCCTATTGTTTCGCCGATGTGCGGTCGAGGCGAGGGCCCGCCCGTAGCCCCGTGACGGTGGGCGTGGGGCCCATGTGCGCGCCGACTTCCGAAAGTTAGCGAGGGTGCCTCGCGGTGCTGGCTGTGGCGACTTCGCCGCCACCTCGCTCCGGAGCTCTTTCGCGATGCCTTTACGAGATGCTTCGAGGTGTTGAGGCTAACGCCGCCAAGGTCGAATCGGCGGGTTTTTTCGCTCTTTTTTTGTTGCTCGCGATTGGAGTTGGTTATGCGAGCATAATGTTGGCGAGGCCATTAACGACGATGTCGCGTCTAGCTTGCCGAGATTCAAAGCGGTCGAGGATGGACACGCCGCAGCGAGGCGCTTAGGGCGAAGCGACGCTCGTGGCTGCGAAGGTGCGGCCTTGAAGCGGTTAGCGGCGCAGCGCGACGCTCGCCGCCAAGGTGCGAGCCCGGAGGATCGTGGTGAAGACTCTTGGCGCGAAGGCGTGCTTGAGGAGGAGGTCTGCACCGAGCGCGAGCCGTCATCCTCCTTGGACAGCCGCTGGCGAGCCATGGAGGTCATCGAGGGCCGTGTCGCGGCTAGGTGTCGTGCCCGCGAGGGTTCACCGTCCGTCTGAGATGGACATCACCTCTGGAGGCTTTGCGCGTGCCGGGAAGTGTGCCTCCCGCCGCCCGCTCGACGGAGACCATTGTGCGAAGGCCGCTCGTCGCGACCCTTGCCTCGCCGACAAAGCCGGATCGCGCGATATTGATGGCCTCGCCAGACGGCTCGCATTGCGGTGGCCACGCCGGAGGAGGTAGTGGCCGCTCGGAGCCGAACCAGGAAGGCCGGGAGGGTTCTGCTACAAGATTACTGGTCTCTCCGGGGTCATGATGACGCGGCGGAATCGCCCGGGCGCAGCGCGCGAGAAGAGAAGGAAGGCCGGCGGAGGACACGAGGGCCGACAAGCGGGGTCCACCCCACGGATAAGGTGTGACCCGCCTTTGGGTTATAGCGTTGTTAGGGTTTTTTTTTGAGTGCCCCGCTTTTGCTGGTTGTAAGGGGCGTTTTGTAGGAGGGGAAACCATTTTTGTGTAACACCCTCTTGTTTTTAAATGGAAAAGGAAAGGGTTCGCTACCATGGTGTGATTTGTATTTGTGATTATGCTCCGTATGTACAGGAACGGTTTTTGGTGAAACGAACTGCCGGGCGAGGTCTCGCTCCCTTGGGGCCGCGAGGCGTCAAAAGAAGCGCTGGTCGCCGAGGCTTGAAAGATGAGCGGCGTGCAGTGCCCATCTGGCCTTTGCGGTTGTGCTACCGGGGGGTGGTGTACCATGGTGCGAAGTGGAGGCGCTGGAAATTGGCGAACCCGACGGCTCGATGAGGACTTTCATCGGGCGCGGAAGAGGAAGGCGCGAAGCGCGCGCGAGATTCGTGCATTTGGAGGCGCCACGAGGCTATGCTCGCTGGCCGGGCGCGGATCCGCTCAAGTCTTGTCTTTGTCCGCGCTCGCCCGGCGTGTCGAGCGACACTCGTCGGAGTCCTTGGACGCGCATTTGAGGTTTCTGATGCGGAGCCGACGGAGTTGCTAGCATGCGACGATCGGATGAGGAGCTCATGAAGCGTGGGCGACGTGTGGAGGAATGGGACTTTGTTCCGCAAGCTTGAGTCCGCTGGCACCGCTGCATCTGCTTGTATGAGTTGTCTTTGTTATGTGCGGAGCCTGTAATCTGTTGAGCTTGAAGCAATAAAATTGTGAGGCGTTCTTTGAGAGGCCCATGTGTACGTACGTGTATATGTTTTGTTTTTGGTAAGGCTCGGCCGAACCCTGTCTGTACAATTCTTCCGAGGGAGGGGCGGCGAAGCCGCGTGCCGTCCCCCTGCCTTTTTTGATAGGGCTTCGGAGGAGCCCTGTATATGTAATTTTTCCGAAGGGGGGAGCGGCGAAGCCGCGTGCCGTCCCCCTACCTTTTTTTGATAGGGCTTCGGAGGAGCCCTGTATATGTAATTTTTCCGAAGGGGGGAGCGGCGAAGCCGCGTGCCGTCCCCCTACCTTTTTTGATAGGGCTTGAGGAGCCTCAGATATGTAATTTTTCCGAAGGGAGCGCGGCCGCGTGCGTCCCCTACCTTTTCTTGATAGGGCTTCTGAGGAGCCCCAGATATGTAATTTTTCCGAAGGGGAGCGCGGCCGCGTGCCGCCCCCGCTTTTTTGATAGGGCTTGGAGAGCCACAGATATGTAATTTTTCCGAAGGGGCGCGGCGCGTGGTCGTCCCCTACCTTTTTTGATAGGGCTTGGAGGAGCCTCAGATATGTAATATATATATATATATATATATATATATATATATATATATATTTTATATATATATACATGGACCCACGGAGGGTTTCGCCATGTATACCGGGGCCGAAGGCCATGAGCGGCGTCGTGTTTTTTTTTTATATATGGACCTGCGGAGGGTCTCCATGTGCACCGGGACCGAAGGCCATGCGCGGTGTCGTTTTTATACATGGACCCGCGGAGGGTTTCCATGTGCACCGGGGCCGAAGGCCATGCGCGGTGTCGTTTTTTTTTATACATGGACCCGCGGAGGGTTTTCATGTGCACCGGGGTCGAAGGCCATGCGCGGTGTCGTTTTTATACATGGACCCGCGGAGGGTTTCCATGTGCACCGGGGCCGAAGGCCATGCGCGGTGTCGTTTTTTTTTATACATGGACCCGCGGAGGGTTTCCATGTGCACCGGGGCCGAAGGCCATGCGCGGTGTCGTTTTTTTTATACATGGACCCGCGGAGGTTTCCATGTGCACCGGCCGAAGGCCATGCGCGTGTCGTTTTTATCTCGAGGGTCGCCAGGGCATACGTGGTCTTTCATTTCATTGGCGCAGAATGTCCAAAAGAAAGGGTGTTACAGTGGTTTAGTACAAGTCCCCTCGCTTGTGGGTTAGGATCATTGTCCTGGCCGCAATGGGTTTTGTTTTTGTTTGTACAATACACCTCCTAAGGGTAGAACTTGCGAAGACTCTTTGCGCTCCATGTATGGTCGAGCTTTGTCCTTCAGGGTGGCTAAGTGGTAGGAGCTGCTCGTGTCTGCGGGTGATGATGTAGGGCCCTTCCATTTGGACCGCAGCTTGCCAATCGTTGCGGGGTTGCTACTCGCCAGACCATATCTCTGGGCGAGGTAGCGGATCCGGTTCTTCTTGTTATGCGCCCTCGCGACTCCGCCGCGTAGCTTGCCATGTTTGATATGGCTCGCACGCGGTGTTCTTCTAACGCGCCCGAGGACACTTGTCGTTCTTTGCCGGTTATCGCTTTGGCCCACGGAGGACTCGGCAACGAGCTCCTCGGGTGTCATCGCCGTCTCCAAAGAGGAGTTTGAAGGAGAAAACCCGGTTGCTCTAGTTGGCGTGGTCCGAATTGCCCACGTGGCCTTCAAGCTCTTCGGCCGAGCCCTTTGGTAAGCCTACTAAGCGCCTATTGAGTCTCGCCATTATGTTGCTTGTTTGCCCTTTCGATCGCTCGTTGGACTCGGTGGCCCACGGATGCGAAGCATATAGCGGTGCCAGTGCCTTGCGCGTATCGATCAAGGTCGCGGAGTTGAAGCGAGTGCCATTGTCGGTGACTATCTCCCGAGGTACTCCGTATCGCAAAAATATTTTTCCAAAGGAAACGCGGGCGCGGTGATGTTATCTTTGGGGCGGCTCGCTTCTACCCATCTTGAGAAATACTCGGCTTAATGGCGAAGCGAAGGTTACCTTTTGCCACGGAAGGGGCCGATGATGTCGAGGCCCCATCTTGCGAAGGCCAAACCGTGCCAGAGGTCGAGTGGGATTGGAGGTGCCTTTGGGTTGATCGCCCACCGCAACCCCGCATCGCTGGACGAGGTGTTGCGCGCGTCCGCACACTGTTGGCCAATAGAAACCTTGCCGGAAGGCTTTTGCTACGATGCACCGTGGAGCCTGATGTGCTCCGCAGATTCCCTCGTGTATTTTCTCAAGGAGGTGCTGACCCTCTTGCTGCGAAATGCACCGAAGAAAGGGGGTACAGACACCTCCTTTGTACGGTGCCCTCCGACGAGGTGGTAGTTCCTAGCGCGGTGCCTGAGCCGCTTTGCTTCGATGGGGTCGTCGGGTTCTCCGCTTGTTAAGTAGGCGATGATGACGTCGCGCCAGTCCGGGGCTTCGATGTGGGCCACATGGCGCCCTGCGACTTGGGCTATCTTGGTGCCTTGGGCGTTGGCCACCTGTTTGGCTCGTGGGGCTCCGGGTGGAGCCCTAGTGCCGGATGGAGCCTCGGGCGCCGGCGAGCCCCGGTGCTCTGAGCGAGCCCTGGTGCCGAGCGGGAGCGACGGAGCTTTGTCCAGGTGGACGGTTTGGTCAGTATCTCGTAGAAAACTTCGGGCGGTGGTCTTTCGTTGGCACTCGCCATCTTTGCGAGGCGGTCGGCCGCTTCGTTGGCGCTTCTGGGGATCGTCCGGATGGTGATCCCGAGGAATCCCTTGGCCACGGCTCGTCTGCGTGGCGAGGCATCGAGCCATTCGGGGTCCCTTGTCTCGAAAGTTTTGTCGAAATGGCCCGCTATGGCGCGAGTCGCTTTTGACTATGACCCGCTTTACTCCTAGTGCCTTCGCCTTGCGGAGGCCTAGGAGGAGTGCTTCGTACTCGGCGGCGTTGTTTGTGGTGGTGAAGTCGAGCCGCGCGGCGTGTGAGATGCTTCGTCCGTCCGGGGCCACGAGGATGGCCGCGCGCCGCTCCCGCGCAGACACCAGAGCCGCGGTTTGCGGCGTCTATGGCGTTTCGATGGTGCTGGCGGTTGCTCCATCCGGGGTCCATTCGCGAAATCGCGCCAACATCGAGATTTTATGGCGGTGCGCGGGGCGAACGTAATGTCAAAAGGTGCCAGCTCCGCAGCCCATTTGCCGACTCGTCCCGAAGCATCTTTGCTGCGTAGCATCAGAGCTAGTGGGTATGAAGTTGGTATAGTGATTGGGTGGGCGAGGAAA
Organism: Ampelocalamus luodianensis; assembly: GCA_036346255.1. Classification (NCBI taxonomy): domain Eukaryota; kingdom Viridiplantae; phylum Streptophyta; class Magnoliopsida; order Poales; family Poaceae; genus Ampelocalamus; species Ampelocalamus luodianensis. Next base: position 52,600,585 of record CM070623.1, read on the forward strand.
TAATGGCGAAGCTTGCGCGAGGCCATCGTGAGAGGCGTATGCTAGCTTTTCCACTCCGCATATCTTGTCTTGGCTCCTTGGAGTGCTTCGAGCGTAGTAGACGCCGCGTTGCCCGTCTTCTTGGGCGAGGATCGCCCGACGCGAGGCGACGCGCGAGTGCATAAGAGAAGTCGCGAATCCCGGTCAATGGCGAGACTTGGTAGCCGGGCGAGGTACTTCTTGAGCTCTTGAATGCATCTTGTGATCTGCGTCGACCGAATGGCTCGGCGCCTCGGAGGGTTTTGAAGAAGGGCGCTCGTTCGCCGATTTTGACAAAACCGGCCGAGGCGCGGCGCGCCCGTGAGCTTTGTACTTCGGCGCTGCGGGTGGTTGCATTTCTTGTATTGCCTCGATCTTTTGGGGTTTGCCTCGATTCCTCTATTCGAGACGAGGAAGCCTAGGAGCTTTCTGCCTTGACACGAAGGCGCACTTTTCAGGTTGAGCTTATGCCTTCTCGCCTGAGGTGGCGAAGGTTTCTTGTAGGTCCGTGGTGTGAGCCGCGATCTTGCTTTCACCACAATGTCGCCGACATATGCTTCGACGTTCTCGCCACCGCCTCGCGAGGACTCCCGAGATGAGGCGTGTGAAGGTGGCTCCGCATTTTGAGCCCGAAGGGCATGCGGCGATAGCGATATGTGCCAATAGGGGTGATGAAGGCGCTTTGGCCGTCTTCCTTAGCCATGAATATCCGATGATATCCGAGTATGCGCCCAAAAACTCATGAGCTCGCATCTCGATGTGGCGTCGACCGGTTGGTCGATGCGTGGTAATGGGAAGTCATCCTTTGGGCATGCCTTGTTGAGGTCGGTGAAGTCGACGCACACGCGCCATTGGTCGGAGCTTTTTGGACGAGGATCGGGTTGGCGAGCCATTCGAGTGCTTGATTTCGCGGATCACGCCGCTTTTAAGAGCTTGGCGATTTCTTCTTTGCGCTTCAAGGCGTTCGGTCATCATACGCCTAAGCTTTTGCTTCACAGGGGTTGCGTCGCCTGAGCGCTAATCGATGCTCGATTGTGTCCCTAGCTATGCCGGGATATCCTCCGCCCATGCGAAGACGTCGGCGTTGTCGCAGAGCACGTGGAGGATGCTGCTGTGTTGTTCCTCTGTGAGGTCCGCGCCGAGGGACACCGTTTTTTCTGGCGAGGTGTCCCGGAGGGGCACTCTTCGTAGCTGCCCTTCGGGCCTTCCTTTCCGGGCCCATTTGCCTACTCGGGCCCTGCCTTGTGGCTCCGAGCTGGTGTCAATCGCGTGAACGCGCGGGCGGGCGGCGAGCGCCCATCTCGGGCCGACGGCGAGTTCTTTGTCCGCTCGGATCGTGATGACTCCTTCTGGGGCGGGGACCTTCATGCATAGGTAATTATGATGGGCTATGGCACCGAAGGTGTTGAGTGTGGCCCTTCCGAGGATGGCGTTGTACTGATATGGCATCTCGACGATGTCGAAGGTGATTGTCTCGGTGCGGGATGCGGTGTCGCCAAAGTGACGGGTAGGTTTATCTGGCCGAGGGCCGTGATGGGCCTTCCCCCGAAGCCCACCAGGGGGATGCCTGGTGGTGATAGACGATCCCTGGGGATCATCATCTTGTCGAATGCCTCGGCAAAGAAGAGGTCCGCCGAGCTTCCGCCATCTACGAGGACACGCCTGACTTCGTAGTTGGCGATGTTAGTGGAAATGACGAGGGGATCTTGGTGGGGAAAACTTATCCCCCGGGCGTCGCTAGGTCCGAATGTTATGGGCACCTCGGCGTAGCGGGGTGGCTGGGAGGCTGGTTGAGTAGCCACGTGGTGGATTTGCCGGACGTAGGCTCGGCGCTGACGTTTTGACGCTAAACCTAGCGAGGATCCTCCTGTGATCATGTTGATGATCCTGGGGGGTGGCCCTCCGTGGCCTCCCTCGATGCGTGGTCGCAGCGGTGGGGCAGGCAAGAGGTTGCCTGCCTCCTTGCTATCCTCCAACCCGCCCGGCTGACGGCTGCGGTGCATGTAGTCCTGCATGGCCGCAATGGTGCGGTATTCCGCTGTTGTGTGCGACCCTTCGCCGTGAAGGTCGCGAATGACGGGCCGCTGTTCCTCCTCGGGTGTCGTGGTGCCGCGGCGTTACGGCGCGACTCTGCCGCGACGCCGGTGGCCGCCACCCCTCTGCGCGCGTCGGGGCATCGCCGCCGACGTGGTACACGCCTCGCCTTCGCCGTAGTTTGCGCGTGACTTGTTAGTGACCGAGGTGGCGCCGCATCCTCCTTGGGTTGCCTTTCCGTCGGTGGCGCTGTTCCTCCGGGTGCTATCTTCCTCCGCTCGGGCGTATTCTTCTATTTTGTCGAAAAGTTCCGCCACTGTGCGGGGTGGTTTGCGCGCCAGTTTTTCGGATAGGGGACCTTTTTGCAAGCCGCAAGTTGCGGCGTTTATGATGGTCGCCTCGTTGACCCTTGACTTGGCACTTTACTCGCGAACTTTCTAAAGAAGCTTCGGAGGGTTTCGCCTGGTGCCTGCTTCACTGCGAACAGGTGTCCTGCGTCCCTGGGCTCGCTGTAACTCCCTTGGAAGTTGTTGCGTGTCTGTCACGCTTGTTGCTCCCGAGCGATGGAGCGGGGTATAGTGAAGAACCATGTCAAGGCGACGCCCTAAGGGCAAGCGTGATGCTTTTGCCTTTTGTGTCGTCTCCGCCGCCGCCTCATTGCCTCTGAACGCGCAGAATTCCGAGGTCCGCATCGCCTCGAAGGGTGTGACTTCCGGCATTTTGAAGTTTCTTGGCCATCGCGCGGCTTCCAGTCCCGTGCTCAACGGGGAGTTGGGGTCTCCCCGGAGCTGCGGGTTTGCGCTTGCTTCGGCTGGGCCTCCCGCTTCGGGAGCGTCTTGCTGCGGTTGATTTGTAGTGACGATGCCTCCTGTTGTTTGCCGGAGGCTAAGCATTTCTCGGCGAAGGTCCCCTATCTCGCGCTGGAGTGCTTCATACGCTTCCCGAGTGACACCCGGGGCCTGTGTATTTGGTAGAGACGCTTCGGTGGGGGGGGGCGTCGCCTCCCACTATGCCTCCGTGGGTGGAGTTATTCGCTTCTTCCTCGGCTACTCGCGCGGCGGCGGCGAGGCGGCCGCCCCGCTTGATTTTGGGGTGCTCGGGTCGCGACCGCTGCTGCGGCCGGCTATGAGACTTTGGCGATGCCCTTTCGCGGGCCATTGTGTTGTGTGTTTTTTTGTGTGACCTTCGGTCGAACCCCACTGACGCGCCAACCGTCAGAGTGGTGAGACTAGACAAGAGAAAGGGGAGGCCCTGCGTCGCCAAGAACAGGGGTCCTAGAAAAGGGTTCTGATTTCACTTATCCCAGAAAAACCCCGCTTTACATGGTTCCCGGGAGGCTATTTATAGCCTCTTGGTAAGGTATATGAAAGTACAAAACACCCCTAGCTAAGTACACTAGTCGTAGGGGTGGCAGTGGTCTTTGCACCCTACTTGTAGCCTCCGGTGTATGGCGTGTTCTCCGACACTGTATCGTGGGAATAGACCCGCTTATGGTTCGTGCGGGCCGCGCGCCTTCACGGGCGCTCCGCCTTCTTCCCGAGAGGAGTCCTCGGATCCTCCGGAGGGTCTTGAGTGTCCTTCGGGGAGGCGCTGGGCCACTCCGCGAAGGCTCAGCCATCCTTCTGAGTGCTCTGGGGCCACCTCAGAAGGGTCTTCTGCCCGAGGGTCTTGGTTACCTCGGAGGTCTTTGGTTTCTCCGAGGGTCTTTGGTGACCTCCGAGGGTCTTCTTTCCCGAGGGTCTTTGGCTACCTCCGGAGGGTCTTCGGTTTCCACCGGAGGGTCTTCGGTTTCCACCGGAGGGTCTTTGGCTACCTCCGGAGGGTCTTCGGTCGCCTTGCTTCGCCAGGTCGTGGGGCCGGTGTGGCGCCCCTACGACAGCCATAATGTTGAGTTGACCAACGTCGAAGAAGAGGAGCGACTGACACGAGAGAAGAAGATGTCGAGTATGTATAACATCATGCATGCGTATGTACATGCATGTATCTGTACAAATAGAAGCACAAACACAAAGCTAGAGGAGCAAAAAGCTTGGAGTAGAGATGACACAATCGTAGGGAATATGATCGGGGTCACCAGAGAGAGTGTGACACGTGTTCCCAGCTAGGATCGGTGACAGTTGCATGTGTATGCGTGTTGATGTCATAATGGTTAGCATTAAATAATAACTGAGGAGAAGTAGAAGATAACTATGTGGTAAAGTATTGCATTTGAAGGGATAGCAGCTGAGGGGGATCGATCAAGATTTGGGCTTACCGTTAGAGGTTGAAGCAAAATAAACTATGACGACAAGAAGAGATAGAAGAGACACGGTTTGGTGGGGCAGTCGACGTGTGAGGAAAGATAAATTCAAGATAAGTCGTCCATAGTGCATCGGTGCATGCATGAGCAATGTACTCTAATACATTATACCATGTGAACTAATAAGATAATTTACCACACACATAATTAACGTATTGCTTGAGACTAAATGGAGGTACTTATGCATGCATACAATTAGGAAAAAATAACTAATAGAGTAAGAATAAGGGCATGCAACTACATAATCTACGCATGATGAAAAGTGGTTAGTTTATAAGAACCCCAACAATTTAGTATGATCAATGCTTTTCTTCCATCAAAGCACATATTTCAATTACGTTCCCTAAGTTGTAATTTCTTTCAAGCTTATATTGTCATTTCCAATGTTTAGGATATCTTAAAAGTCTAAATAGTCTATAAGATACGCAAATATATTATTAAGCATTTATACAAACTTTTAAAAAATCTAGCCGCGCAAATGCGCGGGACACCCTGCTTGTTTCATAGTAATACAAACATCCTTTGTATTGCTGGAGTTCGGAGTTCTAACTGGTGGAATACAAATCATCAAATGTTGCCATAGTTGATGAACTTATAAATATTAGTCTGAAAATTTTGATGAGACTTTGCATTTTAAAAGATAACTTTGATCCAATCTACACAAGATTTCACCGGTGAACTAGTTTTAGGATGGTTGTAGAAAAAAATGCTTGCCTTACATTCAATATTTTCAGCCCTCATTCTTGTACTTTTGCAACAGGATTTTCATGACAGCAGATTGGGGAGACCATTTGTGAAAGTTTATGAACAAGAAAGTTACGACAAAGAGGATGTACTTTTTGCTGTTGAGAAATGCATGAAAAAAATGCTGATAATTTGCTACGATCTCTTGATGGAATCACTAGTCGGCTTTCACAACTAGAGATCTATTGCTATAAACTTGAGAGGTCCATAGGTGAACTTAGAGGTGATGTGCTTCGTGATGAGACTGATCTAAGATTGAAGTCTCTTGAGAAACATCTACACGAAGTAAGTAAATCAATATTCAACACAAGATTCTGTTGAGAAGATAACTCTTTTAGATGTAGTTTTAGTATAATCGTGCCATGTGTCCATCCATATGTTATGAGCCTTTTGAATTGCTTGATATGTATGCATTACTTACCTAAGATGAGACCATCTTAGTAGGATTTACATCATAACATTTTTTTTTGTCACTTACACGTGATGTTGCTGTTTTGCTTGTAAATGCTTGCTCCAGTTTGTTGCTCTGGTATATTTATGCATGCCATTGATATCTAGTAAATTGTGAGTTCTGACTAAGTAGTGAAAGGCATCAATGTAGAGAACTGTTTAGTTTAAGGCCATGTACAATGGAGTGATATAAGCCGTCTATAAATATTGCCATGTATAATTTTTATGATGTAGAGGAAAGAGAATCAAGAGAGAGAAGTGTTATCTATCATGCAGTAGCCGGCTACTGCACGCGTAACAAGAATAAAAAACCGACGACTTGAGCCTTTGTACGAAAGAGCCTCCGCGTTCTCTCTCTGTTGATGAACTCGCCGCATCGTTCCCCATCCTTTCTTCCTCCGTGCGCGCGAAAGGAAATCTTCCTCCTCCGCTCGGCGCCAGTTTTCTCCTCATCTCGGCGCGGAAATCTCCTAAAGCCGCCCTCCCTATTTCCTCGCGCGCGCAGCCAGTAGCTCCAATCCATTCGCGTGCCCCTCCAAAGCCCCTCTAATCCATCCCCAAATCCATTCATGTGGAGGTTCCTTGGCCCATCCAATCCATTTCCATCGCCTGCTCCTGCTGCTTGTCTCGGGGAATCGAGGACGCCATCTCCACCGCCTCCCTCCTCCGCCCCTTCTCCTCTCAGGTCAACCCCACCTCTCTCATATGCGGTTTCTTGCACAGTTATAGCATTTCTTGTTTCCTGAATTGTGGTTTGTGGTTTCTTGGGCAATTTAGGCCTTTATTGTTTCCTGAATTTTGGTTCCTTGCACAATTAACGCATTTCTTATTCATTGAATTGTGGGTTGCTGCTCAATTTTTTCCTTTCTTGAATTGTAGGGCTCCACTGAAGGTTATTCTCTGATACTTCACTCAGTGGCGGACCCAGGATCAAATTTTAGGTATGGCGGATTCATCAGCGTGGACCAAAAAGTATTACCCCAAAAGCAAATAAATCCATGCACAAACTATATTGCAATCACACTAATAAGATTATATGACAGTAAATTGATCAACAACTACTATTACTGTGCCCCGGGAGCCAGACAGCTGAAGCAAAGCAGCTTGACCTGCTAGGCATTTCGCCGAGCATTTGGTGGGCAGCAAATTTGCATACATCATATGGAGATTTTACGACTAACGCAAAGTAAGAATACATTATGTACCTTTCAGTGCTAGTGCTAGTGCTCTGCTCCCAGTCTCCCACTGCTGACCTCCTGCCGTGCGTGGCTTGGCCTCGGCGTCTCGCACACACAGGCGTGGCAGCCCGACCACCATGGTCCCTGTCTCCCACTGCAGGCCTCCTGCCGTGTGCGCCTCCAACGGGCCACGACCTGTGTTGGCCGCCGGACGCCGCCCCCTGCCGGCCCAGCAGCAGAGCCCAGACGGGCCGGCCGTCGGCCGCGCTAGCGCTAGCCGCTCGGGAGCAGGCAGCAGCGCCACCTGCGCTAGGGAGCAGCGTCGCCCAGCACCTGGGAGCAGAGCCGCTCGCCCTCCGTCTGTCCGTCGGCCGTTGCTCGCCCCAGCGGCCCCGCCCCGCCCGGCACCAGTGCCTGCGCCGCCACGCGCCCACCTAGCCGCGCCGCACCACTCGCCTGCCGGCTGCCGCGGTGCAACCCGCCTGGCTCCTGCCCCGCTCGTCGGCCGCCTTCACGCGGCACGCCAGCGCTTCGCGCTGCCGTCGCGCCCGCGCCGCCGCGCGTAGGGTTGGGCGAGACCGTGAGAGAGAGCAGGGAATTGGGGTTGGACGAACTGGTCAATTGGGCGAGTCGGCAGAGTAAATGGGGACTTGGGGAGTCTCGGTTGGGCTGGGTGGGCCGGCCCAGCAACGGAGGATTTGGAGCCCAACCGTCTGAAGAGCCAGAAACGGGAGGCTCGAGCTACGTACGCAGGCACGCAGCCTGTCTTCTCCGACGCCGGTGGAGGAAAGACCGGGGTAGGGGGATTCCCGGTCGGTGGTAGCTCTGGCATCCGCCAGAGCTCGCCAGAATGGTGGGTCCGCCCCTGACTTCACTCATGCAGGATAACCTTTTCTGATACTTCATTCGAGAGTTGACAATTTATGATTCTAAAGAAGGGACAATTCATGCTGGTTGATCATCTTTTGGTGGATCTCTTAGGTGATATACTGTTGAGTCAAGTTTATTTTGTTTTATGTCCTGTATGACATTGCAAGATTTGTTCCTGTGATGGATTTGTTCATCTCTTTGGTGATATACCGTTGAGTCAAATAGAACGTCTATTTTGAATGAATGTATTGGTTGAATGTTCTATTTTAACTGTTCTGGAATATATAGCCCTCTTTGACAGATTGACAGCTTGATTCTCTATTGACTGGCTATTAGAATGACTATTTTGACATCTTGATTCACTATTTGACTGAATATAGCACTCTCTTGTTGAGTTCTTGGAGCATCCCAGCATGGGAGGCTACAGCGGCCTTCCAGGAGCAGTTTTTGTTCTATTTGTGATACAGAAGTAATTTGCCGTTATTTCGGTTATAGTTAGAAATTTTATCTTCGATTAGTTTCAGTGCAATTGATCCCTCCCAAGTACTTGTGGATACTGGATAGTGTCAGCCTATGCACTTACTGATGAGTAGCTTCAGAATGTGATGTTGGTTGGTTGCTGCTGCTGATACAAGAACATGCGAAAGAAGAGCAATATCAGGTCTTTGCTTTTTTTTGATCTGGTGAGTATGCTAGTTGCCCGTTTCTGTATATAGTGCTGCTGCCGAATAATTGTTGCCGATCCATTTCTAATTGAAGGTGTGCCGAGGCAGCTGTAATGCACCAACTGTGAGTCATCTATTTGTGATGATGCTATGATGGTCCAGCAGTTGTAATTTGTGTCAAGATCTAGCATCATTTTGCCGTTATTTCGGCTATAGTTAGAAATTTTATCTTCGATTAGTTTCAGTGCAATGTGATGTTGGTTGGTTGCTGCTGGTGATACAACAATTGGCGAAAGAAGAGCAATAGCATGGGAGGCTGCAGCGGCCACCCAGGAGAAGGCCATCCTCACCAGGCATATATGTTCCCAAAAAAGAATTCATTTCCATATTAATGTATCCTCGTTATTTTTCTATTTATACCATATTCATTTTATTTTAATCATGTATCCGAAATAAAAAATAAAGCAACACAAGTAGTCCACAAGGATAAAAATTAGAATTGATCATCACATTTTTTAGGTCCATGAAACCATTAAATGATTGTGTGATCTATACAGACAAGTAAAAAAACAACCTATTGTATGAGTTGTCTTTAGTATTATCTATAGGTGACGTGAATGGTTGTTATAGATAACAACTGTCTGTATCATTGTACATGTCCTAATTATATTTAACCCAGACTGCGTCTCTTGATGTTCCATTGATGTTTTTGTGGGTTATGTTTCTCTAGGTGTCTATTTTTTTATTTTGCTGTGATTGCTTTTGTCCCATTTCAACCAGTCTTTCTTGGTCAGTTGAAACAAATTATACATCATGTTCAATCTTAAAACAATGCCATGGTGATATGCCACACTTTAATGCAGGGGTACTTGTACAGATGGTGTGAAATAGTTATGGTCTTAGCCTTATTGATGGGATCTACAAAGCACTGTCACGTCTGAAAATTTGAATATTTCTGTTCCAATGATTGTTGAGCACTGATAAGGTTCTAACACGGCTCCAACACATAAAAGATTGTCATATAATTCCTTATTAATAATTAAATTCAATTTCGTACTGTTTCAATATGGCCTCGTATGGTTTTGGACTAGGCATGATGTGTCTTGTCACGTTTCTTCACCGTCAATGCAACCACAGCAATCTAACCCTCAGCTTCCTCAGCCTTAGGCAATGCAACCACAACATCCTCCTCTGCAAACTCAGGTGAGACCTCAAACTCCACCAAACTACCCACATTACCCACCCCACCAGGCTTACTACTGCTTGTTTAAATAGTCTCTGTTATCATGTGATGTATTTAAATTTGCTTATTAAACTATTAATCTAGTTGTATTTTGGACATATAGTATGATTGATTGATCTTTATTTGTATGATATATATAGTTTCTGTTTTCGCGCAATATCCGAATAAGTATTTGTAACCGAGACAATCCATATTCGGTTCAGCGTGTATTCGCTCCGTATTCGTGACCGAGACTAGACTATCCGTATCCGGCACTGTCCGTGTCCGATTCCGAATCCAAGAAGAAGAAAAAGAAAAGATACTGGATGAGCAATATCTGTCTGTATCCGCTCGTTTGCACCCTACAGTGGATGTGAAGATGGAAGACACGGGAATCGAGCAATTGGCGGAAGGAAGGGAGCCTGAAGACCGGTGTTGTTTTATCTCATGGATCAGCGTGGAGGATGGCAGGTGCATGGGAGAGGGGAGGGGAGGACGAACGCATGTAGGATGGGACAATTGCCCCGTGCAGCGGTAAATCCAAATCTTTATTAGTTAAGATTTGAGCTTCCTATTATACATTTATACCCCTCATATGGACAGAAAATACAGGATGTAAAGAAGGTTATGAACTGCACCAGCGATTCACCATTTCAAACAACAATATAAAGCTAGCTAATGGTCAATTCGGTCTTTCGAAATGTCTTACAAACAAGATCTTCTCAAAGCTGACTAAGAGGACGAAAATTCAATCTATGCACAGGACTTACAGTAAGCATATCGTGGAAGCTACGAGGGAAAAAAAGGAGGTGTGACGCTATTCCAACTATAGAAATCAAAACCACGCGGCGGAACACACCTATATTCCTCTCAAAACTCCTAGAAAATATGCGGAACTTTGCTTGCTAGAACGCGCTCTCGTCTTTCGATATAAGCATGTGGGAACCATCCTGCTTTTCCCTTGCATTCACCTTCTGCCCAGCCATTGCTTGATATCTGCGTTAGGAGTTAGGACAAGACAACACCAGATTAATGGCAGATAAATGATGGTATGTTTAGCTGCTAGGAGCAAGCATTGAGAATCCTTGAAAGTTGGAACAGCATTAACAACTCAGAGGAAGCTTACTTAACATGGCTAGAAAAAGTATTACCTTTCGGACAATAACAATGTCGCCAGCAGACAGGTTAAGCTCAAACTCACTTTCAGCCTTGAAGGAATCAAGGGCCTGCATCACAAAGAAATACATAAGCATATTTAAGAAGAATCCCAGATATTGACAACTTCATGTACATTTGGCGGCTGGCACAATAGTTTTTGTATTGAAAATATGTTACACCTCTCCTAGGAAGAAATCGACAGATGTTACTGGCTCATCAGCAGAAGGGGGTGCAAACACGCCATTAACTTCTTCGTAAGATGGTGGTGGCATATAATTTTCTGCTGTTGGGGTTGGAGGTGCTTCAATTTTTTGACGCTCAGACACCATCTATCAATCAGAATATAATCATTAAGTTATGGGCACACAAGATTTCTGTATGCTTCACATTGCACAAGTTGGGATGTGCCAACAGGCCAAGAAATAAATTCGGTCAAATGTAACAAATGCTAGAGCATGCATACTTCTTCCTCCAAATGGTCAAGGATCTCCAGAACTTTCTGATGGTAAGTGCGCTCAGCCTCAACCTTCGGGCCAAAACAGGAATGATTAGTGAACACATAATTTTCTGACAAAATGCAACAACCTGATGCATAAGCAGATGTTGCATTAATTGCTGTAGTTGATGGTTACCATTGCAATGAGACGTTGTAATGTCAATCTTTGCTGCTGAGCCTCAACGGCAGCCATTGCTGCAGCAGCTTCCTTCCCTAACCCCACCATGCTTGACTTCAGTTCTTCAAGCTTGTACTCAGCTGCTTCCAACTTTGATATCACTTCACCATTCCCAGCTGATTCTCTTACTCTGTTTTGCCGTCTTGACACTTCAACAACCTAGAAAGGGACAAAAGAAAGTAAGGAGTAATAGTACTGTTTACACAAAGGAACGATGCACAGGGGGGAATGCAAGAATTACATATGCAGCTCAAATTTCAGAATGACTAAACTAAATCACATGATCTGAGATAGTAATAGGATCCAATATAAAAAGAGCTTGAGTGCAAGAGAAGCTTATCATAACTGTTGACACTTGCGTATTTAATCTGGGCATTGGTTGGTGGAAACTGGCACATTGGCACTGGTATCATTGCTTCATAAATGATTGTATTTTACAATTTCAAGAGATGGAAACCACCTTTAGATGAGTAAGTCTGAAGAGATCTGTTCGTACACACAATAATGCTTCCCATAAAAAAAAGTAGTGTCATGTTTTTTTTATAAAAAAAATAACAGTGTGATCTTGAGAACCTCTATGAGATTGTGCCAGTTCACAGACTAGAGAAATAGATCCATCATTTTTCCTCTATGCATCTATAAGACTTGCAGTAACAGGTTGTACTAGTGTGGAGCATATAGCTTATGGAGCTCCTGAATGAATATTACTCTCAGCTTCGAGAATAAATCTTTAAGGAACCGAGGGCCCAAGTATATTCTGTGATGATATCTAACCTCCAAGAATATTAATTCATCATTGCAAGAGACAGCTTATAAGTTAGCCAATATTTTCACCTGAGCTTCAGCTTCTTGCCTCATTCTGTCATATCTCTGGGCTAGATGTCTGGCATCCTCTAAAGGTGCACCCATTACCATTGCTCGCAGAGGCTCTGCCACCTAGAATTCAAACAAATTTATTACACAGTTTATCAGATTATCAAAACAAATTTATCTGACATGCAAAAATACAAAATGAAAAACTGCCCAATTGTACTCCAAATATTATCAATCTATAATAACCCAAATATCCTTGGATATTTACAGGAGTTTTGCATTTTTCCAACATATATCATATTAACATAAAGTAAAAAACAAATCCAGCACTAGGAACACAGACCTGCGTACCAAATGCTTTCAACATGTTCCAACGTTCCTTTTCCATCAGAGAACGAGCCTTTCCATAGTATGTAGCAGCTTTGGATAAAGTATTACCACTTGTACATGTGTTTTCAATGCCATATTTCTGGCTATCGTCGGACAATTTCTTTCCTACAAATGTAGGTTGTAGAGCTTATCAGCATACATTAATGTAGATATTGAATTGAAATTATAATTGACTAAGGACTAGTAATGTTTAGTTCAAAATAACTCAGTTCAGCAAATAGGTAGTTGGAATAACATACCTATTTCCACTTGTTTAGATCCTGTGACTATGTAGCCCTCCACACCACGTACAAGGTCCCTTTGAAAATGCTGGCAAAAGATGCCAATGTTTTTATTAAAAAAAAAGGAAGGGTAGAAAGAAAAGAGACAATAAATATGTGTAGTTCATACTTTAGCAGCACGAGTTGATAAGTAAAGTTTTTCCAATCTCTGGTGTAGTGTAACTTCTGGTTCATCTGTAAATGCATTATCTGAATTTCCATAGGCACCAGCTCCAAACTGCTTAAACACACCCTGCAAGGATATAGATAGGTACAATGTTATGTTATTTATATCAAGTTTAAAAAGAATGACTTTTGGATGCCACTTAAATATGAGGGATATATTCAAAAACATATATATATATATATATATATATATATATATTCAAGTAAATGTCATGCAGTGTATATGGGCGCTTATGATATGGGCCAGTTAGTACACAGGTTCCAGGTATGTACTCCCAGTTTTAGAAACACGCAGACATTTTAAGGCAGACTTGAAACTGGCGTTTAATGCCCTTGAGTTTCCACTTTCCTTTGCAAATCGCAAGCATGAGCATAAAAACCATGGTATTTGTAGTTATAGTATAGCATAATATAAATTCAGCTGAGAATCCTGATATCACCTTACCCAGCTAGTTCTTAAAATAATTTCATATAGGAACAGCATTTTGTTTTTGAATAACTATATAGGAACAACATTTGCATACCAATTTCATAGTAAGGAATAAGTACGGGTCTAGAATCAAATCAGTGCACCACCATCTGCATCTCCCAACAACACAGGTATCACCGAAACAAACACTAACAACCAGAATACGATCACCCGAATGCGTACTTGCTACTGTTCCATGCGTGCCTGCTGATGGTATCTGCGTTTCTATTTATGCTTCTATCCCTCTAATACCCTTAACTTGGCTGTTCCTAAGGCAGAGTAACTCTTTAATTTTCTCAACAGAAACGGATAGATGAAAAACAATCAAGTAGCTATTACTAAAAACAATGTATTGGGGCATATCCTGTTTATGCGGTTCTTTATTTGGACGAGGAATAAAGGCCGATGCGTTATATCAGAAACCTACATATCCTTATAACTCAACCAATTTGATCAATTATATCCCAAAGACGGCAAGTTTTTTTCGTCTGAAAATTGTAATCGAGCCCACCAAATGGTCAACCCTCTCTCTATTCATCACTTCACTTGCCCGCATCAATATAACCTGACAAGACCAAATCGGAGTCCGAATCAAACAGCACAGACTTCTGAGAGATTGGTCGCATCTAGCTAACGATACACATAATCAAACATCAAACCCACGGTCGGTGCGTGTCCAGCCCACCCGTACGAGTACCCTACCCAGATCGATCAAGAATCGCGAGGGCGGTCAAGATAGGCGTCGTCACCTGGCGGGCGACCTGCTCCTTGAGCCTGGAGGCCTGCTTCCACAGCGCCTCCATGGGCGCGGCGCGGCGGCGAGCAGACGGACGGGAAGGGGGAAGACCGACCGGTCCGGTCGCGCGGAGACAAACAGGTGGATACGCCTTTGGTCTCTCCTTTTTCTTTGGTCTCTGGGCGGACGACGATGGATTGATGACGGGTAGGCTCTGCCCCTGCGGCCGCTCGCGGCTTGCTCCGATGCTTTCGCGGTGGTTGGCTTCGAGTTCACGGCCTTCTCAGGCTTCCGCTGGAACCGTGTCCTCGCTGCCCCGGGAATAATAAACAGGCTCCGTCGTCCCGGGCCCACCTGACGGTGAGATGGGGTGGGGTGGGGTGGGGTGGGTGTGGGGCCCGCAGGACGGTCGGTCCGTGCCTCTACGGGGAGGTCGTAATGGCTGGGCCGAGGACGACGGCTCCGTATACCCGTCCGTCCGTGTGTATACCTGTCGGCGCGGGCGCTTCAGATATCTCTCACTCGAGAAAAACGCAAGCAAAAGCTGATCTTTTCTTTTGGAAATAACTACTGCTGCTTATCTATTTACTGCTTCACTTTTGCAGAAAGAAAGGTACTATCTCTCTCTGGGAAAGAAATTTGTGACACCAGCCGGAAAATATGCTTGCTGTTTCACAGGAGTAGCACCGGGTGCTGCGAATTTCTTACCAGCAAGAAGAAGAAAAAAACACCGAGAAAGGAAGAACTCAATGCATTACCAGCTGCAGTAGAAGCTAGAATGCTAGATTGAAATCCTAGAGAAGCTTTTACAAAAGAAACACCTGCACAAACATCGTTCGGCTGTTATCAGTTGGGCCGGCACTGACCAAGTGTGGGCCAGATTATTCTGGACAGGACCTAACCACAGGCAAAGAGAAAAGGGAAGTGATGGGCCTACACCTCCAAGGTAACAACAGTTTGCAACTTCTTTACTAGCCCAGGCCTTCGGGAGCCATCAATCAGCAGAGGCAGGAGACCGTCGTCAGAATCTTACCTTGTTTAAGCCCCGTGGAATCGGCGGCCTCCCCGCACTTCACGGCCGTTTCCTACCAAACGCGCGCGGCCGCGTGTCCTGCGAATTCCTTCAACGAAGCCGGCCTCGCGCGCTCGCCCGTCCGATCGAGCCGAATCGACGCGCCGCCTGCCTCCATGGATCTTCTGTGCGCCCACAGCCGCTCGCGCTTCCCGCCTTCCCACGCCTCCCACGCTCGCGCCTTCCCGCCTTTCCACACCTCCCGTGCGGTCCGCACAGTTCGCGCGCCTAGAATCGCCGAGCAGCGAGCGCGGCCACGTCGCCTCGCTCGGCGAGCCGTTCGATTCGAGTTAGCGTTCGCGATCGCGCGTGCTCAACGCTTCCGCGTCGATTCCTTCGACGGCTTCCTTGCGCTACCATCCGATCGAGTGTGTGCGGCTCGCGGCGTTCCAGTAACTGCCTCGCCTTGGCGTCGCGTGTGGCGCGTTCGTTGGATCGTTCGGCGTCACGTGTCGTCCCTGCTCATTTAATGTACGTCCTGTCCGCCGCACTGTGTGTCGTGGACGAGTGCGCTGTTTTGCCGTGGCTTACTGTGTTCTTCGCCAGCTGTTCGGTTCGCGCAGGCATTTTTGATATCTACCAGGTGGGAACCTTGCCTATTTTGTTGACTGTGTTGTGTGGTACAATAATGCTAACAGAGTTGGTACACCCGCTTGTAATCGGTCATCTTTAGAAGAAAGAGAGCGGGGCATGGCTGTATTAATTTCTGCGATGTACTTCATGTGACCACGCCCATCGCCTATTTTGTTTTGCCAAAAACAACACATAGTTACGTTTGATTGTGACGCTCCCTCTCAGCGCTCACACATGTCCCGCCGGATACAGCGTTGGGTTCCGATTTTCTCCGTTTTACATCTGTCTTTAGATGTCTGTTGCGCTCCGCATGCTTCATTTTGGGTTTCGTTTTGTCCATATGATGATTCTGGGTTTTTCCCTGCCTGTTACGTTTCCTGTGCTTCGCTTTCAGTTCTTTTTTGTGGATATGATGATCCTTGTTTTTTCCCCCTATATGTGCCCATTGGAACCTGCGTAGCTTCTTTACGTTTCATGACTACAGATGCACTTGTACTGAAATCACGTCAGCCCATTCACACGGAATTTAGGTTGCTCGCTTTAGCCATTTCTATACTATCACGTATGTTTCATGTTGGAATACACTGTACCTTTCACGTGGCTGTGTGTGGACAATCTACCGCGTTTATACTACATCGCTTTCGTTTTCATTTTTGCCAAATATTTCCTTAGTCATTTGTCCTGCACACAGTACTGAGCTACGCTTCTCTTCAACCAATTTTTTTAGTGCTATGCTATAGTGGTCTAGAGCCGCGAGGTTCAATCCATGCCAAACGATTAGGTCCCAAACTTATAGCATAATTAAAGATGGTAGATGCATTATGCAACTTAGTAAAGCTCCAGCAAAAAAACATTTACAGATCAATGATTGCGTACTAAAAAGTTATGTCTACATTTCAAAACATGCTAGAGACTGATCTACAGATAAACTCTATACTGCTAACCGTGTTGCTTTATGACTTTACTATTGTTGTCTATTAATTTATGTCTTTACTATGCAGGTCACATTAAGGATATCTAACAGAGCCCCATTGCTGTTTCCATGCATAGCTTTTGCTCATATGTCGTTGCTTACATGCTGTGGTTTACCATGCCAACATGCTAACATGTGTGCTATGCACTCATGGTCTCTCAAACTGCTATGAGGATCTTTGCATAATGCAAATCACACAACACACTGATGCATGCCTTGCTGATATATATAAAGGTACTACAATGTACATAACATGAAGCACACAACACTCGGATATATGTCTTGCTTATATGTATAAACGTACTAGCAATATCCATGTAATAACTCTGGCTACATAGTTTCTCCTTTATCCTCATCATCACGTATATGTTTGAGACTACCTAATCGCTGCGATTGGCATCCTCCGACATTCCAATTATGTCATGGTGTAACATTTGGTACATCTAAACCATGGATCTCGAGAAGAGTGGCCCGATCAAGAGATACGTTGATGCTACTCGCCAGAACAGCTTCTTTCATCGTAATATTTACTACAAAGTGTTGGGAATAAGGCACATCTAGATCTCACTCTCGCTGATCCAACGGCTCAGCACGTGATATCATAACATCGCACCCGAACATTACTACGGAATGCCGAGGATTCGTTTACATAAACATCTCCTGTCTTAGCATATACGACTATACAAAGTAAACAATGTTACTCATATTCTCTATTACTACCAGTGTTGTCACCAAACTATAAGCTGCTAACATATCACGTAGAACTAAAAGCACTGTATCCCAACTTAACATTCTCATCAAATGCCCATTGTAGGTCAAACAGATTGATTTTACATATTTAAGAAACCGAAATTTTTTTACCTCAACAGCGCGGCATCGCGCGCACTATCTTCCTAGTACAAAACACTCCGGAACCAGCTTCACTCGATTGGTTGCTTGCTTCTGGGCTCGATCTCAGGTTACCTCACTTAACCATTTCAGTAGTTTAGGAATAGTACACGCACCCATGCTCTGTAGGATCTTAGCATTCGCTCTAGATTAGACGTGTGTTTACGATGCATCCACGAAGTATGTATATGTGGGTGTGAGTGTGATGTGTATGCGTGAGTGTGTCCCGTGTATACTTTAAAAAAACAAAACACTCACCAGCTTTAGAGAGTAAACTGGTGTACATGGCGGAAACTTTTGAGAGATTCTTTGTCGTTTCGGTTTCGACCACTTTGCCAATGCCAGCCAAGAGGCCAGCAGGTAGAACATCGCACCAGCTATATATCAAGATCCTAAAAAATCAAGAGATGTCTCATATCTTGACAAAATTAGAGTGATAGAGGAACATGACAAAAGCGAACTTTCCCCATTCTCGAGGAGGCCACAAAACGCGCCCGAGGCCCAGCAAAAAACTACAGCCAAAACTACTAAATGTCATCATGTACTGTGTAGTTTAAGCTAAAATACCTTGGGCCGACCCAAGGCCTAGGCGGGCGCTGGCTCCGCCCATGACCACACCTACAAGGATTCCCTTCCCTTCCATACCACCACCACCGCACCAATAATCAACGGCCTCTCCGTGTCGTGCCGGGAAAGCGCCGCAGCCTGTACCGGCCAGCGCGTATGAGATCGCCGTTGCAGCGGATGCGATCGCAACATCACCATCTCGCGCTCGCGTCGCGCCGCCGTATCGCCATCGCCAGTAAAGCGCAGCGCATGCCGCGCGCGCGCCCATGCCTCTGCGAAATAGCCGTGGAATAAAACGATGCGTGCCCACATCTACATGGCACGTAGTAGTAGTGCTACTCTGTTTTACACGAGCTGTGCCTTTCTCCCTCCCTTTCCTTCCTCTTCGAAGTTGCTCTCTTCCTTTCCTCTTTCAACGGCGTTCGTTTTCCCGCCGCTATATACCCTTTTCGTGGCAGAGGTGGTTGTCCCGGTGGCTATCCATCCATCCCCGGACCAATTTCATTCTTAACCAGCAGCGCGTGAGGCCAACCCTGCTCTTTCAATAGCATCACGTCTGAAAGGAGGCTGGTCCTGGGATCTTATCCCGCTCAAGTAATGCGCCGAGCCTGAGGGGTGACGGCATTTACGGGACGTGCTTTTCGTGTTATGTGGATCGGCCGAGACGTGCAGCAAACGACGGCTTGACTTTCGGAACCAGTGTATCTGACTAGGATGAAGTAGTACCTGTATTACTGCTACCAGTGAATCAATCAAGTGATCGCGGCGTGAACGGATCCGGGCGTATCCTCCTGATTGCAGCGGGGTTCTAGTAGTTGCAGGGCCCTTGAGAGGACAGACTTGATGCTTGGACGAGGCGTTCCTCTGTGTCGTCACCAATTTTTGGCCGGGGGGCAACACTCCATCCCCCCCTCGTCCATGCTCGCTCTGCAGTCTCCACGCCATGTCGCCGACTGTTGCCTCTACGTGTACGTTTTTTTCTTTGCAATCAATTTGCTGTTGTTTTTCACCTATTTTTGGCCCAGGGCAACACTCTCCATTCCCCCTCCCCTTTTCGCACACACTTGCTCTGCAATCTCCACCCCATGTCGCCAACTGTTGCCTCTACCTATACACTTTTTCTTTGCAATCAATATTGCTGTTGCTTTGCTCGCCACGTGATTAGTCTGCTACGTTTTCTGCTTTATTTCATGCAGAAAAACAGCTGCTCCTTGTATTCAACGCGAAAACAGTCTCGAATTCGACGCCAATTAGGATTGCAACTTGCAAAACATGGGAAGAATCGTTCCTCGAATCTCACATGCTCTAATACCATTTGTTGTAAATAATGCATATAAAATATAGATGAGAGACAAATTTTACGTAGAAAACACTTTATAGACTATATGAATATATTTATAGTGATACATGAAAAATTATGTGTAGTAGTAGAACTATGAGTTAGAGTAGAAAACTCAATTCGTATCACACTCAAACTCAATTCGTATCAACTCAACACCAACTAAAAAAAGAGAATGCGGCCAAAGCTGCTTTTTTTTTTGTCACGAATCAACAACTGAACCAGACTTCTCTTCTTTGTGAATGCAGTTTTGCTGCACCTGACCTGACCTTCAAGACTGCTCTGCAAATATACAACACACAAAGGAGGTTGTTGAATCATGCTGCAGCTGCACAGTACGTAGTAACTACTCCAACTAAGCACACGGACAGTGACATATGGCCATGAGAACATACCCGGTGCTACAGTGCTTATGGTTTGCTGCGTTTGTTGTAAGTTGTATCTGTTATCGTGTCGTATTGGTGTGAAGAGTGGACGTAAGGTTTGTGTGACCCGGCCCCTGGAGTTTCCCAACAACTCCAACTGGTAAATTTTGCGCAATCTCGTGCCTTCGTTTCAATATTCAAGGCTTGCAATCATCCGTTCATATCCGGCGATAACTTTTATTCCATGAAACTCGTAGTGCCTCCCACGAAAGTTGAATTTTGACATTTTTATCATTTTGTTCGTGTGAAACTATTTTTGCATGTACACCTCCACCATCCAGGTTCAAGTCCTCTTCGAGGCGAATTTAGATGTCTATTATGGTGTGTGCATTCTTAGTTGGTGCAGAGGCCGGGAATTGTACTTCCATAAGGAATTGAGCCTAGCTCAGTTGGTGGGAAGGTGTGGATGTACACCCTCACCACTCAGGTTCAAATCCTCTTCGAGACGAATTTGGGTGTCTATTATGACTGTGTGCATCCTTAGTTGGTGCAGAAGCCGGGAGTTGTACTTCTATTTCTAAATTTTTTTGCTATTTCACTTTTAAAAAAACGTGTCATTTTAGTAAAAATACGGAATTAGCTCCCTAACTCCAGCGGATCTGTACCAGAGAGCAACACATTTCTTAAAGAACTTTGGCGAATTGAGGTCAGCCGTGACATCAATGGAAAGGTATTTTGGCAAAGCAGTGGGATTAGATTATCTGAGCTATAAGCAAGCAACAATGGGGGACCATGGCGATATCATGGTTCTAGACGTTTATACTATAGAATTTAGGTTGTTATTATTGGCAAACTGATCGTACCTTTCAGTTCCCAGCTGTGGCAGCTGCCATGGGAGCACTCGGCACCCGCAGTGGTCCGATGTGCCGCGTAGAATATTATAAACTGTCGGCATGCACTTGCTTAGCTGAGTATTTTACTCGAGGAAGTGGCAAGTGCTTACTGCTTTTCCAACAAAAGAGATAAGAATTGCATGACTTGTACAGCAAATTGAGAGTGCCTTGCTACCCCACACACACACAGATATATATACATCCATTAGTACTACTCCACTACAAACCTTACAGAAAACAATACCTTTTGCAAATACGTTAAGAGAGCACATTATTGGAGTTCCATTACGCAATTTAGTCTGAAATTCAGAGGGATGCATGTAATTATCAAACGCTACCGCAAGCATGCAAAGTGCAGGGGAGGAGGACAAGAGGAGACGTCAAGTTGGAGGACGATGTCCTTGTTGTGAGCCTGACCCTGAGAGCACCCATGCGGCCATGTCTGACTTCTGAGCTCTGATCCCCATCGCCAGCCCATTTCATGCCCATGCAACCCAGGAATGATAATCATTGAGCCGCAAAAGGCTTGAACTTTCTTCAGTCCAATCGACCAAAAGGTGAGATAACGTGATGTGAAAATGGCAATAACTTCAGCTCAAGTTTACATATTCATTCACATGCGCGCAGTTGCAGAGAAGAAGCATTGTGTACAAGTACCTGTAATCGAATTTTTCATTACCTGACTGTCTGGCATGCTTCTTGTTACATTGTTACCTTGAATTTTACTGCATGTGGAGACGAGCTTGGCCAGGTTCTGCTTGGCAGAAGTTGATCGGGTCTAGATAGAAACAACTCGTGTGGTCCCGAAAGCGAATGTCCTGATCCTCTTCTACATTTTTTTTATTGATATTAAAGCATGATAGCAACTAAAACACATAAAAAATAGGTGGGACATTTTCATATTTTAATCAGAGATAAAATTCTCAACAAGATATCCTTGTTTTTCTCTCTAGTTCGCTTTTGTGGCAAGACTTATATGCCATTTTGCTGTAGCAACAATGTATTAGACTCTTAGTTGTACTACAATATAGATTTTCAGAGTAAATAAAAGGTTGCTTAGAACACAAAACGCATAGACAAACAAAGAGTTGACTAGCCTTGGAGAGGTGAGCCTTTTTGTAATGCGGAAATTTTCCTCGATTCATGTGGAAATTGAACAGTTTTTCTTTTTTGAATTTGTGCTTTCCAAACGGGCCTAAGTATCCTGCTAACTACTACCAGCATGCATAAACATCAGAACAGGAAGGGTTGCAGTGCCAATTCACCTCCCAGTTTGCACTATCATGATTCATCAAAGCTATCACAAATCAGGGTAAGTCAGAAGCGACCCCCTGCCTTTTCCAATTCCCATCCTCAAAAGTCCCAAATCTCCATCGCCCTAGCAAGTACTAGCAACAAGACTTCACCATTTTTCTCCTTTTCACCTCACCTCAAACGGCGGCATTTCTATTTCCCAGCACGCACTGCCCTGCCTGCCGCACTATAATATATACTACTTCACGCAATCACGCAGCGCCGTGCCACCTCCCAATATATAAACACCTCTCGTGTACTAACTACTACCATTCCTGACCTACGGTTGCAACTTGCAACATCTCTAACCGAGACATTGGCCCGAGCTACCTTATCTACCCCTCTCTCCCCCACCATCTTTTGGCTTGATTAGCTTGAGCTATCTCGACTCTTGCGCTGTGCTGTGCAGTGCAGTGCAGATCGATCGATCGAACCGGAGGCGGCATGAAGGTGCAGTGCGACGTGTGCGCGGGCGAGGCGGCCTCCGTCTTCTGCTGCGCCGACGAGGCCGCGCTGTGCGACGCGTGCGACCGCCGCGTCCACCGCGCCAACAAGCTCGCCGGCCAGCACCACCGCTTCTCCCTCCTCCACCCCTCCTCGTCGTCCACCCAGAAGCCGCCTCTCTGCGACATCTGCCAGGTGAGAGATATACAAACACCAAACGGGAAAAGGCTCTTCTTTGCGTCGTTGCTTCCTACAGCTGGCCAACTCTCAAGTCTGAAGCGTGAACGGAACTGCAGGAGAAGAGGGCGTTCCTGTTCTGCAAGGAGGACAGGGCGATCCTTTGTCGGGAGTGCGACGTGCCGGTGCACACAGCGAGCGAGCTGACGAGGCGACACAGCCGGTTCCTGCTCACCGGGGTGCGTGTCTCGTCGGCGCCGGTGGACTCCCACGCGCCGTCGTCGGAGAAGGAAGCGGAGGAGGAGAACAGCAGCAGCCCCTGCAACGCCGACTCCTGCAGCGGCGCCGGCACCGCCACCGCGAGCGCGAGCGACGGCAGCAGCATCTCCGAGTACTTGACCAAGACTCTGCCCGGGTGGCACGTCGAGGACTTCCTCATGGACGACGCCGCCGCCGCCGTCTCTCCAGACGAGCCGTATCAGGTCAGTTTCACTGTTCCAGTGCAATGCAAATACTACTTGCGAGCTAGTACGGTCCATGAACCCTTGTACCTTTCTTGGCACGTTCATGAGAGCACCATGAAAACACAGCACGTTATAGTCTGGTCTGGTCCTGCCGCCGTGTGCACGGAAGCCACTACCGCCAGTCCTCAATTTTTTGAGCTGACAATCATGTAGGCAGTTTGTTGTCATGCTCACAACTAGCACTAAGAAAAAAAAAGAGTTGCTGGACCAGGGTGTCAGGATAATGTCTTGTGGAGACCACCTAGATATGATGCTCTAATGCAAACGATCAGCTTTGCATATCATCAGTCTTGTCATAAGCAGATTTACTCACTCCTACATGTACAACAAAACAAACAGAAAGGCTGAAATTTATGCTTGGACTAATTAGGCATATGCATGTGGGCAACTTGGCGTCTGAGCAGGGAGGAGGGCTAGATCAGATCGGTGGGCTGCAAGAAGGTTACCCGGCGTGGGCGGGCCGGGACCAGCTGCTCAGTGGCGTCGTTGTCGCCGCCGATGAGCGGGCCAGCCGGGAGTGGTGGGTGCCGCAGATGCACGCGGAGTGGGCCGGCAGCAAGCGACCCAGGGCGTCGCCGCCCTACTCCTACTGGTGAAAAAACGTGCGGTTTTCAGTGGCGTGTGTACTACTAGTAGTAGTAGTACTAGAAGATAGGAACCAAAGAAAAAGGAGCCCAAAAAAAAAACTGGACCATGGTTTCTTGTTTGATTGGTGGATGTTGATCTCGAGCCTATATATTGCCATTTTTTTCGCTTCCTGAATCCTGACCTCTGAATGTTTGGGGGATGGGAATGTTTGTGCTCTTTGGGGGTGATGAGGAACTTTCAACTACGCGCCTTTGTGAACTGTGCTGTAATCTGCTCGTTCACCACTGTGCATCTCTCGTAGTCGTACTGCAAACCGAAGTGTATATTTTTGGGAAGTAAGAAGCTTGTTTCGGCACGTGCTTCTTTCGTAAGATTTTGGAATTTTCAGCATACATTTCTTGACTTTAGACTTCTTCTCAGGCGATAACTTGTGATGCGCAAACAGAGAGTTGAGTTTGTGTTGCAAGGTGCATACTGAACCTGCAGCGAGTACCATACCACGGTGCTAGGATTCAGACTTGAGAGCGACACAATAGCTAACATTGAAGTGCTTCATTGAAGTGCTATCCATGTAGGAGTAACTACTAATAGCAACAAGGATTCGCATCCAGAACTACAGTAAATTGCCTTTTCTAAAATCCTAGCTCTGGGATTTTAGAAGGGGATAGTCTCCCTTTTGTGCTGCGGAACGTGGAAAATAATTATATGCCATTGGTGCTACGTATAACTATACGACACTATCCCTAGAATGCGAACACGTGGCAAACACAAATATTTATGTATCTCATCCTCAAAGTAGGGTGCGAAAAAAATCTATGGAACCGCTGAGATGCATAAAGATTTATGTTTATCATGTGTTCGCATCATAGAGGTAGTGACTTATAGTCATACGTAGCACCGGTGACATCAAATTATTTTCCCGTGCTGCTATAAGTTTGATCACACCGTGTGCCCACCCACTGTTCCGAAAAAGAACATTTTGCTCTGTTTTTTTGGTCGTTGCGAACAGAGTTGCTTCGGAATCTTCACATGCTTGTTCCAAAGATGATTTGGATCGTCCGAAGGTATTTTTTTCCTACGGTGAGAACAGATAGAGCAATAAAGTACTCTATTTGTGATTTTTTTGAATTAGTATTATTTTAAAAGAAAATTACATAAGTAAACAGTCACCTTTTTTTACAAAAAAATAAGCTAAAGTCACCATTTGAACGGGCAAAATTGCCTTGTCGTCATTCCAAATGGCGACAGTAATCAAGAATAGTGCAGAGAGGGTCTTGTCGTCACTTGGACCGGCAGTACAGCCTTATCGGCATTGCCATTCTAATTGGCGACAGGACTCTGTCGTCATTTCAATTGGCGACAAAAATCTCTACTTGTTTTTTTTACTATCTATTTTCGATCACATATTTTGTGGACAAATCACAATGATATTACAAAACATTCAGCACAACGTCATTACATATTTTATCGATAAATCACAATGATATTACAGAATATTCAGCACAATGTCCTCACATATTTTATCGTCAAATCACAATGATATTACAAAGCATTGAGCATCATATATTTCAACAACACAAACCTTTCCCGTGGTCGTGACTTCAACGTCCGCCATGTCGACCACCTCGAGTGGGACGGTCGGATGAGGTTCCCGCAGCACTGTCCAGACCGCCGATGCCTCCTTCATCCAGTGCATTTCTCGTAGGGTATTTCTTGAAGGTGTGTCCAGACTCCCTGCAAATGGAGCACTTCTTCGTACGATGTCCGGCTTCTTCTTCGTCCATTTCGTTCCTGATACGCGGCACCTGTCGCCAGCTAACCTTTCCCTTCAACCTATCAATGTTCGCGGCCCAGATAAGTTGCTCCCAGATCGGATAGCCAATGAAATGGCCAACCACGTCGTAACCATACAGCTCTGAACTCCAGGTTTGCATCACCTCTTCCTCGTTTAGATAATCATAGAGGTATTGGACGGGATGCTGCGCCACCGTCGAACATACTGAAGGATCACGGGAAGGCTACGATAGCACAAAACAAAAAAAATCGCTCAACCAAGGAACCTCCGCAAGTAATAGATCACGAGATTACCACTAGACGCACTGACTCGTAGCGGAAGTAGAGTTGATGTAGCGAGTAGATGCAGAAGTAGTTGTACTTGCGCGACGTCTTCTTCTCCTGCTCCGATGATCGTCACGGGTTGTGGATCGTCCTAGTGCTGATGCTTCGCAACAACACCTCCAAGGTATCTATGCGTACGGGGCAGGGACACCACGAGGAGGAGTGCTAGCGTCGGTGGCGTGGTTGAGGAGGGCGTGGCTATTAGGGTTTCGGGAACTCTTCAAAAGAGATTACTCAACCACATGCCACCGCCCCTCTATTTATATGCATCCATAACGGGTCTCTAACTTGAGGCCCATTAGGAACTCGGGCCCTACAATAATTCGGATCACCATCCAAATCAAATCATTGCCCTTTAAGTGTGTGACCCTATAGGTTCATGCGTGATCGATTGCGACTCGAAAACTCTTTTCCGACCATGAGTCGTTAACAGTACCTAGCAGTACATAACGATTCCCAAACATACAAAGAATATATCGGACGAACCTTAATGCAATATGATCTATGACCAGGTCCTTATCAATTACAACCAGCTCGAATTCAGTCACGGATAGTTCAAGTGTAGTTATGACCAGTATGTAATTCCTTACGACCAGTTTGTAACACTTTACGATCAGTCAGTGACTAACTCGTATCTTCATACAACCAGCTCGTAACTATGTATGACCAGTTTTGACCAGTCCACGACCAGCTCGTATCTCCATACGCCCACTCAGAATCGTACGACTGGGATTTGACCGGTCTACGACCACCAGATCTCCATACGACCAGCTCATAACTATGTACGACCAGTCTATGACCAGCTCGTATCTGATCGAACTGAACGACTTGTTTGTGTATTCTCCCTTTGCCCCACGACATCTGGTTGAACTCCAAGTGAGATAATTTGCCATCCATGGACTGTTCAATACTTTCTCGATCAAGTGTCGAATAACTTCATGTGGTCGACACTTCGACCACTACTGGCATGGCCATGTACTTTCCTTATTCGATCACAATGAGGGGCCCATAGACATCTCTCTTGTTATGTTAGGAGGGGCAAATCTCATATCCGACCAGTCACATTTCTCCCTATGTTTCATAGCATACCTGAAAGCTATCTTTATAACTACCCAGTTACGAGCTGCGTTTGGCAACCCCTAAGAGTGTTATACATCATCATTGCTTGAGACCAACTGATGACACATAAAATCATAACAATCTCAACAGTGTCTCAATGTGAGTCTTATCCAACACCATGTTCTCTAACATGTATCCATATTATTAGTTTGATATCTCTATATCCATGACCTGTGAAACATAGTCATCAACCAACACATATGCTAATCTATTCATATGTGTCCTCATATGTTTCGACTAGGGAACGATTAAGAATAATCATCACAGAAATATAGAGTTTCACAATCAAGTCACATACTTGATGATAAATATTAACGATATTATTCTAGGAACAAGATAACATATTATCCAATGTTATAAATATATTAAAATATAATCATCTCTATGGTTGCATCTAGGACATATTTCCAGCAATCTTCCACTTGCACTAGAGTCAATCATTTAAGTATCTAATACCGATAGCTCTTGTGTGCACCTCATGCTTTGGCTGTGTGAGGGGCTTTATCAACGGATCAACAACATTTAAATCCGTGTGAATTTTGCATATCTTAACATCTCCTCTATCCACCAATTCGCGAATAAGATGGTAACGTCTAAGTATATGCTTGGACTTCTGATGGGATCTAAGCTCCTTAGCCTGCGCAATGGCTCCATTATTATCACAATAGAGATCCATTGGGCTCGAGGCACTCGGAACCATACCGAACTTAGCAATGAAACTCCTTATCCAAACACCTTCCTTCGTAGCTTCAAAAGTCGTAATGTACTCGGTCTCCGTCGTAAAATCAGCAACCGTCTCTTGCTTCGAACTTTTTTAGCTCACTGCTCCTCCATTTAAAATGAATACAAAACCAGATTGCGAACGATAGTCATCTTTGTCGGTTTGGAAGCTTGCATCGGTGTAACCATTTACAACGAGCTCTTCATCACCGCCATAAACTAGGAACGCATCCTTAGTCATTCTCAAGTACTTAATAATGTTTTTTCACAGCTGTCCAGTGACCTTCACCGGGATCAGCTTGGTATCTACTCGTAACACTTAGAGCATATGATACATCTGGTTGAGTACATATCATGGCGTACATGACAGATCTAATGGCTGAAGCATATGGAATACCATTCATACGATCTTGCTCATCAGTTATCGAAGGACACTGACTTTTGTTAAGACTTATGCCATGTGATACAGGCAAGAACCATTTCTTAGCATCATGCATGTTGAACCGAATCAACACCTTGTCAATATAAGTAATTTGGCTTAATCCAATTAGTCTTCTCGATATATCTCTATAGATCTTTATTCCTAAGATATATGCTGCCTCTCCTAGGTCCTTTATATAAAAAACTATTTTTCAATGATGCCTTAACGGATTCCAGCATAGGAATGTCATTCCCAATCAATAATATATCATCTACATGTAAGATTAGAATTACAAGTACGCTCCCACTAACCTTCATGTAAACACAAAGTTCTTCTTTGTTCTTGACGAAACCAAACCTTTTGATCTCCTCATCAAAACGCATATTCCAACTCCGAGATGTTTGCTTCAACCCATAAATGGATTTTCGAAGTTTGCACACTTTACTAGCATTCTTTGGATCGACAAAACCTTTAGGTTGTGTTATGTACACATCCTCATTTAGGTTTCCGTTAAGGAAAGCCATTTTGATATCCATTTGTCATATCTCATAGTCGAAATATACAGTAATAGCTAGAATGATCCGTATAGATTTAAGCATCGCTACCGGTGAGAAAGTATCATCGTAGTAAACCCCTTGAACTTGTCGAAACCCTTTTGCCACTAGTCGAGCTTTATGAATGTGAACATTTCTATCCATATCAATCTTTTTCTTATAGATCCATTTACACTCAACTGTTTTAACACCATCAAGTGGATCGACTAGGTTCCAAACTTGATTGTCTCTCATGGAATCTATCTCGGATTTCATAGCTCCAAGCCATTTCTCATAGTCTGGGTCCATCATCGCTTTCTCGTAAGTCTTTAGCTCATCACTATTCAATAACAATACGTCATGTCCATACCTTATAGGCAACTGATGTGGCCTTTTAAATCTACATGGGATTGATGCCTCATCTACAGATTCAACAATATTTTGTTCTTCCTGTAGAGATTCAGTAGGATTTGAAACACTTTCAGATGTTTCCCGAATTTTTTCGAGTTGCACTTTTCTCCCACTAACTCCTTTTGAAAGAAACTCTTTATCCAAAAAGACACCATTTTGATCAATAAAAACGTTGCCATCTTCTCGGTTGTAGAAGTAATGTCCTTTGATTTTCCTGGGATATCCTATAAAGAAGCATTTATCTGACTTGGGTGTGAGTTTGTGAGACGTCAAACGTTTAACATAGACATCACATCTCCAAATCTTTAGAAAAGACAAACTAGGACTCTTCCTAGTCCACATCTCATATGGTGTCTTATCTACTAATTTAGATGGTACCTTATTCAAAGTGAAAGCAGCAGTTTCTAGAGCGTAACCCCAAAAAGATAATGGCAGATCCGATTGGCTCATCATCGACCGAATCATGTCCAACAATGTCCGATTACGCCGCTCGAACACCCCATTCCATTGTGGAGTCCCTGGTGGTGTAAGCTGTGGAACAATTCCATGTTGCTTCAAATGATCACCAAATTTATAGCTCGAAAATTCACTTCCATGATCAGATCGCAAAGATTTGATTGTCCTGCCAAGTTGATTTTGTACCTCACTTTGGAACTCCTTGAACTTTTCAAAGGATTCCAACTTGTACCTCATTAAATAGATATATCCATATCTACTATAGTCATCGGTGAAAGTAATAAGGTACTGAAAACCATCTCTAACTGTCGTGCTCATTGGTCCACACACATCAGCATGTATGAGTGCCAGCAAGTCAGACGCCCTCTCATTCCTACCAGTGAAAGGTGTCTTGGTTATTTTTTTTCAAGTAAACAAGATTCGCACATTTCAAATGATTCCAAATCAAATAAGTTTAGAATTCCATTATCATGGAGCTTCTTCATGCGTTTCTCACTTATGTGACACAAACGACAATGCCAAATAAAAGTGGAATTCATATTATTAGGTCGAAGCCTCTTCGCATTAATATTATAGATGGGTGCATCATCAAGATTTAAAATAAACAACCCATTCAAAACAGGTGCATAGACATAAAACACTTCATTCAAAAATATAGAGCAACCATTGTTCTCAATAATGAATTTATAACCCTCTGCCATGAAACATGAGGCAGAGATAATGTTTCTACTAATGGCTGGAACGTAATAACAATTATTTAGTTCCATGATAAATCCTGACGACAAGAGTAATGGCAAAGTCCCGACGGCTAATGCAGCAACCCTTGCTTTATTCCCGACACGAAGATCCATCTCACCTCTTGCAACTCTCCTACTCCTTGTTAGACTCTGCATCGAATTGCAAATATGAGCAACCGATCCGGTATCAAATACTCAAGAGTCAACAGAAGAATCGGCAAGAAAAATATCTATAACATTAATACCTGAATTGCAAATATGAGCAAACGGTGGTGTCCCAGGCGGCAGTGGTAAGGCAACGGAGGAAGCACAACAAGGCAGAGCAGATCAGCACAACAAGGCAGAGCAGATGCACACAAATGTACTATTAATGGCGCGGGGAAGCGTGCTTGACCTGTACTCCAAGGACGGCAGCGGCAAAGTCCGCAGTGAGCGTGTAGCAGCGGTGGCGACGACCAAGTGGGACCAGGCAAGGAGGCGACGCAGTTGGGTTGGAGACGATGCTAGGTCGGGGCGCTAGGGTTCGGGGAATGGGCCAGGGAAAGAAGGGGAACAAGCTGGGTGGCAACCGGGGAGTGGAGCGGGTTGGCGAGGATGGGGAGCGAGGCTCGGTGGATGAGGAACCGAGGTGGCAATCTGAGAAGAGAGAGGATTGAGTGGGTCGAGCCAATTCGGCCCATAAAGATAAAAGGAAATAGAATTGATTTTTGAATTAAAGAAAAAGGCTAAAAATTCAAATGAACCCAAATAAATACCAAACGAACTCATAAAAATTCCAAGAAAGTTCATAAAAATACCTTGGAACACACATAACCCAAATAATAAAGTTTTTGAATTATTTGGGGTTTAAATTATTCGTATTAAAAAAATTAATTAAAAAATCACAATTAAGCTTTATTAATTCAAGAAATTTTGGTGAAATATTTCGGGGACATAAACCTCACAAAAGATTTTTAAAAGATCAAAAATTGGGATATTACAATAACGATCCCAAGGATCTCCATGGAGGACATCACGTAGAGCCAGGAGACGACACTATAGTCATCTTGCGCCCAAGTCAGCTGTCGAGGTTGGGCTTAGAACCGTCCATGTGACGGGTGAGGCCGAACTTGCTGAGGACGACCTTGAAGAAACCACGCCATGTTGAGTAGTTGGACTCTTTGAGATCCTAAACTACAGGAACGTGGGTGAGGATGTTGGTGACTTGGGTTGCCGACGAGGAAGAGTGCCGACTGGATTGGTGGCAGCAGGAGTATTGGTGGAGGAGGTGGAGGAGGAGGACGATGACTGGAGGGAGATATTGGTGCTATCCATGGCGGACGGAGGAAGGGAAGAGAAGAGCTTGGGCAGGAGATCACCCGGTAGCTCTGATACCATGTAGGCAAATAGGATTCGCAGCACACACATATTCGATGTATGGGCTCATACATATACACATACAGGTGCAGCGGTTTCCACTAATCAAGGAGATGATAAGGAATGTGCTAATGTATCTTGGGATACAAGAAAGCTAGTTGTACATGCCAAATATACAATGCCATGCAAGGCAAGTCATGATATTTGCTAACACAAATAACACACCCAAAAGAAGATCTTTCACACCAGACACCCAATTTAAGAGCAATTTGACATTTTGACTATCCAAACACCATATATATCATATATGCATGCATAAGTGAGACCTACATTGTTCACGCCTTCTAAGGCTAGAATTCTCACATAAATTTCCTAGGGAACTCATATCCAGTAAAATAGACGTCTCGGAATTTTTCTTTTGAAATGGGTATCAAGCTTTCTTGCATGTTATGGGGTGTTTGGGACGGCTTCGGCTTTTCGCTCGAAAAAGCCAAAAGCCGTCCCAAAGGGGGGGCTTTTCCAATGGCTTTCTCGAAAGTCGGAAGCCGCATTATACGTGAAAAAGTCATAAGCGGAAAGCTGCCACGGGGCAGCTTCTCGTGGCTTCCCACCACCCCTTCTAGCTTTGCCTCTCAAGTTCATGAGTTATTACCCGCTTTTGCCATTGAATAAAATCCCCACCCGACCAAACCACCCCGCACCCTCGAGCCCCTCCTCCTCCTCCCGTGCCGGTGTCGTCGCCCTCCTCTCTACTCGCCACCACCCCTTCTCCTCCCCACGCGGCGCTGCCCTCCTCCTCCCGCGCTGCCCCTCCCTCTTCCTCCCACGTGGCGCCGCCGCCCCTCCTCCTCCTCCCGCGTTGGCGTCGCCGCCCCTCCTCCTCCCCACTCCCCACTGCTCGTAGCACTGCCTCCCTCCCCCTCCCTCTCTCATCCTCCCTCGGTGCCTCCGCCCGCACCGCCGCCTCCCTCCTGCTCCTTTGGCCCTAAGCCCCTAACTAGATCCATCGCGCCTCCTCCTCCTCTTTCCCCCGTCGGATCTGCTACCCTGCGTCGCCGCCTCACTCTCTCCTCCTCCCTTGGCACCTCCGCCCGCCTCCGGCTCGAGCGCCTCCTCCTCCAGCTCTGACTGGTCCCGAACACCTCCTTCGGCTCTCTCTCCTCCTCCCGTCGCTGCCGCCACCGTCGATAGCAGACCCAGCTGGCGACAACCGTGCCTAGGTTTTTTTGTTTGTTTCATCTTTTTTCTTATCTGCTGTAAATAAATTATTTATGTAATTATTATTTATTACAATAATTGTATTTTACAATTATTTTTGTAATAATTGCTTCATGGAATAATTATTTATTACAATTATTTCAGTAATAATTGCTTGTTGTAATAATTTCTGTAATAATTATTTGCTATTGATTATTGTTAGCTACGTTAATTGCGGTCTATTGCATTAATTCATGTCAATTGTGATAATTGTGTTAATCGTCGTTAATTGTGGTGGTAGTCATTAATTGCATTCAATTATGTTAATTGTCGCTAATTGCAGTAGTCGTCGTTAATTACAGTCAATTGCATTAATCATCGTTAATTATGGTAGTTGTCGCTAATTGTGGTAGTTGCCGTCAATTGTGTTAGTTATCGTTAGTTATAGTCATTTGTCATTAATTACCGATAGTTATCGTTAATTGTCGTCAATTGCGTTAATTGCAGTTAAACGATATCAAACAAGTCATTACTTGCCTGAGGGACATTTCAGATATTTCTCATATCAGAAGCTGCAGCCAACATACCTAAAAGTCAGACAGTCAAACATCAAACCTCTTCACCTCAGCTGTTCAGCCCAGCCGAAAGCTGCTTTTAAGAAAAGCCACAGCCGTACCAAACAAGTCCTTAGGAGTGCGCTCGCTGCTCAATGCTCACTTAAAAATAGGTGCAGCTTTACGTGGAAGGTTGTCCAAGCACGATAAGTTCTTGGGTAATGTTACTGGGCGTACGTACGAAGCATCGAATGCTTCACTTCGAGCACATGTTTCCTTATGCCATCAAAAGCATCAAACTCCCTTACACTTTGACTCGTGAACCTTCTAGCATTTCTCTTTTTGACTGTGAGTCCATGACGGGGAGAGCGAAAGGCAAAGCTTCTGATCCCTAATCTCTCTCTCTCTAGGAACGACAAAGGCTTGCAGCAACAGCACAATGCAGAAGAACAACACCAAATAAGAGGTGAAGGGCGGTCATCACGCCAACACCTTGTTCCTCTCCGTTGATCTGTTGGCCTGTATATACTTGCATCTAAAATTAACTATAAATGCAGCTATCCTCTATTGTTTCTGATGATGTTGCAGTCCGTTGATAACAATGTTGCGGCCTGTTAAAAACAATGTTGTATACTGTTCTTTGAAATATTGTATCTATAGAAAAAAGTGTTGCATCTGTTGAAAAAAAAATATTGCATCTGTAGGAAAAAAATGTTGTATACTGTTCACAACGATGTTGCAATTTTTTCCGACGCGTTTTTTCCAGATGTTTTGTTTTTTGTTTTGTGATGTTACAACTGTTGTCCGAGGATGTTGCACCTGTTGTCTAGGAATGTTGCAACCATTATCTTAGGATACTGTAACTGTTGTCTGAGGATGTTGCATGCAGTGGTGAACTTAATCCCCACATTAGCACCCTGTACTGTTGTTTCTTTGGCCAAATTCGGTGGATGTCAACAGGATATACACATGCAAACGTGCCTACAAGTACAACCAAACAAGTGTTGGGCCCACATGGTATTGACAAATCTTCTCTCCTAGTATACTCATGGGTATGTGTAGCATTTGTCTGTGGAATTACAGCACAAGGAAAGAATCGCAGATTGGCTCGGGAGTCGGGACAGAGTCCTACGCGATTTAAACAACACGTTACGTAATTGGAGGCAGGTGCAACTCGAGCGCCCGATCCTAGCCTCCAAATCGGACGTTCGGGTGCTAGTATCACGCTAAGTTTTTACCGCGGGTCGTCTCAAAACAAAAGGTTTTTACCAGAATGAGTTTACTCACCACCAACCAAGAGCATCAATTGCATTTTTCCCAGATTGTTTGTCTATCCATCGAAGGCATAAAGTTACACAACCTACACGCACACTCCAAGTTTTTGCCCATTTTACACAAAGAAAAAAGAAGAAAAAAAAAGGGTTGTTGCCCACTGTCGCACCTCGAACAAATGTCACAACCAGAGCTCTCAGAACTTTACCGGGCCCCACCTGTCAGCGGACGTGACCGTCCAATTCAAACTTCCCTCCATATCTGGCAACCATGCATGCGACGTCGTGACAAATGTGCAGAGGGGGAAGGAGGCCTGCGCGACCAATCTGGGATGGCTTTCCAAATACGCAGCTCCACGGTGACCGGACGCCAACTGGGCTACCCATTCTGCTAGTGAGAGAGAGACGTTAAGACGGGGGAGTATTCGATGGGCGTTAGCCCGTTACGTTTCTTGCTTGAGCACAGCACAGCACAGCACCCCCCCGGGGGTCTCGGGCGTTTAATTCGAGGCTCATGCTGCGGTTGATGACACGCACGTCACATCAGTGATCGGATTATCTGTGTACACACTGACCCTGGCCTCTTCCTCGTACCTCCCTGTTCCTTCCTCGGCTATTCCTCTTGTCTCCTACGCAGACTGGGTGCGGGGTGCGAGCTAAAGGCGCGATTTTTTCCCCTCCGGCGAAGTTGCGATGTTTTGGTGCGTGAAGAATCCTTCGAGCCTCAGAGCGATGGTTATGGACCGGTCCATCCTGTTCATCTTCTTGTTCTGTTTATCCTCTCGGTTTGCTGGTAATCTCCATGATCTTCTTCTGACGTGTTTGTTTCTCTTCTTCTTCTTAAATTTTTCTGCGTTTCCAAGAATCGCGATTGGTGATTGTTTCGTCGTGTTTCTTCTAGCAGATGCATATGATCCGATGGATCCGAAGGGGAGCGTCACCATCAATTGGGATTTTCAGAACATCGACAGCGTGTACACGGTGCGCATACCTGCTTGTGAGTTTAGTATCGCCATTTTTGCTGCCTGTAAACATCCCAGTCGATGCACCTGAAGAAAGATTCAGACATATCTCTCTCCCTAGTTGCTAGCAATTTTTCGTGATTCAACTTCTCCACGTTTATTTCCTTGGGTGAATGAAACTTTTGATCTGTGCAGCCGAAATGCAACGCTCCCGACCCTGACAGAAAATTCGACATTTCTGCCACTAAAACAGCCTACAAATCAACCGAATCGAATTCCTGTGTGTGCAGGTCATGGTGAGCATCCACAATTACCAGCTGTACCGCCACGTCGAGCAGCCGGGGTGGCAGCTGAGCTGGGCGTGGGCCGGCGACGAGGTCATCTGGGACACGAGGGGCGCGGAGGCGACGGAGCAGGGCGACTGCACCCGCGTCCTCGGCGCCGGCAGCGCTAGCCCCCCGCATTGCTGCGAGAAGCGGCCCGTCATAGTGGACATGCCGCCGGGCACGCCGTACAACAAGCAGGTCACCAACTGCTGCCGCGGTGGCATGCTGTCGTCCCTCACGCAGAACAACAGGACGGCCGCCGCCGCGTTCCAGATGTCCGTCGGCAGCTTCGACCAAGACAAAGAGGGACCCCTGAGGCCGACCAACTTCAGCATCGGCGTGCCGGGTTACAGCTGCAGCAACGCGACCAAGGTGGCCGCGACAAGGTCCAGGATGGACAGGCACCGGGTGGTCCAAGTTATGCGTACGTAAGCCTTTTCTTGACCGCGAACGATTGTTTTATGGCGCGCCGCCGCCGCGCGGGGCATTGAGTGAGAGTCCTGAGTGATGCTTCTTGCCGCCGCCGTGCAGTGACATGGCGGATTACCTGCTCGTACTCGCAGTTCAGGGAGGCCGCGTCGCCGTCTTGCTGCGTCTCCCTCTCGACGTTCTACAGCAGCACGATCGTGACGTGCCCGCACTGCAGCTGCGGCTGCCCACGCTCCCCCTCGGCGCCGCAATGCGTCAGGCAAAGCCACCCATCTTACTTACACTGCCTAGCTTCTTCTCGTGCTTTATACTACAAAGATGACGCTGTCTTTCTGATCTGTGTACATTTCCGTTTGGCCTTACAGCGAGGGCGACCAATCGAAGGCGCTGGAGCTGCCGGACGGCGACGGCGACGGCGACGGCGACGGCGACGGCGACGGCGACGGCGAGCCGGCCGCGCCGATCGTCCGGTGCACCGAGCACATGTGCCCTATCCGGGTACACTGGCACGTGAAGATCAACTACAGGGAGTACTGGAGGGTGAAGGTGACGATCACCAACTACAACGTGATCAAGAACTACAGCGACTGGAACCTGGTGTTGCAGCACCCGAACCTCCGCAGCCTGACGCAGCTGTTCAGCTTCAACTACCAGCCTCTCGTCCAGTACGGCACCACCAGTAAGTGCCACTCACTTTACAAGTTAGCATCGCAAGTTCAAGAAGGAAGAGTGTAAAATTAAGAATGGGATTTTGCAGATGACTCGGGGATGTTCTGGGGGATGGAGCACTACAACGAGATGCTGCTGCAGGACGGGAATGTGCAGACGGAGATGATACTGAAGAAGGATATGAGCGACTTCACGTTCTCCGGGGGATGGGCGTTCCCGAGGAGGGTGTACTTCGATGGCCACGAGTGCGTCATGCCGCCGCCGGATCAGTACCCCTCGCTGCCCAACGCAGGCTCGGACACGCGCGTCTCGGATTTGCAGTGGTTGCTCATCGCCAGCTCTTGTCTGCTGTCGCTATCTGTATTCCTTCTCGTGTGAAGGGCGAATTTCCCCTTAATACAAGGGGCATAACTCAGATTAATTTCTCCGGGGTAAAAAATGGTTACAGGAACGAGACAAGTGCAAAAATAAGCAGACCATGCCAACTAACGATGCTGCAAGTGGTACGATGCAGAAAGCCAGAAACCTTTCAACTTGTGAGAAACATCAAAGTGAAACGCAACAAGCTAAGTTTTTCACTTTCTCTTACTCTTTTACGGTACCAAATCGATACGAACCATCCAATGGTTTTGTTCCGTGGATCATATTAGTTATGATTAAGTTATACTTTCCCTAATATACTATGAGTACAAATTCCACGAGGGGTAAAATTGTAATTGTCTAACTGAGTTTGAAATGAACACATATGAGCGACTAGTAATAGATTCAATGAAAAGTTCATAATACTCTCACGAAAAACTACAGAGAAAAGTCTATTATGTCATTAACAAATCAATGAATAAATTTAATTTTACTACCATCCCTTCATACTGGTAGAAGGTATTGTAAAAATTCCCCCTTTTTAAGGGGTTGCTCTACGAATTTTTAGGATTTAGATCAGATCCTTATTTTCGGAACACGAATCCTACGTAGAGCTCTCTCCTCCTTAACAAGAATGCAATGTATGTGTTAGTGGCAGTAGCCAAAGCTCTATGTCCAAGTGGCTAGGAAGTCTAGTCGAGGGCTCAAACACATTAGGACTTGTTTGGGATCCCAATTCCCAGCCGGGATCCCGGCATATTTCCCGGGGAGACGTGGCCCGTGGAAAATTTCCCTGGGATAATGTGAGGTAGCATTTGGACACACATGGAAGGGGGAAATTACCGAGCCAATCCACGGGGATCCACAGGGAGGAAATAATCATGTTGCCAGGCGTGGAAATTTTCCTCGTGTTCATCGCGACGCAGCCTCCTCCTTCGCAATTGTCCCCCCTCCCCGGCCTCACCTCGCCTCCCTCCTCGAGCTCCGCCTCCGCTCTCTCCTCACATCCGACCCCGCCCCACCGCCTCCTCCCCATCCGCCTACCCTCCTCCCCGACACCACGGCCGCCGCCCCACCGGTCATGGTTCTCCCTCCCCTACCCCCCGACAAGCGGCACCGCAGGGAGGAGCCAAACCCACCGCAGTCCCCTAAGGCCCCCTTCGAGGTGGAAATGACAGCTGCGGTCGTGGTCGCCACAGCGGCGGCTGCAACTGCAACCAACGAGCGAAAAGAGGAGTGACGGCAGAAGCAGCGTGATGAGGAGGGGTTGTACCTACTAACGTTGCTGCTGCAGTGTGTGGAGTCGGTGAATGCAAACAACCTTGATGATGCGCACCGAGCGCTGCTGGAGATCGCCAAGCTCGCGCTGCCATTGGTGGAGGCGACGCGAGCCAATCCTCCTTCGCCGCACGACACCGCCGCCTACGCCCATCGTGTGCACCGCCTCCACTTAGCCACGCACGGCGTCGCTACCGGCACGCACCGCCAACCCAGTGGCACAAAAAAATGGTGATGGGGATTTTCCCTACCTCTGCCCAAATGGCGATGGGGATTTTCCATAGGGTTCTCATGTGGCAAAGGAAAATACGACCTGGGGCTACAGTGCCCTTGAAATATTCCCCCAGCATCCAAACAAAGCCTTAGGGAACCTACGTCTCTTAGCACACAAAAATGTGCTAAGATGTACCACATCACATTCATCCTATCTCTTTTAACATCTCTCTATCGCCAACATTTTAGCACCTAATTATACTCTATAGAGGGACCACTACTTAATTACTTTAACTAGAAACAAAATTTGCCTTACAAGTCTCATCTATGTTTTCCTCCTTTCTTTGGTATTTGTGCTTCGAGCAAGATGCAAATGATAGTGCTTGGCCTCCATCCCTTCACATGTCCAATTAGGGGCGGATTCATATAGAGCTGAGTGGGAGCCCACTCAATTTTGATCCGAAATGTTATTGGACTAATTTGTACCGTTGGTGTCTCCACTAATCTTAACTTGCTTTTTTTGTCCCGGGTCCACCCCAGTACCCAGCACAATCATGACTCACCTAGCATCCAACGATGGAGATGCTCTCAATATCTAGAAAACAGCGGATCACTTATCAATTCAACAACAAGCGGAATTTCATGGTATTTCACTTCTTTTTTACTTGGCATGTTGTTGTAGAAAAAAAATCATGGATGAGGATAATAGAGTGGAGCAATATCCAACAAAAATTCTAACTCATATACAATTAGCTGGGCTAGGGGAGAACAAAAAAGTGCAACATGTTGTGCAATACGGTGACACGGGTGGATGATGACGGCGAGTGTCAGTGTTTTGGAAACATTGTATATCATGGGCATCTAACACTACTGCAGAAAAGGTCATCACAGACGGTTCCATGAGTCATCTGACTTTATAGGTCAGTAATGATATGAGGTCATCACAAACGGTTTTCGAACCTTCTGTAATACATACTATCACAGATGGTTATTAACGCAGAACCGTCTGTGATAGTTGATGTATCACAGACGATTCATCCTAAAGAACCGTCTGTGATAGTTGTTTCTCTATAAAATTTCCAATCAGTGACAGTTTGTGCCTTTAAAACCGGCTTCATATATATACATAGTTCGTAGTCCCTTGTTAGCTAACTCGAGGCCTGAATTCAGCTAGCTAGCTCACACCTTGGACGTTCATCCTAAACACAGGTGAACTATGGCCTACTTCATCGAACCTGATATACTGGAGTGTGTGATTTACTTCATACAATCCTCCAAGTTCTTGTAGAATCCTCCTAAACCATGGCCTCAGAGGTAATAGCAGTAGAATTGAACTTGGAGATTTATAAAGAAGAGATCGGGAATGGAATAGTAGGACACTCGAACGCAAGGGAGGAGGCGGACTCGGGGAGGAGGCGCGTCGGGCTCGGGGGAGGAGGGGCGCCGGGTTCGGGAGAAATAATATAACGAGATAACATATAAACATGTAATTTCTATAAGTCAATTAACCAGGATAAATTGCTCAGTTTTGAATGTTTATGATTGCTTTCAGATGTAGAGTTGCACAAGATGTAATCTTGGTCTTCTCGATAATTGCTTAGTTTAATTAAATGTGATAACAATATATTAGACTTTTGAGCTCAAATAATGCTTCACTAGAATGTCAAGAAATAACTTCTAAAATAGTAGTTTTATACTTTCACTCATCAGAAGATCATTCAACTAACAGTGTGCAGAAATGCTATATTATCAGATTAGCCAATTAGTAACTAGTTAAACAAAAACTGAATAGAATCACTAATTTCAAATACTAGACAGAATCACTAATCTCAATAAAATAGCCAATCTGCTATCAGTAAACCAGCAAAAGTACATAACACAAATTTTGACAAATTTCAACTAAAAACAAAAAATATCAGAACTAGCTGCTTAGTACAAATTGACAATGAGAAGGAATCTAAATATCCCAAGTCTGATAATGCTATCACATCAATTTCATAATATGACAAATATCCTCATCAAGCAATTACCAAAACCCAACACAATACTAAGTCTCCCAGTGCTAGTTAAGATGGATTGAAATACAACTAGCACAATACACTTAGTAAAGTAAATCAATTCTGAAAAACAGAAACAACTCACGAAGGGATGGCTAGAACCACCAAGGATGCACTGGCCGATTGCACCTCAGAGCAAGAAAGGAGGTGCGTCGGGCTCGAGGAGGAGGTGACGCGTGCTCGAGGGAGGGGAGGAGGCGAGCTCGGGAAGGAGGCATGGCTGGCTCGAGGAGGAGTTGCGTCGATGGCGACGACGACAGGCACGGGGAGGGGTGGAGGCGCACCAGGCTCGGGGGAGGAGGGGCGCTGGGTTCGGGGAGGTGGCAGCTCATGCTCAGGGAGGAGGCGCGCCGGGCTTGAGGAGGAGGCACCGACGAGCTCGGGGGAGGAGAAACCCAATCGTTTGAGTGGGTGGCGCGGACAAACTATAGAGTCCGAATATACATAGGGTTGTAAAAATAGATCCGTTTGTAATAAATACGCATCACAGACTGTTCTAATAAATAACAATCTGTGATAATAAACATTCTCATATACATAAATGCAAATTCAAAATATATGCCACATTCACATATTAGTAAAGCATTAGTTTGAGCTCAAGGTTTGATTTGCAGTTGTCATATTTAATTAGTGAAGAATATTGACAAAAATAGGGAGGAATTATATCTGAATATTTGCTAAAAAT
Source organism: Ampelocalamus luodianensis (assembly GCA_036346255.1). NCBI lineage: Eukaryota > Viridiplantae > Streptophyta > Magnoliopsida > Poales > Poaceae > Ampelocalamus > Ampelocalamus luodianensis. Next base: position 52,642,319 of record CM070623.1, read on the forward strand.
ATGCTAAAACCTCTATTTTTACGACAATATGCTTTATTTCAAGTAGTTCAACACCTTTACAAAGAACTTAACGTACTCATGTCTAATCCTACACCATTGCTGCAGAAGATGACATAGTCGTCTCACACTACCGTCACACCGCATCTGGTGCTTGTGCACCGTTGGCCGTCCTCCGATAGTGCCAACACCTGGCCCTGCGGCCCGCCCATCTTCTTCCATATCGCCGTCTGGACTGCGTTTGCAGCGAGCCTCTGGCACCGCTTGCACTCCTGGTTGGTCCTCTTAGCCGTCTCGCACCCACCGTCGCCCGGCTCACTCTCGATCTGGCTGATGTAGTACTTTTCAACGTCACACACCTCGTCGGCTGTGTAGAGGAGGAGGGCGAGCACGTAGGGCACGGTCTTGTGACCGGCGACGACCGCCCGTTCGAGGCTGTCGAGGCCGCGCAGCATGTCGTAGTGCGCGAAGACGAGCGTGAGGCCGACAATGAAACATATCTGGGTTACCGGAACCGACCAGGTGGTTGATGACGGCGATATAGCACTCATTATCCAGCCATTTCATCGTCTCCTCCCGTTCCAGCGCCACGCGTCTCCCCATGGTGCGCTCCTTGGACGCTTGTATATGGCCTTGCACGTGGTTTGTAGGCTACAATGGTTAGTCATGGGCTGAAGAGAGCTCACGGTCACGTGGTCGACGATGTCGACGATGACTTCGTGAAGAAGAGCGATGGCGATCGCCGACCTCCTCGCCTTGGTCGTCGCCATCATGCTCCGCATCCCACCATGGCGTGTGATCAACAGTACTAACCAGTTGCGTACGTATTGATCAATATTATGTGTCCTTATCATGTCGCGCGATGATCATTCTTATAAAACAAAGAGTAACGCTGGTGCGTGAGACAAAGAGACGCGATCGCGAGACAAAGAGACATATGGTAACGCGACGCGTGAGACGAAGCGACTTATCGTAACGTCGACACGCGAGACGAAGAGACGCATCGCGCTAGAGCTGAAACATTGAATTATCACAGACGGTTATATTTAAAAAACCATATGTGATGTTTGCAATCACAGACGGTTCTTATTAAAATTCCGTCTGTGATGAGACCTTCAGTTTGAGTTGTAAAGATAGAATTACTTTCCCTGATAAGATAGGAAAATGAGCTTTAATCGTATTTATGAAAAATAATTCCCGAAAAAGACGACGATGCTTTGGTTATCAACAATTTATTCAGAGTAGATTCTAATAAATCTTATCCGTCGGACTTCCGTCTTTATTCATTTAATTTGGCCACAAGTTGTTGGCCTATAAATAACCATTAAAAAGGCAGAACTAAGAAAAAATCACTCATAAACTTTCTATCTTTTTTACTTTCATTTTTTCTTAAAATTTCCATCTCCATGCCCTTTAGTAAAACAAAATTCACGGAACAAATTGACTTTTCGACCACCGTAGAAAGAACAAATCTATGGATGACTTCAATTAAGATGGTCGAAACATCAGTTTAGTCTATGAATTTGAATTATTCAAGAAACAAGGTGTCTATCGGATTACATATCTTCTAGTAAAAGAATAATATCCCTATGATCAAGTGAGCACTTCTATTGATGTGTAACTTCTGATCAAGTGAAGTGAAGTATATTTCTGCTTTTTCTATTGATTGGAAGTTACACATCAAAGAGAGTGAAGTTACACATACGAGAATAAGGTGCATACCAAATTACATATCTTCTACTTTTTTCTGTTGGAGATCAACTTCGACCACTTTAAAAGATCAATCCCGAGGAACTGGTCGAAATCGATTAACCAGTTGTTTCTCGTTATGACGGTTCCAAGAAATAACCGTCTGTGAATTTAGTAATATCACAGACGATCTTCAACATGAACCGTGTGTGATACTTCACAGACGGTCTTCAACATGATCCGTCTGTGATATTACCTCTTCACAGATGGTTTTTAGTGTAGACACTAATACAAACGATCGCTAAACCAAAACCGTTTGTGATTGTATTTAATACTGACGGTTTTGGCAAACCGTCTGTGATAAGACGTCCAGTATTAGTATTTTTGTAGTAGTGTAAGTGGCTAACTTTTTCTTTAAGGAATGTAAAATGGCAAGGCCTTGTTTGGAGAACATTCGTAGGAAGCACCAAATTCAGTAAAAGTACATGTTTTGTTTACGCTATACGTGGCAGAAACCACTCCAATTTTGCTTGGCTAGTGAACCAGGCTTGGACGTGAATCACACAGGGTTGACAGGCACGTTCTAGCCCAGTCCAAAACCAACGAAACGACCCGCCGTACCACGCCCAAGGGTTTCGAGTTCGGCCGCGTCACTTTCGAGCAAAATCGAAAGCGCAAGCCGCTCCTCCGACCGGCGACCGCACCACATCCACACCCACTAGCCACACTCTTCTACCCTCGGTGAGTCCCCGCGAGGCGCCTCCACCCCATCCATCACTTGGTTCAAAGTTGCAGCGCCGCCCGGTGCCAATAGAACAACAAGAGAGCACCCGAACACGGAAAACAAAGGGAAAAATCATACGCTCCCCTCGCTCCCAGGCCCAGCTCAAAATTTTCCCCTCCTCTCCACCCTTTCCCTAATCCCTACCCTCCCCTCCCTCTCGAATCGCCGCCTCCGCCGTCGCCGTCTGCGCCGAACCCTAGCGTCCAGCAAAAGCGTAAGTCTGCCCTCCCTCTCTCTAATTTCTGCAACGGTGCGCTGCGAATCGCGCGGAGGCGCCTCTGCTAGGCTACTACTAACTGGGTTGTGCTTGGGGGGTTGGGGCTCCCCGTAGCCTCTGCACGCGGGGCGTTACGCCTCAACGGGAGCTGCTGCAGGCTGCAGCTCCTATGCCCTCGGACTCGTTTGTTTTGCGGTGCCGAGTGTCACAATGTGTTGCTATCTCCGCTTGATTTGAGTTCTCAGTGGGTTCCCCAGGTGGAAGGTTTAGTATACCACCCCCAAATCTTATGTTTATGTTAGATACCGCATGCCGGAATGGTACATTCAAATGTCTCACACAGTTGCTCTACGTGAGTAGGAGGATAGCTTGAGGCTTTCATCTGTATTTTATTCGATTAGGATGTTTACAACATGCAGTTAGGCTCGTAATGGCTCGGGGTGCATGAACGGGAGGATGTGCACGTTAGACTGCTACAGTACACGCTCAAGTGTCTGATTCATGAGTTGGCTGGTATCTAATGTTTTATTCCGTCGTTGTAACAGAAAAAAAAACCTAGCTCTAGCAGGTTCCTTCATTGCTTAAAAGTAGAACGCTTATAGGTGGTGTTGATAGTGTGTGGTAATGAGATTTAGACCATGAGATTGTGTTGAATCAGCTGTTCTAGTGTGGTGCTTAGCATGTATTGGTCTTAAGAAGTATGGTTGATTAATTTTGTTGTATCTCAAAGGGCCTGCTCACTAATCTGAATTATACTAGTCGCTGTACTCTCCAATTGTAAAAGGGCCGTCAAGTGACTTATCTGATGTACTGCGTTCTACTTTCAGAGGTGATAGTATTCACATCTTACTGTTTGTTCTGAAATCAATTGACTTTTGCAGTCCAAGTGAGCAAATACTGAGGATCCTGAGCACATTTCACAACAAATCTTCATTCCTATGAAATGTCACTGCTTAGTAGATTCTTCTACAAGAGGCCTCCTGATGGATTACTGGAGTTTATTGACAGGATGTATGGTAAGTTTCTAAAGTAAAGTATTGTTACATTGGTCACCTTATTTACATATGTGATATTCCAATTGATTTGTCATCTTACCGTATTCTGCAGTTTTTGATTCATGCTTCTGCACTGAAGTTTTGCTGCATGGAATGTACCCAGTCTATTTAAATGGGATTCTTACAGAATTGTATGAAGAACATGAAGAGTCTTCATTTCTGGCAATTAACTTTAGAGATGGAGATAAGAGAAGCCAGCTTGCTGATATCCTACGTGAATACGATATTCCAGTCATCGACTACCCCCGCCATTTTGAAGGCTGCCCTGTGCTTCCTTTATCTCTTGTTCAGCATTTCCTTTGTGTCTGTGAACACTGGTTATCTACTGGGAACAACCAAAATATTATACTACTACATTGTGAGAGAGGGGGCTGGCCATCGTTGGCATTTCTGTTATCTTGTCTTCTTATTTTCAAGAAATTGCACAATGCAGAACATAAAACTCTGGACATTGTTTACCGAGAAGCCCCTAAAGGCTTCCTACAGCTCTTTTCTGCACTCAACCCAATGCCTTCTCAGCTCCGATACATGCAGTATGTAGCCAGAAGAAATATCTCTCCAGAGTGGCCTCCAATGGAGCGGGCACTTTCTTTGGATTGCCTGATTCTTCGAGCCATTCCAAGTTTCGATTCTCATAATGGATGTAGGCCATTAGTCCGAATTTTTGGGCGAAATCTTCTTGGCAAGAAAGCTAGCATGACCAACATGATTTTTTCAATGCCTAAGAATAAGTCTTTGCGTCACTATCGGCAGGTAGGTGGTACATGGAATTCAGCATGAAAATATTGGTTGTTTTGTATTACTGTATCTTTGAGTTTGCATCAATCTGCAATGTTTTCATGCAGGAGGATTGTGATGTCATAAAAATTGATATACAATGTCTAGTCCAGGGAGATGTTGTTCTGGAGTGTGTACATCTTGATCTTGATCTGGAAAAGGAAGTTATGATGTTTCGGATAATGTTCAATACTGCTTTTATTCGTTCAAATGTGCTAATGCTGAATAGTGATGATGTAGACATACTCTGGGGTTCAAAAGACCGGTACCCAAGGAATTTTAGAGCAGAGGTAAAAACAACACACCTACTCTTTGAAACTCCCCAAGGAAACAAATCAATTACTGACATAAATTTGGAAGTGCAGGTGCTGTTTTGTGAAATTGGGGGCATCTCTCCTCCAAGAGCTCCAACAGCAATGTTGAACGGTGATATGAAAGGTGGTTTACCAATTGAAGCCTTTTCAGCTGTTCAAGAACTTTTCAATGGAGTTGAATGGATGGAAGGCAGTGACAGTGCTACTTTTTGGTTGCTCAAAGAGTTCTCAGCAAACTCGCTGCAAGAGAAATTTCAAAAACTAATACTCAGCGACATGAAAGAGCTTTCAAAGTTCCAAGCTAAAGTTGGTCTGCAAATGCCACTAATGTCTCCGCTGGATTCCGATGAAGAAAAATATTCTGTGGCTTCTGATTCTGTTTCTTCAGCTGATCACGAGAAGGTTCAGCATGGTGGAAACTCATCTGACTCAGAGAACATTGATCGCGATCTTACCACTGAAGATTCTGAATCCATCGGTATAGCTATTCACACAAACCATATTTTGTTGGACATTATGAGTTATGACTACGTTCGATAATTTGTTGCAATATGTCCTTTAAGAGAACTTTGCTCTGTTGCTGCACCTGGTGTTTCCGTGCTACCCATTTCCCCAGCACTGAGCTCTTCTCCTCCCGTTCTCTCTATTTTCTTCACCATCTTTATTAATTTCTGATTCATAACCATCACATTTTTTGTAGCTACTCTCTCGGTGAACACTTCATCTCCGCAGCCGCCGTCGCCACCACCACCACTGCCTCCTCATGGTAGATTTTCTAGCCTTTCAACTGAGCAAAATCAGCTGCGACCAGAATTACAGCAGGAGTTGCCAAGTAGCAGGCAGCCGCCGTCGCCACCACCAGCAGCAGCAAATGGAAGCAAACCTATTATCTTGGCACCGCCAACGCCGCCACCCACGCCACCCACGCCACCACCAAGTGGCAGCAAACCTGTTTTCTTCCCACCGCCACCACCACCGCCACTGCCTCGGATTAGTAATGTATCTTCTCCACAGCCTCCACCACCACCACCGCCACCGCCACCGCCACCCCTGCCAAATTCGAGGACAGGACCACCTCTACCTGCACCAGCTCTGCAGCTACAGAAAAATGTTCCATGTCGTTCAGTCCCACCACCTCCACCTCATGGAATAGCTAGCAAATGCCCTCCTGCTCCCCCACCCCCTCCCCCTCCCCTTCCCTCTTCTAGCAGAACACCTAGAACTGCTGCTACTACTCAGTCAAAAGGACCACCTCCACCTCCACCTCCAGCTAGTCGAGCTAATGGCTCTGGTGCTCCATCCCCACCCCCACCCCCACTGTTGCCCACAGGTGCTATTCAAAGGACTCCTCCAGCACCACCACCTCCTCCCCTGATGACTAGAAAGAAAGCTCCTGTACCACCGCCCCTGCCACCTCAAGCACCAAAACCTCTTGGGACTGCACCCCCTCCACCACCCTTGCATGGAGGAATTGGTGAACCAGGTCCACCATATCCCCCAAGCTCAAAGATCTCAAATGCACCTGCACCACCACCTCTGTTATTGGGAAGGGGAAGAGCAGCAACTGGATCAGCAAAAGGTCGCAGCATTGGATTGGCGCAGCAAAGTAACCCCCCAAAGAAAGCTTCATTAAAGCCTTTGCATTGGGTGAAAGTTACACGAGCAATGCAAGGAAGTCTCTGGGCTGATGCCCAAAAACAAGGAAATCAGGCTAGGTAAGTGCTATAAAAAAATACTATAGCATGAATTTTTCTATTCTTAATATGTCATCATTTCATTTTGCACATATCGATTTACTATTGATGATTTTGCACCATTCATATCACTAGTTAATAAAATTTGATATACATTGTTTGTGGACTATAATCATGTTGCTTTTTTCTTGACTAAATGAACTGGGTTGGTGTATCTGTTCGTCTTTCATCCTAAAATCTTTTTCTTTGAACCTGGGTTTGGAGTTCCTTTTTTATTTGTTTAACATGTGGACAATGTCTGCATTGAAACTGTATTTACTCGTGAGCTATTTTTCAGGGCACCTGATATTGATTTATCTGAGTTGGAGAGCTTGTTCTCCACTGCAGTTGCAACCACTGCAAGTGAAAAAGGAGGAACAAAGCGTGGTTCAGCTATTAGCAAGCCAGAAATTGTTCACCTTGTATGAAAACATTATTCCCCCTTAACATCTTCCCTAGCTTGATTTATTCTCCCTGCCTGGGTGAAATTTCACTGATTTACTGTAGAGTGATCAAAAGTTTTTGACCTGCTCATGTGCTTCTACTGAAGCACATGCATCCATCACACTTGTTTCATAACTTTGTTCTTTGGTTATTCTATGATATGTTGGAATTTGGAACTCTAATTTGTCCTACCTTTCTTTTTTTATTAGAACTATTGCATGATAATATGATATACATTATTGCTGCTCTTTCTTCAATAAATCTATTTATCTTGTTCTACGTAAGTGCTCAATTGATTAACACCGAGGCTACGCGAGCTCTTTGAGTTCCATTTAAAGAAACGCACAATAAAGTAAGGAATTATGGTTTGTCGTATAAATGGTACCCCCTGCTGCAATCATTTTCCTTTTTAATTGAATTTTGAATAGTTTTGTCTTTGGCATTTGCTTGCCCTGTATGTTCGTTGCACATGACAGGCTTCTGTTTTTTCTTGATTGATATATGTGATGACTTCAATTATTTGCAATCAACACCATTCTGTTCGCATGAGGAATTAAAAGAAATTATGCTGTTCATTTCATTAGATCACGAACTAATTGTTCCTGTTAGTTTTATTTCAGGTTGATATGCGAAGGGCAAATAACTGTGAGATCATGCTTACAAAAATTAAAATGCCTCTTCCTGATATGATTGTGAGTATTCTTTGTGACTCAACCACTCTCTACCCTGTAATTTAAAAAAATCAGGCACATCAATTTCCTCATGTGGAATATTGACAAGTCAGAGATTTGTGCTGTGTTGATGACTTAGTTATTTATGCCATCCTTAATATCTAGAGTTTCTATTCATATTTCCTTTCCTTTTTTTTAGTGTCTGCTATTTCCCAATTCAATATACAGTTAATATATCTTTGTTGATCATCTTCATTTACAAAGATTGCTGTCATATAGCCTAATTATACAGCCAAAAGAGATGTAATAACCTATTGTTGTATTGCTTGATGCATGATAGATTTTTGTCAATGCAAAAAAACAAGTATGCTATAAGATATTTATGATGTTTCTTGTTTGAATTGCATTCGCCATTCATACAGTGGTATCGCCTTCTTTGGCTAAGCCTATAAAGTACTGAGAATTTGGTCCTTACCTCACTTGGTGAATAACTTGTACTACTGTACATAATTATCATCTGTGCAAGTTATTGCTAAGCTGTGTTAGATTTCTTGATGCATGTTTTTTTAATATTCTAAGCAATTTATCATGCCGATGACATTGTTAATCAGTTAAACATGCTGCTATTAACAAATTGCCTGATACTTTATTTTGCACTCCTATATAATTTGCTTTTGTTAACTTGTTGTGTCTGGCAGGGTGCAATCTTGGCTTTGGACACTTCTGTTCTTGATAATGACCAAGTGGAAAATCTCATTAAGTTTTGCCCTACAAAGGAAGAAATCGAGATGTTGAAGGTGCTTCTGTTTGAACGATTTTTTTGTTGTACTTTATGATGTGTAACTTAAACTTCTTTGTTCACTTAGTATTTGATATCTAATGTTGCTTTATCCTAATGGACTTCGTCTTCTTTTTTTTGTGGGGGTTTCTGAGCTCAGAACTATAATGCCAACAAAGATATGCTTGGGAAATGTGAACAGGTTGGTTTAATATTTTGGTTGCATATAGTATCCCATTTTGAGTATTGATGGAAGCTTTAAACTATGTCGTAGTTTTTCCTGGAGCTAATGAAAGTTCCTCGTGTGGAGTCCAAACTAAGAGTATTTGCTTTTAGAATTACATTCTCAACACAGGTCCGTTGACCCCTCTCCCCCAGCCAAATCACTTGGATTATCTTATTTTCTCCATACCTTGCTGTTTGTGATCGAGATGCCCAACTTTTTGACAGGTAGATGAGCTAAGAACTAACCTAACCACCATAAATGATGCAACTAAGGAGGTACTGCGTTATACCCTGTAAAATTTTGAGATATGTTCTCATTTTTTCACTGGCTTAATTGTTCACTTTATGCAGGTCAAAGAGTCTCTGAAATTACGGCAGATAATGCAGACCATTCTTACATTAGGGAATGCATTGAATCAAGGAACAGCTCGAGGTATCAAATAATTGTAGAAAAATCCCATAGAATGCCTTTTCTCTGATAAATTTGCCTGATGTGGTTATCGGCTGAACAGGATCTGCTGTTGGCTTCAGATTAGACAGTCTTCTTAAACTGTCAGATACTCGATCTAGAAACACAAAGATGACACTAATGCATTATTTATGCAAGGTATGCACTTGGCAATGAGAAGTGTTATTAACATATAGTTTCACATGCTAAAATCCTTCCATTTGATCTTTACTGCTGAACATACCTTGCAATAATTCAAAGCTGGTTAGAATTCAATATCTTACTGCAGTTCTGGTGAACTTTGCCACCTGTTATGCGCTCTAATATGTCACAAGATTTTTCCTATACTCCAATAGCATATCTACATGCTGTTTTCTTGGGAAGTTTTAAAGTAAACCCTAGAAGAACACCTCCCAGTGTACGATTATCATTTACATCTCCTTTTGTTTGTTATCATAAAAAATCCCACATGCAAATGGTGATGTGCTAGTATTCTGCATTTTACTCTGGCAAGTTAATGAAAGATTAGCTCTTTTTGACCCAGTTTCCTACTATATCTACTTTGAACGTCAAATCCATTCAGCAGCCTTACGGCCGTTAACTGTTAGTCTGTCACATGTTTTTGCCAGTTTGTATACATAACTTAGCTAATTTCTTTCCATCTCTATTACGTGCTAGCTTCTTGCTGAGAAAACACCTGAGCTTCTTGATTTTGACAAAGACTTAATTCATTTGGAAGCAGCTTCTAAGGTACTGTAATAATATTAAAATATTGCAATTCTGTATAACTATCAAGGTACTTATCATATATGTTGCACCACAACTGCATTTGTTAATTCCCCCAGATCCAATTGAAGTTGCTCGCGGAAGAAATGCAAGCAATAAACAAAGGTCTTGAGAAGATTGAGCAAGAATTAGCTGCTTCAGTGAATGACGGTGCAACATCCGTTGGCTTCCATAAGGTAAGATATATATTCCCTTTTGTGTATTTTTAACAGTTGTTGGAAGGTGACAATATTAATTCTGTTTACAATTAGTCCATCGAAGAACTGAGAGATTACTCATTAGGTCAAGAAACAACGAATAACTTGAAACTGTGTTATTACCAATTGATTCAAATTACTTGTTTCCAGATATTGGGTGAGCACTTACTAGGTTAAATTACTTGTTTCCAGATATTGGGTGAGCACTTACTAGGTTTCTGTATCTCTCTTATATGTAATCATATATAGCAGACTGCAGTATAAGTGCATATGTATCTGTACCATTGATGCACTGATCAATTATAGAATGCCAATGTAAAACAAGGGCCTCAGCTTTACATGCACTATGCACCTCTCAACTATGTCTGACGAGGCTGTGTGTCAAGTGTGTACAAAAACAATGATGATTCTTTTGCAAGTGAACTGAGATCAGTTGCTTTTACAGGTATTGAAAAGCTTTCTTGAGGCAGCAGAGGCTGAGGTTAGGTCCCTCATTTCCTTGTATTCGGAAGTGGTGAGTCCCTGCCTTAAAATCACTTTTCGTATGTTTCTGAAAGATCTTGATAGCATTAGTTTTGCAGGGAAGAAATGCTGATTCCCTAGCTCAGTATTTTGGTGAGGATCCAGCTCGCTGCCCTTTTGAGCAAGGTTTGATGTGGCCTTTGTAGTATTTCACCGTTTTACTACTCATTGTTCTCTTAATTACATGCATATACGTACTCATTACGTTCCCTCAGAATATGTAGTGATGAAAGTGGATCAGTGAAACACCTGTGAGAAGTCTTGAACTCTTGATTTCCCCATTCCTAGGCTGCTGATTACACAATGATAAGAAAAACACTAAAAGTATTGTTTCTTGGCCCTTGAGGAAGTTTCTCTAGTACTGTCAGCTTCATTCTCCCGAAAGGTCCAAAACTTTTGCTTATCGAAATTACCCTTTGTTTCTATTATGAATTGGATCGGCACGCTTCTGTCTGAATGACATGATCTTATTTTTAGCACAAGCTGTATTTACTTATGGATGTTTCCCTGAGAAATTCTTGCTCTTCTATTTTCAGTTACATCGATTTTGGTTATTTTCATGAATATGTTCAAAAAATCACGTGATGAAAATGCTCGAAGTGTGGAAGCTGAGAATAAGAAATTGGAAAAGGAAAAGGACAAAGAAAAGGCAAATACATCTGCTAAAAAAGGCTTGGAATGAGACTATTGCTACGCTACGCCAAAGTTCCACTTTGTGAGACTGGACCATGTTCCGTGGAGGAGCTGCCGCTTAATGTACTGTACACCAGTACCTGCTTCTGCTTTCGATGTTCAATGCAGTATATGCAGAGGTGTATTGTCAGGAAGCTCATCGGCTGGGCGCCATCCGTTGAACGGTATTATCTTAACTGCATCTTCACCAGTAACCAAGCAGTGTAGTGTTACATAAGATGTTTCAACGATTGCAGTCTGCATGAAATCCCCGTTTCAATTGGTGTATTGTCAGGAAGCTCATCGGCTGGACGCCACCCGTTGAATGGTATTATCTTAACTGCATCTTCACCAGTAACCAAGCAGTGTAGTGTTACATAAGATGTTTCAATGATTGCAGTCTGCGTGAAATCCCCGTTTCAATTGGTGTATTGTCAGGAAGCTCATCGGCTGGGCTCCACCCGTTGAATGGTATTATCTTAACTGCATCTTCACCAGTAACCAATCAGTGTAGTGTTACATACGATTTTTCAATGATTGCAGTCTATGAAATTCCCGTTTCAATTTTAACATGTGCATTGGTGTTCTTTCCACCAAAAGAATGTGCCTTCTTATATATAGAAGTTGCGCTGGAAGCTTTTTTAATTTAGTGGATTCAACGGTTATGTTGGGATGCATTTTCCATGCTTAATTTAGTGGATTCAATGGTTATGTTGGGATGCATTTTCCATGCTTATTTTACTTATTTATTTTTGTGTAGGTTGCCTTGCGGATTACAAGATATGGAACTTTGGTGATTATCACCAACCGGGATCGACGGGGAGATGGCTGAACAATGTGCAGGGAGGGCTGGAGGCCGTCGTGCTGCTGTAGTTTTGTTGTATATATAATAGCTACTGGGATATAGCTGTCTTACTTGTACACAAAATTAGCCCAAGCGGGAACAAAGCAAACAACACGATTGTTGTGAAACGTTTTGTGTAATCAAGAAACAAGCAAATTAGAGCCGTTTTTGCCAAGTCGCAGGCGATTTTTTTTAAGACTTTTATGCAGTGTACCACCGATAGTATCTGATCAATGCTTTATGCTAACTCACAACTAGACATTTCAAGGCACTTATGCTGATATGGCGTTGGAAAAGGAGGAAGGAGTTTCGGAGGGGATAACCGGCGAAGAAGGATGCCCTCCTAGGACCGGCCTCTGATCTCGCCAAAACTAGGTGAGGAAGTTTAGTTTATTTCTTGATTGATCTTTCCAACTCACACAAGACTGCCTTTATAGATTAGGGAACTCATATTTAGAAAGTTACAAGATAAGGAAAGCAACTAACAAAATCTCTCTCAAGGAGGCAACTAATTAATATGACTTATCTCTCAGATTTAGAAAGTCACGAGATCAGGAAAGCAACTAACAAAATATCTCTTAAGGAAACAACTAATTAATATGACTTATCTCTTACTAAATAATTTGATCTCTTGCCAGATCTGCATTGCGGCTACTAGCTAGCCCCAATGTCGTGGCCCCATTGCGCAGACGGCGTTGGTACGTCTTGCCAACAAACGCTTTCACAACATTACCTTCCTCTCCTCGAAATAGCTCGTCCTCGAGCTGGAATAGGGGGTAGCACCATCGAAAGTCCTCCAATTGCTCCCACGTAGTGTCTGCCGAAGAGCAACCTACCCAATGAACTAACAATTCCCAAGTGTCGCGGTTCAGTTGAGCCCAAATAATAGACAAAGACGATGGGACCACACCACCATGGATGATTTCCGACAGCTGGCCAGGGACAACAGGTGTGGGCCCTTGGTGCTTCTTGAGTAAGGCAACATGGAAGACATTATGTATGCCAGCCTTAGCAGGAAGATGAAGACAATAGGTCACGATCCCAATGCACTCCTCAACTAGGAAGGATACATAAAAATATGGAGCTAACTTGGAGTGCCACTGATTGGTCATGGCAGCCGCAGCATGGTGTTGGAGACGAAGCCACACCCATTCACCTACCTCAAACTCGATTGCCTGGTGATGCTTGTCATAGAGTCGCTTCATGTAATCTTGGGCTTGGAGTAGACACTCCTTAATGTTGACGAGGAACTCATCACTGTCTCTCATATGCTAGTCAATTGCTGCCACATGTGTCGTATTCGGTTGATAAGTTAATAAGGTAGGAGGATCCCGACCATAGACAACAAGGAAAAATGTGGTGCGCAGTGATGAGTGGTACGAAGCATTGTAACAAAACCCCGCCCAAGAAACCCATTGGAGCCACTACTTGGTTGGTATTAAGGGACTAACATATGTGCTAAGATGTTTTAAGGTTTAGTCCCAAAGTTTGGATGATGCCATTGAAATAGCAATGCAAGGATAATAAGAGATCAACATAGCTCAAGGCGAATGTATCATAGTCTAAGGATCATTTTATAGTATTTTATCAGTCTCAATGTTTGGAGAAAAGACTGGATTTGTAGGATAGATGTCGTACTATTAAGAGGAGTCAAGGCTAGTAGCTTGAGGATCTATTTATATGCCATCTTGATCAACTAGAAGTCATACATTGCATTTGTTTTGCTTATGGAAAGCCATATTCCTTGATGAACTGTTCGAGAAAACCACGAAAAATCGATTTGACCAATGTATTAAGTGATAAGCGGTATTAGTCCCAAAGTTTGGAGTCATTGAAATAGCAATAAGGATAATGAAATGTACATGACGGTATGTATTTTCTTTGAGCGTGTTTCAAGGCTAGTAGCTTTTCTTGAAACCCCAAAATCGATATGATCATATTTTATGAGCGGTATTACCGCAAGTCGGTAATACCGAAATCTAGTTGGCGGTATGTATTTTCTTGTAAACATGCTTTGGGGAGCTTCTCTTGTATTGCAAAAACAGTATGAACGCATTTCCTGAGCGGTACTACCGTAGTATGGCAGTACCGAGTTTTACATGGCAGTATGTTATTTCCAGAGATGATGTTTTCTTATATTTTTGTTTATCTGGAAATCGGTAGTGCCGATCTAGCCGAGCGGTATTACCGATGTACGGTAATACTGATTTATAATTGGCGGTAGTATCATAACTTTTTCGTAACAACTAGTTCAGAGCATTAAATGCAACTGTTTCGACCGTTGATCATGTCGAGCGGTAGTACCGGGTTTGTATGGCGGTATTACCGCATATCCTGAATTTTTCAGGAGTACGATTCAAACGGCTAGTTTGGTTGGTGAGGGATATAAATACACCCCCACCAGCACTAAGCCAATAACTTTTGAGCATATTCACTCTCATTGAATACATTTGAGCTCTTAGACACTCTCTACTACCCATTTGCTTTGAATTCATATTTTGAGGTAGTTGAGAGCATTCAAGTGCATTGCATCATTAGTTGATCTTGTTGGCACTTGAATTTCCTCAAGCAAACACTTGGTTTATTACTCTTGGTACTTGCCGGCATCTAGACGGCTTTGGAGGAAGTTTGCACGGTGAGCTCTTCAAAGAAGATTGTAAAGAGTCCCGACAACGAATTGTAAAGTGGTGTTGTGCTCACCACCTCCGGAGAGGAGAAAGAGCAACTCTAGTGATCGAGGGAAATACTCGTGTGGAGCCAACTTGATTTGTTCAAGTTTTCTCAACATAGACTAGTGAAGACCGGCAAGTCTTCCATACTACAGGAAAAACATCATTGTCTCTATTGTAGTTTATTCTTTGTCTCTACTATTTTCACATTTATATTTCTAGCAATTTACTTGTGTAGAATTGCATAGCTCGAATTGTATCTAGTATCTACATAAACTTATAATTGTCTTAAAAAGCATAGTAGTTCTTTTATTGTATTTGAGCTAGGAAGTTGTGCTAAGACAATCAAGATTAAAATTGTTAATTAGTTGAAAAGTTTTAAAAACCTCCTATTCACCCCCTCTAGTCGGTTATACTTGATCCTACAAGTGCCTGTATGGTGCGAGGCTTTGGCCACACCTAGATTGCTTCCACCTTGTCAGAATCCATGGCCACGCCTTGGCCAGAGATGATGTGGTCTAGATAGGCCATGGACTCCTCGCCAAAGAGGCACTTTGACTTCTTGAGAGCTAGCTTGTGGTGACGCATGAGCTATAGTACCGTGCGGACCTGTTGGAGGTGTTCTGCCCAAGAAGAACTATAGACCAAAATATCATAAAAAAACAAGGACAAAGCAGCGAATGAAATGATTGAGGATGTCGTTCATGATGGATGCCTCTAGTCTTGGAGATCAGCCGGATTTTGCTCATCATTGAGACCCAGCTCTTGCATGATCTTGTCCAGTGAATCTGGAACCCTAGTTGTTTGCCTGGGGATTCTCCTCCTATTCTTCGACTCGTTATTAAGAAGACAGATTGGTAATTTCGCATCTGATAAGTAAAAGTGGTAAATAAACTTCTTTGCTCGTGTAGGAGATTAAAAAAATGTATGTAATAGGCGTAGTTATATCTCCTCTATGTAATAGGCGTAGTTATATCTCCTCATTCTTTCATAGAAAGTGAGACAGTAAGGCTTAGGTCAAATAGGAACCCTCAATCCCTACTATCCTAATTCTGCTCTAGCTCCAGGACAAAGGAAAGGGGAAGACTTCCTCTAATAAAGGAGGAAAGGAGAGATTTTCATTAAACCAAAAGCCAACTAAAGAATCAAAACCGATATAGTCGACAGTCAAGGTACCAAGACCGAGCTCGTTGCATGTCTTGAACTTCCTCATTCGAAACCTGAACCTATATGTTCGTTTCATGTCTTCCACTCTATACACCACTCCAGGCCGCCAAGGTTTGACCTTTCACATTATTTATTATAGGGAGGCCTTGTGGGATCTTTCAATTGGTGTATGAGTGTCTGGAATATCGTCGGGGCATTTGTCAGGCCAAAAGGTATGACCAATAATTCAAAATGATCCCGATGCGTGCAAAAAACAGTCTTCTCAACATCAGGACCATGCATCAGTACTTGATGATAGCCGTTTCACAAATCCAACTTGGTGAAGAAATGAGAACCATTGAGTTCGTCCAAAAGCTCATCGACGATTGGTATGAAAATTTTGTCCTTGATGGTCTTGTCATTAAGCGCACAATAATCCACACAAAAACGCCAAGACCCATCCTGTTTCTTGACAAGCAAAATAGGTGATGAAAACGCAGAAATACTCTCTCGAATAATACCTTGCTCAAACATATCATCACATTGCTTCTCGATCTCGTTCTTCAATAGTTGAGGATAGCGATATGGACGGACTACTACTGGAACTGCGCCCGGTAGGAGATGAATGTGGTGAACGTGTCGGCGCTGTGGTGGAAGCCCTCGTGGCGCCTTGAAGACGCCAGTGAACTCATCCAAGAGGTCGGCCAGCAATTCTTGGTCGGTGAGGGCGCATGCTTGGGCTCGGTCAGCTCTACATCAAGGCTAGTCCATGTCACCCGGTGATCATCCCGCCAAAATGAGATTGTCAGCTTCATGAAATTCCATAGTATGGGTCCCAGAGTACGGAGCCACTGAATTCCAAGTACCATGTCAAACCTGTCGAGGGGAATTACGTAGCAGTTAGAGAAGAATTCTTCTTCATCAATAGCGAATCGGAATGAGGAGAATTGGTTTGATTTGGCAGATACGAGTAAGCTCTTTGATCACTAAGATTTTCGAATCGACCTCAGTACGAAGCTTACCCAAATTGACCTCTTTTTCTAAAAAGAAAAGGAGTTAGAGAAGGAAAAGAAAGTTGTTGAAATGAACAATCTTGAGTGAATACTTATTGTTTTTTTTTTCATCCTGCAGCTCGCAAGCTATAGAATTTGCCTCTTAAAGGCTCTTCAGTATGTCTTCTTTTTCATCCTTTAGCCTTTGCGCCTCAGCTTTTACATAGTCATGTTCATCGATCAAGGTTCTTTCGTCACTTTTAAACCACAAAGGTTAAAGTAGATATGAGTACTGAACGAGTGATTGAAATAAAAAAGACTACTTGTAACAGTAACTTACCATCTCACTACTTGTTCACAGAGTTCAGCCTTCCGCTTTCTCAGCAACACTAGTTACCTATGGTATTCACTAACAGTAGCAACTTGTTCGAAAGCTCTCTGAATAAAGAAATACACAATGAGGAAAAGAAAAACCCCAATATATAAATATTTGGTATCAAGTACTTACATCGATGGTTGACCGAGCAAAATGGGCTTACACCATCTCGGAATCCTCCAGTTTACGAAACCGGTCGACTTTGTCCCACCATATTCTTTGAAGACGCTCGTCGTCAAAGATATGTCCCCTGTTGAGAACATCCTTAGAGTGTGGGACTCGATCACGAGACCTAAACGAAGAGTACCCGACAGTCGATGGTCTAAAGAAATCGGGAAAGAGGTCGAAAGAGTCTTCTACGTCTTCTTCTTCATTGTTGATAGAAGACACGACTCCACCTTGAGGACCCGGAGGAACATCCTCCACGAACTCCTTCCCGGCGGCCTTCACAAGGCACGCCTTTTGGTCAGAGGAATTTTGTCTTCCTCTGACTCATCTTCGACAGCCTTTAATTCGACCTCTTGGTCGTCTTGACGGTTTGCCATGCCTACTTTCTGCAAAAGTCAGAAAATAAATATTATCAAGTGGTCAAATTTTATGACTACTGAACCCTAAAGACGAAATCAAATTTTGATTACCTTTAGACGTTCTTTCCTTTCTTCCTCGGTTACAACCACTAGGATTTGAGGGGCACCTATTGTGATCGTAGGTGCCTTCTCACAAATGAATTTGACCTGAGCGTCATTTTTTGTGTGAAAGACCTACAATTACGAAGATATAATCAACAATCATGCTTAAAATTTTAAAAAGAGCTAAATTGATTATTACTTTACCTCCTTCATAATCCCTGGTCGGGTCAGTAGTCCCAGAGTACTTCCACATGGGGTGTACTCGATCCTTTAGGGGACTAATACGGCGCATGATGAAGTCTTTCACTATGTGCCATCTGGTCTACCCCTCTTCCCTGAAATCCTTAATGGCTTGGATGTAGGGGATGATCCGATCGAGATCGCTTAGAGCCGAGTCCCAAGACAAACTCTTCTCTATGGGCTTCCCCGTGAAGAAAAGACTATCGTCATTGGACAAGGTCCAATAGAACCACCTCTTCTTCCACCCTAGACCGGATGACTGGGTAAACATCTGAATATACTCTCTCGACTTTCCATCGTAGAGCTTCAGTCCGCAGCTGCCTGCAATTTCGCCGTGCTTGCCTATCCCGTGGTAATACAGGAAGAGATCCAAATCTGAAAGAATTCCCAAATAGGCCTCGCACAGATAAACAAATACATTCAACATTGTAATGGAATTGGGAAACAAGTTCACCAATTTCACCCCAAAATGCTATAGTACAACCATAAAAAGGGTGAGTAGGCAGTTAAAAACTGCATTCGCAGTACGCTTGGGATACTAGAATAGTGTCCTTCTCACCCGAGGGCCAATGCTGACCCTCAGCGTTGGTCTACTTCACGAAAATGCGTCTTGGGATCTTCTCTGCTACGACCAGGGCAGTCAGCTTCTCCACATCCATCTCAGATTTCTCCTACTTGGAAACGGTCCAGGCCATTTCTTATGAGTGAGTTTGATTTGGATTTGGAAGAATTTGGGGAAGGATTGCAGATTTGGTTGGCTGCGGAGAGAACGAAAGCTCGAGAGCAGTTGAAACAAATGGAGAAAGTAAAAACCCTAAGTCACACCCTTGGTAGATATTTATAACCGCGGGTCTGAGTTAAAGATCGTGGGAACTCGACAGCTATCACCCCTTCGGGAACCGCCCCCAACGGACAGATCTATGATAGTCGATTGGCATTCTTTAATCTATCCGTTCGGGAAAAGCAGTTCTGTCTTTTCAACTCAAGTAAAATTACCTTCTTAACCAAGTTAATTTCTGGTCAAATAAAATACGGTCGGAAAGACTCTGCTTCAACCACTATTTTATGATCTCTTTTCCAAGTAAGTTACTTTCACTTGAAGTTGGGGGGCTAGATGACGAGGATCTAATAATTCTCAATTAATTAAATTATTTATCTGTAATTGTAATTATAGATAGCAATATTTTCATGTTATTCGTTAGGATACACATTATCATTAATAAGAGAGAAACTTAGTCGAGTGGTTGTAAACTATTTTACGACCACCCTATATGGCCGTAAGTTCTTCTACGATTACCTAGTTGTCGTAAGATTTTCTACGACCACTTGATGATCGTAAGTCTTACTACGATCACTTCATGGTCGTCAGCTTTACTACTATCAGATCGATCACGACCACCCTATGGTCAACAAAGCTGCAGACATGTGGGTGCAATCGACTAAGAACACTTATGCGATGTGTTTAATACACACAATAGTTAATATGCAATGTTATTCTCTAGGATAACTGCACGTATTAAGCCTTTGTCTCTAACATAACTGCAAGACGATGAGAGAGGATTAGTATCTGACAATAACCATTACTAAATGTGTGTATTTCATCAAATGGTGAGACGCCTCTTGATACGGGACAACTATCACCCCTTCACACGCTATTTAAGGAGTAAAGCCGGTAGACAGAGGACAAGGACAAGGACAACAAACACAAGACAAGTAGCGACAAGATCAGCAGACAGAAGTCATTAAGACCTAGTTCTAGTGATTTATCCCCTGTTGTAAAGCATAGCCAATACAACAAAACAGGAGTAAGGTTATTATTCTCTCAGGAGAAAGCCCAAACCTGTATAAAATCTCGTGTCTTTTTCTATGTGGTTTAACTCAAGGAGAGTTCCCAGCATTCATTCGTAATATCGATACTAAACCATCGACAACCTTCATCGCGTTCGAGTGGTAGTACCACTACTAGGCGGCACCGATCAAGTGGTAGGATGTCAACCACACTTTCTTTTCTTCCATGGTTCGTTGCCCACAAAAAAATTGCTTACACCGATTGAGCTAGGGAAGAGGGACTTCTTCGTCGTCGTAGGTTGGGAACGACTGAACGAGAGCTTGTGGAAGCAAGGAACGGTGCGCCTGTCCTCGTCGCGAGACATGGGGTCTAGTGGCTTGCCCTTGCTGACCCCACTGGTCGTCATTGGGAACGCGTCCGAGCTACTAGTCTTCCAACTAGCGAGGACTTGGTCACGAGCGACTTGTTGCGCCTCGATGCCGCTGACCTCCGTCATCAGTGGGTCGAGTTTTTGGAACACATCATCTAGGGTTTTGCTTTTCTCCATGGGAAAGAGTGGTGGTGAGGGCTCTGATACCAAATGATATGACATCGAAAAAGGAGGAAGGAGATTCGGAGGGTATAACTGGCGAAGACGAAGGATTGCCCTCCTAGGCACGACAGGACTTGTTCCCGACCGGTCAGGAGTCTCTGATCTTGCCGAAACTAGGTGAGGAAGTTTAGTTTATTTCTTGACTGATTTTTCCAACTCACACAAGGCTAACTTTATAGATTAGGCAACTCATATTTAGAAAGTCACAAGATAAAGAAAGCAACTAATAAAATATCTCTTAAAGGAGACAACTAATTACTAATAGGAAAAAGTCTATTTTACACCCCTGAACTTTGCACCGAGTCCAAAATACCTCATGAACTCCAAAACCGTCTGATTTGCACCCTCGAACTGTCAATACCAGATCAATTTACACCTTACGCTGGTTTCATTGGTGGTTTTGGATGACGTGATAGCCACATCACTAGTTTTGGATGACGTGGCGTCCACGTGTACCTATTTGGTTGATGTGGCGTCCACATGTCCTCTCTCCACGGTCCGAACATGCCATGCACGAGCGGCGCTGGTGGGTGTGCGCGGGTGCATGCGGCTCCGGTTCGTCACCAGCGAGCTAGGGCGCAGCGACGGCGGCTAAGCACAGGAATAGGGAGCTGGCGAGGTGGCGGAGCCGGTGACGGGGTGGCGGCGGCGGGTGGATGGGTGTCGTCGGCGGCGGGTGGTGTAAAGCGGCAGCGGCGGCGGCTCGGTGATGGTGTCAAGGAGGGTCCGATGGCGGCTTGGGCCAGGGAGGGTGAGCACGGGTGGCTCGTCGGCGAGCCATTGGGCTCGGACGGGAGGCGAGAGGAACGAGGTGGCGCGGATCTTTGGGAAGGCGCGGCGGAGGCGGTGAAGAAGTCCAAATGCGGCGGCTGTGGCATCGGATCCTCGAGGGAGTGCTTGGCCAGCGGTGCGCAAGGGTGGAAGTGCATGGCCAGCGGTGCGCGTGCAGCACAGGCGCGGCTTGGCTGAGAGGATCCGCCTCCTCTCTGCTCTAGATCAAATCGAGCTCTAAGGCCGCCAAACCTCTGAGCCGCTCATCGCCGTCCTAGCCTCTCCGGCGATCCCCGACCACCCACAACCACGTCACGACGCGCCATTCATCACCACGAGCAATTACCCTCCGCCAATTTGGGGCTTAAGCCACTGAAGAGTCGCGCGCTGCCCTTCTTCCCCGACCATGGCCAAATGCACCGCCGCGACTGCCATCCCCACTCCGGTGATTCTCCCTTCGATTACTCCCTCCCTAAGCAGCTCCTAGCTTGCCTCTACCTCCCCCGATCACTCACGTGTGCTTTCTTCCTCCACAGCGACCCCTCCACGGTGAAGTACCCCACGCCGCCCCAGGTCGCCGTGGCTAGCTCGCTCCGGCCACCCTCCGCCTTCGCTGACTACTCGGGTGAGTTCCCCGCACCCCACTCGTACCCATGCGCACCCTAATTTCCCTCCTTTTCTTCTCTGACACCGCCGCACCATGTCGCCTCCACGGCCGGCCGCCGCCTGCGCACACGCCACCGCTCTACCCCGTCCTCTCAGCCGAGCCGAGCCGCGCCGTCAACGGCTCCGCCACCTCGTCACCAGCTCCGCCACCTCGCCAGCTCCCTGTTCCCGTGCTTAGCCGCCGCCGCCGCGCCCTAGCCCACCGGCGACGAACCGGAGCCGCACGCACCCGCGCGCACCCGCCAGGCCGCTCGTGCGTGTCATGTTCAGACCGTGGAGAGAGGACATGTGGACGCCACATCAACCAAATAGGTACACGTGGACGTCACATCATCCAAAACGAGTGACGTGGCTGCCACGTCATCCAAAACCACCAATGAAACCAGCGTAAGGTGTAAATTGATCTGGTATTGATAGTTCGAAGGTGCAAATCAGACGATTTTGAAGTTCAGGAGGTATTTTGGACTCGGCGCAAAGTTCAAGGGTGTAAAATTGACTTTTTCCTTAATAATAACTTATCTCTTACTAAATAACTTGTCTCTAGATTAGGCAACTCATATTTAGAAATTAGAAAGTGACAAGATAAGGAAAGAAACTAACAAAATCTCTTAAGGAGGCAACTAATTAATATGACATAAAAAATAATTAATATGACTTATCTCTTACTAAATAGCTTGATCTCCCGCCATAACTTATCTCCTTCCATATCTCCATTGCGGCTACTAGCCGGCCCCAAGGCCATGGCCCCATTGCGCCGGCAACATTGGTACGTCTTGCCAATATACACGTCCACAACATTCGCAGCTTGACGTTACGTAGACCAAAGATACATGTAGCACATTTTTACTGCTTGTATACTAGCAAGTACAAATCTGGTTCTTATTTCTCTCTACCAGTGTTTTTTTTAACCTGGGGGCCGGTTTGGTGCCGAAATTTTCAATTTTTTTGTTTTTTTCGGATTTTAAATTTTTAAAAAATCAAAATAAAAAATTCAATCAAATTCGATTTTTTTGGAGCAAAATTCAAGCAAACTGAATTTTTTGAATACGGTTTGAATTCCTACCGGGCCGATATTTTGAACCCTGCTCATTACTAAGAGATATACGTCTTTGTTTATTCATTCATCAATACTAGTTTCTTGAGTTAATTTCATTCACTCGTACCCAACAAGTCATCGCCAATTTCTTGCGTTAAATTCATTTCCTTAGCCCGAGGAAGGTGAAGACGAATCCGACGTAATTGAAACGGTAGAGGTGGCGCATCATCGCGATCTTGCTCTCGTCCCACGGCGGGTACCTGAGCATCAGCTCGACGAGGTAGCCTCTCCTCAGAACCGCCTTCTTGTGGCTGAACATCTCGAAGGAGTACTTGCCGTGGTACTGCCCGAATCCGCTCTTCCCGACTCCGCCGAACGGCAGCGTGTCGATCCCATACTGCAAAAGAAACCATCAGAAAAAACCGCGTCTAACAATCTGTTCGTACGCACAGTAATGCTCTAGCCGTGGCTAAAAATTTGTTTGCAGTGCATACTTGTACAACCGCGTCGTTGAACGTGACGCTTCCCGACGACGTTTCCTCCACGACCCGGCGTCTCAGCGCCGCGCTGTTGGTGAACGCGTACACGGCGAGCGGTTTCGGCCGCGCTCTTACGAAGGCGATGCTGTCTTCAATCTTCTTGACCTGTAATCAGAAGTAGAAGGCATTTCATTCTGCTGCTTGTGTTTGGTTGTCTGGCTCAGTTTAAGAAAATGTTGCAAACTTGCAGCAGCAGCACCACCAGTTATGTACCGTGATGATCGGGAGCAGAGGGCCGAAAATCTCCTCGGTCATGATCGCGGAGTCGAGCGGAGGGTTCAGCAGTATCGTGGGCTCAATGCACCTGTAAAAATTTTATGGGGGAGGTCACACTTTGGAATGAAACGAGGAGGTAAGTAGACCGAGACAGTAGCCACAGGAAGCACGGTTGTGTTCAGAGTTTACAGGTTCTTGGCGTCCAAGGTGCCGCCATACAGGATGGACGCCGCCACCGATGGATCCTTGAGAAGGTTGCTCAGCCGCTCGAAGTGCCGCGCGTTGATGATACGTGCCATGTGGTCCAAGTCAGGGAAGAACCTCTTCAGAGTCGATTTGAGCACCTTAATCTTCAGAGGAAATAAACACATTAACATAACAAGAAACGTCAGATACAACGCGGTTCTCGCATGACTCGATTCGTGCACGGCACAACAAAACACGGAGAATAGATGTGGGAATTAATCGAAGCGCACCAGGATGGGCACGAAGCGCTCGTCGACCAGTACGTAGTCGATGGATATGCAGGCCTGCCCGGCGCAGGACGACCACTTGGCCCCAATCACGCGGTTCACCGCGATCTGCACGTCCCGCGCGCTGCCCATCGAGTCGAAGATGCACGGGCACTTCCCGCCGAGCTCGAGCGCGACGGGCGTCAGGTGCTTGGCGGCCGCGGCCATCACGACGCGCGCTATGCGCGGGCTCCCTGAGGCGCGCGGCAGGAAGCCAGAAATTAACGGCGTACGCACGCGTGATCGACCGTGCGGAACGTTCGATCGGCGAAGAGTTACGATTCATGTAAATGCAAGCTAGTTACAAGTGGTTTGTGGAATCAATAGTGGTTGAGGTTAATTACCGGTGAATAGGACCTTGTCCCATCTGTGCTCCATGAGCTGCTCCCCCACCTCGGGGCCGCCCTGGATGACCTGCACGGCCGTGGCGTCCATGTACTTGCCGATTTTGTCGCGCAGGAACCTGGCGGTGGACGGCGCCAGCTCCGACGGCTTCAGAGCCACGGCGTTCCCGGCCGCTATGGCCCCGATGAGCGGCTCCAAAGAGAGACCTGCACACGAGTGAACGTGTGAATACTAGCCCATCTGCCTATGCTAAAAAAACGTGCACGACCAATACATGCATGGTTTCGTGCGTGATTAGCCGAACAATTTATGACTTGTAAAACTCTGAGAAGTGTAACTAGAAAGTGGTCACTTTTGGTCAAGCTATCAGAGTACGATTTATTTATTGTTTTAGTTTTTGCCCCTAGCAAACTAGGGCAGTACCACTGTCTGCCCAGGTGGTAAATGCGCTGCATCCAGCGAGCGATTTTGACGAAACCTTAACCGGGCAGTGTACTGCTTGAGACGCGGTACGGTAGCGAGGTGCATTCGACGTGTGCAGGATCAGATGAAGAGATCAATCATCTATGCTGTTCATCTCTTGATATTAATACTGTCGTTATCTATTGGCTCTGCTAGCGCCAGTATACCCATCAGACAGGTCACAGTTGACAGCTGCTACTAAAAATCGCTCTCTTACACTGCAAGCACTGTCGCTGGGCATGTGCGCCGAACTAGTGTACGCCTTTGCATTAAAAGTGTGTTGCTCATCCGGACAGTTGGCAGGACTTAACCCCGCACAAATTAAGGCACATGGATAGTAGTAACATCTAAAGCTGGTTATCAAAGTTGGTGACCCCTCTGTTGGTGCCTCGCTGAATGAGAATACATTGAAAGGGACAGTGTTTTTAGATATGTTCAAACCTTCTTCGGAGAGAATAGCAACCATACTCCTGTGTTCGTGTATTGAATGAGATTATAACATACAGTGCGTCACTAAAACTATGAATGTTGTTAATGACCTCTATTTTTCTCTATCTGTCGGCACTGCCCCTCAAAGCGTCGAAGGTGTGACAATTGTTGCTCATCAGGAGGCGCCTTGACAGTTGCTAGAATCCGCATGTTGATAACGGTCGTTGTCAGTGAGATGTCCTCCTTACACATTCGTCAGACGGTTATTGTCAAAAACAGAGAGATAGATGCAATTATGTCAGAGACCCAAAAGTACACGTGTTGCATTTGTTACAACACATAGTTGAGCGTAGTGTGCATGGTCTTATTGATAAGATAGGACCCACATATCTGTCCGTGGGACTTATCGACCAGAAGATGTTCATGATTCAACTTGGTCGTAACAACCTTTTCGACTAGAGGTGGTCATAACTTGAACTGGTCGTGGTAAGTAACTCCGACCAAGGGTATACTGGAGGGTTATTAAAATATCATTATCTATAATGAATATTATAGATAAATAGCTTTATTGATGGAGGATTATTCAATCCTCGTTATCTTGCCCCCTAACTTCAAATGAAAATAACTTACTTGAAAAGAGATCGTAGAATAGTAGTCGGAAGAAGACTTTCCGAATAGTATTTACCAGAAATTGACTTGATCAAAGAAGATATTTTTACTTTACTTGTAAAAATAATACATTTGAATGGAAAGAGGATGTAAACAGTCACCTATGATTTCGCCAGTTAGGAGCAGTTCCCGAAGGAATTTCAACCGTTGGGTTTCCCCTCGATTTCCACTACAGGCTGGTGGGTATAAGTAGTCACTAAAGGGGTAAAATTAGAAAATTTACTTTCCCCAATCGTTTCATCTCCTTTGAGTTCTTGCCTTCTCTGCCACTACTGAAGCTCGAAATCCTTCCTCCTAAATCTATAGAATTTAAGCAAATTCCTTAGAAGAAATGGCTGGATCCATGTCTAAGTGGGGCAGTCGAAGATGGATATAGAGAAAATGACTGCCATGGTCGTCGCCGAGAAGATTCCTTCAACCAGACCAAGACGATCTTGATCTGGTTGGAGAAATAAGTGGTTCTACACAACTGTCACCCGCGAGGATCATCTATTCTGTGTGGGCAAGGCCATAGAGAAGAAGATGTCCTCAGACATGGCTCGAGTGGTTGAAATCGGATTGCTCCACAGATCCAGGTCATCAAGGACCTGAGAGATAAAGAGCTGACTAGATGGCATGTGGTGAGAGCTTTCATGGATTTAATTATTGATGGTACAAGTGCCAGTGAGACTGAAAGGCATAACATTTGAAGTTGTTGAAAAAATCCCGATGCGAAGGAAAGACTTGACTGTCTATGATGTGTAACTCCCGATCAAGACTGATGTTCTTATCGGAAGAAAGCAGCATGTTGAACAATTGCTTACTAGTCCACCGAGAATCTTGAGCAGTTCAGACAGGCTGTTAAGAACGGAGTGAGTTATGCCTTGGTATAACTCAAAGCATACGAGTGCACCCTCTACCTTCTGCCAATCGAGGCCTACTTCGAACGCACCGAAGAGCAAGCCCAGAAACTTGCCGAAGAGTCTAGATCAGTCAGAACAAAGGTTGTAGAAGAGATTCATCTGAAGTCTCCTTCTAACATGTCATGCAAAGTGCATGTAAAGAAATATTTGATCTTTTGGAACATATATAAACATTCATTTTCCTGCTAATTGCATTTTTTAGTAAGTCAGTAACTCATAACACAAAAATAGAAATGATAAATAAAAATAAACACCAAGTTATAAAAGTTATAATTATAACTTCTCCCTCGGCTGTTTGGATAGTTAAAGTAGATGTACTATGGAAGTAGTGAAAAAGAGCTTATTTAAATTCTTCCAACCACGTTTTTGAACCTAGTCTCCTTGTATTGGCAAAAGAGTTATGGACAAATCGACGCTAAGAAGCTCTTTCTGGTGAACAAAACCACGTGTAGAGAATAGAGACTTCGACTAGATGACATCGCCTTTCTCCAACCAGTGTAAGAATAAACAAGTGTTTAAAGTGATCAGAGGAAGAATAAAAACTTTATCTCGTCAATTAATTATGTAAAACGACAAAGAATGAATAAAAATCATAAACTTTGTTGAAAGCGTAAAGCATAAGAGTTTATACATAGAACTTTATTAACTGGTCAATATTTCAAGAATTAGAGAGAACTCTGTCATCTCATATTGCCAATTGTATCGAACCCGGCCGCGTGACTACGACCACTGTGTAGGGGAAAGCTTATTCCAATTAGACTGGGGTTGAATCTTTTTCAGGACTAAGTTATCTACAGTAAGACTACGATGTTGGACCTTACGGTCATAGTACTTGCGTAGGACTTATTAGTAGATTATCGATCGTATTTAGACCTTGTTCCTCTTTTCTTCGAGAAGATTGGTGTCATCAGTTCGGCGTTGTTCTTGATCCAAGCCATTGAAATTTTCAACACTTGCGAACCGATTTTTTAGTTTTGGTGGAAGCATAGACTCAGCACCGTAAACTAGGAAAAAGAGCTTTTCGCTTATAGCCCGACTAGCAGTCGTACGGATTGCCCAAAGTGATGAAGATAATTCTTTCACCCAAGCCCCCAAGCGTTGTGCAAGTTGATCGAAAACTCGAGTTTTGATTCCCTGTATAATTTGGTTATTTGCCCTTTCGACTGCCCTATTATTTTGTGGATGGGTAGTAGAGGCATAACATAATTTGGTATCTAGTTCTTCACAAAATTTCTAAAATTTTGCACTTCCAATCTAGATACCATTGCTAGTTATGATTCTACTAGGAACACTGAATCAAATTATCACACTTTTCATCATAAATTTCTTAGCCGCTTTTGTTGTTATCCGAGAAACAAGTTCGGCTTCGATCGATTTTGTGAACTTATTGATTGCCATAAAAAGATACTCGAGGCGACCTATGCCTTTCGGAACGGTCTTAGGATATCTAGAACCCAAGTTGCGAAAGGCTAAGAAAGTTGAATAGTTTGCAATGCTTGAGTTGATCAGTGTATATGCCTTCTATGAAATTGGTATTGTACACACTTTGTAACAAGCTCTATAGCATCGTGGAGGGTTGTTGGCTAGTAAAAACCTTGTCGAAAAGCCTTATTGACCAGGGTTACGAAGAAAGTATGAGTCCCACATATACCTCTATATATTTCATTAAGGAGTTCTACTTCTTTCTGTGATATACAACACTTGAGCACCCCTTGAGTACCTCGATTGTAGATGACTCCTTTGACTAAAGTATACATTTTGTCCTTTCGGAATAGACGATCAGCCTCGAGATCGTCATCGGGTATTCTAATCGTCTGAATATACTCGTAGATGGGATTCGTCCAAGTATCCTAGTATTCTAAAGATGCTATCTCACTCGGAGATGTTTCTGATCCTTCGACCAGAGATGCCTTTTGGAGCTGATCCAAGAAGACTCTTTATGGTACGGGTGATCGGGAAGAAGCTAGTTGAGCTAACTAGTCGATTTAGGGCGCTGATTCGCAACTAGCTGAGAATCACCTTTCACGAGTAGTTTGGCGAAACCCGAGCGTTTTTGCTGCTCGGAGGCCAACCAGTAAACCTTCGCACTGTCACATTATTAGTAGCATGAAAGTTTAACTGGATAGCGTATTTTAAGGTCTCTATGGTTGAAGAAACCAAGATCACCCTAGCTCCGGAAGCACTGAGCGTTAGTGACCCGTCAAATTACATTGTTCACTGGTTGTGGGATTCATACTCGGGTTTTTGAACTGGTTCAGGATTTGTCAATTCGGTGACAAAGTCTGCCAAGATATGTGATTTAATAGTCGTTCAGAGCAGCCGTTCGGAGCACGAAATGAAGGTTGAACTCGCCAAGTTCAACAACCCATTTAGCCATGCTCGCTGCTACTTTCCTGTGCCAGAGGACCTCTCTGAAGGGAAATCCAGATAACACAATAATCTTGTACGCCTGAAAATAATGCCTTAACTTCCTCAAAAACATCAGGAGAGCATATAAAAGTTTTTGGACCTGGAGGTAGCACTCCTTCGGTCTATGTAATATTTCACTTACATAGTATATTGGTCATTAAGTATTTTTCACATTCAATGATCAGTACTGCACTTACCGCTTGTGGCATAGCTGTTGGTGATATACCTTAGAGGCAATCATAGAGATAATTGTATCAAGTCCATGTTTATGAGTTATTGAATAAATGTTATTCTGTTCCTTGAATGAATCATTAGTTATAAGGATCAACAAGTGTGTGACTTGTTGGTGAAGCTCTCTAACTTATATGATTTATTCTAAATGTATCTCTGGTCAGACGCCACTGATCGGAATACTAGTGACTTGTCGACCAGCACATGTATTGAGTGATGATCACGTTTCACCGTCATGGATATAGGGATATCGAATCAATAATGTAGATACATGTTAGAAAATATGGTGTTGGATTGACCCATCTTGAGACACTATTGAGATTATTATGATTTTACGTGTTATCAGTTAGTCTCAAGCAATGATGATGTATAATTCTTAAACCTGATATCAACGTGATTTTCTACATATGTAATAGTACACTTAGAGGTTGTCAAACACTACTCCGTTACTAAGTATTTATAGAGGTAGCTTTCGGGTATGCTATGAATCATGCGAAAAAATATGACTGGTCGGATATGAGATTTACCCCTCCTAACATAACAGGAGAGATATCTCTGGACCCCTCGATGTGGTCGGATAAAGAAAGTATATGACCATGCCACTAGTGGTCGAAGAGTCGACCACATGAAGCTATCCATCACTTGATCCAGAAAGTATTGAACAGTCCATGTATAACAAATATATCACCAAGAGTTCAACCAGATATTGTGAGGCAAAGGGGGGATACAAGAGCAGGTTGTTCAGTTCGATCAAATACGAACTAGTCGTATGAAGATATGAGCTGGTCGTAGACTGGTCGAACATGATCACTAACTGGTCATGAATTGGTCGTAAGGAGGTACGAACTGGCCATGACTAAATATGAACTGATCGTATAGAGATACGAGTTAGTCGTAAATGATAAAGACCTAATCGTTAATCATATTGCATTAAGGTTCGTCTGATATAATTTGTTTGTATTCAGAAATCGTTACGTCCTGCTAGGAACCGCTAGCGACTCGTGGTCGAAATTTTTTTCCGAATAACAACCGATTACGCTTGAACTTAACAGGTCACACACTTAATGGGTTAGAACAAACAAGTTCGGATAGTATCTGTCATGGACTCTATATATAAAGATGCATGAGGCTGGATACGGATATGCGAGTCACGTGAGTCGCTTTACCAAAACTCTAGCCACCATCTTCTCGAAGAGCCCTACCGTGCAAATTGGTGCTAGCACACCAGCGTACGGTGTTCCATCCCTGAATGTGTGGATACCATAGAGGCGCTACTGTGGTTGCTGTTGCGCTCGAGAACGATCCACGATCTTCAACAAGGAACGTGATTGGTTGCTGGAGGTGACGATCGGCTTCGGGAGCACCGGACGATCGACTACGGCCACTTTATCGATGCGCTCGACTACGACCACTTCATCGACACGTTCGACGTTGGATCAGATTGCTCCAACTCTTCTTCTACTGCACTACTCGTCTAGTGGTAACGATCTATGATCTCTTGCTTGCAAGGCATCCTGATTTATATGGTAGAATTTTTGAATTGCCAGCTAGTGTAGCCTACCCGTATCCCTTCAATAACGACTATGTTCAATAAGAGGGGCTCATCTGGTTAGGGAGAAACCAAAATCGAAGTCCCCGTAAGATATCTTTTGATATCTTTGAAGACTTTGTTTGCCTCTTTAAACCACTCGAACCCCTCTTGTTTCCTAATAAGTTTAAAGAAAGGGAGTTATTTTTCTCTTAGACATGCTATAAAGCGACTTAACGCTGTCATGAACCTTTTGAGTTTCGAGACTTCCTTCTTTGTGGTTGGAGGGCGCATCTGATCGATAGTCGTGCCCTTTTCGGGATTGGCTTCAATGCTCGAGCGGAGACAAGGAACTCAAGTAGTTTCCCTAAAGAAACTCCAAATACACATTTATTAGAATTGAGTTTCAAGCAGTGCTTTCTGAGGTTGTCAAAAGTTTTTTGCAGGTCGGAGTTATGATCCTAGTGCATGAAGAGACATGGTGTTTTTTTAGACAGTTTCATGTTTTCTTTAGAGAGAATAACAACCCTACTCTCGTGTTCTTATATTGAATGAGATTACAATGCACAATGTGCCACCAAAACTATGAACGTGCTGGAGAGATCACTTGCTATCGTTACTCAATAGTTTTTTTTTGTTGAGGTCTATCCCGTAGAAGTAGTCCAATTGGATCAGTGATCGATTTCTAGGTTTCATCATAAACCTAAATGGTTACTTCAATTTTTTCTATCTGCCGACACCACCCCTTATAAAGCATTGAAAGAGTGACAATTGTTGCGAATCAAGAGATGACTTGACGGTTGCTGGAATCCGCATGTTGACGACGATTGTTGTCAGTGAGATGTCCTCCTTGCATGTTTGCGAGACGGTTATTACCAGAGACAGAGAGATATGTGTAGTTATGCCAGAGAGACTTAAGGTGCAAGTGCTGTATTTGCTACCATGCATAGTTAAGCATGGTATATAAGGCACCTAGTTGATAATATAGGTCCCACGTATTGACCAGAAGATGATCATGATTTGAACTAGTCGTAACAAGCTTTCCGACTAAGGATGGTCTTAACCTGGTCTGGTCGTGTCAAGTAACTTCGACCATAGATGTATACCGGAGGGTTATTAAAATACTATTATATATAATAAATATTATAGATAAATAGCTTTATCAATTGTGGATTACACCATCCTCGTCGGTAAACTTTTTTTTCTACAAATTTTGTACTAGATAGAGTTATCGGTAGGCGATATAATGATATTAAGTTCATGTGGTTTAAATTTGATAGCTCTAGTATTTACACGGGATCATACTATTTTTATGTGTGACCATAAAGTTGGACTATATCATGTCGTTGCACTAATTAAAACTTTTGCGCTTGGTTTGGTTGTTTTAGGGGTCAATCGTTCGTTCGCACAATTAGGAGGTCGGCGTTTCATATATGATTCATTGATTGCATGTGCTGACCCGTTAAAGTACGACCTAGACTTGTGTAAGCTGTACGTATCGATCATGTCACGTAACTACATCATCTTAATTTTTGATACCTCTAGGCTCTAGGAGGTAGCATAGAAGCATGAGTGTAGTTCCGTGTTCCAAGACATCGCCATGAAAGAACAGAGAAGATCGATGTGGCATCAACAAAGACAGCTCAAAGATTGAAAGATTGTATTAACCTCTCGTTTAGAAGGTAGGTGACGTGTACACACGTCTCAAAGATTGTATTAATCCCATGTATCTTTATCAAGACTTCATCAACATCAGTATGCCGATTAAGTAGAAAATGGGCCCCAGCCCATTACTGCACGGACAACTCAACTGGTGATGGGTGCCGTTATCTCAGCCGTCGGATGACGATCCAACAGCCGAGAAAAAAACTAGAAAAGTGACCGTAGAACGGTTATAGGCAATGTGTTGATGTGCGATTCAGGGTGAGATCTCGAAATCAGCCAGTTTTAATGCAGCCATATGTTGATTTCAATCAGCAAGGCCTCTGATCGAATAGTACGTGTCCCCACACGGAGTCTATTAATGGAAGCTTGCAAGGTGGACTAGCTAGGCAAGTAGCTAGCAGGACTAACATGAAAACAGTAGATCGAGACTGTTTGGTGTGTGCAGTACAGTAGCGCTTCTGTACTAGTGTAGTGCTATGCTATTTTCTTCTAGTTATGAGATCACCAACTCACTGGTAGCCTGCATGGTAGATACTAGATAGGTGTGCTCCGAAGTAGGTGAAAATTCAATGGACCAGTTTATCAATGAATGTTGCGCCATTTTTCTGACAATGTTTCACATGGGCAGTCACTCTATCATTCTACTCTACAAGATTCATGTTGCAAGAAGAGAAACGAAGAGCAAATTACTGGTTTGGTGGTTGCTTACCCAAGGGGACGTTCCAGCAGGAGAAGACGAGGACGACCCCGAGCGGCTCCGGCACGACCTGCGCGCTCGCCGGGAAAGCGATAAGCGGCACCCAGACCTACGCTCGATCGCACACACAGCCAACAAACACACACGCATCATGCATGCAACACGGAGCGAGGCGTCAATACCACATTCTCGGAAGTAGACATGCAAATTAAGCGTGACAAAATCACAAAACGCTTGCCTTCTCCGGAGCCATCCATCTCCCGACCTCTCGCAGCGCGGCGTTGGTGGACTTGGTGAGCACGCCGATCTAAATGCCAAATCGTTCGCAGACAAATCAATGGGCATGTGAACACCGCAAGCAAAATCCTCACGAAAAATGTCAAATGGACATGCATATGCCGTGCAGATTAAACCTCGTCTCTGTAAGCCTCGACGTGGTGCTTGCCGAGGTCCTCGTGGAGCGCCCGGAACGCTTCCACCTCCTCCTCCACCAGGAGCCTGAGGAGGCCCCTGAGCTGGGTCTGCCTCCACGCCAGGCTTCGCGTCCTGCCGCTCTCGTACGCCGCTCTCAGCTCGCCCACCGTTCCGCCCAGGTCGAGAGGATGCTGCCCCCCATCTGCCGCCTCAACGCTAGGCGCCATTGTGCCCTTGCTCCTATCCTCCCTGCTGCTCGATCGGTCTCACTCTACTACTCTAGTGTACTCCACTCCATTAGGAGCTAGTGACTCGAGTCGGTGACACACAAGAAAGCCTCGCCCTGGGGAGGCCTTTTTATTGCAACTGGCGTGCCCCTGCGTCTGTCTGTCCACACACGGGGCTTCAATGCTGGTACCAGGGCAGTTCACTGGAATTGTCGTTCATTAATGCGGTGACTGGAGCTCCGTTTTGACTGATGCGAACATAATGCAATGTTTGTTGTCATTTCTTCTTCTTCTTTGGTTTCGAGAGTTTTGTGGGCTTTTTTTCTTAGTTTGCGAGAAGCAATACAGTTACACGTGATTTTTCCGTTCAAAGGTCCATGCTGTCGGACAATGTCTACGGCTAGTTGTTTCATGACTCGGATCGTAGTAAAAGATAATAAATCTTTTTTAAATATAGACGGTAGGTTTATAATCGTTATAGAGATAATCTCTGATATGTGGGCTTAGACTTTGACTTTGATCGAAAGGTTTACATGGTCAAGAATCGTTAGTGTGTTAATTTTTAAAGGAAGAAGTTCAATCTACCCCCCTTAAGTATCGACATGTGGACAAGTAAACCCTGTATTAAAAAATTGGACCTTTGACAACCCGAAATTACAAAACTGGACAACTTACTCCCTAAGACTATTTCGTGCGACCACCCCTGTCAGAACCAAAACAGTGCAGAACAGTGCAGCTCCGGTGGCGTCTCTGTTGCGACTTGCGAGCAACAGATGGCCGCTTGAGCTTGCTCGAAGGAAGGTCCGCCTCTAGCAGAACCAGAACAGTGCAGCTCCGCCGGCGTCTTTGTTGTGACTTTTCGAGCAACAGATCCATTGATGTACGACCTTCCTGCTCAGAATTCAATCGCTTCAGTCACTGCGGGGCCAAGTCCACCGCCTCCTGTTTCCTATCTGGAGGTTTCGTAACTCGTCACTATACATACGGGTGGTGCACTGAGCACCGTGTAGCGTCGAACTGTTTACAGTCAAAGAGATGGAGGCCAAGTACCTTGGGCATCTGCGCAGTGTGCCTGTGGATATGTTACACGTACCGTCAGATTAATTTCCCTTCACAGCAGGAAAGACGACAACCAAGGCAGTGTCCGGTTCATCTCAACCGACGGAGACTCGGTCGAGCGGTCGCCGGTCGGTGTTCGGAGAAAGCCACGGTTGAACCGTTTTTTGGAAAGAATAGTGGGCTGGTTGAGAAGAGCGAGAAAAATACAGGGCTAATACAGCCTAGCAGTGCCGTATTAGTGCACACAACAGTCCTACGAACAGTGCAGGCTGTCGTTGCTCTGTTCATATGTCGCGGCCTCGCTAGCGAGTCATTTTGGGGGGGGGGGGGGGGGTTGGTGGTTGTTCGTCGTACGCACGAGGACGTTAATACGAGCCGTGCAATGCGCTGCAAACTGCGTCTTCGTGCCGTGCATTCATGCGGAGCCTGCCGTTCGGGTTGGCGCGCGCGGGGCAGGTGATCATGTGCTGCGCGATACAACCCTTCTGCCCCATGCATGATGATTGATGTATCTATGCAGTAGCCAGCCAGCCCAACCAACGCGTCCAAAGGACCAAATGCGTCGTAGTACGGATGTGGCAGCGCCTCGGATGCGTTGGGTTGATCTCTTGGCTAACGACCTCCGAAAGACTCGGGAGTCATGATCTTTTACGCGTCCTGATCGGGGGCGCAACCAACAAGTTGGTTTCGGTCCCGTTCACGCAGCGCAACACAAATAAGGACTCGGCAGGCCTCTAATCGTGTGTGGTTTTTGGTGAAGAACGTTCTAACAACCCGATCTCTTACGTGCGCTGTTGTGGGCGAAGACCGAACACCGCTGGCCTCGTCCACGACCACCTCTACGGCCACCAACGCCTCTGCACCGACCCCTCTTCACCTCCCGGCCGCTACACCGACTCATCACCTCTCCAATGGCCTCTTCAGGATCGGGTAAGCATTGACGCTTCCACTCTAATGTTTTAGTCTAGGTGTTCTTGATCTGGAGCTAGGGTTCATGCTATTAGATCACGATTAACCTTAGATAAATGACAACATTTGGTATCAGAGCAACCCTAGCTCTCCTTGAACCCTTTTAGCTCTCAAACCGAACTTGTTAATGCCCGATTTGATGTTCTTAGGCTCGGATCTATTGTTTAATGACGGGATCTAAGATTTAGAGGCTCAGATTAGCATTTAGAAGGAGAGGACTTCGATTTTGAGGAACCCTAAGAGATCACGAGCCACCTTTTCCCCAAATCAGACCCCCCCAAAAAAGCAAAACCCTAAGAAATGATGTGGCGGAAATCTTACCTTTTGGAGATCGCCGGGTCTTCTCTGTCACGGGCACCCCCGTAGCTCCATTCGATGACGCGCGCGCAACTTAGGTCGCGCGCGCCGGTGAAGAGGGCTGCGGAGGCGCCGCCCTTTTGTCGCGCCGTGTCAAGCCGCCGCCGTCGCGACGTCGCGTCCCGCGCGCGCGCCGGATCTGAGACCGACGCCGCCTCGCGCATGAGCGCCGCTGCCGTCGCCCGCGCCTTTCGGGGAGGAGAAGGGGAGAATGGCAATTAGGGTTAGGGTTTTGGTCTTTTGTATCGCTCGCGATAGCGCCTACGGCGTCCGATGAGATCCAACAGTCGTAGTTTTCCGGGCTGGGAAATTGTAATGGGCCGGCTGATTTTCAACCGTCCGATCAGATCTAACGGCTGACATGTTTCGGTGGCTTTCGGACTGGGCGATGCGTGCGATAGCCGTCAGCCGTTCGATTCAGATCTGATGTCCATCGCTTTGTTTCCCTTTTGGGCTGCACGCGCATGTTTGGGCCGCACACGCATGTTGGGCCGTGCGCGTTTTTGGGCCGCACGGTGGATGCTGGGCTGAATTCTTTTAGGCCACCTGAAACAATGTTTTTTCTTTTCTTTTTATTTCCAGTGCATTTTCTTATGATTAAATCCTTTTTGTGCACTGTTTTAATTATTGTTTAGTTGCCCAATTATGATATATCATGAATAATGTATTATTGCCCAATATTATGCTTACTCTCTGATTAAAAATTGAACCAACGATATATTTTAATTAGAGACTTTTACATTTTATGTTTTGGTATTAGGTATACATACGATTACATTCTGACCAACGTTGATTGTAGTCGTGTGTGGCCACATTAATTGTTTAGTTCTTTTTCATTTTCTGCCCAAAGGTGATATGAATTAGAACTATAGTTTTTGCATGTTATTGATCAGACCAACGTAGGGTTAATTGCATGCAATATTTTTTCTTATGATTATTTTTAATTTATGCCCTGTATTTTAGTATTCAGCAATAAATGCATCAAATGTCGCTGCCACAATCGACAACATTGAGCAGCTTACGGGGAGCAATTTTCCCACCTGGAAAGAAAGGATCCATGTTGTCCTTGGGGTTTTAGATCTCGATTATGCTTTAAGGGTGCCCGCTCCCATTCCACCCACCGAAGGTGAAGAAAATTATGACGACAAAAAGAACATTTATGAAACTAATGCTGAGAAATGGGAGCGGTCCAACCGTCTATCACTTATGATTATGAAGATCTCCATTTCAGTCGGGATCAGAGGAGCAATCCCCGATTCTGAAAATGCTACAGAGTATTTGGCATCAGTTAAGGAAAAATTTAAGGGCTCTATAAAAGTTTATGCCAGTACTCTAATTCAGAGGCTCTTGACAACTAAGTATGATGGATCCGGCAGTATTAGAGAACACATTATGATGATGACTGATATGGCCGGAAAACTTAAAGGCATGGACATGGAAATATCTGATGGTTTCCTAGTCCATTTCATCATGACTTCTCTTCCTTACAATATACGACTTTTAAGATCAATTATAATACTCAAAAAGAAAAGTGGAACATGAGCGATTTAATCGCCATGTGTGTTCAGGAGGAGGAAAGAATAAGGACGGAAAAGAGGGATCTTGCACTTCAAGTTGGTGGCTCCAATAAAAGGAAGTTCTAAGGGGACTTCAAATCTAAGAAGAAGCTGGCGTTCTCCCCCAATGCAGATAAGTTGGGGCCTAAAGTGCACAATGCACCTAAGCCCCATGTGGCTCATTGGAGCACCTAAAGGGGTGAATGTCATTTCGCATAGCAAACAGGCACTTTCGGAAGGATTGTGTCGGATTCTAAAGTGGCTCGCAAAGAAGGGTAATGATACAATAACATTTGTTGATGAAACTCTTTATGCTAATTTTTCCATTAATTCCTGGTGGATTGACTCAGGTGCAACTGTGCACGTTACCAATTCTTTATAGGGATTCCTTACCGTGAGAACACTAAGAAAGGGGGGGCGAAGCCTTAGAGTCGCGGATGGAAAGGAAGCCGAAGTAGAATCAATTGGATCAATTACATTAGTTTTAGACAACGGCTTCTTACTTCGTCTCAATAATGTAGTTTATGTCCCTTCTATTAGGAGGAATTTGATTTCAGTTTCTTTATTGGACGATGAGGGTTTTAAGTGTATTTTTAGTGGTAATAAATGTATTATTACGTTTAATTCTAATGATGTTGGTCTTGCTTTTAGACGAGACAAGCTCTATATGCTTTCTCTTAATGAATCTCATGTATCTTTGAATGTGTGTGATGCTAAGTGTAAAAAAGAATAGTGAGACTTCTTCGAAATTGTGGCACTGTCGTTTAGGCCATATTTCGAAGGGGGGGATGGAGCGTCTCATTAAGGAAGAGATTCTCCATCCATTAGACTCAGACCACTGCATTGATCGCATTAAAGGAAAATATGTGAAACAAATAAAGAAGGGAGCTACTCGCAGCACAGGACTCTTAGAATTAATTCATACTGATATTTGTGGTCCTTTTCCTGTGACATCAGTGGATGGTTTTGATTCTTTTATCACATTTACTGATGATTTCTCCCGTTATGGTTATATCTTTCCCATTAAAGACCGATCTGAGTTACTTGACAAATTTAAGATATTTAAGGCTGAAGTTGAAAATTAGCACAACCTAAGAATTAAAGTGGTAAGATCGGATCGTGGGGGAGAATATTATGGAAGACATGCCCCTTATGGACAAATTCCTGGTCCTTTCGCTAAATTCCTTCAGGAAAATGGCATTGTTGCCCAATATTCTACACCAGGTGAACCTCAGCAGAATAGGGTAGCTGAGAGACGCAATCGTACACTTATAGATATGGTACGGAGCATGCTCAGCGACTCTAGTTTACCAATTAGTTTGTGGATGGAAGCACTAAAGACAGCTGCACATATTCTTAATCGGGTTCCCAGTAAATCAGTACCTAAGACACATTATGAATTATGGACTGGGAGGAAACCGAGTATGAAATATTTATGTGTGTGGGGTTGTCGTGCTGAAGCTAAGATATTTAATCCATATATTGGAAAATTAGACCCTAAAACAGTAAGTTATCATTTTATTGGGTACCCTGATAGATCCAAAGGGTATCGTTTTTACTGTCCTGATAGGATAACTAAGTTTGTAGAAACAAGGCACGCTGTGTTCTTAGAGAATAATGAGGAGTTAGAGCCCAGGAAAATAGATCTTGAGAAGAAGCGGGTTTATGTTCCTTCACCGCTTATCCCAGAGACCTTTATTCCTGTGCCTCAAGTGGTTGCACCTTCAGTAGAAAATACTATTGTTGCACCCGCTGTTGAGGTCTCTGAAATTCCTAATGTTGCACCTAATGATGAGCCTCAGCAGTCTCCTGTAATAGCTAATGAACCTATTAGAAGATCACAGCGGGAGATAAGATCTGCCATCCCAAATGATTATGTTGTATATATGAATGAGGATATTAATGATATAGGGAAGGTAGATGATCCCACCTCTTACAAAGAGGCCATGATGAGTGAACATTCTCCTAAGTGGCTTGATGCCATGAAAGATGAACTAAAGTCTATGAGCACTAATGATGTATGGGACTTAGTAGAAATTCCTGACGGAGTCAAAACAGTAGGCTGCAAATGGGTCTACAAAACCAAGCATGACTATAAGAGAAATATCGAAAGGCTTGTAGCAAAAGGCTTCTCACAAAGAGAGGGGATTGACTATAATGACACCTTTTCTCCTGTCTCAACTAAGGATTCATTCAGAATCGTAATGACACTTGTAGCTCATTATGATTTAGAGCTGCATCAGATGGATGTTAAAACGGCATTTCTTAATGGCGACTTGCAAGAAAATGTTTACATAGCTGAACCGGAAGGTTTTGTCGTGGAAGGCAAGGAGCATATGGGATGTCGACTTAAGAAATCAATTTATGGCTTGAAGCAAGCATCGAGGCAGTGGTACCTCAAGTTCGATAAGATAATAAGAAATTTTGGTTTTAAGGAAAATGAAGTTGATAACTGCATATATGTTAAGTTCAAGGGGAGTAAATTCACCATCTTAGTGCTTTATGTGGATGACATCTTATTGGTCAGCAGTGATAAGGATATGCTGTTTGAGATGAAGAGATTTCTTTCATCTAATTTTGATATGAAGGATCTTGGTGATGCCTCTTACGTTCTTGGTATTGAGATTCACCAAGATAGGTCCAAAGGAATATTAGGTTTATCTGAGAAGGCATACGTTGACAGAGTACTGAAGAAATACAATATGCATAAGTGCTCTGGCTCACCTGCTCCTATTGTTAAGGGCGATAAGTTTGGGACTTTTCAATGTCCAAGGAACCAATATGAAACTGATCAGATGAAGTCGGTTCCTTATGCTTCAGCTGTCGGAAGCATTATGTATGCTCAAGTATGTACACGCCCTGATTTAGCTTTTGTAACCGGGATGCTTGGCAGATATCAGTCAAATCCAGAACCGGATCACTGGAAGGCCGTTAAGAAAGTCTTGCGCTATATGCAAGCTACCAAGCATTTCATGCTCACATATAAGAATTCTGATAACCTTGAAGTTGTTGGTTATTCATATTCAGATTTTACGGGATGTGTTGATACTAAGAAATCCACGTCATGTTATATCTTCACACTCGCTCAGGGAGCTATCTCGTGGAAAAGCTCCAAACAAACCCTTACGGCATCTTCAACGATGCAAGCTGAGTTTGTGGCATGTTATGAGGCCACCAGGCAGGCTGTATGGCTTAAGAACTTTATCTCGGGACTTAGAGTGGTAGACAGTATCTCTAAACCACTCACCTTATACTGCGATAACGAACCCGTAGTCTTTTATGCGAGTAACAACAAGTTAAGTGGTGCTGCCAAATACATTGACATTAAGTATCATATTGTGAAAGATAGAATCCAGGATCAAACCATTAGTATCAAGCACATTAGTACTAAGTTAATGCTTGCGGATCCTCTTACTAAAGGTTTACCACCTAATATCTTTCGTGATCATGTTGCCGACATGGGTTTATTGGAAAGCCTCTGATTCTGGATAAAAGGACCTTAAAGTAAACCAACTCCCATTAAGTATAATGTATATCCATTTTAAGATAAGATGGTACACTATAGGTACTGAGGTTGTATGACACTTCATTGGTCATGCGATGCATTACGTTGGTATGTTGTTTTATTGAGAATGGGCTTATGATGTTAGCCTTACGATCAAAGGGAAGAATGTTGGGTTGATCTCTCGGCTAACGACCTCCGAAAGACTCGGGAGTCATGGCCCTCTACGCACCCTAATATGGGGCGCGACCAACAAGTTGGTTTCGGTCCCGTTCACGCAGCGCAACACAAATAAGGACTCGGCAGGCCTCTAATCGTGTGTGGTTTTTGGCTGAAGAACGTCCTAACAACCCGATCTCTTACGTGCGCTGTTGTGGGTGAAGACCGAACACCGCCAGCCTCGTCCACGACCACCTCTACGGCCACCGACGCCTCTGCACCGACCCCTCTTCACCTCCCGGCCGCTACACCGACTCATCACCTCTCCGATGGCCTCTTCAGGTTCAGGTAAGCATTGACGCTTCCGCTCTAATGTTTTAGTCTAGGTGTTCTTGATCTGGAGCTAGGGTTCATACTATTAGATCATGATTAACCTTAGATAAATGACAACAAGATGTAGTTGGGTGTGCCCGGCGCCAGTAGCGGTGCCCAACGCTCCAACTCTTAAGCACGGACGA
The DNA here is from genome assembly GCA_036346255.1 of Ampelocalamus luodianensis. Taxonomy (NCBI): domain Eukaryota; kingdom Viridiplantae; phylum Streptophyta; class Magnoliopsida; order Poales; family Poaceae; genus Ampelocalamus; species Ampelocalamus luodianensis. Next base: position 52,684,743 of record CM070623.1, read on the forward strand.
TCTCGGCACAGTACGCGTGCACTGTCGATCGCGCAAAGGTGGGACGCGACGCAACGCAAACTGTACGTCGGCACGTGGGTAGCGCCGGCCGCCCGGTGCAAACGGATAATGTCTCAGTCATTTTTTTCCATATTTGTTCGGATGCAAATATGATTACGAATATACAGGTACGAATGTGAATAATATCAAATACAAATACGAAACGAATATAAATAAAAACAAATATGGGTATAGATATTTCTAGGAACATAAAAAACCCCTTAAATTTGTTCGCATCGCGGTAACTGAAATATGTTCTCCCTTATATGCTTTATTTAGCATTTGTTTATTACTTGATCTATATTGCATACCTCATAAACATGGCATAATTTATTATAAAATAATGTTTTATTAATATATATTTATTTATATGCATAATGATTATGTTTTGGGACTCCTAAAAAAGAAGAATGATGAAAGGAGTCATGTTTGGACAAAATCCAGAGAAATATCGGGTATTGAAAATACTATTTAGATATTTAGACATATTTTTGGGACATCAAATGGACTCAAATAAAAATATTCACAAATACAAAGTTGTAAATCTCATCGAGAGCTATAATTTTGCCTACCCATTTGCCTAATTTGGATTTAGAATGAGGAAATTATAATTTTCGGAAGACAATAGGCATACAACCTCAAACAGTATCTCCGGATATCCGGACCTATGTATCTCCGGATATTTGAAGCTGTATTCATATTCGGCGGAAAGTGCGCTACCAAACCTGTATTCACTTCTGAGTAAAATAATCCGTATTCGTTTCTTATCCGATAAATATCCGAGCCTATATTCGAAAATGATTCGGATTGGTTTTGAAACTATCTAAACCGTTTTCATGGGCGACGCGACAACGTCTAACGAGCCGCCCGGCCTGCTACTAGCTGGCCTGTTCAGAGGCCGCGCTTGGGCCGGCTGTGCCAACCGTGGCGCTTGTAACAGCAGCCTTTTGGGTGGTTGCGAACTTGCGATCGCTTGACGGCCGTGCGGGGTGTTTCCGACCTCCTGTGGGACGCCGGCCGTGGGCGGACGCGCGGCTGGCTTGGGCGCCACCGTCGCCGTGCGGGGTTGCGGCAGGGAAATTCACGGCCCGGAAGCCCTACCATGCGGCGCTAGGGGATGTGAACCAAGCTGGCGGGCGGGCCTGTGGCGATGTCCGTACCTGGGACGAGTGCACGAAGCGAAAAACACCATGCGGTCGTATATGTGCTCGAGTTAAATTCTACCAAGCTCCGTATACTAGCAGACTCGATCGCCGGACGGTTTGAAATAATCCACGCTCATTTTACCCCTGCTTCCAGCAGAATCGGAATAGCACTGGCAAGTGAGTGTGTGGTCCCTGACTAGCAAACGCCTTCCTGCCTGGTCACGCAGTGCTATACTATCACTCTTATTTGTTAAGAAACTATGGGTTCGGTCTAAAGTCGGCCCATGTATGTGCTTCCTATCTTAAACCCTAGCAGGAAATTCGAATTAGCTTTTGGATTTTCCAAAACTGGCTGAATGATTCTCGAATTTTTGTACTTAGGAAACGGGATTGAAAATTTGTGAAATTTTTTGTGAAGGCTCCTAACACAGTATAGTTTCTTGTGTAAATATTTTAGGATTTTATATGTTCTGTTTTTTTTTTCTCGCAGATTCGTCTAAGTTGTTGTTTGCATGTAAAATCACTATTTGATCTATGCAACAGTTCAAAAAAAAACATGCAAAAATAGTTTTCCACATAAAATATGCTCAAAATTATTCTCCTACTTATTTTTATTATATTTTCAAAAATTTAAATTTTTGAGATGTTACATAATGCTGACAGAATTTATTATATCCATTTTTTAGGGGAAAGCTAGCCAGACGCCCAAACTGATCCCATAAGTCGGACGAAGGCTACATTTTGAAGCGTGACGCATAGACACTTCTTTTGTCGAACCCCATGTGATTCCCTGACATAGTTGTACCTCTTTTATTTAGTAGTGTTAGCTAGAACTTTCGTATTACGGTGTCTTTTTGGCGAATACGGTCGGTTTGTAAACCGTATTTACATTTTTGATCATGCGCAAATCGTATTTGCAGAAATAGCAACGCGGGCGCGCGGTCACCCCGTGCCTAACGCCGCTTGTGCCGCCACGTCGCCGTGGCGCACGCCGCTTCTGCCGCCGCCACCCGGCCGCCACGTCGCGTGGCGCACGCCGCTCTGCGCTCGCGTTTTTTCAATTTTTCTTTTTTCAATTTTTAGGCGAAATATTTTTAAAAAAATTGCTACAGTGGTGGGCGCACGCTCACCCTGCGCCCACACTGTAGCAAAATTTTGTTTTTTGCTTTTTTTAAAAAAAATCATTTATGTTTATTTTTTGTAAGAATTTTTAAATATAGTAAATATGGTCCAAAAATTATGAAATTTTTTATGGAGTCTTCTGACACCGTGTACTTACTTGTGTAATATTTTCAAAATTTTCTCCATTATGAATTTTTCTAAAAAAAACATTTAAGTATATTGTAAATAGGGTTTCATCATTTCATGTGACTTAGAATGTATAGAAAAACGCTGCATAAAATACGCTGCATTTCAACTCCATTGGAGATATCTGAAGGAAGGAAGAATAATTGTCACTCTCGTACAACATCCCAACGGCAATCCAATATCATCACTACATTGGATGATATTCTTTATCATGTATCCAATATCATCAACGCATTGGATGATATTATTTAATAATGTATTGTACCATAGGCTAGATAAACTTGTACATGAACCAGCGGGAAATGCGTGGCATGCAGATCATATAACGATGTACCGTAACCTCCAGGCTGCGTGTGCGTTTGAAGGCTACGGTACATCGTTATATGATCTACACGCCACGTATTTCCCCTATTTGGTTTATGTACAAGCCTATCGAGCCTGTAGTGCGATGCAGTATTAAAGAATAGCATCTACATTAGGGTTTCATCTTGCATCCCGAGCTTGTCCGCTCTCTCTACCGTGAAGTGGTAGGGTCTGTCTCCTCGTAGATGGCTCTTGAGTAGAGCGGTGACCTTGACGCGCTACATTTCCTTGCCGCATTTGTTGATAGTGAAGCCATGATACTGCAGTCGATGGACGTAGCCCAAACCACAAGTATGCACCACAACTCGCACGAAACCTCCCCTTCTCGGTAGCAGTGTTCATGAAACACATCTAAAAATTTTGAAATTAAGAAAAGATAAGTATCCAATTTAAGCCATAACATTTTCTTACATGCGACTAACAACGTTAATTACCACTAAACTAATTCATTACTACTAAACTAATTCATTACTAGTCAACTAACTAATTACGACTAATTAATTACCCCTAAACTATCTAATTACGACTAGTGACTAAGATCGACTAATTATAACTACGATAATAACGGCAAAAGTATAGCACAAATTACCCGCCTTCGGAGGAAATAATCGATCGATCATTCGTGGAAGTAATCAATCAAGGTCAGCGACGAGTGAGTGCCAGAGTTCGGTATTTATAGCCGAGCGGAGAATGAGCCGCGGCGTTAGCGCCGGGAATTCCGTAAGATTTGGTGCCAGAATTTCTGAACGAGGCGACAGATGTGCGGATAAGGGAGGAGGGACGGTGGGATAATGGATAAAATTTCATGAAATCATTCCAAGTCACATGAAATGATGAAACCCTATTTACAATATACTTAAATAAATTTTTGAGAAAAATTCATAATGGATAAAATTTTGAAAATATTACACAAGCAAGTACACGGTGTCAGAAGGCTCCATAAAAAATTTCATAATTTTTGGACCATATTTACTATATTTAAAAATTCTTACAAAAAATAAACATAAATGATTTTTTTAAAAAAACAAAAAACAAAAAATTTGCTACAGTGTGGGCGCAGGGTGAGTGTGCGTCCACTACTGTAGCAATTTTTTTTTAAAAAAATATTTCTACATCTAAAAAACTTGAAAAAAAAATGAAAAATAAAGCGCAGCGCAGGTGGAGTGTCGCCCATGCGGCGTGGCGGCGGGTGCACCGGGCGCAGGGTGGCGCGGCGCCCACGACGACGTGGCGGCACGGCAGCCATTGGCGCAGGGTGACCGCGCGCCCGCGTTGCCATTTCTGCAAATACAGTTTGCGCATGGTCAAAAATGTAAATGTGGTTTGCAAACCGACCGTATCCGCCAAAAACTCTATTACGGCTGGCATGGTATTGTAATGATAAATACATTTTCTACCTATTCTCTCCTGCAATCTCTTATGTGAGCTAGTATTTAACAAAACAAGATTTTGTCAAGTAATAATCCATAGACTAGTACTTTCATCTTAAGGTAATGAAAATATAGGTAGGGCTTTACGATGAATTTTTGCACATGAGATGAATGGTCGTGTAGTATTATATACAGGTGCACGCGCGGCACGCGCATTTTCACCACACGCACGTATGCTTTTCTTTACAGAAAAGAATGAACACCAATGCAAGCATGCAGATACTAGTATACTACTGCACTGCTACCATCCGTTGTTCATTGACGAAACCAGCACACACGTGGTTCAAAGTTGAAACAGCGGCCATACATAAACAATGGGATGCAATGTACTGATGTACAATCGTAGTTATCAATACCATATCGGTACCAGCCGGTATGACTGATACGTATTATACCATCATCTAAACTGGTACAAAGTAGTCTACGTACCGTATCGGTCTCAATACCGGACAATACCGATCATACCGGTGGAATTAATAATACTGTCTATTGAACTATGTGTTATATTTAACAGTACTACTATATATTTAAAATAATACTATAAGTGATATTTGGTGCGTGTATATATATATATATGAAAAATACTTTTTACTCCCGGGAGTAGTTACTCCCACCTTTGATATATCATCTAAAAGAACTTGACATACTCCATTATCACTTTGGGTATACTCATATACTAATTATAAGATACTTCAATGTGAACCACACGAAAAATTTACAAGAGAGTCCATAGTTTTTAGTATATTTTGTGAATACCTTCGTATTCGCACATAAAAAGAAGTATGTCTAAAATTTGTACATACCACCTCTGAAAATATGTAAATACCACCTATATGGTCTTATATACTCGTATACTACACATACATACTCTCGGTTGCGCAAGATACTCCCTACGTTGTGAGATATGTGATATATAAAATAGGGAGTAACTACTCTTGGGAGTAGAAAAAAGGCTTTATATATATATATATATATATATATATATATATATATATATATATATATATATATACACACACACACTGTATTATTATATTAAATCCGAAACGATACATCGGTATAGACCAGTACCAAAATATATCATTCTAAGAACCAAATCGGTATAACCTCTAATACGGTTTTGACAAGTATGTGTACAATCGCGCCAGCAGCCAGCCTAGAACGTCCAAACAAGAAAACATCCTTAATTAACCAATTTCAGGGCCAATCAGAACACGTACGTAGGATTACTCAAGGCAAGGGGTCCGGATTCCCTGGAGTTACAAAGATAACTTCACCCGGTGGAGTTGCCAATCTCAGCCGTTCCTTCCTTCTTACGGCTCAGATTATGCCACATAACATCCGCTCCCCAAACCCCAATGACCATATATGGTTTGTTAATGGCGAAGGAATCATAAGCTAGAAATGGAGGGGTTGTAGTGGTACGCGCAGGCCACCCCCGAGGGGCCGACAATGGAGGCGGAGACGGGTACATGACTAGGCAGTTGTCGTACGAGACGTTGAATGCCCAAATGGTGAAGGTGATGCCGTTGCCGCCGACGGCAACGCCCTTGGTGAGCACCTGCTTAAGCCCGAAGGCCCCGAACCGCGTTGATTCCTCAAGCGCCGCCGAGAACTGCGCCATGGTGGCTCCTCTCCGCCACGAACGAATACACGGTGCGCACCGACGACACAGCCTGCACGGCGACGGCGCCCGGGCGCTTGTACTGCTCCCGGATCCGGCGCGCGAGGCCGATGAGGATGCGGCCGTACATGAACCCCGCGATGATGAGAAGCAGCACGGACGGCAGCGCCACCAGCGTGAGCCGCCACAGCAGCGCAAACCCCACGGCGTAGCTACTGACGAACATGGCGGCGTTCATGACGAAGTTGGGCACCTTCTCACTGAGCACGTCCTGCACGATGAGGCTGTCGTTTGGAGACGCTGGTGATCACCTCCGCCGTCGAGCCCACCTTGAGGTCAAAGTATTCCACGTCCTGCCGGCTGGAGCACCGCCCGCAGGTACTGCGAACGCATCCGCTCCGCCTGCCGCTCCGCCGTCCGAGCCCAGCAATACCTCTCTACACACGCACACGTTGTACATGCATGTCAGACGCGTACACACACATATATATGCTGCAACAACACACAACATCGGCATGCATATGAAGCTCACCTAGGAACGCCATGACCAGGAGGCGCACGCCAAGAAGACGAAACTTATCCAAATGTGCTTCTCAGGATTGTGTATTTGTGTGGTCATTGGGCAGAAGTTATGTGGTATAATCAGCCATAGGAGGGAAGAAACGACTGAGATTGGCAACTCCACCAGATGGAGTTAACTTTGTAACTCTAGAGGATCCGGACCCCAAGGGAAGGATTGTGCCAAAACTAGATCTGGCTTGCATGTGGCTGTCAATGAAAAAATATCTGGGCTCAACCAATTCGCCGCTCTTAATTAATCGCACTGTCTTTTACATATTATTGAACGAGTTTATTCATTACAGTCGCTGCGGGGTCTGCAGGCATATCAAGCCAACAGTTTTTATGTAGAGCATAGAAGCTTTTTTTTTTGTTTCAATCCTTCTCAGCAAGAAGAACATCATCTTTTTCTCTCTCTAGGTGTTCTGCAACTGAGTTCCTGGATACTAATTCAATGATCTTCCCATTGGAATATCACAAATCACCAAGCTTCAGCTGCTCAGACAACTACGGTCACCACAAATACTATGGCAGCAAAAGCATTCAGTGAAAACTATCATGAATGAACGAAGAAGCTGAAGTACTGACAAGCAGCCATGACTTCTCTGTGGCGTGAGTTGCTCAGGCACCTACTGCAAATTGTACTAGTTCAAGTCTGCAACAGCAATGCCTTTTATTTATGCGTCACAGCTAGCAAATTTGGTACACAGCCAAACATTTTTGTTTCTCTTCGCCGTATTTGATTCTTACTTTTTTCCCTGGTCATCTATATGTTCGTTAGGATGTCACACACAACACCTAATCCGCATCATTTTCATGCGCTTCTTTCTTATGACTCTTAACATTTTCGCGACTGGCTGATCGCAAAACTTCTTTCTAAAATGGAGATCGTCACACAAATCGCGCGTTCAACATGCACACGGCCAATGGTTGTTGTCCTGCCGTAGTGCCGTTTGCTCTCCTTTCTCGTGCTTGAAAATTGAAATATGGTTTGCAAACAAGCAGGAAATTCTTCGCTTCAGAACAAAGAAATATGTGAAGTCTACAAAAGGGAAAAGAGACAGCATCTCTCAGTAATATAACTAAGACAAAATGATATAAGAGTAGATGTAGCATCTTTAAAGATCGGAATTTTGTAGTGTCCCTTTGTATGCGAAAAAATGTAGCTCAACACACCTTTACGCAATGCACAAATGAGATTGGAGTAACCAACGGATCACGCACTGAAACACAACTATTGTGAAAAAGGAATCTAGCTTTGATAGGCGAGAACGCTTTCTGGTGGCCTTCGGTTTGGAATGCTTACTGGTGGAGCTGAATATAATTTGAGCATTTCTCTTTGCTAATAATTTATCTTTCTGACCCTACTTGCATGCTCACATGCTTGTGTAACATAATTGGCGCTGTACGTCTGTACCGATACCTATTTAATCTATGATTGTTGGAGGATATTAAATTGACTATGTCATCAACAAACTAAATTGCCTGTCCACCACCAACCAAGTGTCTGTAAAGTTAGATCTACAAGATAAGCCATTCCTTGCACCTAATACGCGCGATCTACAAGGCAACAATTTGAACTGAACTACTACTGACATATCACTGGTGCTACAAGATGCCATGACATCACAAAAATTTGTACCTGATCCAAAAGCTTAAACTAAACTACTTGCTCTCACAGTCACACTACAGACATTCTCCTCCTTCTACCTACCCTAAACATGCTACTACTATTTACAATCAACACCAGGCAACTTAGAACATCATCTTGCGGTCCAATCTCGATCCAACGGCGGAGACCAGCGCGGAGGTCTTCTCCTGGAGCACGCGCACCACGTCGGGCATGGACGGCCTGAGCCCGGGGCTGTCGCTGACGCACTGCATGGCGAGCTCCGCCATGACGGCCGCTTCTGCGCCGTCGTGTTCGCCTCCCAGCCTCCGGTCCACAACGTCGTACACATTCCACTCGGCGACCGGGGGCCCCACCGCGGCGGTGAGACGGCGACCGGTCTCGCGGCAGACGGCCTCCCTCCCGGTCACGAGCTCGAGCAGCAGCACGCCGAAGCTGTACACGTCGCTCTTCTTGGTGGCCACGCCGGAGCGGAGGAGGTGGGGGTCGACGTAGCCCGGGGAGCCCATGACGGCGCGCCCCGACGGCCTGCCCCCCACCGTGGCTGAGAAGCCGACATGCGCGAAGCCGAAGTCGCAGAGCTTGGCGTCCATGTTACCGTCGAGGAGGATGTTGGACGCCTTGATGTCCCCGTGGATGACCGCCGGGTGGCGGCTCTCGTGGAGGTACTCCAGCGCCATCGCCACCTGGAACGCAATCGCCACTCGCCGCGGCCAGGGTAGCGCCGCGGCCACGTCCACGTCCTCGCCGCCGTGGAGGCTTTCGTGTAGGTCACCGTTCGGCGCGTACTCGAACACCAGCACACCTTCATCTGTTCAAAGATGCAAAAACGTTAATAGTAGGTTAATTAATTTTTCTGACCAGTCACAGTCAGTTTAATTACTAGAGATTTGAGTGAACAGTCTGGTTTGGTTTGATGGTTACCTCGTTCGTCGCAGTAGCCGAGGAGGCGGACGATGTGCGGGTGGCGGAGGGAGAGGAGCACGTCGAGCTCCTGGCGGAAGGCGCGGTGGAGGCGCTCGCTGCTGCAGTGGACCTTGACAGCGCCGAGGCGGGAGGAGGATAGCGAGGCGAGGTACACCGTGCTGAACCCGCCGTGCCCGATCACCCTGGACGAGAAGGCCCCCGTGACGGACTCCACCTCCGCCCACGCGAGCTGCCTCGCCGCTGCGGCGCCGTTCTTGCTGCCGCCGCCGTCCTCCTCCACGGCGCCCGCCGGCTCGGCCGCCACCCGCGAGTTGGCCGCGCCTGCCTCCCCTCGCTTCTTCACGTCGCCACCGCACCGGCGGACGCACGCGAAGAGGCCGCACCCGCGGAACATTGTGCGCACACTGAAACGAGAGATCTACAAGCTCCCAAGGCTGCGGCAATGGCGCAAAGGAGAAGGATTACAAGTGAGGCGAGGAGCGGGAGTTGAGGAGAATAAGTTATCACTTCTCTCTAGCCTTGTTGCTGTTGTTGCTACGTTTTCTTGGCTCTGCCTTACTGGATAAGCTGGGGACAGGTTGGACAGAGGACGCAGAGGAAAGAATTGCTAGTGGCTGGCTCACTGGCTGCTTGCATGCTACAAGTCAAATGCATACTTGTGTATATATATGCCAAGGCGGTAGCTTGTGGCTGCTTTCTTTGCATCTTGTGTTCTTCTTTGTTATAGTGGACCACACAACCAATGATTGTGCAAAAAGAAAGGTGATTCTTTAAGAGGGGTGATGATCAGTGACGACGTCATCATTTTTCTCTCTCTCTCTCTCTGTTTTATATATCGTTCTTCTATATGCTTTCTGAGTCGGTCATCAAACGCGCTCTTGACCATGCTTGAGAATTTGAGATGATTATTAAATGACGACCATTCTAAAATGTTCAGAGATGCAGCTTGGGTCCTTCGTTATTTGGTGTTCTTTTCCCGTGGGGAGGAGGATTAAGCCTGTTTCTAGCTCATTGCACCGGCTGGACTACATGGAACTCTGCTTTTGGCTCGTTGCTCTCGGAGTCTCGGTCCCTACAGAATACAGATCAGGCTGGAAAAAATCTGTCAGGTTACCAAGAACATTAATATAGTTTTGCTCATGTTTACTGGGCTGGCTGCCTCTTCTTTTCCACAATTATGCTAGGGTAAAATGTCGGTATGCTTTACACTGTTGCGAATATCAACATAGCAAGCGAGGCATCGCCGCCCCCAGGGTCGAACTTTTGGGGCAAACCGGACCGGTAGAGTCTGTGGGGAGAAAGGGATTACACGGCTTGTGTTCGAATCGGACATGGGACAACTCGCTTGCGTTGCAAGCATTGTACCGACAAGAATTGCAGGATTAGGAGCGATTAGGTATTGAGATTGGAACAGCACACATTGTATGAATTAAACTCATGTTTACCTGTACGTAACCCCCTCTCTTTCTCCGATAACAGATTATCGGTCACATCAAACCTAGGAGTAGTACCATGGATGCTCAAATTGCATATCCTTAGTTTTCGTCCATATCATCCTCGGTTCTTAACCTTGTACTACTCCTAGGTTTTGGCTCGAGCGAATTCTCCCAATCTTGAGCATCCATAGTACTAATCCTAGGTTTGATGTGACCGAGGCCTCAGCATCAGGGTTGAACTTTTGGGATTGGCATTCCTGATATTCTCGTTGGAATGTCACGGGTGAGCAGTACCATGACATTCCTAAGATCTAAGCCGTCAGATCAGAAATCAACGGATGAGAGCGAGTGCTACAGTTCTGCTACAGCATTTGTAAACAACACCCATGCTACAGTGTTTTCGATACAGTAACTTGCTACAGTGTTTTCCTGCCGTACAGATCTAGATCTCCGCCGTCGATTCCCGATCCGACGGCTGTAAAATAATGTTATGATACTGTTCACCATGACATTACTGTGCAATGTGAGAGGATTTGCTTCCGAACTTTTGGGCCGATCCAACTGGTCCAGTAGAACGTCACGTCCTTGGTATACTTCTGACCCCGATCGAAGCCACCATGATTAAATTTGGCCTTGGCAAGTAGTAACACGCACGCACCCGAATCCCAATCTGAGACGGTTAAACCAACAAGTCGGGAGACAAACGCCACCTACTGCGCACAGCCACGCACGCGCCTTTGCAACACGCGTGCCACAGAAGCAACCGGCGTACGTTGCTGTCCACAAGGCATAGTAAGATTCCTCCGGCCGGCCAGCCGGCCCGGGCCCAAGCACAGAAGAAGAGGCTAGCGACTGTCCACCGCAGCACAGTTGCTCCCGGCTGTGCCGCACGGTGTGCATGCACAGCACAGTGCTGCCTTGCGTTTGCAACGTGCAACAGAAAACGTGACCATAAAATTAGACCATGCAATCCACAAGGTCGGAGGAAGCCATCGCCTGATTGATAGATACGCCATCAACAAGAACACGGCAAGCACCTGCCTGCGCACGCGCTTGCGATCGATGTTGACTCACCTAACGGAACTGCTCCCCTGCCAATACTCGTGTTGCAAATCTAAGTAGTGCTGCTCGTCGCGCTCTACCCGTTCCATCCAATCAAGCAGTCAAAACATCGCGAATTTGATATCTGGTGGGTGAGGAGACCGAGCAGGGCATCACCGACGACGCGACGCGTGCGGCGTCTGTGGACTGCACAGTACGCACGCACCGGCCGGCGCTGTATCGCGGTTCCGACGACCCAAGGCTCGGTTGGTGCGGTAGAAAAATCCGAGCTCGGAAGCTTCGTGCTGGGAGCTGGGAGTACAGGGTGAGCTCGGGGGTCGAGGTCGAGCTGAACATAGCAACGACTTTGGTGGGGACGCGACGTGCAATGCACATATCGATCGAGCCCTGTAAGCAAGCGTTAGTCAGAATCGCAATCCTGTTCCTAGTTTAGATCGTTTGTGCCTGAACCGGCAAACAAATGCACAGCACGTAGAGATGCCTGTCGGTGTCGCACCGATCGTCGCGGAATAACACGTTCTCGCTTCAGCTCGGCCTATTTTGATACGATCTACTACTGTATCGGGGATTTTGTCACGGTGTTTGGGATTAAGAGTTTCTACAGTACCAGTATTGATCAAATCTTGTGCGCGAGCGTTTTGCATGCTAGTACTACTGTACGTGGTAGTAGTACTGAGTACTGGCATGAAATAGCGTGGATGCTGAATTCATTGCGAGTTCGTGCCAACTTTACCGTGCACGCTGTTTAATTATCAAACATACGCGAGCAATAATGCCACAAAAAGGAGCAGTAGCTACTCCGAGTAGTACCAAGACGAGCACTCAATTCGCAAGGCAGGTCAATTCTTCGATAGGAAAAGAAAATGGCGAGACAAATCGGCCATGGATATTGGACTACAGCTTAACCCGTGCACGCGTGCGCGCACTGCCGGAATCGGAATCGGAATCGGAATCGCGCTGCTGTCTGTGTCCGGAATTGACACAGTTTGGTTGGTTCGATACGAAACTTCCACTGGGATGCTGCGTGCTTGGTGCCCGGATAGCAGGGCTACTTGATGTTCATCAACTAACCAGCGAACAGATTCAGCAAAACTTTTGTTAATTGCATGTTTGATAAGAAAACCGAAGGATTATTTGGTCGCACGTCTGTGTCCCTGCAGTTCGTGTAGGAACATCCATGACAAAACATGAAGCGAGAACAAAAGAAAATCGGTGTGTTTTCCTTGCATGAAACATAAGAATCATTACGCGTCGACGCACGATAGATAGCGTAGGCATTGACAAGCAGGCGAAGATATGTTTTGCCCCAGATTATCTCAGATACAGAGGCCCATCGAATAATTAGTGTCTCGAATTCTAAAAGGATGAATTAGTGATTGGAAATTTGATCAGCAACCAATTGTGTACGCTGACATGTCTGTATCACTCAAGTAGATGTTTGAAAAAAACAAAGCACGAAACGTGGACTACTAAACGAGGATTATCGATATGCGTGTTTGTCACATATAAAACATGAAACAGTCATGTCAGAACAGAGTGAATGCTCTAGCATATTCAAAAAACAAAAAGAACAACGGATGTTCCACAATATATTAAAGCATTTTGTTCATCCAGTGGTGCTAGAACATGGTTATACTCGCAACTTCACAAGAAACCAAAATGACTTATTTCTCTCTTTTCCAGGAATATTTAATGCAGCGATCTTATGGAGTTATGGTAGTAGAAAATGTTGTAGCGACTGATCTGGACATTTGGTTTTTTATCGAACGGTAGAGATCATAGATCACATGCTAATACACAACATTATAGATATGCTCCATAGGAGAGATCCATTTATCTTCTCTCTCAAAAAAAAGGACACAATGTTTCCCTTCCAAGAGGAAAAAAAGATAAAAAGCTAAAGTAGACAGATGGGCCAGAAGCTTGAAATGCCTGAGTAGGCCCAAATAAGACCTATAAACACTCCAAGGTCCAAACAATAACGATGAAAGCTAAAGTAGACAAATGGGCCAGTCCGGAGTATCCGTTCTGATGTTTTTCCTTCTCCGGCCGAACCAAAGGCATGCTCCAGACGAGGCAGGCCCTAACATAATCCGGGCCATCCGTACCTGTATTGTAACCTCTCTGTCCTGGACCTTCTGGCCATAGGACCCGTTAACAATTACAAGGCGGGCCGAGATGATTATTGTTACTACACGTATCTGGGGTACCTAGCAGGCCTTCTTTTACACTCTGAACTCTTAAAGTCCAAACGTTATTTTGTTGCCTTTGATTTCCTCCTCTAAAGACACAAAATTTTCTCGTCAGGCCACTGTTTATGCACAGCCATGAAGACGTTGCGGTGCTTATGCTGTTTATACATAGAGTGCTTTACAGTTCAGAGTTCAATAAGAGACTGATTAATCCGAATCATGGAATTTCTCACCTAAAACAATCGGTCATCCGGTTGGATTTACAGGCCAGATGGTTAGAGGTCACAATTCTCGGATAGCACGTTTCGACTCCAATAACCGATTGTTTTAGTGACACAGTGGAGCAAGCTCATTTCGTTGTCCTCAGAATAGCAAAATAAAGTTTAAAGTGACAGCATCAAATTATCGAGCATGGAAAAAGGGAGAGCATGTTCTGAATTTTTTTTTTGGAAAGCTGATACAGAGACAGACGCACAGAAAATTGCAGAAGAGGAAGTAAACCTGTTCACTTCAAGAGAATCCCTTGATCAATCTCTTGGCATCATCAGCTATTCGAGTGACCCCAAACTCCCAATCACCAGCCTATATAGAACTCAGTTGCGGATGCACTGACTGACACTGAAAGTGAGAACAATTAATTGTTCCTCAATCCTTCCCAGTTGAGCTCCCAGTTGCATGTTGCCGGGGGCTCCTGCTAGGCATCATCAACGTCACAAACCGCTCATGCTCTATTAAAAGAAGAATAAAGTAGGGGAGGGGAAAGGAGAGGAAAAAAGAAACCACGCCAGTGGCCTTTTCTTTAGTGTCTGTCTAATCTGAAACTTGCCTGATGCTTATGCTGTCATGGTGATAGCAACTCATGCAACACACATCAGAGGAGAGGATCGAGCCACTCCGTTTCCACAGGCACGCATGTGATGGTGACTTTGGATCAAAGCATCACTCTCCCTCAGATGTAAAAAGAGGGGGAGCTAAGCTCGGATCATGAGGCATTAGTTTATTAGCCCAATGCCAAAGCAGCCGCCTATCTGCATCTGATGAGATGTAGAATTATAAAACTACCAGATAAGGCATGGCCCTGTCCCCCAAATCCGAACTGTAAATTTTAAGCGTTTCTGATGTCACAGGTCACAAAAGTTTGTACATGTGGGTGTGAGATAGATCAGCACCATGGTTATCCATCCTCTTGGCATGTACCGATGTACGTACCTGGAGTCCACAGCTTGGTTCTGGGGTGTGTAAAAATGGATGAGAGATCAGAGTGTCACAAGCAGTTCAAGCAGTGATGAAGCAACCGAATAGTAGCTTATTCAGGCTCATGCTGACCCACACCATGAAACCTAGACTTGCAAGTTACATCTTCTCATAATCTCAATTAATTATCTCATCTTCTGTAGAGAGAGAGAGAGAGAGAGAGAGAGAGAGAGAGTTGTAACGTGGCTTTATTTTTGCCTACAAAAGGAAGATACTTGCTAGGGAGGTGATTCTCTGTCTCTCCGAAAGATGGAAAACATGACATATAGATTGTAAAGCATGGTTGTTAATCTGCATCTAATTTTCACTGCAATTAGAAACCACAACTGTCCAGTACTACGTGCAGCTATATATATACGATATCTCTCTCTCAGGAACTCGAATTATCTGCACGCTAGCTCTCATGTACGCCATGCTAATACATTGCTTTTGCACAATAGTACATATATGTATCTGCTGTCCCTGATCAGGCAGGAATAAACCTCAACAGAAGTGCAGAACAGTTTGGCTTTCTTCACTAAAAAAAGGACAGGGAGTAAACAGATAGACAAAGGAGAAAGTGACGACCGTCCCGGTGTATGAAAGTGCAGAGATGAGGCCAGAGAAACCGGCGACGCGCATGTGACGGGTGAACAGGACGCAACGCAGCACACTGGCCGGCGCGCGCGCGCGCGCATAATGCCCCGTCAGTCTTAACCTATCGCGTACAGTAACGTGCAAGCGCTGCAGCCATCCTGGCCCAGCTGGCAGCTGGTTCACCTCCCACGCAACCCAACCACACGCCATAACAACAGAAGCGCCCGTACATATCGATGGAGTCAGCCACTGCACTGCATGATGATATGCTTCTACTACTACTTACGCTTATACTGGCCAACCGATTTAACCGGCGGTTTGGTCGATCGCGGCCGAGTTACTAGTAGCTAATTATGCCCCGGAATTATGGTTGGGATGACTGGCATGGCAGGTAGCTTGGAGAGGAAACAACAAGCAACGGCGACGTACTTACGCATGCGATTGGTGGGCGCGCAAGGGCGATGGATGGGTGCGTACGTGATGGGTGCGTGTTATTTTGGTGGGGCTTGGGCTTGGGCGTGGGTGTGTAATGCAACGGCAGGCCGGCAGCAACGCCTGGCTAGCTTAGCTATAGCTAGTGAAACATGGGTTGTAAGGCACTGTGTTGCGTGTGACCGTGTGCGTGCTACCACTAGCGACCAGCGACAACGGATCATGGGTTCATGCAATTTGTATTCTGCTGCGCGCATTCTTTGCGAGCTAGCTAGCAGCTGCCTTAATTTCGTTCGTTCCCTTCTCGTACGTACGCCTCTTGATTTGTTGCTTTGCATGCTTAGTTAGTTGCAAATTCCGTGACCGATTTCGTCTATCCCTTAGCTACAGTCTACAGCACCATGGCAATTTGCAAAGGGGTTGGATCGTCAGTGGATGCATGGATTTTTTTAATTTTTTAAAAAAACAAAATTACAGCGGATGGATGGATTGGACATTGGGTGGGGTGGCAGCGTGGCATGCATCGATCCTCATGTGTAGCTAGCTTAGCTATCTGAGCTGAGCTAGCGCTTGCATGCATGTGACAACTAAGGCCGGGCACCTAGCTAGCGACTGTTTGGTGGGTTGTATGTGCATGCACCGCCAATACCTAATATTCTAGTTAGGTAAACATTGTCCCATCCCAGCAGTGATGCAGGGAGCCATAGACCCTTGTAGCCCTAGCTATTCCTATCTTGTAGATGCACAGTAACGGGCTAAGTAATCCAGCTAGATTAGGAATGACACAGGAGAGGAGGTCCAGGCACCACCGTAGCTAGCTAGCATAATGCATGGGTTATTTTGTCTGGATCGACTGAGGATATATTCATGACTTCATGGCCCGGCTCTAGCTCATCAGGTAATGCTGGCAATGACTTGTATGCATCATCTATCAATATTTATTATAGTGGGGGTGGGGGGATCTAGTTGTTACCAACAAACATATAGAATACTAACGTCTTGCAATGAACGAAAAAAAAATACATCATAGATGCATGTTTGTACTCTTCAAGTTAGGTATGATGGGACGCTCGGACAATACGTACGTGAAATATGGTATATACCACCTATACTTCTATATTTTACTGCTGCTAACAAAATTACAAAATTAAATCATACTGTTACTGCCTAACACGTGTAATTTCAGATCAATATGTAAGAGCTATATAGGTGCAAATTTTCAAGGTAAAAATGTAAATCTCTTTTTTGTTGAACGGTAAAAATGTAATTTTTCTCACAAATAGAAACATAATGCCAAAGTGTTAATTAGTACAACTGGTATGACACACGGTGTCCTCGTTCAATCCCTTCGACTCCCACTATGCAACTGCCTAATATATAGATTGGTAGTGAATTATTTGTACGAGAATTTCTGAAATTCGATCCTTGACCTCTTGGTGCTAAGTGGTAAGAACTTTAGATACTAGCTCTGTTACACTTCGCCACACACACAAAAAAGAAGAAGAAGATAGCTCTCTTACCATTAAGTTTGAGATTGTAATGTTAACCAGCTCACATTTTTCGGGGGGGAAAAAGGAGAGGAGGCAGTGCAATTTCCTCTATCGATCTGTCGGGAGGAAGAACAGAGTGAAAACAAGAATTTTACATGAGCAGCAGACATTGGGACCCATGAGCGAGATGTTGAGTTATTTGTGGGGCGCATGGTCCCAATAAGACATGGAGCCAACGTGTACTGGTGCGGAACATAATGACGAAAATTGGAACGAGCTAATCAAAAAGCACCAACACTAACCAGTAATTTTTCTCTCTTTTCTTGTTGTTTTGGAACATTATGGCCCAGGAAAAAAACTGGACAGAAATAATTGGAGCGGAACCGAAGGAATTTCATCGGGCGGCAGTTGCGGTGTCGGTGTTGTCCATATACACCCCTGTACTAGTCACAATTTACCAAAAAATTTGCTTTCTGATACACGCGTGAAGTTTCCACGGTAAGGCTCCTGTTGGAGTGTTTGAATTTTCCCTCGGAATTCTACAGAAATATCATAAAAAAACAGTCCAATTCTAACAATAAGTTAACTTAGAGGAAAAAAATTCTCACGTTTCAAACAGGCCAAGTTGAAACTCACAACTTTCTCCGACTAGGGTTTTTCGGATTCGCACAAAACTCCTAGCTGTGGAAGGGAATTTTTTTTTTAAAAAAAAGGGTAAAAGTAAAAGCAGTAGGGGAGGGGTGGAGTACAAACAAACAAACGCTTCAATGTGAACGGATGATGTCGTCTTGTTAGGCCGCATGGGGGTCACTATCGGCCACTTACCACCAAAATTACCGTCGCTTTCCGCCTCCTAATGACTCCGGGCTAAATTTACCGTCGCTTTCCGCCTCCTAATGACTCCGGGCTTCTGACCCAATCGGAGCTCACGGGCCACGGCCGATCCCTCCTTTCCTGTTCCTTGATTGATCTGTATATGGTGTTACTGCATCTGCACCAGTCCCACCAGCCTTTTTTTAACCCCCTATCTATCCACGCGAGTACTAGTGACTTGCCTCCCTCAGTTTGCCGCCCAATCTGGTAGAGTTGCATGATTGATTTGTTTAGTTGTTACTGACCTACAGCTTGGCTACACACTGAGGAATCTTTTTTTCTTTTCCCCTTTTGATTAGGGAGGTGATGGTATCATTACGCTTCACTTGTCCCTCTCTTTTCCTCCCTCTGGAACATGGAAGTAATTCTAGTGATCTTGGAGGGGTGCTTGCAAATAGTATAAAACCAATCAAGTATCCACTCCTAGGGTTTGTTTGGAACGCGGATTTTTTTTTCTCTCTCTCAATTACCGCAAGAATTACTAAATTCATGTCGTTCTAAATATGGGCTAAGTTTCTAGCAACATGGGAGAGCGCTCCAGTATTTTTTTTTTCCTCAAATGAATGCCATGCATGTCGGCAGTAGTGCTGATTAAACAATAGTACCTGGAATATGATACTTTTGTGGCTGCCTTGTTGATTTGATGTGAGTCTTGATTCGATTTCTGTTGGTTCCATGTATGACCGCTGCTAACAAACTTGAGGTTTACTTTACAGGAAGGTCCCCTCCCAATGGGCCCTTTCGGAATAAGCAGCGTACGCCCGGGCCAAAGTGTAAACCGCCACAACGGGACGTGGGTCAGCGTGAGACGTGCCGACATGCACATCACATCGTGCCTCGGTGTCGTCCTGGGTCTAGAGAAATGATTCAGTGTAGCCCGACTGCATGTGCAAATAATAGCACTAGTACTCGTGTACTGGAGCAGTTCCTTTCAGTAGTTTTTAGTACCAGCAAGACGTAGGTTTGTATACGGTGAAGATGGTAAAAACTCTCGCTTGTTCCACACGAACTGCGGTTTTTTTTTTTGCGTCCAGCGAGGAGATCCTTACGATAATTGATGGCTTACTACTGACACAGGAGTAAATTAAAATGTCGGTTTTTTTTTTTTGTTACTAGCGTACATCTGGTGTTGTAGTTTTGTACTAGTGTCTATTTAGCTCACTGCAAAAGCGTTTTGCTTTAGTCCTTTTAACTACGAGATCAACTACAGTATCACCGTAAAATTCCACCGAACTAGGGTTGACTTAAAGACCGCATCAGCATGAAGTGATGACGGTGGCAAACGACGTGCATGAAACTATTGATTGTTAACTGATCCCAGAAAATATTACAGTGTAAAATACAAGCGTAAAAAAATGTTTAAAAAATTCAAGGGATTTATACGAGTTACAGTATACTAATGCATTCCATATTCTAGTCCCACCAGATTGCTACTATATTATAATGGTATTGACATTGTTGCGCACATTTTGCGGTGCATGTGGAGCTTAAAAAACTTCACAACGGCAAGGTAACCAAGGTGGAGTATATAGAATCTCTACATTGAAAGAAAACAAGGAGCAAAATACTCGATCAACCACAAATGTACACAGTAACAACATTTATACCCACTGCAAAAAAAAAGGAGAGAGAAATCCCCACGGCAAAAACACCTTCTGACCTCTGCATGCTCCAAGTTGCATGAAATGTATGTAATTCTCTTGTATACCCGTATACAAACTTGTATACCGCCGTCGCCGGAAGGGGAATGAGGAGAAAAAACAGAGACATCAGGAACTGTTACATCGATGTACAATCTCGTGATCTTAACACGATCGACGATGACCACCTATAAATAAGTTACTCTGGGACTCGTTTGCTCGATCGATCTACCGACCACCCCCTCTGCGTCCTCGGCCGGTTAAGGGGTCGACAGAAGGGGCTCTTATTACACGAAACAAATCAATAAATAATGGAATGGCACGATGAGGGAATTACAAAATGAACAAGAGCAGTCGTCGTTGGTGATCGCTGGTACTGTGGTGTGGTGATGGTGACGATGGAGCACTCAAGGAGGGTGACGGTGATGGTTCGAGGTTTTTTGTTTGTTTGAACACAATACGTACGTACTGGGTGCTTGCTGCATTGCGCGCGCGCGCCTATTGAACCATGGCGAGGAAGGTGCTGGACGGAGTCGAGGTCGGCACCGCGGTCGTCGGGGCAATTGCCGGTGGGGGTGCGTTGTTGGTGCCGTCCGGGTTTGGCCTCTGGAACTGTATCCTGTACTGCATCTTGCCGTCGTCCTCGCCTTCCTCGCCGTCGTCGGTGTAGTCGTCGCCCATGTCGTCGCTGTCGGTCTCGTCCGTCGTGAACTCCCGGGGCGGCTGCTCGCTCAGCTCCCTCACAATGTCTTCTGGCTTCACGGCAAGCGCATATCCGGTTAGCTTCCACCCCGATCGAGCACATGCATCGAGCTCGAAAAACGCTAGGGGAAATTGATTAGTTGGAGTGTACGGCGTGATTACCTTCTTCGTGCCGCTGTCGACGTCGAACGCGGCCGTCGTCGGCGCGGTCTCGCCGTTGCTGGTCAGCACATGCGCTGCCCCGCCTCCTCCGTTGTTCGTCTTGTCCTTGTCGTTGATGTTCTTCCCCTCTATCTCGTGACGGTTCGGGTTCTGCTGTTCGGGGACTGCAGCTGCAGCGGCGATGGCATTGGCCGCGGGGGCGGGAGCGGCACCGCCACTGCCGGGTTGCTTCTTGCGGTAGATGGCGTCGAGCTGGTGGAAGTAGGGGCAGGTATTGGAGTCCTCAGGCCGCTTCTTGTTGCTCTCCTTTACCTTCTTGAAGTATTTGTTGATGTTCTCCCACTTCTCCTTGCACCGCTTCGAGCTCCGGTTGTACCCCAGCCGCCGCATCCCGGCCGAGATATCCTCCCAGAGCGGGCCCTTGGGACCCGTCTCCTGGTAGCGCATGTCCAGGTCCATGCGCAGCTGGATAAGCGTGTGCACCTCCGTCTTGGGCCACCGTGACGAGGACGCCGACCCGCCCTCCCCTCCTCCGAGCCCGGTGTCAAGCTCGAGTGATGAACCGGACGTCGGGGGCGCGCTGCGCGGCGTCCCCGCCTCGTGGTGCGTCGTTTCCTTGTGCTGTGGCTGCGGCGGTTGCTGTTGGAGCGGCGTGGCAGGGATTGGCTGCTGCTGCGGTGGGGCCTGTGGCGGCGCCGGTGGCTGCTGCTGCTGGTGCTGTCGAGGTTGCTTTGCCGGGGGAGGGGTCTGGACCTGCATCGGTGTGGGCATCGGGACGACGCCGGGAGGGACTTGTACGGACTGGCCGCCGATGCGCTGGAGGAAGGCGATAATAGCGGCGTCACGGGAGGCCGCCGCGGCTCGCTCCTGTGCGAGCTGCTCCTGCTCGCGGTTGAGGCGGGCCACCTCCTGCCTGCGCCACGCCTCCTCCCTCGCCGTGCGCTCCGCCTCCCTCTTCTCCATAGTCTCCAGGAACCGGCGCTGCATCTCCTCCTGCCTCTCGACGACTTGCTTCATGAGCCCCTCGAAGAAAGACATCATCTTTTTGCTGCCGCCGCCGCGCTTGCGTTTGCCGAGGTGGTCCTGGCTGCCGCCGGTCTCCGCCGTCATGTCGTCGTCCTCGGACTCATTGTCCGACTCCGAATCCGACATGGACGAGAAGCTGAAACCCTGCAGGCTGACGGGCGGCGGCTGAGGCAACTCCACTGGCGCCGCCGGAGCAGCCGAAGATATGGGCGCCGGCTGGATCGGCCCCGGCGGCGGCGGCATTGTGCTCATCGGCGGTGGGGTGGATACCGGCGCTGCGAAGGCGTGCAACGGCGGCGGGGCACTGCTGACAGGCGGCAACTGCTGCGGCGGCGGCGGCGGCGGCGGCTGCGGGGCGGCAGCATGCAGCGCCTCGAGCTGCGAGAAGAAGCGGTAGCTCTTGCCGTCCTGCCTCCCGGCGCGGCCTTCCTTGGTGCGCTTGTAGTACTTGTGCACGTTCTCAAACTTCTCCTTGCACTTCTTGGCGCTCCTCTTGTAGCCCAACTCCGCAAGCTTCCTGAAAGACACAGCAGCGACAAGGACCCAAGCCTTTTATCAGCTGTTACTTGCGTGCAACCAAAGACTGAGATAAACATGGAGGATTAAATGATGGCAGTGTTTACAGGCAGAAGCATCTAACACAGTGGCATAAACATCAAGTGTGTGTGGTTTTTTTCTCTTGAGGAAGGAGACAAGAGATGGAAAGAATTGGAAGTACAAGGTAAGGGAGGGAGCATATGCAGAAGGGAATTAGTTAAAATCACAGGCCATCTCGTCGTTTTAGGGATCAGAGAGGAGATGTGAAGTTGATAGTAGCAGTGGTGAAATGAAGTGAAGTGAAGTGGGGAGGGGAGGGAAATAAATTAAGGGGAGGAGGCCGCATTGGGATGGGAGGAAAGGCTGCCTTCCTTCTTTTCCCAAAAACTGGAACCCATGAAAGCAAAAAACAGTGGCAGATGCCTGCCTGCCCTCGCACTCACACCGTGGTACGATCCCCAGGCGCCCAGATTCTTATCATCCTACACCTACTACTCCGACCACCACCCCCATCTCGCAGAAATCGAGAAGCATTTGATTAGACCTGGAGAGAGGAGAGGAAAAAATGGAAATTCGGGGGAATTGGGGGCAGTAACGGAGGACAATTAGCCATCATTTCATGTGGGACGAGTGCCAAATTCCACGAAACCGTTAGCCGCTTTCTGCAAGGAGAAATCATGCCGGGGAGAGAGCTTGTTGAAGCGAACTGCAAATGTGTTTGGAAATTTCTCTCTTTTTCATTCTTTTTTTGGGGGCTCTTGCGCGCGCTAGCTCTCTCTTACCTGGAGACCTCCTCCCAGAGGGGACCCTTGAGGGTGGCGTCGCGGAAGGTGGTGTCCATCTCCGACCGGATCCTGATGAGCGCCAGCGTCTCCTCCCGCGGCCACCGGTTACCGGCCGCCCCCGACCCGCCGCCGGCTGCGGCGTCGCCCAGCATGTCGTCGTCCGGGAAGCTGCCGGCGCCGGCGCCGGCGCCGGACACGGCGGACAATTCCTCGTAGCTCGACCTCGTCTGCTGCTGCTGCGCCTGCGGCTGAGACGTCGGCGGGGGGCAGCTGCTCAGCGGCATGGGGCCGGGAGCCGACTGCGGCGAGAACGGCCCCATGTCCGGCGGCGGGGCCCCGAACTGGGACCCGCCACCCTGGTGCTGCTGCATGGACGCGCCCACGGCACCACCACCTGGCCTCCTCTTCTCCTCCGCCTTGAACGCTCACTTCTTGGAAAGACGACTGACCTGGAGGTAGCTCGCTAGCAGCCACAGGAGCAAGGCAAGAACTGGTCTGGCCGGCTACCTTCAGCTGCGTACTTGTAGAACTGTGTATGCAACTAGTAGAGCAATTGGGGGAAGTACTGAATTGTAGGCAATTCTAGCTAGCCAGCAGCCTCCTAGCTCTTCCCCTCTCTCTCCCACACACCGAGTGAGTGTGGTGTGGGCGGAGGGGAGAGAGAGAGAGAGTAGAATTGGAGGGAGAGGATGAAATTGGAAAACAGGGGCCGGTACAAGTAGGGAAGGGCCGGAGGGAGGCCAAGGGGGGGAGGGGGGAGGAATGGGAGAGATGGTGAAAAAGATGAGAGCGTGGACAACTGGAAAGGGTCCAAAGGGAGAAAGAAAGAAGGAAAGAAGAGGGTGGGAGGGAGGAGGCCAGGCCTGGCTCCCCAAGGGAAAAGAGAGAGAAAGTAAGAGAGAGCGCCTACAAAAGGAAGGGCTGGTGGTGCATGTACTGGTGCGTCCGGTGTATGTATATATCTCTCTCTCTACCCTGCTACTCTTCCTTCCTCTATCTACGATCTATCTCCCAACAAGAAGCGAAATTCCACTGCAATTCAGCCCGGTATACATGTATACCATGTATATATCTATCTGTGTATGTATGTATGTATGCAGGAGCAAGAGATAATGGTACTCGCTGTTTGTTACAGGGGCCGTGCCGTTTTATAGCCCTGGGGGCCATGGTGATAGATATCGGGCAATTTATGAGCCGTGCGTGAGGACAAAAGAGGGAGGGTGTGGACTGCGCGGGCAGTGAGGCAGAGTGAAACGGAATGGCCTGCGCGGCCCGGTTAACCGGACACGTATCTGGCGCCCGCCGACGTGGCGCGGCCGCCCGGGGACAACTGGGCCGCGCTGACATCGCCATCGCCCTCGTTGGAACACGGCGCGCACAGCCCTCTCACGCCGCGCGCGCGGCATGCGTCGCATGCATGGGCGCCCGCCGCCCGCCCGCCGTGCCACATATACCCGTGTGCGGAGTATCTCTCTCCTCGCAACACGGCGGAGATAGAGTGACTAGGTAGATAGACTGCTTGCGTCCTTGGAGATATTGTAAAAAAAGATTTGCTTCTGCATGCGTGGATCGATCCCCTTGCACATTGATGGTGCTGTGTGCATTGCATGCACGGTGTGCGCGTGTGTGTGGCTGTGCAGCGTGCAGGTTTCCATTCCGAACCGAATGGGAGACCCGGCGCCTCTTGTATTTACTTGCCGCGCGCGGGCGGGCGCGTCGTCGCGCGCTGACCGAGCATGGACATCGATCCAGGCTACAGCGAGATGACCCTCATCCTGTGTCGGCAGGTGCAATGCTCGCATGGTGAATAACTGCAGCAAATGGTGTTCCATTAATCATCTGCTTGAGAAAGATTTAAAGCAAGCTGTGTATTTTTGCATTAATCAGCTGGCGAGATATGCATATCTTTTCTTTTTCAAACTCTATCTGGCTAGATCTACGTACGTATATGCATGAGGAGCATTTATACAATTTTGAATGGGCTCACTGTCAGTTGCGTGCTAACAATCCTACTAATCATACATTACAGCATGAGCACTGTCATTGAGCCACTTCCAGGTGGGCCTCATTGTCAGTCCTCACATCTAAACAGAGAGAGAGGGAGGGAACACAGAACAGGGTAGGGCAACCAAGGCGCGGCGAGGGGCTCGGCGCCGGTGGTGGCCGGTGAGGGCTAAAATGGAATGCTCAGGGGGAGGCAGTCCCATTGGGGGTGGTGTCACGGCTGGAGGTGGACGGTGGCGATCGGGCGGCAGTGCGCGGTGACTGGAATCGGGGGAGGAAGAAGTGGCGACAGCGCTGGAGGGGGAGAGGGGGAAGAAGGAAGCGAGCACGAGCACCAGGGAGACAAGGGAAACTCACCGGACTGGTTCGTGGAGGCGGGGAGTGGCCGAGGAAGAACAGCGGCGTGAGACCGAGGCGACGCGGCGGGTTAATCGTGGCGGTGGTGCTACGAGGAGGGGGAGCCGGAGCGGGGGGGGAAGGAAGAGGGAGGTGAGGCGATACTCCGGTAGAGAGTAATTGAGGAATGGCTCACCCGGGAAAGGATGGTAGCGGTTTCAGGTCGGAGTTGGAGAAGAAGACCGTGGCGCGAGCTCCCGTGGACGAAAACCGAAATTGGTTGGGGGTTTTCATCGTGACGGTTTGGAACACGACATGACGCACAAGGGAATGGGTGGAGCTCGTTGGATTGATGAGGACAACAAGGTCCACATGGCAACCGGCGCGGCACAACACGGTCGTTTGCTCAAATCTAGCTTCAGGGAGGGGAATGCGGTAGAGAAGGTGGGGCGAGGCCGGAGGAGGTGGTGGCGCAAAGTCGGAGGAGGGGCGGTGCAGGGGTTGTGGTGGGGCGGGCATGGCTACGGTGTTGCGGGGAAGGAGGTGACCCTAACTCACCTTGCCACCCCCCCACATCACCCCGTGCACCCATGCGCACGAGCAAATGCATCGGGGTCGCCCCACGCCTGCATGAAGCGGGCCGCCCCCGGCGAAGCTCAAAATCGGTGCTTCTCTCAGGCCAGGCTCGGGAGGGAATCTTGCACGAGCTCGGCTGGCTTGAAGTTTGATGCAACCAAACAAGCAGGTGGAAATTACATGCGTTGGTGCGAGCCATCCTTAATACAGGCAACCAAACACACTCAGTATGGTTCGTGTTGCTGCATGAACCTTTCCATGGATCCATAACTCTTGTGCGGCTGTAAAATCGGTGTATGATGGGATGGAGCGTATCTTGTTAGAGATGGGAGAATTAACGGCTTAAACAAATAGATGAATTTTTTTTTAAAAAAAGATATGATATCTACGGGGTGGGAGCCGGGAGGCTAACGGCTTAAAACGGGAGACCTAGCTCTCTAATGCATGGGTCTCAGGCGAAGTAGACGGTTGTGATGAGGTGGACACTGCAGTACAACGTGGTTGGTGGTGGGCCGGTCCCGTGAGTAGGCCCACGCCCACGGAGGGAATAAAAAACTGGCCATTTTTTTTTTACTTGTGTACACATCTCTCCCTACGTATTTGGTCAAACTAATTAAATCTGCAAATTTACCCGCAGAAATATACCTTTATACATGCGCTTGATCTGTACGTATCTGCATTAGGGGTGTACAGTAGTGTACAACCGCACCTGCTTTGGGTGTACTAATAATAATACGGTAAAAATAGTAAAATACCACTCGCGGCCCACCGCAAATCGCGTTTTTCCAGATTCCATTGGAAACGTCCTGTCTCAAGGTTCACATGTCAATAATTAATCATGTTTACAAATCTGGCACGTATCAAACTAGTTGCATTTTGTAATTATCTATCGAGTAGGATCGATCGATGTGTATATACACGATAATAGGAGGAATAATTATAAGGAGTGTGGATAAAGCTACAAAATATGTAGTACATATATGCTTGGTATCGTCCAGTCACACCAAGCATCCCGGTCGCCGCTACTAATCATTGGTAACCACCGCAATAAAATAGAGGCGACCACCTTGATTAATCCATCAGTTACGTACGTGGCTAAACAAGATAAATATACTCTAACAGATTGGTAATTGATGTGTGGCATCAAGTTAATTATTTGACTGAATGAACAGATGGAGTTCAAATTCTTTTTGTTTTTTTGGTGGCCAGGAATATAACTGACTGCATCAAAGAAAAAACTATGTGAGTACACGCGCCGAGCCTAGCACTTAAACGCGGGTGGACGGAGGCCCTAAGTCCTCCATGCCCACTGGGCTACTGCCTAGTTCTCTGAGTTCAAATTCTTGCGTGTTATTCTTTGACAATACTACTATAGAATCGACCAAGTATTCTCTTAACTGATTGTGTAAGTGATGTACCTTTCAAGCATATGCTCTAATCAATTTCCTCTACTTTAAAGAACTAAAAATCCGGATGTATATGTACAGCGAAGAAATCAAAGAAGGGCCCAATGAGACAGAATAGCTTGTCAGCTTGGAAGAGAGCAATAAAATGACCCTTTCAAGCTAACTAAAAAGATAATGTTTGGTGCTGTGATGACCGGACCTTGCTGTACCATTGTCTAGCAGTCATGCATGTTGCTATTCCTTCATTTGTGTTATTGTCCGCCGAATTATCGCGTGCACAGAAAAAAGAGCCTGCCAAATCACCTCTTGTCTTTCTCCGAGATCAATCCTGCCTGCCAAATTACCTGACAAACCGAATGGCAAAATATAAGAAGCCGACAAAATTATGTGTAATAATATATGTAATGTAACCCATAGTTTCTGCAGAGAGAAGTGATTAAGCTAGCCTGAATCTCGTAGACGGTTGGGCAGCAGTGGTGGAGACGTAGAAGAAACGGGCAGTACGCGGGATTCGATCATTACGTTGGTGAAGAGTTAATCATGGCATTGGTTGAAACGGGAAATGGAGCCGGGAGAAAGAAAAACGGTGTGGTTTTGGAGGGGAGGGAGGGGTAGGAGACAAGAATACACCGCAACAGCTGTAGGATGGGGCCCACCCGAGAGGGCGTAGCAAGGAGGCTACTACGGAACGTGGCTGGCGTTTATCGCGGATCCCACCGAAACCCCAACCTCCATCCAAAATTCCTCTCATGCCAGCAGGTAAAACCACCACGGCGCACACACCACCCATGCATCACGCTAGCTTGCTCAAAGAAAAGAAAAAACCACGCCGCCACTACCAATCAATCTCTAGCTTGGTTTTTACTCCTGTGCTTAATTAACCTGGGATCGATCGAGCCCATCATGCATATCCACCATTATTTCCTCCTCGTCTTCTTATGTATCCTCTCATCTTCTTGTAAACCAGGAACTCACACATGTATGTATGGTAGATGCTTATATTCGAGAACTGGTCTTCGATTAAGGCCTACCTCATCCAAAAATAGCATATCCATAATCTGTCGAGCAAACTGTCACACATTATCGTAGAGATACATCGCCGTTTCTTGAATTCGAGTAAATCGTACTATGAATTATGACCTTTTCTTTAATGCTGGGGCTAACAATGTCTCTCTCATTATATGGATGCCATCTCTTTTAAGATAATGTGTTCACATTTTCTTGATTATTTTTCTCAATCATTTTTTGTCATATTATCTACTCAGAACAACATATATATCTCAAAAAGACATGTGGTTCTAAATAAAACCGAGCACGAGGTTTAACTTGGTGATCAGGGCAGAGGTTGGGGTTTATGCCAGTTTTCCCTTGTCCTTGTTTCAATCTGTCATACTTGCGTTAAGATTCGTACTTTCAGAAAATGGTACATAACTGCTTGGAAGCACACCCCCCATAGGCAGTAGGCCACATATATGTTCCTTATAATATACGCAAGGCTGAGTTAAATTAAGTCGTGAGAGTCTTGAGAGAGTACAGTACAACTCAAGAAATTGATCTACTAGCTAGACTAAAGTAACATTGTCTTTGATGGTTGGATGGAGGCTTGGGGTAGCACATTCTTGCTGCCAGCCAGCCCATCATTAACCCGGCAGGGCACTATACTACTACTGGAGTACTATTATTAGTCTTCTGTGTGTAGGCGTAGTTCTATACCCTAATCATAAGTTATTGATCATTGCCAAAGCAAAGTTAAAAAAGTGGGGATATATGCGTGTGTTGGTGTGGAATCTAATCTCCTGTGCGCCCAGGTGGCGCACGACCTCCTGCACTTGGTATTTCCGTGATTGTGCAGCGTGATCCATGTTAACTCGATTTCAAAAAAAGAAAGAAAAGAAAACATGTTAACTCGAGGTGATAATGATTGATGATGCCCTTGAGGGCATTATAAAAGTGGACCTCCAAGTAGACAAATGATTGACATGGATTATTAAAGTGGCCATAAATTAAACAAGCCAGTAGTAGTACCTTAACTGCCAACCGATCAAGGTTGGCAATGTTTACAAGGTTAATTCTTAAAAACAGGTGTCCAAATTTGTTTTCTCCCCAAGTGTCCTATGCTTCTTGCATTAGTTCATTTTAAATGTTGTAGTGATTCAATTTTTATATTGCCGTGGCTACTTGAAAATGTTTTGCAATAAAAAAAGTCGCAATTAAAAAAACTATAATGCAACATTTGTATATCTGTTGTATTATCTCATATAAATTGGTGCCGCAAGCGTCCGATCCATCGGACTTCAGATGCCTACTTGCATCCATTTTGTAATGGTATATATCTGATGAACTGGACTAAAACTATTCTTCAGAAAATGGTGACAAAAATCTCCTATGGAACACTGATGGATTAAACCTAGAATTAAACTGTCAGTAATTGACGGGTTAGTGCCGGTTTTCCGATCCTTGCTTTTGAAGTGCCTCGATAACATAGAGAAGGAAGCACATTATAATTTGCACGCATCATGGTGTCACGATCTCGGTGTGCAGGATCACGCCGTTCGCATGGTCCGTGCCGTTGGCTAGACGCGCAAGCCACATCCATATTTGTCGAAGCAAGCAGAATGTGACGATCTCATCTGAAGCGTGAAGCCTTGAAGACAAAACGCTTCCTTAGTTTTCTTCAAGGTTCTTTCTGTAAAATGTGGGGCAATATGCTCATCTTTTGTACCAGTTACTTCCAGATAATACCAGAGTTTTTGGCCCTCCGGGCCCATTTGCCTTCAAAGAAAAAAAAAAATTAAACGCTTCCTTAGTTTGTCAAGAAATTTCCACATACCAGCAGAATGCTAATTAACGTGATCCGATCGAGTTGACATTTCAACTGACTAGCGAGTAGGGATGTTGGAAGGAAAGGAATAAAAAACTTCTGAAGAAAAATCTGCCAATTTATAAATTAGATAGTACTGTGGGATCCACTGGTACGAGATGCACCTGATCTGGTCAATAAGCAATATGGGTAGCTAGCCCATCCTTTCCCTTCCTATTTACTGAACAAATCCACGCCCTTTGTACCAACAAATAAGAACAAAATTACTTGAATGCTGTGAGAATAAAGATATGTATGTAACCATCTAAAAAGAGTTATGTATGTAACAAAATTTTTTACAGGAAACAAGGAATTTTAAAAAAAATCAGAGGTAGCCTCTGAAGTCTGATCTCCTTAATTTTGAAATTTCTGGAACTGGCAACGTGTCTGCTGTTAATTGTAGTAAAATCAGTTAACAAGTAAGCGTATAAATTTTCTTGTCTTGTCGATCAATTTAAAAGACTTTTATCATATAATAGATGGAATACCAATTTAAAATACTTAGTTCCAGTACTTCCAATAGATGCTATAATACACATTTATTATACCACGAGTAAACAGTTAGAACGTAGCTATCTTGATTCTTGCCGAATGGTGCTGAAAACCGCTACAGCTTGGATGCCCCCGCAGGTCGTGAAGCAAATTTACCAGCTGTAACAACAACACACACAATCATGTACTATAATACGATGTTGTTGGCTAGGTTAATCATTTACAAGATACTGGATGAAATAAACTACAGAAGCATGCCTAGCATGAAGCTGGCTATTCTCCAAACAATTATTATGATCTGATCGATGATACATGCACAAATATTAAATACTGTATTTCTAGCAACAAAGCCAAGCATCTTCGATCTCCTTGTAGATATGGCCCACTTTCAGTTCAGTCATAGAAATATGATGAGCCTTGACGGCTTGACACTTTTCCCGTTATCGCACGGCTCTTTTCAACCATCAAGAATTTTGAAACGTTAGTATCGCTTTTCTCTGCATTTTCTTAAGCTTATTTATGATATGATCTGCTTGTCATTTCACATTTTTCATGGATTGCAAGAAGTCAATGACGCGGGAGTCAATCAGTCATTTTCTTTCTGCCACATCCACACGGGGCACAGACTATGTTTCAAACTCTAGAAGGTCCAGTTAACACTTGGTCGTGAATCCGCTTGATAGTACGTTGAATCAATGTTAAGCATCTAATTTCAGTTGATTAGTTAAACCGGTTTGACATGTCTAAGTACTGTGTAGCTAAAGGCCGGTTAGGCTTCATGTACTCCCAAAGTATCCTATAAATCAACTACATGCCGATCAAGCGAATTATTTACGTATTCGTGTACTGCCTTTTCCCCCCGTTGAGCAAGACGGCTTTAACTTTTAACTTTTAACCATGTAGCTACGAGTGTTACGCTATTAGTCACATGCCCTTGCAACTAAGTATACTCCAGTGCGTCCATATGTGGCTGCCGGGGGGGACCATGCATGCATCTACGCAAAAGTTTGGCGTGGAAGTTATGGGCTCCATTACGTGCCAACAAGCGTGAGGTTGGGCCACCTCCTCCAGTCTGTAGTGGTGCGACGTCCCTCGGCACCCCTCCCCTCCACCTTGGATGCGTCGTGCCATCTTCGATCGATCGGGACCACTGCTCTCTGCTGTGTTGGTCCTTTCTTTTTTTCTCCCTTTCCCCGTTCACTTCCCCTTCTTTCTTTGTCCACACTTCCACAGGCGGATCGCGCGCGTCTGGATATATAGAAACGGAATACGTCGAAGATCGATGCAGATTACTCCACTTAGGTTAATTAACCGGTCACTTGCTCCTACTTTGAAAGTTTAAACCCCATCGCGCCAAAAATATCCACACCTATGTACAGTTCCCAGAACAGTACAACCTGGGCGCTCGTGCTAGCTTGTGAAGTGTCCGTATTCCGTGACTAACAAAAACGCAACTTGCGCGACGCGCCCAGCTCGTTGTATCTACAGATGGGGTTATCATGTTGGCTTTTACTCGGCTCGCTCTCATGCGAGCACATGATCGTGTTCTTCTTCAATTCTCTTCACCAGCCCGGCGCTTGCTTGCTGCATGTGTGGCTGTGTGCAGGCATGGCAAAATATAAAGCCGCTACCTTTCCGCAAAAGGACGCCTTCCGGTGCGCGTTAAATGGACGGACGCACAATTTGCAAAAACCACACCGCACCGACACGCATGTTACCCCTGTTCCCCGCGCGCGGCTGGCTAGCTAGCTCCCCCGTTTTTTCCAGCGGTGTTTTGCATGAACGATGCGGTTTCGGCTGCGATGCAAAGCGTAGTTGCATGGCGTTCGATGATCTGATTGCTCGGCGTAAAGAAGCTTCTCCGGTGGCGCGGAATGGGGGAGGAGTAAACGCCGCGGCCGCGTAGTGTTCATGTGTGTCGGCCCACGTTGCGCGCGCGCGAGCGAGCGATCCGTTGCGGTGAGGGTACGGTGCGAATGGCCAGACAATAGTACCGCGGAATAAAGCCGCCGAGGCCTTTCCTCCTCCTCATGTGCGCGCGCCTCCTCACCGCCTCGTGCGGCTCCGAGCTAGTAGTACTCGATCGCTCGCTAGCTCTAGCTAAGCTTTCTCAGACACGACGTGCCAAATCGCGCGGCACGCCGGCCTAATTCGACCGTTGGCACGCAACATTTTGTGTGTGAGGTTGCAGGTGCGAGTGCCGGCCGGCGCCAGCGCTAGTGATCGTATATAATTCGTTTCAGGCCGGCAAGCACCAACCGGTGTGAATGAACGCGAACTTTGCGGAGTTGTTGCTTGATTGGTAGTCAGAGGTGGTGTTTCAGGGTAAGTACTAATTGCCACGCCTGACACACCTGTAGAGTCAGATGGGGTTCCATGCTATGTTACAACTGAAACTTACTAGCTAGAGTACGTACGGAGTACATGACAAAAAGGGGCGTACGTACGATTACAGTGAGTCACGGTTTAGCTGCCCCGGCCGGACACGCATGCTTAAATTCGATGGGTGAACTGAACCTGAGAGAAGAATTAACGCCCATAATTCTGGACGCACCCAGCTAGCTAGCCTCACGGAGCTGCAATCCGAGCAAGTTGTCCTACAGCGCAGCGCGACATCCGGCGACACTGTCGCCATCGGCGTTAGATGCCCTGCTTACTGGCAAATCGAAAATGACAGGCACTCATCGATCGGATCATGCACACCCCACTGCTCCAAGCCAAACGATCGATCGATCCCCACTAATCCGGTCATTCATTCGTTCGTTCGGCTGATCACTCACTCATCCATCTCTCTCGGCGCGCCCAGCAGCTAGCAGCCCCAGCCAATTACGTAACGTAAAACCGCGCACACATTCGGCGTGGCCCGGCGAATCTACGCCGCCGCCGCCGTAAAACGGGAGTTACCGACGAAGTTACACACGTACTATCGACGATCCAGCATCCGTGCCTTGCAACCCCACAGCTCCAGGGCAGATGAGCTGGGTGTTACTGTTCACTCAAGTAGCATCACATGTCGTGGTGTGGTTCTGTCGGACCCGATTTTGCAATCCGGAATCCTCTGTGAAGTCACTGTACTATTTCTTAGATCAGTAGATAGTACTCACAGATACATCGCTGAATCATTTCACACAAGACGTAAACCAAACCATTCATTAATACAATCATTCAGAGTTCAAATATACCGCATCGGGTCGAGT
Organism: Ampelocalamus luodianensis; assembly: GCA_036346255.1. Lineage (NCBI taxonomy): Eukaryota > Viridiplantae > Streptophyta > Magnoliopsida > Poales > Poaceae > Ampelocalamus > Ampelocalamus luodianensis. The sequence continues at coordinate 52,718,805 of CM070623.1, forward strand.
TTACAATCTGGCCGATCAGGCCAAATGAGTATATTACATAAATAGCGGAAGCGGTAGCGGAAACAAAAGGGAAAAGACACATCTCGCCACAGGCAAGCGACTAGAGAAAACCTATGTACGACCGATATTACCTAAAGACTTGGACAATATTGGTGTACACGAGCATTGACTGAGTCAACGAGATTGGGGCAAGACTAGAACAACTAAGGACTAAACTATTCTCCCCCCATCTTCTTGGTCATTGTCTTCTGGATCATCATAGTAGGCGTAGTGTCCTTGATCCACAGGATTTGAGGGTTTTGGGGGAGGGCAAGGATAAGCACAAACAATCGTGCTCGCGAGCCAACTCACTGAATGCAATAGATATACATGCAATGCTTAAAAGGATGGATCGGGTTCTTTTATTTGCTAAAATAATATTTTCAATTACCACAGATATGAATTCCTATAACTTAGCATTTTAACCAAAGCATATTTTATTAAAGAGAAGTTGTGCAATATTTTATAACGGTGCAGTTTACCTCCACCTTATGCTTATTTTGATTGGGGTGATATCCACCTATTAACAACACTAAGGTACTTCCAACCAGAGAAATCCAAATTCAGGGTCATAACGGCCTAATGAGTTTTCATCCCACTCACAAAGTTTTTATAAATAAAACTAACTCGCGTAAGTTTCCATGCCCGCTCTTGACCGTGGGTACGGCTATTCTAATAATTTATACTCTGTAGAGAGTGTACATTTTACACACAAGAGATAATCATTTGATATGTACACACATTTTCTTAGACATATGAATCAAGGAGATCATGACAAGGCTTTTGCAATGCATCCCTCAGTGTTAGTTACACCCGCTAAGTTTTCATCTAAGGGTGGTTACGTCTACTACACCTCGTGTCAACCACACCCATACCCTCTCTTGTGCCACACGACGGCTTACGCCAGCATCCTTGATGAACCACGGAGGTCCTGATTTGGCCTAATCAACTCTCACGGCTCTGGCTATGAACTCATAAGGCTCGAAACTACGCAATCGCTGAGCTGCTCAACAAGTCATTATCAACCGTGCACGAATACCCGGATGACCTGATCACGAAGATCAATTTCTGCATACACCGAAGAAGCACGCAAGAACAAGATAAAACGCAATCTGAAATTGCAAATAGGAATTTAAATTGTATTGAAAAATGAGGTTTCGAAGAACAATGTCGCTGTTGATCTCGTCGAACAAGAGGACAAAGTATAAAGTAGCAAAGCTATACTTCAATCAACAAAACCCAAAGAACTAGATGGAGGGCGTCAACTATGTAAAGGAGGAAGAGAGAGGGGCGACGACACTGTTTATACATGAATAGTGCCATATGAACAATCCCCGAAACCTTAAGTGGCCGGCCATATGGGCCATATGGGCCAAATCAACCTATTCATGACATAAGTCAGCCCATTCATTACATAGCCCATGGACCAACAAGAGGTGACGCAGCACCAGGGCATGTAGACGTAGTATGATGGCATGTAGATGTAGTACGATGGCATGTAGATGCAGCTCGACTCGTAGGAGTAGAAGTAGTTTGGTCCAATTGGGAAATATGGCATTGTCGTAGCCGAAAGTCCTATTGGAGAAGATGTGGTTGAAGTAGAGGATGCAGTGCAGCGGGTCGAAGCAACGGTTGCATCCTTAGGGTTGATGTCCTCATCAATCCTGACCCATGTCCACGATGGCTTACGCCAGTGACACAACTCATAGGTCACTCCAATGGTACAACTCGCACTGGTGGATACAAATTATTTAGCAAGATCGACACCATTATTAGACTTGTGGTTGCACTATTTTACATTGGGAGATCATCACAGGATTAAGTTCTTAGAGTCATCTGAGCGGTTCATACCACGTACCATCAATTCTCATACTACGTCAGCAACACCCATCATACCATCCATCTAGATATGGTAACAACAAGTTATTAGGGTTTTGAGAAGCATAAAACTATATTATCTCAAATATACCAGTCATTTACCCCCAATGACTGTCCAAAATAAAGTTCATAATTTTAAAGATGGTGATTGCGGTAATTAATGCCCCGGTACTTAAGCGAGACTAGCATGACGCTTAAGTACGACCTATAGCTAGTAAAGTTACCACATAATTAGTAGGGTAACAAGGATTAAGGGATTCAATTATTTAATTATCAAGTAGGTATGTACTACCTTAAAGACTAGACATATATTTGCATAATGAATTAAGCATGCAATTTGATGTTTTAAAAATATATAATTTTGCATAAAATATAGGTTCAATATGATCAAAATATTGACTCGCCTGGTTCAAAGGCAAGAGAGTCTTAAAAGTCTTGAGCTTGATTAAACAAGGGCTCTTCTGCGCCATTGAACTCTACTCAGCCGATCAAGCCGAAAAAAGAACAAACAAGCAAGCGAAAAAATACAAAATAAATAACAAATGAACTCCAAATAGAACACAACCACTGTCATTAGTAAGATCTTGAATTTAGAAATTTTTAGAAATAAATTTTATTAAATTTGGAATTAAAATGAGGGAGAACGGGCTCTCCGAAGTTTGCCTTTTGAATTAAATCTAGAAAAAGATAGAGGAGGGAGAGTTTATCTCTCTGACATGTGGGATCCAATGCACAATGATTAGGCTCACCAAACAGCACATGGACCAAATCCACATGCATAGAGCACAGGTACATGGGGCTTTCTCTGTGCAATTAATGCTTTGGGTCCACTTGTCATAGAGTCATCAGGATTAAACAGGAGTTAAAGAACTACATTAACTAATGTTAGGGCCCACGTGACATACTCACAGAGCAGCATTAAATCAATACTTAAACATCGCTTGAACCTAACCGACTTTGATTCTGGTAATTAAAGATAGCGCACGGTGCTTGTCCGACTTCGAACAAAACAGAGAGGGCTAGGGCTGGCTCTGGACACGCTCGTCGCTGGCGAAGGGACCACGGCGGTCGACGGTAAAGCCCAAAAATGGAACCTCACTGAGCGGGCGATACCATGGGTATCGGCGTCGAGGACCAAGGTGGCTCGTAGTGGCAGAGTCGCTGACGAGGAGTGGTGGTGGTGCCACTGAAGGGATATGGGTAGGCTACACTAGCTGGCAATTCAAAAATTCTACCATGTAAATCAGGATGCCATGCAAGCAAGAAATCATAAATCGTTACCACCAAACGCACAGTGCAGTAGAAGAAGAGTTGGACTAGCCTGATCCAACGTCGAGCACGTCGGTGAAGTGGTCGTAGTCGATCGTCCAGCATCCCCGAAGCCGATTGTCACCTCCAACAACTAGTCACGTTCCTCGTTGAAGATCGTGGATCGTCCTTGAGCGCAATGGCAACTGTAGTAGCACCTCTACGGTATTCACACGTCAAGGAGTGGAATATCGTACGCCGGTGTGCTAGCACAAACTCGCACGGTAGGCTCTCTGGAAGATGGCGGCTAGGGTTTCGGTGGAGCAACACACGTTGTTCTCGCCTCCTCTCTTATGTCCTAATAACCTGACAGATCCTATCCGAACACGTTTGTTCCAACCCGTTAAGTGTGTGACCGTTAGGTTCATGTGTAATCAGTTGTGACTCAGAAACACCTTTCCGACCACTAGTCGTTAGTGGTTCCTAGCAGCACATAACAATTCCCGAATATACACAAAGTATATCAGACGAACCTTAATGCAATATGATCTACAAACAGATCCTTATCACTTACGACTAGCTCGAATCTCTATACGACCAGCTCGTATTCAGTCATGACCAGTTCGTAACTCCTTACGATTAGGTTTCGACCACTTCGTGATTATATTCGACTAAGCTGCTATTAGCTCGTATCTCTATACGACCAGTCCGTATCTAGTCGAACTTAACAACTTGTTTGTGTATTCTCCCTTTGCCTCATGATATCTGATTGAACTCTATGTGAGATACTTTGTCATCCATGGACTGTTCAATTCTTTCTCGATCAAGTGACGGATAACTTCACGGGGTCGACTCTTCAACCACAAGCGGCATGGCTATGCACTTTCTTTATCCGACCACATTGAGGGGCCCAGAGATATTTTTTCTGTTATGTTAGGAGGGGCAAATCCTATATCCGATCAGTCACATTCCTCCGTCTATTTCATAGCATACCTGAAATCTACCTTTATAACTACTCGGTTACAGAGTAGCGTTTGGCAAGCCCTAAGTGTGCTATTCCACATGTAGGAAACCATGCTGATCTCAGGTTTAAGGATTATACATCATCATTGCTTGAGACCAACTGATGACACATAAAATCATAACAATCTCAATAGTGTCTCAAGGTGGGTCAATCCAACACCATATTCTCTAACATGTGTTCACATTATTGATTCGATATCCCCATGTCCATGACTGGTGAAACATAGTCATCAATTAATACATGTGCTCGTCGATTAAGTCACTAGTGTTTCGACCAGTGACGTTCAACTAGGGATACATTTAGAATGATATCATATAAGTTAAAAGAGCTTCACCAGCAAGTTACATACTTGTTAATCTTCATAACTGATGATTCATTCAAGGAACAGAATAACATTTATTCAGTAACTCATAAATATAGATGTGATACAATCATATATATGATTGCCTCTAGGGCAAATCACCAACAACCACTGCTAATGCGGCCAAGGCGAATCGGTGGCACTTTGAGCTAGGGAAAGTGTGCACAAGTAGGGATGAGGCATGGGGAACTCACGGGTACGAAGAGGGAAGCCGGAGGAGGTCAGAGTAGAGCCGGCGACGAGGTGGAAGGTCATGGCCAGAGGCGAGGAAGGAAAGAAATTCTGGTGACTCCTGTGGACCAAAGGCAAAATCAACTTGGGTGAAAGCTTCCTCGTTCTCTGTGAATTGCATTTTCTATCTTGTATTTGATTATAGTATTGTCAATTCCCTCAAATTCAATAAACAAAAGAAACTCCGCCAATACTTTAAAAAATCTCTACATGTATTTGCAAAAGCATCTTCTCTTTTATATGCATATATTTAGGGGGGACCTTCTTTGAAATGACTTTAAAAAGAAAATAATTCTCAAAACTCATTTGAGGTCATTGCAAGAATTATTTTATTAAGTTACAACAAGAATATACAACTCGTTTTTCAACAAGTGGTATATTCAAAACTATATCTTTCTCACATATTGATTGGGTTGTCATTAATTACCCAAAAAGGGAGAGATTGAAAGCATCTAGGCTCCTAAAAATTATTTTAAAAATTAAGGACGATATGTGAATATAGGACTAACATGTTTTATTGAGTGTTTAAAAGGTTTAGTCCTGGCCATGAATATAACAACCTGGAGATGCATGCTAAAGGTCAACCTGAAGATCAATATGGTTCAAGACAAGGTATAAGTAGTCTAGGATCCCTTTTGAATTTTACCGGTCTTCGGAGAAAATGATGGAAGGCCGGATTTTAGGTTAAATATTGTACTATTAAGAGGGATCATAACCAATAACTTGATAGCATATTCTGGTGTCATTTGGATCAATCTAGGATCATGCATGCACTTAGAGTTATTCTTGAAAGCCAACTATGCTTTTTCTCACAAAAGTCGGTAGTACCGACGCTTACTTGAAGGTACTAGCGCACAATGGTATGACTGGGAAGGTGGTGCGGTTCTACCACAACCCGGTCGGACCAAAACCTAGTTGGTGGTTCATATTTTGCAAAGAGAAACCTTTAGGAGCATGTTTGCTCCCTTGGAAGGCGGTAGTACCGGAGTTCTTTTGGCGGAACTACCGCATCGCGGTATGACCGCATACACTGAGTGGAACTACCGCAACTAGGTTTGACCGAAACATAGTTGACGGTATATTATTTCTAGATAGGGCCAGTTTTTGACCTCTAAGGGAAGCGGTAGTACCGTCCTATGTGAACGAGGTGACTGGAGAGCGGAACTACCGCATATGCAAGTACGGTATTACCGTGCTGAAATCTCAACGACTAGTTTAGAGGCATTAATTACACCTACTATAGCCGTTGTTGTGCAGTCGATGGAAGTGTGGTAGTACCGGCCGATGAACGGCGGTACTACCGCTCGTGCTGAAAAATTTAGGTTATTGCCTCTCGATCGAACTTGTTTGTGGGGGTATAAATACCCATCCACCAGTTCAAGGACAAAATGAGGAGACCTAATTTAACATTCTTGAGCTAAGAATATACTCTCTACATCTCATATACACCTATTGCATTCATTGTGAGGTTGTTGAGCAAAATTTAAGTTCATTTATTTCTAAATTGATCCTTAGTACTTGATTGCCGTCAAGCGAATATTGTGGTTTTTTACTCTTGGTATTTGCCGGCATCTAGATGGCTTGGCAGGAGTTTGCATGGTGATCTCTTCAAGGAGATTGTGAAGAGTCCTAGAGCCAAATTGTGAGTGGTTCAGTGTTCGCCATCTCCAGAGCAGAGGAAGAACAACCACTAGTGAAATCAAGGAGCAAGGCTTAATTCGTGGAGCCGGTCCAAGTTGCTTGGGCTTTCCTCAATGTGGACTACCGAAGACCGACAAGTCTTCGATACCACGGCAAAACATAGCGAGTCATCATTTGGTTATTTCTTTGCATCTACTTTACGCATTTATATTTTTAGCAAATTGAGATTATCTTATTTAATTGTACTAGAGATATATTTGTAGAGTCTTGTCTTGTGGTGTCTTACCTTTACTAGAATTGAGTGGGTCTTGAATTGCAATATAAATCTTGCTTAGTTCTAAATTTGTAGAAATTAGTTTTAGATAGCAAAACCTTTTAGAACCTCCTATTCACCCCCTCTAGTCGGTTATCCCTGATCCTAAACTGAGCCAACAGAGTCGATGCACTCTGCCACGTCGACACTCAGCCCTGTGAAGATACTCCAGCACCAAGCCGCACCTTAGGGCCCCCATCCTCCTCGGTGCGTGAAGTCCTCAGTTATTGCACCCAACGCCCCCCCCCCCCGTGCTAGCCACTCCCCCCACAACTACCATCGTAGCCTAGAGTGCCCTATCCCCACCATCCCATCGAAGCTTTATCGGGCAAGCTGTTGATCTTCACCCCATAGAAGGTGCGCCAACATGCATCCCACCCCTCAAGGCCTCTCCCTCCGACAACGATGATGGATGGCGGGCAGTTAAGAAACCGCGATGGTGGCGTGCGCGCTGAAATGATACTTCAAGGCAAAACCAACCCCATCTTCACTCCACCAACATCTCACCAAGCTTTTTCGCCATCAAAACCAGAGGGAGGTCTTTTCGCTACCTGGCGCACGACCACAAAATTTTGAGCTGTCGCGACCCCGTCAAGTGCTTTCTCTACCTCAACGTCGGCCATCGGGCTAGCAGTTGTGGCCTTCGAGCCAGACACAACTGCCCCACCCAGCTGCTGAAGACAGCACAGTCGCCAACGAGCCATCCACACCAAGCTCAGCTGAAGCCACCCCGGCCAACAAAGTCATTGCTGCCACCAGAGAGCTGCCCAAGCCAAGCACAACCGAAACCGCCCTGGTGTCAAGCTTCCCCCAAGCTCCCACCAAGTCCCTGCTGATGAGGACATCAACCCTAAGGATGCATCCACTGCTTCGACTGCACCCACTGCTTCGACTCGCTGCGCTACATCCATATCTTTGATCGGACTTTTGGCGACTGCATTGCCATATTTTCTAGTTGGACCGAGCTGTCTCTACACATATATGCCGGGCTATATCTACTGCTTATACTCATACGTGTCGGGCTACGTTTACCTGCCATGGTGCCGCTTCACCAATTATTGGCCCATGGGTTATGTAACGAATTGGCTGATTTGGCCACATTGACCCACGTGGCCCATATAGCTGCCCCCTAGGGTTTTGGGGTACTGTTCATATGGCACTATTCACACATAAACAGTACCACTGCCCCTCCCTCTCCCTCCTATAGATAATAGCCGCCGCCCCTTTTATTCGGCCGGTTTTGTTGATTAAAGTTTAGCTTTGCTACTTTATACTTTGTTCTCTTGGTCGGCGAAATCAACAATGACATTGTTCTTCGAAACCCCACCTATCAATACATTCACTTCCTATTTGCAATTTCAGATTGCTTATTTACCTTATTCTTGCGTGCTTCTTCGGTGTATGCAGGAATCGATCTTCGTGATCAGGTCAACCGGGTATTCGTGCACGGTTGATAACGACTTGTCGAGCAGTTCAGCGATTGCGTAGTTTTGAGCCTTGCGTGTTCGTAGCCAGGATCGTGAGAGTTGAGCGACGCCTACCGAACTTATCATTTTCATCGAAAGATCGGGCCTACAATTGGACCTTCGGGTTCATCACCTGCCTCATGGTGTTCCTCGGTGGCCCTGACACCAGGTCAGACGAGGACTAAAGCATCATCAACGGCTACCCCCAACTCGACCGGGACCGTGAGGATTGGGAGGCTACAGCCTCGTCGCCTGGGTGCTACGCTGCGTGGCTGATACCGGCGATAAGGCGGTCTCAGAGGCGCTACTCGCCACTTCGGGCTGCGCCGAGATGAACTGACCATTTCACTCTATCACCCCAATACATTCCTCATCAAATTCATCAGTAAGCAAACCAGGGACAGGGTGCGCGATGTGAAGAAATTCCATCATGAAGCCCTAGAGATTCACATGCGGTCGTGGCAGATGGTCAGCCACACTTTCAGAGCTGTGATGTTCTTCCGCGTTCGCCTATGTCTCGAGGGGCTTCCAGTGTTCACTTGGACAACGAACGTCACGGAACGCATCGTCGGCAGGAAGTGCTCGCTGCATTCCCTCGAAGGGGTCTCAGCGAGCCGTGAGGGCACAAGGACGTTCAACCTTTGGGTGTGGACGGCCAACCCGAGCACAATAGTGAAGGTTGCCTGGATCACCTACACTCATTGAGGTGACAACTACCTACCACCACTACCATAAGTGAGCTCCTCTCTCCCAGACAAATGGAAGTGCAGCCTCACCCATCGAGTGATCATCCACCTCGACTACATTGAGTATCACACTGCTGCACCACTTGACGACTTCATCTCCACCGCGGATATCGCACCCTATGAGTCGATCACCTCCCATCTCCCATGGAACCTGGGGGGAGTAGATGGGACACCGGAATCAAAAGGAGGACCGAGCCACCTACCTCCCCAAGCTCTCCAGTAGGACGAAGAGGTGGATGACATCCTCTCGGACGAAGCGCGTCACAACCCACGCGGCCACCACCGACCTCCTCGTCACTCAGGTTATGACGACCACCCGGCGCAAGGACCATGATGGTAGTGATGACGATGAGGGCTGTCACAACTGCCCTACTCACTGAGGCTAAAGGAGCTCCCACCCCAGCGCCAACAAGCTCCGCCTGGGCTCAAGTAGAGAGCGCGAGCGCTCTCCCCGCAGGGGTCACATACACGGCAACCACATGGATGGTTGTTGTCGGGCTATCCCGGGGGGACCAGCTCCCCTCCTCAGCGCTCTAGTGGTGAGGCCGGACTACTTCCCCCTAAGCCATCACCGGAGGAAGTCAGGTCAACAGCTGACCGAACACTTCAAGAGCTATTCTCCTCCTACACCAACTATCTTCGGAAGCCCTGCACAAAGTCTTCGGCAAAGCACCGCCTCAGTCCCCCATGATGCTTGTCCCACCCTCTTTTGATGTGACGCGATGGAATGGTTGTGCAAAGCCAAGAACTACATCAAGGCCACGTCAGATGCGGCGGACAAGCTGGGACTAGTCCTGAGCCCCTCGACCCCTACGGTATTGAAGATGAACAAATCGACCTTCCTGGAGGAGTCGGGCTGCTTTTTGTCCCTCACCATCTTGGAGTCGGGCCACCCCCGCCCCTCACCGCTCTGGAGTCGGGCCACCCTCGTCAATCTCTGCCCCAGTGAACCCGGACTAGCTGCTGCCCTCCACAATACAGCAATGCAACACCTACGAGAGCATCATGGTGGACTAAGATGACTCATCTTAGGTAGCTTCGCAAAACCCATAGGGTGACCCCATCCGCCGCCAAACCCCCCACGTGGCGTGCCTTGGCATTCCAGACGTCCTTATCGAGGCGTTGGCCCTGCGTGGTCTACAACTGATAGGGGGCTCCCCGCCCTCATTACTCCAGCGGGAGTAAGGATAACCCTACCGAAGAACCAACCCCACGGCTCGCTTGCCCCCTCATTGACCCTTCGTGGTTGCAGCCAGTTGACCCCATACCTCAGAAGGTCCTAGCGTTGGAAGGCTCGCCGACCCCTAGCCAACCTTCGACCCCGACCCGGACGAGGAGCTACCCCCAAGCCGGGTGGCTGGCCTCGTGCAAGGCCTGCAACATGATCTAGTCCTAGAGATGGTGCTGTTCTCTACCCCACCGATGCTGATCCTCGCCAGACTGGCAGCCTCCCAAGTCACGCGCACACGCACTCTATGAAGATTCGACCTCTCAAAACGTCCGTCGAAGTGCGCATCTGGCGACCAAAAGGAGGTCGGGCACAATGATGCACCACACCCAAGAGGCACTCGCCCACAAAAATGGGCACGTTACCGAAAGAGCGCTCCCTGACCGAAGACATGCTAAAAGAATAGCTTGCAATGTTCAAAGTACCTTTACCACAAGATACCATCGTCACCCTCTCGCAAATATTCAAAACGAACTGCTAGCTCACATCGCTTGTCGATGATGAACTCATTGAGCTTGGCGGCGATGGCATGACCAACCTCATCGAGACCGACACCATGGGTGCCCGCCGATCACGACGTCATCGTCACCCCTATAGGCACCAGTGCCCTAGTGGCGGCTGCATAGGTGCCAGGAATCACCAAGCTGCAAACGACGCCCTTGTCAACATGACCATGGAGACCAGCATGTTCGCTTTTGCATTCATGTCATTGCTTTCCTTTTGTGCAACTCTGTGTATTACAGACTATGTCCTTTCATAACTTCAAAAGCTTTTGTATGGCATCGCTGCCCAATCTTCCATTGTTGAAGTGCCCCTATGACCATTCCCCCCTATGCTAAGCTACATGGGCTTCACTACATCATCAACACCTGCTGTCAAACCACGACACCCCTGCCCAAAATCAACTAGGTGGTCTTTACAAAATTACATGAACAGGTCAAACATCAACATCATCTACTGGAGCGTATGCGACCTTAACACCACAACCAGAAGAACGACGATCCATGAGACCTTGACCTCCACAACATGTCACCTCACCTACCTCCAGGAAACCAAACTCAGCAATGTTGATCAGGTCGTAGTGGGTTACCTGGGCGGTTACAACATGCGTAGCTTTGCCCATAAATCGTCCGTCGACATGAGAGGCATAATCCTCCTCTTGTGGAATAACGCTTGCATCGATGTGACTGACATGCATCAGTCAGCCTACGCACTATCGACGACCGTAGTCTTGCGAGATTGCAATTCGGCGTTCTGTTTATCAATAGTGTACGGTTCGTCCCACGATAGGGACAAGCCAGCTCTTCTACAATATATTATCTCACTAAGACCCTCGACAAACACCAATGGTTGTTGTTGGGCGATTTCAACCTCATATATCGCATTGCCGACAAAAACAACTTGAATTTCAACCAAAGACGCATGGGTCAATTCAGAGCCACCCTAAACACCTGTGAACTTAGAGAAGTGCATCTCAAGAATAGGAAGTTCACATGGAGTAATGAACACAGAACCCAAGGAGTAATGAACGCCAGAACCCAACTCTTGTCAGGCTAGTTAGGGTCTTCTGCAACGAGCGTTGGGACACCTTATTTGAGAACTACGTCCTTCAGGCGCTGTCCTCGTCATTTTTTTATCACCACCCCTGCTCCTGTCAAACAACTCTAGCCCTGCCCGCCCAAAATGCTTTTGCTTCAAAAAATTTTGGACGAAGACACCAGGTTTCACGGAGGTGGTAAAAAAATGCTTGGATCACCCAAAGTCACTACACTGAACCATTACACCGGCTAAACCATAAGCTAACTGTAACAACGTCAAAGCTGAAATCCTAGAGCAATGCCATATTCCCTCAACCAAAACTCCATCTCCACATGGCTCTAGAGTTAATCCTTCGCTTTGACGTGGCCCAAGATCATAGCATGTTTACACTGCCTGAAAGCGGCCTAAGGGCCGCCCTTAACAAAAGAGTTCTGGGGCTCACAATGATCGAGCGATCCAGGAAAAGACAAAGCTCTCGGATCACCAATCTCAGAGAGAGTGACGCCAACACTAGGTTCTTCCACCTCAAAGTCAACCCCCGAAGGTGAAAAAAATCACATAAATGATCTCGGCTGGGCGACCTTGCATACAGAAAAAGGGGCATAATTCAGTGGCATTTTTAGGTCGTGCTACACTCGCCCGACCCTCGAACCTCTAACATAAACTGGGATGTTCTTAACCTCTCTGCTCCAGATTTTCATAGCCTGGATGGAATTTTCACGGAATCCGAAGTTCTCCATGCTCTAGAACTTTTGCCGGGGGACAAAGCCTCGAGCCGGAAGGTTTATCCTTCAGCTTCTATCAATTCTGATGGCCCATCTTCAAAGCAGATGTTATGGCAGTTTTCCACAGTTTCCATAGCTTCCGCACGTCACACCTTGAATTGTTCTGATCCCAAAAAAGGAGGGTGCAGACAGAGTACAAGACTTCAGACCCGTCAGCCTCATCCATGATATCGGGAAGTGGATCTCGAAGACACTAGCCCTGTGGGTGGCGCCTCATCTGAACACCCTGGTCTCACGAGTCCAGAGCTCTTTCGTCAAAACGATAAGCATCCACGACAACTTCTTATTCGTCTGTAACTTGATAAAAAGACTTCACCACTCCAAAACCCCGTCGCTATTTCTCAAGTTGGATATTGCAAAGGCTTTCGGCACGGTCTGATGTAATTACCTCCTCAATCTTCTCCGTAGAAGGGGTTTCCCCCTATATGGACAAATTGGGTGGCAGCCCTTCTAGCTTCCGCCTCCTCCAGAGTCCTCCTTAAAGGCATCCCAGGAAAGACGATCAACCATAGATGGGGGTTGCAACAAGGAGACCCTCTCTCCCCCCTTCCTCTTCATACTAGCAATTGACCCCATCCAGTGTCTGCTAGAATTGGCAAGAGATCTGGGATACCTTGCGCGCCCGAGAGACCGCTACGCCAGACTCAGAACCTCCTTATATGCAGATGATACAGAATTCTTCATATCCCCTTGTGCAAGCGAAGTCCGCACTACCACCCAACCGCTTTGGAACTTTGGGAATATCTTAGGTCTGAACACCAACTTCCAAAAAAGCATGGTACTCCTGATAAGTTGTGACCACATTGACTTGGACACTATCCTCTAAGACCTCCCAAAAAACTGATTGTCCTTCCCGACTAAATACCTCAGGCTACCTCTAACCTACAGAAGACTGTGTAGGGTGAATTACCAACCCCTATTGGACAAAGTAGAGGGGAGGTTAGCAGGGTGGCAGGGGCAGTTACTTTCCCCGACAGGGCAGGCCACTCTCGTTAAATCTGTTCTGACCTCAATCTTGATATATTTTCTTATAGCTTTCAGAACCCCAAAGACAGTCCTGAAAGCCCTATACCGCACCAGACGTCGCTTCCTCTGGGCTGGCCTCAAAACTGTCTCTGGGCCAAGTGCAAAATCAACTGGGAAAAGTTTGTTGCTCAACCCAGCTAAGCGGTCCGGCATTCTTAACCTCCAACACTTCTCTTCGGCAGTCCAAACCTTGGGCGATATGGAAAATCCTTGCGTCGACGCAGATTGCAGTCTTTTCGCCATGGCTACCACAATCACCCTCGGTGATTACAAGATGGCTAAATTTTGGTTCTCCACCTGGCTCGATGGGATCGCCCAAAAGATCTGGCCCCAAAGATATACAAAATCTCCCAAAGAAAAAACCAAGCAGTGGCCTCAGTGCTACCAAATGGGTGCACTACTACAAAAAGGCTAATACTGGACGCTTCATCATAGACGATTGACCAAAACTATCTGTATTACATGCAATCATAGACGGTTTTAGTTTAGAGACTGTTTGTGTTACTGGCTATGCTAAAAACCGTCTGTGAAGAGGTAATATCACAGACGGTTCATGATAAAAACCATCTGTGAAGTATCAACCGTTTGTGATATTTAGAAATATCACAAACGGTTTTCAACAAACAATCATCTGTGATACTTCCCAAACGGTTCTTAATTATAACCTTCTGTGATAATATCCCTTCAGCTCCCCGATGAGTTTCTTCGTCGCTGATGCGCCTCTTCGTCGCATCAATGCTGCTTCAATGCCACTTCGGCTTCGAGATGCGTCTCTTCGTCTCACGCGCGCGCTGAATTTATTCCTTGTTTTATAAAAAGGATCATCCACCATCGAAGATGATCATCATCGATCCCCTATATATAAACTCTACTCTTCTAAAGCTAGCACAAATGGCTTTCTCTTCTGTTTCCTTGTCACCGGCGTTGATCGCCTACCTGGCCATACTGTACGAGCACCTCTCCGGCCATACGTTGGCGGATGCGGCATAAGGACACTATTTGATCAACAGTATCCTTACTCCTCTGTCCGAGGATTTGCCGGAGCAGGTGGCGGCCACCTTTCGCCGTCTTGACATCCTCCTCTACCGCGTCTTCCGAGTGATCTCTCACTTCCGGCGAGTTTACCGTGTCATCGACGTGGTCCTCCACAACGATGTTGCACATCTCGAGGAGGCTCACTGTCACTTGGACTACTTAATCGAGGCGGCGAGCGATCGGGTCGACCATGTTGAGACCCCTCAAGCAAAAGAAGAGAGCATATGGGCTCAATTCTTCTTGATTCAAGAGTCCAAGGGTCTTCGGGAGACACTCGAACGAGCGCATCACCGGGTGGACGCATTTTGGGCTTCGTTCGCTCACAAACCGTCCGATGATGACACCACCACCTATGAAGTTTTGAAGACGGAGATAGCAGCCTATCTCTGCCACTAGAAAAACTTTATTTATTTAGGTTTCTACTTTTTTTATCTTTGTAAGAAGCGACTGGCCACGCTGTTTAGCCATATATATATATATGTAAATTCCAACATAAAAAAATCTAGTTTGGAGGTGATCGAATTACTATATTATATGTTGAACCATATGCAAATAATTTTCAGCAGTATTTAAATGACAAAATTGACATATAAACATGTAATTTCTTCATGTCATGTAAATGTATACATGATAGTATGTGCTTAAAACATATATAGAACTTTGAACAACCATATCATAGACGGTTCCATAATAGAACCGTCAGTGATATGGTATCACTGACGGTTCCATAATAGAACCGACTGTGATAACTCTTTATTAGTAGGAGCCGCTAGGGTTTGCGCCCTAACTCGTCACTCCCCAGCACCCTTACTCCCGCCCGTTCCCCTCTCCTCCTCACCGCCACCGCCCGAAGCCTCCTCACCGACCCCGTCGTCAATGCCGCCGGTCCAATTGACCTCCCCGCAGCCAAATCCACCTCGATCTGTCGCCCAAAGCTCCCCTACGGTGTCGTCATCCTCTCCCCAGCGCACGTGACCTCTTCGTCTTCTCCCCCCAACGTGCGCGACCTCGGTCGGCTACTTCTCCACCGACCTCCCCCGGCTACCTTACCACTGACACCGGTGACGTCGAGGTAAAGACAGATCTATCACCTATTGGTTTGGGCTGTTGGAGTTCATGTGAACCGAGCTACAATGTGACTGATGGTTGGCTAGATGGATGGATCTGGATGTAGGGAATGGGGTTGTGTTCGGGTGTGACTGCTGGTGCTGCTAGTTGTGGATAGATCCTATTAGGTTGCTTAATGTGTTAATCTGGCACAATCACTAATTTTTGTATGCTTTGTGTGATTTGTGTGTGCTTAGCACGGGGAGGTATTGTAAATTTATATGCTCTATTGAACTGCTCAATGATGTTAATAGTCTTATGCTGAAATTGAATTGATAATTAGTTCATATTTGAGCTCTAATGAATTGCTAACTGTTGTACACATACAAAATTTATACATTCTAATATACAATTGAATTGCTAACTGATGTCACACATGCAATTGGATGTGATATTATGTATAGATTGCGTGTCTTTTAAATGATCCGAAGGATTCACATGTTCACATGTTTATATGCCAATTATGTCTTTTAATTTTGCTATTCCATTCCAAAACAAGACCAAATGAGTTAAAAACTACTACAACACCTCTTCACCTGCCTGTGTAACTGTGTTCATGCTGGTCAAGTTCTCCTCCCTTGCGTCCCAGGTACGTCCTACCATTCCATTCCTGATCTCTTCTCTATAAAGTTTTCAAGCAGTGGCTGCTTGTGCCTTTAAAAACGGCTTCATACACACACACACACACACACACACACACACACACACACACACACATATATATATATTATTGTTCATAGTCCCTCAACCAATTTCGAGGGGTCGTTCATGCAGCATGAGAAGGATGAGACAGCAGCCACGACCAACTTCATCGAGCCCTTGCAAGTTCAAGAAGCATGGCGCTAGGAGAGCGCGTTGACATCCAATTACCTGGATGTCGTCGATAGGTAATTGGACGTCGCTATGTTCAAAAAGTGACGACATCCAAGTAATTGGATGTCCATGCGCTCTCTTGGCAGCCGTATTTTTTGAATTTGAAGGGTGCTCAACGAAGTTGCCCGTGGCTACTGTCCCTTCCTCCTCATGCTGCGTGGACGACCCTCAAAGTGGTTGAGGGCCTACAAACAATATATATATATATATATACACACACACACACACACACACACACACACACACATATATATGAAGTCGATTTTAAAGGCACAAGCAGTCAATGCTTGGATACTTTATAGAGAAAAGTAATCACAGACGGTTTCAGCTACAAACCATCTATGATACATCAGCTATCACAGACGGTTTCATCTACAAACGGTCTGTATTATTCAACTATCACAGATGGTTTTGAGTTAATTACCGTCTGTGATAGTATGCATCACAGACGGTTCGAAAATCGTCTGTGATGACCTATGTCATTACTGACCCATAAACTCAGACGGCTCACCAAACCGTCTATGATGACGTTTTTGAATCGTCTGTGAAGATCTTTTTTGTAGTAGTGGAGGTGAGTGCACGACATTAACACACAAACGAGATTAACGCCCCACCACATCCAACAATTCTTAGGACTCTGGACCAGAACCAACCAAATTCAACTGGCTCCCGACGTTCGACACGAGATAATTTGGAAGCTCACCCCGAAAGAAGTCTACTCTTCTAAATCCGCCTACACTCTTCACCTCTTGGGCTCAACAGCGATGAACTTCAAAGAAATAATTTGGAAATCCCACGCCCCCCAAAGTGCAAATTCTTTGTCTAGCTGGCTCTCCAAATTAGGTTGTGGACCTCAGATAGACCGGATGCCAGTGGGTAGCGAAACCACCACTTTTGCTCCCTCTGCAGACATTCGATGGAATATGTCATACATCTCTTTGCACAATGCCGCTATTTGGTAAGAGTCTGGAAGCTCATGGCAGACTGGCTAGGGGCTCAAAACCTACACTCATCACAATGGCCCGAGGGAACATTGCAGACTGGTGGACAAAGGCCACTGAGATGAAAGGTCTCCCCACACTACTACAGAAAGCCTCATCACAGACGGTTCGAAACCGTCATCACAGACGGTTTCCAACCGTCTGTGTAAAAGTACATATGTGATAACAGGCGGTTATCACAGACGGTTTTTGAGCCGTCTGTGATAAAAGCTATCGCGACGGTTGGAACAAGAGCGTTTGTGAAAATAGCTTATCACAGACGGTTCGAACAAGAACCGCTCGTGATAATGATTATCACGAGCGGTTCTTGTTCCGAACCGTCTGTGATAGCTGTTTTCACAGACGGCTTTTGTTCTGAACCGTCTATGATAGCTTTTTTGATTGCAAAAAAATATATTACCATTTCATGGATACACTCATACACATACACTGCCATTTCCGAAGCCTCCCAAACATGGATTCATTGATACACATACATGGATTCCCAACTCCTAAGCCTCCCAATAAATTTCTCAAGCCATGGATTCATGGATACGCGCATACACTCGATCATATACAAGTACCAACAGAAGTAGAATCTGAAGGAGAATCTAACAGAAATCTGGATATGAATCTAACACAAGTACCACAAGCTCATACATACAAATCTGGATCTGAATCTAATAGAACCTCATATACAAAAGTAGCAACAGAACCTCATATAACAGAGACATCGGCGTCGGAGGAGGACTGGAGGAGTTCGGCGTCGGCGTCAGAGGAGGACTAGAGGAGGTCAGCGTTGGTGGCGGCGTCGACTCTCAGCTGTTGGGGAGGAAGACCACGTCGAAGGTTGGGGACTACGGGAGCAAGGGAGGACCGGAGCTGGAGGTGTAGCGGGGCCGAGGAGCTGGGAGGACCGGAGGAGCAGCTACCACCGAGCTTCGGAGGAGGATCGCCGGAGCAAGGGAGGACCGAGCCTAGAGGAGGACCGGATCTGCGGAGTGCGAGGCGAAGCGCCAGAGGAGGTCGGCCATAATATATAAGGACATATTTTGCCTCCGCGCACGCGTTCAAAATTTTCAAATTCCGCGCTGCGAATTACGAGCGGTTTCATACAAAAACCGCTCGTGATGATAAATCACGAGCGGTTCGTATCACGAACCGCTGCGTGATAAGTAACTCATCGCTGAGCGGTTCTTAATATGAAATCGTGATAAGTACCTCATCACAGACGGTTGGGATTAACAATCGCTCGTGATTTGATTTCACCATGACTTCAAATTTGAAGTCATGGTGAAATCAAAATCTTGAAGTCATGGTGAATCAAAATCGCGCATTCGCTGTTAATCCCAACCGCTGCGTGATGAGGTATGCTATCACCGACGGTTGGTATCACGAACCGTCGCGAAGTATCATAGACGGTTCGTTATACTAGCAAATGCTCGTGATGAGGTGTCCTCATCACAGACGGCTCCTTCTACCAACCGATGCGTGATACTTCACGGCGGTTGGTAGAAGGAGCCGCTTGTAATGAGCCACTATTACGACGGTTCTTATTATGAACCGTCAGGAAGTATCGCGACACGTTGGTAATAAGAACCGCTCGTGATGAGGATATCACGCAGCGATTCCAAAGGGAATCGTCGTATAAATTCAACACGCGGCTCCTTTGGAATAAATGCGTGATGAGCGTCGATATGACTGTTTTGTAGTAGTGCCAGGAGAGCGACGTCCATAGTCCTTATCCTGGTTACCTGGGAGATTTGGAAGAAACACAATACTAGAATCTTCCATAATAAAACCACCGCCCTGCCGGACCTCCCAACGAAGATCAAGGAGGGAAGAACTTGGTCCCTCGCAGGGGCCAAATGCCTGGAGCAATTCCGTTCATTGTAATTAAGGCTTAAGCTTAACCTATAACTTGTGCTCCGCCCCTTCTCTATCAATATAACAGGCACATTTTCAGCCGGTTTAATTATAAAAAAAAAACAATAACAACGCAATATGGCTAGCTGCACATAAAGAGGGAGGGAGGCATCTGTCCAGGAATATAATAACCATGTGCCCATCCCGTGTGTAAAGACGTCGCGCTGTGTATTATGATTACCATGATAAGTAGTACTACTGGCATGTATTTGTTTCTGCAAGCTGTATGTAGTGGCTAGCTAGTATACATGTATGGATGCTTCGTTGTATCAAGCATGGATGAGTGAGATCGATCGATACATACACATATACGCGGATGCAGGCGGAGTTATATGACACCACCTCGCCCCCATCTCCTGCCCACAAGCTAGCTAGGCTGGCTGGGGGTGGTTAGTTGCAACTATCAACCTCCACATAAAGCGTGGCACGTACATTATTTGCCGTCGCACGCCGCTACCCTAATCAAGCCCAGATAGGCAACCGTATCCCATCATGAGCAGTAATCGTAACACGATCGATCCCTCACCACGTGACTAACCGTGCGCTTTATTGATGTTACAGCCGCGCCGACATTTTAGAACTGGGAGGTTAGAGCCCGGCCGGCCGGCCCCCGCGCGCGACTTTCCCATGCCAGTCCGTGCGTCCATGCGTGCGTACGCGAGAGCCTTGGGGGCCGCGCGGCGCCTGTCTCAGCTGGGTCTACGGCGCCGCGTGCCATTCTGGGTCGGTCCACAGCGGCACGTGAAATCTCGGCGGAATTCAGCAAACGCAGCGCCCGTTCTTTTATTGCCGTTGCGGTTATTTACGGCCATTTAAGGCCCCGCGACGGCCGGCCGCGTGCTCCTCACCTTTTATCGCCGAGATCGATCGACCTGACCATCGATCTCACGTTGATTGTTCTCGCGTTGCGTGGTCGCGCACGCGCTCCCTTTACTCCCTGTAGTAGTCGTCAGGCAGGCAAAGCTTAGGTTAGCTTGATCGGGCGCGTGCAAGAATAGGTCGCAGTAGTACCACTGCAGTAACTAACCGCTGCAAGATTAGATCCAATCACGGGCTCGGGCTGGGGCTGCGTCCAGATCTGACAGCCAGGTTCCGCGAGTGAATTAATCCAACTGCCCGCCTGATTTTGACTCCTCGTCCACGTTCGTGTGCATCTACGTGGGATGTAGGTTTTCTGCTGGCGCCTGTGATTAAATGTGACAATACGTTCTCTTTTCTCTCTGACCGATCTCTAGCTCGATCGCAGCAACTGGGCCCATCCGCCACAGATGAATCACGGCAGCAACTTGGAGAGTTAAATATAAAGATACGACATGACGCAGGTAGAGGTAGCAGCGGCTGCAGCTGCCGTTAACTGCAGATCAATCGCGGTGGTGGATCACTGGATCAGACATATAAAAAGGGCCCATGACTCCACCATGACCTGAGCTAACGCAGCGGTTGCAGGTTGCAGCAGCCTGCCTGAAACCCCTGCAACCACGTACTTTGCTGGCTCTTGCAATATTGTACCAGTACCATGATTGATTGGCTTAATATAAGACCACCTCCGATGCATGAAGCCCCAAGAGGTCCTAAGTTGGGTTGATATGGCTTAGTGCAATATGTTATAATGTATAGAACCACTGTAAATATTAAGGTAGGTCACATTTTTTTAATAAAATAACAACTGCCCCCACTTTCCCTTCATCTCTCTCCTCCCATCCCCTTCTCTTTTGTCTCCATGGTGCCCTAGCTGCCAATCCATCTCCGTCGGTGCCCCTCCTCCGTTCTCCCGACATGACTTCCTCGTTCGGCAGCAAGTCGGCAACAGGCAAAAACCGGCGGCGCTTGGTGAAGATTCGGCGGTGGCACCCCTCACGGTGGTCGGATCTGGAGGCGTCATCAATTCGGTTCGGCGGCGACGCCCCTCTCTACGATAGGTCGAGGGGAGGTCGATGGTGAGGCAAGCAGACCCGCGACGGCAACGACAAAGTTCGCTGTGCCTCTAGGTTGTCCCTTGACGACGATGCTCAGATCCGGCGACGACGCTTCTGCTTCGGACTCCTGGTGCCGGCGGGCCTCCCAGTGGCCACATCCGGCGGCGCCACACCCCTTGCGGCCTCCCAGTTGTCAGATCCGACGGCGGAGGTCCACGACACGTCGTTCTGTTGGTGGCAAAAAAACCTCCACCCGTGCGTGCAACTGCTTTTTGCTATATATTTTTATTTCTTGAGACCGGATCACAATCTTGAGGCCTGATTCTTGTATTTTTCTCTTGTGGCCGACCTTTGCAATGTATGAAGGCGATCCTAAGGGGCCACATCACCCTTAGGACCCTCTCTTATTGCCCCCATTGCGGATGCCCTAATATCATTCGGATATCTGAAGGAGTATCTTTTAAATGGCCGGGCGGCTACTGTTGTGTGAGCTACGGCAGGCAGGCAGCCACCGCGCCGAGTGGATCGCATGTTCATCGTGCACCGCGTCACTTCGGGAATGTTTGCGCCAAAAAGTCGTACCTCGTGCCATTTCTATTTGCTGCCGCTGCTGTTGTTGCATGCGAACTGCAGAGCACTGGGAAGGTTTCTTTTGGAGATCCAACTCAAAGGATGCCCATAAAAGCGTGCCTGATATCTCCAAGAATCTTTGCTTTTCTGGTTTCATTCAATAGGTGGAATCAAAGTAGCATTGGGCCATTGGCGACTCGTACTGCCAAATACTTTAGCCGAAAGAAAACAACTCGTGATTCATACACGACACCTACTGGAAGGGTAATGGTAGGTAAAAGTAGTAAAATGGCACCTATAATGTAAACGGGAATACGTACAGTGGTGAACATACACGCACATTCTTGTAAATGTTGCAAAAGACACTGAGATTTTGTATCGTGCCGCATTGCACCTAAGGAAATTTGCTAGGAAAGAGCCTCACCGTGAGACCTCCCAGTAGACGTTGATCTCTGAATATCACCTCGGATGGACGGTGGATGATGCATGACCTCGCCCCAGGCCCTCCCTACTGAATTTTTTCTCCCAAAGTTCACACAGAGAAGAACGCTAAAATGCACTACTACTACGAACAAATGTTGTGCGTTGGTAATTGAAGAGATTTTCCTGTAGTAAAGCTTTGAAAGCATACGCCGTTATAGTTGTAGTACCAAGTACCTATAAAAGAAGATAGCTGCTGCTTTTCTAAATTCTGAAAGAAAGATTGTAAGCTTTGTACTGTAAAGTTACCGAAGTTGGAGAAAAAGAAGGGGTCAGCAGCAAGCACATCAGTGTGCGACGCATATTATCCTTCAATGCAGGTGCTTTAGGCAGGCTTCTGAAACAAGAAGAATCCGTTTTGGGCATCACGACTGACGACTCCACAGCTCATGAGGCCAAAAAAAGATTGATTTAAGTTTCGTGCTTTTCGCATTAGCAATGATAAGGAAATGATAAGCTGGGCAAGTGATATTCGGAAAGAGAAGCCTTGTAAGAAGAGAAGCCCAGCAAAACGTGACCTTGGTCCACCGTTTGTCCCATGTTATCTGCGAAAGTACGTTCAACTGTGAGTCTGTGACGGGCCATAGCTCGCAATTGCGTTTTGAGCCCATCTGGGGAACTGGAACTTTGTACTAGTATCATTATACAGCAAAACCGAAAGATTTCGTGAAAGCGGCATCAACGTGCCCTAGCTAAATACCAGCCAAGGCTTATATATATCTCGTCTTCAACGGCTCCTCGTCAGCGTAGCCATCCTTGCGCGCGAGCATCCACCACGCCGAGTCGTCACGGACAACCAGAGGACTCGGCTTCAACGGCGCGCCGACCGTCGCGCGCACCATGGCGTCCACAAAGTCGTGGAGCTTGCACGGGATGGCGATCACACGTCCCCCCTGCTTCGGGCTGCTGAGGTGCGCCGCCGGCATCACGGCCTCGTGGTCGTGGGTGCTACTGGCTGCGCCCCTGACGCTCGGCATAATATGTGGTTTGTATGATGGTACATAGGATTTGAAGCGATCAGTACTCGTTAGTGCTGGTAAAGATAGGGAATGCCTCCGCAGGATAACGATAAGGTTCAACTAACAGAATGAATTTCCACTTAGAAAAAAGCAAAGAAAGAATGTTCTGTTCAATCAGTGCAAGTCCAACTACTTGATGTAGCTCCCTCAGTTACAACCTTGGAGAGCTGGATCGGAGTTTCTATCCTTCCTTACAAGAAGAGAAATTTAAACTATTATCCTTTCTTTGTAACAACCAAAACAAATCAATATCCTCATCACCAGCACCACTACACCTACCTGTACACACTTAAACAAGACTGGAGCGAACTTGTCGGTGATATTCCCAGCAGGATATTGCTGGCATGATCTCACCAGGTGAGCTAACAATTGCATGGTCTTCACTAACTCTGAATGTATTTCAACGGGAATGAACCTGAACTTTCCTTGGTTTCCTTTCTCCAAGGTCTTGAGTCTTCATCATACAAGCAGGGCCTGTGCCAACCTCGCAACTACATGACGACCACATTTTTGGACTAAAAATGGACCAGCCAAGTTGGACCGGATCCAACAAGAAAAGATAAGAGGTTGAATGCTGAAACTGTGAAATGTTCGGTTAATTTGAGTAACTTTTACCACGTACGGCTCGTTGGCTAACAGAAATTTCCAGTGGAGGCCGTGAATAGCACAAGTGCACAACCACATACGGTTAGAATCTTCTAAAAAAGACGCGGCTCAGTCGGTGGGCCGAGTTGTTGGGCTGGGAGAGGTAGCTGCTTTGGTTGGTGGGCTAGAGACAAGAGGAGCCGTTAGATCGCAGCGGACGGTGGAATGTGCGAGCGACTGCACGCCGTGGCTTTGCTTCATCAAGCCAGAGGAGAGGATCCTCGTCCAGGTTCCCGGCCTCCGCCTCCCACTCCATTGCTCTTCTTCCCCACTCCCCCATCCTCTCCCGTTCTCTCCCCACCCGGCGTTCTCCGGCGGTGGAACCCCAACTCCACCAGCCACCGTCGTAGTACGCCCGGATTGAACCGAACCGGTGGCTGATCAGCGCTTTTCCTCTCCCGATGTCCGGCTGCGACGTAGATGTGGTACTGGTGCTGGGCTAGCGTGCAGTGGAGATCCATCCGGACTTGGATTACTTTATTCTTTTGTTGGTAAGGAACCCTAACTTTCTTCGGTGTATTTGATTGTTCTAAGAGTTAGTTTTGTTCTGGGGGATCTTTTCGTTGCTGTGGCTGTGAGCAATCGAATCCAAATGTTTCTCTCTCCATTCAGTTAGTCGCGGATTTGTATACGCGTAAGGTCGTTCTCGATCGATCTCAGTTGACCCCATAGGACTTGGTACCCAAGGTGCGGGTGTTGTGGATTAAGGTTATTAATTATGGATTTGTGAAATATGTTTGACATGTTTGCATATACTCCACCAGATCAGCTTCTAATAATTGACAATTAGAAATCTTAGGGTAATGGCTCAAGTGCTCGACACAATAATACGATTGTTAGAAGTTGATACGATGTCTGGAGTAGTAGTATGCATAGTTAAACATGGACTAGGAGTACAATTGTTACAGGTTCCACAAGGTTTTCTCTTGCATAGTTAAACATGAGGTACATGGATAATTTAGTAGAGATAGGAAATCACCGTTATAGATATTCTAGTAGTTGTGCAAGTTTTATTTGCTGGAGAAGTGTTTCAGAGTCAGTACTATAACCTCTCAAGGAACTCGCCATTTTGGTTCTATCCTTCTTGGTTGTCTGTGCGAATGAAGCCTGCATTTGCATATGCTCATTTGCCCTTAACAGTTGCTTTCTTTTGGTCAACGACAAGCAACACATATGCACCAGCCATATGCGTCTTAAAACTGTTCTGTTTTCCTTTTTGCAGATTATTTGATTATACCAACCTTATTACATGACATTGGTGCCATGATGCCTCATACACCTCTGAACTTGTATCAAATTCCTTACCCGTGGTGTTTTTAAGTCCTGTTTAAAAGAAAGATATGGAAGGAACTGAGCTAGAAAATCAATCTTCCAGAAATTCATCCCAGAAATCCAGCCGCCGTTCTGGTAGTCGGCGTTCTCAAAAGTCAGCTGGACAACAATCTTCCCCCACTGTATTTCCAGAGAAAAGAGGCAAATCAAAATCTTTGAGGCAGAAGCACGCTGTTGTTGACAATAAAGATGCCAAAAAGGCAAAAAACCATGAGCAAAAAAATGATCTGGTGGATGAGAGGTCTAATTTTATAGGTTATGAAGTTTATGCTGGAAAACTGGTTTTTGACAAGAAAAATAGAAGTATAGGAGTGGATGATCAATTGTCAGCAAATGGAAAAGCTGATACAACTGATGCAAGGCTCACAAGTAAAGCCCTAATATGGGGTTCGTCTGTACTCAGCCTTGAGGATGTCATCTCTGTAAGTTTTAGATACTAAGATGCACTTCTATTGTTATTTTGTCCCATTTGGACAATCCAATATTTTTGTGTGCTTTTGCCTATTTTTTTTGGCAGGTATCTTATAATTCTGGCGTCCAAC
Organism: Ampelocalamus luodianensis; assembly: GCA_036346255.1. NCBI lineage: Eukaryota > Viridiplantae > Streptophyta > Magnoliopsida > Poales > Poaceae > Ampelocalamus > Ampelocalamus luodianensis. The sequence goes on from CM070623.1 coordinate 52,744,755, forward strand.
ATTTTACTGTGCATGCATGTCCTGCTAAGAAATCTTTATTTGGAAAGACATATAGAGTTCAGAAGGACTTCCGATTTATAGCTCCCACCCAAGATGAGGCCATTTTGTGGGTAACATGCTTTGCCGAACAGCACATATATATTAATGTACTACCTCATCCTGCAACATCCGGTATCAACCAAGACCCAGGTGCCCCCATCAGTGGGGCTTTATTTGACCACCCACCGATCAAATGTAAAACTCCACCGAGAATACTTGTTATATTGAACCCTCGATCTGGACATGGTAGATCAAGTAAAGTTTTCCATGACAAAGCAGAACCTATACTTAAGGTATTTTATGACGTTTTGATCATGCAAACTTCTACTTTCTGCACTGCGCTAAACAACAATTAGTTTAAATAAATGTATGTATCTATTTGGTGATAAGCTTGCTTCTTGAAGCTTCCATTTGACCATTTGGTTTTCAGTCTCGTGAAGGACTCACAAAGAGGATAATAGTACTCCCTCTGTTCTTTTTTAAATGATGTTATTGATTTTTCATGGTGTCCAAGATGTAACTGTGACCATCGGTGCTCCCTAAACTTACTAAACAAAGGAAGTGAGTTAGTGTGCATACGGAGACAGGTTTAGGGAGCTGAGAAAGTAATTTTCAAGTTGAGGGCGCTAGGTGAAACAATCGTACGAGTTTAAGGAGTGACCGTGCAATTTACTGTACTTTTTAGTTTTTTATAACTTTATACTAGTGTAAATTAATAAAATTACAATATTATCAGAGTACTTTTAACGACAATTCTAGTGATATAGTTTATGTGTAGGCACTCTAGATGATTTTAAGGGTATTTAGAAAGTTTGACCACATGTGTTCTAAAATAAAATTTTCAGTTTCTTGTTAATGAATTTTTAGTTCTAACCTGAAAACGTGAAGACCTCACGAAGAGGATAATGGTATTTCTGTTTCCTGTTAATGATTTTAAATTCCAACCTGAAAATACTGAGCCCAGAAAATAGTGATTCATGGTTAGAGTGGCAATTCTTTGGATGTTTTTCCTTGTTACCCAATATCAATTTAGGCACGTGGGAAATCATACCTTCTATTCTGGTGTCAATGAATATATATGAGAATGCCAATTCTACAGAATTGTTAATCTCCTGAGCCTCCATATGATGCTGTGGTAGAAAAGGATGGAAATAATGAATGCAGCAATGGAACTGGACTAAAAAGCTGGGTTAAATTCATTAACAAAAGGTTAGGCAAGATTATTTAACCCCTCTCCCCTGGCAGCGCAGTGGCAATGTACTGTTCTAATTAAAAAAATAAAGTAGCAGCTAACTGTAATTGCCACTGTGGGCTGGGGCATCGTTTTGAAAAAAGAAATTCCGCTATTGGCCATCTAGTTCTCATGAAGATGATTTAGAATATAATTGCATAAGCTGAGTTGCTAAGCTCCTATCATTTTGGAGATTGACAAACGAATTAGACAGTTTTTGCTTTATCCATGCATGTTTCAATATTTGGCGCTCTGCTTTTGATTTACTATCCTGATTTAATTTTGTATATTTTTTACTCTTTACTGTGTAAATTTGTATATGTTTACTTCCGGCTACTAATTTGCTATTATCTGGTGTAGCTTGCAGGTTTTCACATGGAAGTAGTTAAAACTACTCATGCTGGTCACGCAAAATCTCTTGCGTCTACATTTGATTTTAGCACATTCCCTGATGGTATAAACTGTACACATATAGCTAAGTAGTTTATCTAGGTGTTAGACAGTGGCAACCTTTTCAACTGGTCTTATTGATACCTTGAAAATGTTTTGTAGGAATTGTGTGTGTTGGTGGTGATGGAATTGTAAATGAGGTTCGTCCTTGATGTTCATATTATAGTTTGATAGGAATAAGTAATTTATATGTTAGATTTATATTTCTGCAGGTATTCAACGGTCTTCTCAGTAGAAGCGATAGAACAGAAGCTATATCAATTCCAGTTGGAATAATACCTGCAGGATCTGACAACTCACTTGTTTGGACTGTTTTGGGAGTTAAAGATCCTATTTCTGCTTCATTATTAATTGTTAAGGTATGGCTATCACTATCATATAGAAAAAGGATTTTTATCATGACTTACTCTTACAGGAAGAGAAGAATCTCAACATTATTCTTATATTCTCACTTCAACTTTGTTCGAAATTAGGTTATCACTTAAAACTTTTCTTACGAGGACTATCCCTTGGTAACAGGGTGGCTTTACATCTCTAGACGTCTTGGCTGTTGAGTGGATCCAATCTGGGCTAATACACTTTGGCACAACTGTTTCATACTATGGTTTTGTTAGTGATGGTATCTTCATATACGAGCTATTATATTTACTTTATTCCAATGTTTTTAATTCTGCTTATTCGGATGTGGACTGTGTGACATCTATATCGTAAGGCCACACAAAGTCACATACGGATCAAGTTCCACAAAATCTTCTCTCTTACATATGTATTTCTAGAAGGTCATTTTTGTCATACATATTTAAATTTCGAGGATTTCATCAGTTGTATTGGAGTAATGGTAATTTTTAGCCGATAAACAATATCTTCAAGATATGATAATGTTAAAATATCTTATACTTTACCCAAATAGGCCACCTTGGTTACTGATCCTTATTCTAAACACTTATTCTGATTACATGTCCACCTACGCCGGAGCTAATGGTCTGGTGGGTATATTTGCATGCAAATTGGCAAACAAATTATACTTGCTAAGCCTGCTTTTAATTTGCTTTCTTTACTTTTGTATTTGATATGAAGTTCCCTGAACAAATGGTTCAGCTTTGTTCCTTATGACTATTATTAATGCCTTTCAAGATCTGCATGTATTCTTAATGACTGTAAATTTAATGTGTTTCTTTATGTGGGGTGAAAGCACAGATGGAAGTTTAATTTATTTGTCTACTTTCCAATATTTTCAGCAGTGCAATGTTGTGTAGCATTGAAAAAATTACTAAGCTGAAAAACTTTTGTTACTTTGCTGCAGTCCTGGAACTTTCTGAGAAATATCAGAAGACATTCGGCCCTCTTCGATATTTTGTGGCTGGAATACTGAAATTTTTGTGCTTACCTAGCTATTTCTACGAGTTAGAATATCTTCCTTTGTCAAAGGAGATGGCTGGGCATGGAAAAGGTACAGAACAAGACAAGGCTGAATTGTCTGATGTCTATACAGATGTAATGCGCTGCAGATCAAAAAGAGAAGGAATTCCACGAGCTTCCAGTTTATCAAGTATTGACTCTATTATGACTCCAAGTCGGATGTCACTAGGGGACTTCGATACATCGGGTAGTACAGCGGCAAGTACTGAACCGTCGGAGTATGTTCGTGGTCTTGATCCAAAAGCAAAACGCCTGTCTCTGGGCAGAAGCAACATTGTTTCAGAACCAGAAGAAGTTCTACACCCTCAACCACATCACGCATCATACTGGCCAAGAACCAGGTCCAAAACAAGAACCGAGAGAAATTCAGTTGGTGTCGCTGCTCCTAATGATACACGGTTATCTTGGGCTGCCCCATCAATGCATGACAAGGAGGACATTTCCTCGACAATATCAGATCCAGGACCTATTTGGGACTCTGAACCAAAGTGGGACACTGGGCCAAAATGGGACACTGAGCCAACATGGGAGCCTGACCACCCCATTGAACTTCCTGGACCACCGGAAGACATAGAAATTGGAGCATCAATGGAACCTGTGCCAAATTTGGATGAGAAATGGGTAGTCAGGAAAGGGCACTTTCTTGGTGTCCTAGTGTGCAATCACTCATGCAAGACGGTGCAAAGTTTGAGTTCTCAGGTTGTTGCACCAAAAGCCAACCATGATGACAACAGTTTGGACTTACTTTTAGTTGGCGGAAGGGGGAGATGGAAGTTGTTAAGATTTTTCATACTTCTGCAATTCGGTCGGCATCTTTCTTTACCATATGTGGAATATGTAAAGGTAGCAAGCAACTTCTTTCTTTGCTCAAATGTTCTCTTTTTCATCCTCTTCTATTGTGCTTTTTTAAAGAGCTTTCATTTTACTACTGGCAGCAAATCTATTTTCTAAAGACCTATTCCTTTGTGGTCATCTACTTCTGAGGGGTTCTGAAACAATTTAAACTGCATTAATGGCAGACATACTGTGAATCAACTTGTTCATGTTCGGATGCATTCATAAAAGGCATGCCTTCCACTATTTATATGTTTGCCTTTTTTGGGTGATAAAAATGGTCATATGTGCACTTGTATCAACATGTCTCAATTGAAACAATCCTGATTTGGTGGTTCCTGATTTCCGTAGCATTGTGGTCCTCAGTTGTCAGAATCAACAGCATGGTTGGGTGTGATGGATAAGTCTCTGTGTTGGCTTTTGCCGCCCTTCAAGGACAGCATCCTTGACTGGCGGTTAGCATCTCTTTTGGACAGAGCATCTTGGACTAGCTTTAGGACTAGCTTTAGAGGACAGAGCATCTAGGACACAGCATCTAGGACAGAGCATCTAGGACACAGTATCTTAGACTAGCATCTTAGCATCTTGACTAGCATCTAGGACAGCATCTTAGACTAGCATCTTAGCATATGCTTGGTGGTTGTGACCTATAATATGTATCCCCAACCCCTCGAGTTGGTATGGCATTGTGAAGAGAAATATACAAGAAAAATTGCCCCATCTCCAAGTGTCATCCTCTCCATGAGAGTAAGGATCTTGCTATCACCAATAGTAAGAGTCCAGCTGACTAACAAGTGGTATCGAGCTTGTGTATCCTGTAGCCTGAGCATCTCTGCTCATCTCCTTCTCCGCCTCAGCAGCTTTCAACCGTGCAGCAGCAGCCCATTGCCCACGCTCACTCTCTCCGGAGGCGGCAGCGGCTGCTGGCGCCTCTCCACGCAACACCCCGATGCGCGCGCCATGTCGCGAGCGATCTCGGCGTTCGGCCGCCTCGAGCACGCGGCGTCGGCCGGATGGCCGAAGCTCGCTGCAAGCAAGCGAATATGAAGGGCGGCAGAGACGCCGCAGCCGCGCAAAGGGCGTCGAGCCCGGCGGCGCGGAGCCGGGCGCAGCGGCAGAGCGGAAGAATGGCGGGCGGCGGCGAATGCGCTGCGGCGCCGCAGCAGAGGTCAAGGTCTCATGGCAGCGGCAGCAGCAGCTCCATCTCTGATGATGGCAGCCGACGCGACCTTGAGGCGCTGGAGAGGAGGAGCGCGGCGGCGGCGCGATGGCGGCCGCAAGACGCCCGCGAGCTTAGCGGCGATCCCGAACGAGCGCGGTCGCTACGATGATGCGCCTGGAGGAGGCGCGACGGCGTGGCGCCTCGGAGGAGGCGCGCCGGCGGTGGCGCTCTGGAAGAGGCGCGCACGACAACGGCGGCAGACGGTCGATAGAGAGCGCGCCTTCACGTGCGGCGTGGCTCTCTCCCGGCCGGCACCGTGGTTACCACGGTTCCGCATCGTTGTCGGGACGCCGCCCTGGCGGTGGGTGGCCTACCTCACCAAGGCCAACCACGTCGAGCGGGCCGCGCGATGAAGGCGCGAGGCTCGAGTGCACGGCACATGCGGGAGGCGCCCAGACGGCGGCGCCGACTACGACCAGATCGACGGCGCTGGATGCCTCATCGCCGCAGCCGATCCCCGAGATGCGATTCGCTCTCCAACAAGCGTATCGCCAGGAGGCTTGGGACGCCATCGCTGCAGACGCGGCGGCCGCGCCCGCAAGTCCACACTGCGAGCGCCGCGCGGGTGGGAGACCCCGGCCTTCAAGCCGGTGAGGACGTTGATGACTTTGCTCTCCGTCTCAACACTGCTGCAGGTTGGTCGATTCGGCGACGACACGTCACGGCGAGGAGAGGCGTCGAGAAGCTCTTCGGCTGCGTCCCAGAAGTACAGCGGATGGCTCGGTCGATCCGGTCTCTGCGGACCTTCCACACGAAGTCGATCGAGGAGGCGATAGGTCGCCTCAAGTTCGCCAACGATGATGAGCCACGCTCTCTCGGGACCCGTCACCATTGGCGGAAGCTCCTCCTCACTCGGGAGGTGGATCGCCGCCAAGGTGGCGGAAGAAGGGGATCTTTCTTCCACGACGCGCGCGCGATGCGTGATAAGCGCGGCAAGCCGCGCAAAGACGCCCGTGCATGGCGCGAGGACGTCGCCGAGGTGATGACCGTGAGGCGCCAGAGGCGCGCGCCGGCAAGCAAGAGCCAGACGAGACGACTCTTGCTACAATCAGCGGCATGTCCGGTCATTGGGCCAAGGATTGTCGGCAACCACGACGCGGCCGGCCCGTCGCCGCGAGCGGAGGAGGAGGAGCACCGGCTCTGTTCATTGCTCAGCGAGCATCGAACTACCTCAGCGCACCGGCGCGCGGCTCTCTCCACCTTGACGAGCCAAAGCACACGCCCTCGGCGAAAGTTAAATAAAGCAAGACCGACGGGTGGTGCCTCGACACCGCGACACCAACCACATGACCGGCGGCGGAGTTCTTCTCCGAGCGTGACTCAGCGTTCGAGGCTCCGTGTTTGGGACGCCTCGGCGTTAAAATCAAGGACGACGCTCGCTCTAGGATCTGGATGGCTCGATTCTCCAAGGAGACACACAAGACTTAGGGGGAGATTGATGGATAAGTCTCTGTGTTGGCTTTTGCCGCCCTTCAAGGACAGCATCCTTGACTGGCGGTTAGCATCTCTTTGGACAGAGCATCTTGGACTAGCTTTAGGACTAGCTTTAGAGGACAGAGCATCTAGGACAGAGCATCTAGGACAGAGCATCTTAGGACAGCATCTTAGACTAGCATCTTAGCATCTTGACTAGCATCTAGGACAGCATCTTAGACTAGCATCTTAGCATATGCTTGGCTGGTTGACAGCCTATAAATATGTATCCCCAACCCCTCAGGTTGGTATGACATTGTGAAGAGAAATATACAAGAAAAATTGCCCCATCTCCAAGTGTCATCCTCTCCATGAGAGTAAGGATCTTGCTATCACCAATAGTAAGAGTCCAGCGACTAACAGGGTGTTGGTACCTATAAGTAGGTTCTGATCATCACCTGCTGTTGAGTGTGTCCTATGCATTTACACCAGCTCTTGTCATGGACCATAAGTAGTTTATGGAGTTAGGCTCTTGTCCATTTTTTGCACAGCAATAGTTCCTTTCTAATAATAATAATGAGGCTGGTCTTAACTGCTGATCCGACATTGACACAGGTGAAATCAGTCAAGCTTAAACCTGGTGCAAACACCCACAATGGCTGTGGAATAGATGGTGAGCTTTGCCGAGTCAAGGGACAGGTACTCTGTTCGCTGCTACCAGAGCAATGCAGGCTTATTGGCCAGCAATGCAGACAATCTATTTAATCACTGTAAATCTGCTGAACTTACGAGTTTCTGGGGCGCTGTATGCTCTGTTTCCATTTCTAAGTTCTAACAACTGATTTTGTGTTGTCTGTGTACCGTTAGTTCGTTACTTGCTAATGTGGGATGCGAGTGGGTTCAGAACGTGCAGACCTCGAGAGTTTGGACTGGACAAACAATGTTGTGAGGTTTCTGTATATTTGAGTGATTATACAGGAGGATGGATACCTTGATTCTTTTTATTGATCTTACCTTTTCTAATATTTGCTAAAGAGTAATTCCCTTTAGCAGTTTTTCCTTTCCAAGCTGGGAGGTTTGGTTGCTTACTGCCCATGATGGCTAGAACTGGTCACCCTTGTGTCTGCTCATAAGCTGTAACACTTGCAAACATATTATGATGGCTAGAATTGGTCACCCTTGATTCAGAGTTTCTTAACCATTTTAGGTTCAGGTTTTAGACCTGGCACACCATCTGTAGCGCATCTGTAACGCCTAATAAAAGCATGTTACTTGTATATTTGTCTAATTAGTCTTGAACATGAATTGAGCAGCTAGCAACTTAGACTGGGGAAAACTTAAGTTGTACAGATGCAGAATAAGAAACCAAGAAAGATACACGGATGAGAAAGCAAAGAAAAAAACAACGAACTTACGTGTGAAATTGTGATGGTTTTTAGTTTCTGCTTGTCTATCCTTCTCAGAGGCTGGGCGGACAGCAAATTCCAAATCATGTGTTTGAGATATGTTTCTTTAATACGCAACGCCTTCTTGATTAGAAAAAGTTGCACCACAGTCGGAGGTCAAACTCAAACGATGGATTCATAGTGGATACCGCAAGCCATCTGGTAGGGCCAGCTAATCAACTATGATAAACTTATAAAACTCCGATGATTAGTGCGATTTAGTGCAAACTGCAAAGAGCTATGCTGCTTTGCAGAATAACTGGCCTAACTAAGCAAAGGTGCGCTCTTCAATTGGTTGGACTAACTCGCCTTTGAAGCAACTAAGAAAAGGTCGTACTACTATAGTCATGTTGTTATGCAAGTTAAATACGTGATTTTGCCATGTGAATTTCCAGGATCTCGTGTTAGACAACTAACACGAGTTTTCTCTAGAAAACCCAACTTGCGATGGCAGAAACCAAACTAGCGACATCTAAAACCACAATTTGCGACCACTAAGCGATAGGTGTCAGTGCCTCAGACACGTGCTTTGTATCTTCGACAAACATCATGGCCATGGGTGCAACCTGCAACTACCCCATAAAGGCATGTAGAAGGGCTTTCATCCTTAAATTGCATTTGGATCGGATCGTTTAAATGAGCCATGTGAAAGAAGGCGATAAGCTGAGGCGCACAGTGCCATACAAACGAAAAAAGAAAAGAAAAGAAAAGAAAAACCCGAATTCCCTCCCATCCGTCTCGATCCCCGACGCTTGATTTTTGCCAGGACAACCGGAATTAAAAATCGAAGACCCTATGGCATCTAGCCATCTACGCATGGTTAAACGGAAGGAAAACCATGCGCTCCGATGCAGACGAGCAGCAGCGACCGCGCGCAGATTAAAGGCGTGCCTGCGTGACGCAAAACAAGTTGTGGCCACGCGGCCGCGGGGCGCGAAGCTTTTGATCCCTCCGTCCGTCCCCACGAGCCACGACGCTGACGCGCGCACCAGCCACGAGTATCGCGCGACGCTGACCCGCCCCTGACGCGCGCCACTCGCGCGACGCCATGTGGCCGCCGCCGCGCGGTCCGCCGCCGCGCGCCCCTCCTCCCCTTCCTCCTCCTCATGGTCCCGGCCCCGGGCTGGGCTAACTAGCCACTCCAACGCCCGCGTATTAACTATTCCTTCTAGCTACCTTGCACACCTCTCCCTCCTCCTCCTCGCCGTGATTAATCGTGGTGTGACCTCGGACAGCTACTGACGTGCCCATGCCGAGCAGCTTGCCACCGCGTGTGCGATACCGATGCGCGCGCCCACGCGCGGCACGCCGGCTGGATCTCCTCTCCCGGCTCAGAAACTTGTGGCCGCGCGCGCGCGCACGCGCACGGGCGGTAGCTGGAGCGTTTCTTGACGGGACGAACTAGCACTGTTGCTGCATAGCTATGACTGAATCATTAATGGTTAATCGTCGTCGTGGTCTGGTCTAAGTGGGGTTATCAAGTTGGCCTCGCACTGCTGCTCGAATTGATCTCCCACCGTATCTGCGGCTTCAAGAACTCACCAACGCAGCCAGCACTCCGCAAATAAAGGTAGTTAAGTCGCATTGGGTCACCACTTCCAACTTACCTGATCTGCTCGAACACGTACGGATCAACAACAAATCACTTTTCTCCGGGAGGGGAAATTTCCCCGGCCTGGTAGATCGATGTGAACCATCGAGATAAGCTCTGCTCCCCGCACTAATCCGAGTCGTTCGAAGTGCTTATCATCTGACCGTATCTATCTTTAATTACCCTGCCGTTACTCGTTAGGAGTAAACAAGCAAGTAAACTCACAAGGCGACACGGGCGAAAAGACTCGCCACCGCGACGCATGGTGCGCGCCTACCTCGTGGACGCACTAGTGCATCGAGCCACCGGTCTAGCGTGCGCCCGGCGACGCCGCGCAACGGGACAAATGCGTCGCGCCACCTCAACGACCCTTTCAGGGGAAGCCCCCGCACACTTGGCGCCGTGACGGCGACGCATGCAGCGCGGTCGAGCTAGCGCTCCGTCCCATTGGTCTACCTGTTCCAATTGCGCCCGTCTCCGTCTCCCCCCGGCACAAGGCGCACACCTTTCCGCCACCCATTGGCCGCTGGCCCCCAGCTGGTATATGCACGCATGACACAGTGCTGCACCTTAATTACTCTTGGGTCTCTTGGTCCTGCATGACTTATGCAAGAGATGGAGATCGGAGAGAGAGAAATAAATAAAAGAAACGAAATTAGTAGGCCACCCACAAGGAAGGAAGCAAGATGAGAAGAATATCTCGCACTCTTGCACGTCAGCGGCGCCACGTGTCGGGCGTCGATCTCGAGACGGCCGGATAACCATTGGGCGCCGGGTGGCACAGCTTTTGGAGCGGCCGGATTCCGGACACTTGGCGGGAAACAAAAGCGGCTTTGCTCGGTGTCACGGTGCGTGGGGCCCGCGGTTTCTTTACCCGCAATCGCAAAGACCACATGTTCGCATCTCCGGACGTGGACACGTAACGCCGCGCGCCCGGTATAAAAGAGGCCGCCCGGCCCGGGAGCCGGGAGAGGTCGGAAGACTCGGAACGAATTGAATAGCAAGTTAGCTACAGGATCGATCGATAGGCATGGACCGTGGCGATCACCACCAGCACCAGTTCTTCATGCCTCCGCCGGCGCAGCAGCAGCAGCTGTGCATGGCGATGATGGACGAGCAGTTCTTGGCCGGTGGTGGAGGCGGTGGCGCGGCGCCGGGGAGAGGCGCGGCCGGGGAGAGGAAGCAGCGGTTCACGGATGAGCAGATACGGTCGCTGGAGTCCATGTTCCACGCGCACCGCGCCAAGCTGGAGCCGCGGGAGAAGGCGGAGCTGGCGCGCGAGCTGGGCCTGCAACCGCGGCAGGTGGCCATCTGGTTCCAGAACAAGCGCGCGCGGTGGCGCTCCAAGCAGCTCGAGCACGACTACACCGCCCTCCGCGCCAAGTACGACGCCCTCCACGCCCGCGTCGAGTCCCTCAGGCAAGAAAAGCTCGCCCTCACCGCACAGGTAATCAAGCAAACCAAATCTCACGTAGCTGCGTAGCCATACACAACTTTTCGCCCCCCCATAATTAATCCAGTACGTCGCTAACTTTTTCTTTGGTACGTGCGGTGGTTTATATATGCAGTTGAACGAGCTAAACGAGAGGCTGAGGGGGCGAGAGCAGCGGGGCGGCAACGGTGTCTCGACGACGACGGCGACGGCAAGCAGCAGCAGCTGCAACGGCGGCGGCGAGGAGTTCGACGACGACAAGAGGAACGCCATCGGTTGCGTCCACAGCGAGCCGCCGGAGAGCTGCGTGCTCGGCGGGACGGCGTGCGCCACGCCAGCGGACGTCTCGGTGGAGTCCGAGTGTGACGACCAGCTCGACTATGACGGGGACTTCCTGGATTCCTTCTGCGCCACGCCGGAGCTCTGGGAGCCGTGGCCGCTCGTCGAGTGGAATGCGGTGGCTTGAACGGAGTAGTATACGTACGTAGGTTTGTGTGTAACGTACGTGCATGTTGTGCTCGATCTCTCGTCCTGTTGGGATGGAGGCAAAGAAAGGGACTGTGCCAATGACGCGTGGGGCCGGGTAGTAGTGGGGGATGCAAAGGGATTGAAGTGATTGGAGGCAACTAGCCAATGGGCCTTGTGTTTTGGATGCTGCTAAAAATGGAGTTAACTATAGCTCATTGGTAGAATTGCAACAGCAGCTCTCTGTTTTGTTGCCACTTTGAATTCAGGTTTGGATAATCCATTGGAAGCATGTTCGGTTGATAATAAAGTATCGAGTCTATGTATATGCTAATCGCAGGAGTCAACCTTAGGATTTTGTATGATTCTCCAAACTTTGGTCATGGTTATAGTTTAATGGGAGTTTGAAGATTCCAATTGTGATTGGTGTGTAATAAATTTATTACAATGGAATCAACAAAATAAAATATGAGAGAAATTTTATATGTAGCTTTGCTTTCTTCTGATCAACCTTATATCTAGTTCTCTCTTCTCCCTCTCCTCGCCTCTCTCTAGCATTCTCTCAACCTTACCGTGTACTCCAAGTGGCCTTACACGTTTTTCGCCATCATGGAGGGATTGAGATCCTGTCTTAGAAATGAGTAGCACAAACATATCTTTCTTCACATCTAGGTAGTTCGGCAAGAAATCCGACAGCTAAGACATGTACGTACGGCCAATAGGTTTTTTGAGTCTTTCCATACGTCACAACTCACAATCACATCGATTTCTCACTTGATCGCTCTCTCGAACATTGGTTCCCAGTTGAATAAACCGGCTAACAAATTAAGAATGCAATAAAGTCCTAATAACCAGTGGCAGAGCTTTGTGTAGGCCGAAGGTGGCTATAACCCCTCCTTTTGCAACAAATTTCTTATGTGAACACTAATTTTCACCGCTTTTGTTCTAATAAAAATACTTATTTAAGTATGTTTCTCTTCAAGCTCTGCCACTGCTAATAACCCGCTTGACATGTCAATATATATGCACCGGTATGCTGTGCTTAATATGTGTTTACTAAGTCCCGTTTAGAACGTGCGAATTCTTCAGGTTTTTTTGTGGAAATTTCATTGTTTTTTCTAATTTCCGTTAAATTCCTTCGCTCGATCTAAGCAAACCCCAAGGATGTGTCCGAGAAATTTAAGCGGTAGGATGCACCATCCTTGAAATCTGCAACTTCCATTTTTAATATAATGTCATCCAGAATCCCTATTCATTCAATATACGAACCCTTTTCTGTACAGTCAACATATAGCAGAGGGACACCTCTGAATTGTAGCACAAATTTCCTTCAGTCCATCGCTTATGATCGGGCGCATGATCTGGCCGGAACGCTCGCGATGAAATACACGTCAAAGAAAAGAAAGCCATTGTTCTACACACATAAGCCGGCAGGTCGTTGTCGTCTCGTCGCCTATCGAATGAGCGAGAACATCGAATACAGAAAACATCCAAAATTCAATAGCACAGTATGTAGATTATGATTTTAGATGAATTTAATCCGAATATTCAATTTGGTTCTTGTTCATCAGAAATTATCTTTTAGCAAAAAATTGTAGAATAGTGGTGGAGATAAGTATTATAGGGATGGGTATATAATTATATCATAATATCAGGAGTTCACTTAAAATGAAAATTATTAAAATTGGTTTCACAGGATTTGGAGAATAAAATTTATTTGTTGCCTTTGAAAAATCATTTAATTTCAAAATGATGTGAAACACGTGCCATAACTAATTAATGATTTTATTCTCTATCCATCCTTATAATCCTTATCTCACCATCAGCGAAAAGATAATTTTTCGAAATAATTTTTTCACCTAAATTTATATAAAATCATAATCTACCTACTGTATAAATTTCATTTGGAGTCTAGCAAGGCTAATTGTGTCAGAGTTCCACAATAGCCGGCAGGTCGTTGTCGTCTCGTCGCCATACAATCCGCAGGAGCTGAACACGTGCCAAAGCTTTCGTTTTGGAGTCTAGCAAACATTCGACTCCGCAGGATGTCGACTTTTCCATTGTTCTGTTTACTGCTTTGCAAGTTGCCGTTACTGTGCAGGGCACAAGATAAGAAAAAGAGTGAAAACCAAAAGGGATCGATCGATCGGTAGTAGTAGTAGTAATAGTACTGAGCCTCACCTGCCTGTCACAAAGAGGAGGCAGCAAGGAGAAAGTTCTGGACTCATGGCCCGGCGGAACGGGTGGCGGAAACGATTCCTCCTGGACAGTGTCATGACAGAAACGTAAAATGGTTTTGGCGCAGAGATATCCCTGAGAATTCCATGGAGATTACTTCGTGGACGTGTAGGATAGCACATGTATTTTGTGAGTAGTTTATTGGGGGAGAAATGGTATTTTGGCAAATATGCGGACCTGTGCATATCTTAGTCGTTTATGCATCTCCTTTTTTTCCCCCTTTGTTTATTTATGGTGAAACCTGACTAGCTCGGATTGGGACCAGTCAAGCTGATTTATGTTGGAAATGAATTTGGGATTGGGACTACTCAGGGCATATATGTAGGTGATTAATTGGCTTTTTTTAATATAAATTTCCCCTGGCTGTATTGCTGTTCTCCTTCCAATCGACATGACCATTGATGGGTCAGAGTATTGATGATCTCTTATGATTATTTAATTGTTTGGTGCGATACGGATTAGTTAGTCTATTAGTGGCATTGAAAGAATTCTTATAATCAAGGCAGCTAGGTCTTTATTATACTCTACCTAGTTGCCATTGCATGGTATTGGAGCTGGTAGAAAGAATCTCAATACACGTGATGCCTAAACCTGTATCTAATTAAGAGGAAAAACTAGATCCAAACAAAAGCTCTATTCTTGAGGGAGACTTCCAAACTTGATGAATTGATCGTTCTGCTTCATAGCGTTAATTATACGAATTTCAAGTTTTTGAGAGAACTAAGAATTTCAAGTTTGTCTTATATTGATTGTATTTCTGTATATTGTACTGTTTGGAACGACAATGTTTGTGCACTGTTTTTGTTTAGAATTGAACAAGTAGCACGCACGGCAGCACAATCCTAGCTAACTTCAATATCCTCTGCAACCAATTCGAGCATGACAAATCGTGTACACTCATTAGATCCTATTGGGGCAACTTTACGGATCCTTTCATCTGTGATCTCCAATTCACCAAAAAGCACTTTTACACCTGATGGCGACTTGCTCAAAGAAAAGAAGACTAAAGTTGCGACTTGAAAACTGAAACCTCCATTGAAAAATCGATGTTTTGGAACGCTTCAGCCCGTGAAATCTTCTAGAAACACCGAAAAGGTGCAACGAAAAGCTGTGCCTCCTACTGTGGTTAACCGCCCAAACGCCATTGTGGGGTGACATCGCTCATGATTTGATTATTCCACTGCTTTACTGTGTATGGCCGTATCTGATTCTGATCACAGTACTTGGACTATTATTTGTTTTCTTAAGCACGCAGTGTTAAGTTACGCTCCCACTTTGAGAATTGAGATGCACCGCTGCCAAGTGGTTAACTTCTGTTTGCACTCAAAATCGCACTAACTTTGTAAGGAGCTAAGCTCAATGTCACTGAGAAAGCTTATGGTCCCTGACTTCTTGGTTAATTTTCACCTGCTTCTATGTGACGCCCCGTGTCATTACCTCAGGGGTAATAACACTTAGGCACACGGATCACTATTCGTTTGCTCAGTAGAACACTGCTCCAACGAATAGTAAGCCTTCACCAGAGTTACGCAGCAGAACAATAAGATAGAAACTGTCATTTATTTCAACAGTTAGCCACGCAGGGCTAAGATCTTAATACAAGTTTTATACAATTACCCAAAGGAACTTCCCCGTTTCTCTTGTCTGCCCTGAAGTACCAGCCGTCTATTCGTCCCACAAGCCAAAATAGCCCCCAACTCACCCCGGGTCCTCTTAGTCAAAGCCTCCTCCTCCATTGTTGTTTACAGACTGCAAGTCCTTCGTCCCACACGGGATAGTTCCCGGCCGGACTAGGATCTACAAAGGAGAATACTAACAAGGTTGAGTACACGAATGTACTCAGCAAGCATTAATAACAAAAGATGCACAGGATGCACTATCTCTATTCTTTATCACAGTTTCTAAATCATCTCACTTTAGAAAATAAATCTCGACAAAAAGTGGCAAGTTTTAATACTGAAAAACTCTACTAGTCACTCGGAGAGACGAAAGACCCCCTGTGGTTCCGTAGACTCAATCTCGAGACGGCATGAATTCATGATTTGTTTAGCACTGCGCGGGCTTTGTACCACTTTACCCATAGCTATTCCGAACTCTCTGTGAACAGGGTCCACCGCATTGCCTTAGATGCGGGTTCGAGATCGAATACGAGCGTTTTCCGTGTTCGCGATTAATTTCTCCACCCATCACCTTCCGCCAGTGCAGATCAAGTCACGGCACGACCTCATCATCCACCGAGTTACGGTGAGGTTGGTTGAGGCGACTTCTATCCTGCACTCAACACTCCACCTTAGCGCATATAGCGCCTTGGATCCCCACAGGACTATTCCCACGGTCTGGGTTCCTCCATATCACTCACACACACCTATTACTTACCCGATGTGGAGAGCATAATCACGTAACAAGGTAGCATTTTACGCCCGCCAAGCGGGAAAATGGTTGGCACTGAATTACGGCATCTGACCGAGCAAGAGTTTGTTGGTCCTTATATTATAGCCATATGTAAAAAGGGGCCCACCTCTTACCTCAACATCATCGTCGCGTTTCCCCAGCCAGGGCCCCCTTTTACCCTCCTAATAAGTCTCATTCTTTCTTAACCATCTTATCTTATCTCAATCATTTTCTTTAGGTTTTGGAAAACCCTTTTGATGCAATACATATAATAGTGCAAGATAGGATATATTTTTAAAGTAACTATATTAATGTTCAAGAGGATCGCTTGCCTTTGTAGTAGTAAAGCGGTCGGTCTTGGAGTGAGATCGATGCAGTGTACTCCGGTTGCATGGTTAGTCCTCTGTAGCAAGCGATAGCACGAATAATAATATAAATACATATATAGCTGATTTGAGTGATAATACGACTACATAAGTTAGTGGGTTCTACAAGTTAGCACAATTTAATTTAGATAAAACCTTTCGAGGTCTCTGCTGAGTTAGCACTCCCAAACAAGCCAATCTATCGACTAGGCATGCTAAGGTCGCAAACCCGAGGTCCCCACGCAAATAGATAAATTAACAGGATTAAACCGCTAACAACGTCCGACTACACACCACGACGCACAACAAGTTAGTCTATCGACAACACAATTAACGGCTACCCAACTTATCTAGCAATTTAGTCCTGATTGATTTTAAGGTGATTAATGCTACAGGATCCACTTAAGTTATTTAGCGCGAGAATAAGCGACTAACAAAAACTACTGAAGGGACAAGAGTCGCAACACGCAAATGGAATCTACCCAAAAATCCTAACAATCTCCCTAATCCCAAAGTCACAAACCTAATTTCTAATCCTATCCCTAATTTAACCTAACCTTCTCTCTCTCTCTCTCTTCACCCTCTCAGTGGCCCTATCCTCTAACCACCCCCAAACCCAACACACGCACACAACACTCCCCACTCCTCTCCCGATTCCTCTTCAGCCCAAGGCGCGCGCCCTTGCTTTGCTCCCGCGCCGCCTCCTCTCGCTCCCTCTCGCTCTCTGCTCTCTCTGCTCACCCGACGTCGCGGCTCTCCGTGGATCCGTGCCGCCACCACCGGTCCGACCGGCCGGCTTCCTCGGCTCGGCGTCCTCACCGGCGCCGCCGGCCCGACCCTCGACCCGACTCCACCGCCTGGCGCTCACGCCTCGACCGCTCCGGCTTCTCGGCCCTTGAGCGCCTCCGTGCTCCTCTCGCGTACCGACCGGCGCGCGCTCTGCGCCTGGTCGGCTCCCCAATCGCGCCGATGGCTCGGCCCGCCTACGACCACCGGCCCTCGCCTACTCGCTCTACGGTTCCCTTCTTCCCATTGATTTTTATGGTCAAGCATGGAGTTGGGTTTCGATGTTTGGTTGATGATGCTCATGTATGCATGCAATTGGTGAGGAGGAAGGGTGGTTCGATCCGGATGCTTATTGCTTGGTGCATGCACATGGCTACCGAAGGTCTTTGGGGTGGAGCTCTTGGTGGTGGTGATGCCTATGCTACCGTGGTTGCGCCATACTAAGGTGATACTACTACCCGTTCTTCCTCTCTACTCCCCTCTTGCTCGAGATGCGATGAGCTGGAAGATATATCTTTATTCTTGTGAAATGATAGGTATGTGTAGTGCATCTTGATGAGGTGGCGGGGTTACCTCTGGTTGGGTTGAGAGATTGGGGAAGAGGGTAGCGATCTTGGCCTCGTCTTGGTGCTCCCTTCTTCTCCCTTCTTTGTGGTTGGCTTGCCGTGATGATGGTGAGGATCTTGAGCTTGCTCTCGAGACCTCTGGCTTGGCTTGAGTTGTGCTCACGAGATCTCACGGCTTGGCTTGAGTTGTGCTCGAGATATGATACATGTGTATGTGTAGAGCAACAGAGGTGCACTTGTTTTACCTCCTATGGGTTTTGGGGTGGGAGAGGGGGGTGGCAGTGCCGGCCTCCAGTTGGGGTTCTCCTCCTCTTCCTTGCTGTGGATGGCTTGTAGGCTGTGATGATATAGAATCTGAGCTTGGCCCTCCTCCTTGCTGTTTGATGTCAGTAACGCCGGTGGTTATTGTGAGATCCGGCCGTCGTCGCGCCGTTCTTGCTCCTGGCTTCCCTTCACCTAAGCTCCTCTCCTCCTTCTACTACCCTTCCTCCTCCTTGCTCCCTTCACGAGGTGGTCTCGGGCTTCTTGTGGATGGTGGTGATGGTGTGATGCTTAGCTAGGCCATTGGGATGGCGATGGGAGAGCGATGGTTTGGCTTGGCTAATGCTTGGCTTGGGTGGATTGCTCTGGTGGTGCTGGTGGCTTCACTGGCTTGTTTGTGAGTTAAGAAGGGGCTTGTGGAGGTGAATGGCTTATCAGGGGAATGCATTCGGCTATGGCTTGCCTTGTGTTGTTAATGACCACTATGCCCCTTGCCCTTATCCTGATGGCTTTCACAGTGCAAGATTTTTGTTGGGGTCCTTTTGGTCCAAGATTTGAAAGTCATTATACGTGGGTGCCGATTAAATTAAGCGCCGAGTGATGAGACCCACGGAAGTGACAGTACCGATTGGCCGGGTGGTGCGGACATCTTGGCGATCAAGGACCGACTAACCGGTTAGTCCGGATACTTGATGGTCTAGGGACCGACCGCCCAAGGCTATTCAGGTATTCTCGCGCCGGAAATCTATCAGTCCTCCCTCCATTCTATTGCTCACAAAGGGAAGCTGCTCTCGGTGGTACTAATCGCTTTTCTTTGTTTTGGTGGTCTACTGGAGGTGAAGATCTGGACAGACGGGAGGTGATTGGATGAAAGGCAAGGAGGGCTTTGGCGGAATGCATGTAAGGGTCAGGCTTTGACTGAGTTGGGATTGTGCCGCCCGCTATGCATAGAAGTAAATGCCAAGATGCATATGGTCTTTGTCTAAGCCGAAGATGTAATATGCTTGCAAACTAATTGATGTAAAATGCTCTTGTAACAATGTTATTATAGACTTATTTATCTACTGAGAAGGGAAAATGCAACTTAGCTATGACCTTGATTCTGCTGTTGCACTGGTGAATGCAAATGATTATTGTACTAAATGATGAGATTGAATGAATGATGCAATGGTGGTTCTAATGACTATTTATGAAATGCTCGCGAAATGAAACCCAACTAGCTTAACGGGCTAACGACGAATTAGTTGCTTAACAACGATCTTAACACTACCGTTAGTTTACTGCTAAGCCGAGATTAATTATCGCTAAATACCGATTACTGCCACGCAATTAGATCTAAAAACGCGGGTCCTCACATTCTAATCAACCTTGTGATCTTGCCGTTAGTACGAAGAAAAGAATCTCATTTCCTGCCCGCATAGAGAGATTCATCAATCACCAAAGATGCACGTACTGCGCGCCGTCACCACCATGATCCAGTACTTACTCTGACAAAAGCTTCGTCAATCATCAATCAGCCTCTGAATCAGCACTTCAGCAGTGCCGCTGTACCAGACGCAGAGCGCGCGGCCGGAAGCATTCACGCACATTGCACCGATCGGGCCATCCGGCCATGAGCTGGCTCGGCGATATGTACCCGATAGGGACCAGACAAAAGCTCGATCGATCGGCACGGCGATGAGACGATGCGTTGTGCGCGCCGAAGCGCACAACACGAGCAGGCTTCGTTGTTCTGATGGCGAAGGATCGGAGCGCGGCCGTGGCGACACCCGCGTCGGCCACCTGCAGGCCACGCCGCACCTAGACCGGGTCACCTCGGACGCGTCGCCCATTCGCGTGCCTCTCCGAAAAGACGGTTCCCTTCCTTCCTTTATGTCTCGTTCCTCTGCATGTCATTTCATCTCGTCTCGTCTCACCGGCCCGTGCGCAAACAAGACGTTCGCCGGCACAGCGCGGTGGCCACCTACCCAGGCTAGCTCGGATGATCCTCCGGTTGCTGTACTACGATGTCCTAGGTCGATCTCTCCTTTCGAAGGAGAGAGCTTTAACTTAGGCAGTGCGCGCAGAAAAGACGAGCTTGGTTGGTAAGTGTCAATTTTGCGTGAGCGCGAATACAGATGTCCCGGCCGAAGCCTTGGCACCGAGAGACTCGGGGAAATCGCTATCTACTCCGGTAGATGGACCGGAGGCATCGCGGAAGAAACGCCAGCAAGACAGGCTAAACGTAAGCCTTCCCGTTGGGCCTCGTTACTTTAGGATCCGTGTCGGCGCCACCGTGGCCTTTCGTCAGCCCAGTTGTTTGAGGGATTCGTAGGCCCAGTTTGCCCCACGAGCCCACCTCACGCTTCTCCGCTCGGCGAAAGACATTGTGAAACAAGAGCGATCGAGCCGGCCCACTCCCGCCTCGCTCCTGATTTATGCTCCGCTTCTCGTCGTCTATTTCCGACTTCAGCGAAGACCAGAGACGGGGAGCCCAACTCGCCGCCATCGTCGTGCCGAGCCTGCGCTGAACTCTCATCTCGGCCGCTTGAAATTCCGGCCACGTGAGTACTGCGCTGCGCGCCTGCGCACGTAGTATTACCTCGTTGCTTACCCGCCGCGATGGCACAGAAGGATACATGAGTACTGTGCATTTGGTCATGCTGCATGGTAGGACTTAGGAGTAGTTTACAGTTGACACACAGTTCTAAAGACAAATAAAACTTGGTTTGCGCACGGCATGCGACGCCGGTGACCAGTCAGACTTGCAGCATGCATTGCATGGAAATCTTAACCGCAAAATCGGCGAGCTATATAAGCCTATTATAACGCTAGGCACGTGCGCCTACGGCCTACCTCCGGAAAGCGAAGTCCTTCCAAGTCTCCCGTGAACGATAATCCATGATCCAGCATACATAGTCCAGTTGAACTGCACAAGACAGCGAGTACGTCGTACAGTTGAGTGGATCACCGAATACGGAGGAGAGCAGGTCACCCGGCGTATATTGATTCAGAGCAGATTGCTGCACACTGTCTCTGCAGTCACTTGAAAGTATCGAGAAGATTAGACCTGTTGAGAGTCGCCCATCGGATGGAGTAATATACTGTTAACCAATCCACCCAAACGGCAGCTTAAAGCTGTGTCAGTTTCTTAATTCTTACTTTTAGCTGCTCCTCGATGAAGCGATATCTTAATATAGTTCTTAGTGCGTGAGAGTGTTAGGATCTATATTCAATATATAGTTTCATGATGTAGTATCTTAAGTTGTTTCATTTAATTATATGCGTGAAATTGTTTTGCGTTGGATTTTAAGCCGAAGCTAGTATCTAAATTAGATCTTGAGAACCATCTCTCTTCATTAAGCTATGATCTGCATCGTTATTTCTTACATGTGTGACTTGAGATCTTAGCAAAGTAGAGTACTGGGAACAGCCTTAGCTCCTTCCCACTGTTAATTTATACCCCTACAGAGACTGAGCAGTACATGGACATGTAAAGACAAGATGGGTAAGCACACGATTGCTGGGCCCACGCATCAGTGACAGATGATGTGCGAGTACGAAGCCAACTGATAGCGGCACCTCATGTGAGCACGTAATGCCTGATCCCGTGGCCCCCCTGCTGCACCCACACCGCAACGCATCACCACGGCCACTGACGTCACGGAACAGGACGCATGGACCCCACATGTCATAATCGTAACTCGATACAGAATTTGTTTTTGAGAGTTAACTCGATACAGAGCTGTGCACGTTCCTTTTGCTCCAAAAGCGAGAAGATAATGCTACTCTTCCGCAGCAAATCTCGAGTTTACCGTACATCCATGACAGGTGGGTCCGACAGGCGCAGGTCCCACCGGTCACCGTGAAGTGGAGGGCTCCACGCTGGTTTCATTTAAACCGCACGCCAGAACCAAAACCCAGCACAGGGGAAAAGAGGACAAAAAGGTCAAGGAAAAGGGGGAAAAAACCGAGACGCCCACCCCGCAACAACCGAGCGAGCCGAGCTGAAAATGCTTCCGGGAGGCGACGACGGCAAGCGCCGCGGCGCCACCGCCGACGACGACGACACCGCGACCGCGGCCTCCCTGAACGACCTCTGCGCCACCGCCGCCTGGGAGCCGGGGGGCCCCGCGCCAGCGCACTCGCCGTTCCCGAGGGCGGCGGCGTGGGCGCTCGCGGCGCTGCTCGCTGTGGGGCTCGGGCTCGGCGCCCTCGTCCTCGCCGTCGTGGGCAGCGCCGCGCTGCTCGTGGTGGCCGTCCTGCTCTCGGCGGCTGTGGCAGCGTTCCTCCTGTGGAATGCGGCGGCCGCGGCGTCGGGGCGCGCGCTGCGGCGGTTCGTGGACGGGCTCCCGGCCTTCAGCCTCCGCGTCGCCGCCGACGGCCAGCTCGTCAAGATCACCGGTGTACGTTTGCTATCTGCACACGCATTACATTTCATCTATCACAAATGTGGTGCAATTGATTGGGTAATTGCTGTTTGTTCTGTGACTGTGCTAAATTCTCGTGCTTGGTGAACTGACGAGCCGCCTTTTAGCGGAGCCAGTAATTTCAGTAAAAGAATTGATGATGATGCATTAGTTTCCAGACAAGATAGAGGGAGAGTAATGCGTGTGGTATAGTAATTCCGCACCTTCTCGTGCTTTCATGTATTGTGGATTGCAATATCCAAATATCATACTTTTGCAGTGGAGTTTGTATGCACCTTGATCTTAGATTTCTGGGTAGTTATTTCGCTCGGATTAGATATTTGTAAAGAGATGATTGGAAAGATGGATGCCATAATCTCGCAGGGGGGAGTGGGGGAGAGCTCGCCTCTATCCAGATTTCTGTTAAGTGGCTTCACTGGAGCTTACCTGTTGCCGTTTTACTATTGTAGTACCATGATTGTCCTCCCTGTGATTTATCCATGTGAGTTGTTTGCATGAGTTGTGTTCAGTTTTCCCGGTGTGTTAATCTTAGATATGTTATGTTGTTCATTCTTTTATGCAGTTTGTTTCATGTGGTGATATTTCGCTGATCTCTTCATATGAGAAGGTTGAGAATTGTGTATATACATCTACGCTGTTCAGAAAATGTGGTAGATGGGGTTCCGAGGTAGCAAATCCTATGAATCGATGTTCCAAGTGGAAGTTGACACATGCTGAGGTAAGAAGGCTCCGTTGAAATCCCCGTGTAATTTCCAGGGCTTCTAATGTTCTTTTTTTGCATAAAACGCATAGGTGCTTTCATTTATATATCTCGCACCTTATGTCATAAAAATTTGTCCCTTTTCTTTAACAGTTAACTGTTTTGTCTATCACGCCTTACACTATTCTAATGCAATCCAATTGCATTTGAAATATACTATTAGTTCATGAACAATACTATAAGTGCTGACAATAAAATACATGAAGGGTATTCCATGTTGTTTTAGTTCCAGTTCCTGAATATTTATATTTCAGCACCTACACCCTTCCATTTCTTTTGAGATAATAAACAAATGTCATTAGTGAATGAGTTTTATTCAAAAAAAAACTTGTCCTTTTTCTTCCCCTGACATTATTCCAGTAATAATAATAATGCCCTTTCTCAGTTGTGTGCCAATTTGAAGAAACTATTGCTGCATAGTTTAATAGCACAACGAAATCTTGTACTTGTGTAGATCTAATGAGTAGCTCTTATCTATTTTGCAGAATTTCGAGAACTCTAGTTCCTTTGCATTATGTCCTACTTAATTCACTAGTCTTCCAGCTTTTCTAATGTCATAATATGTCTGCTGTTATTATAATATCTACCTAGTAAGATGCCACAGATACGTATCATGTTATTCTTATTCAAACATTCTGTGGAGTTGGGCAGAGGTTTGCTGCTGATTTCTACATAACAGATGCAAAATCAGGTAAAAGAGCCTTGGTGAAAGCTGGGCACCACTCGAAAGTAGTTCCGTTAATCGATGAAAACCTTCTGGTTACAACAAGCAGAAACACAGAGCTATCTTCAACCTTGAAGTGTTGGCTGGAAGAAAGAAATATTTCTTCTGAAGAAGCTCAGCTTATTCGTCTAGAAGAAGGGTAATCAAATTACTCAATACACTTGCCTTTTGTCAGTATCTTTGTAAATTGAACCTTTGAAAGCTTATATAGGGTTGCACGAACTTGTAGATATATCAGTGAAGGGATGCAGTTGAGCGTGATCGGAATTTTGAGCAAGAAGAATGGAGATCTCATGATACTTCCTCCACCTGAACCTATATCTACCAATTGCGTGTTGCTGTCATTGCTCCTTCCAACTTATTTTGATGGAATAGTTCTGAGATTGACTGACAGAAGTTATTTTATGCCAAATTCTGGCATTTCGTGAAATGCTCTGAAAACTCATGAGATGTAACAGCTGACGATTGTAGTGCAATGCCCTTGCCCCTTGGGATCTTTTGTATGGGACCACAAATTTTGCTTCAGGACTCACGCGGCTCTTTTTAGGTAACTGTATACATTAGAATGTGCATTCTTTCTGAATTGATGGTGGTGGTATCTCGTTCTATCTGGAGATGGCTTGTGTATATTCTCATTTGATTCGTCTGTTTCGGTGGTTGTTGCTCTTGTCCATTTTGCTTTGTGTGTACTTTGGTAGTTTGGCCAATACAATACATTTATTTTCAGTGTACTATGAGATGCCTCAATGCAACCTCCATAGTTGGGTCCCTTGCAAGTACTAGTGTGGTGACTACTGAGTTATGTGGACCACCGGAAAATACTATAGGGCTATAAGCTGTATTTATCCATCTGAACTAATAATACTACTTTGAGTTATGGGATCCGGATTATCTGCAGTAAAAGCAGAGAACATTGTGCAAACAGTGTGTTTGAGTCTGTGTGGACAATTTTATGTAGCAATACTGTAGCAAAAGATTTAGTGTTTCCTTTGGACTGTAGTGCTCGCTCTATGCCATTCATTGTAGATCGGTGGAGACAATACCTTAATGCTAGCTACTTTAGATCATCTGTATTTTTTTCTTTAATGTAGAGGATCCTTTAATGTAGAGGATCCGTTTCTAGAGCTACGATGCTGGTAACTCAGTTTTCATATTTTTTTAATTAAACATTTGGTATACTGAACCTGTGCAAAGATCGTGCAGTCCCTATTCAGGAGCAAGTGTACTTCCCGGCTTACTGAAACATTTGCTTACGGAAGACATTTAAAAAAAACACACCAGACAACAAAATTTACTGGGTGTTTGACACTTCTCTCAGGGGTTGTTGCAATAAGTTACAAAAGTAGAAGCTTTGGATAGCAGGTGCAGATGATTACGAGGCAAGTCACTACTACATCAGAGAAAGGACGGCAATAAGCTAGCTGTTTGCAGTAATGCGCCGTCTTCCAGCATTGAAATGGAAATACAGTAGCAGCAGCAGACAAGCAGATTTGCTGCTACTGTTACAACCGCCCCATTCACACAAAATTTAATCGCACCAACTAGCCATTACTTGGATGTCCAAACATCACCAGGAATACATGATTAAATCTGCAGTGATTTCTAGTACTCGTTTTTGGCCATGGCGAGCTTCTGAATCGCGAAGGCCAGCCCAAGCAGCAGCACGGGCACGGCGATCTGCAACACCGTGAGCCAGAGGGCGCCTGCGCCTGCGCCGGGCTTATTACGCCTTGCTCTCGGTGCGGCAGCGGCGACCCCTTCGCCGGCAAGGTGCAAGGGTCAATGTCGCCGATGTAGTACCGGGACATCGTCTCCTTCGCGGCCTTGCTGTGGACGATGTCGTCGAAATCGGCCGTGGCGTCTTTCCCTGAACAGACGGAGTGGTACCAGATCAGCCACTGTTAGAATTAATCTGAATCTGGTAACAGAGTTGAATCCGAGACGTATTCGAGTTGTATCACCATCTCCATTCATAGGCACATGAGCAAGTTGAAACTAAGTTGTAACACCCAATTTTCAGTCTTTGAGCAGTAACTTCATTTTTTCAGTTGTCATTTGATTCAAAAGTTTAACTTCAAATCTCTCGCAAGAATTTCAAAGTTCGTTGGACTTCAAATCTAAAGCTCAAATTCAAATCTCTCCAATCTTCAAATTCTCCTCATTTTCTCCCTGGGCTCAGCCCATGTGCCCTGCTCTTTCTCCAGTCCGGCCCAGTCACCCCTGCCTTCCACCATGCCCTTGGCCACCCAGCACGCCCAGCGCACGCACAGAGCATGCTCTGCCCGCGCCGTGCCCGCCCTGCGCGCGCTCGCACCCGCCGTTCGCCGCGCAACCGCACGGCAACGCCTCGCCCACCTCGGTTGGCTTTCCCCTAGGACCCCCTCCCCCCATGAGGCTATAAGAGAAGCTCCCCCACACCTCCCTTCTCCCCCTCCCCCACCATTTTCTCTTCACCGAGCAAGTCGCCGGAGCCGAAGCCCCCATCTCCGCCCGGTTTCGGCCACTGCCGCCCCACCGCAGTTCGGCCGCACCGGTGAATGTTTCACCGAACCCGCCATGTCACCATGCGCCCCCAACCCCCCTCTACTCTTCCCCCACATCCAGTGCGAATCCAGAACGAAAATGACCGGAGGTTACTGAGGCAAGATAGGTCACGTTCGGCTAAGCTGTGGTTTGGAATATCCCCTCATGTGAGTCTAGGGGTGTCTATATTACATATATATGATTATATCCAAAGAAAAATAATTTTTGGAACCGGTGTCCTGTGCACCCTGTACGCTACAGTAGATCCGCCCCTGCCCACATCCACCCTTCCTCCCCGCCGCCACTCCTTCTCCTCCGCCCCTGGCCGTCGCCGCCCCGCCACCACGGCCACCCCCAGGCTCCCCCGACCCCACCGTCGGCTTCCTCACCCTCGGGCGCGGCCCGTGCGCGCGCTGCTCTCCTTCCCGTGCCACTCTAACGCCGGCGCGCACATGGCTCGAGCGCCGCCGCCGCCTTTTTTCCCCATGCTGCTGCTCCACAGCGCCGCCAGTGCCCTTGCGACTGCCATCCTCTGGGTGACCCGCCCTTGGCCTAGCCCGGCGCCGTCCTCGCCGGCGAGCCCAAACCGTCACGTGCGCGAGGCCTTCCCTGCCTTGTCCGAGCTTAAGGCAGCCCTTGTAGCTCTGCATCAATGCCGCGTGGGCCAAGAGCAGTAAATGCCAAGCTTTAATCCATGAAATCATTATCGATCATTAAGGCTAAGCAATCATTAGCTTTAGTTAATGACTGGTTTAATGGCGCACTGAGTCACTGACTGGCGGGCCTGACAAATAGTAATAGCTGCCATTTAATTTCTAGGTTCCCCCTTCGGTTGACAAGTGGGCCCGGTGTAGGTATACACCCGTGGACCACATGCACAGTGCATGTTGACCTCGGGTCCATGCACTGTGCACATGGACCAGGCCACTATTCAGTGGGCCCCTCATGTCAGCGAAAGATTTTCGCTCTCCCCTTTTTACTCTCTGGTTTTTATTTCAAAACCACATTTTCGGACGTCCCGATCTCCCTCGTTTTAAGTCCGGTTCGAGTGAAATTCATTTCTAAAAATTATAAATTCAAGATCTTACTAATGGCAGAGGTTTGGTTTATTTTGGAGTTCATTTGATATTTCTCCTGTATTTATTTGTTTTGTTTGTCTGTTTTTTCTTTCTCCGGCGCGACCATCCAAGTAGAGTTCGAGAACACAGAAGGACCTCAATTTGATCAAGCCCAAGGATATCAAGACTCTCTTGCCTTAGACCTAGGTGAGTCAATACTTTGACCTTATTGAACCTATATTTTATACAAATTACATTCTTTTAAAATATCAATTTGTGTGCCTTAATTCTTTTATACAAATGTATGTCAAATGGTCTTAAGGTAGTTAAATGCCAACTTGATAATTGAATAATATCATGCCATCCTTGACAATTGAAATACTTAAATCCTTGTCACCCTAGAAATTATGTGGTAACCATATTAGTTATAGGTTGTATTTAAGCGGCATGCTAGTCTTGTTTATATACTGGGGCGTTAAATGCCCTAATCATCATTTTTAAAACATGAATGTGTTTTGGGCATTCATTGGAGATAAATGACTGAAATATCGGGATAAATTAATTTGATGCTTCTCAAAGCCCTAATAATTGCTGTTACCACATCTGGCGCGGATGGTATGATGGTTGGTGCGGACGTAGCACGAGAATGTGTGGAATGTGGTATGAACTGTCCTGATGAATTTAAGAACTTAATCCTGTGATGATCTTCCAATGTAAAACAATACAACCACAAGTCCATAATGGTGTCGACTTGGCTAAATAATTTGTGTCCATCTGTACGAGTTGCACAATTGAAGGACCCACTACGCCGTAAACCTTCGTGGTTACGGGTTGGGGTGTACGACTTACGGGTCTGGGTAAGGGTTGACGGGTTTGTGTGAGCGTAACCCTTCTCACGTGAAACCTTAGCGAGTGTAACAAATACTGAGTGATGCATTGTAAAGGCCTTGTGATAGTCTCTCCCTGATTCATATGTCTAAGGAAACGTGTGTACATATCAGGATGATTATCACTTGTGGGTAAAATGTACAGTCTCTGCAGAGTATAAACTATTCGAACAACCGTGCCCACGGTCAAGAGCAGGCATGTGAACTTACTCGAGTTAGTTCTATTTATAAAAACTTTATGGGTGAGATGAAAAATGTGTCGGGCTGATGTAATCCTGAATTTGAATTTTTCCTGGGTGAAAGTACCCCAGTGTTGTTAATAGGTGGATGTAACCCCAATAAAAAATAAGCATCAGGTGGAGGTAACCTCTGTTGTTATAAATATTACACAAATTAATCTCTTTAATAAAAATGTGATTGAGTCAAAACGCTAAGTGATAGGAACTTTTACCTACGATAATTAAAAATATTGCTTTAGCAAATAAAAGAACCTGAACCATCCTTGATAAAGCCTTGCATGTATAAATATTGCATTGTGTATTGGCTCGCGAGCACGGAAGTTGTGCTCATTCTCGCTCTTTCCCTAAAACCCTCAGAAGCCGCGGATCCCGGACATTACACATATTACGAGGATCCAAACGTGGAAGGCCAAGCAGCTGATGAAGAATAGTTTAGTCTGTAGTTGTTCTAGTCTCGCCTCAATTTAGCTGACTCTGTCGGTACTCGTATACTACCAATATTACCCAGGTCTCTGGATAATATCCGTCGTACACTGGTTTCCCCAATCGCTTGCCTGTGGCAAGATGTGCCCTACCCCTCTTTTGCTTCTGCTTCCGCTACCGCTTCCGCAGTTTATGTATTGTAATCATTTGGTCTGTTCGGCCCTATTGTAAAACCTGACCCGACACGGTTTATGTAAATTCTGATGTGTTAAATTAATGAATAGTTTGGTCTACGATATGTATGAAATGATTCAGTGATGTATTCTGTGAGCGCTATCTAATGATCCAATGAATAGTGCAATATTGTTCACAGAGGATTCTGAATTGTGAAATCGGATCCGACACAAGTCCAACAAGGCCGTTGAGTCTGTGTACGTTCGACCCAAGACGAAGACGTGTCCGCTTGCCACACAAGTCCATTTCTTGCTTGAGTCGCGTTAGGGAGCTGTGCACGTAGGAGATGTGTTACATACTGTGATCTTTGGTTATCTAGTCATGCACGTAGGCTGTTTACTTTGTTGAGTTTGCATGCATTAGCTAGTTAGTTCAGGTGCGTGTATCCCTAACACGGATGCAGGAAGCTTGATTAGTTAATTTGTTCCTTACTGTTCGGATCATGTGAGTGTGGCACAAGATCAGTAGTCAGTCGGTTAGCTAGCCTATTTATTTCGTGTATGAGGCGTCAAGTAATACATGAGAGAATAATAGAAACGGTTTTGCTAGTTTTAAGTTGTCTGAAATTTTCTTAAATTTAAATCATTTGTTGTGACCATTGAATTTGTGTAGCGATTAGTGTGTCATATGATTAGATATTGATCCAATGGATATCATGTGATTGGATATTGATCCAATGATCACAACAAGTGACTTAAACTTAAGAAAATTTCAGACAACTTATGAATAGACAGACCCTAATAGAAAACCATAAAAAGGCACCGGGCTGTTGTGCCGCAAGCCTGTGAGTTTCTCTCGTGTTCTTCCTGAGTTCATCTCCCAGCAGTGTTCGTGTGTGTGTGTCCACATAGCGTGTGTGATCCTGGCTATTCTCCAACAGCCACTAGTTTACATGCTGAAGAACCGAAATCTTCATGAAATTCAGAGGTAGGAGTAGGACGACTCACCAGTGACCGCTAGCAAGACCTCGTCGCCACCGGGATGCTCCTCCATGTACGGTGTCACGTCGTACACCTGAAGCGACAGCTTTTGTTCAGATGGAATAGACGCCTAGACGGTGAGGTTTTGGTTCTTGTACGTGAGCAAGAATGCAGTCTAGAAGAAAGTGTGTTTTCTCAAAAGCACCGTTAATAAGGACTCGTCTGGATACTGATAGAATACCGGCAAAGGTTGGACCTCTAACACTAGCTTACAAACACAAAATTGCTACTGCCTGTCTCCATGCATGAGCATAACTTTTTGTCATAGATTTGTTCGGATCAGAAGTCAATATTCATCTGGATAGTAATCAAGCAGTAGAGAGATGCCCAAAGAGGAAATAACTGAACCTTGCCGGAGATAGTGAGCCAGCAGTCCTCCCTGTCGTTGTGCTTCGCGACCTCTGCAAACTCATACACCTTCTTCCTTCCCGCCATTGCCAACCAGCCAGCGGCCTTTCTTTCTTCCTTCCACGATCAGCTCAAACGCTAGCAGCACAGCCGTTGTTATATATACGAAAGAGGCAGATTCAGAGCACCTGCCCCATGCGCCACCGCGCTAGTATTTTTTTATGCGTTCTATCTGCGCTTCCTGTGCATCTGCATGTGCTGCGGTCCTGTCGAGTTCTCCTGAATCCTGATTGATGCGAGTGATCGATCGGCCGGCCGGTGTGGGTTCCGCGACGGAGTTGCCGAGGGTGTTAGTTTGGGAGTGAAAGTGGAAAGTGATTCACGCAATTGATTGATTGATTGTTCAACGTATACGGTGTTGGATTTAATATGGGCTAGGCCTAAACTTTAATTCTAATTAAATCCTGGAAAATCCCAAAGGCCCATGTGCATGTGCTAAACCTTTTAGTCCACATGGAGAGTTAAAGGGAGTTACACCAATTTATAAGGTGGGCGTGGGAGTCCTCTTGTGGAATTGGAGAGCCAATACTGCGCGCTTCGCTCGCGCCTCGCCCGTCGCCGTGCCGTGCCGTGCGTGCCGTGCGTGCGTGCCGTGCCGTGCCGTCTTGCGTGCCGTCGCGTTTTCTTTATCTATTCGAAAATCGAACGCGCCGACTCGCAATAAGCGGTTGGCAATAATTGCGATTATTTACGGTCTCTTCATTTTTGCAAATTGAAAGAACGATGCGATTCAAATAATGGCTGGCGATAGCAGTTCTTCATTACTAGTGAGTAATGGCGACCGTTTCGGCCTTTTGACTAAGCGATGCAATTGCTTTGTTACTAGTGAATAATGGTGACCGTTTACGGCCTCTTGACTGGCGTGCGGCTAGCTGTTACTAGTGAGTGATGGTGGTTGTTTCAGTGCGGTTGTTATATATAGTCATTATACGGAGCGAGTTAAGTTCTCCAATTCTCTCACGAAAGACACCACGGTTCTTTGTTCTTTGTCTCGGCGATCTCCATCCCGGCAAAGCGCGTGTCTGATCGATCAGGGAGAGCGAGCCTCGGAACCCTCGTCCTTGAAGGCTTGCACGAGCAAAGGCGAATAAGGTTTTGGGAGCGTTCGCGCGGCGCTCGTTGCTTCCTCTCTATTCGACTCTGCTACGCCTACAACCGTACAACTACTACCGCGGCGTCCATTGCACGACTACTTACCACTACGCCATGACAAGCGGCGATCTCACAAAGACTCGGTGCCGCTTCTTCTACTCTCTGCTCCTTCCATTGGATCCGGGTATGTCTATTTCATATGTACTTCTTGGTTAGTAATATTACTAGTTGTTACCTTGAACACTTTGTGATAGATATGCTAGTTTACGTTAAATGCGGATATTAGTATGTCTATAGTGTTCTTGCTTACTTGCTTTATGAAAGTGGCTAGAATATTCATCATGTTTTATCTACTATATTTACGGATTAAAGTAATTGAAAAATGCCATTATTCTCAACAATCCAAAACCTTATTATAATAGGCATTTTTCAACAAGCGGCTTTCTTGCTGCGCTTAAGCCCTCTCAATTCGATGGTGCGAATTATAAGAGGTGGCGCACCAAGATGGTGCTTTGGCTAGCGCCATGAGCGTTTTCATGTGGCAAAGGCAAGCTGAAGGAACACTTACTCTGAGCAGAGCAAGCGTTGAGCTGCGATAACCTTTTAAAGGTGCGTGATCAGCGTTCTTGGTGAGAAGTTAGTTGATGCATACATGGTGATTACAAATGGGAAAGATATGTGGGATGCACTCGAGGCCAAGTTTGGGGTTTGGATGCGAGCGATGAAGCGTATCTCATGGAGCAATACCATGACTATAGAATGGTTGATGGCGTTACGTAGTTGGCGAGCTCATGAGATACAATCCATGGCCAAGAACTTGAGCATTTCAAGTGTGTGTTCTGGGACAAGTTTGTCGCGGGAGGCATTATTGCCAAGCTTCCTCCTTCGTGGAGGAATTTTGCTACTTCTCGAAACACAAGAGACAAGAGTTTTATTGAAAATCTCATTGGGTCTCTTGATGTTGAAGAAAAGGCAAGGGCAAAAGATACACACACTAGAGGAAATGAGGACATTCTAGTGCCAATGTGGTGCGAGAAAAAGAATGGTCAAGCTCAAAGTTCAAAGGCAAAAACAAATTTGCACAAACAACAAGCTTTAAAAGAAGAAGAAGAACACAAAGGATGGTCTTTGCTTTGTGTGTGGCGAATCAGTCATTGGGCCAAGATTGCGATCAACGCAAGGGTGTGAAGAATCGACAAGGGCGGAATTCCAAATCCGCCAATATTGTTGTTGGTACTCTTGAGGCGGGAACTTGGGGTATGGTAATTTACCTCTGTTTTTCCGTATGTCAATCTACCGATTGGTGGATGAACACGGTGCTAATATACATGTGTGTGCTGATATTTCATTGTTTTCTTCTTACAGTCACTCGGGATTGGCCGTTCTAATGGGAGCGGGTCACATGCCACTTGTTCATGGTGTTGTACGGTCGATCGAAGTTTACTTGGGAAAGATTGTGCAAGAAGAACGTGCATCATGTGCCATCCATCAATAAGAATCTCGTGGCGGATCTCTTACGTGTAGAGATGGCTTTAGGCTGGTATTTGAGTCCAATAAATTTGTAATGTCCAAATGTGGACAATTTGTTGGTAAAGGCTATGTGTGCGGAGGCTTGTTCGCCTATCTCTTTCAGATTTGTGTAATAATGTTGTGAATCATATTTTCAGTGGTAATGAGACTACTATTTGGCATTCACGACTTTGTCACATAAATTTTAGTTGCATGTGCAGTTAGCAGTTTAGAGTTAATCCGAAATTCACCCTTGCCAAAGGTTCTAAATGTCAAGTTTGTGTGCAATCAAAGCGACCTCGTAAGCCTCACAAGGCGCGGAGGTAAGAAACTTGACACCATTAGAACTCATACATTGGATCGTGTGAGATGAATGGTGTGTTGACAAAAGGTGGTAAGAGATATTTCATGACTTTGATTGATGATTCCACTAGGTTACGCTATGTGTATCTTTTAAAAACTAAAGATGAAGCTTTTCACTACTTTAAAATCTATAAAGCGTGTCGAGAACCAACTTGAAAAGAAAATCAAAAGGGTTAGGTCGATCGTGGCGCGAGTACTTTTCTAATGAGTTCAATTTATTCGTGAGGAACATGGTATAATCCATGAGAGGGCGCCTCCTATTCACCCAGTCAAATGGGATTAGAAAGAAAGAACCGTACTCTAGCGGATTTGGTTAACGCCATGTTAGACACATCGAGTCTTTCAAGGCATGGTGGGGAGGCTATATTGACTTCATGTCATGTCTAAATAGGGTTCCCACAAAGAATAAAGAGATAACTCCATTTGAACAATGGGAGAAGAAAAGACTATCACTTTCATACTTGCGCACTTGGGGTTGTTTGGCGAAAGTCAACGTGCCAATCTCCAAAAGCGTAAGCTTGGACCAAAACCGTGGATTGCGTATTTTTAGGCTATGCTCACCATAGCGTTGGATATAGATTTTTAGTGGTGAAATCGAGTACTGGCGTGCATGTCGGTACAATTATGGAGTCGAGAGATGCTACTTTCTTTGAGGATATTTTAGATGAAAGATATGCCTAGTTTATCGAGTCGGGGCACGATACAACTCCCGAACCTGCCATTCCAATGGAATATTTTGAGCAAACCACGATCAAATTCCGATGAGGAAGACAATGAAACTACGAGGAAGAGTAAAAGACAAAGGACTGCAAAGTCTTTTGGTTACGATTTCATTGTGTACCTTGTGGATGATACTCCAAGTACCATTTACGAAGCATATGCTTCTCCGGATGCGGAATCTTTGGAAGGAAGCGTCCAGTGAAATGGATTCCATTATCTCTAATGGAACTTGGGAGATCAGGCGTCCTTATGGTTGTAAACTGTAGGATGTAAGTGGGTGTTCAAAAGAAGCTTAGGCACGATGGTACTATCGAGAAGTATAAGGCACGGCTTGTGGCCAAGGGTTATACCCAAAGGAAGGCGAAGATTTCTTTGATACTTATTCACTGTGGCTAGATTGACCACTATTAAGTACTACTATCTCTGGTGCCTCACACGGTCTTCTCATTCATCGGATGGATGTTAAGGCGGCTTTTCTAAATGGAGAGTTGGGCGAGGAAATTTACATGGAGCGACGGATGGATTTGTAGTAAATGGTCAAGAAGGAAAGGTGTGCAAGTTGTTGAAATCTTTGTATGGTCTTAAACAAGCACCTAGCGGTGGCATGAAAAATTCGACAGAACCTTAACATCTGCGAGCTTTATTGTAAATGAAGGTGACGGATGTGTGTATTATCGCCATGGTGGGGCGAGGAGTCATTCTATGTACGTATGTTGATGACATATCGATCTTTGGGACCAACCTTAATGTGATTAAGGAGGTCAAGGATTTCTTGTCTCGAATTTTGAGATGAAAGATTTGGGAGTAGTGATGTTATCTTGAACATCAAGTCGTTGAGAGGTGATGATGGTGGGATTACATTGTTGCAATCTCATTATGTGGAAAAGGTTACAGTCGTTTTGGTTATAGCGTGCAAACCTTCTCCAACACCTTATGATCCTAGCGTGTTGCTTAGGAAGAATCGGAGAATAGCGAGAGACCAATTGAGATATTCTCGGATAATTGGTTCACTTATGTATTTAGCTAGCGGTACCGGGCTCGACATCTCGTTTCTTGTGAGCAAACTAAGCCGGTTTGTTTCTAATCAGGAGATGATCATTGGCATGCTCTTGAGAGGGTAATCGCTATCTAAAGGGTAATATGAGTTATGGCATTCACTATACGGGTACCTAGGGTACTAGAGGTTATAGTGATTCAAGCCGGATATCGATCTTGATGAGATTAAGGCCACAAGTGGATATGTCTTCACACTTGGAGGTGGCGTTGTTTCATGGAAGTCTTGCAAGCGGACCATCTTAACGAGGTCAACAATGGAAGCGAACTCACGGCATTAGATCGCCGCTGTTGAAGCCGAATGGCCGTGAGCTCTTGATGGACTGCGGTGGTTGATAAGCGATGCAGGCTATTACGATGTTGTGACAATCGATTGTGATCGTCAAGGTGAACGATTCTAAGGATAATATGAAATCATCAAGACATGTGAAGAGAAGGCGAAGTCATCGGGGAAAATGAGAAACTCGGAGTAATAGCTTTGGATTATATCCAAGCGACTAAGAATCTGCGAATCCCTTCACAAAGGGTTTATCACGAATGTGATAGACAATGCATCAAGGAGATGGGTTTGAGACCCACGTGAGTTATACCATAGTGGTAACCCATCCTATATGATCGGAGATCCGTGAAGTAGGATTAGCGAAACAAGCTTTTAGTTAGCGGGAGGAGAGTACCTTTATAGACCCACTTCATTGGAGATGCAATTCTCTCCTAAATCTGTATGGTAGGTTGATTTTATCTTAATGTGTTCTGTGGCTTATTTAAGCAAAGATCTTTGTCCCCCACTGAGCGATCTTGAAAGAACACACCTATATGAGCCCGATGCTAGTCACGATCTATGAGATAGGGTAATCTCTAGGAAGCTCATGAATAGGCGAGTATGACTTATATGCTCCAACCAGCGGGGATGCTGGCGACCTAGTATCGATTAAGGACTTAAGTGAAACTTATTCACACAAAGCGCCAATTCAAGGCTTAGTCCATTGTGCGGTTGTGGATAAGTGTAACCATTCTAGATGGATGTTCAACCTTAACCGGTCTCCATGAAACAACGATATATTAAAACAATCTTGTGGATCAAGGAATTTGACATGTGCCCTTGGGATCGGTGGGGATTGTTGGATTTAATATGGGCTAGGCCCAAACTTTAATTCTAATTAAATCTGGAAAATCCCAAAGGCCCATGTGCATGTGCTAAACCTTTTAGTCCCACATGGAGAGTTAAAGGGAGTTACACCAATTTATAAGGTGGGCGTGGGAGTCCTCTTGTGGAATTGGAGAGAGCCAATACACGTGGCCGCTCGCTCGCCTCGCCTCGCCGCGCCGCAGCCGAGCCGAGCCGAGCCGTGCGTCGTGCCGTGCCGTGCGTGCGGTGCGGTGCGGTGCGGTGCGTGTGCGTGTCGCGTGTGCGTGTGCGCGTGTGCGTGTCTTGCGCGCGTACACAGCGTGTCAGTGCGTCGCGCGTTTTCTTTATCTATTCGAAAATCGAAGCGCACCGACTCGCAATAAGCGGTTGGCAATAATTGCGGTATTTACGGTCTCTTCATTTTTGCAAATTGAAAGAACGATTGCGATTCAAATAATAGGCATTTTTCAACAAGCGGCTTTGTCTGCTGCGCTAAGCCCTCTCAATTCGATGGTGCGAATTATAAGAGGTGGCGCACCAAGATGGTGCTGGCTAATCGCCATGAGCGTTTTCATGTGGCAAAAGGCAAGCTGAAGGAACACTTACTCTGAGCAGAGAGCAAGCGTTGAGGCTGCGATAACCTTTTTAAAGGTGCCGTGATCAGCGTTCTTGGTGAGAAGTTAGTTGATGCATACATGGTGATTACAAATGGGAAAGATATGTGGGATGCACTCGAGGCCAAGTTTGGGTTTGGATGCGAGCGATGAAGCGTATCTCATGGAGCAATACCATGACTATAGAATGGTTGATGGCGTTACGTAGTTGAGCGAGCTCATGAGATACAATCCATGGCCAAAGAACTTGAGCATTTCAAGTGTGTGTTCTGGACAAGTTTGTCGCGGAGGCATTATTGCCAAGCTTCCTCCTTCGTGGAGGAATTTTGCTACTTCTACGAAACACAAGAGACAAGAGTTTTATTTGAAAATCTCATTGGGTCTCTTGATGTTGAAGAAAAGGCAAGGCAAAAGATACACACACTAGAGGAAATGAGGACATTCTAGTGCCAATGTGGTGCGAGAAAAGAATGGTCAAGCTCAAAGTTCAAAGGCAAAAACAAACTGCACAAACAACAAGCTTTAAAAGAAGAAGAAGAACACAAAGGATGGTCTTTGCTTTGTGTGTGGCGAATCTGGTCATTGGGCCAAGGATTGCATCCAACGCAAGGGTGTGAAGAATCAGCAGGCGAATTCCAAGTCCGCCAATATTGTTGTTGGTACTCTTTGAGGCGGAACTTGTGGTATGGTAATTTACCTCTCTGTTTTTTCCGTATGTCAATCTACCGATTGGTGGATAGACACCGGTGCTAATATACATGTGTGTCTTTGATATTTCATTGTTTTCTTCTTACCGTGTCACTCGGGATTCAGCGTTCTAATGGGAGCGGGTCACATGCCATGTTCATGGTGTTGGTACAGTCGATCTGAAGTTTACCGGGAAAGATTGTGCAAGCGAAGAACGTGCATCATGTGCCATCCATCAATAAGAATCTCGTGGCGGATCTCTTACGTGTAGAGATGGCTTTAGATCGTATTTGAGTCAATAAATTTGTAATGTCCAAATGTGGACAATTTGTTGGTAAAGGCTATGTGTGCGGAGGCTTGTTCCGCCTATCTCTTTCAGATTTGTGTAATAATGTTGTGAATCATATTTTGGTGGTAATGAGACTACTATTTGGCATTCACGACTTTGTCACATAAATTTTGGTTGCGCCATGCTTGATTGCTTGATTTAGAGTTAATCCAGAAATTCACCCTTGCCAAGGTTCTAAATGTCAAGTTTGTGTGCAATCAAAGCGACCTCGTAAGCCTCACAAGGCGCGGAGGTAAGAAACTTGACACCATTAGAACTCATACATTCGGATCTGTGTGAGATGAATGGTGTGTTGACAAAAGGTGGTAAGAGATATTTCATGACTTTGATTGATGATTCCACTAGGTTACGCTATGTGTATCTTTTAAAAACTAAAGATGAAGCTTTTCACTACTTTAAAATCTATAAAGCGAAGTCGAGAACCAACTTGAAAAGAAAATCAAAAGGGTTAGGTCGATCGTGGCGAGTACTTTTCTAATGAGTTCAATTTATTCTGTGAGGAACATGGTATAATCCATGAGAGGACGCCTCCTATTCACCCAGTCAAATGGGATTGCGAAAGAAAGAACCGTACTCTAGCGATTTGGTTAACGCCATGTTAGACACATCAGTCTTTCCAAGGCATGGTGGGGAGGCTATATTGACTTCATGTCATGTCTAAATAGGGTTCCCACAAAGAATAAAGAGATAACTCCATTTGAACAATGGGAGAAGAAAAGACTATCACTTTCATACTTGCGCACTTGGGGTTGTTTGGCGAAAGTCAACGTGCCAATCTCCAAAAAGCGTAAGCTTGGACCAAAAACCGTGGATTGCGTATTTTTAGGCTATGCTCACCATAGCGTTGGATATAGATTTTTAGTGGTGAAATCTGGAGTACCTGACGTGCATGTCGGTACAATTATGGAGTCCAGAGATGCTACTTTCTTTGAGGATATTTTTCCGATGAAAGATATGCCTAGTTTATCAGTCGGAGCCCGATACAACTCTGAACTGCCATTCCAATGGAATATTTTGAGCAAACCCTGATCAAATTCCCGATGAGGAAGACAATGAAACTCGAGGAAGAGTAAAAGACAAAGGATGCAAAGTCTTTTGGTTACGATTTCATTGTGTACCTTGTGGATGATACTCAAGTACCATTTACAAGCATATGCTTCTCCGGATGCGGAATCTTGGAAGGAAGCAGTCCAGTGAAATGGATTCCATTATCTCTAATGGAACTTGGGAGATCACTGGCGTCCTTATGGTTGTAAACTTGTAGGATGTAAGTGGGTGTTCAAAAAGAAGCTTAGGCACGATGGTACTATCGAGAAGTATAAGGCACGGCTTGTGGCCAAGGGTTATACCCAAAAGGAAGGCGAAGATTTCTTTGATACTTATTCACTGTGGCTAGATTGACCACTATTCGAGTACTACTATCTCTGTTGCCTCACACGGTCTTCTCATTCATCGGATGGATGTTAAGGCGGCTTTTCTAAATGGAGAGTTGGGCGAGAAATTTACATGGAACGACCGGATGGATTTGTAGTAAATGGTCAAGAAGGAAAGGTGTGCAAGTTGTTGAAATCTTTGTATGGTCTTAAACAAGCACCTAAGCGGTGGCATGAAAAATTCGACAGAACCTTAACATCTGCGAGGCTTTATTGTAAATGAAGGTGGCGGATGTGTGTGCTCGCCATGGTGGGGCGAGGAGTCATTCTATGTCGTATGTTGATGACATATCGATCTTTGGGACCAACCTTAATGTGATTAAGGAGGTCAAGGATTTCTTGTCTCGAATTTTGAGATGAAAGATTTGGGAGTAGCCGATGTTATCTTGAACATCAAGTTGTTGAGAGGTGATGATGGTGGGATTACATTGTTGCAATCTCATTATGTGGAAAAGGTTCAGTCGTTTTGGTTATAGCATTGCAAACCTTCTCCAACACCTTATGATCCTAGCGTGTTGCTTAGGAAGAATCGGAGAATAGCCGAGACCAATTGAGATATTCTCGGATAATTGGTTCACTTATGTATTTAGCTAAGCGGTACAGGCACGACATCTCGTTTGTGTGAGCAAACTAAGCGGTTTGTTTCTAATCCGGAGATGATCATTGGCATGCTCTTGAGAGGGTAATGCGCTATCTAAAGGGTAATATGAGTTATGGCATTCACTATACCGGGTACCCTAGGGTACTAGAGGTTATAGTGATTCAAACTGGATATCGATCTTTGATGAGATTAAGGCCACAAGTGGATATGTCTTCACACTTGGAGGTGGCGCTGTTTCATGGAAGTCTTGCAAGCGGACCATCTTAACGAGGTCAACAATGGAAGCAGAACTCACAAAGATTAGATATCGCCATTGTTGAAGCCGAATGGCCGTGAGCTCTTGATGGACTGCCGGTGGTTGATAAACCGGTGCGGCTATTCGATGAATCGTGACAATCGATTGTGATCGTCAAGGTGAAGCAGTTCTAAGGATAATATGAAATCATCAAGACATGTGAAGAAGGCGAAAGTGCATCGGGAAAATGAGAAACTCGAGTAATAGCTTTGGATTATATCCAAGCGGCTAAGAATCGCGATCCCTTCACAAAGGGTTTATCACGAATGTGATAGACAATGCATCAAGGGAGATGGGTTTGAGACCCACGTGAGTTATACCATAGTGGTAACCCATCCTATATGATCGGAGATCCCGTGAAGTAGGATTGGCGAAACAAGCTTTTGGTTAGCGGGAGGAGAGTACCTTTATAGACCCACTTCATTGGAGATGCAATTCTCTCCTAAATCTGTATGGTAGGTTGATTTTATCTTAATGTGTTCTGTGGCTTATTTAAGCAAAGATCTTTGTCCTCTGAGCAGTCTTGAAAGAACACACCTATATGAGCCATTGCTAGTCACAGTCTATGAGATAGGGTAATCTCTAGGAAGCTCATGAATAGGCCAGAGTATGACTTATATGCTCCAACCAGCGGGGATGCTCGCGACCTAGTATCGATTAAGGACTTAAGTGAAACTTATTCACACAAAGCGCCAATTCAAGGCTTAGTCCATTGTGCGATTGTGGATAAGTGTAGCTTGTTTCTAGATGGATGTTCAACCTTAACCGGTCTCCATCGAAACACCGATATATTAAAACAATCTGTGGATCAAGGAATTTGACATGTGCCCTTGGGATCTGGTGGGGATTGTTGGATTTAATATGGGCTAGCCCAAACTTTAATTCTAATTAAATCTGGAAAATCCCAAAGGCCCATGTGCATGTGCTAAACCTTTTAGTCCCACATGGAGAGTTAAAGGGAGTTACACCAATTTATAAGGTGGAGCATTGGGAGTCCTCTTGTGGAATTGGAGAGCCAATACCGCGCAGCGCTCGCCTCGCCGCCGCGAGCCGTCTGCCGAGCCGAGCCGCGCCGTCTTGCGTCTTGCGTGCCGTGCGCGTGCGGTGCGGTGCGGTGCGATGCGATGCGTGCGCGTGTGCGTGTGCGTGCGCGTGCTTGCGCGTACCGCGGCGTGTCAGTGCGTCGCGTTTTCTTTATCTATTCGAAAATCAAACGCACCGACTCGCAATAAACGGTTGGCAATAATTGCATCGTTTACGGTCTCTTCATTTTTGCAAATTGAAAGAACGATTACACGATTCAAATAATGGTGGCGATAGCGTTCTTTGTTACTAGTGAGTAATGGCGACCGTTTCGCCTTTTGACTAAGCGTGAATTTGCTTGTTACTAGTGAATAATGGTGACCGTTTCGCCTCTTGACTGGCAAGAACGATAGCGTTACTAGTGAGTGATGGTGGTGTTTACGTGCGTTGTTATATATAGTCATTATCCGGAGCAGAGTTAAGTTCTCCAATTCTCTCCACGAAAGACACCACGCTTCTTTGTTCTTTGTCTCGGCGATCTCCATCCGGCAAAGCGCGTGTACGATCGCACTGCCGAGAGAGCAGGCCTCGGAACCCTCGTCCTTGAAGGCTTGCACGAGCAAGGCGAATAAGGTTTTGGGGAGCGTTCGCGCGGCGCCATTGCTTCCTCTCTATTCGACTCTGCCGCTCGCCTACAACCGTACAACTACTACGCGGCGCCCATCGCACGACTACTTACCACTACGCCATGACAAAGCGGCGATCTCACAAAGACTCATTGCGCTTCTTCTACTACTGCGCGCTCCTTCCATTGGATCCGGGTATGTCTATTTCATATGTACTTCTTGGTTAGTAATATTACTAGTTGTTACCTTGAACACTGTGATAGATATGCTAGTTTCTGTTCGTCTGGATATTAGTATGTCTATAGTGTTCTTGCTTACTTGCTTTATGAAAGTGGCTAGAATATTCATCATGTTTTATCTACTATATTTCTGGATTAAAGTAATTCGAAAAATGCCATTATTCTCAACATACGGGTTACACATATATATAGCCAGTCGAGGCCGGTGTGAACACGAGACTGAACAGAACAGTCAAGAGGCTGGTGTGAACACGAAACCGAACCGAACAGTCAAGAGACCGGTGTGAACACGACATTGGTGTGAACATGCACATGCATGGTTACATGGCTAACAGGGAGATCTCGGTTTGCATGTAGAGGAAATATCCAGGCATGCAGCAGCAGCAACAATATATCTAGCTCGGATGCCGGATGGCACGCGTGATCAGTGAAAACGAGACGAAGAAACTGTAAAAGATTGTATTGCACCGTATCCAAACCCAATGGGTTCGGTTCTCCTTTTATAGACAGTATGAGATTACAATTTACATATAAGAGGGAAAGGGATAGATTCAGATTGAATACAATCTAAGTAACAGACTTGATACGCTGTACCGTTGTCGGACTCCCTACAGTACCGAACCAAGCCAAC
The DNA here is from genome assembly GCA_036346255.1 of Ampelocalamus luodianensis. Taxonomy (NCBI): domain Eukaryota; kingdom Viridiplantae; phylum Streptophyta; class Magnoliopsida; order Poales; family Poaceae; genus Ampelocalamus; species Ampelocalamus luodianensis. The sequence continues at coordinate 52,787,909 of CM070623.1, forward strand.
TGACTTTGCGCAATCTGAACTATCTGAACTTTCTTATCTCTTTCAACAGAAATGTCGTTTTTTCAGTCTGCGCGGACTCCTTCTGCAAGGGCTCCCATCCCGCTGTCAGTACGTCCATGAAAACACCTACACGGCCCATCCTTTTTAACGCTGTCAAGGTTGATGGCAAAAGCATCTTTTGAAATTTGGCAGCAGACAAGACATGGCAGCATGGGATACAGATGTGCGATGGGACAAATGTTTAAATGCTGATCTTGCCGTGAGAACTTGTACTACTTCGGTTCATCCAATTGGAAGCTGTCTCAGTCTTCTCGTCAACTGCTTTACTTGGACTTGATCAGGTGAAGGGATGCAATTCTTTAATCATACTTACCATGAGTTATTTTTGGTTGGAGAGGAATGCTAGAATCCTCAACAATTCGTTCAAGCAATTGTCACATGTTATAACAGAGATCAAAGAGGTTTGTATGATTTGGAAAGAGGCAGGAGCTAACTGTCTTGTTAAGTTGTTCCTGTAGCTCATCTGTTGTTAGGAGCTTTCCGGTTGTTTCTTTGTCAGGATGGTTGTAGGGGCAGCCGCCTCTCTGTAATTTTTTGTTGTCTGGTTCGTTGTATTTTTCTCTTATTTTATTAATATAAAGGCGCGCATATCTCCTACGGGAGCCAAAGAAAGAAAACTGAATACACAGCATTTTGCTCAGCTTAAAGCATGAACCACGGAGAACAGCACAAACCCGGGGAGAGACTTGTCTCGAGTGGTCTGGGTGCCATCTATGACTGTGACTCAAATAACTCAACATGCACCTGCCACTATGGAAGGTTTTCGCCCACCTGGTCCAGTGACTCCAGTCCAGTCGGCATGCTCGACTCTAGCACGGCCTGGTTTAGTGTCAGGATGAACTTCTATCTTGTGAAAAATTTAAAAAAAGGTTTTGCTAGTCCACATTCGCCTGAAAATCATGGAAGTTTAAGTCAATTTACTCACCTTTCAATCGCACCTGAAGATTCGTGCTTGAGGTCCTCTTCTTCTTCTCCGGACACCAGCGGTGGTGCCAAGTTAGGGGTAGGGTTCACCGGTGCCCCAGGACTTAGAAGGAGGCCTGGGTGGTGGTAGACTGGCGGTGGCGGCAGCGGTGCTGTCGGACGCGGTCGAAGAGGAGGCCGGTGGGCAATGGAGGTCAGTGGAGGCGACAAGACCGAAGTGGTAGGAGGCGGCGGGAGGCGGTGGCGAATCTGGCGGCGTAGCCACTGGAGACGAGGAAGAGGGCGGCGGCAGGGCATCTCACCGCAGAGGAGGAGGAAGAGCGGTGGCGGGGGCTAGAGAGGCGGGATAGAGGAGGAGGAGGGCGGCAGGGGAGGTGCTCGTAGACGGGGCTCGCCGGCGCGCAGGGAGGGATCGGTGGCGGCAACCGGGATGGGGTGGTGAGTGGAGTGAGGTGGGGATTATGGGTTAGGGTTATATACTCTTGCATGAATCTTGGAGCAATCCAAGCCATTAAAAAGTGGCTGGTATTTAGCAAATTTCTAGGCAACTGATAAATAGACCCTCCCTAAAAAATCCATAAATCCTCTTATAAGTCACCTAGTTTTTCTATTTCACCATGTCTTATTTTCATTTACCCCCTTACCATATTAACACATAATTTTTACTATCTTTTCTACTTGCTTCATTGATTTAAGTTCTTACTTAAATGATTTCAATAATTGTTTCAATGGTTTGAGTGATCACAATGCTACTAATATTTTAGTAATGAAATAGGTTTGGTCCAAGGTACTCAAAATTACGAAAGAAAAATAGGAGGCTGACATAGCCTTATTTTTTATCACTTGGTACGTCTCATTTATTTTCTCATCCACCTTGAAAAAACCAAAATTTCAAAAAAATTTGAAGCTTGTGGAGTGAGTTTGATTTCTTTCCCAATTCGAAAAGTCCTTAACCAAATCCGCTTTCCTATTTTGTCTTCCCGTTTCCTCCACCCGAAGGCGTCTTTCCAAAATCCTGCCATTGCCCTGTTCTCTTTGCCCCGCGTCGCGTCGGTAGTCGCCATGACCACATCGGCCTTCATCTTCACGCCGCTCCTATCCCACGCCAGTAGCAGCCACCTCTCCCCACCACCTCGCCAGCCACCTCTCCGCCCCATTAAATGGTTGCGCACCAGCGCCGCCCGGCCTCACGCCTTCACCTGCGCCACGCATTGCGTTGCCCATGCCAAGTGCTCGATTGAAGAATCTAGACCCGCCATTATGTGTTAATGGAGTTTTGGTTATTAATGACAAATCTATTTATGATACTAACACTCTTTTTGCTACCTACTGTTTAGTCTCAAATGGATAAAGAGGTAAAAATCAAATGAGGTATGCTTTCCAAATGGTAAATTTTTATGAGACTAACACTTGTATTGTCTTACAAATTGCTTAGTCTCAGCTTAGAGATAAAAAGGAAAAATCCAAACATGTATGCTCATAATTGATAAATCTATTTGAGAGACTAACTCCTCTATATTGCTATATCTCAGTTTTAGTCTCAGTTGGATTTAAAGATCAAAGAGGTATGCATTCGACATCATTTTATTATATCTTGTTGCATTTCTCGGACTCAAAATATAGGTTGAACTTCACCAAAAGGTTAACTTGAATATGTGCATATGTCTTTATTACACATTCATGTATGCACACATTTAGGGGGAGTTCACTCTATATTTTGTGATTTCATTAGTATTGATCCATATTCTTTTGTCCACATATATTTAGGATCTTTACTTTGAAACATATCCTTGAATATATTTAACTTGTGTAGTTAATATATTCATATAAGTATATGTAACTTGTGTAGTTCATTTATATTCATATCCTTGAATATATACAACTTGTGTAGTTTGTATATATTCATATGAGCATATATGACTTGCGTAGTTCATATAAACTCATATATCCTTTGAATATATATAACTTGCGTGGTTTATATATACTCATACCAATTACATTCAATTATCTGTAATTGTGTTGATTGTCATCAATTACCGAAGAGGGAAAGATTGTGGTATCTTGTCCCACCATTATTGGTTAATGGTATATTGTGGTAATTAATGACAATCACCGTGTGGAACTAACATTTTTCTATGAGTTGGTGAAATAGGTTATGTTCCATGTGATTGAAAACTTTGGATGACATCATGAGTTGATCGTCATCAAGTCAAGATTTTTGAAGAAAAAGAATATCGTCATGTGTTGATGATATCAAGAGAAGAATATCATCATGGGTTGATGATATTGAAGTAAAGAGCTTGGAGTAAATGATGTATCACGCATTGATGCATATCAAGTTCAAGAAGTGGAGATGATCATGAGTTGATCATCAAGTCAAGAAGAATCCATCATGTGTTGATGGAGGTCAAGTGAAGAGTGCATCATGAGTTGATGCATGTCAAGATTTGGGATGAAAGATGTCATCATATGTTGATGAGCATTAAGTCAATAACCCGGACTTGAAGCAAGGATGTGCGTCATCAAGCTTCAAGTGGTTGCGCAAGGAAAATGTATGACTAGTTAGAGTTAAGGATTTGTTTATAGTCTTTTACCGGTCTCGGTGTTTGGTTGGAGACCGGATTGCTAGAATAGGTTGTCGTACTATTAAGAGTGGGTCTCAATTAGTAACTTGAGTTAGTCATGTGTTGATAGCTCATTGTGTTTGCTCTAGCTCAACTTAACATGTTGCCTATATTTGCGAATGTGTTTTGCAAATAGTTGAGGCTCATGGTTATTCCTTGTAGCATGTGACTTTAGTTTGCGAATGTGTTTTGCAAACGGTTTAAGTCCATGTACCTTATTCTTGTGGCGTTGATTCTAAAAGTTGGCAAATGTGTTTTGCAACTTATTGAGAATCTTGCTTTTATCGTTGTTTGCATCACGCGTCAATTTGGCAAATGTGTTTTGCAAATTGAGTTGAAGCGAAGTGCATTTTGTGGTTTGATTCTAAAAGTTGGAAAATGTGTTTTGCAACTTGTTGAGAATCTCACCTACATACCTTGTTTGCATTTCATATTGTTTGCAAATATGTTTTGTAAAGTTGTTATTGAAAAAGAAATGCAAAGTTGTGCTTTTCTCTGTGGAGCGGTCTGACCGGCATTATAAGTGCGGTCTGACCGGACCCCCGGGTCAAGGACCCGGTCAGCTTTTTCTAGAGAGCTGATTTTTCGGTTTTAAGGTGGCGGTCGACCGCAGATGTGTCAGCGATCGATCGGTCCGCCGGTTCGACCGGAAGATGGTTGGCGGTCAGACCGGAGGCCCTCCAACGGCTATTTTTCTGACCGTTGGAGGGGGTGTGGTCTGACCGGCCATTTGCCTGCAGTCAGACCGACCCTGTTGTTTTTCGACAGAATCTTGCCCCAACGGCTAGTTTTTGTGTGTAGGCTATATATACCCACCTTGGCCGTGTGAGGGAAGGTTGCTGGTGCCCCATTGAGTCCCTTTGAGCTAAGAGCAAGCCCTCTACTCCTATTTGTGCATGTGTTGCACTTAGTGAGGTTTGAGAGACAAATCTTATTGCATGTGTTGCATTAGGTGGTGGATTTAATATCCATGAGAGCTTTGACACTTGATTGGTTCAAGTGAAAGTTCAAGTGAAAGTTGGAGACTTATTACTCTTAGTGTTTGCCGACACCTAGACGGCGTGGAGGCGTCGTGCGTCGGTGATTTTCTAAGTGAAGCATGTGAGAAGACCCAGGCGTTTGTGAGTGGCTTGGTGCTCGCCATCTTCGGAGTGGAGTAAGAGCAACCCTAGTCGAGTGAGGTGTTTGATACCTCGGAGGAAGGCTCAATTCGTGGAGCCGGCCCGATTGGTTTGGGTTTCTCTCAACGTGGATTAGGGGAGACCGGCAAATCTCCGAGCACCACGGTATAACATCGCCGTGTTATCGTGTGGTTTGCATTCTTGAGCTCTACCATATTACAATTTACATTCATATAATTAAGTTGCTCATTTATTGTGTATGAATGATTGCCATACTATGTGCTATCTACATTGCTTAAATTGAATTGCTTACAAGTCCATGCTTGATTGATTATTATCATTAGACTTGTATGGTTGGTGCACTTAGTTGAGACTAGTGGATTTAGGTCTTATTTGCGCAAAACCGTATTTGTATTAACTTCCGCATTAGAAATCGGTTTTAGCGCATAAAAGTTTTAAAACGCTTATTCACCCCCCTCTAGTCGGCCTACTCGATCTTACATCGATGCACAACGACCGCCCCTGCCACCCTCGCTAGCTTGCGTGCCCTCACTAGTGAGGGACACCCTCTTCCGCGACACCACCCACCGCCAACTCGCCCCTACGTAGAGTCGAGCTCACTCCATTGCTCATGTCGCCACCACGCGCCAGCGTTGCCGAACCCGCGCACTAGCGCCACTGCCATTGTGGGCTATAAAAGCCTCCCCTACCATGTCACTCTCTTTACCATTGCCCACTCCACCTCACAGAGCTGCCCCTTCTTCCTGAACCCCGGCCAAGCCCCCGAATCACCATCGCCCCCTTCTTCTTCCCCGGTAAGCCCAAACTCAATCCACTACCACCTTCCCGCCCTTGCCCTCCTAGCCCTGTCACCAGCACTGCCTCGACCTCCTATAGCTATTCCCCACCTCCAATCAACCCATTCTCGTCGCCAGTTCGCGGACGCCACACCCCTCCGTCGCGCCACCCCCGGCCACCGTCGCTAAGCCACCACGAACCCTCCTCGACCCCATCAACGCCACCCTAAGAACCCTCTCCACTCGCTGATGCTCAAGCCATGACCATTTTGGCTGGAACATCGCCACCATCCTCCCCTGCTCCGGCCATGCGCCGTCGTCGTTGCCAACCCCTCCCTGAGCCACCTCGACCCAAGCAAAACCCAAAAATGGGTTGCTCAGGTCATGGTAGTGCTCACTGCACCACCCGCCACCTGCCGCCGCATTCCTCGCCGATGCCGGCGCAATCGGCTTGGGAGCACTAGAGCTCGCTCCCGGCTCGTGGGCTACACGCGACTCAAGCCGAACCGAGCTGGGCCTTTAGGCCTGGCCAAGTGTTGGGCTGAGCCCAACACTATGCTATACAGTGAAGCTTGCTACTATTCATAGCCCACCTGAAAGCCATCACTGTGCTAGCCATTACTGTTCGATGCCCAACCCATTAACCAAAACCCAAAACCATTAATATTCATTCAACCCGACCGTTAGCAATAGCACCAACCCGATACTGTTCATCGAAACCCATTTAAACATTTATATATCCATTTTGACCGTTTCGAGCCAGTGAATCCCATTTTCAACTCCGTTTAGCTATATCAATCACCCAATAAACCCTAATCGCCCACACCACCTTTCTTTTCAATTATTTTTGGATTATTTTATTTCATGTTATTCCCAGCTCGCTCACTGTCGAGCTCGGATTTTTATTTGGTTTTTCTTTCGCGTTAGGTTCCGACCTCGAGGAACAAGCCCCGAAAGAAGACGGTTAGTACAACGGAGAAACTGAAGCCACCGAAGACCTTGATCAAGGAGGCAAGTTGCATTCATTTGATCATTTTGATCCTATATTTTTGTACTTATAATATTACTTTTATTATCATATTTATGCTAATTATTTTGTTATTACAATAATATTTTTGAATGCCATGATGCTTAGATAAATCCTATCACCCACACACACACCCACACCCACCTATTCTTTTATAGACCATATTCACCTTGACAAATTTAAGATACATAAAATATTAATAGATGTTCAACATTGTCAAACAATGTGTTTACAAATACTAATGAAAAAGAGTATTGGTTAACCGACAATGGTTTTGGTGGAGAGTTGAGGGTTGAGATCAGGTGGATGGACAACTCAATATACTTGACAAAGTGAGTCAAAGGTAAGATCAAGAGATGGACAACCACGAGTTGGATGTTGGTCCATCACCTCACGAATGACAAGTAAGGACTAGAACCTTATGCTAAATACAGACACAGAAATCGCTCAACCACAGGTTTGGTATATCCAACTTGACTTAGTACACTTCTTTTTCAATTGAATACCTACAAGATGTCACCTACTCTTGTTGTATAGAGCAGCCGCAGATTGGGGGTGGGACAGGAGTAGGTCGATTAGGTCACTCGTTGATCTACACAATTGTAGGTACAGTCAGCATCGGACCACGTACCATTGGTCAGTGGTTTCCCTATGACTGTATTGTTCAAGGACCTACCAGGTAGAGGCTAGAAAGATTGAGCGGTGGGAATGCCTTGTTATCTCAACTCGGTCGCACGCTATCGTGTTGCATGTATGCAACTTGACATTAAGAGTTTGAGATATCTTGTGGGTAAAGTTGGGCAACTCTGCAGAGTATAATCAATGGTATTTGGATATGCCGTTCTTCCGGTTAATGAAGCTATGTTCATGGGTGATTCCAATATATGAGGCATATGTAGAAATTTACATATGTTAAGTTGATTAATTCAGATGTTGAAAACCCTTGATGTTATATTAGTATGATTTTTACTATTTTAATGAAAATTCTATTTAAAACTAAATGATTCATCCACGTACTCCAATTATAGTAAAACAGTTCCAATCACTTGAAAACCTTGGCAAGTAGTTAAATGGAATTTTCCATGCAACTTGCTGAGTACGGTTATGCTCAAACTTGCTAAACATCAATGGAAGAATTATAGGAAGACATAGGTAATCACTTTGAGAAGGAGGAGCCACTGGATGGTGATGACTACTAGTATTAGGTCTCAATCACGCTTGGGCATACCTGTGGTTCAGAAGTACTTTTGTGTTGTAATATATTATCTTTGGGCTTGGATGCCCTTGCTTGTGTCCAAACTGGTTGTTAAGCCATGATTTCTGTAATAAAAGATTGGTTCTTAATGTAATTGCAAGGCTTGCTTGTGATGTTATTTCTTACTTCACAGCTGCACATTTTGGGCAGTCGTGAAGAGTTAGGCGATCTCAAAAATAGGGTTGTCACACACCTCTCCTTGCCCCTAAAGGAAAAGTGGCAATGTACGGATGGTGCCATGGTGGTATGTATCCTGTCAATTGCTCATGTGATTCACGCGTCTGTAAACATTGGGTTAGTTTAGATACAACAAAAGAATTGAAGTAGTATAATCACTACTCATGGCAATTATGTACCTGTAACCCCCATCTTCAACCATTTTGTTAACTCCCTGCCCGATGGCGTGTTGATTCCTCTATCGAGGTACAAAACAGACAGTAATATTACCGACTCGTCAACGCCAAGCTCTGCTACTACCATCCACAGAAATGTCGTATCCTATAGCCGTTGCGCCCGAATTTTTCTGGGCAACGGCTCATGCAAAGCCTACAAAAACCTGGATTTCAGGTGCAGCGCGACTATACAACCACTCGAGTTTTTGGCTTATTTAGTGCGTTTTTAAAAGCAAAATAGTAAAAAAAAAGTTTTTGTGTGTGGGAAATATCAAAAATGACATCGTACCGCACAACAATACCACGGCAGAGGGCCTACCATGCACCCATTGCGCGATAGAACACATGGTGGAGTCTCATTCAGCGGTAAGCAACCTGCCACGCACCCAGATTATGCTAGGTCACCTGCCACTAACCCAGAGAGCGGCAGGTCGCCTACACACGTCACATGTCGTGTTCTGGGCTAGCGGCATGTGACTTGCCGCGATCTGGGTGCGCGGCAGGCCGTATGCCACGGTTTGGGTGCACGTAAGTCCCTTGCCACGACGTTTTCGCGCGATATGGGTGTCACTTTTGCCATTTCGTGTTTTAGAGGGTTATTTTTGCTATTTTGATTAAAAACATGCTAAATAAGAAAAAAAAAACAATCACTAGCGCCGCACGTGTGAGCACACTACATGAAGCCGCCCACACATGTGACCCTCTCGTTGCCATCCTACCCCAATAATTCACTACCCAACCCCATCAAGATTTTTTTATAAATAATATTAATTTAAAAGATAATTGTAGAAATAAATAATCGAAATAAAAAATTACAAAACTAGGCCCCCTGTCGCCATTCCAATTGGCGATAGGGGGCTCAACAGTACCCAGAGCTCCCTGTCACCATTTGAATTGGTGACAGGTCCATGTCGCCAATTCAACTAGCGACAAAGATTCTTAATTTTTTAATTTTAAAATTTGGAAACCGTCATTTCAAATGGCGATAGGGATCCCGCAAGTCCCTGACGTTATTCCAAATGACGACACAATCTTCCCTATAAAAGACCCTCAAAACCCAAAAATTCAGGAAAAAAAAACTCACTTTTATTCAAAAAAAAAAAAAGAGGAGGGGAGGAGAGAAGCTAGCGAAGCGCTGCCCGTCCGGTCACCCACTTTTTAGGTATTTTTTAACCGAATGAATTACATAGTTTTGGATGTACGGTTACGTAGTGTAGTATGTTGTACATAATCCTTTTGGTGGGTAGTCTAGTTTTAGATATGTGGTTAATCGTGGAAATCTTGTTTACAGTGCAGTACGTAAAATATATCGGACGCCACCAACTTCAAATTTACTACGGTCAGAGGACTATTCTTGAGGGTCCCAAGGGGATTGATTTGCTTTATTTCCAAACGGCGACCATGTCCCTGCCAAGAACAAAGCAGCATACATGGGCGCTATGATACGGTGGTTGTTCCACTCATTCGGTATGGACTATGTTGTGTATGATCTGAGATTGAGTTATCTTATCCCCCGAGAAACACAACGCACATATTGGGAGTTTATGCAGCTCAAGGGAACAAAGTCATGACAATCATATGTATGCATGGCAAGGGAGGAACGGTGGGATTTGGTCTTTCTGGTCCAGGCATTTGCCAACCCACTCCGCATCGGCGGCTGAACAACAAGGGGGTGCTGATGCTTAAGAAGAAGTCGGAGATTTCAGCCACAACGTGGTGCACACAATGGTCGAAGCTCTCGGAGTTGCTGATGTTGTCGATGAAGACCCTATTGAAGTAGCACCATCAGCCAGGCAAGCTAGTGGGCTTGCTAACGATAGTGGGGAGCTGGAAGTCCTAGTGCAAAGGATGGATCTCGAAGACCGGAACTACATGGCATTGTCAGAAATGAAGGATTCGATGATGAGGATGATGTGGACCAGCGGGCGGTTCCATCTGAGTAGAACACATACCAGTTCGACAACCTCGTCATTAACGAAGGCTTCCATGTGCCGTGGGAGTACAACTAGAGCTAGGTCAGGCAAAGAGCTATGTACAAATGCAAGGAAGCCATGCAGGAGGCGGTTAAATTTGGGGCCTTGTTAGTGCGGCCTACATTCACAGTCGTCAAGTCTAACCTAAGATGCTACGACGTGAAGTGCGACATAGAGGGATGCCCTTGGTGAGTGTACCCATTTCAACCTAAGTGGGACACCTACTAGAAATACTCTATAGTGGTCCCTCACACATGTGTCATCGCTGAGTCAGTGCAGTTCCACAGGAACCTGTCATCAGGCTTCATCGCCAACCTCATGTACGGTGAGATCATGGATAATCTAGATTTTAAGCTATGCTCCATCATTCAGGGATTGAGGCAATGTTCTAGTACACAATCAGCCATACAATTGCGTGGAGGGCAAAACAGAAGGCATTAGAATCAAGGTTCGGTACGTTTAAGGACTCCTACCACAACCTCCCCGGGCTACTCCGAGTCATACAAGATAGGAATCCCGGCACTCATGTTGATATTCAGGATTCCACGCATCCGAAGTGGGGCAATAAGAGGGTACTGAAGCGAGCTTCTTCACCTTTAGTCCATACATCAATGCATTCTGGCACTGCCGTCCAATCTTATGCGTGGATGGCACATTCCTGACTAGAAAGTACAAGGGGCAAATACTGATGGTAATAGTGACGGACGGGAACAATCAAGTTCTCCTTGTAGCATTCGCTTTCATTGAAAGTGAGAATACAAACAGTTGGTTGTGGTTCTTGAGGAATTTGATGATTTTTGTTGTACAGGGCCGTCCAAACGTATGTGTTATACATTATCGGCATGCGAGCCTGCTGAGTGCAATAACTTAGCTACAACAAGAAGAGAACGAACCACTGCCATGGACGAATCTGTAGAGTAGGTGGTGCATGAGACACTTGGGTGTAAACTTCTACAAGCAATTTCGCATCAAGGACTTGATAAACCTGTTCAAGCGGCTGTGCAACCAGAACCAGCTGCGAAAGTTTGAAGCACCCTGGAAGATTTTGGATGAGCGGACCCAGATGCACAGAAGGGAGGCAGCAAAAAGGGCCACCCCAAGCGCTGACCCACAGATGGTCCTAGTGTGACGAGGAAGACGTAGGCGCAGGTAAAATGCTTTTCGGACTGGATTGAGTACGAGCCTAAGGATAAGTGGTCCTTGCTACATGATAGAGGTGGTGCTCGATATGGTATCATGACAACCAATCTAGTTGAGGTGTACAACTGGGTCATGTGCGACGTAATGTGCTTCCCTTTGCTTGGTATTGCTTGGTATTATGAAGACAATTCTCCGTGGTACCGCAAATTACTTTGTTGACAAAAACAACTATGCGTCGCTCGCCATGGCAAATGACAGAGTACTCTACTCCACCATGATTACCAAGTACATGGAGGACAAGAGCAAGAAGGGTGAGATGCACCGAGCATTCAAAATGGGCACAAGGGAGCTTCGTTGCGAGATAATATGCAGGGATAAAGGATGCCGCTGGATGAACCGCGAGATAATCACCCACGAGTGCACGCTACTGCTAGTTGCATATGCACTTGTAACAAACTCCTTCTTCTGCATAGACCCTGCTCACATGTCATGGCCGCATATTCAACGGTGTCGCAGCATTCCGGCCAGTACCTCGCTGACTATTTCAACAAAGAGAATGTGATGTAAACCTAGAGTGCATAGATGTATGGTTTCTCTCTCTCTCTCTCTCTCTCTCTCTCTCTCTTCTCTTTTTCTAGAATTAAAATGAGATTTTCACCGTTTTTTGGGCCTTAAGTACACAGTTCCTGTCGCTAGTTGAATTGACGACAGGAACCCGCGGCTTTCTGTCGCCATTTCAACTAGCGACAGGAACACTGTTCACTTCCCATCGCCAGTCCAAATGGTGACAGGCAGTCAACAGGGTCCCTGTTGTCATTTCAAATGGCGACAAGGACCTAATTTTGTAAAAAAATCAACTATTTAATTTTGTAATTATTTTTAAAACAATATTATTTTAAAAATTTCACCACATCATCACCCTGCAAGATCGCTCGGCCCGCCAATAATAGCACGGCGTCTAAAAGCTAAGAGCTTGTTTGATTGGTGCTCCGAGTAAAACAAGTCTGGCCTAATCTCTCGGAGACTTGTATGGATGGTGTTTTGTTGGATTCATGGGGTTGTTTGGCCTGGATCGCTCCGGCGCGTCGTTAGCCTGAGCCGAGCGTCCAAAATCAGACGCCTGGGCCCTAGGCACACGCAATCAATGCGTAATCGAAGCTCTCGTGCAGTAGTGCCATGGTCAATTGGTCATGGATTGAAGTCCTTGTATTGCACCGCCGTCTCCATGCTTGAGCCCCCCAGATCCCGTCGCCGCCACGCCGAAGCTTGCTGGATCCCGCTGCCACTGCTGATGAATGCCTGCAACCCGTCGCCTCCTCCCTCGGACCCTGTCGCTGTTACTGTGGTTTCGACACCGCTTCCTCCCACAAATCTCACCGCCTCCTCCTTGCCCAGCTCACCTGGATCCTGCCGGCCACCTGCATCCCGCCGCCGATGCAGTCGTACTGCCGCATCCTCGCCTGGTGACCGCCGCACGCACGCTTGGATCCAACTGCATGGTCGCACACGTGGATCAGGTGAAGATTGTTGGACTTAATCAAGACAAATAGTATTTGCATCTATGTGTTGGATGCTAGTTGAGTAGTTGGTTGAGTCTTTAGGAGTGTGCGTGTATATGCAGCCAAGTATGTGTGAGTTAGTGGTGTGCATGTGCACGTTGCTTGGCTCGGTCAGTACAAGAAGCGGTCAATTAGGATCATGGTGTGCGTAGCTAGTTCGATCAAGGCGCAAATGTGGGCGTCGTGGGCTAGTGCAGTAGTGGTGTGAGTCTCGGGTCGAGCAGTTTCTCCGAGCGTGCGTGTGTTGCTCATGTATTTAAGCATTGTTAAGTTCATTAGTTGGTGTGAGAAGAAAGCAAGAGAAAAAGGACGGTTGCTGTGTGTGGCAGCACGTCCACAAAAGAAACCAAGTGCTATTTCTTCCCGCTGTGCGTGTGTTCTTGTCTCCCAGGTGTTTGCGTGTGTGACTTGTGATGAGCAAGTTCTCTCCGGAAACTGGACCAACAAAGATTGGGGATGACCGAATGAGGATGAAGAGTTATTAGGGGATGGTTTTATGCTTGATAGAATGTATTTCATGACTTGCGCTTTCTCACTATTCAAACATGACTTTTTAACTTTACATTTTTTCAACTCCATGTCTCTAACCAAACAATACATCTAGGACTTGATTAGACAAAAAAAAACATTAGAATTCTATATTATCTAGGAATCTACAACACTACTTTTTTTGTCGGACAGGAGCTCAGCCCACCAACTAAACAGGACCTAAAACCCACACGCGCTGGTCAGTGGCCACCACACAAGCGCGCCGAGCACCGAGCAGTTGAGTACGGCGCGGCCGGCCATGTCCATGCCCGACCGCCGCTCCGCCGCCACGTCCCCGTCCCTCCGCTTCCTCGGCCTCCTCAAGCAGCCCGACGGCGCCAGCATCGGCCAGGAGCTCGAGCTCGACGAGCGCGACGTCGTCTGGTCGTCGTCGTCCACCTCCTCATCCTCCTCGCCGTCCTCCACCCCGTCCCTATCCGCCCGCAGCCTCCGCCGGCCCCTCTCCTCCCGCGGCTTCCCCGCGGATAGCGTCGGCTTGTCCGCGCTCCTCGCCGACGACCACACGCCCACCGCGGCCATCCAGGCAGCGGCCCGCCCGGAGAAGCAGCAGCCCCCGCAGTCGTACCACCAGTCGGCGCCGGTCGCCGTGCCGGCTTGGCCCAAGGGGACAGATAGGGACAGGCTTCGCCGGGAGGCGGAGCAAGAGGCCGAGGAGGAGGACGACAACGAAATTGTGGTGCCGCCGCACGAGATGGTCGCTCGGCGCGCGGCCGCGGCGGCGTCGGTGATGGAGGGCGCCGGGCGCACGCTGAAGGGGCGCGACCTCCGGCGGGTGCGCAACGCCGTGTGGCGCACCACCGGCTTCCTCGACCTGTGAGAAAGGATGCTCCTTTGTAGGTTTCTTTCGCTGCCCACGTCACGCCACCGTGAGGTTACTTGGCTGTTAGCAAGCTGCTTTTGGTGTTGTGATCGCTATTGAAAAAGATGGGGGGTTTTCTTGCGAAGTTTGGAGTTTTAGGGGCAACATTTTGATGGGTATATATATATACATTTATGTTTTTCCTAGAAGAAAACTACACTGATTATAAAGCAATGGGCTGCAATTGTTTTAAGATTTGTGCAGTTTTCTTTTGGGGAGGATATACCAAGCATCATTTAGAAATAATTTTATTGAGTAAATGGTTCAAATTAGCTAAATTTGCTGTGTGGGGGGTAAGGCACGTACGTGTAATTCTTGCCGTATATTTGTAGTGTAGAAGTGGAAAAAAAATGTGATGTGTGCATATATTTTGTACACCATTGTGATTAATATAGTGCTTTTCTCTAATGTGCAGCGCCGCACCCTAAAAAAAATCTCGCGAGCAGAGGCCGCAGAGCCACCTTTACCCATGCACGTGGTAGGAGTCCGAAACGGATACGCAGTACTGCCGTTAGAGCACGCGGCCCACGCCCGCAACGCCAGTGGACGCAGAAACGCTAGCCCAAGACCGGGCACCGCGCGTCGCACGCCGGGCACGCGCTCCGCGCACCCAACCGCCGTGACGACTGCCTGCTCCAGGCTCCAGCTCCACTTTTTGCCGAACCGCACACACGCCCGCGTGCCCGTCTTCATCCACGGTCCAGCCGCTAACGCGCCTTACGCACGGGCATATCGGGATGGCCTTCGAATTCGAAGCCTTTCTGTCCTCGTGATTGCTTCAACAGTTCAACCCTTGCCTTGTTCCTCACTTCCGAGCAAATCGCACGCCCTTACTACTGTACGCCTCAGTCTCAGGCCGAAATGCAAAGCATATCGTGATCATGCAAAAAAAATTCGATCAGTTACAAGATCTAAGTTTTAGCCCATTCATTGAAGAATATCCCAAGTAGAAGTGTGAAACCAACAAAACCTAGTCTTCATCTACTGTATCGGTGGGGAACCATGGAATGAGCCATCATACTTACTCCATTGACAGTTTGACATAATCCAAAACGATTATTGCGAATCTTGACAGCAAGTACCAATCGTTCTCTCCGCTTTTGGGAGAGACAAGACTAATGACGGTACGGGGAGTAATTAGCACGGCTGGTTTCCACTTCACAGAAAAGTAAAAAATGCATGTACGGACGTGCCATCTTGAATTCTTGATGGAGCTGGAGGCATCATTGAGTCATTGTACTGTTCTGTGAGACTATGAGGCGACTGTGAATCAACCCAAAATGCATAGTTAAAACAATAATAATTATTAGATTTACCATGAAGTGCTGATTAACACATAGCACTGCCAGCAGTTGGTAACATGATTCGCTCACCTTCTACCGTCTAGAAAATAAACTTAGCTCTATATATATCCCTTTCGATCTTATAGGCTTAACTTGGGGAAAATTCCAGGTCTTCGTTATTAATTTCTTATAGGCTGCAGCTTCCTTGATCTGATATACGAAAACCACAAAAGAAGCAGACCTTTACTTGCACCTGATCCGAGTACAGAACATGGAAGATTTCACCATGCATGTCATTTAAAAACACTAGTCATCTTGGGAACGGCTGTATCCAATAGTAGTTGATACCTTCATTTGTGACTAAGTACATTGCGAAACAACTAGGCTTACAGATGGAACAAATTATGAATGTTGGTTATCAGTTCAACAACTTCACATGAAGCAAGGCATCTGCTTTTGAAGGCCCATAGGAATATGCCTAGGAATATACCGGATTATTTGTTAACAACGAGCCAGGCTTCATGAACTGATTTTCAAGTTGAACCATATTTTCGTGCACACCTATATGGAATATATAGGGAAGCAACTGCCATTTAAATTTTGGAGCATTCACGTATTTGCCACTGTACTTGTATGCGAGTTTTCGTTTTCGCCACTGTTGTGAGTATGACATGTGGTCCCGGGACCCACGTGTCATACTCACATAAAGTGGCAAAATCTAAAACTCACCCAATTGCAGTGGCAAATACACAATTGTTTCTTAAATTTTTCATGGAGCAGCAATTGTTTGGACAACTAATATCACGGTAAAGTATATGTTAATATAACACCCGCTGTTGGTATCATGTTACACCACCCACATAGTGAATAGTGAATAGTGAAATAATCTTGCAAAGCAAAACAAACCAAAAGATCCAATGTTTTCTCCCTTACTTTTTGCTAATGGATTGCAACCCACCAGCAGTCTGGTACCAATCAAAACAAAGGAGGGGACGACATTAATCCAATCAATGCAAAAGGAAGCATCAGTGCAAGTAACAATAATAAGTTAGCATAAAAAGAGGGAAATAAATCCTGAGACCTTTTTACCTTTTGACCTTTAATTAGATCTCTTTCAAATTATGACATATGGACATGCAAAGATGTGGTTGATTTATATTACCATGTATCATAAGATTAAAATGGTATAATATAGATATAAAGGTGACACGGTCTCATAGTATTTTCTTCCGCTTAAATCGTTGGACGTGCGCCCGTATGTGCCCGCTTGATGGAGGAATATGAGACGGGATTCCGACTCCACGTACCGTCGAAAGCAAGCAGTCAGATAGAACCGGGCATCATCGACCGCCTCTCTCCTGTTCCAGGCTTCCACCACCAAAAGGTAATTCTTTTGCCGATTTTGCTGAAATGTGTAGATTCTGACGCGGATTGTGGATTGTGCTGCTCTCTCGTCTTCCCTTGGACCTCTCTGGTATGCATATGCCCATTCGAATTGCATCAAAGTAGAGAGCCACTTGTTTAGGTTTCTACGACAGATTTGTTTGTGATATACGCTAAGTTACTGATTCGATGGACCTTTTAACCCAAAAGTGACGAATTTGATGAGAAAATTAAGTCTTTTAATGTGTTCTGCAAGTTCCAATCTTACAGTGGAGACAGACAAACTGAATCAGAAGAATGGGAACTTTTTTTCCGGGAACAATAGGGCCAGGGACCTTTTCAGAGAACTTGAGCATCTTGTGTCCAGCATTGGATGCGAAGCCGCTTCATATGGTTGAATCAAGGCAGCTCTGGACCATTATTACAGAATCACCAATCAAACATGACCGAAAAGAGTTGTGCTCCATAGTGGGCACAAGCCATGTACAACACTGATCGGCAGGCAGTACACGGCTACACGCTAATAAGATTCCAGGAAACTCTCTGCCATCAGAAAACCGAAGGGACCTCTGAGCATCTGAGACTGTTTAGGCATCTTCAGTACTCGAGTGAGCGGAGACATCAGTGAACGACGTCGATCCACACTGAGCGGTTCATGTGGAGGCTGGCGGTTCACAAGATGCCCTGTCATGCATCGGCATCTGGATTGTAATGTGCACAAGCATAAAGCAAAAGAGCCGGTGACTAAGTCTGTAACTGATTTTACTGTGTTGTTTTCAGCACAATCTATGGCTGCATGCATCATGCTTTCCATGATTCCATCCTGTGACTTCACAAATTTTGTTATTTTAGTAAGTTTGTTTTTGGCCCACAGGCAACTTTGGAGCATACCTGAATTGTTTTATGGTCTTCATTACTTCACCAATTGGACTAGTGATGCAACCCTGATTGTGACAACGGACATATGTGTTAAAGTATAGAATCATATATATTATTTCTTATCTTAACTAATAAAAGAAGGAGTTTATATCTGCGCAGCGGGACGATACCCTTTCTTCTATGCACGTGGTTGGCCTCTCCCACCTCTCTCAAATTCCTCATCAAGACGCACCAACATGTAGACCTAACATGACAGGGACAAGGTCTCGTCCCGTTATCCCCCATGACTCGTGAACATATCTATACACCTACTTCTTTCGCAACCACCTAAACCGTCGTTGCCCCACTTTTTCTTCATATGCACACACCGAAATTCGTTATCGTACCAATCATTCCTGTCTCGTGGCGTGACTCACCACCTGCGCCCGTCTGACATTCGCTTCGTGCTTTAGAGATCCTGACCTCTCTGGCACTCAGTTCACGGGTTGCAACGGCGACGTGCACGAAGATGAGGGGATCCGACAGCGTAGGAGGCGGCGACGCGGAGAGGTAACATTGGCGACAGGAGGAGGTAGCGAGGAGGGGAGACGACGTCAGGGATGGGAGAAGGCACTAGGAGGAAAGGAGGAGGCGGTACCTTGGAGGAGAAGCGGCACTGGGGAAGGGAGGGGAGGCAACGATGGCGCACGAGGAAGAGGCAGAGACGAAAGTGTTAGTCCCTTGTCGCGTCGTTGTCTTGAGTTCACCGCTCCATGTCCTCTTCATCCTAATTCTCTCCTGTGCCACCGCCTTCTCCTCGCTTACCACCGTGCCGCCGCCACCGCCTTCTTCCTCGGCCTCCCACCTCCTCGCCGCAATGTGCCTGGCGAAGGCTACAGAGGCCAATGACCGTGAGAACCGAGTCATGACTTGGGTTTAAGGTGAAAAAAGGTGGCCAACGATGCATAGCCCTCTTCCTTGTCAGTCGGCAATGACTGAAAATGGGCAGCACGTCGGAGAGGGAAGTTGGCATCAACTTTAACTTTCAAAGGTAAACAATCTATGAACTCAAATTTTTTATTTCTAGGTTGTAGTAGTAGATGATGCAATAGGCGGAGTTATTTTACATGTGTGTGAAAGAAAATTAATATTTATTATACGGTTTAGGGTTCCGTCTGCTGATATGTATTACTTTCTTTTAGAGTTTTGTTATAATGCACGGGCACCGTACTAGTCTTCTTGATTGTCAAGTTGTATAGTTTGCAGATATTGATTCCTTCCCGATTTGTTTTGTATCGTGCCGATTCTCTCGGTTGTAATCCCGACTTTGTCGGTTGTACCGTAGCCGCTCGACAAATATTTGCGCACGGCCCGGCACCGCGATTGCTGTGTGCTGTGCTTCCCGTTTTCAATATGAATAAGTTGAGGGTTACTTCGAATTCAAGAACCGTATCATGGGGAAACGATTGGAATCAACCAAGTAGCCCATACCTAATACTGGAGGGTCCGGTCCTTTTCTCCTCCTTTTGAGATAGAGCCAAGTAGAGATTCTTATCCTTGAAAGATATCATCAATCTCTTATTTGATGGTACCAAATGTAAGGCATTTTTCCTCGAAAAAGAATCACCACACAGAGATAACGACACATCATATGTTCAAGGTTCAACGTTAAGCATTACTAATTTGCCTTAGCTGATTTTGTGGGAGGATTTGAGCAACTTATGCTGCCTGCAGCCTGCAGCACATAACAATTAATCATTCAGTAGTTTTGTTGTATGGGCACATATTTCATAATACCTGGTCTATAATAATCAATTTATATAAATCATTAGATAACTCTTTCATTGTCACGCATCATCTGATAATTTTTTAGTATATATCTGACGACTCTTCATTGGTATGTATCTGATGATACTTTTTACTGATAACAGCTGGGAACTGGGAATTGACAATTGGATCAGCTGCCCTTGAAAGATACTTCTTACAATATTACACCTTGTGGATCTATCATCCAACTTATTGCCAAAAATTTACATGTATATGCTACAATCACCCTACTATGCAAATCATCTTGCATCTGATAATCTTACTATGGCACACACTGTAATGTGTTGGTAACTTACCAATATTTACTGCATCGTTACTTCCTCTGTATCCCATCTTAACTACCAAATATTTACTGCATTATTGCCTGGCTGTATCTCTTCTATTTGTACATGGAACTGCCTTCTGTTGTCGAGCATGTTATCCCTTTAGTGTGTAGACCTAAATGCCATGCACAATGGTGGACTGATCTTGGCCAATGCAAGCAAGGACGCAGGGAAGATCCAAAGGCCATCCCCACATATCAAACCAGATGCAACTGCTGGTACCATTAGTGCTGCCTTACTTATGTCAATCATGTGCCAGGTGAAGACTATCAAGCTCCCGACACACATGTCGATGGCAAAGCTCGCGCCAACAAGGAAGGGAACCCCCATAGCCATTGGTAGGGGAACCCACCGGCCATACTTTGGCGGGAAGAGGTCCCTCATAAGGTTGGCCACCACTGCAAAGCCAAAGAATCCATAGCACAGTTGCAAACAATGCAGGGGCAGAGCAGAGAAGCCCTCGACACCAAGAATTGCCATGTTTCGGTAGATTAGAGCATATGGTGCCTTCCAGTACCCTTCTGGGTTGCCTATGTCAAAGGCCTTGTAGAACAGAAAGAATGTCAGTGGTGCAATGACACAGCCCATGGCGCTGCCAATAGCCTGCGCAATAATCATTGATCTAGGTGATGTTAATGTAAGATGCCCGGTCTTGAAATCATGCATCAGATCAGCAGATATTGACACCAATGATTTCACCAGACCACAGCCTACTAGACCAGCAACCACACCAGAGTCTTTTCCAGCCCAGGCTGCAAGAATGAAGAGGGCAACCTTTCCATAATTGTAGGCCATGTTGATGTCAGTAAGGCCGGCACCATAGGCATTGCAGAAACCCAAGGCAGGGGCCAATAAGTATGCTATAACAACAGAGTACCACTTCATCTCATGAAACATCAAGGGAATGGCAATTACTGCAACGACTGATAATGCAAGATAACCAGAGTAGGCTAGCCAGGTAGGGACACTGTCTCTTGTAAAAACTTCATTACGATGAAGGTCATCGAGAACCGGAATGTCTTCCTCTGGAAGTAGGATGAACCCCATATCAGATCATCTATACATCAGAAAAACTGTAGTTGCATGAGTTTGTCAGACTGTTTACCTTTCTTTGCATTCTTCAGTTTTGATCTGTCAAGCAGACTCTTAACGGTGAATGCAACAATCTTGACAAAATTGTATAGGCCGTCTCCTAGGATGAGAGCTATGCAGATGAAGGCCTACAGAATGAGAGAAGGTAAGAAACAAAGGATTGTACTACACATGTACAATAACAAAATCAAATTGTGAAACAAACCTTGTAACCTTGCAGGCTTCTCATGCTGCTTTCTGGTATATTTGCCGGATACCAGTCCCCTTTCAAATCACTGATCAGTGGCCACATTACTCCCCAGGAAAGAATGGCGCCGAGAAGGAGAGACAGATTGACAAGGTGGGAGCAAATCATCCCTGCCCCAACATATGTCAGGCTGAAATCGAAGAAGAATCTGACACCCCAAGAATCAGAAAATCTGAATCAGGTGAAATTGTTACTAGTCAAGAACAGATTTAATGCAATAATGAGCAAAGTGACCAGTGTTACGTTTGTTTCCAAGCTTTTAGTCCAAAAGTGGGAAACTGAGAGAACCCACAGTTGTCTCCACCAGAGTAAAACCACTGGAAGAAGCTCCAGAAGAAGCTGATTGCGAAGTATTTTGTGAATCCATTCACTTGCTGCCTGACGGAACAAACGAAGCATTCAATTGATTAAAAAAAATATAATGTTCGATTCTGCAGGTTATGAGTTATGTGAAAGAACCGCATACTTTGCCATTGCATCTCCATGAGGTGTGTGGAATCCATTTATAAGCACAGCCGTTGCAGTCCCGCTTGGGTAAGTTAATTTGTAATCAATTATCATAATCTGAAATTTTACAAAGTTTGATGGCAAATTGAATCATCCGTGTACATGTGAATGACAAACAACTTGAAGAAGTTCTTGTAACGGAAAATTAAAGGCTATGCAGGCATCAAGTTCATTTTGAAAGGGTTCACAAGTATATGTTGAGGTAAAGATCCAGCTAAGCATGGGTGTACCTACAACCATTAAGTTTGGACACAATTTGTGGGCATTAGAAATGTGGGGAAAAAAAACTGAAAAAAAACATGGAGTAGTATATCATGGTACAATGGTATACACAAAATTTTAATAACAAACTCGGTAGTTTGTGGTGCATACAAAAGAAACAAGCGGTACCGAATATATGTGAAATATTTATTTGCAGGTATCTTCTCTTCTTTTTTTTGTTTCTCCCAAACGGTATTACATATGGCCATGAAATTTTGAGGGTATCCATATCTTAAGTAGTACAATAGTAGGATTTTTTTCTGATTTTTTTGGTAAAGTACAAATGTGCAAACCGTTAAAGGGTGTAGATACACCCAAGGATCAAAATCTCGGAACTAGAGAAAAACCGCTCGGTGGCCGAAAACGGTAACCGGAAAAGAAACCGGTTGAAATTCGAAAATTGAAAATTGAATTTGCTTAAAAACCGGCCGAAATTCGAAAACTGAAATTTGAATTTGCTAAACTGGAAAAAAACCGGCCGGTTTTTTAAATCCCAGTCCCCACTGGGTTTTCCGGTAACCGGTGGTTACCGGCCAGTAACCGCCGGGATTTTGAACCTTGGGTACACCCATGCTTAGAAAAACCACACTCATATGTTTATGCCAAATCCTAAGGGACATAGCAGGACATTTAAATTGTGTATACAATTTTTAAAATTATGCTTTCAAATTTATTCAGTTGAACTGCAACTGAAGATTTGAATAACAAGTGTGTCCACATCTTTCAAAAATACACAATTCATTTAAAAATTCAAACCATAGGCTAAGTAAATTTTGTTTAGAGAAGCACCACACGCCATAGGTGAATTAATATAATTTGTTTCATCTTCTGTCATCATCAAAGCATATGCGTTCGACTTGTCTAAACCAATGATCGCCTGGCTGGTTTAACGACTCAAGCAGCAAACAAGCTTTGTGATAGACTGACAGGGACAATTATTTAATCTCCAGAACAATTCAATCAACATGCCCAATTCAATAGACAATAGGGACAATAAGGTCATCATCAATCAGTCGGATCGCATGGAAATGCAAGCGCTCACGTCAAACTACATCACTAAACTAAATTGAAGCAGATTTGTCATTTGTTTGAGCTTACTTAATCCGTGTGGCGCTCTTGACAAAAACCGAAATAAGATGACATCCTACAAACAAATAAAGCAAACAAGACAGACAAGAACCGCGTGATGCAAAGGAGAAAGGAAATAGCTAAGCCATATCATTCCTGTTCTTTAAGCAAGAGAAACTGTAGAATAGAAAGGGTGAAAAGGAGATGACGACCAGTTGACCACACTGCAAGCAACATTGGCAAAGGAACAAAATTGGGGAAGAAAGGTAAAATTGCAGTTCTTAGGAGTAACAGCGAACCGTGATCGAATCACAAAACTTCTGAAGATTTAGTGTAAGACTGGGGAGCTCACCGACCTTCCTGAGAGGGACGAGCGCGAGAAGCCCCACGAAGCTGACGGCGAGAAGGAAGCCGGTCATCCACGCAATGCCGGGCTCCTTGTAGCTCCCCGGCACGTTGCCTTCCGTCTCCTCCCCCACCATCTCGTAAGTCCTCTTGTTGAGCCCAAGCAAGTACGACCCGAACCCACCTGGGAAAAGTCCAAGAACACATCAAATCAAACCAAGGACTCCATTTGACAGTGGAGGATGGTGTTAGGGGTTCGTGTGTGTGTGGTCCTGACCTCCGACGGCGATGCTGTAGCAGGCGACGGCGCAGGTCTGGACGACGGTGTTCTCCTGCCGCGTGAAGGGGCGGGAGGCGACGCCGAGACGGGCGAGCGCCTGCGTCCACCCGCGGAGGACGACGAAGGCGATGAGCGCGGCCGAGACGTTGAGCGTGGGGACGAGACCCGTGGTGAGGTTCAGCTTCATCACGATGACGCTGTACATGGCACCGACGACCAGGCTCGCCACCATCCCGCGCGCCGTCAGCTGCTCCTGCCACGGCGGCACGCGGCCGCGCGCGTGCGCCGCAGCCCCCGCCTCGCCGTCGAGCCCCGCGATCTCCTCGTGCCCTCGTCCGCCGTCCCGCGGGTGGGGCGCCATCGCGAGCTCGAGGCGCGGCGGCGGCCTGGGTTGCTTCCTCCGCCTCTCCTGCTTCATGGCGGAAAGATTTTCGCGGCGTCAGTCAGATTCGTGTCCGGGGGAAATGGAGGCGTCGGAAGGAGTCGGTGAATTAAAAAAACCTTTCATATCAGCATATGACCGTGACCGTGAGCTAAGAAGAGCATTGTGTTAGTGAGTTCTTCACTTATTCTACTAGTAGCAGTGAAGCTATGAACAAGTGAGCCCTTGTAAGTTGTGTAATGCGAAGGATCAGTGCAAGAAATCCAGGGGGCAAGAAAAGATGAGATTTTGATCAGCAATTCATGGACCCGGAAAAGAAAGATGAGATTTTCCTTCAGCGGAATGGAAAATTCCAGAGAGAAAAAATCACCTCACCTGGGCGCACTTGCTCCAACCAAAAAGACAATAAGAGAGGACCAAAGGAAAGAAAAGGTGGGTTAGAGAACTGAGGAGCATGTCACAAAAGAGAGGGAAAAGGATGAACAAAGAGAAACAACATCCCTATTTTGATAGACCAATAGCTCACTAGAATGAAAGAATAATTCCCACCTGGGTTATGCTCCTCAGCACTCAGTGCTCCCCCTCCCTGAAACTGAGAGGCTGTGTACAAGAACTACGACACAAGCATACAATACAAGCAAGAATAAGCAAACGGGAGTTCCTCCTCGGCACACAATAAAATAGCTCTTGACCAACATTTCGTGCAAGAAACGCAAAGGAACCCCATCCAATCAGAACTCCAGTTCTTCGAAGCTTAGAGATGAAAAGATATCAAAATTTTGGGTTTAAAAAAAAACGAAGTCAACAAAGAAGCAACAAATCTCCAAGCAAGATCGACCGTTGATTAATTCCAAAAATCTGTATGCATGACGCAAATTTGCAAAGCTGGAAAGAAAGCTCAAAGCTTTGATGAACCAGAACCATTGGCCATAAAAAAACCAAGGACTAAAATCTGACCGGCATTAATTCACGACGTACCAAACAATAGTAGTTGTGCTCTACTGCTCTCCTCCTCCTCAGATCTGAATTCTGAAGGTCCAAATACAAGAGCAAGAGCTCAGGCAGCAACAGCTCAAAGGCTTCTCGTCTATCTTCTCCACACCACGCTGCAGCACCGCACGGCGAAGGAGCACGCGGCCATGGCCTTAAGTACCCGCGCTGGTTGCAAATACGCATGCGGCATGTATTATTAGTGTACGTAGCTCGTGCAAGCACCCGGCGGCTGCAGTACGAGTTGATCCTACGAGGTAGTGGCGGTGGTGGTTCTACACTAGTGCTGATTTCGCGTAAAGGCGCCCACTTTTCTCGTCATGCCGGGGGGCGGCATGCTTCACACCCGCTTTGCTTGCTCGGTTTCTCCCTTGGTTGCTTTTTGCGGGCGTGTGTTCGGCCAACGCTCCCCGCCACGCGCGACGACAGGACGAGGCCACAATTTGGCATCCACTTGTATAATGCATCCTTCTCGTATTTTAATGGATTTTACCGATCGTTTGTAGAGGCAAAATAGTCTCGAACACGTAAAGTTGGTTAGATGGTGGTTTTCTCGTCCGTGGTTGCTTTCAAAGAAACGGTGCTAGTTGTGCGCGCACTAGAATATGAATATACGAGGAAGTGGCTAGCTGAGGTGTTGTTCAAGCAGCTCACTCAGGTTCAAGTCCTAGACTTGACAGGATGTCCCACATAAAAAGTCTTTACCTTTCTAGTAAAAAAAAAAGAATATGAATATCCATTCTGTATCTCAATCGATGAAGCCTTCAAGCAATTTGATAATTCCAGAGATACATAATAATGTAGCACGTTGATGCAATTGTCTTTGCATGTTTTTTGCTGAGTAGAACTAATCACTCAGATGATAGATGGTATATATCCCTAACTATGCAACTC
Source organism: Ampelocalamus luodianensis (assembly GCA_036346255.1). Classification (NCBI taxonomy): domain Eukaryota; kingdom Viridiplantae; phylum Streptophyta; class Magnoliopsida; order Poales; family Poaceae; genus Ampelocalamus; species Ampelocalamus luodianensis. The sequence continues at coordinate 52,813,929 of CM070623.1, forward strand.
AAATAAGTTGAAGTTAATGTAGGGTGGATAAAAAAAATCCTAATCACCTCATTAAAGAAGAAAGGACAGTGATCAGACGCCTAAAAATCTTACCCGTCTGTGTGATATTGATATCTCACTGTGCCACGCGTGGCGAGTACACAAGATACGTGCAGTATACAGTAAATCACACGGAGCATCGTCCTTGTCGAAAAGGACTAATCACTGATCTGTTAACAACATACACAGACGAAGCGGGAGAGGGCGTGCCTCTACGATTGGCTTCCTTCTGGATCCTTCACGTGCCCTTGTCTGGGAGATCTTTTTGAGGAGCTTGACAAATGGCACATCTGCATATATGCAGCCTTAGCACCTCTGTGTACTCGTGTATGGCGACATCTCATCTGACTTCATCTCAGCTGTCCAGGTTAGAGGTAGGAGCTCCCACCATCCCACTTACGTGCTATTTGCGAAAACCCCTCGCACGTACCACAAATCTTATAAAAAAAAACCTGTGGGTGCTATCCTCCCCAAATCGCACGCACGCACAGCCGCCTCCTCCCATCGATCCCCTTCTCCCAACCGTTCCTGCTCATCTCCTTTTCGACGCACCATACTGGATCGACCGTCGACCTTGCGCCTCCTCCCCTCTGCACCGTCCTCCATCCAGCGCTGCCGCTCCCATTCGGTTGTGCCACCTCCTCGTTGACGCCCCTTTTTGCAGGAGACAATTTGAACGTGCCAACCTAGAAGCAATGGATGAATCTGCCAAATGGAGAATGAAATAAGCAATGGATGAATCTGCCAAATGGAGAATGAAATATGTCACAAAATTTGGGAAAAACAGGCAGCTGCCGGATGGAAGCGGCGGCGCTGGATGGCGCGGCCGGATGGGAGCGGCGACGGTGGATCCAGCGCGATGCGTCAGAGAGGAGGCGGGCAGGAGCGGCTGGGAGAAGGGGATCGATGGGAGGAGGCGGATGTGCATGTGTGCGTGCGTTCGATTTGGAGGAGGATAGCGCTCAGGGGTTTTTTGTAAGATTCATGGTGCGTACGAGGGGGTTTTGCAAAAAAAAAAAAAAAACACGTAAGTGAGATGGTGGAAGCTTCCACCTCTAACCTGGACAGCTGAGATGGAGTCGGATAGTTAAGATTTTCTATATGCATATATCCACTAATTATCTCATGTGCATGAGATATGTAGCTCTCTTGTATTGTGCCCTCGTCTACGCACTCTTGTATTGTGCTCCTCCATTCGATTTCTTTCCAGTATTGTATTTTTTTTCTTCTTTCTCACAACATTCTCTGGTGGTGTGAGGTGCTTAGTAGGCTAACTTTCGGTTGAGCGCACAATGCATGCATGCAGTTCTCTGAGGTTTTAAGATATTAGCAGTACAAATGTACTACACAAAGTGATAAGAGGTCTAGTAGCAGTACAAATGTACTACACAGAGTGATCAGAGGTTCCTGATGGTACCGTGTACTTCAATTTGGATCAAAGAGGTCTAATGGCCTTGATGTGATTGCTCATTGTAGTGCATGGCTGAAGTCAAACAACAAAGGTGATTTCTTATGGTTGGTGATCTAGCGCTAGGTTTTGTAGTGCCTGGGGGTAGTTAGCTAGTGATAAAGCCAGTAGCCATGTGGTGATATGAACTGCGCCGGCAGTTAAAAAAGAAGAGGAAAACCGAGCACAAGGTCATGCAAAAAGGAAAAGCAAAAGAAAAGGACTTGTCAAGTACTTATAAGTAAAGATGGGCCTAGCCTATTAAAAGCCCACACTTGGTTGCCTGAAAGTCTGAGACGTCCAAACTTACGCTCAGCCGATTACAAGTGCTGCATCTTACGATGAAGCTAACGGTCGGGAGGCGCATTCTATTCGGAGCAGTTCCCTTAAAGCTGTGTGTGGTTGCGGCTGTCTTTTGTTTTTGTTTGTTTGTTGTTGTTTTGATTCCGTTTTTCAGTTTTCTTCTTCTAGGCTTGTTTTAGTTTTTATCATTTGTCCTTTCTTTCTGGGTTTGTTTTCTTGTTTTGTGTCTGGTCCTTGTAGCTCGTTCTTCTTTTTAATAGAATAAAATATAAGGTTTTTGCGAGTTTTTGAAAAAGTGTTGTCATGAGTCATTAGTCATTACTAGTTCAAAACAATGGGTTACTACTTATTACAGAAATTCAGGAACAAATGATCAATCGTAGTACGATCACTTGATTACCAAATGCCAATGAATCAAGAAAACAGCTCAAGTATAATACTCACACTACCATGCGCGTAGATGTAGGGAATTTAGCTGCGACAGAATGCTTCCTTGAATTTGGGGTTAAGCAACCGGATTTGTTCACAGCCATGGAATCAAATGATCGATACAGCCATACATAAATACTAACAGCCTGCTCAATGAATTCATTATCAAATCGGCCTCGGAGCTTCAGTGAACTTGCCGAAGCAGCTCGTGAGCAATCGCACGACTTCACATGCCCTTGATGCAAGGAAGGTCCACGATTCTTCCAATCCGTTACTGCTGCGTCACTTGGCGCGAGGAATGTGGAGCACAATCTATGGCCTAGATTTTATTCCCGACCATGGTAGCGATGATACTGATTACACACATCGATGATACGACTAAACTAGAGGGGTACTTTAAGGTTAAAGTTAACACAAGACAAATTCACCGAACATACATCGAACGGTTATGTGCTATCTAAATTCATACATAACTAGAAAAAAAATTGTGAAATACAATAAAAATAGTACATCGCTACTAGATAATGTTACCCAAATAACCATAATTATGTACAAGTAGTAGTGGGGTATTGTCAATGACCAGTGGAACCGGTGCTCCAGCACCCCTAAGCTAGCGCGTGGGGGGGGGGGAGCTTCGCCCTGCACACAACTTTCCAAATTCCACTCCAATCCTTCGGTATAGTCTATCCGGGCACGACCACGAAGGAGTGAGTTCTTTTGCTCCAATCTAAATTCACTAATCTGAACAAGTGCTTAGAACTTCGCATTGATGCAAATAGAAGTATTTACTGAAGTAGCCGAAGTGACCCGTCTTCTCTTCTCTCGGAGCCATGCATGAAGGCATGTAACCTAAGGGCGCGCCAGCGGCAGCCGCTGGACAGAGCTCCGCCGTCCGACCATCGGCGCCACGTCCCTCTCCTCGCCTCAATCTGGCCTTTAAACATTCATCAAACAGCTGTAGTAGATCTTGGTGGATCTTGGAATTTGGTGCGATCCGGTTTTGGGTGGGTGTAAATGAGAAAGTAGAATAGGTGAAGGCCCCCATTGGAAATATGCATCGACCACGTTCTCCTACTCATTCCAAGCCACTCACGTAGATCCAACGGGTAAATATGACCCAGGTTTTGATCGCAACAATCCTGCGCGCGATCCAAACAGCGATGGTATCACAATACGAAATAGATTAAGGGTTTATATGAAAATGTACGCACAAGATCCTATCTTAGCTATGCAACATTAATCCAAAGGCCAAAAGTGGACCAAATTTAGATCGCACAGATCCTGAATCAAAATACGATATAGGTTAAGCGTTTATACGCAAAAGTACATATACGATCCTACCTGGCTGCATAAGATTGAACCAAAGGCCGAAAGCTACCCAAAACAAAAAAAAAACTGAGGTGGGTTAAAATCATAATACGAGATAAGTTAAGGGTTCAAATGGAAAAGTACATCCACGATCGACCCACAACTGATACGTGGGTTCAGATTTTTTTCAGATCCCACCTGTTGGTGTGCCAGCCAGATACCATGAACGGCTTCTCCTCGCCACATTGCGGTCGTCGTTCTCGTTCGCCGGATCTTCGTCGCGTTACAACCGTGATCATGTCGACCCTTACGGTTGGTTCACTGCCTTCATCCCGATGGTCTTCTCTTCTCTGGCAACGACAGTGCTGATGCCATCGTCGCGGCTCCTCCGTTCAACTCACGTTGCATGTGTCATGCTGTTCTGTTTGTAATGGTCTGAACATTAGAAGTGCTCTTTGGTGATGAATTAGCATAACTCAAACAAAAGCTTCCGCCTTTCCTAAGATCTAAACGTGGCTTGAGGCAGGGTGACCCTTTGTCACCGATGCTTTTTCTACTAGTCATTGAATGTACTTAACAAGCTGGTTCAGAAAGCTGGTGAAAGAAATTTGTTGTAGCCTACAGGTCATAGAGGAATAAAATCCCATGCCTCCTTTTTTATGTTGATGATGTAATGTTGTTGGTCACTCCATCATTGTCTGAATTTCAAACTATCAAAAGGCTGTTGAATGTTTTGGTGAAGCCTCTGGTTTGTATACAAATATGGAGAAATGCTCGGCCATGCCCATTTGTTGTTTCGAAAAAGATCTATAGGTAACAGAGGAGAGTTTTAATTGCCAGATTAAGGATTTTCTTTGTTCTTATTTGGGACTTCCGTTGTCGATCAAGCGGTTGAGACGAGCTCATCTATAGCCAATCATCAACAAGGTGGTTGCCAAACTAACCAAATGGAAAGGCTCATTGCTGAGTTCAGGAGGTAGGCTGGTAGTGGTTAAATATGCTTTGACAGCCATGCTAATTTATCAGTTAATGGCAATAGAACTCCCAAAATGGTTGATTAAAGAAATTGACAAGAAAAAGAGGAGTTTTCTATGGTTAGGTGAGGAAGCAACAAAATGAGGTAAATGCCTAGTCGCATGGAGCAAAGTTTCTTGGCCATTGAAATATGGTGGACTTGGTTTGTTAGATCTGCAAATAATGGAATATGCATTAAGGTTGAGATGGTTATGGTTGAAAAGAGTTGACAACACAAGGGTTTGGTCAGATATATGTATGCAGCAAGAAAAGACAATCCAAGTTATGGTTGAAGCTTCTATTAAAGTGGAAGTATGGGATGGCGGCCTTGCATTATTTTGGGAAGATAATTGGTTGGATGGCACTTCGGTGAAATCTAGTGCACCAAATCTTTGGCATCTAGTCAGAAGGAAAGTAAGGCAAAATCACTTGGTGAAGGACGCTTAGCCAACAATGATTGGATCAGTGATATTAAGGTAGGTCTATCGATCATTGCCTTAAGGGGATTCTTGTCCAAATCTTTGGCATCTAGTCAGAAGGAAAGTAAGGCAAAATCACTTGGTGAAGGATGCTTAGCCAACAATGATTGGATCAGTGATATTAAGGGAGGTCTATCGATCATTGCCTTAAGGGATTCTTGTCCTTGTTAAACAAGGTGTCACAAGTTCAGCTATAAGAAGGTAGAGAAGATAACATTTGTTGTAAATGGCTGTCTTCGTTATCATACACTGCCAACTCTACTTATAAAACTTTTTTCAATGGAGCTATAAAGATGTCTTGTGGTAAGCAACTTTGGAAGTCCAGAGCACCGCTAAAATGTAAGTTTTTCGCTTGGTTGGTGAATGGTGATCCAAAAAAGGCGTTGGACTGCAAACCATTTGAGATAGAGGGTTACAGCATCCAGAAGCGTGTGTGTTATGTGATCATGAAGATGAGACAATACAACATCTTGTAGTGGATTGTGTGGTGGCCAAATAGGTTTGGTTTGAAATCTTTTATACATCAGATCATGGTGGATTGACTCAAGAAAATAAGTTGTCAAGGAACAAACAAAGGGATATGATACGCTGGTAATTTTGATCATGTGACAGTTGTGGAAGAAGAGGAATGTCAGGGTTTTTAATAATAAATTTAGTACCTTGCAAGACATTGTGGATGTGATCAAACAGGAGGGTGTGTTATGGATTCAGTCATGAGTGACATGTTTAAGTTCTTGGCTCTTGTAATGTTGTTTTCCCCTGGTTGTATTTTAGGCAATGACTTTTCTTTTTAGATTTTTATGTTGGCGGGTGCCCTAATGTAAGCATCATGTCGTTGTCGTAAAGCGCTTTCTTGCGATGTTCCTCCTTCTCTCTTTAATTGAATGAAATGCAAAGCTTTTGCGTGTTTCAAAAAGGCAAATAAGCTGGTGGTTGTTGATATAGAAATAAGCAACATCATTCTCAATTCGTTCATGTTGTGCGTGTTTAAAAAAGGCAAAGAAGCTGATAGTTCTTGATACAGAAATAAGTAGCACCATTCTCAATTCGTTCATGCTCCAATCGACCCCAATAACTTGCACGCACGAACCAGCTTAACTATGAACAGGATCGCATGATTCCATGGATTTTACTGCAAAAAGAGGCCAATGATTCTTTCCATCCAACCGGGGCCTGTTTGGACTATTGCGTGAGTTGCAGGCGCGAGGAAAGTGGACCACGATTTATGGCCTAGATTTTATTCCTTATCATGATGGCAGTATAATCACACATACAGTTCCAAATCCGTCCAATTATTCAGTAAGCCTATCCGGATACAACCACAAAAGAGTTCGATGATTACATCCATAATCTGACTGACGAAAAGCTGATGCAAAAAGTGTGTAATCTGACTGACGAAAAGCTGATGCAAACTGTGCGTTAAAATGCACTTTTACCTAATAAGTTTCTGTTTGACCATCCCAAACGGGTGGCTTTTATCACCAGCTAATGTAGAGAAGCCGAAAACCATGTATAACGTAGGGAAGTTGGAGGCTGCCGAGGGGCGGCCTCCCGTGGCTTTCTGTAGCTACCATTTTGATTTTGCCTCTAGAGTTGGGGGTAATTACCCGCTTTTGCCACAGAACAAACCCCCCCACCAGTCTCCCCGCCTGAACCCTAACCCTAGCGCCGCCCTACCTGCCCGCGTCCTCCTCCTCTTCCTCTCTCCTGCACCGCCGCCCCCACCCACCCCGCCGCCATCCTCCTTTCTCCTGTCGCCGCCGCCCCCTCCTCCTCCTCCTCCCCACGCGCGGTGCTCAGCGGCTGTTGCCCTCCCCTTCTCCTTCTCCCCCAAGCAACGCCGCCCGCCCTCCTCCTCCTCCTCCCCCGAGTTGCCGCCCTCCCCTTCTCCTCCTCTGAGCCGCCGCCATCCTCCCCTGACGCCGCCCTCCCTTCTCCTCCTCCCCTGGGCTGCCCCCTCCCTACTCCTACTTCTCCGAGCCGTCGCCCATGCCGCCCTCCTCGGACGCGGCGCCAATGCCGTTTTTTTTTGTTCAATTTTCTTTTTTGTATTTTTCTTCTGTTGTAAATGAATTATTTATGTAATAAGTGTTTATTGTAATAATTATTTATTAGAAATAATGGTTTATTGTCGATATTTGCGTTAATTGTCGTTAATTGCGGCCAATTGCGTTAAATATCGTTAATTGTGTTAATTGTAGTCAATTATGTTAATTATCATTAATTGCAATCAATTATGTTAAATTGTCATTAATTCCGCCATTGCGTTAATTATCGTCAATTGCCGTTAATTGCGGTAGTTGTCTTAAAGTGTCGTCAATTGCCGTTAGTTATCGTTAAATGACATTAAACAAGACATCATTTAACTCAGAAGCATTTAAGATATTTTTTAACTCAAAAGCTATAGCCAACCTAATTAAAACCCAGACACTTAAATATCAGATCTCTTCATCTCGGCTGTTTAGCCCTGCAGCCGCCGAAAGCTGATTTCTAAAAAAGCTATGACCGTACGAAACAGACCCTGTGTAACCATTTGCTCGATAGGCTGCACCGAATCAGTGCAAGCCAAGCTCCGAGATGACAGGTAGCGAAAGAAGAAAGAGAGAGCTCACGGCAGCCATGCAAAGAAGCTAAAAGATAGCTCACGGCGGCCAGCTAAAAAGTTGAGTGAAAAAGTTGTAGCACTCAACGCGAAACTAACTAATCACGGTTTTGGCTTAGTCTAAGAAACTTTTTTTTTTTGCGAGGAATTCTAAGTAACTAATTAAAACACAATTGATGTTATATGTGATTTTTTTTAATTTGGCCCGTGCTGCCACCTTAATTATAAAAATAGTCTCATTGATATTAAAATTGCAAATCTAGTTTTTTGCCGAGCGCGGAAGAACCGAAGGGTAACTTGTGGAACTTATCGCGCTGAGGGAGAGGACGGCAGAAAGGCGTTGCTAGGCGTGGCAAACCGGTGGGCGCGCAAGAACCAGAGGCGCAGCGTGGAAGGTGACGAGCCCTGGCGGCTTCCGCGCAAACGGAGTGCGACAGGAAGCTCGGCAGCTTCCACGCCACCCAAGCGCGGCAGAGGCATCGAGGGAAAATGCAGTTATCTCAATGGCAAAAATAGCATCATAGGCGTACACGGTACATAGCCCAATTAACTCTTATGAACATCACTGCGGAGTTTACCCGGCATAACTCTGTAACAGCATTGGCGCTGTAAATCCTTAACTAGCTTCCCGGTGTGAACTTCATGCAGATTGGCGGCTTGACCTTGGCCAGCGCGAGCAGCGACGACGGGAACGTCCATATCCCGTCGCCGCAGATCAAGCCGGAGGCGACGGCCGGCACGAGCAGCGCGGCCTTCTTGCCGTCGAGCTTGTGCCAGACGAACACCACGAGGCTCCCCACGCACATGTCGATGGCGAAGTTGGCGCCGACTAGGAACGGCACGGCCATGGCCATCGGCAGCGGCACGTACCTCCCGTACCTGCGCGGCAGAAAGTCCCTCGCCACGTTGGCCAGCACCGCGAACGCGAAGAACCCCGCGCATAGCTGCATGCAGTGCCTCGGCAGCGCCGAGAAGCCCTCCACGCCGAGGATGGCCATGTTGCGGTAGATGAGCGCGTACGGCGCCTTCCAGTACCCGTCCGGGTTGCCGACGTCGAACGCCTTGTAGAAGAGGAAGAAGGTGAGCGGTGCGACGATGCAGCCCATCAGCGTGCCGACCGCCTGGCCGACCAGCATCGACCTCGGTGAAGTCAGGGTCAGGTGGCCCGTCTTGAAGTCGTGCATCAGGTCGGCGGAGATGAGCACGAGCTGCTTCACGAGCCCGCAGGCCACCAGCCCGGCGACGACGCCGTTGTCCTTGCCGGCCCACCCCGCGAAGACGAAGAGCGCGATCTTGCCGTAGTTGTAGCCCATGTTCATGTCGGTGAGCCCAGTGCCGTAGGCGTTGCAGAACCCCAGCGCCGGCGCGAGGAGGTAGGCGATGATCACGTAGTACCACTTCACCTGCCGGAACATCAGCGGAATGACGACCACCGCCATGACGCTGAGCAGCGCGTACCCAGTGTAGGCCAGCCATGTCGGGATGTTGTCCCGGTTGAACACCTCGTTGCGTTGCAGGTCGTCGATCGCCACGGAGTCCGCATCTGCCACTGCAACGAAATGTACAAGCTAGTAAGCATTACCTACCCAGAACAAGAAATGTGTGAGGCGAGCAAGTCTTTTTACAGTGTAGTATTTACCTCTGTTAAGAGACTCGCGCTTCGATCTTTCACGTATGCTCTTGACTGTGACAACGATGACTTTGACGAAGTTGTAGAAGCCGTCGCCAATGAGCAGTGCAATGCAGAGGAAGGACTGAATAGGGAGCGGTTTGGAGGGAAGAATCAAAGCTAGGAAATGCGCATTGCGCCTGAACTAGTCTGATTAGAACAGGTGAACTCATGAACATACCTTGTAACCGAACAGGCTTGTCATGCTGCTCTCAGATGCCTTTGCCGGGTACCAATTCCCCTTCTGTTGGCTGATGAGTGGCCACATTATGCCCCAAGAAAGGACCGCGCCAAAGAGGAGGGAGAGGTTGACAAGGTGCGAGCAGATCATCCCGGCGCCAACGTATGTCAGGCTAAAGTCGAAGAAAAATCTGGCAATTGAAGGAGTTGAAGAGTGAATTTGTGATGCATTTGAACCACTGAAACATAACAATGTGCAATGAGAAAGATCATAGAGATTACGTTTGTTTCCAAGCTTTTAGCCCAAAAGTAGGGAACATAATGAATCCGCAGACGTCCCCGCCAGTGTAAAACCATTGGAAGAAGCTCCACAGGAAGCTGATCCCAAAGTACTTAAGGAATCCACGGACTTGCTTCCTGTTGTAAAAGGCGAATATTGAATCAGTTCAGGTCAGCCATTCCTAAAGTGTCGTACGGTTCAATGACGATTTCATCAGCTTAGCTGAAATAAAAGAGCGTACTTTGCGTTCTTATCTCCTTGAGGTGTGTGAAACCCGTTTATGAGAACAGCAGTCGCAGTCCCACTTGGATAGGTTAGTTTATAGTCGATCACCAGTACCTGAAAATACGTAATTTTAGCAAATCCGTTAATTTGAAGCCTGATTGCGACAATTAGCCCTATTAAAACTTTTTTTTCTCAAGAGCACAATAAATGTAGACTAGGTTCTATCAGCAGTGTATGTGTAATGTACCATCGCGAACCATAACTCAGAATGGGTTGATCGATCTTAAGATTCTTAACAAGTGAGAACAAGAGAAAATGCTGGTAGCAGTAGTACTAATCGCGGTCAATGACTGCAACCCTGATGCTACGATCTTCCAACCAATGCCAAAGTTTCTGAACTTCTGACGGTGACACCAACCCAGGAAAATTCAGGGACTGCGGCTAGTGCTAAGGCAGACATGGAAAGATCAAAGAAGACCACAGGAGCAGTACCTTTCTGAGAGGGAGCAAGGTGAGGAGCCCCACAAAGCTGATGGCGAGGAGGAACCCCATCATCCAACCGATGCCGGGCTCCTTGTAGCTCCCCGGCACGTTGCCCGGTGTGTTCACCCCGGATTGCTCGTACGTCTTCTTGTTGAGCCCCAGCAAGAACGACCCGAACCCACCTGCCAGATTCAGCGTAGATTGCAATTAGCAAACGAATCAAGATTCACGAATTAACGAATCGATCAGGCGTGAGGAACTTACCGCCGTACCCGATGGTGTAGCACGCGACGGCGCAGGTCTGGATGACGGTGTTCTCCTGGCGAGTGAAGGGGCGGGAGGCAATGCCGAGGCGCTCGAGCGCGCGCGTCCAGCCGCGGAGCGCGAGGAAGGCGAGCAGCGCGGCGGACACGTTCAGCGTGGGGAGGAGCCCCGTGGTGAGACTCAGCTTCATCACGATCACGGTGTAGACGATGCCGATTAGCAGCGCCGCCACCATCCCGCGCGCGGTCACCTGCTCCCGCCACGGCGGGACGCGCTCCGCCTCGCGCGCAAGCGCGGCCGCGGCCGCGGGCTCCGATTCCACGTCCGCGCCCTCGGGCGTCTTCTCGATCTCCAGCGCGTGGCGGTCCATGCCGACGGCGGCCGCGGTCCTCGGAACTAGCAGCTCGAGCTCTGAGACGGCGGCGGCGGCGGCGGCTGCAGTGTGGAGATGCAGCTGTGAGTTCATCAGTCTACGCAAACTAGCCAGAAGGCATCCATGTGCTCGTGCATTGGACAGCAGCAAGGACGTGAGTCGTTGGATGAGATTGGACTCGAATAGTTAAACAATTGGCTATTGGCAAGTTTGTTATGGAGAAGAAAAAAACTAGGGTTGTCTGCTCTGCTCCACAGGGTCAGAAATTGTTAAAAGAAAATCAAGTAATCGCAAACATCGGGAAGATGAGGCAAGATTTGGTAATGAGGTGACGAGCAAATAACACTACAGGATGAAAACATGATGGAAGAAGACAACAACAACTATACACAAAGAAGAAGAAAATCAATCGGGCCATTAATGTGAGGAGGATATAGAGATTTATCTAGAGAATGAAAGTATTAGGCTATCCATACAAGAGCCAAGAGGTGAAAGCAAACATCTGCCGATATTGACATGACATTCGCGATCGACGAAGAGGCACATACGTTCTACAACGATTATGCCTTCATAGTTGGCTTCTCACAAGAAGCTGAAACTACCATTCTAGGAGCAAGAAAAACCTAAACAAAGTTACAAGAGTAACATTTAAGTGCAATAAGACCGGCAAATCAAAGGATGAACAACAAAATACAAATCAGCTAGCAGAGGGGACCACCAGAAACAAGGTCAACATCCAGAAAGAAAAAACAACTTCACCAAAGCCAACCGCAAGAAAAAGGAAGAGCAACACAATTAAGAAGACTGCCTGGCCTGCAGAGATGGTGGTCACGTTAACAGCAGGTCTTTGGCACATCACATTGTAAAAGCAGGCAACAACCTGAGACTGAAATTTGCTTGCTTTTTCTTGCTCAGCATCTAATAAAATGGTATCAGTTTGCTTCAAATTTGACTTTCCAGATGAATAATTGTTTTTGAAGCGCGATCTTGTTCTTGAAGCTACGAAACATCGATTCTCGGGTCGCCATTAAGTCGTCTACAAGACCTTCTCCTCCTCCTCTTACTTAATTTGTCTACTAGATGAAAAATGGAAAATATTACAAAAACAAAATTGCAAAATCAAATGGATCGTAAGTGAACGCCAAAAAACAAAACCAACCCGCTTGGGAGTTGTTCTTCGTGTTGACTCATCCGATGTTAATTTCGCGTTGTTGAGAACTGTCAAAGCATCTTGTCGATTCAAGTTATCATGGGCTGAATCAACAGGTGGGATCCTCACTGTAGGTTGGGAATCAGTATTCACATCTTTAGTGTTCAAAAATTTTGGTTTTGTACAGGAAATGCACAAAGTTGCACACTATTTGAACTAAAGTTACATGACAAGAATATCTACAAATTTAATGAAACTATTGTGCAAAATCAAATGGGAAAGAAAAAACATGGGCAATGTGCTAGCTACAAGACATCCTCCCCTCTAGACGAAAATTGAAAATATTACAAAAACAAACTTGCAAAATCAAATGGATCATAAATGAACTGCCAAAAAAACAAAAACCAACCTGCTTGGGAGTTGTTCTTCTGTGTTGACTCATCCGATGTTAATTTCAGCGTTGCTTGAGAACTGTCATTAGCATCTTGCTGATTCAAGTTGTCATGGTGAATCAACGCTTGGGATCCTCACCGTAGGTTGGGAATCGATATTCACATCAAATGGATCATAAATGAACCGCCAAAAACAAAAACCAACGCTTGGGAGTTGTTCTTCGTGTTGACTCATCCGATGTTAATTTCGCGTTGCTTGAGAATCACATTAGCATCTTGTCGATTCAAGTTGTCATGGGTGAATCAACAGTGGATCCTCATCAGAGGTTGGGAATCGATTCACATCTTTAGTGTTTAAAAATTTTGGTTTTGTACAGGAAATGCACAAAGTTGCACACTAAAGTTACATGACAATAATATCTGCAAATTTAATGAAACTATTGTGCAAGTTCACACTAAAAATCTTAATCAACTAACATATTAACCTAACCTATTAGAAAGCAAATACATATATATAAAGGAAAAAAAAGGTAAAAGAAAGAAAACAACAATGGGAAAGAAAAAACATGGGCAATATGCTAGCTACAAGACATCCTCCCCTTTAGACGAAAATTGAAAATATTACAAAAACAAACTTGCAAAATCAAAATGGATCATAAGTGAACTGCCAAAAACCAACCTGCTTGGGAGTTGTTCTTCTGTGTTGACTCATCCGATGTTAATTTCAGCGTTGCTTTAGAACTGTCATTAGCATCTTGCTGATTCAAGTTGACATGGGCTGAATCAACAGATGGGATCCTCACTGTAGGTTGGGGATCAGTATTCACATCTTTAGTGTTCAAAAATTTTGGTTTTGTACAGGAAATGCACAAAGTTGCACACTATTTGAACTAAAGTTACATGACAATAATATCTGCAAATTTAATGAAACTATTGTGCAAGTTCACACTAAAAATCTTAATCAAGTAACATATTAACCTAACCTATTAAAAAATTTGTACATATATATATAAAGGAAAAAAAGGTAAAAGAAAGAAAACAACAATGGGAAAGAAAATACATGGGCAATATGCTAGCTACAAGACATCCTCCCCTCTAGAACACAAAAAAAAAATTGCAAAATTAAATAGATCATAAGAAAACTGTAAAAAAAACAACCTGCTTCAGATTTGTTCTTTTGTGATGACTCATCCGATGTTAATTCCATTGTTGCTTGAGAACCGTCATTAGCGTCATCCTGATTCAAGTTGTCATGATCTGAATCAACAGATGGGATTCTCACTGTTGATTGGGAATCAGTATTCACATCTTTAGTGTTCAAATGTTCATTGTGATCCTCATTCATGGGGTAATGATCAATATCTGGACCATTGCCACTGTCATCCATGTTGTACTCATCATCATTGCCAGAAGGACGGTCATCAGCACAAACAGTTGTTGTGGTAGTTGATAAATAGTTCAATACATCCATAACAAGCACTTCAGACTTATAGCAAGAAACTTCAGGATGGTTCTCATGAAATTTTTGGAAAATCACACTAATGCCTTCTTTAACCTATGGAAAAAATAATAATAACATAAACAAATTTTGTTGTTAATGTAAACTGAATGGGAAAACATCATTAGAAAACTTGTAATGATGTTAGCAGGCACATAATGTACACCAACACAATAAAAAATGTGATAAAAATAGGGGTTAAACAAACAATAAAATAAAAAAATTAATAAAAAAATTAATGAATGAATATAAGCAAAATGCCCTGGAAAAGATAAGAATCAATCTCACACCTTTGCAGGCAATGAATTCCCAATATTCCTCTCCAATGAATCTCTGAAATGAGAGACTTTATTGCTAGCAGTGCGGTCAGAAGGAGATGAAGATAGCAACCCGTAGCAAGTCAAACTAAAATCTTTAACCTAAGGAAAAAAAACATTCCAAGGTCAAATATGCCATATATGTAATATATCAAAAGAAAAGAGCAACTTAAAAATACTATAAGGAAAAAGTGGCAAAAAAATAACTTACAGGGCGCAGCCCAAACAGATTACCCTTCGCAGAAACACAATCATACTGAGAGTACTTCTTGATCATATCACCCTTCCAAACTGAAATTCGAGGTGCACGAATTGGCAATTGACGAAAGCCAAAATCAAGAAAGTCAAGATAGTATACCTAACAACAACAAGAAATCAGGGAAATAACACAGCATTAAAAATTTAATGCAGAGAGACAAGCAAGCGGATCCCTCATCTACCATAATCAAATTACTTATATTGCTCAATATGAACTAAAGTTACATGACAAAAATACAGGAAACATATAAGTTGCACAGTATTTTGAACTAAAGTTACATGACAAGAATATGTGCAAATTTAACTAAACTGTGTGCAAGTTCACACTAAAATTCCTAGTAGTACTGACGGTACAATTTTAGTATGAAAATTAACCGACAAACAACAAACAAAACAAAACAAACTGCTGTGCAAGTTAACACTAAAAATCTTAATCAATTATCAAACGAATGTAACATATTAATCTAACCTAAAATCATAAGGCAAATGCATGCAGAGAGAAAAAAAGGGAAGAAAAAACATGGCAACTGTAACTTACAGCGAGAAAATATAAGCAACCTCCAAGTGTCCTTGATGACTGAGAAGTATTCCTTCTCTCCTTCTTATATTTCTTCACATATACCATCAACCATTCATAAACAAATTTGGACCAATCCCAATCATTCACCTTGTGAACATCTTGCAAAGGACTTAGGTATTTTGGACTGGGGTATGTGTTTGAGTTTGGACAGAGAAAAGTAGACAAGGTAAGCACCATAAAACATATGAAAACCTGCTCTCCAGTAAGGTCATCTTTCAGCAACTTAGTACCAAAAATTTTTATTGTTGGTAGGTTTCTCTGGTCAAACATTTCCAGCAAAAAATTCTTTCCTGAGTCATTGTCTGACTTAATTTCTAGTCCACCTATTGGAATACCTAATCTGGAATGAATGGACATAGGAGAGATTGGTATTACTTTCTCTTTCACAATTATGTCCGAACTCCTGGTGTCTACATGATCAGCTATCCACTGTACAAATTTCCTAGGAACAGCACACTTTTCAAACTCCAAAAAGAATCCAAAGTTGTACTCCTTGATAACATCTTTTTTAGCTTGACTTAGACCAGAAATTATGTCAGCAAAATAGCTCATATTGCATCTGCTAGAAGCCTTTGAAGCTACATTATCGTCCCGCCCTTCTTACAATTCAGATCGGTCCTAGTCTTCACAGAAAAAGGAAACAATTACAGGTCGAAATAACAAAAGGAATAATGTTCTATCGATGGGATTCAAACCTTTCTCTTTTCTGTATGAACACCTTTTTGACCTTTTTGAGCCAACTTCCTTTTTAGAGACTTTGCAACCTGCACAAACAAAAGTTTACAAACAAAATAGAGGAAGAAGTCAACAGACAACTAAAGTTTTAAAAAACAAATTTAAAAAAACTTCGTAAGATATAAAACAAAACAAAATAAAATAAACTCAAAATACCATCTTCAACAAATTCTTAAAAATGATAGCATCATCAATATAATCCTCAGAAGAAGAGCCCGACTGCCATCAAGGATAAAACGAAAAAATTAAAATAAAAGCACATCAATGGAAATAAGACAATATAACAAAAGAAACAATAGCTTGCTTACATATTCATCTTCACCAGATTCCATAGCCGTCGAGTGCGCTACATCAAAGTCTTCTTCATGCTCCACGATTGTTATTCATTCCATTATCATTGGATTCATCTTCATCGACTCGATAATATCCTAGCCATGTTCTCTATTGACAAAAAAACCGATGCAACCGAGTACATGTGATAGGAGTCGTCGATGATATAAACAAAAACTGATGGTTTTCTTGAATCCAACTTAAGTAACGCAGTGTACATTTTAATGTCTTAACAACAGACGGAATAATCATGGAGTATACTATCTTGTATTTGAAGTATACGATGTCAATCGAGTACATGTGATAGGAGCTGCCGATGAGTTTAGCATATTTTGTGCAGTACAAAGGATTCAAAATGTCCCTCCATAATCATAGAGCAAAACTCCAAAACTCGAACTCCATAATCCTATATATAACATGCAGTTTCATAAAGTACAGCAATCAGAAAAGATTGAGAAAGTAAAGAAGTGTCAGGATGTAACACTGCAAAAAGATTGAGAAGTAAAGAAGATTGAAAAGATTGAGAAGTAAATAAGGCACACAGAGGCCTTCATGAACCCTCGACGGGTAACAGAGGTAGGTATTATGTTTTTATTAAAAAAATCAAATATTGCTGCCTTGCCCAACACAAACACAATAACACAATAACTGTGAGGTAGATATTATGTTTGATTACATAAGGTTTTTCTAGACTCAGAGCCAAAAAAAACTAAACAACAACAAAACAAATCAATCATCATGATTGTCTAAAAAAACAAATGGGACCCAATAACATAAAGGAAACCTTGTCCTTCACTCATCATGATTGTCTAAAAAACTTAATCATTTTAGCAGTATCTCTCTGATTAGCAATCCTCATGATCATCCAAATCAATCTGAATAAGAAAAAAACATGCTAGGACATAACAGGTATACAACATCAAGTTCACAACATCGACTGCCTGAAAGTGTGTGCAAAATCGTAAAAATGATCCCATCTAAACAAATGAAAAAACTGAGAGCAGTACAACCATCTACAAAAGTGCAATTGCCAACAAAAGTGGAAAGATATATACCTTGTCACAACTTAGATTGCTAAAATGGTCAGCCTCCCTTCCAATTGACTAGATTATTCCCTATCAAAGACAATTCATGCAAATAAAAGAGCCATAATTAATCTGTATTATTCTAAAAAAAAATTATAGTGTTTTTGAGAGATCATCTTAGCAAGGCCCAAAATACAGATATTATGATCATGATGAACATTCGAACATATATATTAGGCCATGCATGGACATTCACATGAAACTCTCTATCTGGTCCAAGAAGGAGCTGCGCATAGATGTGCAACTCTGGACTGAACTAGTACTAAACAAAGATGGTTCTAAAATTGATTAACCAACACATTTTGTTGCTACATTCAAACGTACATGCAGGAAGCACAAAGACAATGTTAAGATTCAGAAAAGATGATTCACAAATACTCCATTTCAAAAAATAGTGTATGAACTTAATGCTATCACACCTATACCTGCAACCCTCCTGGTTTTCAGCTTTGCTCAGCTACCACTGATACAATAATTTCACTACAAAAACGCCTACCAAACACAATAAATTCACTACAAAAAAATCCTCCAAACCACAGCCAGGGATCAAACACATAAATCCTGGTCTTCAGCTTTGCTCAGCTACCACTGACGCAATAATTTCACTACAATATGCCTACCAAACACTTATACAATAAATTCACTACATAAAAATCCTCCAAACCACATCCATGGATCAAACACATAAATCATTGGAAAAAAACTAGATCAAGACATGTAGTATACTAGTATCTCTGCTGGTCCAATAAGTAGCCGAGCAAAACCGTGCAACTCGGACTAATATCCTAAAAACACATACTTACTACCACACCCATACTTACTACCGCACCTATACCTGCAAGGGATCAAACACATAAAAAACCCCCTAAAAAAACTGGATCAAAACCTACCTACCAAAACTCCATACAAAAAATGGTGTATCAAACATGAGTAATATCCTAAAAAACCCGTACTTACTACCACACCTATACCTGCAAGGGATCAAACACATAAAAAACCCCTAAAACAACTGGATCAAAACCTACCTACCATAAAATCATACCTACCAAACAAGACAAAATCGCACCAAAAAAAGCCTTAGAACAACAGATTGGTAACCTAAAAAAACTCAACACAAACCCTAAACAAGCTAGATCTACTCACCACAAAATCGGTGCCCCCAAACTATTCAATCTTTGGATGAAACGAACAAGCTAGCTCTACTCACCAAAAAATCGGTGCCCCAACAAGCAATTAGTCGCTAGCCGCCTCGCTGCGCCCGCCGACGCCGCCACTTCACCCGAGAGAGATGGTCGCACTCGTCACTTTTCGCCGCCGCTTCACGCGAGAGAAAATGCCGCCGCAAACACCTTGACCGCCGGGAGGAGCTCGCTCTCTCCTTCCTCCTCTGATTCTCCTCTACACGAGCCGGCTCTCTCCCATCCTCTCCTCGGATTTCCTCCACGGGCTCTGCAAGCCACGAACCAAACGGCGATACGCGAGATTACGAGGAGGCGCGAGAATCGAAGAAAAAATAAAAATTTGAAGCGAGACGACGGATACATCGAGAAACAGATAACGGGTCAAAAAACCGGAAGCCCAACACCCGCCAAACAAAAAATCTCGCTGCCTGATGGAGCTCCGTCCGCACGAATCACGACGCAATTGAACGGCTGCAAAAGTGACTGACAGATAGATACTTTTCAGGCGCCTGAAAAGTAGCCAAACCGTTGTTAAAATAGAATGAGAAGATGAGGAACACGTCAAACTCCGATGATAAACCACGTGCAGAAGAAAGGAAACGTAGCATCCGAATTCTTTTATAGAAAGACATACACCGGTAAAAAGATCAAATTTTGAAGTGGGCCACCCAAGAGACGGCAGAAAATCACAATACGAACCAAATGTCTGCAAACTGACCAAGTTCTGACGAACGTACATTCGAAAACACGTAACCACGGCACGAAATTCCCCAGGCACAGAGAATGACAGAAACCTCAGCTCGCTTCGCCAAAACAGCACCAGCACCACCACCACCGCCCGAGGCAGGAACACCGCACGGCCACGGGGAGAGAATCGGCGGAGGGCGCGCACAGCGGCTGGTCAATTAATAAGCGGCACGCGCGGAGACAGCGCATGTATTGCAGACACGCCTTATCCCAGTACTTGTATGCGTGTCGACGGGGGCAGAAGTACAAAAGAACAGAAGTTTCCGAGCAGCAGTACAACGGGAAGGGACGCCGATGAAAATGGTGGGTCGGTCAGTGATGGGCGATTTTTTTCCTTCCACTTGACTTTGGTGGGCGTGGGATTGCGACGTAATCCCAAGATATGGGTAAATGTTGGACCTCTTAGCAACCAGAGAAGGTGAATAGTAGCTTTTTTTTTGTTTCTATTTTTTTCACTCTACTATGTAAAATTATGAAGATCAATGTCTCAAAATTACAGTAGAAAAATTGAGCTGAAACCAAAAACTCAAGTAACAGCCCTCTCGATCGATCTGACTGTGCAAGAGGTAGGTGGTCTAACCGCTCGGCCGGTCTGATTGCTCCTACGGCCGGTTTGACTGCTCTCTCAGACTAACAGAAAAATCAGCATGATTTTGGATCCACAAAAAAAACCTAAATTTTGATCTACAAGTGCAAATCATTTAAATTTCAGACATAACTCAACAAGAAAATCATGAACTCATTCCAATCAAAGATCAAGGTGATCATAGCGAGACTCCACAAATTTCTTGATTGAGTGCAAGAGGGATCAAAACCAAGTAATAACTAAAACTTGATCCAAAGACTTGCTCGTGGATTAAATATGGTCAAGATGACCTTAGATCAACATCTACAAGTCCTACTAAGCTAGGTTACAGCAAAAGACCAAAACAAAACCCCTAGAATACAAAAATTCAAAATCTCAAGAAAAGAGATCAAGATCAAGAGACAAATCATCTTTGCATGAATTTGATTGGATTGATATCGAGAAATTGAGTGTTTACAGTCACTCCACCATGTAGGACAAAAGCTCACTCATGAGCACCTAATCCTATGAATTTCCTTTCAATGCATCTCTCAAACTCTAGTCTCCTCTACTATCTTCATTTCCCCCTCAATCTCACATTAGAGTTTTCTAGGCTTGCTTGTTCTGCAAATTCTGCACCACCCCTTATATAGTGGAGGCTAGGTCTACAGAAAAACCCTAACGGACACCCGTTAAGCCTCCACACAAACGAGTATCTCACTCACGCACGCTTCTTAAAGCGGATGACGCTCCCGAATCCATCTCTTTGTGATCTTACTCTGCTCATGACCTAAACTGCTTCTCTTTTGCGCCGACATGCACCGCAGTTTCTCCAAGGTCACCAACCCGACATTTGGTGAAGATACCAAAATAACCCTTCTCGATCCTTCCATGCTTGATCGAGTCCAATCCTATGAAGCAATCTCATACTTCGCCACACATCGTTTCATCAATAGTTTTCCCCATACCGACAAGTCTCTCCCATCCAGCTCCTACCTGACCGCCTCAACACTTGCACCGGCTCAAGCCACTTGATGCAACCCGTTGCACCAAACTTTCTGTTCTTCTCCATCATGCACCTTGCTTGAGACCAACCATTTCACCCAACATTTTTTATCGTTCTGAACCTTGATTTCACCAAACCAAGTCTATATCATCTTCGTCGTTGATAATAGTTGACTCCAAGCTTTTCTGCACAACAATAGACTAAGAAATCGATTTCAGACATAAGTTCTTCGCAGCTTAACCCACATTAACCAAAACACGCTCATGCAAATACATATGCACCATATTCTATGACTTTAGGCAAATTCCCAAAATTTAGCACACCTCTCTGTGCATTGAACCGCTAAGTCTGGTCAGGCCGCCGCCACTAGGCCAGTCTTACTCGTGGATTAAATATGGTCAAGATGACCTTAGATCAACTTCCACAAGTCCTACCAAACTAGATCACAGCAAAAGACCAAGACAAAACCTCTAGAACATAAAAATTCAAAATCTCAAGAAAAGAGATCAAGAACAAGAGACAAATCATCTTTATATGAATTTGATTGGATTGATATCGAGAAATTGAGAGTTTACAACCATTCCACCATGTAGGACAAAAGCTCACTCATGAGTACCTAATCCTACGAATTTCCTTCCAATGCATCTCTCAAATCTAGTCTCATCTACTCTCTTTATTTTCCCCCAAATATCACATTAGAGTTTTCTAGGCTTGCTTGGTCTGCAAATTCTGCACCACCCCTTATATAGTGGAGGCTAGGTCTAGAGAAAAACCCTAACGGACACCCGTTAAGCCTCCACACAAACGAGTATCTCACTCACGCACGCTTCTTAAAGTGGATAATGATCCGGCTCTCCCGAATCCATCTCTTCGTGATCTTGTTTTGCTCATGACCTAAATTGCTTCTCTTTTGCGCCAACATGCGCTGCAGTTTCTCCAAGGTCACCAACTCGATATTTGATGAAGATACTAAAATACCCCTTCTCGATCCTTCCATACTTGATCGAGTCCAATCTTGCGAAGCAATCCTATGCTTCGCCACATATAGTTCCATCAATAGCTTTCCTCATACCGGCAAATTTCTCCCATCCAGCTCCTACCGGACCGCCTCAATACTTGCACCGGCTCAAGCCACTTGATGCAACCCGTTGCACCAAACTTCCTATTCTTCTCCATCATGCGCCTTGCTTGAGACCAACCACTTCACCTGACATCCTTGATCGTTCTGGACCTTGATTTCATCAAACCAAGTTCAGATCATCTTCGTCGTTGATAGTAGTTGACTCCAAGCTTCCCTGCACAATAATAGATCAAGAAATCGATTTCGGACACAAAGTTCTTCGCAACTTGACCCACGTTAACCAAAACATGCTCATGCCATACATATGCACCAATTCTACGACTTTAGGCAAATTCCCAAAATTTAGCATACCTCTCTGTGCATTGAACCGCCAAGGCTGGTCAGGCCACTGCCACTAGGCCGGTATGACCATTGCCACCCAGCTGGTCTGGCTGGTCTGACCGCCCTGGCTGATCTGATCGTGCCCAACAGTAACAGGGCAGCGTTCTGATCGCCATGGAGTGGCCGATCAGACCTTCCCAAAAACAAAAAAAACACCTATCTCTGGACTTTTCAATTAAACTATCTAGTTTCGAGCCTAGTTTCTATTTTCAATGACACCTGGTACAAACACATCCCTAAACACTCCCACACAAAGAGTTTGGTGTCCATTTCCCCAAAGTTGCATTGTTGCCACTTGCCACCAGTCCAGTCAGACCGCTCAGCCATGGCCGATCAGACCACTCCCCACGGCCGGTCAGTACGCTATGACTATGACCTAACAACATGCCAACTTTTTGCAAAATCCCCTAATATGTGATGGTTTGTTCTTTCATGCCACATGCGCTAATCACATATTAAATCTTGTTGCTAGAGATGGTCTACAAAAAATTGCATCTGCAGTTCATCATATTCAATCATTTCTAGTTGATATAAAGGGCTCTCCATTACAGTGGGAGGAGTTCCAGAAATATGCATCTCAGTGTCGGTTAGATACAAAGAGGGATGTCTCACTGGATGTTGCCACGAGGTGGAATTCCACCTATACCATGTTGTGTGGTGCCCTATATTATAGGAAAGCTTTTGAGAGGCTTGTATGCATGGAACGTTGTAGTTATGAGAATTTAGCTCCATCAGCTGCTGAATGGGAGAAAGCACCATTGCTTTATAAGTGTTTAAAGAAAATTCATGATACTACTAAGTTATTCTCTAGTACTTCATATCCAACAACAAATTTGTTTTATCCAATTTTTTGTGACATTAAGCTTCTGATTTCGAGTGGTGTGCTAGCTCTAATACCATAGTTAGTAAGATGGCACTATCTATGAATGATAAGTTTGAAAAGTACTGGAAGAAGTCGAACATTGCTCTTGCTGTGGCTTGCTATCTTGACCCTAGGAGAAACAAAAAGTGTATTGAATTTTACATGAAAAAGTTTTATAGTGAGATATTTTATCAAACTGAACTAGAAGAATTCATTAAGGTTGTCAAGCAATTGTATCATGTCTATGCTTCTTCTTACTCAAATAGTACTATTGCACCTAGTGTGACTTCTGAACCAAAAGAAGATGACTTTATAGAAGAAGGAAATGACGAACCTGAAAACTTCTTGTATGAAACACATGGGACTGATCAAGGTGACACAAATGACTTGGACAAATACATGCCAGAACCACCACTAAGGCTTCCTAAATCCAATCAGAAATTTCATATTTTATCATGGTGGAAAAATCAGCAAGATGTATATCCTATTCTATCACAACTTGCCCGTGATGTGTTGGCCATGCAAGTGTCAACTGTTGCTTTTGAATCTGCATTTAGTGTTGGTGGTCGTGTCATTGATCCATTATGTAGTCGCCTAGAACATGAAATGGTAGAAACACTAATTTGTACCAAAGACTGAGTAGCCACATCTAGAAAAGGTGATAATTTATATTGTTTCTTAGTCTGTAGTATAATTGTACAAGAAAGTCTCTATTGTTTACTAATGTAGCTTCCTTTAAAATTTTCAAATTCTGGTAATAAGGTTGCATCTATCATCAATGATCTGGAGGTGGTGGAGACCCTAGTTGCTAATACGATGATTGAGGTGTGGCACTCTTTACTTCTTTAGTTAGTATTTGCTTCTAACTTAGTTGTTAATTGAAAATTTGATATTACAAAATTGTAGGATGAAGAAATAGCTAATGATGAGGATGATTGAGGAGGAGCTGTATCATGAAGATGTTTGCTCTCTGCTATGGTGGCTATGAGCCTGCAATCACACCTTTACTTTCTTAATATCGTGTTTGTGTTATTGTGTATGGTCAGTAAAACTTCCTGTTGAAACGACTGTGGTTTGGTTGATGTTATGTATGGATGTATGGTTGACGATCATGATCATGTGGATTCTGAACTATGGGATAATTGTAAGTCTTCAAAAATTCTCACTGTCATTGATGACAGTGAGGTAGACATAGGTCCCATGTACTATCAATATGATATGTTGATATGTGATAATTCTCACTGTCATGTTTCAAGCAATATGATCATGTAGATTCTGAACTATGATCATGTGGATTTATAAGGATTTGCCACTCTATTTGATAGTATTTTTGGGTTTACTACAAGTGAGGTAACAAATTCTCAAATTTTCCCTATTCATATGTAATTATTGAATTTCAGTTGAGTTGGTTAGGTTTTAGGCCTTTAATCTAATGTCATAGGGATTCTGCTTGACTCATTGTTGAATTTTAATTGCAACTTGCTGTAGCATTGTTCAAGTTAGAAGCTTCTAGCCAATTATCTAAATCGATCTGGCCAATTTTGCATGTGATATTTCATACTTTCTTTTGCTCGATGATTATCCAAAGCAAATTCATTGCTCAAGTCTCTCTTCCAGTTTTGATCATTCTGGGATTGAAGCGTACATGATGTGTTGCGAGCGTCAGAACCAAAGGACTAGCATGCTAGAGCTGGAGGGCACATTGCCATTCCGTGCTTGAATATGTCCTTTTGTCTCTGTTTCTTGACCAATCTGAACTCTTGTCGGACCCAGATTTCTTATCCAGAATCCTCTGTGATAACACTGCGCTATTCTCTGGATCAGTAGATAGCACTCACATATACATTGTTGAATCATTTCATACATGGCGTAGAACCATACCATTCATTAATTTATCACATCAGAGTTTACATAGACCGCGTCGGGTCAGGTTTTACAATAGGGCCGAACAGGCCAAAGGATTATATTACAAAAGCGAAAGCGACAACGGAAGCAAAAGAGGGTGAGAGCACATCTCTCCACAGGCAAGCGACTGGGGAAACTCGTGTGCGTCCGATATTACTTAAAGACTCATATAATATAGGATGCACGCAAGAACCAACGGAGTCAGCTGGACTGGGGTGAGACTAGAACAACTAACGACTACACTACGCTTCATTATCTCCGGGGCCTCCAACTTCTGGATCCTCGTAGTAGTCGTAATATCTAGGATTTCCTGCTTCTGAGGATTTTGAGGGAGAGAGCGAGAATGAGCACACCTTCCGTGCTCGCGAGCCAATACACAATGCAATAATATGCATGCAAGGCTTAACAAGGATGGCTCGGGTTCTTTTATTTGCTAAAGCAATGTTTTCAATTATCATAATTACAAATTCCTGTCACTTAGCATTTTAACCAAATTGTATTTTATTAAAGAGAGTAATTGTGCAATATTTAATAACAGCAGAGGTTCCCTCCGTCGGAAACTCTACCTTATGCTTACTTTTGATTGGGTCCGTCCCCAATTATTAACATCACTGAGTTCGAGCACTCAGGCAAAATCCAATCTCAGGGCTAGGTGAGTCCACCACATTTTTCATTCCACCCACAAAGGTTTTTGAAATAGAACTAACTCGAGTAAGGATTCCCATGTCCACCTTTGACCGTAGGCGCGGCTGTTTAAACAGTTTAGACTCTACAGAGGTTGTACACTTTACCCACAAGAGATAGTCATACTCGCTACCCCACATGATTCCTTAGTCATGTAGTTGAGCGACCGTCACAGTAACCTTTCAAAATATCTCGCCCCTTCTGTCATCTCATCTATATGGGGTTACGCCCATATGTTGGTGCGGGATGTCACCCCCTACATCTTGTTGTAGAAGGCACTTCACCATTGGTGTCCCATTCAAACGTGATCAAGCTCACTCTTGCACCCCTTTACTCCTCCACCAGCGAGATGACTTCCAAGGTCCGATAAATTTACTAAGCCAAGTTGCAGTTTGCAGACTTGTGGTTGTACATGTTTTACACAGGAGGTCATGACAAGATTAAGTCCTTAGGATTGTCTAGGCGGATCATTTCACACATCAACATTCTTTGGGCTGCATTAGCACCCATCAACATACGACCCATCACACAGTCCGCCCAGACAGTAACAACAATATTAGGGTTTTGAGGAGTAAAACCAAATCACCATATTTTTATCTCAGTCATGGACCACCAATGACTGCCCAAATCATTTTTATGTTTAAAGGGTTGATGATTGGGACAGTTTAATGTCCCGGTACTGAAACAAGACTAGTATGTCGCTTGAGTACAACCCATAGCTAGTATTACCATATAGTTACTAGGGTGACAAGGATTATTGGATTCAAATTGTCAAGGATGGCATAATAATTAATTAATCATCGAATGTGTATTTAACTAGCTTAAGTTTTAACATATATTTGATTAAGGAATTAAAGCATACAATTTGCTATTTTAAAAGAATATAATTTACATAAAATGTAGGCTCAATATGATCAAAGTATTGACTCGCCTAGGATATAGGTAAGAGGATCTTGGTAATCTTGGGCTTGATCAACTTGGGGATCTCCGGCGTCTTCAAATCCTAGTCGGACGAATGTACCGGAAAAAGACACAAACAAGCAAAAAGAGCAATTAAATACCAATGAATAACAAATGAACTTCAAATTAAACAAGACCTATGCCATTAGCAAGATCTTGAATTAACAAATTTTAAAAATTTATTTTATAATTTTTGGAGTTAAAATGGAGGAGATACTAATTTTTACAGCCTCATTTTTGAATTAAAATAGAAAAAGGAAAAATAAATGAACAAAAATGAAAAACTAGTGCGGCCCACGGTGCGAGATTCGGCCCGGCCCAAAACTTCGGGCCAAATCCAAATGCGCGTGGCCCAAAGGGGGGAGGCGGCCTGCCCTAAGAAAGAAAAGAGGGCGGCTCGGCAAGCAGTAAGAGAGGAGGAACGAGGTGGTGGCGCACGAGTGGGGAGAAAGGGTGGCGGTGGCGGCGAGGAAGAGAGAGGAAAAGGAGGCGAGGTGGGGGCGACGACGGCAACCGGAGGGGAGGCGGCGCGACGGAGAAGAGGGGGGTCCCGAGGCGCGCAGCGACGACGGAGCTCACCGGAGGTAAGTTATTCTTCCTCTTTCTTCTTGGTCTTCTTGCTTGGGGGGAGGAGGAGAAATGGGGAGGAAGGAGGCGCCGGCGGGGCTTTAGCGGAGCCGGAGCCTGGACGGACGGGACGGGGGCAGGAGCGGCGTGCCGGGACGAGACACGCGACAGCGTTGCGCGAGGATGCGAGATGGGATCGCTAGCGAGATGGGAGCTTGTCAGGGCGCGCGCTATGCGCGGCATGGTGGTGGCAGATGATGGGAAGAGGGCGGGAAGGAGAACGAGGAGAGGTGAGCCAGAGGAAGCGAGATGGGAGCTTGTCGAATGAGGCGAAGCGATGTTACAACTCTGAAGCACCAATTCAATAGAGCATAGCATATTAACAATAGATTTAGCAGAACCAAATTTTTCGCAATGTAATGGATGATCCGAACAAATTTTACTATTGAGAGGACAAAGAAGACCATTGCAATAGTAGAAGAAATGACAGTAGAAAATAACGACTTGTGCGCATGTATTATGGGAATAAACCAAATTGTGATATGTAAGCGCGAGCGGTGGGGATCCAATGGTGGGGGTGAGGGGCCTCTCGCCCTCTTCAGAGATTTTGCTTTCATACATATGTGCGTCGTTACTGGAAAGTCAAATGCCTAATAGAGAAAGCCACAGCACGCGGCGGTGTGCAGTGTTTCTGGTGTTCCTTAGTTGAATAGTGGCCGCGTGCAGTGCTTCTGGTGTTCCTTAGTTGAATAACGAACTACAGATAAGGTAAACAAAGTATTCTTCCAGGACAACTTGCCAGAAATAATCTGGTTGGAAAAAGGAAAAGAAAGACTCAACGTTTGCAAAATGGCAAGTAAAATAGCCAAGAGGGGGATTGTCGGGTCCCAAATTGTAACATGGCCTATTCGCAGCAAGAGGGGCAATTATCAGGACGGTGCTAGCTCCAGCTCAAAGTCAACGAATGCTTTAAGTTATAAACCGATCTCGGCTTGCTCCTCGTAAGAGCCCATTTCTGTAGGAAGATAAACCCTCCCAAGGTGGTCTTTGTTAGGAAACCTAGGCCTGGGGTCTAGTCTATCGTGGGCTCCTTATCTACCTCTAGACTATATATAGAATGGAACTTCCAACTATTGTACATGCTTTTGAGAAGAGAAATAAAGAGAAGGGATAAGTCCCTCATGTATTCAATTTATTATTTATTCTTGCATTATTGTCTACGATTTGATTTCCATCTACAAAGTGATCGATCGGACTAGACTAGCCAGCGACGATTCCTCAACAGCATTAACGAGAAGATTACTTTTTTTAGACAAACGAGAAGATTACTTTTTTTTGAGAGAGAGAAACGAGAAGATTACTTTTTTTTTAATAGAGAAACTCGAAGATTACAGATGCACGTACGACGAACAAGAACGTGACAGGCGGAGGCCCATAATTCGGCTATCAGCCCGTCAGCTTGGCGAAGAGATGGAAGGAGACAAAGCCCGTCGTGTATAACGTAACTGCGAAAACACACCTTGTGCGTGGCCTGGGTCGGCCCAACCTTGCATGATGGGCTTTGTAGGTATATGACCCGAGGTTTTTAAGTTTCCAGGCCGGCTCGGCGTGGTATCGTGCTGCGCCGGCCCGTCGCAGTTGTACAGATCAGCGAGAAGGGCACGACCACGATGACACGAGGTTGCCGACGCGCTGACGCTGAGCTGGCCGTCGGCAGCAGCGGTTAATTAACAGACAGGAGAGGAGACTCGATCGTCGGGCATCCATCCGCATGATCCACCCGCCACGGCCACGATCCCTCAGAGTCTCCATCGCGTCACCGTCCGTCGCAACTCGCAATTACTCCACCCACCGACCAGCCCAATCCGCGATCACCACATGCAAATCCTTCCTAAACCACTCGATTAGTCCACCCACCGCGCGCGCCCCTCCATCTTCCTCATCCAGATCCCGGCAGCCAGTCCGATCCATCTCCGCTTCCATTCCATTGTTCGCCTTGGCCGTTTGCCCCCCACTGCTGCTACCCCCGTGGTCACGGGCAAGGAGGGAGGGAGGGATCAAGGGCTTGCGCGGGGATCGAGGGGGTTCTCGCCATGGAGGGGCTCATCAAGGGGTTGGTCCAAGTGGCGATCGATGCCGTGGAAGGTGCCCCGCGCGATCGGAACGACAGCGACGAGGGGCGGAGGAGGCACCGCCCCGCGCCGGACGCCCAGGAGGACCGCGACGAGCGGGAGCGTTCGACGTGGGCCGAGGTGCGCGCCAGCCGTTCGACGCAATTGCGTCTAAAAAGCGGAAGTTTTGTGCGGAATGGTTGGACTGGGGCAACTAACGGTTTGGTTCTGGCAGGTGGTCTCCGAAGAGAAGGGCGGCGAGCTGGAGGAGGAGCGCCGGGGCCATCGGAATTCGAGGCGGGTGAGTGACTGCTGTTGCCTGTCGCGCTCGCTCGTCGAGCTTTAAACCGGAGAGTCTTCAGCTACTCCGGCTGAATTAAGCTTAGCTTCTCCGGCAGACGGCACTTCACAACTGGTGTTGGTTGGTAGGCTTGACTAAGTTGTTGATTTTTCTAATTGCATTCAGGAGGAGAGGCAGGAGAGGAGGGAGGATGAAGGTTGGGAGAGGGTGGAGGGCCGGAAGCAGCAGCAGCATCCATCAGCCGGTGGTGCATGGCACAGCCAGGTTGTCCAGATTTCCGGTGCTTTTCTGCAGATTTGATTTCACTTTTTTTTAATTCTTCGTTGGATTGTAGTGTGCTGATGTAGCTGCCTTCGGTTTCATTTCTGTAGTACGAGGGAGAGGACAGGGGGGACGGTGGCAGTCGGCGGCCGCAGCAGCAGCAGGCACCGGCATACAGGAGGCAGCAACAGGTTTGATTCTGTTCTACATGCTTGCTGGTTGCTGCACATGAATCGGGCAATTGACCTGCTCTTCTTTTGCTACTACATGCTTGCTGTGATGTAGGTGGTTGCTGTAAATTGTAGATTTTGAATTTTTATCCCTTAGTTACAGGAATAGTGTACTACATGTGTGTTCTGTAGAATGAATGGTTCTCCAGTAGATTAATGAGTTGATCGAGGAAGAATGCACTGAAATATACTACAGTGTATTTTTAGAACCTCATATAGTGCAAGATGCAATTATGTAACAGTTCTTCTTGGTTGTATTTGAGAACTTTTCTAGTATCAGTTGGAAGTTGCGGAAGATCTTTTGAGTGTGTTTTGTAGAGCTTAATTAACTCTTTGATTTGGAATATTTAGGAGGGAGAAGAAAGAAATGATGGGGGTTGGCAGACAGTAGGGGAGAAAAAACATCATGGAAGACCACATCAGGTTAGCATTCAGACTTCTAAAGATCAGTGCTAATAGTTAGTTGCAAATATCACACACATTTCTGAGCTTTTTCTGTAGCTTTCTAGGTCAGTTTTTGTCTCTGTATATAGTCAATTATCAACCAACAGTTATAGACATCGAATTATGTTTTTTCGCTGTTCTTGTTACACAATTTATTATTTTCTAAAGGGTGTTCATGGTTAACTTTTTCCGTTTGATGTTGCTAGCTTTGAACCGATTAGTACTTAAAAGCAATGGAGATTAGAATTTGAACCAACCATAGCTTTAGTTGATTGTGTTGTTCCACTTCTACCAGTGTTACTTTACCCTTATATATATAAAAAATGAACTGACCGCCAGATTCCATTTGGTAAGATCTGATGGTGGGACTAGTATGTTGTAAATGTTTCCTTGTCCTGTCTGAATTCTGAGATCCCACATAACCGCATGATACAGTCTGAAGCATGGAACGCATACAGAAGGCCACCATCTGAACAAGAGTACTCTGAGGATGTTGGTCAGATCCACCATGGCCTAAATGTAGAGCCTGCCAGGGAGGAGCTCAACAGCTTGTCGAAAGCATGTGGCCGGCTCTGGGAGCTCGATCTGAACCGTCTCGTTCCTGGTAAAGACTACAGAATCGAATGTGGAGAGGGGAAGAAGGTTTATCAGAAGGGTGATATGGCATCTGAAAACTTGTTCAGCTGGCTAGGCGAGGATGTGCTAAGAAAGCCCACCTACTCTCGTTTCTGCGCTCTTCTTGATAATTACAACCCACACCAAGGGTACAAAGAAGTTGTTACTGAGCAGGACAAGCACGAAGAAGTAGCATTTATTGAAGAGATTGCCAGGACAGCGCCAATCAAGTACTTGTACCGGTATTTAACGCTGAAGGGAGTCGCGCCTCAAGACTATGATGACTTCAAGAGAATGCTGAAATCCCTATGGTTTGATTTGTATGGAAGATGTGGCAACTCTAGCTGCTCGTCAGCATTTGAGCATGTGTTTGTTGGTGAGATCAAGGGACGAGGACAAGGAGAGAACGAGGTCTCAGGCTTCCATAACTGGATTCAGGCAAGTTCTTGTAATGTTTCAGCAGCCTTTCTTCTATGAAAATACTTCTGACTGACATTCCGTGACTAATTTGCAGTTTTACCTGGAAGAAGCCAAGGGAAATGTGGACTACCAAGGTTACATATTCCCGAGGCGGCGTGGGGACTCGGTTAGTATATATTCTAAACATAGATAAGATGCACTTGCATATGAATAACGGAGCTAAACTGTTCCATTCTCATTTTGATAGCCTGATTCGGAGACACAGCTACTGACCATTCAGTTTGAGTGGCACGGTGTTCTGAAATCAGTATCCAGCACTTTGATTGGTGCCAGCCCTGAGTTTGAGGTTGCACTCTACACACTGTGCTTCTTTGTTGGAGGGGAGGATAACCATGTCGATATTGGGCCGTACACAGTGAACATCAAGTGTTACCGGATGGGGAACAACAAGATTGGATCAGCCTTTCCGATTGCAGATAACTGATTTGTTTGGTGGCCTGCTCCTGCAGGTTTGTAATTCTACAGTTTTTAGTTTCCTGATCACTTTGTGAAATTAATATTGTACTGTTCGAGCTAGTTGTTTATGAAAAGGAACCGTACTGTTCAATTTGTGGTCACAATGTCACCAGTTACTATTCCATATTGCAGCATACACAATTGAAGAGATTGCTGAATGCTGATTGGCATGAAAATTCCTTGTCGTGTTATGATTTTTTGTGGAAATTCAGCTTGGATTTCTTGGGGCTTTATTAAGTTTACTGTATGTTGTTTCTTGATGGAAATACATTAGATCAGTAACGTCTTCTTTGAAGAGAGTACAAAATGGCATGGGTCAAAAAGGAAAACGATGTCATTATAAATCAGAACTATGTAATATTCTAAATTAAAAGGAAAATGATGAATATTGCAAACTGAAATTGTGAAATACACATTATATGGCAAATAAAATGCGAAGTGGAGAGGTATCAGCTGTCAAACATTTGACTTAGCTGATTCAGAATTATAATTCAAGGGCAAAAGGTGGCTTTGTGTATTCCAAAAAGAACAAGAAAGCAGTGAAAGCACCATTTTCAAGTCTTAACTTTACAATTGCTGGCTCATACGAGGCCGAGAATAGAAAGGCGGAATTACATTTCGGACTTACAAGTTCCAACCTTTTCACCAACTCTCAAACATTGACTCATCAGATATGGCAATGGAGAAAAAAAAAACAAATGAGAATCTTCTAAACCATATCCAATAGTAGAAAAATGAAACATCAGTATTAAGTTTATCAAAAAAGGATCTTCAGAAGTCACCATAGGTTCATACTGTACATGAAGTCAAGAGCATCAACTTGACAAGAGATCACGTTGGAGCAGCGGCAGCCCTCATGAGCATAAATCTCCTCCTTGCATGAGTGTTTGCATTCTCACCTAGAGCCGCCAGATGAAGCATCCGCCGCCTCGCCGACGCCACGGCCACATCCTCCATGGCTGGTGTCCTTGGTGCCTCCTGAAGAGGCGAGCTTCCCTCCGCTGCATACAGATCACCATCCAGCTCCTTGTGCTGCATTGCCTGCTTCAGCCTCTCAACTACCTCCACCATTGTGGGGCGGTCCTTTGCATACTTTGCAAGGCAGTCGTTGGCCAGCTTGGCGATCTCTCTTGCTCCTCTCATGGGGTACCTTCCTTCAAGCCTTGTGTCGATGATCTTGCCGAACTGTTTGCTCTCAGCAGGGTGCTGCCTCACCCATTCCAGGAGCTTCTGCTCGTTCTTGGGGCGGTTTCTTTCTACCGAGCGTCGAGCAGTGAGGATTTCATACAGTACCACTCCGAAGCTCCAGACATCGCTCTTGGCGGTGAGATGCCCTGTTTGGACATAGTCTGGAGCTGCATAACCGTAGGTTCCCATGACCTGATTGCAAAGGAAATGGATTTCTGAGGGTTGTAGAATTGAATTCTCCATATGAAAACTTACAGAATGCTCCTATGTGGCTATGCAACCCAAGGAAATTCAGTCACTATGGTGAAATTTGCACATACCGCTGTGGACACATGGGTCTGACCTTCTGATGGCCCCTCCCTTGCTAATCCGAAGTCCGATAGTTTGGGTCTAAACTCCCCATCCAGCAGTACGTTCGAAGCCTTGAAATCACGGTATATGATCTACAAAAGTACAAATATTGAAAGATCATAGGTAAAATGGTTCAGGTTGTGATACTGATATGTCTAATAGAGCATTCTGCGTGCTTTCCTTGTAGCTCATAAATCAGGTTTCATGCCATGTTCTGATGAGAGCTGTCAGTGTAAAAACTATCTACTTACTGTTTCTCAATCTAAGCAGAATTTATTCACAGAACAAAAACAGCTTCATCCAAGCCCAAGATGATGGGCAGTGTCCAAAGCAGATTGATTACCTGAAGCTCCAGGCCTTCATGGAGATAGAGCAACCCCTCAGCAGCACCCAGTGCTATCTGCAACCTGACGTCCCATGGGAGGACAGGGTGCGCTCGATTGAACAGCTGGTCATCCAGCGTCTTGTTCGGCATGAATTCGTAGACCAGCAGCCTTTGCGGGCCTCGATCGGTCTGCGAGGCGCAGTAGCCGACGAGCTTGACGAGGTTCGGGTGCTCGACGACGCCCAGGAAGTGGACCTCGGCCAGCCATTCCTTGTGCCCCTGAACAAAACAACGGAGTCAAATGGCTGAAGACTCCATATCTCCCGGCAACGGGTGTGAATTCAGTGATGGAATTGCATTGCGATCTGCAGGTGTGCGATACCTGGCGGCCGTTGGGGTTGAGCCTCTTGACGGCGACCGCCGTGCCGTCGGGGGGCCCGCTGGGGAGCCGGAGGACGCCCCTGTAGACGCACCCGAAGCCGCCCTCGCCGACCATGAGCAGCGGGCTGAAGTCGCCCGTGGCGCCGCGGAGCTCCCGCAGGCCGAACTCCCGCAGGCTGTGTGCCCCCCTCTCCTCGTACAGCTCCGGAATGCTCCGCGCCGAGGAGCCCGAGCCCGAGGACTTGCTCGCCGCCGGCCTCGCGCCCGAGGCCGCCTCGGATGAGCTCGTGGCATTAGCCGACGACGCGTATGAGGAGGCGGCGGGTGGTACGGACACGCTCGAGCACGCCTCGGTGGAGACGGTAGAGGAGAAGGCGGCTACCGGCGGGGGGGATGTTGGTGCCCGCGCCGGCGCCGGCGCCTCCGGCCGTCTCTTGCTCTTGCACTTGTCCTGGAAGAGGCGCAGGCAGCCCATTTCTTGGAGGAAGAAGCCTATGTGGTTTAACTTCTTGTGTGTGTTCTCTACTGCTACCAAAAAGCTTCACTTCAAAAACTCAGAAATCAGATTCCCATAAAGTCATATTACAAAGAGAAAGAACAAGATTTGGTGATAAACACGGAGATTGTTTCCGATTTCTTTGCTTCTTGTTGGCTCGACAATGACTTATGCGAGCTTCTAAATGATAAATTGTACAAAGAAAGGACCAATCGATCGAGGGAAAAAAACATCCAATAAGCCAAATTTCTTCCAGATGGAAGAAACCAACAACAGCCTTGCATAAAGACAAGAAGAACTTCAAGAAATGCCTCCAAGTGGCTGAATTGTATGATACATCAACAAATCAAGAACTGTACCGCACCGAAGTAAGAGAGGAAGAATCACTTGCTTGCACATTGCACACACAAAAACTTCCAGGTGGACATTCCTGACGGCATACAATAGAAATCTGTCGTAAGAAGCAAACCATATCGAATGGGACTCTTGAGTAAGACCGATCGATTGGACTGAGAGAGAGGGAGAGAGAGAGAGACTGGCTGGGAATCGGATTTCGAAGCCTCACCTCTCCTGCTGCCAACTCTTGATTTCTCCTGCTCCTTTAGTCATTTGTACCACGCACTAGCAACTTCACTATCTAGCACCCCAATCCAGCAACAAAGTCAAAATGTCGCGCGCGCACGGTTTGCAGGTTGCAAATATCATAGGCTTTGAAACGTACGAACTTCAAACTATGCGGCGGCCATACAGTGATAAGAGGACGAGATGGGAAAGCACAGGCACAGGCACCTTCTCGCTCTTCTAAATACGGTAGGGCCATACCACCAGCTCACCACTTCTCCCAACCACACCTCCTCGTCGGCCGCCGCCTCCACCGGTTCACCACGGGCCCCGTTGACTCGCACGCACCACACTCCATTGACGTTACAAGCATTTTTCACTCTACTTTTTGTTCCATTCTTGATGAAAACTTGCCCCGGTTGCCGAGAAATGTTGATTGTTGAACAGTGCTTCAGCATGTTTGACCCAGACACGTCGCAGTCGACATGCTTGGTGAGCTATCCATATGTCTTGACTTTTGCTTAACCATGTTGACCTGGATGGCATGGCTGACCGTTTTGTCAGCTATCCCACATGAAAGTGTTAGAAATATAGATAATGTTTTAATTCTAGATTTTATTATGCAGCAGAGATCATATAAAACTATAGATGCGTAAAACAATACTAACAACAGAGAACCTTATTGCGCTTCTAAACAAACACAATAATAGGACTATAACAGAATAGTTTGATGGCACAACCAACTTACAGTCGAGCGTGATGAAGAATATAAAGCAGTGTAAACTCGAATCAGTGCATAACGTAGATGAAGCAACGCAGCGAGTGGTCGCGCAGATGCGCTGTCCAGAAACCTTATTGCCGTCTCGTGGAGGTGAACTCTGCGACAAGGTTCAGAGATACTCGCCCACCCTCCTTCCCAGTGCACGGCGAGACGAAGGGACGACTTGGTTCGACAGCACAACTCTCCAGCACAGTACAACAGAAAGGAAGAAGAAAAAAATGGAAGTGAATCAATTCTTGTCAGGTCTGGACGTCTCCAGTTTTTTTAAGGTTGAGATAATTACTATCTAGTAACTGCATAATAAAGCACATATTAAACCATTGGTAACTGCTAATTCAAAACCAATTAATGGTAATTAAGCGGTGCTAATTCAAAATAAAGTAATGGTAATTAAGCAGTGCTAATTCAAAACCAATCAATGGTAATTAAGCAGTGTTTATCAGTTTCTGATTACACACTGGTCTACAGCTTCGATTACTAGTCTATAGCTTCGACCAGTTATTTCGATCACACTGGTCTATGGATCCGACTACTATTTTTTGACCACTGTGTTTCAACCACTATATTTCATCAATAGTGTTCAACCACTTTATTTCAACAACGCTGGTCTATGGATCCGACCAGTGTTTTTCGACCACTGTGTTTTGACCACTTTATTTCGACCACACTGATTTATGGCTTCAAACACATTGGTCTTCCAACCACATTGGTTTGTGGATCCGATCATTGTGTTTTTCCCATTTTATTTCGACCACACTGATCTATGGCTTCAACCACACTGGTTTGAACAGTCTAGAGAGAGAGAAAGAGAAATGCACGGTTAGCAAAAAGAAAGGTAGACTAGATTCACGACACGTTCACGGTCGTGCATCGCAAAGCGCAAATCACGCGGTTGCCATGTGAATATACGCGTGCATGTGCTTGTGTGTGACTTTAGCTATAGTACTCCTCGTGTCACCCCATATCATATCTCACATGTTTCAAGGGGTGACAAGAATTCCACCTTATAAATTGCTCTCCCACCACTTGGCTAAGCAATATGGGACTAAACCATGCTTGCTTTGGAATTTAGGATTGAATGGGTCTATACACTTATGGGCCTAATTCTAACAATTCTCCACCAATTCCAAGGCAAGTAGCAAAACGATGATAATGACTATTATGCTGAAGTGTTGTTAATATACCAGTCTTTTCGTGCAAGTCTCATACGAGTTGAACTTGCACCTAGAATAACAAGATTCATCTTTTTACAGCTAATGAAGGGACTATTCCTTGAATTTACAACTTTTCATGATTAGATTTTACTTGAAATCTCAACTGATATTAGGCTGTCAAAGAACCACACCTAAACGGAGTATTTTTTGGTCATGCTCCCTTATCTGCTCATGAACTGTGAACTGTGACCTCACAGTTAAGCTCAAATAGATGTATTCATTTTAGGTATCCTGTAGGCTAATACCTTTTTTCCTCATTGGATATTAGAATACATTAGGGCTTTAAGCCACCATTCCATACTATTGAGAGTACTTTGTCTATTGGGACACGGGTATAGATATTATTAATTGTACTCTCTTGTTACAACTTTAATTTGTTTTTCCCATTACCTAAGTCACGAGATCTCTGATCAAGAAGGTATGGGTTACTGTTGAGTTGTAATTCTAATGGGCCTCATTCTCATGTCTATAGACGCAACGGAAATTGTCTTCCGTGCTAGCCCCTTTGTGAAAGGGACTGCTAGATTTTCCTCAGTGTGAATATAATTCACAGTAATGACTCCGGAGTTCCTTAGTTTCTGACAGATTTAAGTCTACGCTTCACGTGTATGGAGGACTTCATGTTATCCTTAGTACTTGTAACCTTAATCAACACTGTTTGCTTATCACGGTACATTAGGATTGCTTGTATTGGTTTCTCAACCAGTGGCAAGTCCAACAGAAGCTCTTTAAGCCAGTCAGCCTCGATAGTAGTTGTGTCTTGTGCTACAAGTTCTGCTTTCATAGTTGACCTCGTCAATATGGTCTGTTTACACGACCTTCATAAAACTACATCACCTGCTAGGATAAAGACATAACCACTTCTAGCTTTGATCTCATCTGCATGAAAGGTCCAATTTGAATCACTATATCCTTCTAATATAGGTGGCTACCCAGCATAGTGAATTTGATATGAGGTTGTGCCTCTCAAGTAGTGCAACACTCTCTAAGTGCCTCCTAGTGACCATCTCCTGGGTTAGAAGTAAACCGACTTAATTTGCTCACAGCAAATGATATGTTAGGTCTTGTAATTTATGAATATCTCAATTGACCTTTACCCAATCCCTGATTCTTTCAAAGCTTAACGCTAGCATCATAAGGAGTTGGGAAAATATTACAGTTCTCAAAGTCGAACTGGCTCAATATTTTCTGAGAATAATGGGATTGGTTTTATATGATCCCATCCTCATTTTTAATCAATTTAATATTCAGAATAACATCTGCCTCTCCTAGATCTTTCATATCAAAACATCTAGATAAGAAAGATTTGACCTCGTTAATAATAACGGTGTTTGTCCCACATATAAGTATGTCATCGACATACAAACATAAAATCGCTCCTTGATCCCCACCATAACGATAATATACACTTATCTGCCTCATTCACAGCAAAACTAGCAGATGTTAAAGTTTTATCAAATTTCTCGTGCTATTGTTTAGGTGCTTGCTTTAGGTCATACAAGGATTTAATTAATTTACACACCTTATTTTTCTATCCAGAAATCACAAAACCTTTCGGTTGCTCTATATAGATTTCTTTCTCCAACTCTCCATTAAGGAAAGCTATCTTTACATCCATTTGATGGATGTGTAGACTATGGGAAACAACTAATGCAACAAGCACTCGAATGGTGGTTAATCTGACAACGAGAAAGTAAGTATCAAAATAATCCTCACCTTCTTTCTAGGTATAACCCTTGATCACAAGTCTTGCCTTGTACTTATCAATAGTACCGTCGGGCCTCATTTTCTTTTTAAAGTTCCACTTGCATCCAACAGGTTTGCTGAAGAATCTAGACCGCCATTATATGTTAATGGAGTATTTTGGTGATTAATGACAAATCTACGTATGAGACTAACACTCTTATTGATATACCTTGTTGAGTCTCAGCTTGGATATAAAAGCAAAAATCCAAACAGGTATGTATCCATTAATGACAAATATATTTGTGAGACTAACAATTCTATTGATTATCTATTGCTTAATCTCGTTTGGATATAAATATGAAAATTAATGAGGTATGCATTCTTAATGACAAATCCTCATATGAGACTAACATTTCTATGGTTATACAAATTGTATTAGTCTCAGCTTGCATACAAATGAAAAAATCAAAACAGGTATGTTCATATTGATAAATCTATTTATGATATTAACTCTTCTATATTGTTATATCTCATGATTAGTCTCAATTGGATTTAAAGATCAAAGAGGTATGCATCCAACTTCATATTCTCATATTGTTGCTTTCCTCGGATTCAAAATATGGGTTAAACTCCACCAAAAGGTTAACTTTGATATGTGCATATGTTTCCATTACACATTTGTGTATGCACACATTTAGGGGGAGTTCACTCTATATTTTATGGTTTCATTAGTATTGATCCATATTCCCTTTCCACATATATTTGGGATCCTTACTTTGAAATATATCCTTGAATATATTTAACTTGTGTAGTTAATATATTCATATGAGTATATGAGACTTGTGTAGCTCATATATGCTCATATATCCTTGAATATATCTAACTTGTGTAGTTAATATATTCATATGAGTATATACAACTTGTGTAGTTGTATACACTCATATTTGGTATATATAACTTGTATAGTTCATATATACTTATACGTGAGTATATATATAACTTGTGTAGTTGATATATACTCATGCTTATCTTCATTCAATTACTTGCTATTGAAGTGATTATCATCAATTACCAAAGAGGGAAAGATTGTGGTATCTTGTCCCAACCATTATGAGTTAATGGTATAATGTGGTAATTAATGATAATCATATTGTGGAACTAACGTTTCTCATTGAGTTGGATGAATAGGTTGAGTTCCATGTGGTTGAAGACTTTGGAAGACCCATCATGTGTTGATTGTCATCAAGTCAAGGTTCAAGAAAAGGAAGTTATCATGTGTTGATGATGTTCAAGAAGATGAGATGATCATGAGTTGATCATCAAGTTAAAAGAAGACCCATCATGTGTTGATGGACATCGAGTGAAGAATGCATCATGTGTTAATGCATATGAAGACTCGGGATGAAGGATGTCATCATGTGTTGATGAGCATCAAGCCAAGATCCCGAAGTAAAGGAAATTATCATATGTTGATGATCATCGAGTCAAGGACCCGGACTTGAAGTGAAAATGTGCATCATCAAGCTTCAAGAAGATGCTCAAGGCAAAGGTATGATTAGCTAGGGCTAAGGATGTGTTCCTAGTCTTTTACCGGTCTTGGTGTTTGGTTAAAAGACCGGATTGCTAGTATAGGTTGCCGTACTATTAAGAGAGGTTTTGACTAGTAGTTTGAGTTAGTCATGTGTTGATAGCTCATTGTGTTTGCTCTAGCTCATCTTAACATGTTGCCAATATTTGCGAATGTGTTTTGCAAATAGTTGAGACTCATGGATAATCCTTGTAGCATGTGACTTTAGTTTGCGAATGTGTTTTGCAAACGTTTTAAGTTCATGTACCTTATTCCTTGTAGCGTTGATTCTAAAAGTTGGCAAATATATTTTGCAACTTGTTGAGAATCTCGCTTCTATCGTTGTTTGCGTCGCGCGTCAATTTGGCAAATGTGTGTTGCAAATTGAATTGAAGCGGAGTGCATTTTGTGGTTTGATTCTAAAAGTTGGCAAATGTGTTTTGCAACTTGTTGAGAATCTTGCCTACATGCCTTGTTTGCATTTCATATCTTTTGTAAATATGTTTTGCAAATTTGAGTTGAAAAAGAAGTGCAAAATCCTGAGTTGATCTCTGGTGCGGTCTGACAGGCGTTGTATGACCGGACTGACCGGCCTCCCGGACCAAAGGCGCGGTCAACTTTTTCCAGAGAGGTATGTTTTCTGGATTTTGGTTGGCCGGATTGACCGACGGTGTAAGGCTGGACTGACCGGACCTGCGGGTCAAGTGGCCCGGTCAGCTTTTTCCAGAAGGTGGTTTTTCTTGTTTTTGGAGGTGCGGCCTGACCGGCGTGTGTCAGGCGATCAAACATGCCGGTGCGGTCTGACCGGCCATTGGTTGGTGGTCAAACCGGAGGTCCTCCAACGACTAGTTTTCTGACCGTTGAGAGGGGGTGCGGTCTGACCGACCGAGTGCCTGTGGTCTAACCAGCCCTGCTGATTTTTCAGCAAACTTGCTCCCAACAGCTAGTTTTTGTGTGTGGGCTATAAATACCCACATTGGCCGTGTGAGGGGAGGTTGCTGGTGCCCCTAGACATTCCATTGAGTAAAGAGCAAGCCCTCTACTCCCATTTGTGTATGTGTTGCACTTAGTGAGGTTTGAGAGGCAAATCCTATTGCATGTGTTGCATTAGGTGGTGGATTTAGTATCCACGAGAGCTTTGACACTTGATTGGTTCAAGTGAAAGTTGAAGACTTGTTACTCTTGGTGTTTGCCGACACCTAGATGGCGTGGAGGCGTCATGCGTCAATGATCTTCTCAGTGAAGCTTGTGAGAAGACCCGGGCGTTTATGAGTGGCTTGGTGCTCACCATCTCCGGGGTGGAGTAAGAGCAACCCTAGTGGAGAGAGGTGTTGACACTTCGGAAGAAGGCTTAATTCGTGGAGCCGGCCCAATTGGTTTGGGTTTCCCTCAACGTGGACTAGGAGAGACCAGCAAGTCTCCAAACACCACGATAAAACATCGCCGTGTCATCTTGTGGTTTGCATTCTTGAGCTCTACCATATTGCAATTTACATTCATATAATTAAGTTGCTTATTGTGTATGAATGTTTGCCATGCTATGTGCTATTTACATTGCTTAAATTGAATTGCTTACAAGTCCATGCTTGATTGATTATTATCAATAGATTTGTATTGTTGGTGCTTTTAGTTGAGCTTAGTGGATTTAGGCCTTATTTGTGCAAAACCGTATTTGTATTAGCTTCCGCATTAGAAATCGGTTTTAACGCATAGAAGTTTTTAAAACGCCTATTCACCCCCCTCTAGTTGGCCTCCTCGATCTTACATTTGCACCTGCTAGGATGATCAATGATCTCCCAAGTCCCATTAGCCTTGATAGAATCCATCTCACTATGGACTGCTTCTTTCTAATACTCAGCATCAGGTAATGCATAAACCTCTGAAAGAGTTTTTGGTACATCATCCACGAAGTATACAATAAAGTCTTTGCTAAAGGTTTTCTCAACCCTTTGTCGCTTGCTCATGCGAGGAGCCTCTTCGACTAAATTATTATCTTTCTTAGGAATATCTCATATTGATGGTATATCATTAATTGGTTGAGAGATAGTGGTAGGTTCAAAATTACTATTATTCATAGCTTGATTATCCTCAGTTTGAGAGTACTGCATGTAGTTCTCATGAGATAAATATCCTAAAAAAATGAAGTATCTTTGGACTCCATTATTGCGTTAGCAATAATCTCAAGAGTTTCTGATTTTACTACTAAAAATCTATAGGCTGTGCTGTTATGAGCATATCCCAATAAGACACAATCGACTGTTTTAGGTCCAAGGTTTCTCTTTTTTCTGCAATGGTATATTAACTTTTGCCAAAAACCCCCAAGTTCGCAGAAAATTAACATTGAGTTTTCTCCCCTTCCATCCCTCATACAAAGTAATCTCACACCTTTTAGTAATTACTCTATTTAGGATGAAAGTTTCTGTCAATATAGCTTCCCCCACCACATCTTAGGTATACCAGCACTCTCTAATATGGCATTCACTAAGTCTGTTAGTGTCTAGTTTTTCTCCCAGCTAACCCATTTGATCGAGGTGAGTATGGTGATGTAATTTCATAGACTATTCCATGTTCAGAACAAAATTGGGAGAATTCACGAGAGATATACTATCCTCCACGATTAGACCTTAGTCTTTTAATTTTCTTTTCTAGTTGGTTCTCAACCTCGGTCTTATAAATTTTAAAGTAATTTAAAGCTTTATCTTTTGTTTTCAGTAGATACACATAATAATATCGTGATGCATCATTAATAATAGTTAGAAAATATTTTTTGCATCCTTTTGTCAAGAATCCATTCATCTCACACAAGTCGGAACGGATAAGATTTAATGGTGCCAAGTTTTTTTCTCCTGTAACCCCTTAAAGGGTTTTCGAGGTTGTTTTGCTTGCACACAAGATTGACACTTTGATCCTTTGACAATTTCATATTTTGGAATTAAATCTAATCTGGACATCCGAGCAATACTATCAAAACCAATATAACAGA
This sequence comes from Ampelocalamus luodianensis, assembly GCA_036346255.1. Classification (NCBI taxonomy): domain Eukaryota; kingdom Viridiplantae; phylum Streptophyta; class Magnoliopsida; order Poales; family Poaceae; genus Ampelocalamus; species Ampelocalamus luodianensis. The sequence goes on from CM070623.1 coordinate 52,857,739, forward strand.
AATGAGAATGTCATATATTGGCCTCACGTTTATTCAAACCAATTGCATCATTCAGATTATAACAATACTCTAAAGTACTTATGCAGAACAAGCCTCCGCTCTCATTGCCTTTACCAACAAAGTTACCAAACTTGGACAATATAACTTTATTTGACTCAAATACTAGCTTATAACCATCCCTGCATATAAGAGAACCACTAACGAGGTTCTTGTTTATTGTTGGCGTATGTTGCATGTTCTTCAAGTGGATAATCTTCCCTGAAGTAAGTCTCGGATCCACCGTGCCAACACCAAAAATAGAAGCATGCAATCCATTCCCCATTAGGATGGAGGAAGCCCTGGCTGCCTGATAAGAAGAAAACCAGGAAATATTAGAACATACATGAACATTAGCTCCAGTATCAACCCACCAATCAGTGGATTGACATGTTAAAAAAACAACAGGTGAATTACCATACCCTCCTATTGAAGTCTCGCCTATGATCACGTTGACAGCCTTTTTCTTTGGCTGTTCAGCATCCTTGCTCTTGCGAAAATGACAGTCTTTTGCTATATGACCGTTTTTTCCACACACACAAAGCAGGTGATGTTCCTCATGTACTTCTTCTCAGTTTTCTTCTTAAAGCTAGTGGTCTTGTTTAGTTTAAATCATTTGCTTTCTTGCCATATCTTTTCTCTATGATATTTGCATTGATCTGATTGTTCTGACTAGAAGTGCTTGGTGCATCTTTTGCTCTTATCTTTTCTTCCACATCAAGGGTAGCAATAAGATCCCTACTAGATATCTCTTCCCTCATGTGCTTTAAGCTAGTGACGAAATCCTACCATGAAGCAGGAAGTTTGACAACAATGCCTGCAGCCACAAACTTAGGTGGCAAAACACAACCCAAATACGCAATCTCACTGACCAGTAGATGAAGCTCATGAGCCTGTACAACTATCGGCTTAGCATCATCCATGCTGTAGTCGAAAAATTGTTGTCACATGTAGAGCCAGCGATCAGCCTCAGCTTCTGCATATTTGTGCTCTAGTGCATCCCACAACTCTGTGGCGGACTTGAAGTCCATGTACACATCATAGAGTTGATCTGTAAATATGGTCAGTATGCATCCAAGAGCAGTGTTGTTATCTATGTCGAACCATATGGTTGGTTCAATCGTAAATAGATACTATGGATGGATCACCCACCACAGCCTGAAAGACATAAGCCAAAACTTGACCCTTGTCTACCATCTACGAAAGTTCTGACCAAAAAATCTCTCAGGTTTCATAACATCAGAAGCACCAGTCATTGCTGAATCACGAAAATATCGGCAATAAGGTTTCTAGATTCTTGGAAATATAGACAATATTTTAATTCCAGATTTTATTATGAGGCAAAGATCAGACAAAACTAGAGATACATAAAGCAATACTAACAATAGGCAACCAATTGCACTTCTAAACATACACAATAATAGGATTATAAGAGAATAGTTTGGCGGCACAATCAACTTACAATCGAGTGTGATGAAGAACAAGAAGCAGCGTAGACTTGAAGTAGTGCAAAACTTCATCGAACGTAGATGAAGCAGCACAACGAGCGGTCACGCAGATGCAGGTGAACTCTATGACTGGTTCGGGGATACCCGCTCACCGTCCTACTCAGTGCACGCTGAGGAGAAGGGACAGTTTGGTTCAACGGCACAACTCTCCAGCACAATAGAACCGAGAGGAAGAAGAAGAAAATATAAGTGAATCAATTCTTGTCAGGCCTGGACGTCTCCAGATCATTTTAAGTTTGAGAGAATTACTCTCTAGTAACTGCATAATAAAGAACATATTAAACCACTAGTAACTGCTAATTCAAAATGAATTAATAATAATTGAGCAGTGTTTATCAATTCCCGATTACACACTGGTCTATAGTTTCGACCATTGGACTACAGTTTTGATCAGTGTATTTCAACCATATTATTACGATCACATTATTTTGACCACACTGGTCTATAGATCTGACCACTATTTTTTAACCACTGTGTTTCAACTACTTTATTTCGTCCACAGTGTTTCGACCACACTAGTTTGTGGATCCAACCAGTGTTTTTCGACTACTGTGTTTCGAACACTTTGTTTCGACCACACTGATCTATGGCTTCGATCACACTGGTTTGACCAGTCTAAAGAGAGGGAGAAATGCACGGTTAGCAAAAGAAAGGTGGACATGGTTCACGACACATTCACGGTCGCGGGTTGCAAGACACAAGTCATGTGATTGCCATGTGAATATACGCGCGTATGTGTGTGTGTGTGTGTGTGTGTGACTTTAGCTATAGTCCTCCTCGTGTCACCACATGGCACATGTCAAATGTTTCAAGGGGTGGCAAAGGCTCCACCTTATAAACTGCTTTCCCGCCACTTAGCTAGGCAATATGAGATTAAACCATACATGCTTTGGAATTTAGGAATGAATGAGCCTATACACTTATGGGCCCAATTCTAAAAGAAAGACCCGTGACCCAGACCAAGAAATCGGTGTCTCGCACATGCTTGGTAAGTTTATCTTTTGGTTTTGACGTCTTATTTCCAAGCATATGATCGTCAAGGCGGATACTAGCATCAGTTTAGGTACTGAAAAAGAACTGTAGGTTGCTTGATTTCCTATATTTTTTAAAACAGAGTCAAAAGAAGCCCCTACATTCACTCTCAATGGCTAGAAATTCTCACGTTAATTGGTTGAAAAAAAAATCTATACCATCGATCATGGTGGGTCCAAATTATAACGATATAGATTAAAAAAGAGTCCATGTCACGTACAATAAAAATAAAATTTGGAATAAAAAATAAAATAAAATAAACAATATGATTTTCATATGAATTCCTAAGTAAAAGAGTCCATGTTAAGTACAATAAAAATAAAATAAAATTAGAAATTTTATTCCCATATGAATTTCTAAGTAATATCCCTAAATAATTTTAATTCAGAATATAAAATAAAAAAATTTAAATTAGATTAGTATACGAATGAAAAAAACTAAAATTCAGAATAAAAATATAATAAAATTAGCAAGTTGATTTCGATACGAATTCCAATAATTATAATTCATAAGAAAAATTAAATAATAATTGATAGTTAGATTTGTATACCAAATACAACAAAAAAAACTTATTAAAGGAGAGTCAAAAGAAACCACCACGTTTACTCTCAACGGCTAGAAATTCCCACGTTAATTAGTAGAAAAAGAGAAAGATCAACACCATCGATCCTGGTGGGTCCAGATTAAAACAGTCTAGATTAAATAAAAGAGACCATGTCATATACAATAAAATTGAAATTAGGCATAAAAGTAAAATAAAATAAACAATTTGATTTCAATACAAATTGCAATAATTATAATTTGGAATAAAAGTTAAACAATAATTGGCAGTTAGATTTATATACAGAATACAGCCAAAAAATAACTGGAATTCATAATAAAAAAATAGCAATTTGATTTCAATACGAAATCCAAAGTAAAACCGCTAAATAACTATAATTCAGAATAAATTAAACTAATTTAGCAATTTGATTTGTATACGAACTCCAATAGTAGTAACTCAAATGTTGAATAAAAATAAAAGTTATAACGAGAATGTCACGAATGATGTCGAAGGAGACATAAAAGAAGCCATCATGTTCACTCTCAAGGTCAAGTGTTTTTATTGCTGCTTTTTATGGAATAAAAATATAGAGTAACTAAATTTTGGTTAAAAAAATACAAGTTATAATGAGGATAACATGAATAGTATCGGAGAAGATCACGTAAGAGTGTAGTGGCACCGATCTGTCCTGCAAGAAGACATTGACCCATAAAGAAGCGAAGAGCTGAGACGACGGCGATGACGAAAATGAGGGTTACCTGCAAAGGGCAGGTAATCATGAAAAGTATCTGGAGCAATGAAAGATATCGATTAATGGTAATCATAAGGGAAGAGCAGCCATTGGGAGGTCTGGTAAAAATCCTAGTTAGGAGAAGGAAATCGTATCATCAACGGTAGGTACTCAGATTTCATCTACAGTTATGTGCGAAACTGCAAAGACGACTGAAAAATCTAGCTTGCGCAAAGGCGAAGGTGTTAGCTGTTGGAAGAAGGAAGACATTGTGGGACCAACCACACAGTACCAACGAGCAAGTGGAGCTCGGAGGTGGTAAAAACCTATGGCATGGAGGGCTGTAGGAACAGGAGGTGTGGTTAACCAAATTACACAACAAATAAGCTCTCAAGTGGAGTTTTTGGGCGGACTAGCCCTGATACCAACACACATATTCCGGTGATGTGCATGATCCCCTGTGGTAGGGGCACTCCATAGGTGGGACAAAAAAACAAAAAAGGTGGAGCAGACTAGGAGGGATTTTTTGGAGGACCACTGAGATTTCAACGGATAGGAGTCAAGGTAGAGATCGTTAAGTATGGGTGACTCATATCGTAATCAATTATGACTTGGAGAAGTGTGGTACAAGGATTCCTATATGAATCCTAATAGGATTATGATTCCTACTTTCTTTCGGAGGAAAACTAGGAGACACTATATAAAGCCTTGAGGGGTGGTCATAGAAAATACAAGCTACAAACCAACTCATCCAAAGCAAGAGGTGCACAAAAGGATTAGAGACTAGGTTATTCATTAGCACTAGATTCTTGTATAGGGCAAGGATCAAAGGGTCCTAAAAGGTTCGAGAAGGCTGTGAGAGGGCGACAATCCCTTGTACTATTTAGATGTTGTGCTTAAGAAATTTGCGGCCAGCTTTGCCAAATCTTTCTCTCTCATCGTGACTATTTCATCATCGTTATTTGGCTCTCTCTATTAAGATTAATATTGTGGAGATCATGTGGATATGATCCTAATCTTAGTGTGTTTAACAATTGGCAATAGCGTCGATGTGCTTGGAGAAACCCTCATTTTCAGCATAGTCTTGCTGCTTGTCAGGCATAAGAGGTCAGACTAGCCATGATGGTGGTATGACCGGCCAGGGCCATGCGGCGTCTGACTGACCAAAAGGTCAAAAAGGTGAATTTTGGCGATTAGCCAAAAATCATGTGGGAAGGGTTGCTTGAGGATGCGTTTGCACTTAGTCTCATTGAAATTGGAGTTTCGAGCTGAAAATAGATAGAGTTTGAAAATTCTAGAGAGGGTGCAAATTTCTGGCCTGGAAATTTGGCTAAGTTTTGGGCCGGTCTAACCAGCCAAGGGCGATTAATTCGACTGGCTAGCGGTCAGACTAGCCGAGGGTGAAGTCTAACCGTCTAGAGAGGGTTCATGCTTCAGGGAGGCGGTGAACTTTGAGGATTAGGTCAAAGTCATGGGGTTCATTGCATAGATGTTGCATAATGCATGTTTTGGCTAACATGGGTCAAGTTGCGAAGAACTTGTTCTTAAAAATGGTTGCTTGGTCTATTGTTGTGCAGGTGGCTTGAAGACAACTATGGTCAACAGTGGGATCGGGACTAGGCTAGGAGAGCCGAGATCTGGAACGATCAAGAACAGTGGTTGAGGTGGTTGGGCTGAAGCATAGCACAAGATGGACAAGAACCGCAGAAGGTGAAGTTTGAGCAAAGGCATTTGTGAAGGTATGTGCTCATGCCTCATCAATTATGTGAATTGATGATTGTGCGTTTTGTGTGGTGCTACATGATGGTTTGCTTGTTTGTGATGGTTGTAGGATTTCGGAGTTAGGTCATGGTGAGGCGGACTAGGTTAGGAGAACCAAGATCCAGAATGATCGAGATGGTGCCGGAAGATGACTGAAGCTAGCTGGGTGGTTACAAGCTGAGAAGATAAGGAATCGAAGCAGAAGCTACCAGTGATGAATATGATGGGCAGCGGCAAGGTGGACCAAGACTAGGCTCATGGAGGAGCTGAGGTCTAGAACGGTTAAGAAAGTTGGGTGTAGTCATGGTGCATCGCGAGACATGTAGTGCACCAAGTGACTTGGAACCGGTTGCAAGCGAGGACGGTTCGGTGGGATTCGGACGCGTGCGAAGCTTGGAAGGAAGTCATTGGGGCCACGTGTATGATGGTGAAGCATGGGTGATGCTTTGATGTGATGGAATCAAGAAAAGTCGATAGAGGGATATTTTGGTAATTTTTTCAATACCGGAAAAGTGGTGGTGTGCGAAACCACGACGGTGGCCTAACTGGATTAGGTCAAGGATACTCCATGGAGGGCAAAGCATGATGGATTTGGTCTAATGGAGCTAAAGATGAAGATGACGCTTTGAGAAACGTGAGTGAGTGAGACCCGTTTATGCGTGGACTTAACGGGTGTCTATTAGGGTTTTCTTTCTAGACCTAGTCTCCACTATAAAGGGAGGAGTGCAGAATTTGCACCTCCAAGCCTTGAGCCTAGGAAACCCTAATTTGTGATTTATGTCTAGGAGAGGAAAGTAGAGCGGGCTATGGTTTGTGGGGGATATATTGAGATAGATGGGAGAACTTGTGTGTGTGCTACCCTAGTGGCTTTGTCCTCCTAACAGAGTGGCTATAAACATTCATCTTCATGAAGAAATCAAATCATCAAATTCATCCAAGTCTTCCCCTCGTATGCTCAAGTATTGATTTCCTTATTTGGCTTAGTTTTTGGTGTTCCTTCCTCCCCTCTTGATATTTCTTTGTATCTAGGATGTGTAGGTGATGGATATATCTCTTGGAGACCAGATCCTATCTATCTAGATACTTTCTATTACAAGTTCTTAAGTTTGCCTGGTTTAGTGAAAGAAAGGGTGATTTTGGGGGTTTTCTCTTGAGGGATTTTGGCTTTATTCTTGCTATGATTGAGGGTGCTAGAACATGTGAGAAACCATCCTTAGCCTTCTTGGATTGCACTCCCCCCACGAGCTCCTCTCAATCATCGTTTTCGTATTTGTCACGGTTTTGGTGCAACCTTCACTCAAACGAAAAAAGGTTAGAGCTTTGGAGATGATCTTCAAGATATTTGATTGGAATAGGTTTCTAACATCCTAGAGTAGGTGTATTTCACGTTTCATGAAGTTTGGAGTTGTGGATCAAAAGTTAGATCAATTTGTGATTTTGAAATCGTGCTGAAATTCAGTTTCTATGCTGATTTTACTGTCCACCGGCCTGACCACATTTTTCACTGGTCTGATTGCACTGTTCATCAATCTGACTGCTACTAGTCACTGGTATGACCGGTCAGTAGGATTTTTGGTGAGTTTTGATTCTCTTGTTGCTCGGTTCTTATTTGAATGATTCTCTCTAATTTTTACAGCTTCGCATAGCTATTAGAGTAAAAGAACCGTGAACTTCTTAAGGAAGAGTATTTTTTCAAGAAGATCATCTATTGTGTGGCTCCTATTCAACCCCCATTCTAGTCGCCTCCTCGATCGAACAAGTGGAATCAGAGCGAGGTTTGCTCTTTTGTGATCTTCGCCGATCTTCGAGCACGGCGGCTAAAATGTGGACTTGTGAGCACTTATTTGCTTCTTGTCGTGATTCTTTTGCCGATGATGTCCGTTGTGACAAGAGGCTTGAATGTGTGGTGTTTATGGTGTCGATTGAGAAGGAATTCATGTGCGATATTTGTGGTAATATCTTTGGTTTTGGTTGTCTAAGTTTCAGAGATGAGATGCGCTTGGAGCCCAAGGAGGAGATGGAGCCCGTTGGCATGTGTGGAGTGCCGATTGAGGATGATCATGGTAGACAACTTATGGAGGATGATCACGATGAGTCATCCAAGGACGATCCCCTACTCAAGCTAAGCAAGGTGAGCAAAAAAGGGGGATTTTGGGGGTTTTTCTTTTGAGAGATTTTGGTTTGATTCTTGTTGTGATTGAGGGTGTTAGGACTTGTGGAAAACTATCCTTAGCCTTCTTAGATTGCACTCTTCCCACGAGCTCCTCTCAATCATCGTTTTTGTATTTGTCCGATTTTGTTGCAACCTTCACTCAAACGGGAAAAAAAAGGTTGAAACTTTGGCAATGATCTTTGAGATATTTGATTGGAATAGGTTCCTGATATCCTAGAGAAGGCATGTTTCATGTTTCATGAAGTTTGGAGTTGTGGATCAAAAGCTAGATCAAATTGTGATTTTGGAATCGTACTAAAATTCAGCTTCTATGTTGTTTTTACTATTCACTTGCTTGGTTGCACTGTTCATCGGCCTGACCGCACTATTCATCAGTCTAACTGGTCAGTGGGGTTTTTGGCGAGTTTTGGTCCTCTTGTTGCTCGGTTCTTATTTGAATGATTATTTATGATCTTCATAGTTCTGTATAGCTATTGAATTAAAAGAATTTTGAACTTCTTAAGGCAAAATATTTTAAAAAGAGGTCATTAATTGTGTGGTACCTATTCAACCTCCTTCTAATCGTCTCCTCGGTCCAACATATATACTTCATTCTTAATATCGTGCACACTTGTGTCGTTTCTCACAATATCTGATCCGATCTGGAGCTGTTGCGCATAAGAAGAGATATCAGAGTATAACAAATGGTATCATAGCAAGTTCAATTGTACATTCAATTGAGTACAAACTTAACTAGGCAACAACCCAAGTTCAACGTAGCTTATAGCCCAACATCTTGGCCCAATCTAGGCAACAACCCAAGTTCAACGTAGCTTATAGCCCAACATCTTGGCCCAATCTAGGCAACCCAAGGCCTAGCATCTATGTTACTATGTAGCTATGCCCTTGCCTACCATATGCCCTAAAGGGCAATGCACGTCTGCATATTTGCCCATTCCCGCCACGCACGAAGACAACAACCAAAGAGGATCAATTGAGTGCATTTCCTTCCTCCTCCCGCTCCACTCTGGCTGGCTCCCTCGGTCGGTCGGTCGCTCCACCAGAGGCACGCCACCAGAGCATGAAGAGGAGTGCGCCGCCACCGCTCCTCCCCTCCCTTCTGTGGCCGCTGCCCCCATGGGATCTGGTAGAAGATGTCACCGGGAACCAGGATCCATCTCCACATGCACAAGTAACAACTATCCTCTAATTTCTTGCTATTATGTGATGTTTATTTGCAAATCGATCCACAAAGATTGATTTTCTCTTTACATTTCTCTCATATATGTGATTTTTGGAGACATTTTATTCAATCTCCACTATGGATTACCTAGATTTAGCTTTTATTGCGGTCAACAGATAATGCTTGTGTTGTGGTCTATATAGTATATTTATTTAGATTGTTGAACTTGAATGTGTGATGCATATGTGGGTTATTTTTTTGTCGAGCCAGTCCTTTGAAATTTATTTGATGAAATTTTGGTTGATACCCAAAACGTCTTATATTCTTGAAAGGAGAGAGTACAAAGGTTAGCGGGTACATGGGCATATCCGCGGGCATCGGGCACCCGCGAGCGACGGGCATGAGCGAAGTTCTCTGTCGGTTTCCCTTCGTGGGCATGCCCATGGGTGAAACATTGGCTGGTGGGCATTACCTGTGCCCGCCGCACCCGATTTCCATCCCTAGATCTAACCCACACAATTGCGCGGGATTTTGATGAGACACTAAATAAGTAAATTTATTCTTTAGAAATCATTAAGTGTATTAGGGCACTTCAAATGCTTCTACATAAGCAATTTCTATACCATGCCACCTAGGACTGGAACTAAACTGGATGGGAAATTAAAGAAAGAGAGAGGGAAGTAATGTCTTGTATGAGACATAGCTTGGGCACAAAATTCAATCATCAAGAAACAATAAAAAAAAACTTGCATTAGGGAGGAGTGTTGTATCTATTGCATTAAATCATACCATCAATTTTCAAAAATTGTCGTGTGCTCGCCGCACCGGCCAGCCGCCGTCACTCCCGAGCACTTCGCCGCGTTGGTCGCCCGTAGCGTCGCCCGAGCTCCTCGCCGCGTGTGCGCCGCCACGGGACCAAGCCACCCACCGTCGGGTTTGGAATGAGGAGGGGGGAGGCTGTAGAGGGGGAGACCATGGGAGAGGTGGAGCAGGGAGGAGACCACATGGGGAGGGGAGATGAGGGAGGAGTCGACAGCCAGCGCCAGTGAGGGTGGGCACCGGTGAAGGGGGCGCTGGTGAGGAGGGAGAGAATGTGGGATGAGGGATAGAGGAAGGGTGAGAGAGGGAGACTTGGGGTGGTCATGTAATTTATTGTTCGGGTCTACAGGTAGACACTGTGAATGAAAGAAGTTGTGTCTAGTATTATTTCTAGATGACGTGAATGACACTAGACATGACTGTAGTGCCGCACTGGGACAGACATAGCTTTACGGTGTGCGCTGGGAATTACTAAGCAAGTGACATAAAAAGTATCTCCCGTGAAGGTGAAACGATGCATTACAAGCTCACATCCTCTAGAACACAGCCACAAAAAACCCCGTCCACTCAAATCTCCACCAACCGAGCCAATGACAAGTGTTCCCCCCACGAGTTGTATCCCGTCTGTCAGGGTTCGCGAATTGCATCCACGTGCCGTCCTGTTCCTTGGGTGCCAGGACTGCCAGCTAGCCAGTGAGTGCAAATTAAAAGCTTCCTTCTACTCGCGCTCGCACGCTCCTACAAAAACCCTAGAGCAGAGCTTGAGCCTGAGCTCATCTATCCGCCGCCTCCCCAGATCCCTATCCCTATCCCCATCTCGAGTGCACCCCCTCACCGCCGCCGTTCGCCACCAGGCTCCGCTCCACACAGATCTACGCACGCCGCGAGAGGTACGTACGTAGATCTTTCGCCACCCTCTCTCGCGCGGCGGTGACGGCGACTCCCGCGCGCCGGCCGATTGCCGTGGAGATCTCGCGAGTGATTGGGATTTGGGAAGACAACGATGGGGGATATTCTAGACATGGACGGGTCGTAGACGACGAGAAATGGAAGCCGGATGGTGGGAAAGGAGAAGCAAGCGCGCGGTAGGGTCGAGCAGCGCGCGGTAGGGTCGAGCAGCGCGCGGATCTGCGGCACGGCTGCGATGGGAAGGGCGCCGCGGGACGCCCGCTCATAATTCTGTGGCCGAAAGGCATGCCTTTGCCACGGTTTTCGGGCGAGGGCTCCAGAAGGGGCCATGTAAGCAACCAGAAGAGGAAGATGGGAGGGGAGACTGGAGAGAGCCCCCGCGCCACCGCGCCCGTGAACCAAGGGCCGACCGGCGGCAGCTCTTCCGTTGGTTCATGGACTCGGTCGCGTGCCGAGAATAAGCCTAGGGTGGATTACTCGAAGTTCTTCAGGGGAGAATCGTCGTCTGATGATACGGAAGAAGAGGAGGAGGAGCAGCAGCAGCAGCAGCGGGTGCAGTTGGTGGCGGTGAAGAAGGAGGTGAACATGGAGGACGAACAAAATAAGCAGAAGAAGCAGCCGACCGCGGTAGAGATCGTTGGGAAGAAGAAGAAGCAGCCGGCCGCGGTAGAGATCGTTGGGAAGAAGAAGTCGTCCGCGGTGGAGAAAGTTCAGAAGAAGGAGAAGTCGGCCGTGGTGAAGGAAGTGAAGCTGGAGGTTGAGGAGGAGGAAGAAGATCAGCCGCGGCCGCTATTGCAGAAGAGGTTACAACAGCATCAGCAGGATGGGGAAGATCATGAGGACAAGGAAGAGGACTACGTCCCAGAAGAAGGAGAAGAGGATGAGGATGAGGACGATGATGAGGATGAGGATCATGAGGATGAGGACGAAGTTGAAATGGACGAGTCCGAGGAGGAGACGGGGGTACTCGTGCATCAGCAGCAGCAGCAGCTGGCGGTGGTGGATAAAGCGGAGGAGGAGACGGAGTCGGGGGCGAACGTCGTGGTGCTGCAGAAGCCGAAGCAGCAGTTGGTGGTGCTGAGCGACTCGGACGAGGAGGAGGAGGAGGAGGCTGAGGTGGAGGCGGACGGCGGAAGCGATGACGACGAGGAGGACGTCGTCAACACAATGAACTTCGAGGGGTTTTGTATCGTCCTAGCCCAGCCGGAGAAGACCGTGAACGCAGGAGTCGCAAGCAGGACGCGATCGCGTAAGGCTTCGCGTGTCTCGCCGCGCCGCTTGGCCTATTGCAAATCTCACGGGACATTCGCTGAGCCTATCGATCTTGATATCCTGGAGTCGGAGTCTGAGCCTGAGGAGTGAGGATTAGCACTGTTTGCTCTTGTCTGTATGAGTCTGTCTCTGGTACTGTTTGCTCTTGGCTGATATGGCATAGCCTATTTAGTTTCTATTTTATGCTTTGAACTTCAAAAATCGAGTGATTTTACCGTGTTAGTCTTGTAACTGCTGTTGTACTGGACTGTCGTGAAGTCTGAATATGGATTGTTGGATATGGGTTAGGCATATGCTTGCTTGGTCTGTCGACATCTAGTGTTTGATATGTAATTGCGTGTCAACGATTCAAGAATTTTAGGTTTTAACAGTGATGTATGTGCTTTGGAAAAAGTACTGTTTGGTTGTGATCTTCTCTGTGTTGACATTGATAACAATTGCACAACTAATCATTTTTACAACTTTATTGTTGTACATGATTCTATACTAATTTGATTTTTTTTTTTGTCGAATGAAATGTAAGACTATGTGATCTTGTACATTTTTTTTGTTAATCTCCACTTAATAACTCAGAATATTTGAAGTGCTATTGTTAGGAGAAAAAGAGCAATGTACGTACAAAATGCCTTCACAAACACACACTTCCTGTTCTGAAGGGAGGCATAATCTGATCCCTGATAAGCAAGTAGGAATGAATGTTTGTGACTTTGTGCTTTATATCATATTCATGATGATTTTCTGACTCGATGTGATATAGTATGGATGTATGTAAGTGTTTACTAAGATTGTTGGAGTATTGGTGACTTTGTACTTTATATCATATTCATGACGATTTTCATTTTACTATCTATTCGTGACTTGATGATGGTATCAGATAAGTCCAAGGTTTGCCTTAAAAAAAAGATAAGTTCAAGGTTCTCTTGGAGAGGAGGTCAAAAGAGAAGAGAAACATCATCTGGTGAGATGTGTTGTGTAGTCTGTGTGCTCAGGAACCAATATGGCTATTGCTATGGAAAGGTACAGGCCTATGGCAAGAGTTGGTCAAAGCAAATTTTACCTGTAATCCAAATCCATTCTTCAAATTCAGAAGAATGTGTTGATTCTCAGGTATGGTTGGAGGCTTCGAACTGCTGAAAATTGAAGGCTTCTTACATAAATATTGTAGATGGAATGATGGATCGATGCAGAATGGTAATTAATTGAGCAAGATTCTGGGAGGGTTTCTTTAGAGGAAATCTCACTAGAAACAAGATATTTAACGTGATATTCTGTGATGAGCCTGGGATTACAGTCAAAGAAGCCATCAGCAAGATTTGCAGTTCCCTTGAGGAATTAATTTGTCGGATGAGTTGCAGGATCAGCTTGAGAATGCATGCAACGTTTCTGTTGAGGAACCGTCGCTGGCGAGTCCAGTCCGAGCGATTACCTCGTAGATAAACTCAGAATCGTAAGAACAATGCATGAACACCAGAACAGAATAAGAGATAGAACACAGAGATGTAGGGGGACTTCTTGCTTCTCTTCATTCCTTTATCCATCGATCAATCCTTTACAATGAATAGCACCCCCTATTTATAGGCTACGACCCTACTAGGGTTTGGGATGGGGCGCCCACTAATGGGCCGACTGCAGGGTCAGGCTCATAGTTTCTCAACACTCCCCCTTGGGCACCCATCCTTCATGTCTATGTCTCGTCAAAACTCCATAAAAACCCAGTGGGAAAAATTTGGAGAAAGAGTACATGAATCATGTTCTGCTATGCTGCACGAATTGCCTCATTAAAAACCTTAGCCGAGAAACTTCAGGAAAACTCGTCAAGGGAAAAAGAGTACAATCCACCCAATTTCATTTAATCTCCAGGATTTACCTTTTGCGTACTCGATCTTCGTGATCAAGCTTTAGTAATGAGTTTGTGAAGATTCTCCCCCTGAATTCTGTACTTCTCTAAGTCTCATCATTCCAATTCCACATATGCATCTTTCAAAGCTAGACTGAAGTGACTTACTGAATAAATCGCAAGATTCTCACATGACCTAGTATGCAGTACTTTGATTACGTTCATCTTTTGCAATTCATGAGCATAGAAGAACTTGGGGTTGATATGATTTGTGAGAGGATTCTTCACAATAACCCATCTGCACTTGTGCAACACAAGCTGCATTATCTTCATTGATAATAGTGGGGGTTGGTGCGGTATTCAATCCATATAACTGCTGGATGTAGTGAATCATCCGCCGAAGCCAAGTACATTCTCGTGAGGCCTCGTACAATGCTATTGTTTCGAGTGGTTCGTCGAAGTCGGTACAAGACTCGCTAGACGATTTTCATGGAATTGCAGTTCCACCACATAGGAGTTCATAGCCTGTTTGCGATTTTTGGTGTATGCGGGTCCTACAAGTACCGTTTCTGCATTGTCATTCATAGTTAAGTCTTTGTTCTTTTCAGAGACAGACCAAGTTCTTTGCTTCCTTAGAGGTATCGGAAGATATCCTTTATTCCTGCCAATGCCTTTGGTAGGTTACGCACTATACCTTGCTAGTAGGTTCCCAAGCAAATACAATGTCCGTTCTAGTACGTTTGCTAAATACATTAGTGCTTCTATTGCACCTCGGTGTGGGAGTTCGGTCCCGTGACTTCCTCCCCTCTTCTTTAGGTGCAGTATGAGTCTTTGTCTTGCTGCAAAGATCTTTCGACCATTGGCACTTTCAAATGGTATGTCTTTGCCAAGTCGAACATTTCTAACACCTTCGAGTGTAGGTGGTGATGCAATAATGTTCCTTCAGGGCATGCTCAAAGCGCAAGCCTAAGCAATATTTGGTTTTACCCAAACCTTTCATTTTGCACTCCAACCTGTAAGAGTTTGCTTTCTTAATATCCTTGAGGTTCGATAATATTCAGATCATCTTCATACATCGAGATTATACAAAATCCATTCGGGATTGTTGTATAAATACACGTGATTTATTCTCATTGTTCGTGTAGCCTTTCTTGCATAGAAAGTCGCTTCAAGCGATTATACCACATTCTGCCTGATTGCTTAAGTTCGTACAATGACTTTCTGAGTTTCACACTGTACATATTTCTATTTGCTCTATCTTGGTTCGGGACAGAGATACATTCAGGTATCTTCATATAAATGTCCGAATCCAATATTTCATAAAGGTATGCTGGTACTCCATCCATCAATTTCAATTCTAACTTCAAGTTCACTGCCATTGAGATAAATATCTAAAAGGAGTTCCGCCCATGACCGGGGAATAGGTTTCTTCATAATCATCTCCTGGATGTTCAATAAAACCTTATGCAATGAGCCTTGCTTCTTTTCATTTCTCTTTCGAACAAATATCCACTTATGCCCTACAGAGGTGAACAAGGGAGACGACGACTTGTGCCCAAACGCCCTTCTTTTATTCGGAGAGAATAATTTAGTTTCTCGCTTTCTTTCAATCCGATCTTTTCTTTCATTCAATGAGCGATGAGCTCGAATCAAGATTGATGATTGTGGCAAGTTTCTTTGCAAAGTATATGTCGACATTGGCTGTTGTCATATTCAAAGATTCTCCCGAGGTCATAAATTTTATAGCTATTTCTTCAAGGGGCGATTCTTCTAATGCTTCTACTTGCTCACTGCTGCTTCCAATTGCAGGGCAAGTCCCTTTAGTTTTTCAGCTCCGATGTGTGCGCACACATCCATGCTGATGTCTCCCTTCATGGGGATGTTCAATTCTGGTATGCCTTTTCTGAAGGTTCCATACCGATACCAGGTCTCAACTGGCTCCCCTTTTGGTTCTGGGGCACTTCGGTGATCGGCTGTGTCAAGTCCTTCTTATCCTTTTTCACCAGGCGTCCCCGGTTACTTCGGATTCGAGGGGCCGGAGTTCTCGTCCTTTTCTGAGGCCTCTGGACGGGATTAGGGATACCTTCATTGGTATTTCAACCCTCTCCGGTGCATTGCGTACAGGCAAATGCTACTTGGTCACGCTCTTCAAATCACTAAAGTGGTCTGACAGTTGATTTGTTAATATTTGCAAATCTATTATCTTCTGGACTTCAATTGTCTTCTAGACTTCAATTCAATTATCTTCTGGACTGCAATTATCTTCTGGACTTCTCTATTTGCTTCACTAGTGCGCGGGTCATATGCATAGATTTTTAATTATCTTCTGGATTTCAATTGTCTTCTAGACTTCAATTATTTTCCGACATTATCATAAAGGGTTGATTTCTCCCTAATGACGGAAACTAACCTCATCTCATGTACTATGAATCGGGCATTTGTTCAAATCTCCATCATCGGGTCCAGATACTGATTATGGATCTTGTCTCATAACCAACGATATCCCGGACTTTGGAGAGGGCCCATTGCAATCATTGTGGTGGTGGTATAGGTACATAAACCTTGCAACCAAACCTTGAGAGATGAGAAGTTTTGGTCTTGGCCCTTGCGCTAGTTGCTTAGGTGGATGGATGTTATAGGCCGACGGTCTAAAATTGATGAGAGTTGTTTGCGAAAGGATGCGTGTCTCCAACACGTAGTTGGTAAATTACAATTCTTCAAAGTTACGCTAGTCCATTACGGTACGGACATGCGGTACAAAATGCTCAATTTTAATTCCCATTTTCATGCAATAATCATCAAATGCTTTCGGAGTGAGTTCTCCGGCGTTGTCCATTCAAGTGGACTTCTCATGATGATCAGGGAAAATATTTCTAATTTAATTATCTACGAGATTGGCTTTGCAAAAGCATGATTTCTCGTAGACAATAAACATACGTGCGACCATTCCGAGGAAGCATCGATGAGCACTATAAAATACCTCAAATTACCCTTACAGGGGCTATTTAGGACCGCAAAAGGTCTCCCTGGATACGGTCCAGGAATGCAGGGACTTCATCCTTTGCTTTCAGAGCAAAAAGGTCTAGTAATTAATTTTCCGGTGGCACATGCAGGGCACACAAAGTCTTCTTGATTCGAGAAATTCTTAACATTCATATCATGTCCCTGTGAATTGTTAATTATATTTCTCATCATCCTAAGACCTAGACGGCACAATCTATCATGTCAGAGATAGAAAAGTTCAGAGCTTCTAAATACGGTTTTCAGGACAGTATAGGCTGTAGGTGCCTTAATATTAGTGTAGTATAGCCCAATTTCATATGGAGGAAGATATTCTAATGCTATTTTTCACTTTCTTCACGCTTTGTAATGAGCAGGTATTCTGTACCATACTCTTCTTCAGTCTCTACATGGAAACTGTTAGCGCAAATATCCTTGAGAGTTCTAGTCGATTCTGGGTACAACGAGTCTTCTCCAATGACCAAAGTTGTGCCCGTTGGAAGTATAATTATGGCCCTTCCTGAGCCTATTATACAAGTATCGCTGTCTGCGACTGTCGTAAGACTATCAGCATTCTTGCTGATCGACTGGAAAAAATTATGTTTCTCTCAGGATGGTATTCGTTGTGCCGCTACATGCTAAGCACACTTCCTCCATAGGGCGCCACACGCGTTCTAATATAATGTACTTTATTAATATGTAGCAGAAAGCAAGCAACACATAAATAAAATACTTGGATATCGAACGTAACTTGCTATTATAAAGACGGGAAAATAAGTCTTGCAGGACTCATAATAAGAATTTAATGCTTTGCTCTCCCAGAGCTTGCAACCATTATTCAATAATTCAAAATTCTGCTTCAATTACAAACTGTAAGTTTCTATAAAAGGTCCGAGTGCAATGCGTGCCTTTGGATCTAATAAGCGAAGTATTCGTGAACTTCGCCTAAATCGGCTCCATGCGCGATCTTCTCCTCTTGGCGACTACTGGTGTGACGCTGCGATGTCCAAAGGAGGGATGATGGGGCTGCTACTGGGCTATTCACATTCATAAGTGCAGCTAATGGATGTGGATCCTCTGTGCCTGCAATGGCGAGGTATGCCTCATGCTATCATTTGCCCTTCTTCTTAGACTGGAAAATATCAATAATGTGCGACGCACGACCTTACCCTTCTTGTTCCTCTCATTCGTGAAAGGCTTCATCACCTTGTAGCTGCTAGCAGTGGCTTCATGGCCAACATTTGCTACTAGGTGGTTGCGAGATGAAGTTATTTCTTAGAATATCATCTTGAGTTTCTGCAACTTGCATGATGTCAATTAATTCGGCATACTTTATGTAGCCGTCTTGACGATAGTTACTTGCGGATTGCACCGCGTTCGAGTGAAAGGTAGAGAGTCTTCTCAATCTTACGCTCATCCGTGATTACATTACGCAGAATTGAAGATCATTATAAATTCAGACAAATTCGACCATACTGGTCGATTCTTCAAATTCGATTCGTGATGCGGTCATCTTCATATTCATGCAAAAAGGTTCAAAGGATTACTACCGTAATCTGCATAAAATGGTTGCAAAATTCTCACAATGCTCTTGAACTCGAGTTCGTGTTCCGTATTTTTCTATGCATTTTCATGATTTCTCGCTATTTCCGGTGATTAAAAGCAATATAAACAATTACAGATAATCAAAACATAAATGCATAAATAAATTACATAGAAATAATAATAACAAAGTTAAACATGCTTCAAATGCAAAAGCGATTCAAAATTTGAATTCGAGGCTCTTTCTGCTAGGAAAAATGACTTCTCGACAAATTCGCAAATTTCGAATTTTCTCCACCGCCTCCCTTTTTCGTTTGCGGTGGGTTCAGCGATGGCGCAACGCCATTCGAGGGCGGCGCGGGTGGCTGGCCGCCACGCAAACCGAGGCCGGTGTGGCCATGTGGGCCGAGGCGGCGCGAGGCGATCGTCACGGCCGCGAGCCGGCGGCCTTCCACTACGAGGTGGCGGTGCGATACAAGACGGCGGCAGCCGGGAAAACACACACTGATGGGCACACGGGGCGGCGGTGTCGCGGTGATTCGCGAGGCCGGTGCGATGCGGCCGGTTCGAGCCAAAGGTGGGAGCGCGGTGCGGCAGTCGCGGAGCCGTGTCGAGCGGCGGTCGGGCAGAGTGCAGCGTCGCGGCGGCGGTTGGCACTGCGCGGCGGCGGTTCGATGGCGCGGCGGCCCGAGCCGCAATGCAACGGTGAGGCGCCCGTCGCGGTGGCGAGTCGTCCGAGGGCGGCGCCTCCCCTCCATTTTTCCTCATCCGCTGGCCGCGAGCGGTATCTGACGCCATGCGCGGCGGCGATGCGACGTGGGAGGGTGGCGCCATGCGGTGGCGGTCATGTTCGGCGAGAAGCCCGTGCTGGGGCGTAGCAAAATTCTTCGCGAGACTGTTCATCTGTAAAACACTGTTCATGCGAAAATACTGCTCATACGGGCGCACTGTTCATCCGCGCGGGGTACTGTTCATACAAGGCGCACTGGTCATGCGCACGGGCACTGTTCATCCGCGCAGGTACTGTTCATGCGAGGTGCACTGTTCATGCGCGCGGTATCGCATTCATCACGGCGTACATCGTTCATCAATCGCGGTCTTTGTTTATCGCGGGGCGCAAGCGCGCCGCCTCGTGCCCGTCGCGCGCGTGGCGGTGCCATCTTGGTGGCGGGTGTGACACCAAAATCGGCGGCGACGCGGCTCTGAGGCCGTCGGCCGTCCTTTTTTTTTGTTACTGTTCATGTATGCGATGCAATATAATGTAGTATGAGATTGCAACAGGGACGCGGCTTCATGCCGACATGTGCGTGCTTGCCGCGTGCTAGCGGTGTGGCCCTGTCGTTGCCTCCGTGGCGATACGTGATGGCGGACTATGCCGACCGGTAACGTATCGCGGAGGTAGTGATACCGCTGCGGCGGTGCGTGCACATGATGCCTTTATGCGATCGCATATACAATCTACTGGTACAATCATCATCTACTCTTTCATGCAACCCACCGATCGGCTTGGCGGCGACTTCAAGTCGGCTCGCGGTAGATTAGAGCGGATTTGCACCGTAGAAAACCAATCTAGAAAGCCAAATTTGCGAATTGAAAGCAATCTAGAAAACGATTCAATCTACGAGTGTCGTTCATCGACGGTTACCTTTCGATGCGAGGAGAGTCGATCGTCTTGATAACGTGTTGAGGAACCGTCATTGGCGAGTCGATCGAGCGATTACCTCGTAGACAAACTCAGAATCGTAAGAACAATGCATGAACACAAGAACAGAATAAGAGATAGAACACAGAGATGTAGGGGGACTTCTTGCTTCTCTTTATTCCTTTATCCATTGATCAATCCTTTACAATGAATAGCACCCCCTATTTATAGGCTACGACCCTGCTAGGGTTTGGGATGGGACGCCCACTAATGGGCCGACTGCAGGGTCAGGCTCATAGTTTCCCAACAGTTTCCACCCAGGTGATCATAGAGCAATGCATGCCATAGGCTTCACAGGCTTGCAGCTAGCTGGATATAGCTGCGCGATTTGGCGTCTTAGAAATGATGGCAACTTGCAAAATAGAAAGCTCCATGAACCCACAGGAGCTAGCTGCTTGTAAACTTGTGTTTGTTTCTCAGAAATAATCAGTGTGTTACTAAATTTAACACAGCAACAAAAAAACAAAGTAAATAGTACTGCCGTAGATATAATTATTTGAAAAAGATAAGGCAGGAAAAAAAAACATAGCAACAAAAATACGTTTGGTGATCTTTTTAAGTCATTATTCGCTGTTCCTAGTTATCCGCAATGTATGTGGACAAGAAACTTGTCATACCGGTAATCTTTTCCACAGTCTAGTTGGAGCCGGCGATCGACCTATGTGCCGCTGGCCTGTACACGATAGTTTGATGGACAGTTAGTGTTGGACGTACTTGTGAGGATTGCATAACAAAAGATTGTATGTAGTGGTAACCGGTAAGCATAAAGGGTATGTACCGTAGTGTGATGTTAGTTATCTATAAATTTTGAGAAAAAAATTTATATACCACTTCAAAGCCCTCGGATCCTTGATTTACTATTACAAAACGACATCTCCCTTCCATGTGCATCGCATTTAGCTGAGCATGCTTGACTGTGCCACTGTTGACTATTTTTCGGTAATCTTGCTGTGACGGAGGTTCATACTGCTTGCACAAGTAAATTGTCGTCCACCACATGCTACTCCCAGTTCCATCCTGATGCTATTCCTCCCAATTTTTCCCTATTAATTTCAGCTCCTCGTTGCCGCCCGACCCCATGGTGCAGTCGTCGGCTACCATGCCACAGGCAAGCTCTCCTATCCACTCCTCCGCCTCCATCCCGCTCCTGCGGCCCCCGTGTGTGGTTCTTCTCCACCCCGGGTTGGGGCCCATGGTGTGTTGGCCTGCGGCCTCGCCGCCCATGTGCCGCGATGGGACACAGGGCCCGCGTGCACGCACGACACACACGGCCGTGCTGCTGGGCCCACACTAGCGCTTAGGTGCGCGTGTGTGGCCGTGCTACCATGAATCGGTGGCATCGCGCCTCGTGCGCATCGCGACTCCGGTTCCTACTCTGACGGTGAGCCCTCCTACTCTCTCGTTCCTTTTTCTTCCCTCTGCTACTCTACTCATTCTACTCTCCTCTGCTCTCCCTCAATTACTCTACTTCCTCTACCATGTTATGCTATCTATTGAACACTATGGTGGAATGTTTTAATCCTACTTGCTATATATGCCATCTACATGGCAGAATTATTTTCTATCGATTGATGGTAAACACTTGGTTTGGCATCCATCTTCTTCTCTGTCGTCTTCCTTGTTTGCTCCCATGTTCACATCCTCGTGGTCTTTGTCTTGCATGATCGACGACAAGGCACTAGATTTGGTGTGGGTTTTTTTTGAGGGGGGGGAGGGGGTGTCTGGGGAACGAGAAAACAATGGAAGGGGGCATTAGGGTTTACCTACCCCCACAAATATGCGCTCAGGGAACGTGGGTCCATTTGTCGATGTAACTGTCGGACCTCAGGCTTTGAATACTTGAAACTCTCATGTGTATACCGTACAAGTCCCATGATCAGTGACTAGTACACACATCCACAACTTTGGCATACACATCTATACAAAATATACATACATCATAAAACAAATATGGTACTTAACTTAAACGATTTTTTACATCATAGAGTATGATACATGGCCGACCGGCCAAATAAAATAACAAATTTCAGCAGTAGCGAATTAAACGGCAAAAGTATAACATGTATATATATAAACCAGAAGTCCAACTGTATGCCCATCCAAACCCTCAAGCAACCGACAAAGAATAAGACCTAGAAAGACTCGTCACCAAACCCTCCGGTATCGAGTGCAAAGAACGCGTCGTCCGGCATAGGCTCATCCTCTAACTCTGAACAACAATTTAAGCAAGATTGAGTACATTGCGTACTCAACAAGACTTGTAGTGTATCACAAAATTTATATATCTGCATGGCTAAGAAGGGATAAGGCTCTATTCTATAGGTTATTTTTAGCATTAAGTAAGTTTTATTTGCAATATCAATACATAGTACTTTGCAATGAAAATTAAAAGAGCAGTTAAATAGATAAAGAACAATAAGTAAGTACTTGATAAATAATAAATCACAACCTTCCTTGGCTATGATCAAAATCTTACTTTCAGTCATAGACATGGCACTCAACTCAAATATCAACAACAAAACTATTCTCTCATTTTCCAACAAGAACCATTTTGGCAAAAACCAAGATTATACCCAGCAATACTACATATAGTACGCTCATCACCGCGAGCACGACTATTTAAATAGATTTACACTCTACAGAGGTATACAACTTTACCCACAGCATATGAATTCGCTAGTTTATTTGGCATCCATCGATACCACCGCTCACTATCCTTTAGTAAGCAGTCTAGAGTGCGTATCAAAGCCTTTACATCACCTAGTCCTAACCTTGAACTAGATCGGCGAATGAACACCCTCACTTCACTTGGGAACACCCGCGTCTCAGGGAGGCATTCACCGTTGTGTCGGAAGGCTTTGTTCCTAACGGCTCGGTGAAGGGAGCCCCTTCGAACATGCCTACACCAGTCATGCTTGTACTACCACAGCCAACCAACGTGCAAGGCTAGTTTTCAATGACTTAATTAGCTAAGGTTGCCCCCATATCAGCACATGTGTTTGTACGCTTATGCTTAGGTCGGATATACCAGTGTTCGGTCATTAATTGACCCGGGCGGGGATCTCCCCCTATCTACTTGTGAGATACACTTCTCACGCTCCTCAGTTATAATATAACTCACCTGCATCACAAACTAAGTTTTTTATTTTTATTTTTATACAAAATAACAGCGATAAACCCATTTGGACCATCATTTCAAAATCCCTCAAACTCGTATTCAACATGTCATCTATTTTTCCCATTTTGGTGAAGACTAAAGCACGGCTAAGCATTTATGCAATATTCGTATTCGAAAAACCCAATTCGACACCATTCATTGTATAAGCCATATCCTAATGGCTACAACAATAAGGATATCAATATTTCAAGTAGGATCATGCATTGAATAGGAATATAACTACCGTTATCCCCAAATATAGCAATTTTAAACAAACATACAGAGCATGCATAATAGATTTTGCAAAAAAATAAGTACAATAATTAAAATAGTAAGATCAACATAGTCAAAAGGGGTACTTGTCTTGCTCTAGTTGTTCATAATAAGAGGATGAAGGATCATCGTAAATTTCATTAGATGTATCGACGTCTAATTAAAAGAGCCGATAACAAATTGAATATAGAAAAATAATTTCAACAACAACAAAATCTAAATATTTTTGTATATCCAGATAGAGAATGAATTTAGATGAATTTAGAAAGAAAAAAATATTCATTTGATTTAGAGTTCATATACAAAAGTTATTAGCATTTCAATTTGTTTCGATTTTGAAATTCCATAAATTAATAAAAAGGGTGACGCCAAAGCGTATTCTCTGATGTTTACACTTTCCAACGGCGAAAGCATATTTTTCTCCGAGTTACACTGAGGTTTATGCTTTCCATTAGAGAAAGCGTATTTTTTTCTAAACTAAAAATGATTTTCCTTATTTTTTTTCAAATTTTATTAACTTACATGTAGAGCCTACTTGTCAGTGACTAATAGTTTTATTTTCTATATTTTTATTTATAAAACAGAAGTGGACCCAC
This sequence comes from Ampelocalamus luodianensis, assembly GCA_036346255.1. NCBI lineage: Eukaryota > Viridiplantae > Streptophyta > Magnoliopsida > Poales > Poaceae > Ampelocalamus > Ampelocalamus luodianensis. The sequence continues at coordinate 52,881,792 of CM070623.1, forward strand.
ATGTTATAGACTCATTATTTATTAAATAATTATTAAACCTATTTTGATTTTAATTAACTGGCGGCTGGGATCCACATGTTAGTCTCTCGGTTTTTAAAATATGTTTCAAAACCAAGAATAGTGAGTGGTCCCACATGTCAGCAACACATAATCTAAAAATGTTTTAAATTTGGTTTCTATTAACTTTTCTAACGGTCCCACTTGTCATAGACTCAATACTTTTTAAGCTTTGTTAATTAGCGCTAAACATCTCCTAATCACCTGGGCCCACTAGTAGACAGAGGGAAGAGTAGCAGAGCTACGCGTATGGCCGAGTGCCATGGCGAGCTCGTCGGCGGCGAACGGCGTGGCAACTCAGCTCAGGAATGGGCAAAATGGCTTCCTTTCTCAATGGCGATTACACTGGGTGGTGGTGGAGGCTGAAGAGATGGACAGAGGCGGTGCTACGCCAGTGAGGAGCGACTGCCTGCCTCGGGTCCGAAATGACTTTCTTGTATGGAGCAAATCAGCGGTGAAAGATGGTGCACATAGGCTTTAGGAGGTATCTACAGTGTTACAGGAAGCGGCATGGGGACCAATGGTCACCAGAGCGGCGGCGACAACGCTTCCCGTGGCAGCGCCATGGGTGGCCATGGTGAAGTCTATGCTATATTAGCTAATGGTCCAATCTAATGCGCGCAAAAGCTCTAGAGGACTACTAGAAGCTCACTAAGGTCCTTGATGGCGTCGGGGAATGGCCGAAGAAGTGTGTCAATGTTGAATAGCAATGGTGCAGAGGAGGCTCACGGTGATAGCTCACCACACCGACGGAGGTGCTACAAGGAGCATCGCATTAGTTCACTGACATCCTAGGGATGGTGTAGATGCAAGGAATTGGACGGGGACTCATCAAACTTCGAGGAAGAATGAAAATGGTGGTGGCGGCCATGAGAGAGAAGGATGACGGCGAAGCTCCGGTTCTTTGTGATTCTGCCTATGTTGAGTGAGGAAAATAGATGAAGGTGTGTCGAAACACATGCTGATGCACTCGAGAGGGGTTCAAACCTTCTGGAGTGGCGGGAATGCAGCGGCTCAGATCGGATACAAACCGGAGTCGAGGACGAAGGAGAACACGATCAAGCTACGGGACTCAGTGTTGCATTGAGCAAAGGAGAGGGATGAGTGAGGCAAAAGGATCAAAATGACGTGAACGTCGTGGGTGAGGAAGCTCACCAGAGCGGCGGAGGCACACTCACCGGCGTAGAGAATGATGCTCTCGTTCCTAGCGAAGCAAAGCACGAGATGCTCTAATTTTGTGCGAGAAGCGAGAATGATGAGCTGAGGATCTCATGATGCGGTGAGGAGCTTATATGCAGTAGTGAATGGTGCGAGAGAAGCGACGAGAAAATGGTACGACGTGCGGGTTTCTCGCGCCGAGCTTTGGTCTCGTCGTCCACGCGGGATAACGACGCATCGACGGGGCATCTAGCATGGGCAAGGGCTGGTGGAGATGACAGGGGTAGTTGGGGTACGAAACTGTGGGCGCTAGTCGCGTTCCATGGGCGAGCGGTGGAGCAGGTGAGGGCGCGCTGGCGCGTGCAGGCGCGAGGTGGAAGGCACCACCCGACGAGCGGGCTTGACGTGTCAGTGAGTGCTGGTGTGGGCTAGAGCAGGCGCATAGAAAGGGGTTGGCTTGGATTCGGCCCAATGGGCGAGCGGGAAATTCAAATGGAATTCGGAATTTCCAGAAAAGGCTGAGACATTTGCTAAATTTTTAAACCTATCAAACAGGCTCCAAAATTTGTAAAAATATTTGTGGAGACTTATAACACTGTGTAGTTTCGTGTGTAATTTTTTTAGGTTTTCAGCTATTTTGTGATTTTCTCGAAAATTCTTACAAGTTGTTGTTTGCATGTAATTTTACTATTTGATTTATACAAAAGTTCACAAATCATGCTAAAATAGTTTTCCACCCAAAAACATGCTCAAAATCATTCTCCCACTTATTTTCATTATACTTTCCTAAAATTGAGATTTTTTGGATGTTACAGTAACGCACCTTGCACCTTACAGGTGAGCCCTATCAGTCAAGACTCGCAAGACACAGGGGTACATTGGCCATTATTGGGGCTTTCTAACCGTGGAAACAAATGATGGTGATGGCAGTGGCACAAACAGGCACGTTCAGCTAAATGTGATGGCATGGAAGGGAGAGGTCGTTTTGTAGTGGTAGATCAAGGATCTGAAAACTTTGCAGTGGTATATAAAAAAAAATTCCCATAAACTTTGGAGTCTGTTTGATAGGTTTAAAAATTAGCCTAGTAACATTGCAAATATAAATCTCAACAAATGGCGTGATGGCTGGAGCGTTGTGCATTTGTAGACTGGGTAGATCGTTGTGTTAAGTTTTTTTTTTCTGGTTGCATGCCACTATGTACAAGCGCGTGCTTAAGTTTAGACAGGGGCGGAGCTACAGGGTATGCCGGGTGGGCCACGGCATACCCTGGGCCCAGCCGAACAATCCCTCAATCACACATTCACACGGAGGAAGATAAACAGTAGATGTAGATCGAACGGACTCACCAGTTGGCGACTCACCAGTTGGCGACTCGACGGCTTCGGCACGGAGGCGCGGGTCGGCGCGAGGCGAGGGGTCGCGCGAGGCGGAGGGGAGGCGCGCGCCGGGGCGGGGAGGCGAAGTCGGAGGGGGGCCAGGGGAGGCGAAGCCGGAGGGGGGCCGGGGGAGGCGAAGCCGGAGGGGGGCCGCCGGCCGCCCAGGGGAGCCGCAGGGCCGCCAGGCGCCAGCGCCGAGGGAGGCGAATCGCGGGCGAGGGGAACAAGGCCGAAGTCTTTGCTGATCGCTGCGCTGCATGTGCTAGACTCTAGTATTTAATAAGGTTTGAACTTTAATAAAGTTTGTACTTTGTTAGTTTATTTAGTAGTATACTAGTACAGTAGCTATTAGCCAGATGATATTATTGACGTTTTTTTGGAAATGTTCAGTTATGAAGAGAAGCGGAGACATTGCATCTCTTTTTCAGAAACATGCAGCCAAGAAGGCGATGGCTGCTTCAAATCCTGTCCCATCTTCGGTTGAAAATGTGACGGAAAAGCAAACTCAAGAGCAAGAGAGAGTAATTGATGAAATTGAGAATCCTACGCCCCCGCCCCCGCCACCGTCATCGCCGCCGATTTATGACATCAATCGCCTTCCGCATGATCCAGGTGAAAGGCAGCCCATTGAAAGTTATTTTGTTAATGATCAAGATGCAATTCGAAGAGCATATATTATTAAAGGCCCATTTCAACCTTATACACATGATTTTCCAAAAAGAAAGATTGGAAATAGAGATCGTCAATTCAATTTTGTATGGTTTCATAAACATGAGGAGTGGCTTGAATATAGTATCAAAAAGGATTCTGTGTTTTGCTTTATATGCTACTTGTTTAAGAAGGGTACAGGTCGATAAATTCTTGTTGGTGGTGGAGAAATTGGAATATAGGAGAGAAAGCACTTCTCAAACATCGGGTTCTAAAGCACATAATGCACTCAAGAGAGATACATTGGCTTTAAGAATCCCAAGGTAGCAATTGATTATCACATTGAGAAGTGGGTGATGAGGATCTTCGTCTTTACAAGAAAAGGTTGACTTATTCACTTAGATGTATCAAGTTTCTTTTGCATCAAGGATTGGCATTCCGTGGACATGATGAAAGTGAAGAGTCTAGCAACAAAAGGAACTTCCTTGAACTTTTGAAGTTTCTTGCAGAAAACAGTGAAGAAGTGAGCAAGTATGTTTTGAACAATGCTCCGGTAATTGCACCTTAACTAGCCCAATGATACAAAAGCAAATTATTCCTTTGTTGTGCCATAGAAACTAGAAAGAAAATAATTGAAGAACTTGGTGATGAGCCCTATGCAATTTTAGTGATGAGTCTAGTGACATATCACATAAAGAACAACTAGCTCTTTGCTTGCGTTATGTTGATAAATTGGGAAGGCCATGTGAGCACTTTATTGGAGTTGTTCATGTAGATGATACTACCTCTTTATCACTTAAAAATGCAATTGAAGCTTTACTTGTTAGTCATGGCTTGACTATGGCTCAAATCCGTGGTCAAGGTTATGATGGGGCTAGCAACATGAAAGGAGATATTAAAGGGCTGAAAACATTGATCATGCAAGAGTCACCTTTCGCCTATTATATCCATTGTTTTTCACATCAACCCCCAACTAGTTCTTGTTGCTGTTGCTAAGGGCAATACTGATTGTGTGAGTTTTTTTGATCAAGTATCTCTCCTGTTGAATATTATTGGAGTTTCTTGTAAGCGTCATGGCATGCTTCGAAATGCTCGGCTTGAGAATATCAAAAAAGCACTTGATTGTGGTGAACTTGAATCTGGGAGTGGATTAAATCAAGAGATGGGTTTGCCTAGGCACAGTGAGACTCGGTGGGGCTCTCATTACAAAACTGTATGCAATATCATTATTATGTATTCCACAATCCATGATGTACTCATAGATCTTGGTGATGATACTGCACATAAGGCCGATTGGACAAAAATACATTTTGTGCTTGGAGCATTTGAGACCTTTGAGTTTGTTTTCTTTGCACACTTAATGTTTGTTATTCTTGGATACACAAATGAATTATCCGAGTGTTTGCAAAGAAGGGAGCAAGATATTCTTAATGCAATCTCACTTGTTAATGTGGCAAAGAACAGAATGCAACAATTGAGGTCTGATGGTTGGGATAAGTTCCTTGATAGGGTCACTTCATTTTGTGATAAACATGGTATTGAAGTTCCTACTATGGACGGTGATTATGTGCCTTATGGGAAATCGGCAAAGGTGCGCTCGTGCTCGAAACCAAACAAATGATGATCACTTGAAGAGAAGTATATATTGGTGTCATTGATCAAATTAGCCAAGAGTTTGATAATCGGTTTGATGAGATTAATATGGAGTTGCTCTCTTGTATGTCACCTTCAATCCTTCCAACTCATTTGCTTCTTTCGATGCACGAAGGTACGTAGACTAGTGAGTTCTATCCTAAAGAATTCTCGAGCAATTATTTGCTAAAACTTGAATTGCAACTTGGTAATTATATTGATGACATGAGACAAGTTGATAGTTTCAAAGATCTAGACAATCTTGTTGATCTCTCGTTAAGCTTGTTGAAACAAAGAGACATAAAGTGTATGATATGGTTTACATGCTTCTCAAATTGGTTTTGCTTCTACCAAGTGGCAACAAACAAGTGTTGAAAGGGTATTTTCTGCAATGGTTTTAGTGAAAACAAAGTTAAGAAATAAGATGGGTGATAGTCTTTTGGATGATTGTCTAGTCACATTCATTGAGCGGGATATTTTCTTTGAAGTGGATGAAGATGATATAATTGAGACTTTCATGTCTTTTAGAAAGCGTAGGCTAAAAAAGTCAGACAAGTAGTATTGTAAGTCTCTTTTATGTATATTTAAGACTATTAGTATGGTGTTTGAACTATTTATATTGTAATTTGTGCAAGTTTCTAACTTAATCATTGATTTTAAGACTTATCATATTATTTAGTGCCTGTATACCGAATCACGGTGCAAATTTTATAATTATTTACCGAATTGGCAAATGGTTTTATCGAATTGCATATGAAAATTTTGGTGTGGCATACCTTTTGGTAAAATCCTGGATCCGCCACTGAGTTTAGATCATTTGTTTGGCTGCTGATGAGCAGTGGCGTACTGCACAAACCTATGGGTACAAACTCTTTTGTTTTAATGGGAAATACTAGATCACGAGACGCGCAAGAAGCAATGGTCAAATTTAATCATACAGCATGTAGAACAACAGTGTTAAGAGAAAGTAGAATACCAGTTGATTGCATTCGGTGCCTCACAAGGGCAATACCGACTAATGAAACTGCAAACATGACACGTGTAATGACCTCATTTCTGATATTTTTGAACTCTTCACAACTGTCTAGGATGTGCAGTTGGAAAGCAAAAAATAGCATCACAAGTAGGCTTATGTTTACAAAAAGAAGCAAACCTTTATTACAACAGCTATGATAATTAACAGCCAGTTTAGACATGGGCACGGGCACGGGCATCTAACCCCAAATATAATATATTACAACACAAAAGTACTTTTGAACCACAGACACGCCTGTGCATGATTAAGATCTAGTACCAGTAGTTGTCACCGTCTAGTGGCTCTTCTTGATCACTTGTTTCTTCCCAAGTTCTTCTGTTGATGATTAGCAAAAATGAGCACCACAGTACTCAGCAAGTTGTGTGGGAAATCCTATTTAACTACTTGACGGGATAGACAAATGATTGGAATGGTTTTACCATAATGGGTGTATGTGAATGCATTACTTTGAGTTGAAAGTAGTTTAGTATTTAAAGAGTAAAACAATAATAAATATAACAATAAGTGGTTGTGTCTTTCTCCTGTTTCCGGACGTGATCCACTTCCTGACAACGTTCATCGACCCACCTTTTCTAGTTGGGACGCAGCACAGCGTGTTGGGCACGGGTCTTTGAGAAGTCTTTTGCAGAACCAGTCATCCGGCCAGTATACTGGTGAGATTCTCTCCAGAGCTATGAAAGAAGTAGTATCTCAATGCAGCATGTCACATGGCTCTGTTGATGAGCGGTGGCAACATAGAACTGACATTCAGGGCATTTCATCTCCTTCTCAAGTTTTTTTTTTTAGAAATAGAAATACAACTCCCGGCTTTTGCACCAACTAAAGATGCACACAGCCATAATAGGCACCCAAATTCGCCTCGAAGAGGACTTAAACCTAGATGGTGGGGATGTACATCCACACCTTCCCACCAACTGAGCTAGTGTCAGTTCCTTCTCAAGTATCTATGCCACTTATGCACAAAGCTGAGAAAAAAAATATGAAATTGGTATTGTGTCAGATGAGGAAGAGGCAAAACAAAGACAACTGAAAGCTATTCTCAATAAGTAAACCCCCCAAAATTTTGAAAAACTTTTCGAGCAGGTCAAAGATTTGAATACTGATAACATAGTTACACTTACTGGTGTCATTTCTCAGATATTTGATAAAGCCTTGATGGAACCCACTTTTTGTGAGATGTATGCTAGTTTCTGTTTTTCTTTGGCTGGTGAACTCCAAATTTTGTCAAGGATGAGGAGAAAATCACCTTTAAGAGACTACTTTTGAACAAATGCCAAGAAAAATTTGAAAGGGGGGAAAGAGAGCAAGCTGAAGCTGACAGAACAGAAGAGGAGGGCGGGATGAAACAATCTGAAGGGGAGAGAGAAGAGAAACGGCTCCGAGCACGGAGGCGCATGCTAGGAAATATCCGTTTAATTGGGGAATTGTACAAAAAGTAAAGAAATTACTGGGTGAGTATCAACACCCAGATGAGGAAGATCTAGAGGCATTATGCAAATTGATGAGCACAATAGGGGACAGGGGCGGAGCTGGGCCTCGGGCCTCTCGGACCATGGCCCGAGGCCCAGCCAAAAAATGCTAGCTAAATGGAAAAATTTTACTGTATAAATCTGATATGTGGGTTAACATATGCTGGGCCGGCCCGAGGCGTGGGCCGGCGCTGGCTACGCCCCTGATAGGGGAGATGATAGATCATTCCAGAGCAAAGGTGCATATGGATTATTATTTTGGTATTATACAGAAGCTGTCTGCAAATTCAAAGTTATCATCCCTATAAGATTTATGCTGGAAGATGTGATTGACCTTAGAAAAAACAAGTGGAGACAGAGAATGAAAGTTGAAGGGCCAAAGAAGACAGAGAATGAAAGTTGAAGGGGCAAAGAAGATTGAGGAGGTTCGCAAGGACGCCGTTAAACAGAAAATGGGCCAATCGGCTAGGTTGGGTTCTTCTCCTAGCTACAACTCATCTGTTACCTGCATTAGCTCGGCATTAAGACGAGGGCCTCCACCAGATTATGGCGTTCGTGGATCTTCTGCTTTTGCTTCTCGTGGATCCTCTCAAGCTCGTGGATATGGATCCCAGAATGTTAATCTGCATACTAGATATCAGGCTTCAAATAGAGCCTTGCCAATGACACTCCAGCAAAGGCGTGCTGATAAATATATTCGCCTTGGTCCTCAAGGTGACTTGGGAAGAGAAATGTCGCTTTGTGGGAATGTACCCGTTTCAAATGTCATTTTGCCAGAAGTTCCTTTGAACAGTCATCATGGACAAACATCACAAAACTCAACACAAAGTTCATTTACAGGAGCAGCTAGTAATCGAACAAACTTCCAAGCCAGTACAGATACTCCTAAAAATCGGTCATGGGGAACTGCAGATCATGCTTTACCTATACCAGTGACTGCTGTAAATCCTGTTGGCCAAATGCATATACCTTCCACAGTCAGTAAGGATATGTGTTATGAACCAAGAACATTCCCTGAAGTGGTTCTTCAAGAAAAATCAATATTAACCATAAAAGAATTCTACAGGCAAGTTTTCATTGTCATGCTTTTTTATATGCTGTAGAATGCTATAATCCTATTCCCTGCTCTTTTTATTATGAAAACTATGCTGACGAGCACCTGTCTATTCTTAGCACCCAAGATTGGCACTCCTAGTTTTTTATCGTTTCATTGTATATAAAATCTGGTTAATCTGCTAAATGTTTTTACTCGCCAACATCAGTTGTGAAGGCATTGCAACAGTATATAGATGAAATCCATGCAGCTATTGACTTTTTTACATGGTATCCAACAATGTTTTGGTTATATTTTTACATAGGTTTTTTTGGTATTATTATTAAGACCTTTGATAACTGTGTCCTTCCATTGGGTAAACAATTTCATCTGCTTGTACAATTTTTCATAAAAAAGCTCAGGTTTGCTTTTGCGTTTCCCATTCGCCGATGATTTTTTTCTAGCCATGAATTGTTTCTTTTATAGCATATGTTCCTACAGAGGTAATTGCATTATGTATGTACCATTATTTTCGGTAGTCAGAACAACCTTCTGTATACTGAAACTCAAAATCTAAAATTTGACTAGAACTCTAGAAGTCATTTTCTGATGTCCAACAATAAAACAATATGAATGTTACTGTCGACTAACAATGATTGCTTGAATGCTTTCCCCCCTTTTTTCAAATTTACATGAATACTTCTGGTGTAGCTGATTGGGTAAGGGTGCCATACCTAAAGTCTCACATGTTTTACTATTTGGTGCCCCCCCCCTCCACAACCCCACACGCACACACAGTGCTAACCTAAGGATGAGAAGGAGGTCGCTCTGTTCATGAAAGACCTTTTGGCTCTAATACCATATTGAGTTACATGCACCAACCAGTTCACCCAAAAGCTTAAGCTGATGAGGAAAGGTGGACAATTCACTTATACTTCAATACTGGGTGTTGGGATTGAATCTCTCTTCTTCTCTCTCTTGTACACACACGCAAGATGTCATACGAAGGAAGAAAATACACACTTGTGGGTTATATTTTTCTCTATATTCTCATATTCAAAACTAGTTACAATGCTTTTATAGTTACAATATGACATGTAACCTCTCCACTAACACATTTAAGTAACCCACTACCTCCACTACATGCACTAGTTCCACTACATACACTAGATAATGACCCGCTAATCCACTAATGCAAAACAATCAAGATTATATCTAATAATTTCCCCCCTAATCTTAACATGCTGACTCACCGTTGCGGATCGCCCGCAACCTCTTGCCACGCACCGCGGCATCTTAATCTTGTGGACGACGTCTTTCCAACGCCGATATCCACCTTGTAACGGCCTTACACCACTACCTCCTCGCAGCGGCATCACACCGCTACTACTCGGCTTCACACCGAGGTGTACTTGTCGGCTTCACACCGAAGCCTCTAGCAACGATGACTTCACACCACCGTCTTCAGCTTCACACCGAATCCTCACAACGGTTTCACACCGCTGTTGCGCTCAGTGTCGTGTGCCGCGCTGCGCCGCGCCACCAATGTGCATGCTTCCGCGTGCCGACCGCACGCCATTACCGTCGGCATCACACCGACTTTATCAACGATGGCCTCAACCACCGCCATCGACCGCATCGTGTTCGCCGCCACGCCACACGTAGCGACCTTTCTATTCTTTCCACACGCAGCGGCTTTCTTCTAGCGGCATCACACCGCTATCATTTCCGGTCTCACACCGACTTCTCCTGGCAGCCTCACACCGCCTTTCATGCACGTCTACTGGCGACCACACATCGTCGATGTACACAACTTCAAGAGTGAGCGAGACACCGTTGTGGCCTCACGCCACCAATAGATCCCTCCTCTGCGTCATGCCGCCTCCACGCGGCTCTTGCGCATAGCCACCTCCTCATGGCCTTGCACAACACCATCGGCATCGCGCCGACTATCTTCTCATAGCGACCTCGCAAGGCCACCTCCACCAACGCGGCCTCCCACCACCGTTCGTGGTCTTCACCGCATCAACGCAGCACCTTGACGCCGCCGCGGCCTCTCGCCGCAAGCCTCGACGTCGTCATGTTGTTGGTGTCCCCTACATGTGCCAGCACCCCTGCGTGACGCTGCACCACAAGCTGGCCCTCACACGTGCACACCCGTGTACGCTCGCTCGCCTGCGCACACCACGTCGCTACGCACCTCATGCGTGTTCCCGTGCCTGTGCACAACTGGGCCGCACTCTCGGCCGCGTCATGCGCACGTGCCTTCTCCTGGTTGCCTGCGCACTCCAACGCTTGGCCGCTGTGCGCCTCACGCGTCTGGCCGCCGCCCGCACGCATCGCTTGGGAGCCCGGCTAGCAGCCACGCCGCCCTGTCCTTGCATGCATGGCCTGCACGCCCACATGCCCGAGCCGCACCGTGTTGGCTGCGCTGTGCGTGTGCTGTCCTGGCTTTGGCCGCGGCCACTGCGTCGCCATCACGTCGACCGACGAGTCATCGTCAAACAGCTTCTCCTCGAACCTGGCTCTGATACCAATTGTTGGGATTGAATCTCTCAACTCCCATCTCTCTTCTTCTCTCTCTTGTACACACACGCAAGATGTCATATGAAGGAAGAAAATACACACTTATGGGCTACATTTTTCTCTATATTCTCATATTCAAAACTAGTTACAATGCTTTTATAGCTACAATATGACATGTAACCTCCCCACTAACACATTCAAATAACCCACTACCTCCACTACATGCACTAGTTCCACTACATGCACTAGATAATGACCCGTTAATCCACTAATACAAAATACTAATGCAAAACAATCAAGATTATATCTAATACTGGGGAGCATGCTGGAGTCCATAAGAGTGGAGTGGGGCGACTCCGCCGTGGACGAGATCCGCGCAAAATCCAACCTGCATTGGGATTGGGGGAACTTAAGACGGCCCGGCGTGCGCGTCTGATCAGGACAGGGACGCAGAATGGGTAGATTGGTAGCGTTTTCTAATGCCAGGTTGCTGGATATCCTGACCTTAGAAAGAAAGGTTGCAAGAAATTTTGCTGGTCCTTGTTAGCTGTTACTATAGGTGCACTTTTGTTAATATTTTTTTGGGCCTTGGCCATTTAAGAGCTTATGTTGCCTTGAAATCCTGCTTTATCTTGTACTCAATTGATTTGTGTCGTGCGTTGAGTTCAACTTTCAAAGGTGCAGTCGTCCTTGTGGCACGGCCCGCACAATCCTTGTCTGGCTGAATTGAAGACGGTGTTACTGTTACATTGCTTCCTGCCTAGCTCCACTCTTGATCTGACAGCAAACTGATGCCGCTTCCCTCCCCAGGTTTGCTTCCAGGCTTCAAGTAACTTCACGATCTCATCACTATTGAGGGCTTGTTTGGGAGTCCAAATCCCCCCCGGGATCCCGGCCTATTCCCCTGGATAGAAACCCACATGGAAATAATCCCTGGCTCAGATAAAAGGCATGTTTGGAAGACCTCGAGACAGGGATTTCCCGGCTCTATCCGCGTTGTTTCCACGGGGAAAAATCCCTCGTCTTCGCACGTCTGGAAAAATCTCCCGTGGCGTTGCTTCCTCTCGCAACAGCCTCTACCGTCGTTCACTCTCACGCGACCACCTCCGCCTCGCTCGCTCGCGACCTCCTGCGGCGCGCGCTTCCTCCTCTAGTCCTCCTACTCCTTCAGCATGCGTCACCCGGAGAGAGCACATAGCAGAAGAAACGAGCCGGTTGCAGCTGGGCGGCGGTGCACAGCGGCCGGGGTGGGGGAAGAAACGGGCCGGCGGCGCCTAGATGGGACGGAGGAAGAGTTCATAAGCTTCAACCCCCCAGGATAACTTTTCCCCATCAAATCCTCCTCTTCTTCCAGGTGATTCAAGTCTTCCCCTCTGCAGGTATGAGCTTGATCCGTCTCTCCACGGATTTCTCTCTGGATTTCTCTTTGTATTGCCATCGTGCTACGCCGATTTGGGCGGATCTGGGTAGGAATCCATTGTGCTAGAGGAGGGGGCGATTTCTTGATTTGATTATGCTAGTTTCCGTTGTGCAATTCGATTTCTTGATTTGCGCTAGAGGAGGGGAAATGGAAAGGGTAGAGCACTCAATGGTCCCATGCGCCCACATCAACACCTTCAGATGCAGAAAGGGATGAGCTGCCCTTTTCAAGCCATTACCAGGGCTCTTAAGTAATTGCTACATGGTTTGTTAAGATGTCTTTGTTTGAATTATTATGTCAATAGATTATTTTTTGAATGAAATTATAGATTATTTTTTGAATGAAATTATGTCAACAGATTATATCACATTAATTTTTTCAAAAGATAAATATGATGATATGCTATGGAGTCTGTCAGTTTTCTGATGCATCTTTGTAGTTTATGCCATTACACAGTAATGCATCTTTCTAAATCATGCTATTACACAGAGTGATGCATCTTTCAAATTAAGGCTATTAAACAGAGGTGTGCTGTGTGCTCTGGCCAATATGCAGTTACTCTGAATGCAAGGTGGACAGTTTGAGCATTTCTTTGCACTCATTAGGCATATGATTTTTCGATATAATTAACATGGACAAGATATTGTTAGTTATTTCTCATTACTCAATAAAATTTGTTGACTTTTTATTCTTGGATGGGATGCTCTGTGACATGAAAGTAGTTTTGCTCGAAAGGAAAAAAGCTGATAATTGTTGGTACATTCAGCCAAATTCCTAATTACTATCGGTTTTGAGGAATCAAACGCTTCTATCGCACCGTGTAGAACCTGGAGACCATATACTTTTTCCATTGTGTTTTTGTAAGTTTGCAGGAAGGATATTTGATTTTAGTTGATGAGCATCTTTAATCAGTTCAAGTAAGGGACTCGCAGGAAACGGGACAGATACAGGACAGGCTGATTATAATGCTGTCTCATTCTCATATGGCAGCTCAGCTGGTTCAAACAATCCAAATAATTCGAGCTCATATTTTCTCCCATCTTTTCCTGTGCCAGAAAGCTTGTTGAATAAGCTGGTAAATATACGAAGTCTGATTGTTCGCTTTCAACTTTTTTTTAATCTGTGTCAGAATTTATTTCTTTATGCATTTTTATTAATCTTCTCCGGTTGATCCAGCAATAATTGTCTAAGGTGCATATGTTATTTCAGATGGTTGGAGCAGAGATGAAGTTCCTACTAGTGATGCACATTGTTTCCTTACAATGTATCTTGACGTAAGGAATAGGCAGGTGGGATTAGAATGATGTAAATGCTACATATAACCCAAAAAAAAGTGCCGAAACGGGATGGTTGTTCTTATGCTATACCAGCTCTATGTTAATTCATTTGTGCTGAGATCATATTCTTGTGCTTTTGTCTGTGTCGGACCATTATCGAGACAATTTTTCCCACAATTTTAACTTGCGCCTCCTTCCGAGAAGGTGCATCGATAATTGCAAGAAGCGCTTTATTTGTCGGTGAGCACGGGGACGACAGAGATCGTGTTAAGGGTGAAGCAGGGAAGTAATCCAACATTTGGATTCTTAATGCCTGACCATCATCTCCACACCTACTTTCGGTCTCTTGTTGATCATCCTCAGCTGTTGAAAGATGGTGCAGATGCTGGTGACACCAATAAAGGCTACAAAACTGTTTGTTAATAGTGAGAGTGAGAGTGAGCATGCTGCCTCATCAGACGGTGCTTTATCATTGCTTGGGGTCGTCTATGAGTCTGGAGATGAGGATGAAGGCATGCCTCCAGCTAGTTCAAAAAACATTGATCCTGGAAATGTCATGGTTCCGCATGAGCAAGGCCATGAAGGCAATAAAGAAATAGGGAAAGGTCCGACAATAGCAGCAGTAGCTGCCACTGCAGTTAAAGATAAACCTATTTTCACCAAGAAGAATCCAATGTTCACTGCAATCTAGGTGTAGTTGTTATGACGTATTTCATATATGTGACATGTAGCTGAGACTTGTGTTTTTTGCTGATAGCTCAAGTACACTATAGCAATTGTTTCTGAATTTTATGATTTTTTTTGAAATTTTTGAAATTTTTTTATAGCCGGGATTTTTATCCCTGTTGTTCCCAAACGGCAACAGAGATTTTATTCCCGAGCGGGAAAATTTCCCTCTGAGTTTGAGGGGGATTCTATACGCCCTCAAAATCCCTGTAAGGGATTTTGTCACCTGGGTTTTCTACCCCTTACTTCCAAACAAGCCCTGAACCGAGTTTAGTAGCCCGAGGTGGCATCTGTCGCAAAAACAGACGGAAGCATGTGTGTCGAGCATGTAAGCAATTGCGCAGGTCATGGCTCCAACAGAATTTGTCACAGCCATGACGGCACACAAGTAACTCGGTCTGTGTAGTTTTCTATGCAGTCTGTCCCAAGTTAGAAAAAAGGATGAGAGTCGTGTTAGTCCTGACGAGCCAACGTAAAAATCAAGCCATCTTTTCATGGAATAAAACCCAAATTTGATATTTCGTTGGGGCGTAACCTCTCAGCAACGCGCCATATCGGAACCCGGATATGATGATAAATGAGCAAGGGCCGGGACGTCACTTCCTTAGTGACGCGCTACGTCGTCGCCTGGATGTAGTGGAAAATGTGCAAGGGTCTTCGCACTTTGCTCGACGAGTGCGAGGGCAAGGAAGCTAGCCAAAAAGAGTGGGATCCGTCTGGGTAGTTAGAATGTAGGATCCTTAATAGGTAAGTTAAGAGAGTTAGTTGATACGGCGATTAAGAGACGTGTAAATATCTTGTGCGTTCAAAAGACTAAATGGATGGGTCAGAAGGCGAAGGAAGTGGAGCATACTGACTATAAGTTGTGGTATACCGGAACAGAACGAAACAGGAATGGAGTGGACATCTTAATTGATAAACGCCTCAAGAGCGGAGTTGTTAACGTGAAGAGACAGGGGATAGGATTATCTTAGTCAAGCTAATATTTGACGACTTAGTTTTGAATGTTGTTAGCGCTAGGTCTAGATGAGGCCGTTAAGAGACAATTTTGAGAAGATCTAGATGATATGGTTAAAAGTGTGCCTAATAGTGAGAAGTTTTTCTTATAAGACGATTTCAATGGTCATATCGGTACAACTAGCGGAGGGATTTAAAGGGTGCATGAGGGCTTTGGTTATGGTGATAAGAACCAAGAGGGAGAAGATATCTTAAATTTTGTCGTAACCTATGATCTCATGATAGCTAACACCTTTTTTGAAAGAGAGTTTCTCATCTAATTACTTTTAGTAGTAGTCAGCATTCTAACCGAATCAATTTTATTCTTATTAGGAGGGAGGACAAACAAACGCATAGACTGTATGGTTAGTAGCCCGTGCTGGCATCTGTCGCAAAAACAGACGGAAGCGTGTATGTCGAGCATGTAAGCAATTATGCAGGTCATGGCTCCAACAGAATTTGTCACAGCCATGACGGCACACAAGTAAATCGCAGCATAAACCACCCTATAGCCTATTGGAGCCCAATATCAGGTAAAGAATAAGAATGAGTATTGCAGGAACGTAGGTTTTTGATTGCCTGACTTGTCATAGCAACCTAATATTACAACAGAATGACAAGTAGCCTAGAAAGACATGACACAGTTACAACATGACCTTTTAGTAACTGCGAAACTCAAATATAAGATAAAAAAAAAAGGATGTGTACCTACGCTAAACAAACCACAAGCATCAAATCAGAACGCAGGCGGGAGGGAGAAGAAAGAGATGGGAGGTCGGCGAGGGGTCAGGTGGGTACCGGTGATATATTACATTTCAGAAGCCACGGCTACACCAACTGAACAAAGGGATGAACTACGGCGCGCACAGATGAGCAGCTCACAAAGTGCTATGCAACGAAGAATGAGATGACTCTGCCCTGTACCTTTTTGCATCTCCAGTATCCACAGTTATTATGGCTTGTGAAGTTTGAAGCCAAACACCCTGGGGGCGTATTGCTGCGAAGGCTTCTGGGGCTTTAAGTGCGGGTACGTCATCAGAAACAAGTGAGGAAATGTTGTTCCAAAGTAAGCTCCATCAATGTCTACACAAGAGTCAAGAGAAGTGCAGAGCTCAACAAGCCTTTTTTTAAGAACAAGAAACATAGTTCCCCTAACATGTCAAAGGGGGGAAACGCTTTCTTTTCTGTCAGCTGAAAAGTCATTCTCCAAGTATCATGTATCATATTGTTCACAGTGTTTTGTCGCATCCAGTGATCCAGACAAAATGTTTGCATAATGTTTTGACCATTTTTGGGGTGCGGTTAGTTCCACGAAAAGGAAAACAAGGCAAGGCATATCAAGAGTAACTGCATGAAAGAGATGCTGAATCTTGAAGGTTCTCTTCCTAAGAATTTGGCTATGTTAATGTTTCATGCTGTATAGGATTTGCTTCCATGAAGTGAATGATTCTGTGGGGTGTCATTTTAGTGTAACGTATAGATTAAACATTCTAACAACTGAAGAAAGTGCTGCGAGGACAAAGCTACAAGATGACAGTAAACAAAGTGTAATCAGGCAACTCAAATGTTTGTGTGAGCATGCCAGCAACTTCCCTTATCAATTTATCTATTGACAGGACGATCAGATTTTGGTAGGCATTTTCAGCAATCAATAAGAGTTAGAAGGCATATGTAATATTGGAAATGAAAGGATACTGCTTTGATATTTAGATCTCGGATAGTATAGGTCTTCGCACTTAGGGCAGTAAATCTTCACATTACTAGAACGAGGAATGTCTGAATGGCCAACTGGAAGACATGGTTGGCCACTGCAATACACTCTAGGGCATCTGCCAAAGTCATAGTTCTTGTACGTATCCAACTGCACAAACATAAAATATGAAAAGTTACCAGTTAATTACAGTATTCCAACTTATCCATCCGAAAACAACTTTTCAGAACTGTAGATAGAGATGAAGAGCCTCACCATTGCAGCCAACCCTTTACTTGTAAGAATATACCGAACATGAATCAATCCATAAAGCATCTCAGCAGCTGATTCAATAAGTTCATTTTGCTCTTCTGTGAACATATCACCTGTGTATTTGCACAAAATCACATTGTAAAAGTGTTGCATCAACAAGAAAAAGTTGGTAGAAGAAAGGAAATCAATGTATGATAACAAAAGATCTCCCAGAACATAAAAAGAAATAGTATCAACTATTCCAAAGAGCAAGAGAAAATATTGTTCCAATATCCTGTCTTGCTTGTAATTTCTCATTTGATGAGCTTCATTGTGACTTGATGATGACTTCCTTTCATTCCTTAAGCTCTTGGTCCATTTTCTAGCACACCCAAAGCTTTAGTTTGGTAATGCTATCATGTGCTGTGTTGTGAAAAATGGTTATTGTGAAAAGGTCCTATACAAAAGTTGGGGGCTTTAGCAAAGATTCGTTACAGATGTTTGTGATGAGATAAGACGCTGTTTTTTTCGTTTTCAACTATAGCAGTTCCAGCACAATCTAAAAGGAAAAGAACAAAGGAATGAATCAAATAGCCCCTAAAACCAGAGCACGACTTCCCTCCAGAGCATCTCTGGGCCAGGCAAGTCAGATGCAACAAGGGGATCTGGAGCCAGCCCCATGGGAGGGAAACACGGGAGGCTTTCATTTTCTTTGCAACCTGGCTCAGTTGGTGCATGAATCTTATTGTGTAGGCTGCATCAGGGGTACATATGCATGCATGAGGGTGGGGTTTGTATCACTCGCTTCACATCCTAAGCCGCGGACAGTTCCTACTAGCCTCACTTCCCCAGCTTCCCCTCTTGTGAACTCCTCTCTTCCTCCCACTCCCTCCCATATCCTTACCGGAGGCAGAGGCTGCTGCTCCAATCTCTCTGGCCACAGTTGTGTCATTCATTATACTGCCTTGATTTATCCATGATTTCCTATTTATGAATGGTAGATCTGGATGCTTTCTTGTTCATTTGCTATTCATGAATGATACACAATAATGAGGTGACAAATTTGCTGTCGTATTCCATAATTGATTTACCTACTTGTTTTGCAATAATGAAGTGACAAATTTGCTGATGCACCATATTTGTGATGCTTTTCATGTATATTAGTCTTACATCTTCTTGCTACTTGTGTGATGCAGTTCTACCTCTTGATATGTGTTGCCAGATTCAGGTCTCATGCTGTCATGCAACCTACCAAACAAGTGCTCTTGCATCAGGGAAGTGCATCTCAGCTCGAGAAACCAACCAAACAACTTCACCACTCAGCCAACTCAACTCAAAACGGGCAACCAATCAACTTCCCGTTGCATTCACCCGGCCTGGCTGCCTCCTATGGGCCAGGCTAGGTCTATGCAGGCAATCAAACACACCCTAATTGCTGTGCTATAGCTGTTGACTGGCAAAACCAGCTAGACTGCTAGAGCCAGGACATGGTAAACAGGACAATTTCAATTTACTATTTACTAATCAAAGGAAGAAAGCACTGCCTGAATCCAGCTGTCTATATTTAAATTTTAAACATTATTCAGCTATCATAATCCTCCATTCTAGTTGAATATTTCTGTAACGCGTTTATCTCTGAATTGAAGTAACAAACAGAAAAAGAAGTGGGATACCATGTGATGATTCAACATCCAGTATCAGATCAAGAGCATAGTCATAATACGGAACTTGACCGCTTAGACCACAGAGATTGAAATCATCTTGTATGTACTCATCATCAACTTCACAGAAAAACTCATTGCCCCGCAAGCTACAGAACCATGAAATCCATGATGTATCTTCTCCATCAGAACCGCTCAAATCTGATTCTTCACTGTCAGTTTCTGATTCTCCTGTAAAGCGATCAGTACAAAAAAATTACAATCAAAACAGAAATAGCAAGAACAACCACCAGAATGTTACTTATAGCAAACTAAGCTAAAACCGGTAATTCCATTACACTAACCAAACAAAAACTTTGTAGGATCAAATGATTTTGATAAGGGCAATATTGCGGCATCCCTCAAACCAAATAGTGCCATAGATTTCAACTGTAAAAGGTTAATTAGATCAACTATTACTCTTTTGTTCTTCTTTACTGAATATGAGGCACCAAATTTCCAAATTTGGTCCCTTTTTCTGGCTAGCCTTAACCGATCAGATTCAGATGCCAAGGTCTCTAACTCAACAAACACCCAGATGCAGTGCAGATCTGGCTACCTCCTCAAGAGTATAATTGACAGCAGCAACCGGTGTTATTCTCCCTGTCTGAGGCAGCAGCAGCAACCGGTGTTATTCTCCCTGTCTGAGGCAGCAGCTGCAACCTATTCATTGGGTGAGGAAGTTATGAGATCTATATTTGGGTTCAGACTTCAGTCGCAAGAGAGGTCATGAATGATGAGGTGTGGGAGAATAGGATAGAGATTAAGATTAGATGACATGTAAAGCAAGCAAACTACCATATCTAGTTTTAGCAGTTCGTTACTCGTAATGTGGGTAAAGTAATATATCAAAGTTGTTGTATAAGAGGGATAGATTCATAGCTTGATTTCAGAGTTTCTCGTATTCAGCCCGTTTAACTGATCCGAGATAGAGCAAGAAGGCAAATGATTTTAACACTGAAGGTTGTCTGGGCAATCCCTTTTTTCCTTTTGGTTGTACTAATCTAACCTATAAGACTATAACTCCTACTGATTTTACATTGGTTTCTGTTGTGGTCGTTGGTTGAGTACAGGTCCGAGAACTGAGGGTAGGGCACTCGCCCTCATCTAACCACCGGCAGGACTCTTCCCTGTCGAGGTAGCGAGGCTCTAAGGCTTAGTTGAACTTTTGATTTCTCATTGTTTGATTGATAATGTATACATGCTATCCCTTTTATAGGGACAACCCGACTTGACGTCTAAGAAATAAACTATAAGGAAACCTATCAATCCAATCTAATCTTTTCAACTATTATAAATAACCTTCCTAATAGATAAGATCATATTCCTAACAATAACTAGATAGATAAGGAATTCCAAAATAATCTACCTAACCAGGTATTCTTTATCCTAGGAAACTCTACAGTAACTCAACATTGTTCGCATGGCGTTGCAGGACCCTCGGTACCGTTCACACACCTGCTGCGGTGCGTCGCGTCTTGCTCCACGACATTACACCCCTCGCGGCGAAGCAGCTCGTCCTCGAGCTGCGGTGGCGATCACAGTATCATTTCCTGCTTGGATGACTAACTATAAATAGATTGAATACAAGCAACCACATGCATACTGGTTGATGGGAGCTCCTGATGAATGCCCCTAACCACAAAAAAGTGCCTAAAACTGAAAACAAAATTCATCTAACAAGCAAATAAAGTAGGTTTGACAACATGTCACACCGAACGAGCACCCAATGCCCTTAAAATCAATGCAACTGTATTTTAATGATTATATTAAGATTACTACTAGCTATATCTATTACTGAGTACATAATTTGCATTACACTACTGGTAATCTCAACATTAGAATGTTTTCATGCCTGCTCACATCCCATGACCATCATGAATTGCAACTTTGCAAGTCTCGCCAATGGCATCATCATGCTCATCTGCTCCACAGAATCATAAACTAGAAATCTACATCAATCATCAATGTCTGCATCTGAGCTACCTCGCACGCAAACATAACAAAATAGATGAAAAAAGAGAAATTTAGCATATCCTACTACAGAACAGTACACAGAAGCTTGAAGAAAGGATGGCACGAAATAAGAGTGATCTAACAGTTGAACACACCATTGTTCGCGTGTTCACACGCAAATTGTAACCACATAAAATTCCCCCCTTTATCAGGCAGTCCACTTCACATCTAAAGCTACAAAACATAACCAGTTTCCAAAAAAGAACACAACTTCCCCACTCCGGTGGCAGAACACAGCTGACCTACGAACTTATCGCAACAGCAAACCACTAAAAGAGCAAAATAAGCAGCCAACAAAATAAAGAAAGCATGCCGCGGGACAGGGCTCACCATCAGAGAACTTGCCCTTGGACATGGCAGTGGATCCGCTGCCGGAGCGGGGCACCTCCGGCTGCTTCCCGGCGGCGATCCGGTCCCTCTCGAGGCCGCCCGCGAACCCCCACGACGTCGACGGAGACGACCTTTCCATCGCCTCGCCGATCCGCTCCCTCTCGCCGGCGCCCCCGGCCGCCGCCGAGACGCCTCGGTCTCTGTGCATCTCCTCCTCCTACTCCTTCCTCGTCCCCCTATCACGAGGCGAGGCGGCGGGGTTGGGAATATGGGGGCGGGGCCAGTTTTTGGAGGCGGCGGAGGTGGTGGGAGCCGGAGGTGGAGAGAGTTTTTTTTCCTTAAACATACGAAATAGCAAATTTAGTCTTCACCGTCGATCAAAACCAAACATAACATCACAGACTCGTCAATAGGCGACATGTGTTCTCGCCCGTGCCACGAGTGCACGGACGTCCTCGTCCCCTCCCCAGAGGAGGGGACTTCTGACACATGACTTCCGACAAGTGTCCTCGTCCACTCTCCAGGGTGGACTTTCGGCACATCTCTCTCGTTCGCGCTCCTCGGGAGGGGACTCATACTGCTAATTAATTATGATTAAATTGACTATGACTACATAATTATGACTAATAAATTATGATTAATTAATTACGACTAACTAACTGCTACTAATTAATTATGAATAATGAGTTATGACTAAATTAACTATGGCTAATTAACCACGACTAAATTTATTGTGACTAATTAATTACAACTAAATTAATTTTGATGAATTAATTATAACTAAATAATTACTGCTAATTAATTACAACTAATTAATTACACTGGTTAATTAATTAACCCCCACAGTGTAATTATTTAGTCGTAATTAATTAATCCCCATTATGAAATTATTTAGTCGTGTAATTAACCCCACCGCGCAATTAATTACACGGGTTTAATTAATTAATCCTCGTCCGCACCACGGTGGGGACTTCCCTAGTACTGCTAGTTAATTAATTAATTACACTAGTTTAATTATGACTAACAAGGATTGATTAAACCCTTGTAATTAATTAATTAACTGACAGTACGAGGAAAGTCCCCACCGTGGCAAGGACGGGGATTAATTAATCGGTGATGCAGAAGGATTAATTAATTTAACCCATGTAATTAATTACACGGTTGTGGTTAATTAATGATGACTAAATAATTACATGGTAGGTTAATTAATTAATCTATGTAATTAATTAGTCATAATTAATCAGTCGTATTTATTTAGTCATAACTATTTAGCCGTAATTAATTGGTCGTAATTATTTAGTTATAATTAATTAGTCATAATTAATTTGTCCTAATCAATTTAGTCGTAGTTAATTTAGTCATAACTAATTATTCATAATTAATTAGTCATAGTTAGTTAGTCGTTATTAATTGGTCATAATTAATTAGTCCTAATTATTTAGTCATAATCAATTTAATCATAATTAATTAGCAGTATGAGTCCCCACCCAAGGAGTACGGACAAGGAAGACACGTGTCAGAAGTCCCCTCCTCTGGGGAGGGGAAGAGGACATGTGTCGAAAGTCCCCTCCCCTGGAGAGTGGAGAGGGGACGAGAACACTTGTCGGAAGTCACGTGTCGGAAGTCCCCTCCCCTGGGACGGGACGAGGGCGTCCGTGCACCCCGTGGTACGAACAAGGACATGTGTTGCCTACTGGCCAGTCTGTGGTGCCATTGTTGGTTTTGATCTCCAAGGAGGCTAGATTTGCTATTTCACGTGCAAATAGTGTCATTTAAGCCAAAAACTCGTGGGGAGATCACGTGCACTGGTGTCGAGGTCTCGAGGCGGATGCGATGAGAGACTAGGGGGAGACAAAGAGAGGAGGGGAGGAAGAGTCCGGGGGCGGTTCTGTAATTCCACAAGGAGAAAATTAGCTCGATACCATTTAAAAAGGTCTAAATTCATAATATCATCTAATATGAGATGACACATGGGGCCGAAGCCATGTGTTACATACTCAATGTATGTTATTGACATCTTGGATGTATTTTTCAAGATTTTTTTAAAATAATACATTATTTTAATACAATTATAGAAATAAATACACATTTAATAAAATTACGAAATAAGCTTTTGTCACCAGTTGAATTGGCGACAGGGCGTGCGTGGCGGATGGTAGTGTGTCGCCAAACCAAATGGCGATGGGAGCTCTTTTTTTGCCAAAAAAAATTGAAAAAAATTTATAATTATTTATTTATTATAAAAATGTGGCTTAAAAATTTATAGGATTTTACGAAGTTATTTGGTAATATCTTGTAGTGCTTAAAGAAGCTAGAGTTTGTTGACTGCGTGAATAAACACCCCTTATAGGTTAATTGCACTCGCGCTATTTTTACTGAGTGTAGTGTTCACACGACCGATTATTTTCAAAAAGAGCATGGAATATTAAATAGAGAATAAATAGGGAATTAAATTTAAAAGATGAGATTTCAACTCTGGCAATAAAACTTTGTAATGTATGTGTGAATTACATGGCACGCAGGGTTTGGTTATGTGCATTTGTTTATCCCTCTACTTGTACGGTTGAACCGACAATATGCACGAATCATCAACCCGATCTACATGTAGGATACATATGTGCCTTTTGGAATCGAAAAAACTGATGGATCGGGAAGAAGTCAGTCTTGAGGGCCCATCAGTGTCTTTCCTTTGTCTCTTGCAGGCTTGTAGGCACAACCCGTCCCGAAGGCTACCCTGTACTGGGCTTCCAAGACCTCATCGAAATTATCCACCCATTTAGCAGGAGTATCGGGGACCATGGCTGCCTTTCCCTTGTCTGCCACTCGCTCGCCCCGGTCGTCCTCAACGAGCTGACTTTTGGTCTTCCACCACCACCCTGGTTCCTTAGAGACTATCGCTGCATTTGCCTTGTCTTCCCCGCTTTCGTCCAAGTGAGGTTTCCAGCAGGTGAAGTTCTAGGGCGGCACTACGCAGTTCAGCATGTACTCCTGCTGGATGAATGCCCTGATGTACTCATCTAGGTCCTCGATCCATTGGAAGAAACAACAACGCTCTAACGACTACCATTATGCATGAATAAAGTTAGCGATATATGAGATGCAGCGTGCAATGTGAAAAATCGATGTGTGTGCGAGATTCTCTTACGCAGATATCTCCACATGTGTAGTATGTCCAAGCGGTGGTCTCTGGATGTGTTGACTGAATGATATGTGCGGGGTCACCACAGTCGCATTGCGGATGTGGAAACTCCAGTGGTACAGGTGTATCCTTCATGGAACAATCCAAGTAGGTTCCCATGTTCCTGGCAAGCCACTTTCGCTTTCGCATTATCTCCCCGTAACCTGACATCTCCAAGCTCGACAAATTGATATCCTCTACCTCTCTTCTCCCTCCTTTGTCCCTTTTGTGCGAAGTTAGTTTGAGTGGATGTCAGAACCCGAGATTAACATCCCAGATCCTCTGTGCATTTCTGAACTAGTCCCATGATCAGTCGCTAGTTCACACAGTAAACAAATATGGTAACAAATTCATATCACAACTTTATTAATAATCAACAGAGTTTATTACAAAGAGGCTTACAGCCAACAATAAAGAACACAGCGGAAGATGAAGAAGTAGTAGGGTCCAACAATCTGCCACAGGCAATCGACTGGGGTAGCGGCCTAGTCGTCACGTTCCACACCTGAAGTGAAGTCCTTCTCCTCTGAAATTTTGTTTGCATAAAGCAAGTATGAGCACAACTTCCGTGCTCGCAAGTTACACCCGTCAAGTAACAGAATGACATGCATATATGGATGTAACAAGGATGGCTTATGAGTTGATTTGCATAAAGCAGCATTTTCTTTAAATACTTGTACTAAGTTCTAAAGCAGTTAATCTATAACTACAAATCATTTTATAAATTCTCAGTTTTATAGTCAGATAACATTTACACATGAATGGTGAAGGATACCCTCCTATCACATGGCTTCCTGCCCAAATTCCCGATTGGATATAAATCCAAATCATTTTATAAAGTTATTTGAAAACAAAACCAAAGTCTAACTTTGAATAGTTCTGCTAGCATGTCCGTAACCGTGGACACGGCTATTCGAATAGTTTTACACTCTGCAGAGGTTGTACAGCTTTACCCACAAGAGATAATCGACTTTTAATATCCGTCTGACACACTTCCGAAGGTGTGCGACTAAGTGACTATCACGAGGCCTTTACAATGCGCCATTCCACCGCAGTTACCCCTCGCTAAGGTTTCGCCACCCCCTTTGGAATAAAGACCTCCGGGTTCGGGCCCCCTCTTGCGTAAGGTGGGACTAACATAAGTCGTAACATGACTACCCATTGCATCTGTAGGGAACGACCACGGTGAAACATTGCAGATTAATTAGCCAGATCCTGCCCATACAAGACATGTGGTGGTACGGTAAGGCGTAGCATCATGCGCTCGAAGACCGGTCCTTAACTGACTTGGGCATCTTTCCATTAAAACCCTGGGCCTTAACCCTAACCAGATTAAACCCGTGCATGAACATGCACCCACCAAACATCCATTATGCCCAAGTACAAACCCGTTTTCATTTTATTTTTCGAATAAAAGCATTTCATAAACATGCTATGGTAAAACAATACCACAGACCCAAATTAAATCAAGTTTGGAAGATTTGGCTAAAATTTCCCAAATACAAGATTTGATCTACGCATTGGCTAAGCATATGATTAATTTTAGTACCATTTCCTCTAATGGTGTCAAAGTATTCATGTTCAACATTCAAATTGGCCATACAAAGGAAATAGGAATAACTAGGCAATTTAAAATAGGGAATTAAAATAATTGTATAAACATATGCATGCAGTACTAATTTAAAACAGAATATAAATAATTTTAAATAATGAGATCGATATGATCAAGGGTATAACTTGCCTTGCTTGCGGTGATGTTGTTTTCCTTAACAGATCAACTGGTACTAAGGTGACGTTGTTTTTCTTAACAGGTCACCTAGTACTCAAAAGTACTTTCTCCAGGTGTACAATCACGATGATCATACAGTCAAAATCAATCCTCTTATGTTGCTCTTCAATCGACTTCGAAATCTGACTTTCCGAAGACGTCAAAATCTAATCGTGAAAATACGATAAATTCAACTCAAATTCAAATAAATTCAAAAATACAGATCAAATTAACTCCAAATATAAATATTTTGGTTTAGTTAGCTAGATAATAATTTTATATGAATTTACAAATTTGGAAGGACTAAATCGGAGCTGGGATTCAAAAGATATGAATTTCCTAAGTTTGAATTTACATGAAATAATAAATTAGGGTTTAAAGGAATTATTGATCAAATGAACTTAAATTAAATAATTTTGGTGTAGTTGGCTAGATCTTGATTTTATAGGAATTTAGGAATTTGAATCGACGAAATCGGAGTTCGTATGAGGGAGAACGAACCCCGGGAAGTTTTAAATCTGAATAAACCCTAAAATCAAATTTTATTGAAATTCTTGATTTATTTTCCTAAAGGAAATTCTAGTTATTGCGCAAGCTGACGTCAGCGAGGAGTTTTCGGAAATTTAAAGGAGTAATAATTTCCGACGCGTGGGTCCCACGTGTCATAGACACGGTCCTCATGGACCAAGTCCATGGGACTCTTGGTTCGGGGCTGGGGCTAGGTGGCACACGTGTGCGCATGTGTCAGCCACGTGGGCGAGTCGCGTCAGCGTGAGGGTAAGGTGGCGCCTACGTGGCGCGTGCGTGGCAGTGCCACGTCACGCCGGCGGGTGGTGGCGCACGGGGACCTAGGATCCGGCGAACGGTGGCACGGCTGCCGGCGGCGAGGTGCCAGGAAGGAAGAGGAGGCGACGGGGAGTCTAGTGCTCACCTTGGTGGCGCAAGGGTACGAGTGGCTCGCCGGCGGCGAAGGAAAATGCGGCGGCACGAATCGGTCGACGGTGGCGCGGTGACTCCGATCGTGCTCCGACGAAGGCGGCGCAAGCACCGTGTAGGCGATGATGCCGCGATGCTAATGACGGGGTCGATGTCGACGAGGGCCTCTCGACGGTGCCGGAGAAGACAAAAGAAGAAGCTCGGGTGGCGAGGTTCTAACTCCAAAATCCGGTGAGATGGAGGAGAGAGGAGAGGAGTGGGTGGCGGCGTCGGGTTGAGGGAGGAAGAGGGCTCCTGGTGCTCGCTTAAATAGGGCTCGGGGAGGAGAGGGGAGCGAGATCGGTGGCGCGGGGGTTACGACGGCGAATTTGGATTCTGGTGATTTCGCGCGAGACGAAGGGGCAACGGCCGGGAACGGGCGCGGCGTGATTAGGGGAACCTAATCCGCGTGACCAAGCTAGGAAAGAGGGAGGGATTCGCGGGATTGAGCGAGCTCTTCACGGTGTTAATGGCGGCAGGCGTAGCAGCTGCGGGAGGAAGAAAGCGGGGAAGAAGATGGGTGCGTGGCCGTCCGATTGTGATCCGATGGGAGCGGAGGAGGTGGTGGCGTGGGGTTTTTCTTAGCCGTCCGATAGGAATCGGGCGGTGGGGAAGAGAGAAGGAGAACGCGCGGGAGGGCGGGCCGGCTGGACCGCATGCGCACGAAAGAAATGGGCCGAGCTAGAGAATTGGCCCAAAGGGGTTTTGGGATTTTTAATTGACTTTCTAATTGATTTAATTCAATTAATTCAAATAGACTTTAGAAAATAGCAAATTAAATCCAAAAATTATGAGAAAATTCACAGAAATTCTCTTATTTATTCTGGACTTAATAAAAAATAGTTCCAACTTAAAGTTGGCTATAGTTTTTGCAAATAAATTGTTTTGGCTTTGAAATAATTAGGAAAAAGCTTTTAAAAACTCAGAAAATTCTAGAAATTAATTAAAATTTTATTTTTCAGATCAAACCAAATAAAACTTCAAGAATTTCAAATGAATTTTTATTTTGGCTTTTAAAACTTTCAAAAATTCAAATAAAGCAATGAAACTCTTTCAAATCTCAGCAAATCCAATTAGAACAATAACTTTATTTTATTTTATTTTGGTAACAGCACTTTAGGATGTTACAGTGGAGTATTGGTTGTGGTGGTGGAGTGTACCCCAGTTATAAGTGGCTAGGGTGTATTGTTGAGGGGGTAAATTATGATGAATGATGACGCACTCACGTTCGTGAGAGAATCTTTCTGTACAAGAAAGCTCTGATAAGTGATGTCTACTCACTAAGAAAAGCTAGTGGAGTTGTCATTTTGGTCTGAAAATGTGGCATAGCAGGGTGTGTTCAATTCGGTCTTAAAAAGTGGGATGGCTAGTGGGTGATGTCTACTCACTGAGAAAAGTTGGTGCGAGTTGTCATTTCGGTTTGAAAAGGTGGCATGGCGGGGTGTAGTAAATCCAGTCTGAAAAAGTGACATGCCTGGTCAGTGATGTCTACTCACTGAGAAAAGCTAGCGTGAGTTGTCATTTTAATATGAAAAGGTGGCATGGTAGGATATGGTCAATTCGGTCTGAAAAAAGGTGCTAAAGGCTAGAACGAATGTGGGGTGTACAATACATTTGTTCAATCTACACGATGTGTGGGGTGTCACGATGCTAACTAGGTACAAGGTTAGTCGTACACACAATAACAATAACAAATAAGATTGTAAACCCGATACAAGCATAATGTAAGTCGTACATAAATTAATATTTACATAAGATCAGTGCTACATCTAGTCGTAGGCCCTCTTCGGGCATACCCCACGGGTGGCCCCTAGCCTCTTCCGGCACGGTGACCGCGACCGCTAGTGCGAGTACGTCAAGGGGTCTCGCGCCCAATGGCCTAGAGGGGCGAGTAACCTCTACGGGTGTCGTGGACCCCTCCTGTGTCAGCTGGCTTGATCCAGGCGCACCTTGGAGCTGTAAAGCCCCAAGGAAGACCTGTTCGGGAGTGCCATCAACCTGCAAAGCTCCACCAGCGTCCCACGATATGTCCCAGTTCTCCAAGTCGAATTTCGACACTTGTAGCCCCTCATGCGAAGGTAGGTCGTCGTCCCAACCGTGTGGACGCCCTATCAAACAATAAGATATGTATTTAAACGTAACACAACTGCTAAAACGATATACAACGAGGGAGCAATAACCGACCTAGTCATTGCATCCGTATAAATGTCTCTGCGTGCTCCTGCCTTGTGAACGCCTGGAACTGTGTCCTATTCGAACAACTTGGCGTTAGTAAAAACTCTGCGAAAAGAACAAGCTCACGTGACTATTATTCATGTACATGTGAATTGAGTAGGGGTATTGTTGGCACGGTGCCACGATGATCCGTTTGGCAAGTCCGAGTGAGGAGCCATTGTAGGATCAAGGATAACCGATTAGAGGGGGGTGAATAGGAGGTTATAAAAATTATTGTGCTCTAATTAACAATTTTAACAATTGAGATATTAAAGAGAATTACTAGCACAAGTTTACAAACAATGATTAATATTTGCTA
The DNA here is from genome assembly GCA_036346255.1 of Ampelocalamus luodianensis. NCBI lineage: Eukaryota > Viridiplantae > Streptophyta > Magnoliopsida > Poales > Poaceae > Ampelocalamus > Ampelocalamus luodianensis. Next base: position 52,911,589 of record CM070623.1, read on the forward strand.
AGGCAACTTAAGAATCTACCAATACTAGATACAATTCTAGCTAGGTAATTGTACACAGATAATTGATAGAAAAGTAAATGCGGAATTAGTAAAGGCAAGAGCTAAACCACAATGGAGACAAACAATATTTTCCCGTGGTATCAAAGACTTGTCGGTCTTCACTAGTCCACGTTGATAAGGCCAAGCCTGACTACACAGGAGAGCACATGTAGTAGATAAAGCCGAGCCCAAGCCAAGCCAGAGAGAGAAAGCATTTCCTTCCACAACTAGCAGCCCTCAGTCCCAGCTGAACATAGCACCATCCTCACCTCCAAACCCACACAACCAGCCGAGAAAGGAGGAGGGCAGAGCTTCAAGACAGCAGAGCCTATGTGGAGGACCAAGCAGAAGACCACAACCGTAGGAGGAGGTGATGACAGAGCCCTCAGCAAGTCCACCACAAGCTTCACCGACTCAAGAAAGCGACCGACAAAATCAGATTTTGGTTCTTTCCCGAACCAACCCGACCATCAACCGACAAGGTAGCCCACACCTCCCTTTTTGGTCATTTGGCTGTCATTTTCAGGAGGCAACACTAAGTATTTCATGCCATAGCCCACTTCAGTCATCAGTTCATCACAGAGCTAGTATTCACCTCATGAAATACCCAACTTAGCCCACATCCTTACCCATCGCCCTCAGTGTCCATCATAGGGCATAAGCCGACCCCCTAGCAATATCATACTCTCAGCATCCATCAGTTTCATCACAGCGCAGGGGAGGGAGGGAGTAGAGAAGAGTGCAGAGGCACCTCAGTGATCCTTGATAACCCGCCTCCCACATCCACCTTGCATGAAACCCAGTGAGCATGCCTCCATATTTTTCACCATGCATCAGCACACTAAAATCTGAAAGTAAACCACCAGCATCAAACATCAGTAAATAATCAATCAAACGCATACAAACCAAAGGTACCAAAGAAGACAACGGGAGGGGTAAGGAAGCCATTAGCCTGTGGTGTAGAACCAAGAGATGCAAGGGTCAGCGGCCACAGGCCAGGCCGGCCGAGTCACCGGCACACCGAGGGAGGGGGTAGGGGCACAAACGCAGGCACGCATGGGGCTAGAGGCCGAGCCAGAGCAGCGAGCCCGGCGGCACGCCCACGAGCCGAGTGCGGGCTGGAGGTGGAGGCGCCAGGACGCGTGGGAGGGGCCAGGTCGCAGCACGGGGGCAGGCCAGGCCTAGGGGAGAAGCCGAAGGCCGGAGAGGGAGAGCCAGGGGCGAGCCGCATGTGGACACAGGCGTTGGCCACCGGGCCAAGGGCACAGGCAGGCACACGCCTGCAGAGTGACGTCGGGCCACCCGCGAGCTAAGAGGGAGGCGGCGTAGGGAGCCGATGGCCAGGAAGGTGTCGTGCCGGCCAGAGGTGGCGACGCCGTGGGGGAGGCTTTCGGCCGAAGAGCGTAGGGAAGTGGAGATGGAGAGGATGGAAGAGAGAAAGAGGAATGCGGAAGAAGAAGAGTTCATTTGGCCGGGTGAGTGGATAGGAGAGAGAAGAGGTAGGGTAATGGAAGAGATTAGGTGGGAGTAGGATTAGGGTTAGGGAATTAAGGATATAGGAAAAATGTGTAATTTCTAGTGAATTTTAGTGAGTGATATATGTAACAATCGAGGTTAGCAATAAAGTTAATAAGTGTTGGCACTGTGTAATTATTCGACCAAACGAATTTAATTAGGTCACATAGGGGATAAGCAGTCATAAATCAGTCTGATACATAATAAAATAAAATAAGATAAAACATCGTAAAAAATTGTTAATAAAAAGTGAGTATGCATGCGTAACAAACCTGTAAATATTTGACAAATAGTCTGGTGTGTTAGAAAAAATTTAATTGTGTTAAATTAATTAAATTAAAGCAACCCCGAGTTTAATTAGAGAAGTAATTGTAGGCATACGCACCCGAATAAAACCAGATAAACATAGTTGCATGCAAACGCGTGTAGTAGTTCATTTCATGAGATAAAACGCGAGTATCGACCACCTCGATCCTAGAGCCAGTAGACCATAGAGTAACCGCAGCTGGGGAGTGCTAACCTAACTGGAGTCTGAAAAATATTATTAAATAAAAATCTGCTAAAAAGAAGAACCAACTGACTTTTGTACGCCTAGTAACACTCAAATGCCACTAAGTATTTACGTATTTATTTATTATTCGCACCGTTGTATAAATTACAACAGATGAACCAACGCTGACAGGAGTAGTTGATACAGAGTTCTTTACCGACGATCTTTTCTACCATTCTGAATGCAAGCTTATCTCTTGAGCATCAATATAGTTATATTGAATGTAAAAGGTACATTTTGTACTATTATACATATTGCATAAAAACTATGTCTCAAAAATCAAATCGGTTAAATAAAAGAAGAAGAAAATGAAAAGAGATGATGAATGAGAAATGAGATGAGAACAGAGTTAATATTATGGCTAGTAAAGGGGGCCTAGGGTAGGGAAAAGATAAGGGAAGAGGTCAGACCCCTTTACATATGGTTAAAATCTAAGGACCAATAAAACTCTTACTCGGTCAAAGGTCGTATTTGAGTACCAACCATTTTCCCATTTCAACGGGCAGGAAATGCCACCTTGTTATGTAATTATGCTCTCTACACCGAGTAAGTAATATGTGTGAGTGTGATGTACGAAACAGGCGCTATAGCGCTAGGTGGAGTGTTGGGCGTGAGGAGTTGACCCAACCAACATTACGAGAACTCATGTGGTGGCATGTCAGTACCGACAGAAAGTAATAGGTGGGGAAATTAATCACGTAACCTGGAAAATGTTCTGTATTATGATCTTGAACCTACATAAAAGGAAATGCAAGGGACCTAGCTCAAAGAGCTTAGAATAGCTATGGATAAAGTTGTACAAGCCTGCGCGATGCTATACAAAATTATGAATTCATGCATGTCTCCTGGATTGGAGTCTACGGAAACCGCTAGGGGTCTATCCTCTTGTCGAGTGACAAGTAATCTTTTCAGAATTAAAATATGCCACTTAAAGTTTTAATGAGTTAGTTATTTTCAAAAACAGAAATGAACTAGAAAATGAGGTAAAGAACAGAGATGAGCCATAAAGTGCATTTTTACTATTAATGTTTGCTGAGTACACTAGTACTCAACCTTGTTATTATTCTCCTTTGTTAGATCCTAGTCCGGCTGGGAACTACCCCGAGTGGGACGAGGGACATGCATGTATAGATGAGGCCACAGGAGACGAGGGCACTTGCTATGAGTAGCAGGGCGAGATGGACTCCCTATATGACGAGTGGGACGAGTAGGCGGTCAGTGATTCAGGACAAGCAAGAGAGGGGACGTAGTCCCATTTTGCAGCTGTATATTACTAGTATTAAAGACCTTAGCCTTGCGTGGCTACTGCTGTAATAAAGATGTACAATTTCTATCTTATTGTTTGGATGCATTGACTCTAATAAGGCTTACCATTCGTCGGAGCGGTATCCTACCGGGCAGACAAATAGTAATCCGTTTGCTTAAGTGTGATTACCCTCCTTGGTAATCACACGGGGCACCGCAAGATCACCGCACTAAACTTCTCCAAGCCATCTAGGTACCGGCAAGAACCAAGAGTAATAAATTGCAATGCTTGCTTGAAGATTATCAAGTGCCAAAATGATCAACTAATGATGCAACACACTTAAATGCTCTCAACTACATCAAAATATGAATTGAATGCTAATGAGTAGAAGAGAGAGCACCAAAACCTTAAGAGTATTCAATATGGCCAAAGATTTTTAGCTTGGTGTAGGCGGGGGTGAATTTATAGCCCCCAACCATAAAACTAGTTGTTTGAACAAAGTTCCTGAAATTTTTAGCTTTTGCGGTAGTACCGTCAAACAAATCTGGTACTACCGCTCTTCACGATCAATTGTCGGAACAGTAGCATTTAATGCTCTGAACTAGCTATTACGGAAAAAGGTGCGGTACTACCACCAACTATAAACCGGTACTACCGCACAGCGGTAATACCACTCGGCTAGAACGAAACTACCAATTTTCAGAGGATTAAAAACTCAAGAAAACACCCTGTCTAGAAATGACGTACCACCATGTAAAGCCCGGTACTATCGCTCTCCGGTAGTACCGCTTAGAAAATACGGTCATACCGTTTTCTTTGGATTTAAGAAAACTCCCAAAACATCCTCTATGGAAAATACATACTGGCAACTAGATTTCGGTACTACTGCAGGTCGGTAGTACCAGTCATTTCGTTTCCAGAATTTCAAGAAAAGGTCGCAAAAACATGCTCTCTGGAAAATATGTACTGCCATGTAGAATCTGGTACTACCGACCTGCGGTAGTACCGCTTATCAACTGCGGTCATACCAATTTTGCTGAACAGTTTTTTAGAGGCAAAAACAAATGCAATGCATGACTCCTATTTGATTAAGATGGCACATTAATAATCATTCAAGCTATTTGCCATGATCCCTCTTAATAGTACGATGTCTAATTTACAAATCCGGTCTTTTCTCCAAACACTGAGACTGGTAAAATACTACAAAAGGATCCTTAAACTTTATGATACCATTACCTTGAGCCATGTAGATCTTTTTATCATCTTTGCATTGCTATTTCATGTCATCATTCAAACTCCGGGACTAAACCTTTAAACATCTTAGCACAGATGTTAGTGCCATAACACATTGTTGACATTAATTACCAAAATCATTTTTAGGGGCCTAGATGCTTTCAGCCGTTGTCGTGGGCGTCGGGCATGATGCACTATGGCTCAACCCCCCCGTCTATGTACATTGTCATCACGTGACGGTGCGGCTAGGGCGTCCCTCGGCCTTCGACACGATGTCAGCTCGACGACACGCCTTGCCTTGTCCCTGATCCAATGCATGGTGTCTCTAAGCTCGTGCATCGTCATCTCCAGGCAGTCCCCGATCTAGGATAGAATGGAGGTCGCCTCGGAGTACACCTCCCTACCTAGATCGTCTTGTTAGGTGCGAAGAACAAGTTATAACCCAAAAATAGGAGAAGTAAAGAAATTATGTACCGTTCAATATGTATCGTGCGATGGAATGCAGAGTCTGGCTGCGTGAGGTATGTGTTAGTCGTGGTGGCAACGTGTGGCGGTGGGTCGTCCATGACCCGGACACAACAAACTATCGTCCGAGTGTTGTACCACTCGATGTAGTCATCGTACGTCCCCCGATCATACGAGGTAACCTCCTGGACCATGTCCTCCAAGGCATGTCCCCACTGCGCCACCCAAGGCACTACGCATTTGAGCCCAGGACATGTTACCTGCGACACCTTTCCTGTTGTGCCTGCGGAAAGCAACATGACAAAAATATTAGTGTGTATGCAACACGACAAGAATATTATATTCAAGATGAACTTACGAGATGTTGCTTGATCAACAAAGTATTTTATGGTACCACGCAGAACTGCCTCTACAAATAGCAACCAATGGAATGCACCTCGCTCCGCGTATAACCCAATTGTACACCTCAGCTAAATTCGTTGTTATGACACCATATCGAGCACCATACTTGTCATATAGCAATGACCACTTCACCTTAGACTCATGCTCAATCCAGTCTGAGAAGTATTACACTAGTTTGCCGCTCTTCCTCGTCACCTTGGGACCATATGTGGATAATCAGGGCAATGGCCTAGGGAGATCATCTGCGCTTGTGGTGGGCTTCTTCACTGCCTCCCTTGTATGCTTCGCCGTTAGCTCATTTAGAGTTTTTCCAGAGTGCATCCGACATTCTTTGCTAGTTCTGGTTGCACGACTGCTTGAAAAACTTCATCAAGTCCTTGTTCTGAAACTGCTTGAAAAAGTTAGCACACATGTTCCTCATGCACCACTTACTCAGCAGATCCACCCATAGAAGTGGCTCTTGTTTTCCTTATTGCAGCTGAGTTACTGCACTCAACAGGACGACATGCTTGTCAAGTATGACGCATACGCTAGGACAGCCCTGCACAATATCAATATTCACGTTTATCAGAAACCACAACCAATTGTATGTGTTATCACTTTCCACGAATGCAAGCACTAGGGCTGTAAAAAAAGTTTGAGGCTCGTGAATTGCTCGAGCTTGGCTTGATCTAGGCTTGATTCAAGCTCGGCTCAAGCTCCATACGAATCGAGCTTGAACCTAATCTCAAGCTCGTGAGCCTTAACGATCCGAGCTCGAATAGCTCAATTGGGCTCGTTCTTTTCACAGCTTCCTACAAGTCTTGAGCCAAAATCGAAATCACCCCACCCACAACCCACTCCCCAGTCGGCCCACCAGTCGACAACCAATCTCTCTCAATCTTATCCACTCACCTCACCCACCTGACCACACCACATCCACCCATAATCCCCAATCCCAATCCCTTTCCCTCCCCAAACCCTAACATTTGCTCTGTGCATGATACCCACCATGCCACCTCTCCCACTGACACCCACCACGTCGCCTCTCCTCCTAGCTCCCACCCTCTTACCCCCACCAACCACCATCCAGCAGGCAGCGGCCATGGCGGAGTACACCATCTTTCTGTCTCTCGCCCTGAAACTCTCCTCCTTTGCCTCCAAGTGATGAGTTGATGACGCAAGCAACCGAGCACACGGTGGGACGCGTCAACCATCGAGGCACCGACACCTCTTATCCTCCATAGCCGAGTGCCGATGCCCTGCTGCTGCTCCATGAAGTGCCACTTCCCTCTCCTCTGTCGTGAAGCACCAACTGGAACCACGACAACTTCTGAGTAGGAACTACTCCCCTCACCTCTCCTCTTCTTATGTTGTTGCAAAGAACTAAAAAATTGTGCATGTTTGGGTTGTTCTTTTATTTGTAGTTGTTGGGTATTCTATTTAAGAATATTGTTTGCTGCGGCTGCTGGTGCCAAAAAGATTTCTTGCTCTTTGCTAAGGTTGCTTCTCTTGGTTTAAATATTACTGGAATTTAATTTTTATTTTTGCATTCGTACATTCTTTAATGACACTATGATAATTGTTGTGGATGTTTCAAAATCAACAATCAACACAGCAATATATTGAGTCACCAACAAGTGAGAAGGATGGCATGACAACAACATCAATACCAGAAGATCAGTAAGTAGAGGTTCAAGAGGTTGGACCAACAAAACCCACTAGGAAGAAGTCCCCAATATGGAATTTCTTTGAGGAATGTGAAGTTCCATCGAAGAAAAAAAAGAGGAGAGAAGGAAAACAAGGTGAAGTGCAAGGATTGCAGAACTTTGCTAACGAAGAACAATAGTGGTACTACATTACATTTTAAGAGGCATCTTGAAAAATGTGATTATTTCAAGCTTCAGCAGAAATCCAAGCAATAAAAGACCATCAATTTACGTAGCACCGAGGAAGGTGATGTTGATACTGAAACTCCTTATGTTGCTGCCCCTATTTATTATGATCTCGCAAGAATTCATGAACTTATTTGCAAGTTGATCATTGTTCATGAGTTCCCATTTAATATTGTGGAATATACTTGGTTTAATGTTTTGCTGAAGGCGCTAAATCTTGCATACAAAAAGGTGTCTAAAGTCACTATTAGAAATGAATGCATGAAGCTGTATGAATATGAAAAAGAACTATTGAAGAAGGGCTTTAAGGAGGTTAAGAAGATAAGCCTCACATGCGATCTTTGGACCTCTAACTAAACGTTGTGCTATCTGAGCCTAATTGCTCACTACATAGATGCAGATTGGTCAATGCATTGCCGTGTTATTAACTTCTTAGAGTTGGAGCCTCCCCACACTGGTGTGGTAATATGTAATGCTATTTCTAATTATTTGGATGCATGGAAAATTGAGGATAAGATAGCTAGCATCACATTTGATAATGCCTCGAGTAATGATATTGCTATTAAATTGTTGCTTGCCAGGTTTACAAACCGGGGTGCACTTTGGTTTAATGGAAAGTTTCTGTATAACCGCTATTGTGCTCACATTCTAAATCTGGTTGTCCAAGATGGTCTGAAGGTTATTCAACCTTTAATTGACAAAGTTAGAGAAACTATCAAATACATCAAGAAAATCTAATAGTCGAACATATAAGTTCAATGCTGATATTGATTCTCTCAACCTTGAGCGCAAAAAGGGATTGACTCTTGATGTGTGCACTAGGTGGGGTTCAACATACAAAATGCTAGATTCTATTTTTCATTACAGAGCTGCCATTGATGTTTATGCTGCTGGAGATGCTGACTATAGGTGCCAGCCAACTGAGGTGGATTGTCAATTATATCAACAAATCAAAGATGTGTTGTGTGTTTTTCACTTGGCTACAGAGGAGTTCTCAGGTTCAACCTACCCTACCTCCAATTTGTTTTATCCCCATATTATCGATATCAAGAAGGCACTAGGTCAATTGTTACAATCAGGATAAATCTCTTCAAAAAATGGTTGATGCAATGCTACTCAAGTTTGATAAGTATTGAGGTCCAGAATGCAATATTTTGTTTGCAATTGCTGCAATTCTAGATCCAAGATTTAAGATAGGCATGATTAAATTCACATTTCCTTCTTTGTACTCATAAATTGATCTTCCTAACAAACTTGAATCTGTTGAATCTATTTTGTATGAGTTATATGCTTTATATGGAAGTGAATATAACAAAAGTATGTCAACATTGAAGAATACTGAGTCTTCTTCTCAATGTACTACGACATCTGTTGGTACTTCTAGTAGTGCTTTCTTGACTTCTAGTCAATTCCAAGAGTTTATGAAGCTCAGAATGTTACTCATCCTTCAAATCCAAATTTAAAGAATTACTTGGATGATCCGATTAAAGTTATTCCTATGAACAAATTTGATATACTTTAGTGGTGGAGGATGAATAAATTGAAGTATATAGTAATGGCCAGGATGGCCAAAGATGTTCTCACTATTCCTATTACTGCACTCATCGGAGTCAGTTCTTAGCACTTGAGGTCGAGTGATCGACGATTATCATAACTCTTTACTCCCACCAACCGTGCAAATTTTGGTGTGTGCATCTAGTTGGATTAGATGCAGCCACCACAAATCAAAGGATTTGGTGATGTTGTTTTTTTGCCAAATAATTGAATTGTGCATGTAATCTTTGTTTAATTGTTCTTGCATAGGATGATGATGGTAATTCTATTCCTTTGTCATCAACCAAACATCCTTCAACAATGTCGATAGTGAGTAGCAATTAGTTACTATGTCTTCTATATCAGGTATGTACTTAAAGTGCATCATTGAAAAGTTTGTTTGTTTGTGATCAAATTTTTGAAATTTCAAATATCTTCTATATCAAGGATCGGGGCGGGCGGGGCGACCATGGTGATGAGGACTGCCACGACTGTGAGGGTAGGCGGAGATCGAGGGTGACCTTGTGTGGCTTGGATGGCATGACGACAGAGTCTAGTGGTGTGGCGGCCAGTCGGAGCCTAGCCCTACTCAGTTCATGCCAAGTTTGTGATAGAGACAAGAGAGAGAGAGAGAGAGAGAGAGAGAGAGAGAGGTGGACGAAAGAATAGAGTATGACATGTGAGTCCCATCATTTTCTTATTTGCTAATTCTGCTAACTAGTTGCCAGGTCATTCGAAAACCAGCCCATGTGTCAAAAACCGTTGCCACGTCAGATGAAAACTAGCATGGAATGACTTCAGAGGGTAGTTTGGGTGGCATCGATAGTTGAGGGTTGTTGGATGCCCTTTTTATCCAAACTTTCAGAAGAGTTTAAGGGTGTCAAATGTATTTTTTTTTTTTACTTGTATATAATCGCCACCGTATGTTGTTGACGATCATTCCACTAAATCTAAGATTTCGGAAATCATTACATTAGAATTTAAAGAAAGACAATAAGGCAGGGTGGCGCATCCTAAAACCCGGCGCAAGGAAATTCCTCAGCGCCGACTTACCTGGCAAACTAAACTCCACCCGAAAAGACCAAGACACCCTGATGGCGCAGGAAGTAGTCAACGCGAGCGCGCGACGACTCAATGGCAAATCCGTAACTACATCCAATTCCAGCGTCTAAACTGCAGAATACGACTCGACCTGGGGAAGGCCACGCAGGGTACTTCCGTGTTGGCTAGCTCTCCGCAATCTAAAAGGCCGCACCTTTCGGCTCCAGCTCTAGGGTTTCGCCTCCCCGACTCGATCTTCCACGAGAGCAAGACGTACGTCCGCCCATGGATTCCGACCTCGTCATCCCCCGATTTGACGCCTGTTTCCGCTAAATCTGTGTTTTTTTTTTCTGGTGATTTCTAGGTGGTGTGTTTGGTTTGCTGTGATCTGGGAGATGCCGCCGAAGTCGGCTAGGAGGGGCGGCGCCGCGGCGGGGAGGAAGGGGCCGGCTACGAGGGGCAGGGCGGCGAAGGCGCAGGCGGCCGCGGAGGAGGCGGCGCCCGTCGAGGAGGTGAAGGCCGCGGAGGAGGCTCCGAAGGTGGAGGAGCAGAAGCGCCAGCCGTCGCCGCCATCGCAACAGGCGGCCCCGGAGGAGAAGGCTTCGGCGGACGCTGCAGCGAACGGTGCCAGCCACGGTGAAGGTATTGCGTGTTGCTCCTGTTTCGTTTATAGAGCGTAGACTTCTTCTGTGATCTGTGCTATGGCCTATGAGAATCTAGATGAAGTGCTGCATTGGTGTATTTGTATGGTGGTGCAAAAATCCCCTTTTATTTTGCGTAGCATGGTCGTCATGTAGATTTTCTCCATTCTGTTGATGGTAGGCATGGGTTCACAAGGAGTGTGCTTGTGTTGGCGTATTAGATTCGTTAGATCCTTTAATATTTGCTAGGAGGTGCCGAGGTGGTCTTTTTAATCAGTTGAATGATATTCAATGGATGAGGTTGCATGGCATTTTGCTTTAACAACGACAAATATGGTTTTTTCCTAGTTTTATGCTAGAGAATATAACATGAACCACTCTCTTAACAAGCATGAAAGAACATATGTTTGTCGTGACTTGTGACTTTATGGGGTTTTTGCTGTATATGTGTTGGGCACTCCACTGGTTTATCTTAATGAGGTTTGAGGTCTATGTATCTTATGCTTCCTTCATTTTTAGACGAGGGAACGATGAAAGAAGCATATGAAGAAGAGGACAAAGGTGAACGGCTAGAGTTCGAGGATGAGCCAGAATATGAAGAGGAGGCTGCTGTAGACTACGATGAGAAGGATTTGGAGCAGTATGAAGAGCAATATGAGGACGGTGATGAAGGGGTGGAGTATACTGAAGATGTGGTTGAAGAGGAGACTGATATGGTGGATGAGGAATTGGATGATGGTGTGGATGATGGGGAGGGCGAGGGATATGAAAATGTTGATGAAGAACATAACGTGGATGTGGAGGATGAAGAACATCATGAAATGGTGAAAGAGCACCGCAAGCGGAAGGAGTTTGAAGTTTTTGTTGGTGGGCTAGATAAAGATGCGACAGAAAGTGACCTTAGGAAAGTTTTTGGTGAAGTGGGTGAGATCACTGAAGTTCGTTTGATGATGAACCCTGTTACAAAGAAGAATAAAGGCTTTGCCTTCCTGCGATATGCGACTGTGGAGCAAACTAGGCGTGCTGTCTCAGAGCTAAAGAATCCACTGGTTGGTCTTAAGATATGACTATTTTATGTTTGTGATATATTATTTTTACAAGTAACTTAATAATTTATTAAATGCTGTAGGTTCGAGGTAAACAATGTGGTGTTGCTCCGAGTCACGACAATGACACACTTTTTGTTGGCAATATCTGCAAGACATGGACAAAAGAACATGTATGATGCTTAAACTCTTTTCTCTTTATGTTCTTTTTCTGCTTCTTGGTTGAGGAAATAACTTATTTTGGCATTTACAGCTGAAGGAGAAACTGAAGAGTTATGGAGTTGAGAATTTTGATGATTTAATATTGGTTGAGGACAGCAATAATCCGGGGATGAATCGTGGTTATGCTTTACTTGAGTTTTCTACTCGCTCTGAAGCAATGGATGCTTTCAAGCGATTGCAGAAGAGGGATGTAGTCTTTGGAGTTGATCGTAGTGCAAAGGTTTCCTTTGCCGATTCATACCCTGAAGTTGATGATGAAATAATGGCACAGGTAATTACTTATTTCTATAGTAATTCCAAGTGGCTTTGTCAGGAAAGTTTTTTATATGATTTGGCCATTCAGTCATTCACTCTTGTACCAGTTAGTTTCTATGCTTTTTGGTGTTGTGTTTCTGTTGATATGCCACAAATATGTTTAAAGCTATTGAATTCTCATTTTGGTTTTATGGTTCAGGTCAGAACTGTATTTATTGATGGCCTTTCTCCCTCATGGGATGAAGATCGTGTTAAGAAGTTCCTTAAAAAGTATGGAGCTATTGAAAAAATTGAACTTGCCCGAAACATGCCAGCAGCCAAGAGAAAGGATTTCGGGTTTGTTACTTTTGATACGCATGATAATGCTGTTGCATGTGCTGATGGGATAACTAATTGTGAGATTGGCGAAGGTGATAACAAGGTCTGTTTCCCAACTGTGTTTACTGTACCTTTTTAACTGATTTTTACCGTCTACTCACTCTGTTGGTCAATGGATCAATAATCATGCAATTCCTTCTAATGACTGTTATTTTCTGGTTCAGGCAAAAGTGAGAGCCAGATTGTCAAGGCCACTACAGAGACCTCCTAGAATGAAGCATGGGTTAAGAGGAAATTTTAGGATTGGGCATAGTGCCCCTCGAGGTGGCCGTTTTCCATATGCTCACCCTCCTCTGCCACGCCGGCCTCCACCACGTATTGTGCGACCTGATGTTAGTCGCTTACCACCCATCAGGAGTCGTCCACTGAAGAGGCCAATAGATATTAGAGATAGACGCCCTGTTATGTCAATACCAGATAGAGTTAGGCGTATGCCTCCTCCGGAGAGATCCTATGATAGAAGGCCCCCAGGTGAGCAGATGTTATGTGCAATCTATCCATTTTTGTTGCAGTCCAATCCACTCTAGCAGCCTCACTTTTTCCCGTGCTTCATTTGTGTACAGTTCCTGTTTACCCAAAGAGAAGTCCAAGGAGAGAATATGGAAGGCGCGATGAACTTCCTCCTCCAAGGAGCAGAGCTACCTTTGCTAACTACAGTTCAAGAGTTCCAGTGGATAGACGCCCCTCTTACAGGGATGATTATTCACCCCGGGGATCAACTTATTCAGACATCGGTCCTCGTAGCGCTCCCCGCTTTTCCGATAGGCGAGCATATGCTGATGACGGTTATGGAGGGAAGATCGACCGGCCCTTACCGACCTATAGAGAGGGTCGTGGTCGTGATTATGATACAATATCTGGTTCAAAACGCTCATATGCAGAGATGGTGAGGGTAGTTCAATTATTATTTGTAATGGTTTGCACTTGCAGTTTATTCCTCAACCAACCTAATTACTGTTAATGTTGTGTAAGGATGATGCGCCTCCTCGGTATCATGATGTTAGTGTTCGTCAGTCTAAGGCACGCGTAGACTATGATGATGGTGGCAGCAATGCTCGGTATGCAGATGCATATGGTGAGAGGTTGGTGTATATTTTAAAACATGCAGTCTTTTTGCTCAGTATTTGATTTTTAACACCATGTTCTTACAAATGCTCATTCTTGAAGGCTTGGACGATCACATGCGGGATACAGTGGCAGCCGATCTATCTCTGGCCATGATTCAGTGTATAGCAGCAGCCGTCATGGCATGAGTTATGGAGGTATACTCTTGAAGGCTGTGTTATTTTCCATCACACCTTTGACCATGCACTTACAATTTTAATTCTCATGTCATCTTGCATTTCACCTTTGCAGGTTCTGCGAGCAGTAGTGATGCTGGTGGAATGTACTCTTCAAATTTGAGTGGTAGCTACTTGTCTCGTGGATCTGATGTGAGTCTTCCTGAAATATTCTCTCTAATGCATTTACTATGTACTATCATTTTAATTGTGCCAAGCCATTTCCTATGTTGATTTCCCCCAATTTATTTTAACTCCTGTTTGGGCAGGTCGGTGGAAGTTCATATTCATCACTTTACTCAGGTCGTAATATGGGTAGCAGCAGTGGCTACTTTGGCGGTAGTGGTTCTAGTTCATATTACTAAGGTGCAAATGCAAACTGTTCCTATTTTCCTTGAGCTTAATTTCATTGTGCATAAAATTTGTTCATCATTGTTCTCTCATCATCATCGCCATCATTGTGCTAATTGCTCACTTCGGAGATGGCAAATGTTTCCCCTTATATCAAACATGGGACTCCCTCTGTGATCAACCATGAATTGCTTTAATGATACAGATTTGGCATCATATCGTCTTTGTGGAACAGATTTGGCACCATAGGAGATTGGTGTAGGCCCTGGATTGTATGGAGCTCCTTAATTTAAGGCCTACGGATCTGGACAAGAAGAGACAAGTGTGGGCAATGCTCTTAAATAAGACATGTTCGAAGGAGCCAGAAACATCGAGTTTGTTGAAGCAGTAGTCTTGTGGATGTTCTGGCTTGTTTATTTAATGTAAGGCTTTGCTTTATTTGGTCAAGAGTTGTGAACATTTGGCCAGCTATGGTGTCTTGACATGTTTACTTCCAGTGTTTCTATAACATTGTCGAGAGATATGGAGTGTTTCAATTAGTAGTACTTTGAGGTAGTTTCCTGCAATACAAGGTGTTTTTGGAGATTCCATCTTGTGATGTGCTGGCCGAAGATCAAACTTACAAATGGCTGTTTACTTTCTGAAGCCTTCGGTTCTTAGCACGCAGCATCTATTCTCTAGTGGATCGAAATTTGCTGACTGAGACAGAAAGATGATTGGTCAGACTGATTCTGGAGTAGTTATTTGTTAAACTGCAGATAAAAATGGATTTGTTGGTTGCCAAAATTTGGGAGACACCATTTGTATGGCTCAAACCAAGCAATTGCTTTGGCTTCCCCATAAGTTTAAGATACCAGAACTTGCAGCTACAGAACTGTGATTATGGCCTTGCAATGCTGTCAGTTAGCAGCATAGAGTACATGGCACAAGGTAAATCTAACAAGAAATGCCAGTATTGAATTCCATGGTTTAATTACTCGCCATTTATGAAATTTCTTAGAACTAACTGCATGGAGCATGGATTAATATACATCTTTGAGCTAAATGGTTATTGGATGATTGCAAGCTTTGAAGAACTTTGCTGGAAGCATGATGCACTAACTAATTATATCTAGGTTAGGTTTGTTACATTTATGCTCTCATTGCATTGGATGGGGAGATATATTTAATAGAACCAAATTTCTGATATCCAAGTTCCTTTTTGCATCAACCATTTATAAACAAATGATGGTTTAGATTGCTAGGAGGTTTTACATAATTAAGTATTTAAGTTTAAGGAACAACATACACTGTTGATATCTTTTGGCAGTACCTGATGCCATGTGGTATTCTACGAAGAAATAGGTGAAAGAGATGGTTAATAACACCAATTATACAGGCTACAAGGAGCTGCAACAAACCTAAGCAAACTTGTTACTATTAATGGCATCCTTCTCTGAGCTGTAACAAGGAGATATGGTGAATCACCTGCATTAACTGCGAATTTACTTGATTGATTGAACACCATTATTCGATCCTGATGTCAAAATTATATGTTCTTGTGATTGGAATTCTTGATTTGGATTCTACATTTTTCTAGTCATGGCAGTGACTGGCGTGGTGTGCAGTCTCTTTTCAAAGGCAGCTCTGAGATGCTTTGGCAGTCTTCACAAACAATGCATTGTTTCCTTAGAGTTCTGTGTCGGCTATCATTTATTGTTTTTGTGTTTGGTATTTGTTGAGAGTCGGATTCCATGAGGGAAATCGACAATGATGTTACCAGATCTTGCTAAACTGTATTAGATTACCAATTGTGCATGGAAGGTTTACACTATTCAGCAAAATGGGAGAGTATCAGTGAATTTGGATACAGGGATTGAAAATGGGAGGGAGTCAGTACCAGGTAGTTGGTTGATTTGGTGTTTATGTGAAAAAGAAGGGTAAGGAGGGGAAGGAAGAGATGGGTGGTTGATTTTAGGCGAAACGAATATAGATCAGAAACATTGGTATCAATTTACAAGGTTCACCTGTGGAAGCATTTTTCTTCAAACAGCAAGTGCAAAAGCTCCATTTAAGTTTTGCATTGAGGGCCTGTAATTGGGGGTTTTTCTCCTTTTAATCGTTGGAGCAGACAGAGATGAACCATACAATTTGGTCTAATTGAAGTACAAAAATATGATAGGTTTATATGGTCTAACTGAAGTACAAAAATATGATAGGTTGAAGTCACAGAACAGCTAAATACATCTTCTGAATGGACTAAAATAGAAGTTAGTGATCAATATTGAATACACTATCTATCTTTGAAATCCTATGACCATAATGTTGCAATTTTGATCATTCAAGTTACACTCTCCATGACTCCATTGCATTTCTTTTGTTGTTTCCCCAGGTTTTTTGTTGTTGTTGTTGTAAAACTAATAATCTAAGCTTGTGTTGATGCGCCTTGCTCAACTAACTTGTGTAGCATTCGTTATCACTCTAAATTTTAAGCTGAGTGCTGATGTTTAATGTTGTTCTTTAGTTGACATGTTAGCCGAGCTTAAATATCTTCAGTTTTTTTTAATGTTGCTCGAGAGTTTGAAAATTGTAGTAGCATTGCTGCCTCCATTGGTTGTGCTTCACCAAAGGCGCGTTTTGAGCTTTGAACAGGTGATAAAATACTGTGTACTGCAGTTTTGTTGATCACACTGAAACTGCTTCGTGTCATAGCTGTGTATATATTAGGGTGTAATTTCACCGTGGATTGTTTTCCTATTTCTGCTTTAAGCAATGTAAGGTGCATTGTAAGCATGGAACGAATTTCATGTACAGAGCATGAGTGCTTATGCTGAAGATTATGAAAATGTGCGGATGTTATCATGTGCATGTGAACCGTTCTACGATAGCATTATTTCATGCTATTGGCTATCGCATTGGCTATTGTCGCATTGGCCGTTGCATTGATCACGCTGTACAATAGTTCTGATGAGAACCATGAGAATATGAGATGACGTTGCTTTGCATGTTGGGATATCCTTAATTGATAAACGAAGCGGTTCTGTAATTGTAGTATGTGATACAAGCGTCTCTGCATTTTGTACCAGTATTTACTGGGGTACTGACTATCTGGCATGCTATTGTTACGACTGTACAACCTCGGCCGGTCTGGATTAAGCCCATGACTAGTAAGCGTTCCTTCACTTCTGTGGTAAGAACAAAGCTGGAGCGGAACGTCGCCTGTTACCGATTTAGGCTGACAAGTTTTTTTTCCGGCCATCGCCCGAGCTTTCAATGAAGTTGGCTGCAATACACTTGCACACATGATGGTTCTTCATTTTTTCCTTTTCTGGGAGTGTTGGACTCGAACAATTTTAGATTGATCGCCATCGAATACTCTGGAGGCACTGGCAATTCATGGACAGGTAGGTCTGTTTAGCCCGGTCACTCGGCTATGTTTTTAAGAGAACACATGACTCATCTATGTAAGAAATCTGTCGGATCTGTCACTAATTTAATTAACAAAATCCATCTTTTTTTCGACTGTTGGATTAGATCTGGATTTAGATCCAACGGTCCAGACGTTCTATAAAAATTCAGCCTTCTCCCACCTCCACCCATGCGCAGCGGTCTCGCTGGGCGAGGCTCTCTGGTGAACCCCTCCTCGCTCCTCCCCCGCCGCATGGCTCTGTCGCCCCTGCTCCACTCTTCTTCCCTGTCTCTGGCGTCTATCACCATCGGATCAGCCACCGTCTCCTGCCGTTTTTTTAATATTGTCTTGTTCTTGTCTTACCCGTCAATCTCCACCGCCCTCTCCCAAGCCTGCAGCCAAAGGCGCTACTGTTGCCTCGATGCCCACCGCTGCCTCCACCCGCTGCTAGTCCTTCGGCCGCCTCGGCCTCCCTCTAAATTCTGCTGGTGAACCCTAAGCACTAACCCGGCGGCGGCGGACACAACTACGCCGGAGATGAGGAGGATGAGCTCACCGACGCACAAATCTTCAAGCAGACCGGGTTACAAGAAACTCCACTGGTTTTTTTTAAAATCATGCGCAGTTTTTTTATTTCCGTAATCTGTTTTGCCAAAGGTATAATGAGTTCACTTGTCGTTCCACTGCTACTAGGCTACCCACGGTCTCGCTGCCCAATCGATCCTGAAGCCGCCGCGTCGATGCATCACGCCGCACCCAGACCGCCATCCATCGCAGCAGACCGCAGCATTTCCCCGCTACAGCCTACAGGCATCCGCACTGTTTCACGCAACATGCACGCCGCACGCGACCAACTGCACGTCTGCACCCTGCCGGCTGCCGCGCGCGGACGGCGACTGCAACTACCCCCACCCCCCACCCGGGTCCGTGCAGGTACAGGCGTGCCCCGCACCCACCCCTCGCGACACGCGATCACACCGCCCCCTCCGCGCACGCCGCAGCCGCACCGCGCGCCACCTTGCTGCGCCCACAGGCTACCTTGGTATACCAAGTCGCACCGCATGCCGCCGAGCGCGGCCAACCACACGACGTCACGACCGCACTCTTCTCGCCGGAGACAATACCATGAGCAAAAAAACTGTTACAAGGTTATAGATGATCTTTACCCCCATCTCCGTGGAGTAAAACTGCAATTAACCAATTTCCGGTGCAGTATAAATGAAATCTCCCTAATTAACCAACCTCGAGAGACATCGTTGCTCGCTCGAGATCCGACGGCTACCGTTCACCCGTTGGCCACAATAATACTCCCAATTAGCCTCCCCAGAAGCCAAAACGCAAAGCTAAAAGGTTGAAAAACCACGCAAAATTTGGCAAAATTGTATCGCCAATTCAACCACTTTTTTATATATATATATATATATATATATATATATATATATATATATATATATATAATTCTATGACTGTTTTACCCTAACCCTCTTCTTCCTCCCACCGTCGCTCCCCTACTTCCTCCCATTGCTGCCGGTTGTGCTGCCGTTCTCCAACCACGCTGTCGCGCTCCTCCATTGCCACCTTATCTCCTCGTCATCTTCGTTTCGCTACCTTGCCCCCTCACTGTTCTCTGTGCACAACACATCTCTCCACCTCGTGTGGGCCGGCCCGCTCCTTGCCATTCTCCTGGTGAGTGTGGTAGGGAGGAGGTTGGCGTGGAACGGTCGGAGGAGGTGGCAGTAGTGCGAATTGGCGGCGATGCAGACATGGGAGACGAGGACGAAGGACTTGAGGGCGCGCGAGTTGGTGGCGGTGACACAGTCAAGGAAGACGAGCTCGTCGGCGAGCAACCCGAGGGGAGACGTGGGAGGAAGAGGAAGAGAAGCACGACTGGAGCTCGCTGGAGAAGCGGAGGTGACAAAGGCCCAAGAAGAAGAGAGGCATATCAGCGAGAGTAGCATATATCAAAGAAGTTTTGATGTGACATTTTCTATTTTGCTGATTTGGAGTAGCATTTTTCGAATTAGTCTTGAGTGACCGGAATCCAATTTTACCCGCAAAATTTTGAACTTTTTTATTATTATTTAATCCTTTTTTAAAATTAATTTTAAAGTTAACCCCTCGCAAACTTTATTTCCAATTCCGACCCCTTTGGTAACGCCAACACCCGTGGCGTGACCAAACAACATTGTCACGTCACAAGATAAGTCCCCAAAATCGCATTTTTTGTCACGCCACTGGTGGTGGCGTGACCAAACAATACTGTCACGCCACTACCAGTGGCGTGACAAGACTTTGATCAGAAATAGGCTGACGTGACAGTGTTGTTTGGTTACGCCCATTTCTGACTAAAGTCTTGTCACGCCACTGGTAGTGGCGTGACAGTATTGTTTGGCGTGACAAAAAATGCGATTTTGGGGACTTATCCTGTGGCGTGACAGTGTTGTTTGGTCACGCCACGGGTCAGAATTGGAAATAAAGTTTGCGAAAGGTTAACTTTAAAATTAAATTTAAAAAAAGGATTAAATAATAAAAAAATTTCCAAAATTTTAGGTCCTGCACAGCACAGCTGCGCCTCGCAGCTGTGGGGCAAGGTGTCAACCCCACACCCCGCAGTTGCCGCCGCCGCCGCTCCACCGCCGCCCGCGTGCGCCCACCGCCACTTGTCGCCGCCTAAAAAGAACTCCTCCATTATAACCCCCCGCACCATGCCTTCCTCCTCCACCACCTCACCATTTTCACCATGGCTTCTTCCCCCACCACCACACCGGGCTCCGCCCGGCGCGTGCCGCCCCCGTGCTGGACCCCCGACGAGACCCTCGCCCTCGCCCGCGCCTACACCGCGCGCCGCCTCGCGGTCGGCCGCGCGCACCTGACCTCCGTCGACTGGGTCGCCGTGGCCGCGGCGGCCACCCCGTCCAAGACCGCCAGGCAGTGCCGCCACAAGGTCGAGAAGCTCCGCCGCCGCCTCCGCTCCAAGCGCCGCAGGCCCTGCCCCCTCCTCGACGCCGTAGATATCCTCGACGGCCCTTCCCCTTCCCCTTCCGCGTCCCAATCCTCATCCCCACCACCACCAGCTTCGCCTCCTCCGCCCCCTCCCTCGCCGCCCAAGAAGAGGAGACGAGCTGATGTCGAAGACGACGGAGAGAGCGACGTGGTGAAGGCGCTGAGGGCGATTGGAGGGGTTCCTGCGGGCGGAGCAGAGGAGGATGGAGGCGGCGAGGGAGACGCAGCGGATGCGCATGGAGATGGCGCTCCGGCACCTCGATGCGCAGCGGCGGCTAGTGGACGCGCTTGTCGGCCGCATCGTCTACGCGTTGGAGTGAAGCGGTGGCGCAAAGGTGTCTCCTTTCAAGGTTTTCTTGCGTGTCCTGGTTACACCCAGGCTTGCGAGTTTAGGAGTTAGAGCTGTTCATATGTACCTGTGATGGATGTCTGAATTCTGATGTAGGCGTAGCGTGCAAATCTTAGTGTTTTACTCGTATTTACCGGATTCGCTATAAAACCCCACGAACCGCGAACCGGATTCGTCGAACCCTAACCGGTTTAGGGTATGGGTTCGTGTTCGTAGCGAAAATTGGAAGAAAAAGTGGCGAACTACAAACCCGAATCCCGTACCGCAACTCGGATGAACCGTGTTTCTGGTAACTATGGTTTTACTGTCTTGTATTGCTGAAAAGAAGCACTTCCTCTGGAAAATAACAAGTTAACTTGTCCCGTGTTCATTGCCTGCTTATTGTGTCTTGAGATTTAATTTGTTGGATTTTATGTCGTGAGGAAGTCAACTCACATAAGATATGAACTCCAGAACATGGAATTCTGAGGGTAACTGTGAACACCGTGGATACTTTTGCAACACCTGAAAACCTATGGAAACACTAGCAGTAAAAAATGAACACGAGAACAACATGAATGCACTGGAGATAGTGCTGTTGTTGAGGTTTGCGATTGGAATTGTAACTAACAGATGTGGTTCTGTGATAGGAGTGTTTGTCAGTAACTTGAATCTGAGTTTTCTGCTAGTTCCTCTAAAAATGTTACTAACTTGATTAATTGAGATGCTGAATGACGCTTTCTATGGTTGTCCACCACAGGACAGGGCTCTACGTCACGGTTGAGCCAACCTACTTTTTGTGCCAATGCATCCTTCATGTTATGGCCTCATTTTTAGTTAGGCTAAGCAGAATAGCATCTTATTTATGCATGTTTCTTTGCTGTATGGATCTCAATGTGCATCATAGTTAGTTGGGCCGTTTAAGGAACTCATTGCCCTGCTGCATTACATCTCTATGAAGAATGCCCTACACATATTCAAGGTGCTTGAGGCAATCGTGTCATATTAATATTCAAAATCCACATGGTGTTATCCCATATCTGCAATTAGAGGATGATAAATAGTGCCCAAGTTGAAAGCCTCCAGAAAAGTCCAATAGGCTTATATGAGCTATGCAGAGTTCCATCCCAAAGTGATCAGAGGCAATAGTTTGTAATCCTCTCTTCTTTGTAGAACTATTGTACAGTTGAAGTAAAGAGATTAGGCATGCTCTTCTTTATATTATTGTACAATGAGGCTCTTCCTTTAGGACTACTCTAAAATTGATCATTGTCTTACCACATGGCATCAAAAGTGATTATGTTCTCTTGCCCCCCTTGAAATTGTTTATGCGTGCTTATACATAGGTGCTTCCCCATGGTGCTCATAGGCTGTTGTTCCAACCTTCAGGTCGTCCTTTGTTGACCGCCTTTTTAAAAAAACAAGATTATTCGGACAATGTGTAGCCTTGGATACCTAATTTTTCTGTTCGTATGAATTACCATGCTCTTGTTGCTATGGTTCTATTTTCCTTCCTTTCCTTTTTAAATCTGGTTGTCTCCCGTTGTTTATGCGTGTGCGTGCATGAATTTGTTCATCATAATCAGGGATAGCTCCTTTCCTCTCCATTTCCCCCTAGATATTAATGTTATATTTCTTCTTTTTGTTTATCACTTGCGTGTGCCGCGTTTGTCTAACGGTATGTCCATGAAAATTGCTTTTCTACCCTAAAAGGAGTGTTACGAAGAGACAGAAGAATGTTTTCTCAGTTCAAGTGAAAGTGAGAGGTTTGGCAACCAATTATTATTGCTGGTGCTAGCATATATCATGCATATGCATGGATTGCATACATAATATTTTTGTTGAGAATTTATTACCTTGTTTGGTGTTCAAGTGTTGTCTATAACTGTCATTTCAATATCTATTGGAAATCTATGTCGTTTCACTATTAAATGTTGTATAACTGTCATTTTCTTTGCTCAACAACTTGCCACACATGCTGTCTGTTTGCAGGTTTGATTGGTCACAGGAATTTGTATAACTGGATATCATCAATGATAGCAATGAAACCATTGCATCTGTTTTGTCTGTCTTGTTGGTCAAAATAAGTCATACTTGTCTGCCAAATTATATAGGTATTGCTGGATGAATTTATTTTCATATTGCAGAAGTGTGTGCACCATCATTTGCTACTAACATGTTTCCTTTGCTACAGCCTGGTAATCTAACTTGCATCTAGAGTTATCTATTAATCTCATGCTCTCAGCTGAGCTGAAAGTTTAGTTGCATTGGCTGAAAATGGTGTAGATATTCCATGATCTGCTACAGTAGCTCATTATTGCTTAGAATCTTTCTATCCAATGAGAACTCCACATGAATACTTGGAAGTTTTGAAAGTATAATATGTTTATACAAGATTAAATTTCATGATGGCAATCTAATGCTTCCTTTTGGTGTCTGCCAATTTGCTGCAGATGAAGGCAAGTGCCACTTAAGTAGGATTTAGGACCACCATCAAAGTGAGTGGTCCTCAGCATATTTGCATTCACACTTTAGCTAACTGGCATGTTCAACAATTGGGTTACCACTTGAGATGAGCATCAAGAAATGAAAAATTGAGGTATACACATTGACTCGATGTAGCGTGCTGGTTTTAAAAGCAGAAAATTGCTCCATGATGCTCGGCTTTACTTCTGTGTTCCACTGTGTGTGGTCCTTGATTTCTTGATAAGACTGTGTATAATAAGCATTGTTTAGATTTATCAAATATATTTTTTAAAAGCTAATTTATCGAATATTGTGACTTGTGAGGGCTGTTTTGTGTCGAATGGTCTCTGAATATGCTCATGTTTTTCAAGGAACTGGAGCCATCTTTTGAAATCCTTTAGGTACCTCTTTTTTCTTTAAAATGTAAATGTTAACTATTTAGTTCTCTGAAGTGAACATTTCTCTTACGTCTGTTTGTGAGAGTTCTATGTCTGAATTGGTGACATTATTTCTTGAACCGGTAGAGGACATGTTGGCATGATCTGATACTTCATGGCAAGGAGATGATATTTAAGCATTGAACTGTTTCTGGACTGGAGTATAACACGAAGCAGATTCGGAATGGTATCCATTGTTGATTAATCTGAGTGCAACATTATTGAATGGTTAGGAAAATAGCATTGTTCCCCCCTTGTCGCTGAGTTCTGAATAATGTAGTAGTCTGAACCATGGATTGAAATCCCGGCCGGTAACCGCCGGTTACCGGCCGGTTACCGCTTACCGGAGGGGGGCCGGGATACGGGATCCCGGCCGGTAATCCTAGGCTGTTCAAATTCAAATTCAAATTCGAATGATTTTTAATCAAATTTGAACGAATTTCATCCGGAAAAAATCGATTTGACCGGTAACCGGACTGGTAACCGGCCGGTTACCGGTACCGGCGGCTGGCCGGGATCCACCCAGGGACCGGTTACTGGAACCATGGTCTGAACTACCCTGTTCATAATTTTCTTCTTGCTAATATAAACTACTCAGCAACTGCTGATTTAAAAAAAAAGGGTATTGAAACATTGGCTAGTATACTGAAGGTGTATGCTATCTGCGTCCTTTACTGTTTTTTTGCCAATGTTGTGAAACTTATATCTTGTATATTCATGAATTATATTCAACCACATTGCTCCAGTTAAGTTAATTAGTGCTGGTAGTTACTGCATGCACACTGAACAGAGAAAATACGTTCCAATTTTCATTTGCTCGTTTCCTTCTCTTAGTAACATGAAATGTAGATGTTTCAAACTAAGGTATTTTGCTGTTCGTGGCTTCATTAACATTTATTTATTTTTTTCAAAAAAATAACAGTGATTTTTTAAGTGTGGAGATTGTATTTCGATACATTGTTCTGGATATGGTAGCCAGTAAACTAGAATTTGTTTATCTTATTTTGCATTCTCATTGCCTGTTCCATCTGTAATTATAATCAAGTATGCATCTAAAACAAGGGAGACAGTAGACAGTAACTTCTAGCTGAGTCAACCTGCCAATGTTGGTAGTTTCCTATATTCAGAAATTGTTACTTATAATGTTTAAAGTAGACAATTTGAGATGTTTGATCAAACAAACACGTGCCTTGCACAATCCTGCATATGCACCTTGAGAAAAAGCAACTTACAAGGCAATAGTTTTGGCCAATCAGCAAGCATAAAAGCAGGAAAAGAAGGGATTAACCTAAAGCAAAATCTACCTTTCTTTTGCCCCCATCCTCTTTAGGTTAAAGACCATTTCCAAGACGGCCTAATTGCTGAGATCGTAAGCTCCAAGGTAACTCCTATGCCAAATTATTATGCTGCTATTGCTAAGATATGTCCATATTGGCATGATGAATCATTGCATTGACAATCTCATTTTCTTCTGCAGTGTATGTTGAGTGCACCCCATAGCACACATAGAAGATTATGATCACAAGGCTCAAGATGCCAAACCTCTGGAAGGACCTCACCTTGAGAGTGGTCATCAGGAACACATTCAGGAAGACAGATGCAGCAGCCGGCCATGGCATCAGAGGGACCGTCCACTCTGACAGTGGTGCGGCCACATCCTGCCGTGCTGTGCAGTGGAAGATCGTGGTGATTGCCACTGAGATGGCGCCGAACAATGCCATCCCCCATCGGCACCGCTCGTCGATCCTTCTCGAGAGGGAGAAGCCGAGGGAGCTAAGCGTAAGGAGGAGCAGGAAGAGGAGGACATGGAGCGGCCGGTTCGCGCCGAGCTTCGCGTACCGGTGGTAGATGAGCGCGTTAGCCACCAGGTAGAAGACCAGGAGGGTTCCGATTGATATCATCTCAAACACAATCTGCAGCTCCGTGAAGAGTGCGATTGATGCTGTGCAGAATCCTGGGTACGGATAGTACTTGACGGTAAGAAAAGAATGCAATAAATGTTAGCAAGAGTATTGGCTAGTATTTGTGATAATTAATCTGCAATTCTGCATTGCCTTTTGCCATGCTTTGATACATATATGAGCATATATCCTTGACAAAATTTTACGGTAATTAGAGTTGACTTTACTAAAATTATTGTATATTTTCCTACAATTGATCTTAAACAGCTTTAGTGGCCTAACTTGAATTTAGGCTTGGGCAAGGTGAGGCTAAGCTAGGGCAACTGGGCAACAAGAGGAACAGCTTATCACAAGGATCTGTTTGGTGTAGAATCTAGATTAGGCTGATCTTGCAAGTTAGTTCATAAACCTAATGAGTTACCAGTTTACTCATCAGATAAACATTACAAAGTTGTAGTGTGTCTTAAATCAAGCTTAATCACAAACCCAATAACTGACCCTCCATTTTAAATCGAGATATACTTTTGAACAGGTGAGTTTTTAATACTAACCATCTCAACCAACTGGGGAGGAGCGACAACATTTCTACTCTAATGCTTTTATTATATCGACTTCAGAAAAAGACAGCATCTCCAACACTAACATCTCACTACAAACTTATTACTCACTGATAGATCATCTCATCATCCTACTCAAACAGTTGAAATAATCTAAGCTATCTCGGGAGTGTAAGAAAACTGAGCTATCTCAGTCCATAAGGTGAGAGATCAAATTAAGATTTGCATTTACAAGTTAACAGCCTCATTTAGGTACCTAGAAAGATGGTGGCATTCATAGGAGTGCCGGTAGAAGGGTGGACCTTGGCCAGCCATGACGGCACCAGCCGCGCTCTGGCGATGACGCACAGGTACCTCGCCTGCCCCAGCATCGCCACCAGCAGCGACGCCACGATTCCGAGGCTCGCGCCGGCCCCGACGACGCTGCTCGCCCACTTCCACCCCGCCTTCTCCCTGAACGCCGACGAGAACGGCGCATTCTCCGCTATCTACTCACGCCACACAGTACATGATACATCACACGTACACACGGTGAGCCAGCCAAGAACACCGATTGATCGATCAGAGGTATGCCATGCACACGCATATCTACGCTCACCTCGGTGTAGGGCAGCATGACGCAGAGGGCGATGGACATGAGGCAGTAAAGCGCGGACACGACGAGCACCGAGCCGGCGATGCCGACGGGTAGCGCGCGGGCGGGGTCACGGATCTCCTCGGCCATCGTGGACGCCGAGTCGTAGCCGATGTAGCTGAAGTAGACGATGGCCGCGCCGTCGAGGACGCCGCGGACGCCGTAGGGGGCCAACCCGTGCGGCCTCACGAGGTTCCGCGCGCTGCCGTTCCACAGGCCGGCCAGGATTATGAACACGAAGAAGAGCAGGTGGAACGCCGTGATCACCATGTTCAGCATGGAGCTCTCCTTGGTGCTGCACGTATTCGAGACATTATTGACTCAAAACCAATTATGCTCATCAGTGTCAAATGTTAAATTTACATTTATTTTCTTCTTTCTTGCAAATACTTATAAACTGTTCATCAGCAAAATATGTACATAAGAAGCATCACAAGTTCATAGCAAGGCACAGAATACAGTTGTACTACTATGACTACCATAAAATATAGGAACTATATAAGAACACAGAACAAAATGCTGGCTAAAGGGCAAGTAATACTAGTATCCAAGGACAAATCAAAAGGCATATGTTAATGTATATATGACTAGAAGAACTTGATTGGCTTAGAGGTGCCTAGATAATGTACCTATAGCACAAGCATAGAGTTAGGAGGAGGATGAGCGCGACGGCGGGGAAATCCAGCGCATTGTACCCCTTGGCGATGCCCTCCACCTCGATCCTCCACGCGTTGGGCTCCGTGACCCCGAACGTCGAGGCCAGGTAGTCCGTGAAGCTCCTCGCCACCGCCGCGTTCGACAGCACGTACTCCATCAGAATGTTTGCTCCCCCGAAGAACCCCACAAACTCACCTGACAAGTGACAACAAGCCAACAAGGAGAGAAATATAGTGTAATGTTTGCACTTATTTTACTCATGGGATTTTGGTTGCATAGAGTTCACAAAAACAGTGGCGCCATTGAATGTTCTTAGCCGTTTGTACAATCAATAACTGCGAATTTTATGATGGTGTAAATAGATGCGAAGAATGAAAGTGCCGGCTTATATTAATCGTACCAAACGTTACTCTGAGGTAGCTGAAGGCGCCGCCGGCGACGGGGACGCGCACGGAGAACTCGGCGTAGCAGAAGGAGGACAGCAGCGCCGAGACGCTGGCGATGACGTAGGAGGCGAAGACCGCGGGGCCGGCGGTGTCGCGCGCGACCCTGCCGGTGGTGACGAAGACGCCCGCGCCGAGCATCCCACCGACGCCGAGGCCCACGAGGTCGTACCACTCGAGCCGCCGCTTCATGCGAGCCCCCGACCGGTCCCGCACCTCGTTCAGCTCCTGCGCCGGCGTCCACGTCACCAGCGCCCTCCTCCTCAGCCGGTGCGGCGTCTGCGCTATCGACAGTAGCACGTTGCGGAGAGCCATTAATCTAGCTAGATAGCTACCACCACTCGGTCTCTTCTCCTTTGCTCTTGGTTTCTTGATCGTCTCTAGCTGGGTGGACATAGCTGGGACGAACGCGCATCGACTATTTATATATGCTACACTCTTATATACTTTCTTATACGCAGCCGCACCATATCAGATCAGAGTTTCGAGAAAGAACACAAGCGTACATGGTATCAAAAACGAAGTATATGAATCTCATAGATAGAATCAAATAACGGCGACGAAATAATCACGACGAGAGAAAGATTTGGTGAAACCGACTATAAATTACTTAAGCATAACCTCAATAGAGTATAAGAGACTGTTGCTCTCTCACAACCCCTCAAACTTTTTAGGATCATCAGATCTTTGCTTTATACAAAAATCTAGTGCTAAAAAATATACTAGCATCTAATCCACTTGTGCACCTCTTGCTTTAGATGCGTTGGTTTGTAGCTTGTATTCTCCTTGATTATCCCTCATAGCTTTATATAATGCTTCCTGGTTCTCCTCCAAAAGGAAGTAAGAATCTTAATATTAATAAGATTAGGATATGAATCCTTATAGAGCACATCTCCAAGTCCTAATAGGTTTGGATATCAGTCACACATACTTAACAATCCTTGTAGAACACATCTCCAGATACTTTTCATATTTACTTGCCCTTTGCAAGTAACTCGTATGACTCCACCTCAAAGTGATACCTCACAACCTTCGAATTCAAGCGACCTCATAGGTATTATATTCTTCTTTAAGCCGGGAACGCACCGAACTCCCGTGTGCGATGTGCTCCATTGTATATCTCCAATACCATCCTTCTCACCTTAGTAATTGCATACTCCTTGCAATCTGCTAATTGAACAGTTTCATATGCCAGGCATAGTGATCATTTGTCAAACATTTCCCTCATCGAACATATATGGAAGAAATAACCTGAATCTAATATCCATCTACGAGAAGTTCATGATTGACTGACAACTAGTACGTCCAAATCATTTTTCGCTACCATCACTTAGCATGCTCATCTAATTTGCTTTAAACTTGGATAGTTTCTTATCATATGACCTTACTTGTCACATAGATAACATACACGTGTGCCCTTACCCTTGCTCTTCTTCTTCTTCTTGTGACTTTTGTTTTTGCCTACAACACTTACAGAAGTCAATGCTTGATCACACGATGATGAAGAATCTGATGGCTTCTTCAAGGGCTCCGCCTCCAATAGATATGTCACTGCCTCATTAAAATTGAGAGTGTTTTCCCCGACGAGAATATTCATCACCAATTGCTCCCATGATAATGACAGAGATAACACCAATATGACGACTTTGTCGTTCTTCTCAATTTTTTCATCCACACTAGTCAGTTGTGTGATAAGCTTGTTGAGGATATTAAGATAATCAACGAATCGTGTGCCTTCCTCCATACGGAACCTGTATAGTTGCTGCTTCAACACCCATCGGTTTAACAATGACTTTGCCATATACAATTATTCCAAGTCACTTCATAATTTCTTTGATGAATTTTCCTTAATCACTGAGTACTTTACCTCATCGAAGAGACATAGACGGATTGTACTGATAACATTCCGCTCTATCATTTTCTATTCTTCAACCAACGTATTTCCCGGTTTACCCCTTTAAGAGCATCGATTAACCCTTGCTGGACAAGGACATCTTTCACCATACATTGTCACACGTTGAAATTTCCTCAGCTGTCAAATTTCTCTACTTGAATTCACATCGTTGACATCGATATTGATTTTGTATCACCTGACGCTTCGCCGATTTTCTCAGAAATCAGATTATTATGGCCTTGACTCTGATACTGCTTATTATACTCTGATACCCCTTCTTATGCGCAGGAGCCCCAGATCGGATCAAAGTTTGTAAGAAATGACACAAGCGTACACGATATTAAGAACAAAAAGTAGATGGATCTTGTAGAGAGAACCAAATAACAACGGCGAAATAATCACAACGAGAGAGATTTGGCGAAGCTGTCCGTAATTACTTA
The DNA here is from genome assembly GCA_036346255.1 of Ampelocalamus luodianensis. Lineage (NCBI taxonomy): Eukaryota > Viridiplantae > Streptophyta > Magnoliopsida > Poales > Poaceae > Ampelocalamus > Ampelocalamus luodianensis. Next base: position 52,941,808 of record CM070623.1, read on the forward strand.
AGTACAACCTCAAAAGAGTACAAGGGATTGTTGCTCTTTTATAGCCCTCTCGAACCTTTTAGGACTCTTAGATTTTTGTCCTATACAAGAATCTAGTGCTAAACAATAACATAGCTTCTAATTCTCTCGTGTATCTCTTGTTTTGAATGAGTTGATTTGTGACTTGTATTCTCTATGACCACTTCTCGTAGTTTTATGTAGTGTCCCTAGTTCTCTTCCATTAGAAATCTTTATAGAACACGTCTCCAAGTCCTAGTAGGTTTACGATACAAATCACCTATTCTCAACAATATACGCTGTGAAGCGCATTCAATTCAGTGTTTAGTTATTCAGACGGTGGGGAATGAAGTCTCTGCATGCGCTGGACAGCGGTATATATGTGCCTGTGTAGTGTACTGGCCTAGCTAGATGCGCGTGTCCGTCAGTCCGTAAGCTTAAGTTAGCTCGGCTTGCATGGAGCAGCTTCTAATTAAGGCCTTGTCTTTTGCTGCTTTTCGTGCAGGCGACTTCTCACTGCTGCTACCGGCATGCTCTGAGCCTCTGACGCTTGGATGCCATGCTCATGATGTCAGGACGATGGCATTCGATCGTGAGCCATGTGTTCGCCTCGAAAGGCACATGAAAACCATATGCACATGCCCAACAGCTGGAGTGCTAAATGCCCTTCGCTCTTGTGCTGCGCTGCTTATCGCCGCGGGGGGGGGGGGACTGTGCTTTTAACCGGAGTGATTATTTCAGTTTCATATGTATATATGGGCCAATACACAACTCTTAACTGAAGAAGATTAAGGCTGAGTATTCTGAACTCTCTTGCATGCATAGACTCGATACTAGCAAACACTATCAGCTTAACTGCTACCTAGCTGCTGGTAGATACATATAAATCAGCTGTGATCTTGGAAATTAACTTGGTCGATCATTGATGCCTCAAAAAAGGCTGAACTTGGAAATTAACTTGGTCGATCATTGATGCCTCAAAAAAGGCTGATGCTTAACTTGCTACCAGCCTATGACTGAAGCTCACATGGCACACGGGCATAGGGTACAGGTAGAGATATATGTAGATGTATCGAGTGAGAACTTCTAAATGGTGATCGAATCAATGCATGTAGGTAGAGCCCAGATTCCTCCTTCTACCCCTCCTGCCGACAACTGATTTAACCTACCAGCGAGCAAGGAGGTCAAATCTACATGAGCCCTATAAGGAGACCGTCACTAAACTATGAACATGCACTGGGCTACATCAGATATAAGTAACCGGTAAAGATGCGTCGGCATGACGACGTGTCGACAAGCAAATGGCACTTGGGGAGAGCACACAGGCAGTCGTGTTGCTCTGGAGTTTATCATCTCATAATTTTGTTGTTATTGTTGCAAGCAGGGCAAATCTACATGAGCCCTATAAGGAGACCGTCACTAAACTATGAACATGCACTGGGCTACATCAGATATAAGTAATCGGTAAAGATGCATGGGCATGACGACGTGTCGACAAGCAATTGGCACTTGGGGAGAGCACACAGGCACTGTCTTGTTACTCTGGAGTTTATCATCTCATAATTTGGTATTATTGTTGAAGCATACGACTCATGACACAAAGAACAAATTTAATATATAGAACATAGATAGAATATAAAATAAAAATAAACTCATTTGATTTTAACAATCATGATTGGACCAAATTTCAACGTCTGTTGGAACGTGAGAGGCATCAACACGCCGGCTAGACGAACGATGGTTCACGACACATTAACTTCCACCATCCGTCACCTCGCTTGTCTTCAGGAAAACAAGCTCGAAATGGTCGAACCAAGAGCTAGCCTACTACCTTGGAGGCTACAGGCTACACAAGTTCGTGCAAAGGCCAGCCTGTGGCACACGGAGTGGCATTCTGCTTCTGTGAAATGACGACCTCATTGCTGTTGAAGCCATCCGATCCGAGGAGTATACTTTGTCGGTGACGATCACAATTAGGGAATGCAGCACGGTATGCCGCCTCATGGTGGTCTACGGCCCATCTCGTGATAGGGATAAACTGGCCTTCCTGCAAGAGCTCAAGTATCTGAGATCGTCAACGGTTAGCAGATGGTTAGTCCTCGGTGATTTCAACCTAATCTACATGGCGAGCGCTAAAAATAACACCAATATCAACGACGCACGGATGGGGCAATTCCTAGTACCCTAAACGACTACGAACTCAAAGAGATTCACCAAGATAGAAAATACACGTGGAGCAACGAGCGAGAAAATCCGACGCTGGTCAAGTTGGACAGGGTCTTCTGCAATCAGGCTTGGGACGTCCACTTCGAAAACCATGTTCTGTATGCTCTACCCACTTCGCTTTCAGACCACTGTCCTCTACTTCTTTCTAATAGTACCGGGTCGAGAAGGCTTGCTAGCTTCCGCTTCGAGAATTTTTGGGTTAAGATATTGGGCTTTAAGAAAGTGGTTCTAAACGCATGCACGACCAATAACCAACACACGAAGCTGCTCCATCGACTCAACCACAAATTGGCCACAACAGCATCGAAGCTATGGGCTTGGAGTAGAAACCTCTTCTCACATGCAAAGCTGCAGCTCCACATGGCTCTGGAAGTGATTCTTCGGCTCAACATAGCCTAGGAGAACAGATAACTCTCGCCACAAGAGAGGGGTCTTAGAGCAGGCCTAAAGAAAAGAGTGATGGGACTGACAGTGATTGAGCGCTCCAGGAAAATACAAAACTCCCACATCACGAATCTAAAAGAGGGTGATGTCAACACAAAGTTCTTCCACTTAAAAGCTAAATTGAGGAGACAAAAAAACCACATCCAGAGGCTGCGAAATGGCAGGGATGAGCTATCTCGCATGAGGAGAAACAAGAATCCTTACAACAATATTTTCAGGATGTGTTGTCCTCGCCAATTACCAGAACCTATGACCTAAGCTGGGAGGCGATGGACTTCACTCCGCAAAACCTGGATAGCTTGGAGGAAACCTTCTCGGAGTAGGAAGTCGCTAACGCTTTAGCTCATATGCCAGGCGACAAGGAACCAGGCCCTAATGGTTTCACATTTACGTTCTTTAAATCGTGCTGGTCTATGATCAAGGCCGACATCATGGAGGTTTTTCAAAGTTTCCACAGCTTCCGCACGGCGAGCCTCCACCTCCTAAACACAACAAGTGTAACATCCCAAAAATCCCAATTTTGGTAAAGTATAATGAAAATAAATGTGAGAACAATTTTGAGCATGTTTATGAGCGGGAAAACTATTTTTAGCATGATTTTGAACCTTTGCATAAATCAATTAGTAAATTTACATGCAAACAGCAACCTGAAAGATTTTTTGAGAAAACCACAGAACAAATAAAATCCTAAAAAATTTACATAAGAAACCATACTGTGTTATTGTTTTGGGACCTTTCATCCACAAAAATTTACATAAGCCTCCACAAAAATGTTCATAATTTTTGGGACTCATTTGTTATGTTTAGAAATTTGAACAACAATAAGACAGCTTGAAAATTCAAAAACATAATTTGAATTCCCGCCAGACCTTTGGGCAGAAACCCAACTCGGCCCATCTCCTCTCGTGCTTGCTCTCTCTCTCTCTCTCTTTGATGTGCTGGCCCCACCTGTCGGAACCTTTCATCCACCTCGCGCCCACGCTCGTGCGCCAGCGCGCCTTGCCTGCTCTGCCGTTCACCCACGAAACACGACCGGTGCCCATGATTTGGAGCCTCACCTACCCATATCGCCTCCGCCTGCCATCGCCCATGCTAGCTGCCCCGTCGATGCACCATTATCCCATGTGGACACTGAGACTGAAGCTCGGCGTGAGAAACCCGTATGTCGCGCCATTTTCTCGCCGCATCTCTCACACCATTCTCGGCCACATTTAAGCTCCTCACCGCGTCACGAGCTCCTCAGCTCTCCATTCTCACTTCCTACAAAGAATAAAAGCTTCTCGTGCTTTGTTTCGCTGGGAACGAGAGCACTATTCTCGACGCCGGTGAGCAAGCCTTGCGCTGCCATAGCCTCGGGTGAGCTTCCTTGCTTGTGACACACATGTCATCATCTTCCTCTCACCTTACTCATCCCTTTCCTTTGCTCAATGCAACTTCGGGAGTCCCGTAGCTTGACCGCGTTCTCCTTTGTCCTCGACTCCAGTGTGCACCCGATTTGAGCCGCTACATTTCCACCACTTCGAAAGGTTTGAATCTCTCTCGAGTGTGTCATCATGTGTTCCTACACTCCTTCATCTATTTCCCTCAGTCAACATAGGCAGAATCGCAAAGAACCCGAGCTTTGCCGTCATCCTTCCCTCTCACGGCCGCCAACATCATTTTCATTCTTCCTCAAAGCCCGATGAGTCTCGGTCCAATTCCTTGCACCTACACCATCCCTAGTATGTCAGTGATCTAATGTGACGCTCCTTGTAGCACCTCCGTCGCTGTGGTGAGCTATCGCCGTGAGCCTCCTCTGTGTCGTCATTGCCCGTCGTCGACAAGTCGATTCAGACCTTCCCCGACCCCATTTTCTTCAACTTGGTGGTCGTGGTGAGCCTCTGGTCCTTATGCACACTTCATTTTGTCAAGGGCAAGTCCCTAGTGACCCATTCCCCTTAGCCACCCAAGGCGCCGCCGCAAGAAATGGTATCACCGTCGCTCCCCCCGAGCCGCTACTTATAGCATCGTAGTTGCCCCCTAAATCCAATTTGTTCGATGCACGAAAGACATTTCGGACCCGAGGAGCTCCGCCGCTTCTCGCCGGTGTAGTGTCACCTCCGTCCATCCCTCTGGCCGCTACCATCACCTAGTGGGATCGCCGTCGAGTAGGGAACCCGTTCCCCGAGCCTCTCCGTGCTTGCCTCACCGCCGGTGAACTCGCCATGGAGCTCGGCCATGCGCGTAGCTCTGCTACTCGTCTCTCTCTCTCTCTCTCTCTCTCTCTCTCTCTCTCTCTCTGCGAGTGGGTCCAGGTGATTAGGAGACGTTTAGCACTAATTAATAGAGCTTAAAAAGTATTGTGTCTAGGGCAAGTGGGACTGGTAGAAAAGTTAACATAAATCTAATTTAAAATGTTTTTAGATTATGTGTCGCTGACATGTGAGACCACTCACTATTCTCGATTTTAAAAACATGTTTTAAAAATAGAGACTCACATGTGGACCAAGGATGGCAATCGGGCGCGACGGGCACAGGTAGTGCTCGCCCATACCCATGCCCGCAATCCTGATTTTCCCCCACAGGCATGCCCGCGAAGGACAACAGGCGAAGAATCTCACCCATGCCCATCGCCTGCGGGTACCCGTCGCCCGCGGGCACGCCCGTTTACCCGCGAACAATGCACTGTCACCCGTGGGTACCCATCGCCCACGAGCATGCTCATCACACATAAACAATGGACATATTAAATCCATCACAATTCACACATTCAACAACTAATAAAATTCATAACAATTCACACATCAAGTTCAACACAAATTCATAACTAATAAAATTCATAACAATTCAGATCCTACTTGCTGATCACGGAGGATTGAGTCGTGAGAAGATTGCCCATGTTGGCTACTACTTCCCAGAGTCGCCATCTGAGAGTTGAACACAAATATGAGAATTGAACAAATAAAAAATAATAGTATTTGAGTGGCTGAACAACCCCTTGGCTACACAAATCAAACCAAACAACCCCTTGGCTACCAAAATTTTCCCAAGCATTTGCCAGCCCATGTTTTGAAACAGCACTGCTCAATTACCAAAATATTCCACCCATGTTAGTTGTTAGTGCATATTGCTGATATTTGCCTCTTGGAACTTCTCTCCGAGGATGGATATGGGGCTTGTTATATGCTTGTGTAGCTTCCAAATCAGGTCTGGAATGTGGATGCTTTTCTAAATCTTGTCATCATGATGGTTTCTCTTGTACTAAAAATCTCTAGTTCGCTTTCAGGACTTGAGAGTTGCCATCTAATTATTTCCGTTGTGAATGCATTGTAGTTATCTCTGTTATGCAAAAATATCTAATCTAACCTGGATTCAACCAAACCAGTAATAAACTGAATTGAACTTCTCAAGAACTGAAAATCATACAAATGTGTCATTTGTTGCATTTGACTTGGCAAATGTTAACATCAATCTGACATCTAAATTGTCTCTCAACTGACCTGGATTATAGTAAGAACCTCGATTATAGTAAGAATCTGGATAGGCTAACTAAACCAAAATGCAAGCCAAATGCCAGTGTTCTGCTTTGATCCTTTTAACAAACCATGAAACATGTCATATAATCATATTGCTACATCTCATAAAAGGACAGACTGACAATTGATATTCCACAAACAAATTTGACAAACATTTGATATTTCACTTAACAGGGATACAAACAATTGATATTCCACAAACAATTGATATTTCACTTAACAGGGATACAAATATTGATATTCCACAAACAAATTTGACAGACTGACAATGAAAGCTACAGAAACAAGATCCAATTAACAAGATCCAAATTTCTCTAAGCACAACATTCACAATATTTTTCCAGTCATATAGTTCACCTGGTTCAGTACCTCGGTCGAGCGACGACAAGGCAGGGGGCGACAGCCGGCCGGGGGGAGGAGGGGGGCACGGGACAGATCTGGAGGAGGAGGTCAGTCGGGAGCCTGGGACTGGGAGGAGCAGCGACAGGGCGGGGGGTGGCCACCGGTCGAGAGGAGGACGGGGTGAATCTGGAGGAGGAGGTCTGCCGGGACTGGGAGGAGGAGCAACAACAGGGTGGGGGCGGCAGCCCGCCGGGAGGAGGACGGGGCGGATCTGGAGGAGGAGGTGCGCCGAGACTGGGAGGCGCTGGGACTGGGAGAAGGAGGTGCGCCGAGACTGGGAAGAGGAGGTGCGTCGGGACTGGGAAGAGGAGGTGTGCCGGGACTGGGAGGAGGAGGTGCGCCGGGACTGGGAGGAGGAGCGACGGAAGGGCGGGTCTGGCAGCTGGCTGGGAGGAGGAGGGGGCGGCAGCTTTGGGCCTTCGGTGCTTGGCGGCTGGAGAAAGGAGATGGGGATCAGGGTTGGGGTCTTGGGAGACCGGGAGAGGGACTGAGGTCTGAGGGAGTCTGTATTTGTGTGAGTGCTAACCCTAGGGTTTTCGTGGACCCACCTATCAGTTCATATCGCGGGTAAACGGGCGAGGCGGGTACGGGTGGAGCTCACCCGTGCCCGTGCTCGTTTACCCGACGGGCAGAGAATTTTCCCCGTATTCATGCCCGTGGGCAAAGAAAACAGCCCATACCCGGCTCTATTAGGCTATTTACCCACGGGCACACGGGTAACCGGGCACAATTGCCATCCCTAATGTGGACCCTAGCCGTCAGTTAATTAAAAGAAAAAATAGATTTAATTATTAGTTAATAAATAATGAGCCTATGACATGTGTAATCACCTTTGTTTTATAAATAAAACAAAAAAAATGAAAAGATGAGTCACTACAAGTAGGCCCCACATGTAAGTTGATAAAATTCAGAAAAATAGGAAAAACTGCTTTCAGTTCAGACAAAAATACGCTTTCTTTGTTGGAAAGCGTAAACCTCAGAAGAACTCAAAGAAAAATATGTTTTCTCTGTTATAAAGCGTAAACCTCAGAGAATACACTTTCAACGTCACCTTTTTATTAATTTGTGGATTTTCAAAATGAAGCAAATTAAAACGGTAATAGCTTTTGCATACAAAATCCAAATGGTATGAATATTTTTTTCTAAATTCATCTAAAATCATGCTCTATCTGAATATGCAAAAATATTTAGATTTTGTTTATGTTTATATGATCTTTTCTATAATTAATTTGCTATCGGGTCTTTTTGAATAGACGTCGATACTTCGAACGAAATTTACGACGATCCTCCATCCTCATATTCTATGATACCAAAGCAAGGTAAGCACCCCTTTGACAAGGTTGATCCTATTATTTCAATCATTGTACTTCTTTTCATAAAATCTGATATGCATGCATGTATGTTTGCTTAAAATTGCTATATTTGGGGATAACGGTAGTCATAGTCCTATTCCATGCATGATCCTCTTTGAAATATTGATAACCTTGCTGTTGTAGTCATTAGTGTATGGTTTAGGCAATAAATGATGTCGAATTGGGTTTTCAAATGTGAATGTCGCATAAATGCTTAGCCGGGCTTTAGTCTTTACAAAAATTTGGGATTGGATGAAATAATAGACATGATTTGGGACATTTTGGAATAATGGTCCAGGGGGTTACCTCTATTAATTTTGTATAAAAATAAAAATAAAAAACCTAGATTTCGATGCGGACGAGTTATATTATAAACTGATGAATGTGAGAGGGTTTCTCGCATGTAGATAGGGGGAGATCCTCGCTCGGATCAATTAAGGACCGAACGCCAGTGCGACCAATCTAAACAAAAGCGTACAACCACATATGCTAGTATGGGACGACCTTAGCTAATTAAGTCATCGAAAACTAGCATTGCATGTTGGTATGCCGTAGTAGTACGAGCATGTGTGATTGCTCGAAGGAGCTCCCTTCACCGAGGCGTTGGGAACAAAGCTTGCCGACACAACGGTTAATGCCACACATTGACAGGAGGTGTACCTGATATTGGAGTGAGGGTTTTCATTGCTGGGCTAGTACAAGGTTAGGCCTAGGTGATGTAAAGGTTTCGATACGTGCTATAGGCTGTATACTATAATGTTGTGTAAGGTGGTATCGACAGATGCCGGATAAACTAGAGAAGTCGTATGTTGTTGGTAGAGTTGTACACCTTTGTATAGTGTAAATCTATTTAAATAGCCATGCTCGCGGTCATGAGCATGCAATGAGCATCCATATCAGGTATAGTCTCTACTTTTACAAAAACAGTCTTGTCGGGAAATACTGGGATGTATATTTTTGATGATATTTGAATTGAGTGTCATGTCTATGGCTGAGAATAAGGTGTTGATCATAGCCAAGGAGGGTTGTGATTTGTTATTTATCAAGTTACTTACTTGTTTTTCTTTATCTATTTAACTGCACTTTAAAACTTCTGTTGTAAAATACTATGCATTGATATTATAAATAAAATTTGCTTAATATTGAAAACAACTTATAGCATAGAGCCTCCTCCCTTGTTAGCCATGTATATATATAAATTTTGCGATATACTACAAGTCTTGTTGAGTATACAATGTAATCAATCTTGCTTAAATTGTTATTCAAATGATGAAGATGACCACTTGCCAGACGACGCCTGCTTCGGTCCCAGTATTGGGGGTATGAGAACGGGTCTTTTTAGAGTTTACTCCTTGTCCTGAGGGTTTGGATGGGCATGCCGCTAGACTTTTTCTCTTAATCTACTAAATTTTCGCTGCAACTTCTGATACTTGAACATTTATTTGTCTGATCGGCCCTTGTATTGTAAACCATGTAACCGTTTAAGATTATGTACCATATTTGTTTCATGTTGTTTGTATTTGTGTATGGTTATGTATGCCAATGTTATGGATATGTGTACTAGCTACTGATCATGGGATTAGTATGATACACACATGAGGATTTCAGGTATTCAATGCTCGGGGTCCAACAACAAGCATCGCTATAATACCGAAGAAAGACAGGGCAAAAAGGGTGACCGATTTTAGACCCATTAGTCTCATACACGGGATCGGAAAGTGGATAAGACGGGGCTGAAAGGGTGACCAATTATAGACCCATCAGTCTCATACACGGGGTCGAAAAGTGGATCTCTAAGACATTGGCTTTACGATTGGCACCGCATCTGGATAGCCTAGTCTTGGTAAACCAGAGTGCTTTTGTAAGAAGCATCCACAACAACTTCCTGTAGGTCAAAAATCTGATAACAAGGCTGCATAAATCCAAAACCCCGACGCTCTTCCTCAAGCTAGACATAGCAAAAGCTTTTGATACGGTATGCTGGGATTACCTCCTCAAACTTCTTCAAAGAAGAGGATTTCCATCCAGATAGAGAGGCTGGCTCGCGGTCCTATGGTCTACGGCCTCCTCCAGAGTCCCCCTTAATGGCATCCCCGGCAACAACATTAACCATGAAAGGGGCTTGCGGCAAGGAGACCCACTTTCCCCCCTTTCTCTTCATCCTGGCAATCGACTCTCTGCAAAGACTGTTTAGAAAGGTAATAGAGATGGGACATCTGGACTGCCGCTGCGACCACTTTGACACACTCAAGACATCTTTGTATGCTGACGATGCGGCAATCTTCATCTCCCCTACTGAGGGAGATGTCATAACAACAACCCACTATAGGGATACGGGTATGCTACACTAACGGGCAATTCAAAAATTCTACTAGGAAGTAATGCAAGTAAAAGATCATAGATCGTTACCATTAGACGTGTAGTGCAGCAGCAGAAGAGTTGGAGTAGTTTGATCCAATATCGAGCGCGTAGATGTAGTGGTCATAGTCGATCGTCCAACGTTCTTGACGCCGATCGTCTCCTCTAGTAACCTATCACGTTCCTTGCGTAGGTCGTGGATCGTCCTCGATCAGCGTAGCAGCAACCCCAACAGCACCTCTACGTTGTCCACACGTCTAGGGGTGGGACGTCGTACGCCAGTGTACTAGCACCAACGCTTACGATAGAGCCTTTGGGGAAATGGCGGCTAGGGTTTTGGTGGAGCAACTCTCTTACGTCCCAACAGCCACATGCATTCCTTTATAAAGAGCCCATAACAGATCCTATCAGAACTAGTTTGTTTCAACCTATTAAGTGTGTGACCTAGTAGGTTCATGCATAATTGGTTGTGACTCAGAAACTCCTTTTTGATCGCAAGTCGTTAGCATTTCCTAGCAGAACATAACGATTCTCGAATACACATAAATATTATATTGGATGAACCTTATGCAATATGATATGCGACTAGGTCCTTATCACTGAAGGCTAGCTCGTATCTCTATACGATCAGTTCATCTTTAGTTACGACCAGTTCGCCGACCGGTTAGTGATCATGTATGACCAGCTCACAACTTGTTTGTATCTCCATACAACTAGTTCGTATTTGGTCAGACCAAATGACCTATTTGTGTATTATCATTTTGCCTCACAATATCTGGTTGAACTCTAGGTGAGATAAATACCACCCATGGGTTGTTCAATCTTTTCTCGATCTAGCGATTGATAACTTCATGTGGTTGACTTTTTGACCACTAGTGGCACAGTTATGCACTTTCTTTATCTGACCACATCGAGGGGTCCAGAGATATATCTCCTGTTATGTTAGGAGGGGCAAATATCATATCCAACCAGTCACATCTCTTTGTATATTTTATAGCATACCTGAAAGCTACCTTTATAACTACCCAGTTACGGAGTTGCATTTAGCAACCCCTAATTGTACTATTATACATGTAGCAAAGTATGTTGATCTCAGGTCTAAGGATTATACATCATCATTGCTTGTGACTAACTGACAACACACAAAATCATCACAATCTCAATAGTGTCTCAAGGTGGGTCAATCCAATACCATATTGTCTAACATGTGTTTACATTATTGATTCGATATTCTTATATCCATGACCAGTGAATTATGGTTATCAATTAATATATGTGCTGGTCGATAAGCCACTAGTGTCCTGACTAGTGACATCCGACCAGAGATACATTTAGAATGACATCATATAACTTAAAGAGCTTCCCCAACAAGTCACATACTTGTTAATATTTATAAATGATAATTAATTCAAGGAACATAACAATATTTATTCTATAACTCATAAACATAGACGTGATACAATCATCTCTACGATTATCTCTAGGGCATATCACCAACACCTACATACTCCAAAGCTTCGAAAACGTTTTGGGACTACAGACCAACTTTCATAAAAGCACGGTGGTACCTATAGGTTGTGATCACATCAACCTCGACACGCTCCTACAAGAGTTCCTAGCAATTCGCTCAAATTTCCCCATCAAATATCTGGGCCTACCACTATCCCACAAAAGACTAAGGAGGGTTGACTTCAAGCCCCTATTAGACAAAGTCGGATGTAGGTTGGCGGGCTGGCAAGGAAGACTACTCACATCAGCTAGCGTACCACCCTGGTGAAATTGGTGCTCACCTCGATTTCAACCTACTATCTCATGGCCCTAAAAGTACAAAAATCCATCATACGTGCTTTGGACCATATAAGGTGGCGGTTTCTCTGGTCGGGGATAAAAACGATATCAGGAGGGAAACGCAAAGTCAATTGGGACAAGGTGTGTCGACCAACAAAGCTAGGCGGACTGGACGTCCTCAACCTCACAAAATTCGTAAGGGCCCTGATGCTTCAGTGGCTATGGTAAGAATGGAAAGCTGAAAAAATTCCTTGGGTAGGCATGGAATTACTGTATGGTGAAGCTGATAGGCGTCACTTCGCGGTGACCACTTCAATTACGATAGGCAATGAGGAAAAAGCTAAGTTCTGGACCTCACCGTGGATAGAAGATACAACCCTCAAAGATTCTGCTCCAGATATTTTCCGTTTATGCATACGGAAAAACAGAATAGTAAATGCGATGCTCCAGGATAATCGCTGGATACAGGATATCAACATACCGAGGGCAATAACAAATCGGCTAGTTCATCAATTCCTTGGCCTCTGGGAAGATTAAACCAAATCACTTTGGACACAACCACCATGGATGAGATCACTTAGAAGCTAACCTCACGGGGGGAATATACAACAAAATCTGCTTATGAACTGCAATTCATTGGCTCAACGACAACTGATTACAAAAAGCTAATCTAGAGAACTTTGGCACACCCAAAATGCAAGCTATTCGCGTGGCTCGCCATCCAAAATAGGCTTTGGGCCTCCGACATACTGCAAGTGCGGGGCTAGCCAAATCACGGCACTTGCCCACTTTGCAAACAAGCTCCAGAAACAACCTTGCATCTCTTTTCGGAGTGTAGGTATTCTCGACGAGTTTGGAATTCCACGACAGAATGGTTGGGTTGTGCACCACTCAAGCCATCCCATTGGGCCTCTAGCCAAAGCATTGGGGACTGGTGACCGAAAACTTGTAAATTGGGTCACCTGCCAGGGAGGGCGATGACCACGGTGATCATTCTAATCACCTAGGAGATTCGAAAGGAATGTAATGCCAGAATTTTTAATAGCATGTTTTCATTGCCTCTGGATCTGTTTGCAAACATCAGGGAAGAAGGAAAAGCATGGACCCTAGCGGGGGGGATGTTTGGAGCAAATAATTCACATGTAATTAAACCTTAGCCTTGTGCTAGGCCTTTGGGCCTTTTGTCTTGTGCTAGGAAAAGCATAGGCAGTCATCTTGCTTATTTCTTTAAAAAACTCATTTGCTTTCAGGTAGATATTATTTCATATGTATAGAGGGTATTCATATACTATATATAAATCAAATAATATATGGACCAAATATGAATCAAAGAATATATGCAACAAAGAAAGACGACTTCTGGATCCAAAATTAATAAAATAAAGAAATCCATTTTTTCATTTTTTAAATAAATAATAAATCATGTAAACATCAAAACAACCTTTTCATAAATCTAAGCAACCCTTTCGCAAGTCCAAGCAAACTTTTCAAAAATCCAAGCAAACTTTCAGTAAATCCAAACAACCTTTTCATAAATCCAAACAACATTTTCGTAGGCATCATCGGATTGGCCAGAGGGGTCGAATTGATTATAGAAACATGAGTTTAATTAATTGATTTATTAGTGAACAAGGAAAAACATTATCAAGATGAATAAATAATCTAACCTTGAAACAACAGCGATCAATTACTCTTGTTATAAAACAGACTCGTGTTTTGTCTTTCTTATGAGAAGCAATTTCAAGCCCAGTCATTTCAATAATTATTGGTCCTAGACCAAGAAAAGATAGACATATTCCTCAATTAAAGCAAAAGTTCAATTCCAACCGAAACTTAAGAAACTCCAACTGGAATTTAAGAAACAACAATTGGAACTTACATTCCTATTATTGATGTTTTATTCGAAAGGGCCAGACCTATATATAAAGAAAGTAATCCAATTTTGATTCTTGTGTTTGTTATAAGAAAGAAAAATGGGGAAGAATAAATAGTTTTTTTTATTGCAGCACGCTTGTTGATTCCTACCACTTAATCTTAATTTATTGTGTCTTCCCAGAGTTCCCTCTCCAGGAATCCAGTTTCAATTATTCATGTATATTACTTTTTTACCCATTTAATTAATGATCTTTATTTTATTGGAAATCATGTTAATATTATTTGGATTTGATACAGCTATGTGTGCAAGCATGTTACGATTAAGAATCAATTCCTTCTTGTACAGATTGTGTATTAATTTACTATAACTATTGAATACTTTATATATATGTGTTGTTGTGTTTATCCGAGTGATCCACTAACGACGAAAATTCCTCTTTTGCCTGCCTCTATCTCTATGAGAGGAAACAAAAGCTCTTCTTACTTGTTGAGTAATCATTCAATTAAGTCTTAAATGAGCCTCTCTAAAGTTTGAGGCAAATGAACACATTTTTGCTCGTCGTCTCCTAGCTATATATCCTCGCGGAACTCTGGTCATTGCATCAAATTAATCTTCATGAATAACTAATGATTTCTCTTCTTTTAGCCATCCTTTTTACCATTAATCATAAAACTATCATCCTAAATTACGGCATATATATCAAATTTAAGTAATCCATTACTCTTTTTTTGCTACAAGTAGTGTCAAAAAGTAGTTACAAAAAAATTTATCAAAGTTGAATCCAATAGGGGATAAAAGTGTGCAATAATAAGGGAGAATGTCATGGGTGTGGTTATTGTTCACACATGCACTGTTCACACGTGCGTTGTTTGCCCGCAAATAGTTTCCTTTGTTAGTGATTAGATTGATTTGGTTAGTTTGGAAGCTTATCTTCGGTCAGTTTGTTTCTATAATTTAAATATTCTTTCTTAGGGGTCAAGTCAAGTTATCTCTATAACAGAAATGATATTGTATCTTCTTTAAGCAAACAATCAACAATGAAGAAGTATTTCCCAAGTCCCTAAGTCTAGCTCTGGTCTCCATTCTAGATCCATCTCTCCCCCAATCGGTGCCCTCTTCATCTAGCGCTGTTCTACCTCAAGTCGCCGTCGTTCGACCTCCCTCCGACGGATGTTTATCCTATTATGAACTAAGGTTCATGACAACTTGGTATCAAAGCCAACACCATAGCTTTTGCTGCCGAACTATCTCCACTAGACAACCTGATGGAGTCGATGAAGACAACGTTGAAGATGATGCTCCAACAGATTTCGCTTACCCCATCGGATGAGTTTGTCGCCCTATGTTGCAACTCGAGAACGAGCTGTCTCACCGAGGGCGTGGTTACTGTTCATGTGTGCACTGTTTACGCATTTACTGTTTGCCTGCAAATAGTTCCCTTTGTTAGTGATTAGATTGATTTGGTTAGTTTGAAATCTTTTCTTCAGTTAGTTAATTTGTTTCTATAATTTAAAGATTCTTTCTTAAGGGTCAAATTAAGTTATCTCTATAAAAGAGATGATATTGTATCTTCTTTAAGCAAGCAATCGACAATGAAAAAGTATTTCCCAAGTCCTTAAGTCTAACTCTGGTCTCTCCCCCAGGCCAGCCATTCTAGATCCATCTCTCTCCCCAATCGGTGCCTTCTTCGTCTAGCACTGTTCTATCTTAAGTCGTCGCCGTTCGACCTCTCTCTGACGGATGTTTATTCTATTATGAACTAAGATTCATGACAGAGAAGTTGCCCTATCTTCTGACTATATATATGATGTGTTAACATCAGCGGTTCAGCAAGAAGAACAACAAAAGTATAACAAATATTATCTGTCAAAATATAAAGTATGGCAATATGCAGAATCAAATCCTTGACCTAGTTAGGTATATTGAATAGTTGAGAAAAGCGTTCGATTGATATATATATATATATATATATATATATATATATATATATGAGGCAAAAGGAAACTGTTCGGAAAGCGAGTCAATGTATTCTGATCCGGCCCTGATGAACTTTACCAAGCATGCAACTTTGTAGATAGATACATAGGAGGATAGGACCAATGATCTGAACTTCTGAAGGCTTGAAAGAGAGGCCAGGCCAAGTTCAGAATAGTCAAAGATTCAGAGAGCATAAAACGAGTAGTCTGAAATGCACAGGCAAATTGCTGCATGAAAGCATATACATATCAAAGCTGTAATATATAATACTCGAGTAAAGAGCAATGCGAAAAGATCTCAGTAACAAGCAGCTAGAGATCGCTAGCTGCAGCCTGCACGAGCTAGCATTCGCCTTGGATGCTTGCTGTGTAAAGGGCTTAAGCAGCAGCTGGCACTAGGGGGTTCCCGGACAAAGAACACAAGGTATCACACACATCGGCTGCCACTAATGATGGCTTTGAAGGAAAGAGATAGGACGGCTTTGCAATTGTTAATCCTTTTGGTCTGGCAGAAGCTAGCATGGCATAATTGGAATCATCTGTTAATCAAAGTGGAGGTGTAGGTTAGATGCTACAGGTCTAGGCATGCACCCTAGCCTGCCCTTTGGAATAGGGATATCAAGTGCATTATATCATATTCCAATTGGCCACGTCTGTGCTCACTCAAAGTAAGTGTCCATGTCCATGTGGGTATGCTACTTTTGCTAACATATAAGATCAAGATATAGCATTGAAAAAATTGAGATTTGTTTAGGTCCAAAGTCAAATCTTCTGGATTTTGGACTGAATTGTAGTACTATACGGTATATACCTAATTTCCCGTGTTAGGTATCCCAAAGGTTTTGTATTAGTTTCTGTGAAATTTCTGCTTTCCAAATGGCCCTCAATAGTTGGGCCGTTACATTAGTGGGTTGATCTGGGCTAGGTCAATGTTAGTTTTGTTGCGTCTCATCAGCATCAAAAAATCAGCCCAGCCGAGGACTTTGGAGCCCAGCCCGATTCTAATTTCTTTTTTCATCCCGGCAAAACAACCACAGTACCGCACTGAAACAAAATCTTGTGCTGGTCGAAGGAAGAAGGAAACTGGAAAACAATGGCGGGCGAGGCGATTCTCCTTTGCTCCAAGTCCAAGGCGGCGAACGGAAGCCCTAGGAACGGCGCGAGACGGTGGTTTGTGCTTTTCTTTCAGTGCAATTGTCTGCAGTAGTACTGTAGTACTACTCCTTTGGATTCCTTCCCTATGAACTATTATTGGACATCTGTTCACTTGCAAGTTACAGCAATTTCTGATGGTTTTGCTGCGATGAGTTAGGAAATTAGGATATTGCCTCGGTGTTGCGCAATTCTGTGCGGCACAAAGAGTGTTTTCTTGGTAGGGGGTTTGCCAGGACATGCCTTGTGATGATGCGGAAGAACAGCATCACAAGAAGCTTGTGTGATTTGGGGTTCCATTGTTCTCCATTATTAAATGCTTGTGCACAAAGGACATGAGCTGACTAGGGCAAGAATCTAGGCCGGTTTTTGCTGTCACACAAAGCACGCTAAGGGGGAATTGATTTTTTTTTCTTGTTACAATGTTTACTAGTCTTTCTTGAAACCAAATCTGATGCATAATGGTCCTGAATATATGGATTAATTCAGTCAGTATTTTTTTTAGGAAATTAATTCAGTCAGTTGGGACCCAAGTATATGACATTCTAAAATTAAACTAAAATACAGTGTATTGTCCCTAATTGACCTTTGAATTTGGTAGATTGTACAAGCTGCGTGGCTTATAGAAAATGTTTCAACGTAATTCCCCCATCACTATCTTTATTGACTTTGAAGATGTGAGACCATGTGAGGCCACCCCATGGTGTGTGATGAGTATTTGACTTTGTTGTGCAAGAATTGTCGATGTTTGAGTTTGAGTCAGAGCAGAATTCAGTGTTGCTATCAATACTCAACCGGTCTGACCGGTTTGCCGGGGTGGTTAGACCTCTCAGCATGGGCGGTCGGATTGATGGTGTGAGCCTTTGAGTGTTTTTGGAAATAGACACCAAACACTTGTGTCTGCATGGTTGAATATATATTTGCTCATATTTTCATTGCAATTGGAAATTGGAGCTGAAAGTAGAAGGTTTTTGGGCTGAGTGAGTTGGGTGCGGTCTGAGCGGCATGGGTTTGGTGGTCAGATTGGTGTCTTGTTAACAGGGAAGTCTTGAGTCGGATTGGGATGAAGTTGGCGTGGTCAGATAGACCAATGGTTGGCGGTCTGACCGGCATGGTGGTTGCGATCAGATTGGCCCTATGAGCTATTGATACATGGACACCAAACACTTGTAACAACATGTGTAGGGATGTGTTTGCACTAGGTTTCATGGTATATTGATCATCAAGCTGAAAGTAGATAGAGTTTAACTGAAATTCTAGAGAGGGTGTTTTCTGGTGAACTTGAGGTATCATACGAGTTACACCATAGTGGTCAAATCGGCATGGTGAGGGTGGTCAGACCGGCTGTGGTCGTGCGCTTAAATTGAGAATTGGTCTTAGGAGTTTTGGTTTAGTGCATGTGAGTTGCATTGTGCATCTATGGATTGACATGGGTCAAGTTTTATCGTTGTGTAGGTGGTTCCAGAGTCAACTATGGTCAATGGTGGTGGACTGGGACTTGGTTGGGAGAGCTAGGTGTTGCCTTTAGGGTTTTGTCCTCCTGGTGGAGTTGCTGTAATCCTCCATCTCCAAGTGGTAATAGAAAATCAAACTCCTTCATCCATGTCTCGCTTGTGTTCTTGTTTGATTTTCTTGCCCTCTTGAGGTGTTTTTGGTTCTATCGTGTTCTAGTGTGATTTGTGCTGAGATATAGCTTGCTAGGACTTGTAGGAATCCATCTAGGATCATCTTTGCATATTAAATCTCACCAACTTGAGTAGATCACGTTTTCCCTCTTTTGTCCTGTTCTTGAGCAATCTTGCCTAAAATGGATAAAGGTGGGAACTTTGATAACAATCCTTAGAATTGTTGGTTGGAATAGGTTCCATATATCCTAGGATAGTTGTGTTTCAAATTTAGTGTGATTTGAACAAATAGATCAAAAGTTAGGTGAAATTTCCTATTTGAAATCGTGTTGTTTTCAGTCTATTAGTAGAGGAGTGGTCAGATTGGCCACCGGTTAGACCGCCCGACAGTTGGCGGATAGACCGGTCTGGCAGTAGTGCTTGTGATTTTCTTTGGTGGTTGTTTGTGTGTGTTGGTTCCCACTAGTCGCAAGTTCAATCTTGATCTTCTTAGCTGTTTATATCTATTGAAGTGAAAAGACTGCCGAGTACCTAGGGGAAAAAATTGTTGGAGTCATTCCCCCCTCCCCTGATTGATGTAACCGATCCTACAGAAGAAATGGATCTTATGTTTTCGGATTACTTAGTTTGTTCATCAATTCTTCAGTTGTTTCGAGATATATGTATTTTCACCAAACGCTAGAGTGATGGTACAAATGATATATTAGACTTTCGCGAGGACAAGTAAAACCATGCTAACTGCTTGATAGTTGAGGAAAAAGAAGGTCCCATGGAGGTCGGGAAGCGCTTATTGCATGCTTTTGGTGGCTTAGTTATGAGCAAGACATTTGTTGATGTGTCAGGTGCATGGCCCATTTTAATTCCCTGTAATCTTCACCTAACATTCTTTCGAACAATCATAGTCTTGCACTTATAAGCACATATGCTCAAGCACTGAAATTTTGGAACGCTACAGACAATCGTTCAGTGACACTATTGCCATGGCCTTTTTCAAGCCATCTCTAGTGTTCTGTTTTATTCTTACTTTTCTTAGCCTGAATTGTGGTCCATCTCATGTATTTGCCAAGATTTATATGGTGGTGATGGAGGATGACCCAGTCATTTCCTACAAAGCAAGCCGGAAGAATGTAATGTACGTGATTTCCATGCAGGAATCTTGTTACTTATGTTCTCTTTGGAAATGAACACTTATTAATGGAATTTCATTCAGGAGAGGTGAGGAAGCTCAGAAGTATAAGGAAATCACAACAACAAAGCATGACATCTTCCTGGAATCATTTCTCCCTATAGGATCTTACAAGAAACTATACAGCTACATTCACCTGCTTAATGGTTTTGCTCTTCGTGCAGAATCTGAAGAGGTGATCTTTTCTTAGCCTGTATAGTACATAATATTGTTTTGATTCTTTTATCTGTTACTTGTGTTATGAATAGCGTTTGTATTCAATATGAGGTCAATGGGCCAGTATATATACACAAGTACATGTGGTGAATATGCAAAGAACCCTTTATAACAATGGGGAATAACACATATACATATATATCTCTAACACCCCCTCCTCAAACTCATGGTGGATCAACAACACTGAGTTTAGAGAGGTAGAAACCATGCTGTGCTCGAGTCTGAGCCTTCGTGAAGAAATCCGCTATCTGAAGCTCGGAAGGCACATACTGGAGAGCAATCACCTGATCATGCACACAAGACCGCATGAAGGAAGCATCAACACCAATATGTTGGTAAGCTCATGCTTCACGTGGTCACGAACATCTTGATAGCACTGTCTTGTCGGACAAGAGAGGAGTCGGTGTAGTGACGAAACACCAAAATCCTCAAGTAACCACCGAAGCCAAGTAATCTCTGTGTCAAGAGAGCCATAGCGCGTAACTCGGCCTCTGCACTCGAGCGGGACACTGCGATCTGTTTCTTCGTCTTCGGGCAATGAGAGAACCACCAAGAAAAACACGATGCGAGAGATAGACCGCGATCGGAGGATCGGCCCAAGTAACATCCGAATAAGCTGAAGGAATGTGGCGGAGTTTGGAAAGAAAAGACGGCGAGAGATAGTCCCACGAAGGTATCGCGAGAACTCGAAGAAGGTGGTGTAGTGGACTGAGTGGGAGCGGATCTGAACCGACTCGAATGTGGGTGAATAAGTGATATACGGGCGAGTAATGACAAGATAGACAAGACTCCCAACAAGATGACGATAGCGAGTCGGATCGAAAGAGGCTCACCATCGGAGGGTCGGAGGTGAACATTGAGCTCCATGGGAGTCTCAACGATCTGTTGTCGATGAGAAAGGCGCAATCAAGAAGATCTGAATATACTTCTCTTGGGACATAAAGAAACCATCCGGAGTGGAAGTAACCTCAATCCCAAGGAAGTAACGAAGAGGACCAAGATCCGACATAAGCGCTCACTAAGACGAGCCTTAACAAAGGCAATGTACTCGAGAATCATCTCGGTAATGATCATATCATCAACATACGAAGAAGAAGAGTCCGACCACGAGGCGAAGTGTGGACAAAGCGCGAGGATCATGATCACTAGCTAAAAAGCCGCAGCGGTGACCACGAGGAGAAGCGCTCAAACCAAGCACGAGGAGCTTGCTTAAGGCCATAGAGAGAGCAGCGAATCTGACGGACCATGCCCTCGAGAGCAGAATACCCGGTGGCGGAAGCATGTAGACCTCCTCACGCAACTTCGCCATTAAGAAAGGCATTCTTGACATCAAGGCGAAAGCGGACCGGTGGCGAGCAGGCGCCACCGCAAGAAGAGTGCGGGCGGTGGTCATGTGAGCCACAGGAGCAAAAGTCTCGTCGTAGTCACGACCATGCTCTGCTGGAAGCCACGAGCAACAAGGCGTGCCTTATAGCGCTCAAGAGAGCCATCGAGCGAGTCTTAATCTTATAGACCTACTTACGTGATGGGGCGAGTGAGATGGAAAGGAATAAGATCCCAAGTACCGATGCGCTCGAGGCGGCAATCTCCTCGGCCATAGCATCGCCACTCGGGATGAGTATGACATCCGATAGGAGACAGGCTCAAGAGTAGTGCACGAGAAAAACCAAAGCAGGCGGGAGGCCGAATCGGTGGCGATCGCGAGAGCGTAGCGAGGAGAAGATAACCCATCGAGGAAGATGGATCATCGGAGAAGATAGAACATCGGAGAAGATGGCTCATCGAAAGATCCTCAATACGAGGTCGGCGAGTGTAGACGAGTGTAGTGGGAGGAGCTGAGGAGCCGCAGGAGGAAGCGGCGGCAACACGGCGGAGAGGCCACATGAGGAATATGTGGAGACTCGGTGGGGCCGGGTGGATGAGGGCAAAGCAGAGATAGGTGTATCCGGAAAGGTCAAAGGACGAGAGACTCGCGAGGAAGCGAAGCCAAAGGAGGCGTGGGGCGTGGGTAGAAGGATGAGACTCGTCGAAAGTCACATCGAGAAATCCGCATCCGTCGACCAACGAGGATCCCAAAGCACCGATATCCTTTGTACTCGACGCTGTATCCCAAAAGACACACTCAACGGTGGCGATCGGTTTGAGTGCGTTCTCGAGGCGAGAAGAACATAGCAAGCGCAACCAAGCGACGAAGGCGAGTAGTCGAGAATAAGACCACAAAGGCGCTCAACGAGAATCGCACCCGAAGAAGCGAGAAGAGGGTGGATGTTAACGAGATGGGTGGCGATGGAAACGACCTCGGCCCAAAAGTGAGGTGGAATAGAAGCGGCAATCATCAGTGCACGAGCCGTCTCAAGGAGATGACGATGTTTGCGCTCAGCGACACCATTCTGAGCATGAGCACCGGGGCGGAGGCGGCGAGTACCACCGCTCGATGAAGGAAGCTACGCAGTAACGAGAGGTACTCGCCCGGTGAGTCGGCCACGAAAGACACGAATAGGGGTGGAGAACTGTGTATGGACCATAGTGGAAAATTGTTTATAGATAGATAAGACCTCACTACGAGAAGACATAAAATTTATCCAAGTGTGGCGAGAAAAATCATCTATAAAAATGATATAATATCGATGACCCCTTTCAAAGCGAAGGAGCGGACCCCAAACATCTGAATGAACAAGATCAAAAAGGGCGAGACAACGACTCACTATGAGGATAAGGAAGTGAATCTGTTTACCTAACTTACGTACGACAATCTAAAGACACATCTCTGAGGCGGACCCGAGAAGACCACGGCGAACCAAAGGCGATAGGCGAGATCCACACGGATGGCCGAGGCGGTGATGCCCGCTGCTGAAAAATTTGGTAGGCGAAGTGGCGGCGAGAGGCCCGGCGACAACGGTAGCGGCGGAAGGAAGGTGAAGCAGTCAAGCTCCCGAGGCATTTGTGAGTCAAGGCGCCGAGGGAGAACCAACGAGCTCCGTGCGGCGGTCACGAACACAACAAGAGTCGAGTCGAGAATGACCCGACAACCAAGATCGATGTCGCCGTGAGAAGAAGCGCATGGTAAGGCGAGGAACATAAGCAACGAAGGAACATGAAAAGATGAGTTGCTAAGAGGGCCTCGACCGAGAGCGAAAGAGATGTACCATCGCGGTAAGAACAGCGCGGGAGAATCAAGGGTGTAATGAAAGACAGTGGAAGGCTCAGGAGTCATGTGAAAAGATGCTCCAGAATCAAGAATCCACGGGGAGGTACCTGACTGTGTAGAAGGTGGTTTCTCAATGCCCGAAGAGTCGATGCGAGCTGCAGAACTGTCGAGGTAGAACACGGCGGCAGCGGCGTCGAAGTCTGGCTATCTCCTGCTCAGTGAGAGAAACTGCTGAAGAAGTCGATGCAGGCGTCGATGTACAAGCACCAATGGCAGTGCTAGTAGAAGAACAGCGAGAAAGATGCCGCTGCTTCTTATAGCACTGGGACTCAATGTGGCCGACCTTATTGCAGTAGGAGCAGTGAGGACGACCACCGCCGGATGGAGGGCGGCCACCACCACTGTGGCGGCCGTTGGAGGAAGCGGTGTCTTGCGGCGCGTGGAGCCGTCGGTGTAGCGGTGGGCGGGCGAGCACGGAGAGAGTGGTAGCGAGCCGGCACCACTCGGCGAGTCTCCTCCGCACGTATCTCGATGAAGAGCCTCGGAGAGTAACACGAGGGTGGCGTGCAAGGAGCTGAGCACGCCGCTGCTCGAACTCGGGGCGGCGAGTAAGGAACTCGTAGATCCTCTGAAACTCGAGGCCGGCATGGATATCCGAACGCGAGGGCAGGAGCAACATCCGGCGGTCGCGAAGGAGTCGGTGGCGCCAAGCAGCGAGCTACGAGCATAAAAGTGTCAGCGATAGCATCACCTGCTGAAGAGAGTGCTCTGGCGGACCACGGAGAGTGCGGGGCATCATCGGAGGGCTCGTGCGGCGACAAAGGTGAGTCCACATCGAAAAAGCGATGGGAGTCCAACAACCTCGAAGATAGCGAGGTGGAATCGGCGATGAGGACGGCGGCGGCGTCGTCGTCGTACCACCGAGTGTGGCGGTCGGCGATCCTTGTAGAAATCGAGCCTCTGGTAGGCGACGACCTCATCATCGATAAGGCGGCGGCCTCAGCGGCAGCCTTGTCATTTGTCGGCGATACAACAGCGTAAACTCGTCGGAGGAGTAGGGCAAGGCGGACAGGTGACATCCCCAGAGAGGACGCCCCAGAGACGAAGACCACGCATGTGGATGCACATGTGAGACACGAAGTCGGTGTAATTAACACCATCGAAGATCACCGGACAGCGAGGGAGAGAAACAGTGCCCATTGGTAGGCGGCGCTTGTCAGAACCCGGGATTAATATCCCAGATCCTCTGTGCATTTCTGAACTAGTCCCATGATCAGTAGCTAGTTCACACAGTAAACAAATATGGTAACAAAATCATATCACAATTTTATTAATAAACAACAGAGTTGATTACAAAGGAGGCTTACAGGCCCACAATAAAATAAACACAGCGGAAGACAAAGAAGTAGTAGGGTCCAGTTAATCTGCCACAGGCAATCGGTGGGAAGCGGCCTAGTCGTCGAGGTCCACATCGGTAGCAAAGTCCTTCTCTCTCGAAATGTTGTTTGCATAAAGCAAGTATGAGCACAACCAGTGCTCGCAAGTTACACCAGTCAAGTATGAGAATGACATGCATATATGGATGTAACAAAGGATGGCTTATAAGGTAATTTGCATAAAGCAGCATTTTCTTTAAATACTTGTACTAAGTTCCAAAGCAGGTATTTTATAACTAAAATTCTCAATTCTATAGTCAGATAACATTCACACATGATTGGTGAAGGATACCCTCCTATCACATGGCTTCCTGCCCCATTTCCCATCTGGATAAACCAGTTTTGAAGAAGTCTTTTTCAAACAAAATCAGAGTCTAACTTTGAGTAGTTCTGCTAGCATGTCCATGACCGCGGACACGGCTATTCGAATAGTTTTACACTCTGCGAGAGGTTGTCTGACTTTACCCACATGACAAGACTTCTCTAGTTTGTCCGGCATATATCTATGCCACCGCTCACTACCTTTGGTAGCGGTCTAGAAACACGTGTCGAGGCCTTTACAATGTTACGTCTTAATGTATTTGTGCCGCTAAGGTTTATTGCCATTGGGTGACCATCCTCGGAAGCCCCTCTGCGCGGATGGGTCTCTTGTCGACCAACACCCATACCAACAATATAGCACTAATGACACTAAGACATCACAAATTATTTAGCCAAGTCCCGACCCATACTTGGGACATGTGGTGATGCGGTATGGCGTAGCATCATGCGCTCGAGACCGATCCTTAGCGACTTAGGCGACTTTCCATAAAACCCATGGGCCTTAACCTAACGAGTTAAGCGGGTGCATAAACTGCACCCACCAATCATCCATTTCGCCTAAGTCCAAACCCATTTTTATTTTACTTTTCAAGTCATTTGTAAAACTCCCATGACACACCAATGCCAAGGGTACAATTTAAACAATAATTGATTGTTGGCTGAAATTCCCCAAATCAAACAAGTTTGGTCTATAAGCATGGCTAAGCAATACATTCAAAATGATCCTAGTTCATACTATCGTATCAACCAGGTTTTATCTAGGGTGTCAATGTTTTTGATTCAATATCAACATTGGTCATACAAAAGGTTTAGGTATAACTATGAATTTAAAAACAGGAATTTATATTACTGAATATAAATAAGCATGCAGTAATAATTTAAAAGCAGAATATAAATAATTTAAAATAATAGGATCAATATGATCAAGGGTATAACTTGCCTTGCTTGGGGTGACGTTGTTTTCTTAATGGACCACCTTAGAGCGTCGATGTTGAGGTGGCGTTGTCTTTCTTAACGGTCACCTAGTACTCACAAGTACTATCTTGAGTAGTCAAGTGCACGATCACGATGATCATACAGTCAAAATCAATCCTCTTAGGTTGCTCTTCAATTGGCGTCGAAATCTGATTCTCCGAAGTCGTCGAAATCTAATCGCGAAATAAGCCAAATCCAACTCAAATTCAAATAAATTCAAAAAGGCAGATCAAAACAACTCCAATTAGAAATATTTTGATTTAGTTAGCTAGATTATAATTTTATAAAGATTTTGCAACTTGAACCACCAAATTTGGAGTTCAAATGCAAAAGATATGAATTTTGGAAGTTTGAATTTACATGGAATAATGAATTAGGGTTTAAAGGAATTATTGATCAAATGAACCCAAAATTAAATAATTTTGGTTTGGTTGGCTAGATCTTGATTTTATAGGAATTTAGGAATTTGAATCGACGAAATCGGAGTTCGTATGAGGGAGAACGAACCCCGGGAAGTTTTAAATCTAAATAAAACCCTAAAATCAGATTTTATTGATTTTCTTGAATTATTTTTCTAAAGAAAAATCGATATATTGCATCGGATGACGTCAGCACTCGGAAAATGATTTCTGGCCGAATTATTTTCCTAAAGGAAAATAATTCATTTCAGCGGCGAGGTGGGCCCCAAGGTCAATGGGTGGGTCAAGGGTGGTCAACGGTCTCTGAGTGGACTCGGCGTATGGGAGCAGTGCATACGGGAGGTGGCGGCGCGCGTGCAGTGGCGACCACGTGGCGGTGGCGTGGATACTAGGCGGGCGTGGCGCTTGCGTGGCGGCGGCGTGGCGAGCCACGTCGGCCTGAGGCGGCGCGCTGCAGGACCAAGGCTCGCCGGCGATGGCGGCGGCGGCGGCCGGTGAGGACATCACTGTGTAGAGGAGAGTTCGGGGATCTCAGGGCTCACCTCGGATGTACGGAGGCGCGAAGGACTTGCCGGCGGCGAGGTCCAAAGCGGCGGCGCAGACGGGGTTACGGTGGCGGGGTGATTCGGGTGACGCTCCGGTGATGCTAGCGCGCGCACGGGGTGCGCCGTGACGATGCGGTGCCGGAGGTGAAGGCGGAGGTGGTCGGGGAGGCTTGGAGGCGGCGCTAGAGGCGGCGGAAGCCCTCAGTGGCCAGCGGTGGAAAAACTCGGAATCCGGCGAGGGAAGGAGAAGAGAGGAGGGGGGAATGGTGGAGATGGGGTCGGTGGGATGAGGGGCTCACCTTGTCGAACCCAGGAACGAAGGATCCCAAATTCTCTGTGTTCATACACTAGTCCAGGATTTCTAGTGTACATGATTAAACAAAAGTGATAGCACAATCATATCACGAGTTTATTGATAATAATTCAAAGTTTATTACAAAGGGCTGCGGCCAAAAGAAAAGAAATAACACGGCGGAAGAGTAGTAGAAGTAGTAGGCCACACGACTTGCCACGAGGCAATCGTGCGGGGCCATGACCTATTCGTCAAGATCCTCACCGTCGGAAAGCGTCTTCTCTGAATAAGATTTATTCGACAAGAGTGAGCACTACTACCGTGCTCATAAGTCACACCCAATATAGAAAGTTTAATGCATGCATAAAGTAAACAAAGGTAATGGCGGGTTGTTTTGCATAAGCAAGCATTTTGATTATATTGCTAATACTTTTGTAAGACCAATTTTAATAATTCGAATAAAGAAAGTGACAAAACCGACATCGAATATTGGATGACCTCCACTAGTTGATTATTGAAGGATATCCTCCTAACACTTGGCTAACCACCCAATTTTTACCATAGGACTATCCATCCTAAAACATCATTGAACACATTTTATAAACCAAAAACAATTCTAACTTAGAGTGGCTTTGCTAGCATGTCCATGCCATGACGCAGCGCTATTCGAATAGTTTTACACTCTGCGAGAGGTTATGCAGCTTTACCCACGAGATAAAATGCTTTTAATGTCGGCCAAAGCACGCTTCGAAGGCGTGTGACTAAGCAATTATCATGAGGCCGTTACAAGCGGTGTCCTCTGTATTCATGCGCTAAGGTTTAGCTACCTTTGGACTATCCATCCTCGGAAGCCCCTCTTGCGCCGGTGGGACTAATGTCTAACCAACGCCCACATACAACATAGCACAAATAACACTAAGACACTACAGTTATTTAGCCAAATCCTGCCCATACGGGACATGTGGTGGTACGGTAAGGCGTAGCAAAATACGCTCAAAGACCGGTCCTTAAGCGGCTCGGCGACTTCAATTTAAAACCACAGGTCGTAATCCTAACAGATTAGACCCGTGCATGAACTGCACCCACCATTCATCCATCTCGCCCAAGTCCAAACCCATTTTATTTTATTTAGAGTAAAATCCTTTCGTGATAAAACAATACCACAGAACACATTTAAATTACATTGTAAAGATTTGACTAAATTCTCCCAAATTTGTAAATATTATCTAAGCAAGGCTAAGCATTTGACAAATTTTATCTAAGGTGTCAAGGTATTCAGTTTTGATAGTCAAATTGGCCATACCAAGGAGTTTGGAACAACTATATACTAAATCAGGATATTCGGATATTTTTATAAACATATGCATGCAATAGTAAATTGTAGATAGTAAATAAATACTTTAAAACAATAGGAACAATATGATCAATAGTGTAACTTGCCTTCGTTGAAGTCTTGGAACTCTAAATCGTCGGAAGGATCTAACTCTCGGAGTCGTGAAGTCTATACGTGAAAATACGACAAATTCAACTCAAATTCAAATAAATTCAAAAACTCAGATCAAACTAACTCCAAATTAAAATATTTTGCTTTAGTTAGCTAGATTATGAATTTAGACAAATTTTGCAACTTGAACCACTCAATTTGGAGTTCAAATGCAAAAGATATGAATTTTACAAGTTTAATACAAAATCGGAATTTAATTGAATTCTCGAATTATTTTTCTAAAGGAAATTCTATTTATTGTGCAATCTTGGCCTTGTGAAGAATTTCGGAAATTAAAAGAATTATAATGATTTTTCGACAAGCGGGTCCCATGTCATAGACTCGGCTCACGGTGGGTGATTCCACCGAGCGAGGGTGATCTGCGCGGTGAACGACACGCGGTGCTCACGTGGCGATGAGCGGGGCGCCACGCGTACCACGCATAGCGGGGTTGAGGTGGCGCTTAGGTGGCGCGCCACGCGGCGTGACACGTCGGACCGGCGGCGGTGGCGCCACGGGAACCAACGGCAGCTTGACGGCGAGGTTTCGCCGGCGATGGGTGGTACCGGTGTGTAGCTAGGACTATTCGAACTGTTAGACTAGCTCCCGGGTGGTCAAGGTGGGCGGTGGTGGCGTGGCGAGGTTGAAGCGGAGAGGTTGGTGTTGGCGACAATGCGATTCCGGCGGCGTCTGCGAAGCGGTGAGCAAGGTCGGCGATGATGTGGCGGCCGTTGGTGAGTGGCGGCGGGGCGGGCGTCGTCGGCGCGGGAATCGGAAGAAAGCGTCGCGGTGAAGGAGCTTCCACGGCGGTTCGCGAAGCTAGGGCGTGCGAGGAGTAATGCGTGGGAAAAAGGTGGAGGAGGAGAAGGGCTACCCATGGCTCCTATTTATAAATTTGGAAAGACCGGAAGCGGCGCGACGCGAAGGTCATCGCGGCGGTTTTCGGTGATCGTGGGTAAAGCGATGCGGAGAAGGAGAAAGCGGCGGAAGTGGGGGCGGCGTGATCGGGGTCGTCAATCGCGCGATGGTGAGAAGTGGGGATTGAGGCGGCCGTTACGAGTTCGGCGTCGGTTTTAATGGCGGCGGCGTGAGGATCGCGCGGAGAAGGCGGCGAGAAGCGACAAGCCGGGGCACGTCCGATTTTGATCGAGACGGTGGACAAAAGATTGGCGGCGGTAAGTTATGTCGGCGTAGCCGTTTGATCTCGATCTAACGGTTGAAATAGATCACGGGGTTGCGGTGAATCATTAAGTGGCGATGCGTGGGCGTTGGATTTAGATCTAACGGTCCGTTTGCGTGAACATTCGGACCTACGAATGCTTTGTGACATTCGACCGTTGGATTTTAATCCAGCGGTTGGGATCTGGCGGTGTGATGGAGAGAAAGGGCGACGGGTGGACCCGGTGTGTGCGGAGGAGGCGCGGCGGAGGCGGGCGCTCTTGTAGCAGGAAGAGCGTGAAATTGGTGGGTTTGGCCCAATTCCTATTTGAGGTTTTTCTTTTGATTTTCTTTTGTTTTAATTCGGATAATTCAATTAGGCTTTAGAATATAGCAAAATAATTCCAAGAATTATGAGAAAATTCACGAAATTCTCTGGAGCATTTAGGATTTAAGAAAAATATTTCCACTATTATCGATAATAGATTTTGCCCATAATTTTATTTTATCTTTAATTTGGTTAAGGAAAAGCTTTAAAATTCCACCAAAATCCAATAAAATTTTTAAACTTTATTTTCAATGAAATTGAAATTTGGTGTTACAAACCTACCCCCTAAAGGGAATCTAGACCAGAGATTGGACTTGGTTAACAAAAGATCGGGGTAGTTAGCCTTGAGTTCTTCTTCATTCTCCCATGTGGCCGCTTTGGGATGGTGACTCCGCTGTACCTTATGCGATCGATTATGCATACGGTAACACGTTCTGCGACATCTATAATTTTAATCGGTCGCTCTACGTAGGTGAGATCTTCTTGAAGGTCGAAGCTTTCCAGAAAGGTATGATCTTCCGGTTCTTGCGAGCATTTCTTTAATTGCGACACGTGGAAGGCGTTATGTCTTCTTGTGAGGGCTTACGCGGCTCTAGGTGATAAGCTACTTCTCCACGTTTTGCCAAAATCTTGTATGGCCCAATATACCTGGGTGCGAGTTTACCTTTTGTCCGGAATCTCTTCACACCTCTGAGTGGGGTTACTCTGAGATAGACAACATCTCCTACCTCAAAGCTTAATTCCCTACGGCGGTTATCGGCATAACTCTTTTGTCGGGATTGGGTGCTTTGGCAGCTCTGAATAGTTTTCACTTTACTCTCGGCTTCTTTGATTAACTTTCGGGTCCAAGGAGTGGCGCTCCTACCTCATCCCAAAGAAGTGGGGTTCGGCATTTCTTACCGTACAGAGCTTCAAATGGAGCCATCTGCAAACTAGCTTGGTAACTATTATTGTATGAGAACTCTGCATACGGCAGATCCTTGTCCCAACCTTTTCCGAATTCTAAGGCACAGGCTCGAAGCATATCTTCAAGAACTTGATTGGTGCGTTGCATCGACCATCGATGCAGGGATGATCTGGCGTGCTAAAATTGAGTCTGGTCCCCAAGGCTTCATGCGACTTTTCCAAAGCGAGAGGTAAATTGGGAACCTCGATCGACACAATCTTTTGGGTACTCGTGCGGCGAGCGATTACGGCCATGTACAATTACGCTGGTTTCTTTGCTCACGGTAGGTGGTCTTGTGGCGAGGAATAAAGTGGCGACTTTAGTTAACAGGTCGATTACCACCGGATGGAGTCATATCCGATTGGGTCTGGGAGTCGATGATGAAATCCATACAGACTTCTTCCACTTCCACTCGGGAATTGGTAATGGTTACAACGAACAGCGGGTCTTTGGTGTTGTGCCTTGACTCTTTGACAAGCGTCAACGAGCGGCGAAAT
Source organism: Ampelocalamus luodianensis (assembly GCA_036346255.1). Lineage (NCBI taxonomy): Eukaryota > Viridiplantae > Streptophyta > Magnoliopsida > Poales > Poaceae > Ampelocalamus > Ampelocalamus luodianensis. The sequence continues at coordinate 52,973,469 of CM070623.1, forward strand.
CGGCAATTTCACGCTTCATGTGACCCACCAATATCTTTCTTTTAGATCTGGTACATTTTGGTCTTTGCCGGGATGAATGGAGTATGGCGACTCATGAGCTTCTTCGAGTTGAGTCTTTTATCTCCTGTTTGGTTAGGCACCTGCAGATGCGGTGTCCGAACCACACATCCTGCTCATCTTGAGAGAAACACAGGGCTTTACCTCTTCTCTTATTTTCTTGATTTCTTGGATATCTTCATCTTCCAAGTTGTTTTGTTCTAATCTGATTTTGAAGAGTTGGTTGAACTTCTAAAGCGTTTACGGCCTTGGTTGACAATCTCAAGATTCAGTGCTTGACTCTTCATACGGCTGGGTGATTTTGTTGCACCATGATGGTGTTGCAATATGCTTTTACGCTCAAGGCATCTGCTACCACATTGGCCTTGCCGGATGATAATGAATTCGAGATCATAATCCTTTATTAGTTCCAACCATCTTCTTTGTGGAGATTGAGCTCGGTTTGTGTGAATATGTACTTCAAACTTTTATAGTGCATGAAAATCTCACGGATTACCAATGAGATAATGCCGCTGATTTTGGGCGTGCACAATTGCCGCTAACTCCGGATCATGAGTCGGGTAATTCCGCCGTGTGGCCTCAAGCGTCGGGATGCATAAGCTACAACTTTGCCTTCTGCATCAATACACATCCGAGGCCTTGGCGGGATGCGTCACAAAGATCTCAAAATCCTTGCGGATGTCGGTAAAATTAACACGGTCTTTGAGACTAGCCTCTTTTTCAATTCTTGGAAACTTTCTTCACGAGCGCTTGACCATTCAAACTTCTTTTCTTTCTTGAAGTTGAGTCATGGGTTTGGCAAGTTTAGAAACCCTCAATAAACCGTCGATAATAGCTTTGCGGTCCGAAAACTTCTCACCTCGGTGGTGATTTGAAATTGTTTCGGTCCATTCTTGCTTCAACCTTGGCGAGGTCTCGCAATTCCTCCTGCGGATACAATATGTCCAAGAATGCAACTTGTCTTAGCCGAATTCACTCTTGCTGAATTTGGCATAGAGTTAGTGCTCCACGAGCTTGTCTAGTATCATCAGGAGATGCTCTTCATGTTCTTTTCGTTCTTGAGTAGATGAGAATGTCGTCAATAAAGCGACTACGAATTTATCGAGAATTCCATGAACACCTTGTTCATCATATTCATGAAATAAGCGGGGCGTTGGTCAATCAAATGACATTCTGTGAACTCATATAGTCCATATCGGTGGTGAAGGCGGTTTGGAATATCTTCGGTCTAATCTTTAATTGGTGATAACCGGATCTCGGTCGATCTTTGAGAAAATACTTGCTCCCTTTAAGCGATCAAACAAATCATCAATTACGGGCAATGGGTATTTATTCTTGATTGTTACTTCGTTGAGTGATCATGTCGGCGCACATTCTCATGCTATTGTCTTTCTTCTTGACAAATAGTACAGGGCTCCCCATGGTGAGGAGCGGGGCGAATGTACGCTTTTCTCGTAGTTCTTCAATCTGTTTCTTCAATTACGCTAACTTTCGTTGGTGGCATTCTATAGAGGTCGCTTTGAGATCGGGTGTCGGGGACTAGATCAATTAGGAACATGATGTCCCTATCCGGTGGCATACGGGTAGATCATGCGGGAAGGCGTCGGGATACTCGTGCCACGGGTATATCTTCAAGTTTCACTTCCTTCAATCTGGTAAGTATGGAACTTCCTCGGTTCGAGTCTCGAGTTTGAATTCATGAGACACACCTTGTTCATTAGTGAGGGTGATGGATCTATTAGCCTGATCTATTTGACCGTGATTTTTGGCTTGATCCATTCCAAGTATTACATCCAAACCTTGAGAGTGTAAAACTATCGGATCTGCTAGAAAAGTTACTCAGGATATCTCGAGAGTGAGATTAGGGCATAGAGAATTGGTTCTCATTTACGAGCAGGGAATGAATTATCATGGGAGTAGCTAAAGAGGATATAGGTAACCCATATTTTCCCACAAACTTATATGACACAAAAGTGTGAAGCTCGAGAATCAAATAGGGCGAGATCTTGATGCTGAATTAACGAGGCGTCATCGAGAACAACATCAGTCTTTGCTGAGCTTCCTCGGCGGTGACATGGTTCACCCGTCCCTTGGTGAAGCTGGTTTCTTTGATGCGGTGTTCTTGCGGTAGCTTGAACTCCCGAGGTTGGCCTTGTTGGTGCCAAACCTTGTTGCTTCTTTGGACATTTATTGGCATAATGCCTGTCTCGTTGCGGTGGAAGCGCGTGACTCGGTGAGGCGAGGAGGTAGAGTGCTTACTGCTGGCGCCCTCTAATGAAGTGCCACGGAAGTTGGAGGGTTGGAGCGGCTGTGGCGGTCTTTGGAGTGCGAGGCGTGGAAGATTGAAACTTCCCACGTTCTTTGCGGTTGCGGTGTGGTGATGCGAGGTTTGGGCGGACCTCTGCGTTAAACCTGCGGCGGCCATCCTCGCTTGCGGTTCTCCATTCTGCGTGTTTAGCCTCTGCTCGATTGCTTTATCCACCAAGCTTTGGAAGTCGGTGAAATTCGAGAAATAAGTTGGGCAGAGATATCATCATTCAATCCATCCAGGAACCTTTCCTGTCTTTCCTCATCTCTGGCTACGTCGGCTGGGGCGTAGCGGGCAAGTTGGTTAAAGCGGTGAAGGTACTCATTCACCGTACGGTTGCCTTGTCGGAGTGCGTGGAACTCCTTCTTCTTGGCGTCATCATCCTGCCGGGATATGTGCATGAAAAGCTTCGCCCGAAGTCGGCCCATGTGATGGGTGAGCATCATTGTGTGCTATGCAGTAGTTGTCCCACCATTCTGATGCGGGGCCATTCAGTTGGTGAGAGGCAAACAGGACCCTCTCACGGTCAGAACACTGACTAATGTCCAGTTTCTTTCCAATAGCCCGAAGCCAGTCGTCGGCGTCCATTGGTTCATACTATTTGAGAATGTCGTGGACGCATCCTCATAAACTTCGGACATAGTCGACCTTTGGTTATGCGGAGGTGGGCGGGGCCGCTTCTTCTTTGTAGCGGCTGAGTGTTCGAACATTACAAGTGGCGGGCAAGAAGGTCGATTAAATGAGTGCGATTCGCCATCATCGCGCGCCGATCGTCCTTCTGCGGCGGTGGTGGCGGTGCGGCGTGATTATCTGGTGATCCGTCGATCGTTTCCTTGTCCGTTGGCACTGCTGCTTTGGCATTGCCGTTCTGCGGGTGGTCACCATCTGCGGAATCCTCCAATGATTTAGAAGAGATAGCGAGAATTCTATGGGGATAAATCTAAAATAGCCCAAGAACGAAAAAGCACACAAACAAAGAATCAACTTTTCAAAATGGTTTCTTTATTCATTTATTTTATTAATATATTATGGCTATCACATGAATAATTGATAGCTCATGTCTGTGACTAAAAATACGGATGGGAAAAAAATAAACATCTATGGGGTGGATGGGGTGTATTCGGGAATTCTTTGATGCTTGCCTTGGCTCGATTTGTAAATAGCCGGCTCCTCTTGATTGCCTTGATTTCGCCTCGGTATACTCTAGACTATCACGAGTGGTACGCAAGTCGTCCAAGGCGTTTCCATAAGCGTAGTCGATGCCTTTGTCGGAGTCCACAGTGCGTCAACTCGGGAATCTTCCTCCTCGGTGGTGCGGGAAGACAACATCAAAGTCGGTTGGAAGATGCATCGGAAATAGTGAAACCCGGTGCCGTTGAGTGGCGGTCATAAGTATGGCGAGTCGACGAGAACCGCTTCTCTCGCGCATCTGAATGCCATCGGCGAAGGTGTCGCGTCGGATCGGGCGTGGAAGGTATGGAAGGCGGTGTTTGGCGGCAGTCGAGTAGATTAGTACTTCCACTCTCCGAGGCGTCGTTCTCCCAACTTGTATCGGTAGCCACTGAAGCGTTGGCCTCTTCTTGTAGTCAAGTCTTGCATCACTTCCCGGAGAAGTTCACCCGATGTCGGCAATGATTAGTGAGAGATAGCGTCCGTTACCGACCATCTAAAATTTTGAGAATAGACAAGTCGATGCTTGTTTTTAAAGAGAAGGGTTGAGAGATGACTCGGATACACTCAAAATAGTTTTTAATTTTTGCAAATGAGTCCTTAGGACATTTGTGGGGCCACGACCTCGATCGATATGGCTCGATACCACTTTGTCGAACCGAGGCGAAGGATCCCAAATTCTACGTGTTCATACACTAGTCCGGATTTCTAGTGTACAGTTAAACAAAAGTGGTAGCACAATCATATCACGAGTTTATTGATAATAATTCAAAGTTTATTACAAAAGGGCCTGCGGCCAAAAGAAAAGAAATAACACAGCGGAAGAGTAGTAGAAGTAGTAGGCCACACGACTTGCCACAGGCAATCGTGCAGGGGCCATGACCTATTAAATCAAGATCCTCACCGTCGGAAAGCGTCTTCTCTGAATAAGATTTATTCAGCAAGAGTGAGCACTACTCTGGTGCTGCAAGTCACACCAATATAGAAAGTTTAATGCATGCATAAAGTAAACAAAGGTAATGGCGAGGTTGTTTTGCATAATGACATTTTGATTATATTGCTAATACTTTTGTAAGACCAATTTTAATAATTCGAATAAAGAAAGTGACAAAGCGACATCGAATATTGGATGACCTCCACTAGTTGATTATTGAAGGATATCCTCCTAACACTTGGCTAACCACCCAATTTTACCATAGGACTATCCATCCTAAAACATCATTGAACACATTTTATAAACCAAAAACAATTCTAACTTAGAGTGGCTTTGCTAGCATGTCCATGGCCATGGGCGCAGCTATTCGAATAGTTTTACACTCTGCAGAGGTTATGCAGCTTTACCCACACGAGATAAAATGCTTTTAATGTCGGCCAAAGCACGCTTCGAAGGCGTGTGACTAAGCAATTATCATGAGGCCGTTACAAGCGGTGTCCTCTGTATTCATGCCCGCTAAGGTTTCGCTACCTTTGGACTATCCATCCTCAGGAAGCCCCTCTTGCGCGAGTGGGACTAATGTCTAACCAACGCCCACACATACAACATAGCACAAATAACACTAAGACACTACAGTTATTTAGCCAAATCCGCCCATACAGGACATGTGGTGGATGCAGTAGGCGTAGCAAAATACGCTCAAAGACCGGTCCTTAAGCGACTGGGCGACTTCAATTTAAAACCACGGGTCGTAATCCTAACAGATTAGACAGTGCATGAACTGCACCACCATTCATCCATCTCGCCCAAGTCCAAACCCATTTTATTTTATTTAGAGTAAAATCCTTTCGTGATAAAACAATACCACGGAACACATTTAAATTACATTGTAAAGATTTGACTAAATTCTCCCAAATTTGTAAATATTATCTAAGCAAGGCTAAGCATTTGACAAATTTTATCTAAGGTGTCAAGGTATTCAGTTTTGATAGTCAAATTGGCCATACCAAGGAGTTTGGAACAACTATATCTGAAATCGGGATATTCGGATATTTTTATAAACATATGCATGCAATAGTAAATTGTAGATAGTAAATAAATACTTTAAAACAATAGGAACAATATGATCAATAGTGTAACTTGCCTTGTTGAAGTCTTGGAACTCTAAATCGTCGGAAGGATCTAACTCTCGAGTCGTCGAAGTCTATCGTGAAAATACGACAAATTCAACTCAAATTCAAATAAATTCAAAAACTCAGATCAAACTAACTCCAAATTAAAATATTTTGCTTTAGTTAGCTAGATTATGAATTTAGACAAATTTTACAACTTGAACCACTCAATTTGGAGTTCAAATGCAAAAGATATGAATTTTACAAGTTTAATACAAAATCTGGAATTTAATTGAATTCTCTGAATTATTTTTCTAAAGGAAATTCTATTTATTGTGCAATCTTTGGCCTTGGTGAAGAATTTCCGGAAATTAAAAGAATTATAATGATTTTTCGACAAGCGGGTCCCACATGTCATAGACTCGGCTCACGGTGGGTGATTCCACCAGCGAGGGTGATCTGCGCGATGAACGACACGCGCGGTGCTCACGTGGCGATGAGCGGGGCGCCACGCGCGTACACGCATAAGCGGGGTTGAGGTGGCGCTTAGGTGCGCGCCACGCGGCGTGACACGTCGGACCGGCGGCGGTGGCGCCACGGAACCAACGGCAGCGGCGAACGGCGAGGTTTCGCGGCGATGGGTGGTACGGTGTGTAGCTAGGACTATTCGAACACATTAGACTAGCTCGAGTGGTCAAGGTGGGCGGTGGTGGCCGCGGCGAGGTTGAAGCGGCGAGAGGTTGGGTGTTGGCGACAATGCGATTCGGCGGCGTCTGCCGAAGCGGTGAGCACCGGTCGGCGATGATGTGGCGGCCGTTGGTGGTGGCGGCGAGGCGGAGCGTCGTCGAGGCGCGGGAATCGGAGAAGAAAGCGATCGCGGTGAAGGAGCTTCCACGGCGGTTCGCGAAGCTAGGCGTCGCGAGGAGTAATGCGTGGGGAAAAAGGTGGAGGAGAAGGGCTACCCATGGCTCCTATTTATAGGGTGGGAAAGACCGGAAGCGGCGGCGACGCGAAGGTCATCGCGGCGGTTTTCGGTGATCGTGGGTAAAGCGATGCGGAGAAGGAGAAAGCGGCCGGAAGTGGGGCGGCGTGATCTGGGTCGTCAATGCGCACGATGGTGAGGGTGGGGATTGAAGGCGGCGTTACGAGTTCGGCGTCGGTTTTAATGGCGGCGGCGTGAGGATCGCGCGGAGAAACGAGCGAGGAAGAGCGACAAGCGGGGCACGTCCGATTTTGATCGGACGGTGGACAAAAGATTGGCGGCGGTAAGTTATGTCGGCCGTAGCCGTTTGATCTCGATCTAACGGTTGAAATAGATCCGCGGGTTGCGGTGAATCATTAAGTGACCGATGCACGTGGGCGTTGGATTTAGATCTAACGGTCCGTTGCGTAGAACATTCGGACCTTACGAATGCTTTGTGACATTCGGCCGTTGGATTTTAATCCAGCGGTTGGGATCTGCAGTGTGATGGGAGAGAGAGAAAGGGTCGACGGGTGGACCCATTTGTCGTCGAAGGGAGGAGGCGGGCGGGCGGGCGTCTTGTGAAGAAGAACGTGGTGGTGGGTTTCGCCCAATTCCTATTTGAGGTTTTCTTTTGATTTTTCTTTTGTTTTAATTCGGATAATTCAATTAGGCTTTAGAATATAGCAAAATAATTCCAAGAATTATGAGAAAATTCACGAAATTCTCTGGAGCATTTAGGATTTAAGAAAAATATTTCCACTATTATCGATAATAGATTTTGCCCATAATTTTATTTTATCTTTAATTTGGTTAAGGAAAAGCTTTAAAAATTCCACCAAAATCCAATAAAATTTTTAAACTTTATTTTCAACTGGAAATTGAAATTTGGGCTGTTACAACCGTGCTCCTATATATAGGGACGGAGGGGGCTGGGGCGAGGAGGTCGGGCGCGCGGATGTCGCGGCGGTGACGGCGTGGTTCCGGCAATCTCGTACGCGTACGAGGGGGCAAATGGCCGGAGAAGGCGCGGCGGAATGAGGGGGTTTTAATGCTCGGGGTTGCGCGAAGAAAAGGGGAGAGGAAGGCGGAGAATGTGGAGCTCGGCCGTGCGCTAATGGCGGCGCTTGCAGCGCGTCCGTGAGGAAGAAAGAGGCGGGAAGAAGAAGGGCGGGCCCACGCGCAGAGAGAGAGAGGAGAGAGCGAGGGTGTGCGGGTGATGATGGCCGTCGGATGGCGATCTGACGGTGAGGGGTGAGAGAGAGGGAGCGACGGGAGGAGTGGGCCGAGGTGGGCCAAAAGCGGCCGGCTGGGCCGATGCGCGGGATAAAAAGGGAAATGGGCCGGGAGAGTTTAGGCCCGAAAGGGTTTTAGGAATTTTAAATTGATTTATTTATTGATTTAATCCACATAAACAGTAAAGGCTTTAGAAAATAGCAAATTAAATCCAAAAATTCTAGAAAAATTCACAGAAATTCCTAGAGGTATTTTGGACTTAATTAAAATAGTTTCAACTTATAATTGGCTATAGTTTTTGCAAATAAATTATTTTAGCTTGAAAATACTTAGGAAAGAGCTTTTAAAAACTCAGGAAATTCTAGAAATTAATTTAAATTTTATTTTTCAGATCAAACCAACTGAAACTTCAAGAACTTCAAATAAGTTTTAAATTTTGACTTTTACAACTTGAAATTCAAATAGGGCAATCAAACTCTTTCAAATTTCAGAAATTTCAATAAAACAATTATTTTATTTTATTTTATTTTGGTAACATAACCTTGGGATGTTCTGTTATTTGAGCATGCAATGGGCGACCAAAACAACGAAGTCTAACGGTATTTGGGCGTGCGCGGTTAGAACTTTTTTCTGACGTGACTTAAAATCAAAACGGCCCACGGGCCGAATCGCTCATGCGTAGAAAACGCGCACGGGGGGTAGGGTTCCCTTGGCGGCGCGACGGCGGGAGCAACCCCGGCGGCGGGAGCGGGTGACGGCCTCGGGTGATGGCGACGGGAGCCCGGGTGACGGCCTCGGGACGCCGGCGAAAGAAGCTCGCGTTCCCCTGGCGGCGCGGCGGCGTCCCCTAGTGGCGTGGCGGCGGGAGCGGGTGACGGCCTCGGGTGATGGCGACCCCGGCGCGGCTTCCTGAGCGGGAGCCGAAGGAGCCCGGGGGGGTGGATGCCGACAGCGGCGGCCTGGGGAGAAGAACCCGGCGTGGCAGCGGGGGCGACCCCGGCGCGGCTTCCGGAAGCCGAAAGAGCACGGGGGGAGCTGGATGCCGACGGCGACGGCTAAGGGAGGAGAAGCTGGCGGCGCGGCAGCGGCGAGGTCACGGGTGGTGGGAGGGACAAGCGGCGCCGGCCGACTCAAGCCGAGACGTCAAGGCGACGACCTCCAGACCCGACGACATCGGCGGCAGCGGCGACAAGTGGAGCGACGGCAAACCATAGGTTCGCTCTGATACCATGTTATGAATAACGCTTGTATTCAATATGAGGCCAATGGGCCAGTATATATACACAAGTACATGTGGTGAATATGCAAAGAACCCCTTATAACAATAGAGAATAACACACATACATATATATCTCTAACAACTTGAACATATAAGCTAGCAAATAAGGACAGTACTCTTACAAAGCTGTGATTCCCTCACCTGACATAACAATAAATGATTAGGTATAGCCTTTAAGCAGTATTTCCAGGACTAGGTATAGCCTTTAAACGTACACATAACAATAAATGATGCTGCAGTTAATATATACAAGAAGATAAAATAATAAGGAAAGATTGGCAAACTCAAGGAAGAATTGATATTGTTGAATATTATCAGGAGCAATTTTGCAGACAAGACAGAGAATCTGCTCCAGTTTGACTTTTGAGCAATGAGCAACTTGTTCAGTTTTGCCTATATTTCTGTATATTTTCAAACATGAAACCCATAAGTTTTCATAAAGATTTTCAAGGCAGCATCAAAAGGCTCATATAAACTATTAAATACAAGAACCTTTGTTCTTAATCTGGCACGCTTGGAACTATTTATATCTTCTATTTGTTTGCAAGTTTTCTTTCTGAGTTGCTTATCTGATTTGTGAAAATACGAATAGGTTATTTGTCTCTGTTGAGGTTGAAAACTGAATGCCTTTATATTTGTTATATGTGTAATAGACAGTTAGAATTCTTAGTGGTGCAAAAGTAGAATTCTTAGTGGTGCAAAAGGAGTTAAGACTCATTCAAGACGTCAAAATGGCCAAGATGACAATGTACACTCCGAAGTACATTGGAGCTAATGGAGTCTGGCCACTCCTTGGTGGTGCTGAGAATTCTGGTGATGAGTAGTTATTGGCATGATCGATACTGGTATTGACCCCAAGAACCCAAGCTTTGTTAGCATGTCGGGCCAAGCAAAGCTACCACCGGCCAGTTTCAAAGGTATATGTTGCTCCGGGGATAGATTCCCTCCTGATCATGCAATGGTAAGATAGTGGGAGCTAGGTTGTTTGCACTCGCTGGTCAAGCATCCGGCGAGTTCAATGCTGCAATTCACTATGCATCTCCTTATGATCCTGATGGCCATGGCAGGTGCGTGCTCCTTAGCTACTACTGTCGAGCAATAATTCACCATGTTAAAGTATTTTTAACTCGAAAGAATTACCAACTGATTAAAACAATGTCTACACAGCCTGATGGATAAGTCTCTGTGTCGGCTTTCTGTGTCGGCTTTTTGTGTCGGCTTTTTGCTTTTGTAAAGAACAACATCCTTGACTAGTTGTTAGCATCTCAAGGACAGCATCCTTGACTGGTTGTTAGCATCTTTAGGACAGCATCTTGACCAGCATCTAGGACAGGTTGTTAGCATCTTAGACTAGCATCTTGGCATATGCTTGGCTGAGTAGCAGCCTATAAATATGTATACCCAACCCCTTAGGTTGGCATGGCATTGTGTGAGAGAAATAAACCAAGAAAAATTTGTCCTATCTCCAAGTGTCATCCTCTCCATGAGAGTAAGGATCTTGCTATCACCAAGAGCAAGAGTCCAGCGACTAACAAGTGGTATCAGAGCTATACTATCCTGTAGCCTGAGCATCTCTTGCTCATCTCCTTCTCCGGCCTCGCAGCAGCCCCAGCCGGTAGCAGCAGCAGCTCCGGCTGTCCACGCTCACTCCTCTCCGGAGACGGGCAGCAGCTCGTCAGAAGCAGCCCTCTCTCCACGCAACACCCCCCAGTAGCGCGCCATGTCCGCAGGCGATCTCGGCCTTCGATCGCCTCGAGCATGCGGCGTCGTGAACGGCCGAGCTCGCCGCGGCAAAGCGAGCGCGGCGGCAGCGAGACATGCGGTGGCGGAAAAGGCGTCGAGGGTGGCGTGGCGGTAGCGGCGGCGAGAGGTGGAAGGAATGGCGGCGGCAGATGCGGCGCGTCGCGGCAATGAGGTCGAGGCTCGCGCGGCGGCGTCGGTAGCTCCATTTCGGCCGGCGATAGCGTCGTCACGAACCTCGACCGTGGCGAGAGCCACAGCGAGCGGGCGCGCGGTGGCGGCGCGCGCCCCGCGAGCTTGGCGGCGATCGAACGGCGCGGTCGCGCTGGTGGCGCTCCTGGAGGAGGCGCGCACGGCGGTGGCGCTCCTGGAGGAGGCGCGCTCGGCGGTGGCGCTCCTGGAAGAAGCGCGCACGACAACGGCGGCAGACGGGTCGATAGAGAGCGCGGCCTTCACAGGCAGCGTGGCTCTCTCTCCCCGGACCGGTACCGTGGTTACCACGGGTTCCAGGCTGTTGTCAGGGACGCCGGCCCCGGCGGTGGGTGGCCTACCCTCACCAAGGCCAACTACGTCGAGTGGGCGCGGTGATGAAGTGAGCTCAGTGCGGCACATGTGGGATGCAATGCAGCACGGCGGCGTCGACTACAACCGAGATCGACGGCGTTGGATGCTCTCATCGCTGCGATCCGCCGAGATGCGATTTCGCTCTCAACAAGCGGACGCCAAGGAGGCTTGGGGCGCCATCGGCGCCTCGCGACGGCGCGCCGCGCCCGCAAGTCCACCACTGCGAGCGCCGCGCGGGTGGGAGAACACGGCCTTCAAGCGGTGAGGGCGTCGATGACTTTGCTCTCCGTCTCAACACTGTGTTGCAGAGGCTGGTGCAGTTCGGCGATGACACCTACGGCGAGGAGAGAGCTGTGGAGAAGCTCTTTCGCTGCGTCCCCGAGAAGTACAAGCAGATGGCTCGCTCGATCCGATCTCTGCTGGACCTCTCACGATGTCGATCGAGGAGGCGATAGGTCGCTTCAAGGTCGTCGACAGTGATGAGCCACAGCTCCTCTCGGGACCCGTCACCATTGGCGGGAAGCTCCTCCTCACTCAGGAGCAGTGGGCTGCCGGCCAGGGTGACAGGAAGAAGGGGGAGCCTTCTTCCACGACAGGCGGCCACAAGCGCGGCAAGCGCGCAAAGACGCCGAGCATGGGCGAGGGCGTGCCTAGGTGATGTCGTGGGCGCCGAGCGGCGCCGCGGCAAGCAAAGCGACGAGGCGACTCTTGCTACAAGCTGCGGCAAGCCCGGTCATCTGGGCCAAGTATTGTCGGCGACCACGACGGCGGCGAGGCCCGTCGCGCGGCGGAGGAGGAGGAGCAGCGGCTCGCTCATTGCTCGGCGAGCATCGAACTACCTCGGCGGCACCGGCGCAGCGGCTCTCCTCCACCTTGACGAGCCAAAAGCACACGCCCTCATCGGCGAAAGTTCCGGCAACAGCAAGACCGACGGGTGGTGCCTCGACACCGGCGACACCCACCACATGACCGGGCGGCGGAAGTTCTTCTTCGAGCGTGACTCAGGCGTTCGAGGCTTTGTCAAGTTTGGGGACGCCTCCGGCGTGGAAGTCAAGGACGACGCTCTGCTCTAGGATCGGGATGGCTCAGATTCCTCATAAGGAGACACACAAGACTTAGGGGGAGAATGATGGATAAATCTCTGTGTCGGCTTTCTGTGTCGGCTTTTTGCTTTTGTAAAGGACAACATCCTTGACTAGTTGTTAGCATCTCAAGGGTTGTTAGCATCTCTAGGACAGCATCTAGGACATGTTGTTAGCATCTTAGAGGACAGCATCTAGGACAGGTTGTTAGCATCTTAGACTAGCATCTTGGCATATGCTTGGCTGAGTAGCGGCCTATAAATATGTATACCCAACCCCTTAGGTTGGCATGACATTGTGTGAGAGAAATAAACCAAGAAAAATTTGCCCTATCTCCAAGTGTCATCCTCTCCATGAGAGTAAGGATCTTGCTATCACCAAGAGCAAAAGTCCAGCGACTAACACAAGCCATACGGCATCGATCGCAGCTGGCAATTTCCATACACCAGCAATATCGAGAGGCTACAACTTTGGGTATACGGCATGGCCCCCGGAGCTCGGTGAGAGAACAATCCTTGTTCCATTCTTCAGATGTTGAAAGCAAATCCAAAGGGGAAAAACAGTTAAGCATGTAATCTTACATTGTGTTGTCTCTTCTGATTTCTGAATGCCTTGACAGTCTTGCGATCTACAAAGCTGCCTATCCTTTTGGTGAATACATGTCAGATGTGATAGCGGCCGTCAACCAGGTTTGTAGATCATATTGTTTGCAGAAAGCTACTACCGTTCAACTCTATATGTTAAACTGCCTGTGTTACTTGTCTGTAGGCAGTAGAAGATGGTGTCAATGTTATCAGTCTTTCTATGGCACCTTCTTCGGTTCCATCTGGGCCAGCATCTTTCGTCAGTTTGCTTGAGACACAACTGCTCCTTGCCACCAAGGCTGGAGTCTCAGTTGTTCAAGCAGTTGGCAATGGAGGCCCTGATGCGAACTCAATACTCTTTTTCAGCCCATGGATAATAAGTGTTGCGGTTTCCACAACAGATAGGAAGTATAACAAATCAATAGTAACTTGGTACATTGATTAACAAATTTGTAGCTTTTTTTTAAAAAAAATTACTGGAGAGGCTAAGTGCCAATATTCGGCCCAGTTTTTTCTTTTGATCTTGCATAGGATAAGTTCTTTCTGTCCTAGCTTACAACACCATCTGCTGCGTTTAAGTAGATTAACAGTTAACCCAATCATACTGTGTGTCTTTGTTTCAAATTCTTCACTCGATGCCTAATTTTGTTTTAACTATGTTACTTCTTATGTCCAGCGTCGACACCAGGCAAAATAATGTACCCGCTAGCATTGGCCGATGATATGAGCATCGCGAATTCGACTGATGGGTCTTCCAACTGCCAAGATCCAGAGGACTTCATAGATCTCTTGCCCAGGGGAAGGTGATTATTTGCATGTATGTGCCGTCAAACTACTATGAAGGTGACAGCCTTGCTGGCATTGTCGATACGATTCAGAAAATTGGGCTGTTCGAGTCGTCATCACTGATCGCTATTCGGGTGACATCGACATTGAATATCAGCCCTCATTTCAAGCTGCAGTCCTTTCAGCCATAGTTCTGAACGGAGTAGATACGCAGGTGGGTGTAGAAACAAATTTTCCGATCAAATAATTGCGTAATGTATTTCAAGAATGAGAAGTTTATAAATCCTAATTCAATTATAGCTAGTGCTTTGCATTACCATAGTGTTTTGATTGGTACGGAGACTACAAGATTTCAGTAACTCCGAATGTTTGAGTGCCTCTGCATAACTGCATTGTGTTCTGCAACTTGGTGCAGACTCTACTGGAGTACTACGACAAGAACACGGTTCGAGATGAGGACGGGAGTGTCAGCACGTTCGGAGCAACCGTCCGAATTCTTGAGGGACGGCGTGCAAGCTACACCAGGGAAGCGCCTGTCGTTGCCAACTACTCGTCGAGGGGGTCAGACGTGGACAGCTTGCAGATGCTGGCCGCCGACGTCCTGAAACCGGTCAATGGTCGCCGGGCGTGTTCACCATCGCCCCCGGCGCGACGGAGGCGCTGAGGATCGTGCTCGACACCACCGCGCCGGGGAACGCCTTCAGCTTCGGCGAGGTGGTGGCGTGGTGCTCAAGGGCGACAAGAAGCACAGCGGCGTCAGGACTCAGGACCCCCCTCGCGATCTACCCCGCCGCGGCGCTGGGCCCATGAAGCCGGGCGCTACACATGTATACCCCCTGACGTATACATACGTATAGATACGTATGACTGTATGAATTATGATGAATCACACGTATACTGTATACAGGATAAACTGAGAAAGAATGACCTAATATGGAGTACGTGTACGGACCTTGTAAATCCAAAAAAGACATATGTTTGCCCCTACCGCGTCGAACTTGCAAAGTCGTACATCGAAGCTGAGGTTAGGTCGACAATCCCTCTTTACTCTTTAGTTAGTGCAGTTAACCGGTAATTACGGGGTTGTTTGCTTGATGGCTAAAATGAGTCAAATCAAAATTTTAGTACAGCCAAAATATAGGCAAAACTAAAATTTGACAAAAAGAGTGTTGTTTGGATTATGGCCAAACAAAATTTCGGTGAGCAATTTCCTCGCCCTCGGATTGCTTGTGTGTGACATTAAATTTCATTGGTGTTATCAAATTTTTGTAGGTGTTACTAAATTTGGTAGCAAACCAAACAACAACTAATTTTCGTTGACGTTACCAATATTTAGTTTGATTTATAAGGTAACAAACCAAACACCCTCTATTCCTAAATTCGTTTAGGAAGGGCCTATCAGCCTTCAACACTATGCCATCGGTTGTCTCTTAGTTTTACCGTACTAGATTTTGGGTGAGCTCATGGGGCGTGCCGCGCGTGCTCTAATTCGTAATGATTTATTGATTTGACTATTGTATTTTACCATTAGAGTGATTGTTTCTAATATTAATAAGATATGATATGAAAGGTAACAAAGACAACTATTGTCTCTGCTATTGGCCGGAATAACTCCAACAACGCCTCTAAAAATTACTATAGCAATCCCCTCTTCGCCTTATTTAAAAGGTAGTGTCTAGGTAACGTTTGAGTTTTTTTTTTGTTAGCGAGTACTTGAATTTCCAGTCGTCCGATACGGAATATATGTTTGTTCTTGCTTCCCACGGTTTCAACAATCGCTCAGCTCCTTAAAGGGTCAGACTGTAATACGCAGTGGGCTCACATTATTGTTACAAGTTATTCAATACAAAAACAAAATATTACAAATCACAAAACGAAGGTAGTGTAGTCTTTCTACGGATATCATCCTCATTTTTGGAGCTAGAGCTAACTTTTTAACCAAACACCTCCTCAGACTGCTCCAACTTCTTATAGAAGTGGATCCAACAGTGAAGCTGGAGTTGGAGCTGCAAAAAATTGAAGCAGAGTTGTACCAAACATACCCTTAGAGTCACTGTTAATCAGTTTTTCTCTGGCCCACTAGAGCTGATGTCTAATGTTTTTAATTTCTTTGGCCCATTATAGCTGCTATTAATTGGTTTGTCTGGCCTAACAGAGCTGCTGCTAACGGACTTGTCTGGCACTCTAGCCCAATATAGCTGCTCTAACAGACATTTGACACCAAAAATTGACACACAGTTCTAATGGGCTTGTTGAGCCCAAAAACATGCCCCCCGAAAAAAAATCTGATGTTCTTGCTAAACAATTTAGCTGCCGTAAGTTTAATTCATGGTCCTTCCAGGTTACCCCCATTCGTTTAATCATGAATGCAACCGGCTTCAATATTCAATACCTGTTTCGACACACAAATAATGCAAAATTAATTTACATATGTATTATACTGAAATTGCATAGTTGGAAAATAGTACAAAGTAGTACAATTTAGTGTAAAATGTATTGAACATTTTAGGAAAACTTTCAATGGACTACAGGAGCGCAAAGAAATCCACAAATTTTAAGAGGGTGTTACCAGCTATTCCGCCAACAAATGTGTTATTTGGTTTTGACATATTAGATCATATTCATTAACAAAATTAACATTGTTGAACTCACAAATTTGTCCGGAACGTGATGACTGGTGATCAACTAATAAAACAAACTTGGCACTTATCTTGGCACAAACTACGAGGGCTTCAAGGTAACTAAAAATTACATGTCAATTCACATATTGGAACAATTTCGTAAAACTGATTGAATGTAATCATATATTTTTTACACAAATATAGGTAAATGAATCATTCACAGACTTATAGCATCAAGTTAGTAGGTTATGACCAAGCACATCATCCAACTCGTAGGTATGAAATAAAAAAATTACAGAAGTGGTTTACATTTCATATTTTACATGTGTCGAATACAAAATTTAAGTAATTTAAAATTTATAAATTTAGTTCATAAAGTATGTAAAAAGGTATTGGGTTAGATGTAAAATGCTTTAACCTCCTGCTTGCACTACTAATTTCAGATAGACGAGTTTGTGAATACTAAGACAAACATCAAACAACATAGGCCTCAATTATATAGCCCCTCCAAGCTTTTTTTTTAAAAATTTTTTAGCAATCTTTGCATACAGGGGAAGGTAAACCTATTTGGGAAATGGGCTACAACAAACAAGACAAGCTTAAAATAACAAATGATGACACAAATGAAAGAACCTAGAGACTAAAAAAATAGTTAGCAACTCACAAATACGATATCACATATTTTCTTGGAATGGGAATCCTCATTGTACACTGAATCAAGGAATACATATTTCTGGTCGATGATATCAACGATGAACAGAAACAAGTGCTCATCAACACATATTGGGAAGTGCCACTGCAAAAAAAAAATAGCACTAGTTATTGTATTTTCGTACAGAGAGCAAGTAACCTTAAATGTTCATCGAGGAAACTAAGTGTAAAAGTGAATAAATTCATGAATAAACTAACCATGTCACTCTCGTGCAGTTTCCTAACACTCTACGCTTGATTGTACCGCTCACGGCTGACAATCACTTGTAGAACCGAATCAACGAGACCATACAGGAATCACATCGCCCATCTGTTTTTTTTTTGAAAACTATTAATGAACTTTCTTCTTTAAAAAAGACATGGCGATGAAAATACATCAAAAGATAGATAAATCTAATGTACATTGATCAAGTTCAGAGCTAAAAACTTCCAACAAATTCGAGCCTAAAAAACATATGTCTCTGTTTTTTGTCAAACGACCTACTCAAAAAAATGATGGGTGTGAACCACTCATACTACGGCTATCTCAACAAATAAAAACATTCTACCACTAAGTGAACTCTGCAAAACATAAACAAGCTAATTGCTATTGATAATGCTAAAACTATCTAAATCTAAATACACTATTTGGTAAACATAAGAAAACAACATATATGGATGCTTGATATATTGATTGAATGAAACACATGTGAATCTTAAAAAACAATTGTGTTGATGATTTAAACTACAAAAACAAAAAAAATCCATATCAAACTTGGATCTACCAGTGGATGCAGGGGAAAAAAATACTCATCAAACCCTGGAAATCATCAAGTTCCCCTCTGAGTTCGCCTCTCCATCTCCTCACAATGTTTGTTTTTGGGGGAGATCAAGAGGCTAGGGAACCCAAAGGAAACTCCTCTGCTCCCTTCCTCCTGAATGACTCCTCTCCCAAGTCAATCTCTCTTTCTCTCTCGGATTAAGAAACTGTGAGGAGATGAATAGCCCTCTCTTCTCTCTCTACTTCCCACTCTCCCACTCTAAAAAAACATAGTAAATAGAGGAGACAAATAGGCGTGATATTCAATGCGAACACACTGTTCAAATTTGATCCGTTCACACTACAAAACGAGCTTCCATCTGTACGATGCACCCATTATTGCAACTGCGCGCCTGGTTTGATGGAAACATCACGAACGAATCTCAAGCTGCATCTGATGGTCACAAAATTCGAGTAGCACCAAACAAAAAAAATACTCGAGTGTCATTTAGCAAATTTCTATTTGGTAGTGTCTAGGTAACGTTCGAGTTTTTTTTTTGTTAGCGAGTACTTGAATTTCCAGTCGTCCGATACGGAATATATGTTTGTTCTTGCTTCCCACGGTTTCAACAATCACTCAGCTCCTTAAAGGGTCAGACTGTAATACGCAGTGGGCTCACATTATTGTTACAAGTTATTCAATACAAAAACAAAATATTACAAATCACAAAACGAAGGTAGTGTAGTCTTTCTACGGATATCATCCTCATTTTTGGAGCTAGAGCTAACTTTTTAACCAAACACCTCCTCGATTGCTCCAACTTCTTATAGAAGTGGATCCAACAGTGAAGCTGGAATTGGAGCTGCAAAAAATTGAAGCAGAGTTGTACCAAACATACCCTTAGAGTCACTGTTAATCAGTTTTTCTCTGGCCCACTAGAGCTGATGTCTAATGTTTTTAATTTCTTTGGCCCATTATAGCTGCTATTAATTGGTTTGTCTGGCCTAACAGAGCTGCTGCTAACGGACTTGTCTGGCACTCTAGCCCAATATAGCTGCTCTAACAGACATTTGACACCAAAAATTGACACACAGTTCTAATGGGCTTGTTGAGCCCAAAAACATGCCCCCCGAAAAAAAATCTGATGTTCTTGCTAAACAATTTAGCTGCCGTAAGTTTAATTCATGGTCCTTCCAGGTTACCCCCATTCGTTTAATCATGAATGCAACCGGCTTCAATATTCAATACCTGTTTCGACACACAAATAATGCAAAATTAATTTACATATGTATTATACTGAAATTGCATAGTTGGAAAATAGTACAAAGTAGTACAATTTAATGTAAAATGTATTGTTCATTTTAGGAAAACTTTCAATGGACTACAGGAGCTCAAAGCAATCCACAAATTTTAAGAGGGTGTTACCAGCTATTCCGCCAACAAATGTGTTATTTGGTTTTGACATATTAGATCATATTCATTAACATAATTAACATTGTTGAACTCACAAATTTGTCCAGAACGTGATGACTGGTGATCAACTAATAAAACAAACTTGGCACTTATCTTGGCACAAACTACGAGGGCTTCAAGGTAACTAAAAATTACATGTCAATTCACATATTGGAACAATTTCGTAAAACTGATTGAATGTAATCATATATTTTTTACACAAATATAGGTAAATGAATCATTCAGACTTATAGCATCAAGTTAGTAGGTTATGACCAAGCACATCATCCAACTTGTAGGTATGAAATCAAAAAATTACAGAAGTGGTTTACATTTCATATTTTACATGTGTCGAGTACAAAATTTAAGTAATTTAAAATTTATAAATTTAGTACATAAAGTATGTAAAAAGGTATTGGGTTAGATGTAAAATGCTTTAACCTCCTGCTTGCACTACTAATTTCAGATAGACGAGTTTGTGAATACTAAGACAAACATCAAACAACATAGGCCTCAATTATATAGCTCCTCCAAGCTTTTTTTTTAAAAAAAAATTTAGCAATCTTTGCATACAGGGGAAGGTAAACCTATTTGGGAAATGAGCTACAACAAACAAGACAAGCTTAAAATAACAAATGATGACACAAATGAAAGAACCTAGAGACTAAAAAAATAGTTAGCAACTCACAAATACGATATCACATATTTTCTTGGAATGGGAATCCTCATTGTACACTGAATCAAGGAATACATATTTCTGGTCGATGATATCAACGATGAACAGAAACAAGTGCTCGTCAACACATATTGGGAAGTGCCACTGAAAAAAAAAAAAAGCACTAGTTATTGTATTTTCGTACAGAGAGCAAGTAACCTTAAATGTTCATCGAGGAAACTAAGTGTAAAAGTGAATAAATTCATGAATAAACTAACCATGTCACTCTCGTGCAGTTTCCTAACACTCTACGCTTGATTGTACCACCGCTCACGGCTGACAATCACTTGTAGAACCGAATCAATGAGACCATACATGAATCACATCGCCCATCTGTTTTTTTTTTTGAAAACTATTAATGAACTTTCTTCTTTAAAAAAGACATGGCGATGAAAATACATCAAAAGACAGATAAATCTAATGTACATTGATCAAGTTCAGAGCTAAAAACTTCCAACAGATTCGAGCCTAAAAAACATATGTCTCTGTTTTTTGTCAAACGACCTACTCAAAAAAATGATGGGTGTGAACCACTCATACTACGGCTATCTCAACAAATAAAAACATTCTACCACTAAGTGAACTCTGCAAAACATAAACAAGCTAATTGCTATTGATAATGCTAAAACTATCTAAATCTAAATACACTATTTGGTAAACATAAGAAAACAACATATATGGATGCTTGATATATTGATTGAATGACTTAAACACATGTGGATCTTAAAAAACAATTGTGTTGATGATTTAAACTACAAAAACAAAAAAAAATCCATATCAAACTTGGATCTACCAGTGGATGCAGGGAAAAAAAATACTCATCAAACCCTGGAAATCATCAACTTCCCCCTCTGAGTTCGCCTCTCCATCTCCTCACAATGTTTGTTTTTGGGGGAGATCAAAAGGCTAGGGAACCCAAAGGAAACTCCTCTGCTCCCTTCCTCCTGAATGACTCCTCTCCCAAGTCAATCTCTCTCTCTCCCGGATTAAGAAACTGTGAGGAGATGAATAGCCCTCTCTTCTCTCTCTACTTCCCACTCTCCCACTCTAAAAAAACATAGTAAATAGAGGAGACAAATAGGCGTGATATTCGATGCGAACACACTGTTCAAATTTGATCCGTTCACACTACAAAACGAGCTTCCATCCGTACGATGCACCCATTATTGCAACTGCGCGCCTGGTTTGATGGAAACATCACGAACGAATCTCAAGCTGCATCTGATGGTCACAAAATTCGAGTAGCACCAAACAAAAAAAATACTCGAGTGTCATTTAGCAAATTTCTATTTTTTTAAAAAAAAACCACCTCATGTGGTTGCTCAAACTTGTTCTTTCGGATAAACAAAAGCAGTTGACTCCAGCTATCCAAGGGTCCCTTTCCTTATCTTACACCTTCAATCTCGATTAGGTAGACCTTGTTTAAGTATAGTGTCATGTCATACGTGGTAATGATGGCCTAGCATATCCATGCACATTTTTCCACGGAGACGGGGAGATGATAAGATGACGCCGGTGGGACGCGGCGAGCCGGCCGCGCTTATCCGCTTCCCCTCTTCCACCTCAGCGCTCGCGACGCCCGGTCAGTGCACCGCACCTGCCCCTATACAAAACTAAAAATAACTCGGTGGCACATCGGCTGCACGTTTAACCAGTGGAGCTTGACCTGCGAGGCTGCCAAAACTTGACGCCACCGCGCGCGTGCACTTGAGCTGCGCTGCGTGGGGCTCCCGCGCCGATCAACCGTGCGTAAGCGCGCGGCCATGCCGTCCGTCTATCCATATCCGCCGGTGTCTCGGTGGCGCATCGGGCGGACGGTGGTGGTTGCTCGGGAGGCGCATCTATCGATCGTGGCAGCTTCAATTCTCGTCGGCGTGCTGCTCCATGCATATCCTCGAGGCGTTAGCTAGGCAGGATCAGAACGACAACACCTACACGATTTGACTCCCAAAATCGTCCCTGTTACCTATTCGACGATATGATCCTGTGCGATTCTGCTCGTAGAGAGAGAACTATTGGATGCGCTCATTCGTCGTCACGATAAGCCGATATGGTCTATTTATTCGTAAGGTAATTAAAATTTTATTAAGTATAAATCATATATTTTATCTATTAGATCAATATTCAATCTATGACACATTAATCTCTATACAAGTCCAATGATCACAACAATTGACTTAAACTTAAGAAAAATTCATGTAACTTAGGAATAACAAACCTGTTATTCATTTAGTGTACAGTACACTCCGAAAATCTGGGGCATGTCTCAATCCCACTTCAACACATCAAAACCAGTAATAGTACAGACCGAAATTACCTATCACCGGCTTCATCCTCCGTAGACGAACTAGAGAGCTGCTGCCGCCGCGTCGAGCCATGGATGCAGCAGAGTGGTTCATCTATTTTCCAATACGTCGCAGATCTGATACAACGTCTCTTGTGAAAGAACCTTCCTCGAGTAACTGGATACTACAAGTCCTACCATCGATGACAACAAAACAGTGATGCAGTCAGTGAGCTCATCCGATCTGCGCCCCCGACACCGACTACAGATGAAAGATTTTTTACCACCATCGTCTGAAGACACGAACTACGCAATGAAACAGATATATTTGATGTATGATTTGTTCCACCAAATCAGGAGAAGCGCTGAACTGTACTGCAATTGCAACTGTCTAGGCAGATACGTCCACAGTCTCCATCCTCCATCCATCCACCGGTTTCTATTGGAAAGGAGGCTCTTTTCAACAGCACTTTTCCTGGGGAGGCACTTTGCTGCCTGGCTCAGATGCTGGGCCTGCTGCCCCCTTCAGTTCTCTCTCTCCGTCCATCCTTTTGAGTTTTTGAGGAGAGGAGAGGAGGAGGCTCCCTTCAGTTCTCTCTCTCCGTCCATCCTTTTGAGGAGAGGACAGGAGAGGAGAGGAGAGCAAGTTGGCTACTCAAACAGGTAAAAATGTCTCACCTACAGGCTACAGTACTTACTGACATTGCAAAGTTCAGAATTAGGCATTGCTGTGTTCAGTGTGATGTATATTGGCCGATTAATCCGGAGGAAGACGCAAACAACATCCGCATTTTTTCCTGTCGGACCTTTTTCTATTCTATTTCCAAAAATCTCTTCTCCTGAAAACTAATTATAGAAATATGCCCTTTACTCGGTGTCAGCACGAATTAAGCTGCATAAGAGGGATGAGCAGTGATAACGTGTCTCTGATGTGGCAGGCTCGGTGCAAAAGATGTTGGCACTGAGATGGCCTCCCAACACAGCCAATTTTTCGGTGGCGAAGTTTGTGGTGCCTCTCTGGACAATGCGGAAAGCTGGCACTAAAGTGTTATACCTCATTGACAGCCTCGTTAGCGCTCAGGTGAACAACTTTTTTTTAGATAATGGAAGAGACAAAATCTCTCCTAACCTCTACATCAAGGATGCACACGGCCCATTTATTACAAATAAGCAAAATCCAAAGTATCTAACGAATTGAAGTGACTTGAAACAACACAACCAAAAGACGACTGAATTTTAAATTCAATCATTACAAATTTTGTGACTACACCGCCACCCATGATTGCTGAAGATTTGCTTTGCCACACATTCCAACCTGGCACTTCCGCTCAACATTGACTCCTTCTGGGTTGGTTTCTGCATATTTGCCCATGCTCTCATCCAGTGCCCATTCAATAAGATAACCTGCAAGGGATTATTGATAGTCTTTTTATCGAAAGCTGCATCATTCCGACTTATCCAAATAGACCAACATAAGGCATTAGCTCCAACAAGGAGTTGAGTTTTTAACATATTTGGAATACCAGTTAATCAATTCTCAAACAAGTTGGCTATATTCACCGGAAGAGATATATTAAACGCACATTGAACAGTTCACCAAACAAAACGTACAAAAGGATAGTCAATAAAAAGATGTTGGATTGTTGCATCTGAAATACAGAAACAACATTTTTTGCTTCCCCTCCAATTTCTTTTGAGTAGATTATCTTTAGTTAATACTACTTCTCTTTTGAGATACCAAAAGAATATTTTCACTTTTAAAGGTGAACAACTTTTGAAATCAAAACAAATTCTAACTTTGAGTGGCTTTACTTAGCATATCCTTGACTGTGGACATGGCTATTCGAATAGTTCTTAACACTCTGCAGAAACCGTATAACTTTACCAACAAGAGATAATTGACCTATAATGTCCATCTGACACACTGTCGAAGGTGTGCGGCTAAGTCATTATCACAAGATCTTTATAATGCGTCATCCCACCGTAGTCCCGTCTCGCTAAGGTTTCGTTTCCTTTGAATTGAACCATCCGTCGGATTTAAGCCATCTCTTGCGCCATGTAGGAATACGTAAAAGTAGGTCATACAGACACCTACGCAACCTGATGGCGCAACCACGGTGAAATGTTACAAATTAGTTAGCCAAGTCCTACCCACATAGAACATGTGGTAGTACAATGGGGCTTAGCAAGATACGGCTCGAAGACCGGTTCTTAACTGAGTTGGACGACTTTCCAAAATAATCCCAAGGCCTCGATCATAGAAATGACTCGATCATGTGCATCAACGTGGACCATCTAAACCTCCATTTCTCCTAAGTCCAAAACGATTTTCATTTTCATTTTGTGGAGGCTATTCGATCTACCCTCTATTCCTCTGTATTTTTCGTGGTGCCTCTTACAATTGCATAATGAGGCTAGAAGGTAGGAACCTATTTATATGCTTTACTTTCAGGTGTTACAAAGTGACACACCTATTTTCGGTATCTGTGAGACTCCTGAACCATATCACCAACCACGATCAGACATACTAGTTTTATGAGTCTAAAATATATTAGTCCCTAGCACACATGTGTGAATCATGTGACATGATCAGATTATTTACGAGATCAATTCCAATCTGATCATGTGGGTCAACACATGCAGAGTTGATCGCAAAACAAACTCAGTTATTCCGCCATGTGATGTATCCGGATTAAATATGTGCATGTAGCATGTTTTTTCAGTAGACTCGATCGCAAATATATTTACCATATCCCAACACAACTGTCCTCAGCACCACGAGTATTAATTTCTCGAATTAAATTTCGTATCAAAATATTTTCTATCACATATATCAATAATATGAATAATTTCACATTGAGTTAAACAGACAATAACTACAATAAATATTGAAAACCACGTAAAAATCCAGCAGTACTACCTACACTGTCTAATGGGCCCCACAAAGAAGAAATTGATTCCAATGTAAATGCAGGAGAAAGAGGTAGAGAAACTAAGAAACCTAGCACATAGCCATGGAAGAAAGAACTGCATCAGCGTTGCCTCTCCGAGAAATTCCTCATCTTGAGTCTTTGACTCACTTTGGCCCCAATTTCTCCTTCCTTATCCAACCACAAATCTGTAATTAATCTCCTCTGGTATACGCTCCAGACTCCAAAGACGTGTTCCTGAATCCAATCGAGTCCGAGTCACCTCCCAGACATTGCGCAATCTCTTCCCCACCCCCAAGATTTCCAGACAAAGGACAGTTCATGTTTAATTAATCCAGCTCTTTGATCTTATCCTGCCTTCCTGGTTCCTGCTCCGCCCCGGTTGGATCCCTATTAGTACCATCCGCTTCCTCTTTCCTCCGATCCATCCAAACCCAGCTGAACTCGCGTCCGTCTTAGTCGCCGCGGCCTCCTCCTCCTCCTCCTCCTCGATCTCCGGAGAAAGACTCCGCCTTTTTTTTCTTGCCGTTTTTGGCGCGAAAGCCTCGCCCGGATCTTGCGCTCGTGCGTTTGTTTCTGTCCGGTGGTAGAAAGAAAGGCCGTGTCCTTTTCGGTTGTCCCCTCCCTGATCTTTCTTGAGGTTCTTGGAGCGGGAATAAAAAAAGGTGCCGCTTTTGTCCAGCCGCCATGAACGCGCTCGCCGCCACCAGCCGCAACTTCCGTCAGGCCGCGAGGCTGCTCGGCCTCGACTCCAAGCTCGAGAAGAGCTTACTGATCCCGTTCCGCGAGATCAAGGTAAGTTGCGTGCTTGTGCTGTGTTCTTTCCGGTGCTTGATTTGTTTGTTCATGGGTTTCTTGGGTCGGTGTGTTGCTCCTTGCAGGTGGAATGCACCATCCCCAGAGACGACGGCACCTTGGCGTCGTTCGTTGGGTTCCGCGTGCAGCATGACAATGCCCGCGGGCCGATGAAAGGTGGTATCCGCTACCACCCTGAGGTGAGGGATCTTTTCTGATGAGACTGTGTTGTTTGTTCTGTCAAGTGATTATGATTTCTCCTAAAAGAACAAAAAAAAAAGGCAGAAATAGTGAAGTGATTGTGAACCTGGCATGTTTTCTCGTCAATGAGGCCATTGTTTCTTTTCAGCGAGGTAGATCTACAGTACTTAGCATTTTTTTGGTTGTTTTTATATGGCTTTTCCAGTTCTGTATGTTATAGTACTTAGTGCTTCAGTTTCGTTTGTAATTCAGTTTACACCCCGTTTGGCTGCCCAGAATTGAATTTAATTCATTCAATTGGATTCCAAATCCTATTCTAATTGAACTTGAATTTGATTCAAGCCAATTCAAAATCCAATTTTTATGTTTGGATGTCATTAGGAATTCTACAAGACTGTGGGGCCCACCTGTGCACATAGGTCTGCCAATGTGCACAAAGTAGCTTCTCTACACGTAAATCATCTCCAACAAATTTCAGACAATTTCGTGAAAAAAAATATAGTGTGAACGCAAATTGTAATTCCAAATACCGAACATTTTCAAAATCGTTGTCTACAAGGTTGTGGGGGCCAACGTGCACCTAGGCCCGCCAATATGCACAAATTAGGTTCTCACACTGAATCATCTTCAATAAATTTCAGTTAATTTTGTCAAAAATTTATGGTGCGAACGCGAGGTTGAAATTCCAAATACCGAACTTTTACTAAATTTTGTAGGGTGAATTCCAGATAAATGACATGTATAAGTTAAGGATTCCTTCTAGCTCTATCATGCCTCTTGGAATTGGCTTTGGAATCATCATTTCAATTTTAGGTGGCAGCCAAACAGCTATATCCTTATAATTGAATTACAATTCCACAATTCCAGGGCCAATACCCGGGAGTCAAACGGGGTGTTAAGATATTTTGTAGCTTGTCTGGGTTGTCAATTTGTCATGCAGATGATGTGAACCTAGAATCTTTCTTATGCGACACGAGCATGCGTTGCTCTTTTATTAATGCGTGCTTACACGTCTGTTGTTTGCATATTTATGAATACATATTTCCTTTTGTTGAACTTACCTGAATGTATCTTTTAAGTTTTATTGCATATTTGTCAGCAAATAAATTGTTGTCCATAAAGACAAAAGAACACCAAAGGATGCATGCCAAATCTTGTTTCTCTGTTAATATATTTCTGTAACTTCGTTTGATATTCTATTGATATTTTGCAAATGTAGAATGTTTTCATCGTTGCATGCTACAAATGCTAATTTAATATTTTGAAATAGCCAACTTTTCTGTTTCTTTTGGAGGTTTCATCTTTTGCTCTATACTGCTCCAAAGATAGATTTGCTTATTCTGAATTAGCTTAATAAAAAGGCATAATCTTCTGCTTTGTTCCAAAACTGAGGCCTTATGGTCTCTGATTGAAAAATGTCACAATCCTGTATGTTGGATTGTTGCATGTACATCCACTTGGTTCCAAAGGAAGCTGGGGATTTCCATTTACTGTAATAGAAACATAGTGTCGTGGAAACCTTAATATAACCTTAATATACAAAGATTGTAAAAGTATCGCATGCTTCTGTACCTAGTTTATTGTCGCTTTCCAATTGTATGAATGGCACGTGGATGTCCTTTGATGAAGTGATGCCTTTTACCATTAGTATTACCTTCTTCATCTATTACATTTTAAAAAAATCTCTTAACTGTAAATTGTTCTGCACTGTGCCAAAAATTCATTCCAACATGATGGTGTAGTTATTCTCACTTTCTACAGTTATTTAGCTAAACAGATAATCAGTTGGTTGGTTGAGTACTTGCTTGAGTAAGCAACTAATGTCATCAGTTGTAAATTTTGCAAAGGAAGCACTACTGTATTAAGAAATTGTCTTCACTGAGTGTTGTTCTTTTATGTTAGATTCTGAAAAGCTAAGGCAGAAAGTCAACTGTAGGATCGCCTACTTATCATAATTTTATATTGTACTTAATTCTGCTTGATAGGTTGATCCGGATGAAGTAAATGCACTTGCTCAACTGATGACATGGAAGACTGCCGTTGCAGCGGTACCATATGGTGGAGCAAAGGGAGGGATTGGGTGCTCTCCTGGTGAACTAAGTAACAGCGAGTTGGAGCGTTTGACACGTGTATTTACTCAGAAAATTCATGATCTAATCGGAACTCATACTGATGTTCCAGCTCCAGACATGGGAACTAATGCACAGGTATGCCATGCAATTTTATTGTGTTGTTTGTCATCCACTGCCTTTCTATAGTATGTTCTGCTACTTACCTCCTTTTTAAAACCTTTTTTCTTCTAATTCTGACAGACCATGGCATGGATATTGGATGAGTACTCGAAATTCCATGGTCATTCCCCTGCAGTTGTCACAGGGAAGCCCATAGTAAGTATATAAATATAACAGCAAATTATTTTGGTATAAATAAACTCTTTTTACTCTTTATGATAGTAATTTGGGTATCTTCTTTATAGGATCTTGGTGGATCGTTAGGTAGGGATGCTGCCACTGGACGAGGTGTGATGTATGCTACTGAGGCTCTCCTGGCTGAATATGGAAAGTTCATTTCTGGATCAACCTTTGTTATTCAGGTGAGTCATAAATCATAATAAATCATTTACACTTGTATGTCTTGTGAACTACTTTTCATATGTTAAAAAAATCATAGCATGTGCCACATAAAGAAGCACACGTATTCATGCTCTATTCCTTAAAAAGGGATATCACAGCAGTTCAAATACCAAAACTATTCTGTTCAAACATGTATGCTATTATCAGTAGCCAACACCTTCTGTAGCTTTGGTCCTTCATCTGTGAAAATGTGGCAGGGATTCGGTAATGTTGGTTCATGGGCTGCACAACTCATCCATGAGAAGGGTGGTAAGATAATTGCACTTGGAGATGTAACAGGCTCAATCAGAAACAAGGCTGGGATAGACATACCTGCTTTGATGAAGCACAGAAACGAGGGTGGTGCTATGAAAGACTTTCATGGTGCGGAAGTCATGGATTCTGCAGAGTTGCTAGTGCATGAATGTGATGTTCTTATCCCATGCGCCTTAGGTGGAGTCCTTAACAGGTGAGAACTAGTGTCCTTATCTATCATTAACTCACTGTTAGCATCTGTTGTTCATTGGGATGACTCTTAATTTTTTTTATGACCTGTATCAGTTTCAGAAGATTTCACCATAGGTCATGTTTTTTCTTTTGATTACTATTTGTTAATGCTTTTTGCTGGTTTAATGTGAATAGCAGACGTAATTGATCAGTAATTACTGTGGTGTATACTACATAAGTAGGAAACAATAAAACAATGGGTTATTCAACAGATAACAAGACTGAAATAGATTTGATGCATTAACATATCTGCAGAATTTGACATGTTAATGCATCAAATCTATTTCAATCTTGTTATCTGCTGAATAACCTATTTTTTATTGTTTCCTAGTTATATAGTATACACCACAGTAATTGCTGATTTGCATTAATCAATTATCTGAAGGGAGAATGCACCTGATGTGAAGGCCAAATTTATAATTGAAGCTGCCAATCATCCAACTGACCCAGAAGCTGATGAGGTATAGAGAACTTAAAACACTTCACAAGATTGTTTTCATCCTTGAGAAATATCAGAAATCTAGCCAATTTGGCAATTCCTGTTTCCTGAACTTCTAACTTGTTGTACATGCTATAGATTCTTGGCAAGAAGGGAGTGACTGTATTACCTGATATCTATGCTAATTCTGGTGGTGTGATCGTTAGCTATTTTGAGTGGGTTCAGGTAATTGACTATACGATGATAGTCTTCTCCAGCACATTCCGCATCAGTTTCTTTGCCTGAACCAGCAGCTTCCTTATGCTATTTTGATGGTGCAGAACATTCAAGGCTTCATGTGGGATGAAGAGAAGGTGAACATGGAGCTCCACAAGTATATGAACAGCGCTTTCCAGCACATCAAGGCCATGTGCAAGTCTCAAGATTGCAACCTTAGGATGGGAGCATTCACCTTGGGAGTTAACCGGGTTGCGCGTGCCACCCTCTTGAGGGGCTGGGAGGCATGAGACCATTAATTCCGGATTTCTCATCCAATAATTCATGTCTGGCATGGAGGGAGTCCAGTTGAAATAATTTTCGGGGTACATGACAAAGATGTGTTCTTTCTTTTAACTAATTCTGTCCTGGGTTTCCATCGTGATCCAGTTCTGCGTGATGATAATATTGAGAAATTGTTGTAACCTTCAGAGGCATTCCTTTCATGTTTCACAAAGGTTGCTGCATTTTTATATCAAAAAGGTTATTTTTGCATCAACTGGCTTCAACAGAGTTGTTATTTCATTGTCATTCTGGCTCAAATTCTGGTCTGAGATTTGATGTCCCCAAATGTAAATGATAGGCAAAAACTGCACAAGGTTATTCACATGAACTGACAAGATTCATATATATTCAGTTTTAAAGCTATCCCCCAAAACAGTAAAGCATATGGCTGATGTAAATTTCTCATAAGCGGGCGAGTTTAGTTAAGAAAACTCAAAAGCTATCATCCCGTGCATTGCATTTAGCAAATCAAAAGGTGTGCTTCGAACTATGATATGCTTCATGAGCTGCCACGCGCGGTTTCAGATACCGCGCCTTTGTGGTCGCCGGCATCTTGGCAGGCAGCGCGAGCACACAGGACGTCGGGTTATCTGGCAGCTCATCAGCGCTCAACGGATACAGTTTGCGAGGCTGGCCGTGCGGCTTGACGGGCACTGGTGGAGCCTCATTGCCATCCTTCTTGCCAGCGCCCGATGCCTGGGCAGAGCCGCCGTCGGCAGTCACTGGTGCCAGCTTGGGGGCTGATGGGATCTCAATGCCATCCTTCTTGCCAGCAACTGATGTGGGGGCAGAGCTGTCGTGGGCGGCCACCAGCGCCGGTTTGTGCTGCCGGCCACGGCCCTTGGGTGTAGTGGATGGAGCCTTGCCGCTGACCTTGTCTGCAACTGATGTTGGGGCAGAGCCGAGGGCGGCATTTACCGGCGCTGACTTGCATGGCTGACGACGGCGCTTGCGCTTTGCGGATGGAGCCTCACGGTCATCTTTCTTGTCGGCAACCAACGCCAGAGCAGAGCCGGCGTCAGCAGCCACAAGAGCCAGCTTGCAAGGCTGGGTATTGTGCTCCGGCGTAGTGGACAGGGCATAGCCGTCTTTGTTGGCTGTAATTGATGTTGGGGCAGTGCCATCGTCCTTGGCCACGAGCGCCAGCTTGGCGAATGAAGCCTCGCCGCTGTCCTTTTTGTCCATGACAAGTGTTGGGACAGACAAGTCGGGAGGAGCCTCGCCGCCGTCCTTCTCCGTGACGGATGTCGTGGTAGAGCTGTCGTTGGCGATCATCAGTGCCAGCCCGCGCAGTTGCCCATGGTTCTTGTCAGTGGTGGATGGAGCCTCACTGCCGTCTTTCTTGTCCGTAACGAGTGCTTTGCCAGAGCCGTCGGTGGCCGTGACCAGCGCCAGCTTGCGTGGCCGGCCACGACGCTTGGGCGTCGCAGACGGCGACTCACTCCCGCTCTTCTTGACGGCAGCTGTTGTCGGCGACGAGCCATCCTTCCGAGGCCGGCTGCGCCCGCGGCCGTGGTTGGCCTCTGTCGGCGGAGACGCAACACTCGCTGTCTCGGGTGAGCGCGCCGCGGCCGGCTTCACCGCCGGGACCTCCGCGAACGCGGGCTCGTCGGGGCGGCGCGAGTACCGCCCCGGCGCGGCGCACACGAAAAGGTCCTCGGCGACGTGCTTGGCGAGGTAGTGCCGGAGGAGCCTGTCGTGCGCGGCGGGCACGCCGGGGTACCTGGCGCGGATGAAGCCCGAGATGGCGGCCTCCAGCGAGCCGCCGTCCTCGCTCAGCGCCGCGATCGCCTCGCCGATCATCTGCCAACCAACGCGGCCACAACGTCAAGCGTGTCCGGTTAAAGAAACCGCGGACGCGATTGAAGCGCCTCCAAACTCCATTGCCGTGCGCGCGCGCGCGCACTGCAGCATTTCTTTACTCATTAACAATATAAGCATAAGCTAATCTGGATTAAGCGCTAGTGATGCTTTTTCACAACTTAAGGCGATGCTTGATTAATTTCCTATTTAGTTCGGGTAAAGCAGAGATTAACATAACAAATTCAGTAATTCTTCATGTAAACAAAATTGGTTAATAAAAAAAAAGGAGAAAATCTTGTAAAACAACACTAATAAAAGAAGTGGAGAGGAATAAGCGAAGCGCTAGAAGAGGCGATTATTTCGCGGCGAGTAGCAGTACTGCAGTAGTACCCAGGAATAGGGTGGGTGATCCGGCGTGGGTTCCCGACGCTTCGTTACGGCGGCCGCTGTCGCCGGCGTAGTCTCCCCCTCCCCCGTCGCGCTCTTCCCCTTCGTCGCTTGCCCCGTCTCCACCGCCACGACGGCCACCATTGCTCAGATGAGAAGGATCGGGTCCCACCTGTTCTTTGGGGTGGGAGGGGACATAGGGAAGGTAGGGTTGGATGCGCAAATGTGGAGAGGGTTTAAGGGGGAGAGTGCGTCTGGTGCTCTGTGCTCTGATTCTGGCTGGCTCCCGGGAACCTCAACTTTACGTTTGGACCATACTGCCCTTGATTTATTGTTTGTT
Organism: Ampelocalamus luodianensis; assembly: GCA_036346255.1. Taxonomy (NCBI): domain Eukaryota; kingdom Viridiplantae; phylum Streptophyta; class Magnoliopsida; order Poales; family Poaceae; genus Ampelocalamus; species Ampelocalamus luodianensis. Next base: position 53,006,359 of record CM070623.1, read on the forward strand.
GATTTACTAAGCTCTTTTCCCCGATTTTTTTTTTCTTAAATGACACTTTTTGTAACAAATCTAGCCTCCTCCAAATATCAAAGCTGAAAATAACACTACGAGCTCACCAGCAGACGATATGTGTCCTCGTCTGCACCACAGCCCATCATCCCCTCTCCTGGAGTGGGGACTTCCGACACGTGTCCTCGTCCCTTCTTTTGGGAGAGGACTTCCCTCATTTACTCACCAGGTGAGAAGACTCTCCTCATATTGTCAATTAATTACGACTAAATTGATTATGATTAACTAACTACGACTAATTAATTATAAATAATAGTTATGATTAAATTAATTACAGCAAATTAACCACGACTAAATTGATTAGGAGTAATTAATTTTGGCTAAATTAACTTTGACTAATTAATTACGACTAATTAATTACACGATTTAATTAATTAACCTTAACCGTGTAATTACGTGCAATTAACCCCACCATGTAATTAAATACATGGATTTATTTAATTAATCCTGCCCGCGCCATGGCGGGGATTCCCTCGTACTGCTAGTTAATTAATTAATTACATTGGTTTAATTAATCCTTGCTAGTCATAATTAAGCCAAGGATTAATTAAACCCATGTAATTAATTAACTAGCAGTACGAGGGAAGTCCCCACCGTGGCGCAGACGAGGATTAATTAATTAAACCAGTGTAATTAATTACACAGTGGGGGTTAATTACTTACGACTAAATAATTACGCGGCGAGGGTTAATTAATTAACCCATGTAATTAATTAGTCATAATTATTTAGTTGTAATTATTTAGTCATAATTATTTAGTTGTAATTAATTTGCCGTCAAAATTAATTAGTCCTAATCAATTTATATGTGGTTAATTAACCGTAATTAGTTTAGTCATAACTAATTATACATAATTAGTTAATCCTAATTATTTAGTCACAATCAATTTAATCGTAATTAATTAGCAGTATGAGGAAAGTCCCCTCGCCTGACGAGTGGACGAGATAAGTCCCCTCCTCAGAAGCGCGAACGAGGGACACGTGTCAGAAGTGCCCTCTCCAGGAGAGGGGACGAGGGGGCTCCTAGCACCCGTGGTGCAGATGAGGACACATATCGCCTGCTGACGAGTCTGCGGTGCTATTTTTAGCTTTGATCTCCGGAGGAAGCTAGATTTGCTATTTCATGTGCAAACATTGTCATTTTAGCCAAAAACTCCCTTTTCCTCTCCAATTTTGCTTCCCTAGTAATCGAATATTTATGACAAATTAGGTGCAGCGAAATGTAGATTATTCAGACAATAAAAATCTCCATTACTTGGACAGGAACTTTAGGTCATAGTTAAAAAAACCCAGACCGAACCGATGGTTAAACCGAAAAACCGGAACCGGTGACCTAGCCGACTCGATTCAACTCAAAGACCATCTATGCATTCCGACTAGGAAAAACCAACAAACCAGGCGGTTTGTTAGTAAACCAGCGAATCGGTGCCGGTTTCACTAAACCGACTGGTTTTTTTAGGACATAAATACCCCATTTTATTATTTTCTTGTTGTGAATTTAGGGGTAAGATTGGGAAAATGTGAATATGAGTGCCCATTGTTGTATGCTAGTTGTTTTATTGAGAATTAAACTATAGTTTTCATCCCATTGCTCTGAATAAATACTCTAACAAGCAATTACAGTACAACTATGTTGTTGCTATAGCTATACATGCTTAATTCTAACGATAATTCTCTTGTTGTGAAGATTCATAATCTAGATATAAAAATTGATTGCAGTATTTAATAGAAAATCTAAATAAATATAATATGCATATATATAAAAACCGATGGTTGGACTGGTAAACTGATGAACCGGTTGTTTGACCGGTTCGATTGCTAGTCCGACTTTTTGCACCATGCTTTAGGTACAAATCGGGTTCATTCATGTTTGTGAGACTGATGAGAAGGTGGATCCGAACCCTCTGCGTTACTACAGAGGTCCACTGCATGAACAATTTTTCGTGAGAATGTGAACAATGCTCCGCCCCTGGTACTGTAGCAAAATATTGTAGCAAGAGTGGAAAAGTTACCGTATTAATTTTACTGTAACAAAAACACTATAGCAATTACTCTTGATCTTTAATTTTCGATCGAACGATGAAGATCATTCCTAATACTATAAACCATACATTAGCCCAACATTGCCCCCCTTAACATTTTGAAAGTAAAAGGTCCAGTGCCAAAGATAAGCTCCCGTACCAGTCTGTCACGTCGACTTAAATTCAATCGCAGAGAACTGCATTGTTTGTTGCACTAGCCTTCGCCTATCTCCAGGCTCTTCTAGTGCTGGAGACTAGAGATGGAGTGGTTCAGCACTAGCGTAATTCGGTGAATGGGCAAGAATTTTTTTAAAAAATAATCTATTTTTTATTAGAAATTACAAATTTATTCTTGTGATTTTTTTTTACAGGATTATACTCCTGTCGCCTAACGGTTGGGCGACAGGATGCAGTCGCCTAATGGTTGGGCGACTAGATCCAGCCGCCCAACCGTTGGACGATTGAATATCTGCCGCCCAACCGTTCGGTGACAGCTGGATATCGCCGAACCGCTAGGCGACAGGGGCTGGCTGTTTTTTTTTTTAATTCTTGTTTGTAATGAAGATATTATAGTAATTAATGAGTTATATAAGTGATATTCGTTCAGAGAAAGGATGATTGATAAGCCTCCCGTCATAGTGTTCTTGCAAATTTATTTCGAAATAATCTTTTTTTATTCGGAAATACAGAAATAATACCACTTAAATTTTTTTACATAAATGACCTCGTGTCGTTGTACGGTTGGGCGACTCGGTATAGTCGTCCAACCAGAGTGCGAGACGTGTCATAATCGCCGAACATAATGGCGATTTACTATTGTCGCTCTCTGGTTCGGCGATTTTATCCTTGTCACCCAACTACCGAGCGATTTTGGTAGTCACTCAACCAGTGGGCGATTTTTAGTTCCTAACTTTAGTTTTCACATGATTCGATTGAAATAATTGTGTTATAATACGTATCACATTTTGTATATATTACATTTAGAAAATCTTGTCGTATATCCACCTTTTTTAGGAAAGAAAAATGTAGTGTTAAGGTTGATTGGTTAGTTTGTTATTTTCGTAGAATATGAAGGATACGGAATTTGTCAGCCTCGCAATAACATTTTATGATCGTCGTATATCGTTGTAGTGCGCTAATTTTCTGAAGAATTTTATAAGGACGATTGAGATAGTATTGAGTTGTCAGTACGAAGGTAAGTAGTATTGCGATGTGCCAGGAAATTTATACACGGGGAGAACTTTTGGGCAAATAACGCAACGATAACAACATGACAGTTGATCCAACAAGAGGGGTTACATGACACGCAAGCTAATGAATCAAGGACGGTACATGCATGCCTTTAGGGAAATAGAAATACATGGGACATGTGAACGAAGAGGGTCGAACTACTACGTGGAACGTGGCTATTTGCCCTTGCGGCCTAGCTCGGCGTTGTACTCATCGCCTTGCGCCTTAGCTCTCACCGCGATGGCCCTCTTCCGCTCCCTCTTGGCCTCCCGTCGCTTGGCATGCTCAAGCTCCTACTCCTCGCGTAGCCTGTCCCGCCTATCCTTCTCGTCTTTCTTAGCCTGCAGCTCTGCGAGACGCCTTTCACGGTTCTAGTAATCCTCCCTGGCCCAGCCATTCAGTGCGAGAAGCATCCACACGTCGTATGGGTGAATCTTGTCATCGATCCACTGGCTGAAGTCGCATAGGCGCGACGGAGACTGTGGTGGAAAGAGAGCGTGGGTACAACGTAATGGGAAGAAAAATAGTAGTGTGCACTAAAATACGATTTTATTACCGACTGTCTGTAGCTCTCGTGTCAAACCTGCGGTCGGGGTAGTCCGCGCCGTAGTTTGCGTAGCACCAATAGCGCTGCCCAATGGTCCACTCGTCAGTTGATTTGACGCACTTGCAGGCGTCCCTACACCAGCAAAGGGGTGGCGCCACCCCCATAGGGGCACTTCCGGAGGGCGTTCAGCTGGCATAGGAGGGGGACGCGGCATGACCCATAATCATTGGGACTATTGCGAGGAAGCCTCCTTAGATCCACAAGCTCTGGAAAAGTTTGGTGTGTGTAAGGCTGCTGACTAAATGCATGATGGCGAGCACTGGTCTCGTGGGGAGACACCCAGTCCTTTAAGAGTTTACGGATTTTCTCCATTCCTTCTCCTTGTCCATCTTATGTAGGTAGTGTTGTGGAGTTCCTGGCTGAGCAGCATTGTATTTATAGTGGGAGTCATTCCTTCTCCTTACCCCGTCTGGTCTTGTAACTACGCAAAGCTGCCCCGTCAGATCTTGTCACTACGCAAAGCTGTCGCGTTTGGTCTTGTCACTGCGCAAAGCTGCCTCGTCTGGTCTTGTCACTGCGTAAAGCTGCCTCGTCTTGTCTTGTCACTGCGTAAACCTGCCGCGTTTGGTCTTGTCACTGCGCATGTCTTGTCACTGCGTAAAACTGCTCCGTCTGGTCTTGTAACTGCGCAAAGCTGCCCCATCAGGTCTTGCCACTGCGCAAAGTTGCCCCATCAGGTCTGCCGTCAGGTCTTCTCACTGCGCAAAGCTGCCCCGTCTGGTCTTGTAACTGCGCAAAGCTGCCCCGTCAGGTCTTGTCACTGCGCAAAGTTGCCCCGTCAGGTCTTGTCACTGCGCAAAGTTGCCCCATCAGGTCAAGTCAACACCGCACGGACCTTCACGAACGGTGCTAACACCGTAATGCACTTTCAATGTAGTGGGTACAGGCATGACTTTTTGTATGCCTGCAAATATTTTCAATATTACAACTAGTCAGATCGCAACATCGCCTACATTGTAATTTACATTTGTAAGACGCTTCGCTTATCGTCAACAACTATACTACAACATGATCAAGACATCATTCATTCCTTAGGGCAGAGGCCACAATGACCGTGCAGTACAATATTCAGATTCAATCTCAAAACCGAGCTATTCCATAGCAGGCATTATCCAATTCTGACGCTAACTTGTAATCCGAAATGCTACAAGTGGCGCTCCAGTCTTCTACAGAGCTATACCAATTACCTAAGTCAATTACTTCATACTAATTAACCTCTACTCATTAGTTCATACAAATAATTCATCATCCTCATGCGCTCGGTCACGCATTATTCATCCAATAATTGTCGGTCACGCATGCACCCACACAACTACAATACTTCTTGTAAACAACACTAATGCACTTTCAATGTAATGGGTACAAGCATGACTTATTGTATGCTTGAAAATATTTCTAATATTGCAACTAGTCAGATCGCAACGCACTTATTGTATGACCCTTCGTCTATCGTCAACAACTACACTACATCATGATCAAGACGTCATTCATTCCCTAAGACAGAGGCCACAACGAATGTATAGTACAATATTCAGATTCAACCTCAAAACCAAGCTATTCCATAGCAAACATTATCCGATTCTGACGCTAACTTGTAATCCGAAATGCTACAAGTGGTGTTCCAGTCTTCCACAGAGCTATAGCAATTACCTAAGTCATTTAGTTCATGCTAATTAATCTATACTAATTAGTTCATACAAATAATTCATCATCCTCATGCGTTCGGTCATCTTCTAATTTTTTTCTCTAACTCCAATTTCCTACAGGTGTTACTTATACTACTATTTTCAACTACATAAACTATTTTTCTATCACTGCTACTTACATACAAATTAACAACGTTTAGATTTTCTAATTTTATTCTCTAACTACAATTTCTTACAAGTCCTACTCATACTAGTGTTTTAACTACATAAACTATTTACTTACTAAAAAATATACACTACAAAGTAAAAAAACTTACCTCACAGACAAAGCCTTCTCCCTCTCCCTCTCCCTATTTCTTTCTTCTACTCCTCCCTCTCCCTCTTTCTTACAGGTGCTACTTATACTACTATTTTTAACTACATAAACTATTTTTCTATCACTGCTACTTACATACAAATCAACAATATTTTGATTTTCTTATTTTATCCTCTAACTAAAATTTATTACCAGTTCTACTCATACTAATATTTTAACTACATAAACTATTTACTTACTAAAAAATATACAATACAAAGTAAAAAAACTTACCTAACAGACAAAACCTTCTCCCTCTTCCTCTTTCTTTCTTCCCCTCCCTCTTTCTTTCTTTCTTCTCCTCCTCACGCTCTCTGTTTTTTCTTGCTCCCAGTCGCTCGCCCGGGGGGACCGTGCGTGGCCGTTTATATAGGGCATCCAGTCGCCCGACGGTTCGGCGACTGGAGCTTCCAGTCGCTCTACGGTTCGGCGATAGCACATATCGCCCAATTGTTGGGCGACAGCAGTTAGTGCCGCCTGACGGTTCGGCGACTGCAATTATTGCCGTCTGACGGTTCGGCGACTGTACCTAGTTGCCCGATTGTTAGGCGACTACATCCTGTCGTCCAACCGTTAGGCGATAGGAGTATAATCCTGCAAAAAAAGTTGCAAGAATAAATTTGTAATTTCTAATAAAAATAGATTATTTTAAAAAAATTCGAATGGGCGATCTTATAGATGTCTATGATTACAAGCGCCTGTTCAAATGGGCCAAATTGCGGATGCCCTCAGGCCTAATCCTAGCCCATTTTGGAGTAAGTTGGGCCGTTTCAGATACCACTTGTTAATTCTTGTCCAGCTCGAATAGGAGTTCAGTCCAGAAACTCCACGGCCCAAGTCCAGTCTCACCGCCTCGAACCCTAACTCACCTGACCTCTCTATTTATACACGCCTCTACGCGTAAGCTCCCTGGCGCCGTCAAAACAGAAGTCTAGCATACGGCTTCCCCTGCCCCTCGACTCGACTCCCAAATCTTATCTCTCTCTCGATGTTTTTCTTGGGTGATGGCTGTGACGACTCGGTGAAATTCAAGCTCAACAGACCAAATCAGCGGTCCCTCTCTGATCTTTTTTCTCGGAGACCGATCTGTATGCCCATCTTTTCATCTCGTTTGTCATCGAAACACTCTTTGGTTTTTTCTTGCTTTGCTTGGTGGTGTGCTTTGGTGTTCGGAGGAATTTGCCGCCATTGCGATTAGGAAAAAAGAAGAGCTCGCCGGTTAGTATCGGTTGTCCGCCCTTCTCCAAATCAATTTTAGTTTAGCATCTCCCGCTTGTATTTTGTGCTCATCTTTTATTCCTAATCGATTTTACTTTAGCATCTTGCGATTAGGAATAATAATAGCTCGCCGCTGAGTATGGTATTAGTGCTGTGCTGCTAATTGTGCACGGGTAATGTAGTCTGGGCCTAATGCCATGTCACTGTTAGCCAAGAGCAGTGAGCAGTCATGCTATGATTAGGCCAAAACCAAGTTGATTCGTGCCGTTCCACAGGTTAATAGGAACCTGGGCACTGCTTTTCTCTCGGTCCACAGAGCCGGTTTCTGTGATTACATTTACTCTATGGCGTCGTTTTGCCCTTTCACCGTCGTTTCTTCTGAATGTTCTTCTTTTTTCTTCTTGCCTTTATTCTTTTTTTTTTTCCGTGAAGAAGGAATGTTATGATATGATGAGCTCGTATAATTGCATTGCAGAAGCATCCGTCCTGTGATGCCGTGTGCATTCCTTTCACTCATTATAATTCCACACGAGATTTCTGATCATTCCAAACCATAGCCTAGCAATTGTGCCCCCATTCTATTTTTCTAGTATGTTTGTTCGGATGCTTGAAAGGAGTGATGAACCATGTACACTTGTCGAGCCAGCGGGATCATATTCTGCTGCTGCGATGAGCTGACGCTTTTATAATTCCACATGAGATTTCTGACCATTTAAGCACCCCCTCCCTTTTCCCCACTTCTGTTCTGCCTTGGATCATCACGAACGGTGAATTTTAGGGAACGGCAATCTTTCACATTCACAGTGGCCGCCCAAGAGTTTTTTTGCCTTGCCGGGCTAAAGCTGATGCTGCTAAATCCTTCCTTGGATGTCTGAGCCATACGGTTTTCTTATGGTTATTGCTGTTGATTTTATTATGTTTTAAGCAGTATTCTTGTTTATGTTTATCAAGTATTGTTAGGTTGATTTTATACTTCACTCGTGTTCTATTATTGTTGGAGTAGCTGTGATGGTAAAATCAAGGCTTGTTTATCAACACTCGCAGTAGCCGCCCTAGAGCCTTCGCCTTGCCGAGCTTGAGAGCTAATGCTGCTAAATCCTTCCTTAGATGTCTGATGCCTTTTGTTTAATGCACTTCATTCTATTGTATGTTCAAATTGTTTCGTTTCCCAATGATGATAAAAACAAGGCTTGTTTCTCGTAACATTCGCAGTTGCCGCCTTAGAGCTTTCGCCTCGCCGGGCTTGAGAGCTTATGCTGCTCAATCCTTCCTTTGATGTCTGAGGGCACATTACTTTAAGCTTGCTATTCTGTGTATACAAAAGGAATTCCTTTGTAGCTGCATGTATGCAATTCAATAATTTAAGCTTGCTATTTTATGTTCAAATTGTTTCATTTTGCATGTTTCATTAATACAGCTGAGTGAGCTTGTTATGCATGCCCAATGATGATAAAAACAAGGCTTGTTTCTCATAACATTCGCAGTTGCCGCCTAAGAGCTTTCGCCTCAGCCAGGCTTGAGAGCTTATGCTGCTCAATCCTTCCTTGGATGTCTGAGGGCACATTTAAGCTTGCGTTTTTGTTGTATACAAAAAAATTCTTTGTTGTCGTATGTCTGCAATTCAATGGTTTTCTCTCTTTTTTGCCGTCTTTAGTTTGGTCTTCTATTTGACGTGGAAGATGCAGCTTGTCCACAGGTTTGTGATATCTTCTGCCTGATTGCCTCATTGGGGACGTGGATGTAGCTGGAGATGTCTTCAGAAACATTGTTGGCATTAGTTGTCTGATTTGCACTGCCGTTGATTCGTGGTATCTCGCTCATGATCTGCTGAAACAATTGTACATGTCTTCGCATTGTAACCTGAACAGATTTTGTTTCACGAACAGCTTGTGCTACCATGTATATAGTGTAATGTTCTGTTTGGTGTAACAAAGTGCGTTTCAATGTCAAAACCATACTTACGAAACCCGAACCTGTCCTGTGGTTGAACCAAAAAAAACCATGAGGCTTTGCTGGGCTAGTCACACTCACAAGACCGCAGTTGAAGTTGACTCGGGAAAAACCTGGCCGGGTTGGTCGGTTTCTCGGCCGGATTTTGCTCGTGGGACCAATTGGCAAGAAACTCTTAAAATGAAAGAGCTTTTCGCGACTAGTGTTCAGAGTATGATCCGAGTGCTAGCTCTGCATGCTGTTGCTGTATGCAATGTCTCCGGACAACGGTTGTAATATTTCGGGACAACGGTTGCAACATCACAAATCAAAACAAAAATATTTGAAAAAACGTGTTAGAAAAAATTGCAACATCGTTGTGAACAATATGTAATATATTTTTTTTCTATAGATGTAATATTTTTGTTCTACAGATGCAATTTTTTTTATAGATGTAATATTTCAAAAAACAATATGCAATATTGTTTTCAACTGGTCGCAACATCAGAACATTAGTGAAGAAGAGAAAAGGGTAAAGGAAAAGCCCGTGCGTGTGAAGAATCATTTCAAATCACAATCTAAAGCAAGATAAAAATTATGAACTAAAAATAACAAGGGGAAGAGGAGTAGTAGAGGGGGTATGGTTCCTAGCGGCCAGCTACGGATCCGGAGGAGCTAAGGCCTAATCTGATTGAGGCCTGGCTGGAGGAGGTCGAGGCCGAGCTAGGGAGGCCGGGTGAGGTGCTACGGGCACAAGAGGCAGTGACACCAGAACGTAGGACGGTAGGAGAGTCGAGTGGCGCGTAGCGAGGTGCAGGGGAGAGAGACTGGACGCCAGAGAGGAGGCGCAGGGGCGGCGTCGACTGGAGGGAGGAGGCTAGGCGAGCAAAAGCCAGAAGAGGGAGAAAGAGTCTTAGCCTCTCATCAGTGGAATGAAACGAGGATAAATAAGTAAAAAAGTTCTGATGAAATGGATGGGTAGAGAAGTATGTGAAAAACCGCTAATAAATGAGCGTACGGCTCCTTACGTAAGGCTCATAGCATTTGCTAAAATAAAACTGAAGGGCATGTTGAGCTTTTCAAAATAAAATTTAAGGGCGTGTTTAGGCTGCTCTCAATGGGCAGTATCTTAATACAGTTTCTTAGTGCATGAGGAATGTTAGATACTATCTTCCCAATGTATGATTTCTTATGGTGTAGTATCTTAAGCTGTTTCATTTAATTACATGCATGAGGCTATTTTGCGTTGGATTTCGAGCCGAACCGGTATCTAAATTAGATACTAGAGTACCCTCTCTCTTCATTAACTAGAGTGCCACATCATTTTTTTTTTACTTACATAACAAGTTAATACTAGTCAAAGTGGAACATTGGGAGTAGTCTTATACTCTAGGTGATGCTAACTCCCCTCGAAATCCCTAAGGATATACATTCGTCGATTACTTCCACGTGAAGCTAATGGTGTAGATCATCTGCTCGTATTCTAACGCAAACAAGCGATAAAGCGATCAATCAATCAGCAGGATAATCCGTGGGATGCCCACGAAAATAAAGGCCGCGTCATCCAAAGTCAAAAACCAACACAAGTGTGAAGACCAAGCAGAGGCTAAGACTTGCAGCAGCAGGACAGGCCAGTCTCGTTGCTATTCCACTTCAGAAGTGCTGCCGGAGGGACATGGACGGACCGAGGGGTCCACCGCCGGGGCGGGCACGGGCGCCGCCGCCTGGATGGACCGGCGATTCCGGGTCCGGGCAGGGCTCCGGCCCCGACGGTTCCTGGAGGTACGGCTGGGGGTGGGCCTCGGGGCCCGGAGGTGGCTGGGGCTACGGCCACAGCTCGGCACAGAGCCCAGGCGGCACTGCAGAGGGCTCCGCGTTCGGGTTTGGCTATGGCAGCGGCGGTGGGGGTGGTGGGGGAGGAAGCGGGCGTGGAGGGTTCAGCTTCGGCTTAGATGGCGGTGGGAGCGGTGCAGGTGGGCGCGGCGGCCACGCTGGCAATTTCGCCTGGGGCGGCGGGCACGGCGGCTGGGGAGCCGGCGGTGGGGCATTTGGGGGCGATCACGGAGGCTGGAGCGCGCGTGGAGGGTTCGGCGGTGGGAGGCAACGGCCACCGCGCGGAGGGCGCAACTGAATGGCTAGACTTGAAGGGTTCCTCTACTGTATGGTATGGTGTCACTACCTGTATATTTTTGCATACTAGCACTATGATCTGCGTCTTGAATAACGTGGCCAACTGGCCATCTTTGGTTTAACTTTGTATTTGTAAGTAAGAAACAAGGGTTCATTTCAATATGAGCAGTGCTGATTTATGTTCATATATTCCAAGACGTGTTTGAGATATTATAGTGCTAGATCATGACTGAACATTCGACATGACGCAGTATCAGGTTACTTTCCTGCGAAAAACGAACGAAAACCAGAGGAACGAACGGATTGTTCTTTCTTTTTTGAGGTAAATGGATCGTAGCCCGGTTACAGAGACCAGAATACTGAATACATGTTTCTTTTTTTGAAGGACGGTGATTATAAGAGAGACAATTGCTGAAAGCCAGAGTTACTCATAGCACACAATCCTACAGTCCTCCGGAGTCCGGAGCAACCATAAGAAACTTGCATACAATTTATACTCAACAAAACACAACCTCAGCATACACAACAGAAAAATAATATGTTTTAGATTCTGCAGAGTCCAGTACCACAGCACGCTGATTCCAAGCCTTCGTATCAGAGTTTCCGCAACCTTGCTGGAAAGAGACAGCAGGATTACCACTGCTTCAGCTATAATTCTCGATCAACACCTGGCTTTTGCCTCACGAACGTGTAAAATCAGAACAGTCTTCCACCGCTAACTTCCCAAACAAGCAATACCAGCAATCCCCCGCAAGCTGCCTCCTGTGCTGGGCACAACTTCTCGTTGAACTGCTACACAAAATCTTCAATGATCTCGAGTGGCCTCTCGAGGATGAAGCTTCGAGCCTTCAACTAGGAAGTACAATAACTTCATAGAATCATAGTTGCCTCATTGCACAATGGAACTTTGTTTTTGAATAACAATTTTCTATGAGAGGTCTAGACTAGAGCATCCAGGTCGCAGCTGCAAAGCCAAACATGAATAATTTGTTGACTAGGAAATTAACACAATTAGGACACCTGGAGCAAAACTCTTCAACAGAAATGATATTCATGCCAGTGCAGCACATCTCTAGTAAAATGCCAAAAGAAGCAAGCAGTAGGACAAGTGAATGTCACAGCCCGTATTTTCCTCTCCCACAAGCTTTGCAACCAGAAAGAACCTTCTAATTGTGTTTTTTTATTATACGCATACAGAATTGCATCCTTTGGAACAGACTATATGAAAGCTTTGATTTTCAAAGGTACTCTTCATCTCCACAAGCATTTAAATATCCTGGATTTTATTCTCCGTGAGTTAGGAATTTATAGAAGGATTTAGGAAATAACTTTTTAGTGGCATTGAGTCCCCAACTTGGCTCTGCCTTTTTATCTATAAAGATATATATATATTTGATAATTCAATTGTGATTGCATTTGAAACTTTGAAACCATAGAAACCAGAAACCATATTGAAAGCTAGAATACAGAATGAAGGAGCTACTAAACAAATAGATTTGTTTTTTTAACCATTGGCGAGATTGGGAAAGAAGGATAACCTTGCCCTCTTGGAAACCTAAATAATGATGTTTATTTTATTTTGGAAGAAGTACATTTCACCCCCTCAAGTATCGGCATACGGACACCTAACCCCCTGAACTAAAAAACCGGACTTTTGACACCCCAAAATTGCAAAACCGGACAACCTACCCCTCCGGCTATTTTGTGCAGTGGTTTTGCTGATGTGGTGTCCGTTCGGCCCGGTTTTGCCAAGTCAGCCGTTGACTTGGACAAAGAATGGACTTCTTCCAAGTGGGTCCCAAGTGTAAGTGTCACAAAGAAAAAAGCAACAAAGAAGGAGGAGAAGTGCAGGGAGCTCCAGGCGCACGGTCATGGAGGCGGCGCCGACGAAGAGAGGTCTGGTGACCCGCGAGGCGGCCCAAAATGGGCCTCCGGCAGCCATCGGAGGGGATAGGAGGTGACGGCGTGGCGAATGGTGGCCGGAGGTGGCAGCGGCGCGATGGGAGGCGCACGACGACGGCGGGGTACACGGGGCAACGGCACTCGGGCGGTGGAGAAGGGGGGGGGGGAAGAAGAGGTCCCGGAACATGGGATGACACAACTAGAGAGGCGAGAGTGTCACCGAAACGGAAGAACAAAGACGGGCGCGCAGCCAGTGGTGGGGAAGAAAGAGAAAGACGGCGGCGCGTGTGCTCCGATGTGGGAGGGGAAAGGGGAGCTAGAGCCTGCGCGTGGCGCTCCTCAGCCTCCGCTGTCGCGCTGACCTCGGCCTCTCGTCGACCGAGCCATGGCCGAGCCACCATGGCCACCAGGGCGAGCGCTGAGGCGGCGTGGGCAATCGAGGTGGGACGCGAGCCAAGGGCAGTGCCAAAAGAGTCGAGCCTGGCTTAGAGGGAGTAGCCGGCGCCTGGAGGGGAGGAGCCGGGCCAGTGGCGCAGAGGGAGGAGCAAGCCATGGGCTAGGACCGGGCCTAGGGAAGAGACACCGCGTGGGCGCCGAACTGCCGGTGGCAGCGGCGCGTAGGAGGGAGCCCATGGCGCCAGTGCCAGGTGAGCTTCGACAGTGAGAGATGGGGAGTGAGAGATGTAAAGCAAGGAAGAAGAAAACAAATAGCTTGGGATGCATTCGGCAGTGAGGAGATAGACAGGAGAGAGAAGAGATAAGGGGAAAGGGGCCAGCTCACCTAGCCAAGTCAGCACTGACGTGACGAAACCGGGCTAAGTGGACACCACATTAGCAAAATCATCGCACGAAACAACCGAAGGGAGTAGGTTATCCGGTTTTGCAACTTTGGGGTGACAAAAGGCCGGTTCTTCAGTTCAAGGGTTAGATGTCCGCATGCCGATACTTGAGGGGGTAGAATGGACTTCTTCCTTTCATTTTTTAGCCATAGAATAAGCAAGAAGCAGACTCAATGACAATGAAACAAGATCAATTATCCCTCAAGAAATTGTACACTACAAACCTAATACAACCAGCCATCACATTCAATAGAGCCACAAAGGCATTTTTTCTTCTTGATGTTACCATTGACATCATGAACCTGATCTATCGTATAGTTGTAGTGGTATGCTAGCTCTTGATGGGGTGAAATATCCTCACAGGCAAAGAACATGATACGAGGCACACTCTTGTCGTCATGATCATAGAGGACATTTTGTGCATAAAGGTTGGGGGTGCAACTATGGTTGATGAATTTTGCAAAGTTGCCCATCTTTGAAGCATCAACAGCAAAGCCAGCTTCCTCATCTTTACCAGGACCGTTCTGAAGTGACGGTATAGATCTTGATAGGCCCTCCCAAAGGGTTTCGTCATAATAATTATGCCCTATTGCAAATAAGTACTCGTCAGTTGTCCTTGTCTGTGCCTTTTCATCCTCCAACACTTCACCTATATATTCACATACAAAGCTTCCAGATGGTATGGAATCGAGAGTTCTTACTCCCCAACCCATCAATTTGGTTTTGAAGACTTGCAGCCGAAACTTGATGCCTTTTTGGCCAACTCTGTTATGACATGTAGGAGGACACTTGCAAGAAGGTCCACACTCATAAACAAGAGGTTTTGCTTCTATGATACAACCTTTATGGTTGAAAGGGATCTCCCCACCATTTTTCACTGCACATGCACACTTTTTAGAGTCCGAGCATCCGCCAACACAACCACAACCTGCTGGAGGAGCTGGCCGATAATTACGGGGGTATCGCAGGTGTGAAATGTAGCGATAGGGCATTGGGTACTCATCAGATATTGAGTTCACAACAGAAATAGGGATCCTCTCCAATCCTTGGGATAAATCTTCCATGATAATACGATCATTTGATTCAGCCTTTCCTGATTTCAGAATTTCTTGGATGTCAATGTGTTTCTGTCCTGCCATTCTTCTCAGTCGGAACAGATAAACATAGCGATCTTCACTCTCTTTCTCCCTCCAGTATTTCTCAACTAGGTATAAACCCCCATATATATAAGTAGGAAATTTCTTCCGCTGGCAGTTTCCATTAAGATGAGAGATGAATCCATGGATAACACGGACTGGTGTGTTAGTGTGCATACTCTTCTTTAGTGCTAGGTTGGTACCCTCTATCTTCTGATTGCCTGTAGCTACCATTGATCCAGCGTACACCAAGACGTCCAAATTATTCTTGACATCAGAAGATTGTGCATATGACACAATGCTAACAGCTATACAAGTCCCATCATCCACCTTGATATGATCAACACCTACCCGGTGTGGGCGATGGAGACCAACAACACAAAGCTCTACCCTCAAATGAAACATATCGCCAACATGGATTCCAGGCACACTGCCAACATATTTCTTATCATCACACTCATCGAAGAACCGCTCCCTGAAGATTTTGTAAGCTTGTAGATCAGGTCTTATCGCTGCCTCCCTCGACTTGTGTTCTTCATCCAAAAGCTCCCTGTAAATCAACCGAAAATCCCGCAGATATCCCATAACATTTTCTCTAGCAAGGATAGCTCCATTATTTGGCATTACTTGATTATGATCATTCTTGTCAATTTTCCTCGTCTTATATGTAGTGCTGGTTTCCTTCTCACCTTTCACTGAGGACAAGTCGCACATAGCTGAAACTCTAACACTAGAATGAGCACTTGCATAACACCTCACAGTACTTCTAGCAGTCGGAGTGCACTGTGTTGAATGGCCTTGAACCCTGTACTCTGGAGTTTCAAGAGATCCAAAAGATCCGCTATCGGAGCAGAAAGCTTTCGAGAATGACCGCTTGTACCCGATCTGGAACCTCCATGGGGCTACTGCTTTCCGCCCCTTGCGGCAATTTGTGTCATTATCACTGCTGCCAGGACCTGCCAAGCTGCAACCTTTGGCTGCTACATCGCTGTCCTTGGCAGTCCCATCGTCCGTGCCACCGCCATTTCCCTCTGGCTCGTCCAACATGCAATCTACAGCAGAAGAACCATTCCTCTTCCACCTGCTCCCATTCACACAAGACTTCTTCGAACCCTCAGAAGTGCATTTCTCCACTCCTACATTGCTCCCAATCCCCTCCAGGTTGCAAGCTGTCCCATCACCAGCGCCGAGGCTGCCACTCCCAAAATCCCGGAGATCAGTATCTCTGACAATACCATCGCAGTTGGACCTCTCCAAACTGCAATCTTCTCCATCTGCGGTGTCAATGCCACCACCCCTGCCATTTCCCAAACCCTCTGCACCTCCATTGCTCCCGGACTTGCCCAAATCGCCTTCATTTCCGGCTCCACAGAAACCGCCGTTCTCCGTATTCTCCGCATCAGAGCCCTTGGCAGCGGCACTGCGTGTGAATCTCCTCGACTGGCGATCCCCCCGACTTCCCCTGCTCTCCGACGCCCCCAATCCGCAACTCTTCGAGTCCGAGACACCCACCAACCCTCCGTTGCCGCCGCTGGGCGCGGCGGCGGGGGGCTTGGCCTGCTGCCTGACGAAACCGGGCTGGAAGCGCCACAGCGCGAGCGCCTTGTACCTCTGCGCGCCGGACGCCCTGGGTGGCACCATCGGTCCCTCCATCTCCATCCACAGCCGCGCCCTCCAGCTCCCACACGCGTCTGCTCAGACCAGAACCCCCAAAAGCCTCTGCCCCTAGACGCAAAAGAACACAGGGCCTCAGGACGACGAATCGAAACGGAAGGGAGCGAGCAGACGAGAGGGAGGACCCAGCTAAGGTCACGCCGATGCGTACCTGGCGGCGGCGGAGGCGGAGATAGGGTGCGGGCGGCGGCGGCGGCGGAGGTAGGGTGCGCGCGGCGCGTCGGGGATGCCGGGGAGGAGCCGCGGGTCGAGGCGACGCGGCCCGAGGAGGGGGAGCTTTCCTATAACTATAATGGTGGAGCGGAGAGAGGAGGGAAATCAGATGCACGGGTCAGACTCGGAGGCGGAGGGGGAGAGGGAGGGGGAGGTGAGCCACCGCGCCTACGGGCGAGCGCTGGTGTGGGTTGGCACTTGGCCCGCCGAGTCGGACGGCGACGGTGAGGTTACCGTGGCGGAGGAGGGGACCGGACCACGCGCCACAGGACAGGGCTTAGCATTTTTTTTGCCCTTAATTTCCCGGTTAATAACATGATTTGATTCAATAATAAAGGGTTGACGACTCCTGTTCAATGCAGGACTGGCTTGCAAATTTATAGAGGGCTTTCTGCTCCTGCAATACAAAGGTATAACTCGAGTCGAAGTCGGATTTGCTGATTTGCTCAGTGATTCCCTCATTCCCCGCTGACAGCTCGAATCGGATTGTGTTAAGTGGTTCCCTTAAATTTGGCCTGGTTCCCAGCTACTCCGTAAACCATCACTAGTAAATTCAATTCATTCAATCTCCAATTTACAAAGGTGATCTATCGGAGGACACCGAAAAACAAGAGACTTATTGCTAGAGGTGAAAACGGATCGAATACGGATGGATAAAGGTTTTGCCGTATTTATTTTTATTTTTTTTCTTGGATGTGGGTATGAATACGGATATCCCAGATACGAATATGAATACGAATTATGTCGAATACGAATCGAAACAAATACGGTTAGATATTTTTCGGAACATAAAAACCCCTTAAATTGTACCCCAGAAATTAACGAAGACATATAACTAGTTTATTTGATCCAAACATTCATGAATTGTTCATATTTTCAGTAACCACATATAACATTGGCACTTACAACCTACATTAATTAATTCATCACAGACATGACACTTAGTTTATTATATTTAGCTCATAAATCATAAATCATCACATATATAAAACTTAGTTCACACTTAGTTCATCATACGTAATTCATTAATGGCATACATAGTTCGATAATAAGTAGATACATGTCTCAAAAAAAAAATGTATAGCAATACACTTAATTCATCATATATTGTAATAACCCAAATTTTGTTTAGTTTAAAAAGAAAAATTAAGTTAAATTAATTAATTTAACTTGTTGGTTTTCATTTGAAGTTTATTCGTTGTTGAATAAAATTTCTAAACTCCAATTCAAATATCAAATTCCATCTCAAATTCCCCCCAAAAACCAAATACAAACACCATAATTTCAATATCGGTTGTGGGCAAAAAAAAATCCACTTTGCTTTGGGCGGAGCCTATTCTTTCCCCGGTCCACTAGCCCATCTTCCCTCTTTCTTCTTTCTTTCTTTCTTTCTTTCTTTCTTCTTTCTTTCATTCTTCTTCCTCCTAACGTTTGCTTTGTTCGACCGAGTACCGCCAGCCTCCCCATCGTGCCGCGCTCGCTCGGTTGCCGTCCACGCCTATAAAAGGAGAGCATCAGCACCGCAATTCTTCAACCCGCACATTCCCCCAACTCCTACCTCCTCTAGAGCCGAGCCGCCACTGTCGCCGAGTCATCTTCACTACCGCCGCCCACTACCCTACCCCACCCCGATCTTTCCTTCCGATAAGGATTTTTTCCAAGCCATGTGCGTCATCTCGCATTCCCGAGCGTCCTCCACCATTTCCCGCTCTCCATTCAGCCAAGGAACCTCTGTGGAGCCATGCCGCCACCGCCCCTTCTTCTCCGATGCCAGTCGACGTTGCCCCACCGCCTTGGACCACCCCAGCCTCCCAGAGTGACCCGGTAGCTTCCCATCGCCCTCACCATTCCCATGCACGACCGCCTCCCTGAGAATGCTGTCGGAGCACCGTCGCTCTCCCGTGCGCCCGAGCCGCTCTCGTCGCTGCCTGCGCCACCACCGTGCCACTCCGCCCGTGCCACCACCTTCCATCACCTCCCCGAGACGACGCCATTCCATTTTGCCAACCGTCCGGCCCTCCCACGCCGCCATTTGCTGGCGCCGTCGTCGCCATGGTCATTTGTTTCTTTCTTTCTTGCTTCTATCTCACTAACACAAGGTCCCTACATGTCATTCCTTCTTTTTCTCTCTCTCCCAATGACCAGTAGACCAAACTGGAGGAGTGTTGTTGGGCTAAATTGCTAGATATTCGGCTTTGGCATAATCCGGATAATCCATATTCGTATTCAACGGATACTAGGGCTACCGTATTCGTATTCGTTTCTGTCAAAAAAACCGTGTTCGTTTCCGATCCGAGACAATCTAAATTCACTTTCGTCTTGATCAGTCGTAAACTATCCGATCCGTTTTCACCCCTATTTATTGGTAAGTGCGGTCTGCAACTGCATCACCACCAGAAGCCATATTACTTGCTTGAAGCAAATATAACTCCCGAAATAAAATATAATGACTTATTGAATTTTGTTGATCCTCAATGATCTAATTTTTCACATGTTAATTCTAGCATTACAAATTAAAATCAGGTGTACAATTTATCACCCTTAACTAAATATGGTGTTCCTGTTGAACAATAAATATTCCTGTCGAATAGCTATACGATTTGAGTGATTCAACTAGATTTGAAGTCTAGAAGAAAATCCAGTATTTTTGTGCAGATTAACTATGGTCAAATATTTATGTTCTAGCATTATATTTTATGTTCCTGAAGAGCATCTGGTAGTTTTATGCTGTTAGAACACATTACTTATAACCATGCGAACATATGTTGTGTAATTATAAACTTGAGGTTTAATGATCCAAAGTATTTGAAATAAGATATGAGTAATTGGATCAAAACTTGGGCAAATAATAAAGAAGCTAGTCTATAGAATAAGTCTGTCAACTCTCATACCCCCATATGGGACATTCGTCGCAGATTAATAACCAATCAGAAGTTGGAATATCTTACAGAATATTAGGATCATGCAGTTTTCTTGCTACTACACTGATAAAAGTCTAGCTCACTGCATATAATCATTAAACCCCTTATTGAAATAAGTGTGTGTTAGAGGAATTAAATATTTTTCACATATTATCACCACTGTAGCATACACCTTTGGGCCGCCATCAGTTGTTGGACATCATGTTGGATATGAAATTCAATCAATCGTGTGGCCATGATAGGGGAATTTTGTGGTATGCTATTAATAAAGATCGAATCTCGACATTAGGGGGAGAGACATGCCCAAAAGTTCTAATGTTGTCATACTTTCCAGAAGGAAACGATCTTTAGTATGAAGATACACACACTAGTTAAGCTAAACTTAAAGTTTAGTTTATACTCCTGTGCGACAAAAGCGGGGAGCCTACCAGATACTTTTCAATTATGGAGGAGTTACCACAGTGTTTACTTGCAGTAAATACGTCGCTAAGAGTGGAATACCCTGGGTTGAATAGTATATATACATCTGTGAAATTGACTTATTGATTCTTGATCTAAAATCTGTAGGGATCTTGATCTAAAATCTGTAGGGATGTCCGCGGGTCTAAGATCTAATGACATTAGTTAAAACAATTATTAATCACTCGATCAAGAAAGATGTCCCATCAGTTGATTCAGATATTAAGCAAGAACTAGGTGGATTCAAACAATATTGTTCAGTTCGTTGAATAAATAATAAGACCTTCTTTTATTGCTTTTGTTCAATAGAGCCAGATTCCTTCTGGCCAACCTAAAGAAAGCCATATGAACCGCTATTTAGTCCTTGAATGAAGAAAGGTGGTAATTTCATCACTCATTTAACTCTCTTGAAGAGAACTCACCTTAAAGGTGAAATACCTCATGAAGATAAAAGCTCTAGCAATTTAATGTGCACATATTACAATACTAGGAATACGAAACGACCAAGATTTTTTGTTTTGGAAATGACAAAGATGTGGTTAACACCGAGATACCCTCAATTTGGAGGATATGGGAGAAAAGTTGTCGACAATCACTTTGCCTCTACAATTGCTAAAGTTCCTTTTATGAGAACGCGGATCTGGAACCAAAGTCTATGGCCGAGCATTTGAATCGTTCATATCGGGTCACATAATAAAAGTATATGAGGCTGAACTATAATTGCTAAATAAAAGTCTTAAAACCCAGTAGTTCAGACTTGATGGGTCATTATGAATATAATGAAGTGGTGGAAGCTATGGTTCAAAGGTCCCTGTAGAGACTGTTACTCTCCTATTATAAATGATATAATGTTTCGTTGCATAATAATTCTGACAAATAGCATGAAATAAAATATACAGTCAATGGGTTTTGAAAACCCTTGTCGAGATCCTCGAAGGACTCAAAATTCCTAATAAAAAATGAATCAAAACCGTAATATATATAAAACCCATACCCAAATAGTCTATTACCTATAGTAAGACATTCTCCCGGAAGAGAGAGTATCTCCCTAAAGGAAAATATCTTACCAGTCAATCTCTTAATCACACCAATTATCATATAATTGCTAGAAGTGGACAAAGACCCATCAAGACCCGATGTAATGAAATGAGGAACCTAAAGACCAGAAATGCACCACACAAGCTCTTATAAAAGTGCATCTTCCTCCAAAAGTTAATGAAATGGTGGTTTTACCTCTAGTACCATGAAGGTACGTCATACATTGGTGATATTGACAATTAATCCCCTACACACCAAAACTAATATTAGTTATATTTTACTCTAGAGTGGCATAACCATACTTTATAGTTTTGCAGAACAGACTTATTAGTTGTAAACTTTAACCACTCAGAGATAGTTACAAAATATTAAGACCCTAAAAGGTTTTGATAAATTGTACCCGGAAGCCATACGACTTTACAACTAGTATTACCCCATATCCTCTACAATGATAATCTGTTTGTGTTGTATGATTAAATAATAGGATTTGATAAGTTAAATATATTACTCATGAATAGCATTTATTCTAAACCTCCAGATAAGTAATAGGATATTTGTATGTAAGACTCTGCATCGTGATAATCCAGTAGATTTGATCATGGTATTCTTGTCTATGTTCATTTTCGAAAAATATATGAAAGGCATTGGAGCAATAAGACTTCAGCGGAAGTTGTCTTTAGGGGGAGCATATACTAAACACTGATCATCGTACTTGGGATTTTAAAAATCTTAGTCAAGCCTTGAAGGTGTTGATACGATGATTACTGATTAAATTCACCTTGAAAGTTTTACTACTTAACAGTTCAGATCCAGTTGGTCGACAATGCAAAGATCATACATAGATCCTAATGATTATTAATAAATCCTGAAGATATGTTGACCATCTGTCAAATCTCTATAGTGCAAAATCCCAGAATAGATTTATATTACTTTGTGCTAGTGCTGTCATCCTTTGGTAGTCATCTAAGCAGACCTTGGTAGCTATTTGTACCAATCACTCAGAGATTGTAGCACTATATGAAGTCTCACTTGAATGTATTTGGCTCAGACGTGTGATTAACCACATCCAGAAGCATTGTGGTATTAATACCGTTAATACCCCCTAAATTATCTATGAAGATAATGCTGTCTGTATTACACAAATGCAAATGGGTTATGTCAAAAGAACCACCACGAAGCACATTATTCCTAAATGTTTTATCCTCATGAAATCCAGAAGAATAGTAAGATAAAGATTCTACAAATAAAGTTTTGTGAAAATCCAGTTGATTTATTCACTAAGTCTGTGTCTGCATTCAGTTTTCAAATATACATTCATGGCATTGGAATGAGACAGTTTAAAAAGCTGAAGAGTTTAGGGGGAGTAAATCCCTAAATCATGACCCTTAACAAATCCCGAGGATTTATCAAAAATTTTGAAGATTAGATCTGGAATATTAAATGTTGTATTCTTTTTCTTGGTGGGTTTTTCTGAAGTTTTCTCACATGAAGATTTTCAGTGAGGTAACAAGTGTAATGCAACTTACAATTGCAATGTACTCTTTTCTCCATTCCTTTTTTCCAATGGGTTTTTGGAATGAGTTTTTGATGAGATATTTTTATATTGTTGTCTATTGCCTAAAGGAGGTGTTACGAAACCATTGTACGAGCAAAAGACTAAATCGTCCTAGAGGTTTTTCATCCATGTGAACTATAAATATGAGGACCTCCTATGTACAAGAGATTAATTGATGAATGAAAAGAGCTATACCCCTATACTCCGTGTCTCCTGTTGTATCCCTATCTCCTATGTGATTGTTCTTATGTGATTGATCTATACCAATGTCACGATGACTACTGCTATTTCTAAATAGTTTCTGCCTCTCCTTTTGTGCTCCTCTTGGCCCTTGGGTAACAAACACCACACCATGCAAGTTGTACCTGGTGATCAGGCGCCTTAAGCCAAACCGGCAGTTCCCTCTCAGGTTCGGTTCACTTTTGTTGCAGCATGCAGCCTGCCCAATGCGACCATTCCATCATCCATGCGGTGCATGGAAATGGATGAAGGTTGAAGGATAAAAAAGTTGAGTAAATTTCAGAAAAACCTATATTTTGGGGCATTAGTAACACAAAACACCATGTTTTGAGATTTTTTTTAGAAAACCGCAGGCTTTGAGGCATTAATAACACAAAACCCCATATTTTGAGATTTTTTTTTTCATAAAATCTCAGATTTTGAGGCAAACCATAACCCATAACACAATAACATGATTAATGAGGTGGCACTGGTAATAGGGTGGCGCACGGGGCTCACCGGAGCTAGCGGCCACGGCGGCACGGGTGGAGGGGCAAAACGGAAAGAGAGTGATGAGGTGAAGAAGATGACGCGGGTGCGGGGTCAAGGGCATGTCAGGGCTGGCCAGTGGAGAGCTCCAAGTGGCGGTGCAAGCTCGACCCCGGTGATGATGGAGATACAACGAAGCTCATCGGTGGCGGCGTAATTGGCCGGCGAAGGGCCGCGGCCGAAGAGGAGAGAGAGAAGAGAGAGAACTCGGTGCACGATAGACGAAACACGAAATCAAAAGTTTAGATCGGGGCAAGGGACGCACGGTGAAGTGGGCGGATTTTAGAGGAACTCACTGGAGAAGCGAGGAACGTGAATAAGACGTTTTCGGCATCACGAGATGTCGCTGGAGACAATGAAGGTGGCGTCGGCGAACGGGGAAATGAGTTATATGTTGTGGTTTGCCTCAAAATCTGAGTTTTCTAAAAAAAATATCAAAATATAAGATTTTATGTTACTAATGTCCTAGAACCTGATGTTTCGTGAAATTTACTCAAGAATGTTTCGAAACGTCTGGTTCCTCGCAAGTCGCATCCGCAGGCAACTGGATCAATTCGGCTCGGCCCTGGAATGGGCTTCAAAAGTTGTTTCAAGTTGGCCTAAGAAGAAGCGGTGGAAAATTATAGTTGGGCGGCCGGGCTGAGCAAGTGAACATTGTTTTTCCCCAGCAACGTATGTTATTCGCATCGCACTGTAAAGAAAAGATAGGCGGGCGAGCCTAGCCTAGCACAGGGCCACATGGGCAACTCATATCTTCACCTGGTCTTATTAGTTATTATTTACAAGTTTCCGGTGGCAAGTGATGAGTTACACTGTATGGAGAGTGGCATTCTATGGAGCGGCAAATTGACCACTTCCCCATTGAACATCGGTAATCGTGTCTTTGGTTACGAGGGAAAGGAATTTCGTACCGTCTGGTCGTAGGGTTGCCTCCCAATGCAGTGCTGTTCTGCGCACCGGCCTGCCCATGCCGTTCGTCCGCACGGCGAGTCGGCGACGCCGGCAAAACTTGCGTTAATGAGGCACTTGCGGACAGACGCGGCCGGAAGGTAGCTCAGAAACAGCAGCTTCTTGTCGATGCTTTTGATGGACCCAACAGGATCGGGCAGGCCCTGCCTGCGTACGGGTGGCAAGACAAAGGTCTCACACGCGTGTGCTGGATGAGAACACACGCAACAGCAAGGAAAATGTATTTCTTGTTTCTACCATGGCAGAACAGAGGTAGTGTGTCTTCTACTCTGCTGACTGCTCGTTTTCATATAAAATTAAATTACGTACATAGATTTAGTGGAATGCAAAGGATTAGTCTCAAGTTTCTATCAGTGAATGGTAATAAACACTAACAGCCAAAACCGGCAATAAAATTCCTGTGTGCTTGAATTTGGCAGTGACACTGCCTTTCTGGAGCTAATTAAGCACATCTACCTTGTGTAATCGAATTCAGAACTAAAGTTCAATGCTCCGGAGAACTGGACAATTTTGAACGCCAAATAATAACGACAATTCGCTGGTTTCGAATTTGATAGGCGCGCGGTTCAAATATGAGATTGGAAATCTGAAACAACTATACAAGTTGCATGATTGCCACCGACGATCAGACCTACACCACCAATATTGACGATACCCACAATGCAGCAAATAGGCATCCTAGTTCCTCTTGTCAACCACCACTTCCCTCGGCCTCGCCCCTCGGGTTGATCAAATCATATTTGCACGGCATGCGGCGGTTTGTGCGTGGCCCGTTGCAGCTTGCCAAGATCCATCACAAGCGCTGCTGCATCGATCACCTGATGATGTATCACGCATTCACGCCAACCTACTGTTGAATATATATACACAGCTAAGATTGGGAAAGACCACCAAAATTAATTAATTAACACATGTAGATTAATTCTAACTAACCTACATCGATCGCTACAACAGAAACACAGGGAGGAGATGACCCAAAACGGCAATATATGTACAGTACATTATATACCTAACATTGCATTGCAATTTGCATTCCACAAGATCAGTCTAGTATGCATTCTGCAGTGTCCACCTCACTGACCTAACAAGCTAACTATGCATCAAACAGCACATCAATCCCTCTGATCTGATGCCTACGCATCGTACGTACTACACATGCTTGCTTCCAAGCAAGCATGTCTATCTGTACATGTGTGTAACGCATATCTCCTTGCTTGCTTGGAAGCAACCTCTCTATGACTATCTACGCAGCTAGTTGGTGCTGAGTACTAGTACTGTCGATGTCGTCCTCAGACAGGCAGCAATGCGGCCTTGGAGCAGCAGGAGCAGGAGTGACCTCCAGCTCGAGGCACAGCATCTCGGACTGGAGGATGGCGCAGTAGTGGCCGAACGTGTCCGGCGACACGATAAGGTCGAAGCTGACGCCGAACAGGAAGTCGACCTCGAGGTAGTTCATCTCCGGCAGGCTGATGCCGCCGACCTTGGCGAAGTAGGCGTTGTTGTGGCATCTGCAAGAGCAGCAAGGCATTGTTTGTATCAGATCATGTAACATCCCGTTTTCGTTTCTTTTAAAGTTTTCAAAATTTGAAGTAAAAGTTCATCTTCTAACCTCAACTCAAATTCAAAATTTTCAAAATTTCAATCCGCTCCCGTGTGCCGGTCGTCGCTGCAGCGCCCGTGCGCCGCTGGTCACACTGCCAAGCGCCCGAGCCCCTCTCTCTCTCTCTCTCGTGCCCTCTGCCTGCCGGCGCCATCACCCCCACTTGCCCGTCCTTGCCCGTCCTCGCCGCCCCCACGCCCATCCTCAGCTGGCCCCATCATCCGCGCAAGTCGCCGCTCGCGTCTCGTCCTTCGCGTCCTCGCCACCCTTGACCGAAGCTGCCCGGTCCAAGCCGTGCGCCCGTGCCAAGCCTTCCCCGGCTCCTCTCCCCTCCCCCTCCGGCTATAAGAGCCCTCCCCTCCCCTTCAGTCCCGCCTCATCTCGCCCTCCCCACCTCGTCTCCCTTCCTTCCCCATGCAAGAAGAACCAAGCAAAGGGGAAAAGACCGAAGAACTCACCTCTAGCCGGCCACACCGCCGCTGCTTCCTCCGGCCATGCCACCGCCGCTTCGGTGCTCTCCTCGCCGTCCCAGTGAGCCCTGTCGCTACCACCACCTCGTGGTCCGCCGCCGCCGCACGCCCCCGAGCCGTTCTCTCCCCGCGCGGCGCCGCCCCTCCCTTCTCCCCGTGCCGCCACCTCGCCTCTCCATCTCCCCCTTTTGCTTCGCCCCCTCCCCCGTTCGGTTTTAGGGCAGGAGCCCAGCGCCATGGGCTGGGCCCGCGCACGCGCCGTTTCGGCCCAAGTAGTGGGCTGGGCCGAAAGATGGCCGTGGGCCACCACCTGTTTTCTTTTTCTTTTGTTTTTCTTTCTCTTTTCTGTTTTATTTCAAAAGAGAGGATTCTAAAGTTCATTTCTCCCTCGTCGTAGCTCCAAAAATTATGAAACTTGTTTCTAAATTTTTTTAAAATCAAGATCTTGCTTTTGGCACCGATCTTGCTTATTTTGGAGTTTGTTTATTGCTTCTTGTGTATTTACTTGTTCTCCTTGTTGTTTATTTCTTTTCCGGTACCTCGTACGCGTAGAGTTCGAAGACGCCGGGAACCTTCACTTCGATCAAGCTCAAGATTATCAGGACCCTCTTGCCTTTAACCCAGGCGAGTTAATACTTTGATCATATTGAGCCTACATTTTATGCAAAGTATATTCTTTTGAAATAGCAAATTGCATGCTTTAATTCTTTACGCAAATGTATGTTAAAGTTTAAGATAGTTAAATACCTATTTTATTATTAATTAATTATTATGCCATCCTTGACAATTTGAATTCCTTAATTCTTGTCACCCTAGTAACTATGTGGTAATACTAGCTATAGGTTGTACTTAAGCGACATGCTAGTCTTGCTTGAGTACCGGGGCATTAAAATATTCCAATCATCATCTCTTCAAACATGAAATGATTTGGGTAGTCATTGGTGGTCCATGACTGAGATAAATGTGGTAATTTGGTTTTACTCCTCAAAACCCTAATATTGTTGTTACTGTCTGGCGGATTGTGTGAAATGAGAAGAGTATGTTGATGGGTGTTAATGCAGCCCAAAGAATGTTGATGTGTGAAATGATTCGTCCAGATAACCTTAAGGACTTAATCTTGTCATGACCTCCCGTGTAAAACAAGTACAACCACAAGTCTGCAAACTGCAACTTGGCTTAGTAGATTTATTGAGCCTTGAAAGTCAGTCTCACGGAAGAAACAATAAAGGGTGCAAGTGTGAGCTTGATCACGTTTGAATGGGACACCGATGGTGAAGTGTCTTCTACGGCAAGACGTAGGGGTGACATCCCGCACCAACATATGGGCGTAACCTCATATAGGTGAGAAGATGGAAAGGGTGAGATATTTTGAAAAGTTACTGTGACGGTCGCTCAACTACATGACTAAGGAATCATGTAGGTAACGAGTATGACTATCTCTTGTGGGTAAAGTGTACAACCTCTGCATATTCTAAACTGTTTAAACAGCTGCGCTTACGGTCAAAGGCGGACATGAGAATCTTTACTCGAGTTAGTTCTATTTCAAAAACCTTTGTGGGTGGGATGAAAAGTGTGGTGGGCTCACCTAGCCCTGAGATTGGATTTTTTCTGAGTGTTCGAACTCAGTGATGTTAGTAATTGGGGACGGACCCAATCAAAAGTAAGCATAAGGTAGAGTTTTCGACAGAGCGAACCTCTGCTGTTATCAAATATTGCATAATTACTCTCTTTAACAAAATACAATTTGGTTAAAATGATAAGTGATAGAAATTTGTAATTATAATAATTGAAAACATTGATTTAGAAAATAAAAGAACATGACCCACCCTTGTTAAGTCTTGCATGTATATTATTGCATTGTGTATATTGGCTCGCGAGCACGGAAGTTGTGCTCATCCTCGCTCTCCCCCCAAAAAAACCCTCAAAAGCAGAAAATCCTGGAGATTACGACTACTACGAGGATCCAAAAGTAGGAGGCCCAGAAGATGATGAAGCGTAGTGTAGTCTTTAGTTGTTCTAGTCTTGCCTCAGTCCAGCTGACTCCGTCGGTGCTTGCGTGCATCCTATATTATCTGAGTTTTCGGGTAATATCAGACGCCCACGGGTTTTCCCTAGTCGCTTGCCTATGGAGAGATGTGCTCTCACCCCTTTTGCTTCCGTTGTCGCTTTCGCTCTTGTAATGTAATCAATATTGGCTTGTTTGGCTCTTATTGTAAAACCTGACCCGACGCGGTTTATATAAACTTTGATGTGTTAAATAATGAATGGTATGGTTTTACGTCATGTATGAATTGATTCGGTGATGTATCTGTGAATGCTATCTACTGATCCAGGGAATAGCACGGTGTTTTCACAGAGGATTCTGGATTAAGAAATCTGGGTCCGACAGATCAGATGTTTATAGCCGTCAGCTTAAGCCTTTTTCAGAAACAAGGCTGGTAGTGGTAGTAGGCAACCAAACATATGTGCAGTGCACAGCGCCACAGCCAACCAGATAAGCCAAATAGGCACAATAAATAATTTCTTTTAGAATGTCAAATGGACAATTGAGTAGTGTAGTAATTGTTTCAGAGAAGGAAGATACCATCAAATGGGCAATTGTGTATTTATTTCAGAAAAAGATAGGGTTAGATGAGATGCTCCTGGCAGGAGGGAATTGAGCTAGCCAGTGAGCATCATCAAGGGGCAAGTTGCCACTGTCCCACTATCACAACTTGGCAAGGAATTAAATTCCAAAAAGAGGAAAAGGCGATGAGAGTGAGGGAATGAGGGGGTTGTCTATGTCCTGGGTCCCCAGTGCATGTGTGGTTGGATTGAAGGAACAGTGGAACCACCATTGTTTCTTTGTTGCTCACACACACACATCACCTCAACAGCAGATAATACTTGGTGTACTCCGAGTGAGCCCTGAGATAATATAACAAATTATGCAATGCGTTCTTGTCATGGTTGATGCAGTTTTCAATTCCCTGCGCTTGTTAGGATTTAGGGAGGGGGTTGTTGGGTTCTTCTCCTTAAAGAATATACTCTGCTAATGCATCCTACATGATGATGATTCCAGAATGTTTATCTTATCTCATCAGATGCTTATATGTCCACAATGCACAAAGATTGTCTACTATGGCTTAAACAATAGTGCATCTGTAACACCAACACCAATGTTAACAGTGGAGAAGAAGACTACTCCTTGACAATTCCAAAGTTGGGGTTCACATGACATGATGGACTTAAGTCCCAACTAATAACTGGCTGACAGTTATTTAAACAAGCACAAAAGAAGCAAGGTAAGAAGTCTACAATAATGCTTGGTCCCGAAATCCAGCAACTAGATAAAATTGTCCAAGTTAAACACAAAAGAACAAAATTCATGCGAGAATCAAGCTGTCTCTGCACCACAATTTTCATATTCCTGAATGTAGTCTCTGAATTCCCCTCATGGTCTATCCCATGCCTGCCATTTGAACCTCTTGATTTAGGGGAATGTGCAAAGAACAGTGCTCACGCACCATACCAATTTAAATCTTCCTAAATAGAACACTCAATGGGATTTCTACACGTTCCCAATTATTTCGTGTAAGGTAAGCATTAGTGGCTCGAGCACCAAGCCACCAACTGGACCCAAGAACAGCGATACCGTCAAAAAGAAAGAAAGAAAAACTCGATCATAAGCGTGTTATAATCTGTCATAGCAATTACATAGTGACCAGACGTGTAGTGTAGGCACACTCACATGTCGTCCATGAACTTGACGGCCGCGAGCACGGCGGTGATGAGGAGGCGGTGCACGCTGTATGAATCCACGGCGAGCGCGCGGCGGCGGCCGCGGCGCAGAAGGCGGTCGAGGTAGATGTAGGCTACGACGTAGCACGCGGGGCTGCACCCCGCGAACCGCGCGATGCGCGCCATGTACGCGCGCACCGATATGTCGGGCCTCGTCGTCCCCCGGAACGCCGACGCGGCCGCCAGCTCTGCCCCCGCCCCAGCCCCCGCCGCCGCGTCGTTGCGCTCCGTGACGCGCTCAAGGAGCGCGGAGAGGACGCCCACCACCCGCGGCATGTCCGCCAGATCCTCCTCCTCGGCCATGATGGCTTCTTGCCTTCTTGGCCCTTTGGATGCTGTGCGTGTGTGTATGTGTGAGTTCTTGAGCGATGGAGAGGGTGGACTTGACGGAGAGTTGAAGAGTTCATTATATAGAATGAAGGGGGAGAGATGGTGGTTAAAAATTGAGAAAATTGATCATGTGCCCCATCTTATGTGTGGCTCTGACAATAAGGGATTAAGTTCTATTATGTAATTGATCATTTTGCCCATCTTACGTGCGCCTCTTGATTATTTGTTCTTTTGGATAATTTTGCCCTTGTCTTCTTCCCCCTCATTTTTCATCATCCTCATCTCTTCTTCTTGCTACCGCAATGGCCGACCCGACGCTTCGAGTGATCACGCTGTCTCACCCTGTCGTAGTAGGGTACCAAGGGGTGCCCCGCCCCCTAAGGACGTCGGCAATACTCAAGCGGCCCTAGGGAAAGTCATGTATGTATAGACTAAGTCTATGAGGTGCATCTATAAACATATGCTTAAATATCCTCTCCCTCTCAATGAAAGGCAAGAGCAAGAAGGAAAATATTTCTTGTTGCCCCTATATATGTGGCCCTAAGGGTATGTAAAAAGAGGAGGATCTCCTTCATTCACACATTCATAATACTATGCTCATACCTCTCACACTCTTTGGCTCCTCTCATTCGGTCCCTTATGATAAAAGGGTACCCCATACCCACTGTCTAGTTTCGATGCTACGACAGTTGGCACCATCCGTGGGACCGAACAAGAAGTTGCACATGGAAAAGGTGCCAAATCCCACCCTCTCACTCGGGCCGAAGCCCACCTTCGCTCAGCGTTCGCGAGGCCACCCCGACACTTCGGTTGAAGCCCACCTTCGCTCAACACCCGAAACCCACCTAGTGCATACGCCTCCACAGGCCGAAGCCTCATCTTCGGTCCACATTCACTCAACACCAAAAGCCTACCTGGCGCATGCACTTCCTCAGGCCAAAGCCCCATCTTCGCTCCACTATGCACAACACCTGCAGGCACCTCCTTCTCAGCGCGGCCCCCTTTCTGCCGGCTCCGTTGCGCTCCCGCGCAGGCACCCCCTCGCCGGCCACCTCCAGCACCAAGCCCCCATCGGGGCCCCTCCCCCGCCTCCGACGCGCAGCCACCTCGGGCGCGGCGGCTTCACCCCCCCTCCAGCGTTGCACCCCTTCGCACGGGGCCCCCTCGGGTCTCCTTGCCTCCGCACCGCCCCTGGCCACCTCGGGTCCCCTCGCCTCCATGCCGGCCCCGGCCACCTCGGGACCCCCTCGGGTCCTCACGCTGGCTCTGGCCACCTCGTGACCCCCTCAGACCCCCCCGCCTCCAGTGCGCAGCCACCTCGGGCGTGGCGGCTTCTGTAGGCATAATTCTAAGGCTAAACATGAATATTAACCCTAGCTCTGGAAGAACACCTAGCTAAAACTTAGAGCGGAAGCGTGAGATGCGTACCCGAACTTGAAGATGCCATGAGAACAGTGAGCCTTTCGGTGTAGACACGTTCGGTGGTCGAAGATGGTGACGTAGGCGAAGAAGGTCGTCGGTGGCGATGGGTGTGAGGACCCCAGTTTATTCGACTTGTAATGCTTAGCCTTCCAATGACCCTAGCATCACAATTCAAATAAACCAAGCCTCAGGATATGTATACTTCCCAGAAATGTAGTATACACACCCCGTTACAAAATCATGTATCAAATCCATACAACAAGAGGTTACAATAATAAAACTACAATAAATACAACAGAATGAACTTACAAGACAAATAACAAACTACACAGCGGAAGCAAAAGCCATAAGATGGCGATAAATAAAAGAGCCAATTAGTGTGCCTTTACCCACAAGGCAACCAACCGGCCGCCAAGCTAGTCGTCAAACCCCAAGACATCTCACAAAGGAAAGCCCTTGGGGCTCACCTTCTTTCTGCAACAAAAACATTAGCAAAGCAACTGAGTACAAAAATTGTTTTTGTACTCGCAAGACTGACGTGTAAGGGTAACAGAACTATAATTTAACTACATGCAAGCTTTATTTAAGTGGAGGGCTCGGACTTACTTTTAGCGAAAGCAAGTTTTCTTTTGCAATAATGTAATAGTTTTGAAGGCGTTTAACAATTCAATTTTTATTTGCGAAATAACAACGTCTGATGAAGTAGTAACAAAAAGACATCCTGGAGATGACCAACCCAATGGCCATCACAACAATAGTATGAACGCCCGTTCATACCAACCCATCAAGTTTTAATTAAAATGTTGTAGTCTAACTCTCGATAAGCTTACCCAAGCGTGTCCATCACCTAGGACGAGGCTATTCGAATAGTTTTTAACCCTGCAGGGGTGTACCACTGTACCCACACTTTAGACCGCCTTTCCACCAGCCACGGTTAGCATGCTTCCTTTGGTATGCAGGCACGGCTAAGTCTAACAAGACGTTTTCCAATATTGTGTATTAACTACGAGCCGCTCGTATGGATAGAAATCCATACGCTTACATGGTAAAGCCGAAGAGACAACTACCCACTCAGGATAAAGCTCTTCGGACAACTACCATGCTCCCACCTCCATCCCTCCTGCGACCTCCTGCGACCCGGAGCCAATACACGCCAAAGTACTAGGTCAAGAGAGGTCCCATACCCTCTAGTGTGGTTAGCACGCCGAAATGCCTGGATAACAAAAACTCACAAGATGTTCGGTCCTTAATTGACCCGGGCACCTTTCCAGTCACACCCAAGAATCACACCATCTTACCATTGTGCCCGCGTCGAAATCATTTTGTTTTTATTTTTAGTTTTCACAATTAAACATAGCAAAAATGCTGAATCATAAGTTATAATAATTTTTGTGTGATCAAAGTTATCGACTAAGTCGATAACCGCCCAATTCTACCGGTATCTAAGCATGGCTAAGCATCATATCGTAAATACAAATAAAAGACCCTAAATCATTCACCGGGCTCTAATTCACCAGTGAGAATAATATTCCTAAGGTAGTGGCAGGGGTGAACAATTTTTAGGGCAACAATGCAATGGGATTAACTACCTCTAATCGACAAAATTAATCATTGACACAAAAGCATGCATACGTACGAGTAAAACAAAATATTAGATTTTAAAAGTAATAGGATTGAGTGGATATGATCAAACTGCTTGCCTTTGCTTTGCTTGAGATACTGACGTCATCTAACGATACTGACGTCATCTAACGATAAAAACTGCCAAAGCGAAAACAGCGAATAAACACAAAATGCCAAAAGGTATCCAAAAATCAATAACACAGAAGATAGATTATGATTCTAGATAAATTTAAAGACACAAAATTATAGAACTTGGAGATGATTTGAATTGGTTAATTAATTGAGGAGTTTACCAAATTTCAAGTTGTAAACAATTTATTTTGGATTTAACTAGAGGCAATAATCTTAATACTTTATGCTAAGACCATACCAAAGATTGCTAATCTTAATGTTTTACCACTAGGTACTATATAACACCTTGACCTAGTGCTCTTTGTTGGTTAAGTGCTCAAAGTCTAAAAGAACACAAGAATACTAACTACTAACTTAGCAAAAATTAGTCTACTGCCTTATTACAAGCTTTAGACTATCATCCATGCTTAACATCTCCATATTTGGTTTCAAAAAGATTGTCCTGAAAGCTTAAGTGTTCAATTGGTTAACTGAAACCCAACATTCCTAATTACTATCTTGAGTAACACTACTGTGAAACATCAAGGTTGTTCTCCTGTTTTCAGAAAATGAAACCCACACATGATTTTCGGATTTGGGGCACTCCTACTAGTTCTGAACATTCACTACTCTAAAGATTCTTATTAGATTTGGATGCTTCTTGTTAGATGATTGTCATCAGACTAAATGAACCAAGACAACCTCTAACTACAAAAGTGAGATCTGCTATAACCTTCCAACAATACTTATACTTTCAGCTTACTGACATTGCTAACAATTTTCAGTTTACAGTTTAAGTAACCTACAGGAATTAAGGTGCTAATCAAACCATTTTCTTACTGGAAAATCATTTAATCAAATGCCAATTAGTTTTGAGTAGTCCATTAGCTATTCAAAAGACACAAATGCATTTCACCTTGCATAAGACCTCGACCATCGACAACACAGATTGCCAAAAACACTCTCCTGCTATCAGTTCTTTGACAAAACAGTGAAATTGGTTTTCAGAGTTTAAACTTATTTCAACACTCAACTTTCAATTTGTTAACCCATTAAGAGTGGTCTAAACACCTTCACAAAACTGATTAGCGACAAATGTTTTGGCTTAAGGAGTGGGCTCCATTTGTCATAGAGAGTGAAAGAGAGAGAGAGAGAGCAGGAGGGCTCGGCCGAATTGGGGTGTGGTGGTCGCGGTGCGAGCGCGCGAGGTGGTGGCGAGGCCAAAATGGGTTGCCGGGTGTCAAGGAAGCCATGGGTGGTCGCGGGTGGCGGAGAGGCGATGCGTGGCGCATGGCGGCGGTGGCGCGGCCGGTCGTGGGGTGAAATGTGGCGCAGAGCTCGGGTAGAATTGAGATCAAAATGGAGGAGCATGAGCACTAGTGGGGTACAGAGCGGTCTGGGTGGTCGGTGAAGACGGGGAGCGGCCAGAGTAGCCCGGCGACGGTGACGATGGTCGGCGCGGGGTGGTTCTCGACGGCGGTGACCTGGAGTGAACGAGAGAGCAAGTGAGTGGTCGAGGAAGGTTTAGGGGTATATAAGGATGCTCACAAAGGGAGGAATCGAGCTCGTGCTCGCTGTAGAAGAGGCGGTGGTGGAGGAAGCGGTTTCGGCCGGAGCCGGAGAAGAAACCGTGCGCGCAATGCTCCGGTGGTGCTATCTTCAAATTGACCGAGGGGTTCAGCACCTGGTGATGTGGAACACGCCATGACGCGGTTTAGGGTGATCGGAGTTGATTGGTGTGGCCGGAGGGTTAGGAGGTGGCGCGATCGGCCGAAAATGGCATTCGGGACTTCGTTCGATTTGGAGCTCCAGGAGAGATGAAAATGGAGGGGAGTAGCAGGGGAGTGAAGGAAAGGAGGAGAGGCAGCCATTGCTTGACTTATATAGGGATGAGGGCGTTGCATTCGTGAGGAAACCCGAGAACAGGGTGGCGGCAAGCTCGGGTGCGGAGGCAGCAAGGCATGGACGTGGCGATGCCGAAGGGACAGTGAGGTGACGCTGGGCGGTGAAGGACTTGACCGGTGTTAATGCGCGCGGGAGATGCGGTCGAGAGCTGGAGAACCCAGGGGCAGCTCCGGCGGCATGCGCACGGGCGCGTGTACCAGGCGCTGGCGAACGGCTTGGTGCGGTGGAGAAGAAGCACTGACCCGTGGGGCCCGAAGGTCAGTGGAGGAGGGGGTTGCGCTGAGCCGGTCCAGCTGCAACAAGGCTCGGCCGGGGAAAACAGGTGCAGTGGAAACCGGCTCGGCCCATGGAGCAGTAGCCCTGACGGTTGGGGCCCACCCGACAGTGAGGTAAGTTAGGATTTAGGATTTCATGTTGACCGAAAAAATGTACAAGTTTGACTAGCCGATTGAGGTAGAAATAAAATTCTAAAAATCCTGAAAATTTTTGTGGACACTCTGAGATTCACAAGGGACTTAGGAAAAATAATTTCAAACACTTTCTATATTAAAATTTGTTCGAATTAAATCATATTTAAATCTGCATTTGGGATTTGTTTTGAATTTTGGGGAAGGCAAAATGACTTCTAAAAATTTGGTAAAAATAATTACAATTTAATATAATTAATCTAGTATTTGAATAAATTATTTTCAGAAATTTTTTTTTTGTTCTTACAATTTTCGGGAATTCAAAAGAATCGAAATGATCAAGTTTGAAAATTGAATTTTCAACACAACATTAAATACAAATAGCAAGAATTTGAAATTGCGCACAATTTTTTTTTTGGAACACCAGGAGCATGATCAAGAGACACAACCAAAAGTTTTCAAATTTTAATACTTTTATATACATAAAATACAAACTCTAATTTGGGGCTGTTACAACGGGACTCCGGGACTCGGGTCTTCGTCCACCTTAGCGCCCGTGAGAGATCGGGTTTGTGCGGGGTTTTGGTAGCCAAGAACAACAGTAGTCCTTTGCCTGCCGAACCCCCTTAATTTGTATGGCGCTAGGTGACCGGGACCAGAACCAAAAGAAGGTTGGCTGCGCCTCCGATCAGGGCGCGAGTGGAGACGAGGTCTCCCTGGAATCTCGGGATTACGGTTAGCCGAGATCACCCCAATATTCCCCCATTTGATCGTAAGGCTAACATCATAAGCCCACTCTCAATAAAATAACATACCAAGATAATGCGTCGCATGACCAATGAAGTGCCACACAACCTCAGTATCTATAGTGTACTATCCTATCTTGAAATGAATATTCATTATACTTAATGGGAGTTGGTTTACTTTAAGGTCCTTTTATCCAAAATCAGAGGCTTTCCAATAAACCCATGCCGGCAACATGATCACGAAAGATATTGGGTGGTAAGCCTTTAGTAAGTAGATCCACAAGCATTAACTTAGTACTAATATGCTTGATACTAATGGTTTGATCATGGATTCTATCTTTCACAACATGATATTTAATGTCAATGTGTTTGGCAGCACCACTTGACTTGTTGTTACTCGCATAAAAGACTGCGGGTTCGTTATCGCAGTATAAGGTGAGTGGTTTAGAGATGCTGTCTACCACTCTAAATCCCGGGATAAAGTTCTTAAGCCATACAGCCTACCCGGTGGCCTCATAACATGCCACAAACTCAGCTTGCATCGTTGAAGATGCCGTAAGGGTATGTTTGGAGTTTTTCCACGAGATAGCTCCCTGAGCGAGTGTGAAGATATAACCTGACGTGGATTTCTTAGTATCAACACATCCCGCAAAATCTGAATCTGAATAACCAACAACTTCAAGGTTATCAGAATTCTTATATGTGAGCATGAAATGCTTAGTAGTTTGCATATAGTGCAAGACTTTCTTAACGGCCTTCTAGTGGTCCGGTCTTGGATTTGACTGGTATCTGCCAAGCATCCCGGTTACAAAAGCTAAATCAGGGCGTGTACATACTTGAGCATACATAATGCTTCTGACAGCTGAAGCATAAGGAACCGACTTCATCTCATCAGTTTCATATTGATTCCTTGGACATTGAAATGTCCTAAACTTATCGCCCTTAACAATAGGAGCAGGAGAGCCAGAGCACTTATGCATATTATATTTCTTCAGTACTCTGTCAATGTATGCCTTCTGAGATAAACCTAATATTCCTTTGGACCTATCTCGGTGAATCTCAATGCCAAGAACGTAAGAGGCATCACCAAGATCCTTCATATCAAAATTAGATGAAAGAAATATCTTAGTCTCAAACAACATATCCTTATCACTGCTGACCAATAAGATATCATCCACATAAAGCACTAAGATGGTGAATTTACTTCCCTTGAACTTAACATATATGCAGTTATCAACTTCATTTTCTTTAAAACCAAAATTCCTTATTATCTTATCGAATTTGAGGTACCACTTCCTCGACGCTTGTTTCAAGTCATAAATAGATTTCTTAAGTCGACATCCCATATGCTCCTTGCCTTCCACGACAAAACCTTCCGGTTGAGCCATGTAAACATTTTCTTGTAAGTCGCCATTAAGAAATACCGTCTTAACATACATCTGATGCTACTCTAAATCATAATGAGCTACAAGTGTCATTACGATTCTGAATGAATCCTTAGTTGAGACAGGAGAAAAGGTGTCATTATAGTCAATACCCTCTCTTTGTGAGAAGCCTTTTGCTACAAGCCTTGCTTTGAACCTCTCGATATTTCCCTTAGAGTCGTGCTTGGTTTTGTAGACCCATTTACATCCCACTGTTTTGACTCCGTCAGGAATTTCTACTAGGTCCCATACATCATTAGTGCTCATAGATTTTAGTTCATCCTTCATGGCATCAAGCAACTCAAGAGAATGTTCACTCATCATGGCCTCTTTGTAAGAGGTGGGATCATCTTCCTTCCTTATATCATTAATATCCTCATTCATATATACAACATAATCATTTGGGATGGCAGATCTTCTCTCCCGCTGTGATCTTCTAATAGGTTCATTAGTTATTACAGGAGACTGCTGAGGCTCATCATTAGGTGCAACATTAGGAATTTCAGAGACCTCAACAGTGGGTGCAACAACAGTATTTTCTACTGGAGGCGCAACCACCTGAGGCACAGGAATAAAGGTCTCTGGGATAAGCGGTGAAGAAACATAAACCCGCTTCTCCTCAAGATCTATTTTCCTGGGCTCCAACTCCTGATTATTTTCTAAGAACACAGCGTGCCTTGTTTCCACAAACTTAGTTATCCTATCAGGACAGTAAAACCGATACCCTTTGGATCTTTCAGGGTACCCAATAAAATGAAAACTTACCGCTTTAGGGTCCAACTTCCCAATATGTGGATTAAATATCTTAGCTTCAGCACGACTACCCCACACTCGTAAATATTTCATACTCGATTTCCTCCCAGTCCATAATTCATAAGGTGTCTTAGGTACTGATTTACTGGGAACCCGATTAATAATATGTGCAGCTGTCTTTAGTGCTTCTATCCACAAACTAATTGGTAAACTAGAGTGGTTGAACATGCTCTGTACCATATCCATAAGTGTACGGTTGCGTCTCTCAGCTACCCCATTCTGCTAAGGTTCACCTGGTGTAGAATACTGGGCAACAATGCCATTTTCCTGTAGGAACTTAGCGAAAGGACCAGGAATTTATCCGTAAGGGGCATGTCTTCCATAATATTCTCCCCCACGATCCGATCTTACCACTTTAATTCTTAAGTTGTGCTGATTCTCAACTTCAGCATTAAATATCTTAAATTTGTCAAGTGACTTAGATCGGTCTTTAATGGGAAAGATATAACCATAACGGGAGAAATCATCAGTGAATGTGATAAAAGAATCAAAACTATCCAGTGATGTCACAGGAAAAGGACCACAAATATCAGTATGAATTAATTCTAATAGTCCTGTGCTGCGAGTAGCTCCCTTCTTTATTTGTTTCACATATTTTCTTTTAATGCAATCAATGCAGTGGTCTGAGTCAGAGAAATCTAATGGATGAAGAATTTCTTCCTTAATGAGACGCTCCATTCTCCCCTTCGAAATGTGGCCTAAACGACAGTGCCACAATTTCGAAGAAGTCTCATTATTCTTTTTACACTTAGCATCACACACATTCAAGAAAACATGAGATTCATTAAGGGAAAGCATATATAGCTTGTCTCGTCTAAAAGCAAGACCAACATCATTAGAATTAAACGTAATAATACATTTATTATCACCAAAAATACACTTAAGACCTTCATCGTCCAACAAAGAAACTGAAATCAAATTCCTCCTAATAGAAGGAACATAAACTACATTATTGAGACGAAGCAAGAAGCCGTTGTCTAAAACTAATGTAATAGATCCAATTGATTCTACTTCATCTTCCTTTCCATCCGCGACTCTAAGGCTTCGCTCCCCCTTTCTTAGTGTTCTCGCGGTAAGGAATCCATGTAAAGAATTAGTAACGTGAACAGTTGCACCTGAGTCAATCCACCAAGAATTAATGGAGAAATTAGCATAAAGAGTTTCATCAATAAACGTTATTGTATCATTACCCTTCTTTGTAAGCCACTTTAGGAATCCGACACAGTCTTTCTGAAAGTGCCCTGCCTGCTTGCAGAAATGACATTCACCCCCTTTAGGTGCTCCAGCAGGATCCACATGGGACTTAGGTGCATTGTGCACTTTAGGCTCCGACTTATCTGCATTGGGGGAGAACGACAGCTTTTTCTTAGATTTGAAGTCCCCTTGGAACTTCCTTTTGTTGGAGCCACCAACTTGAAGTGCAAGATCCCTCTTTTCCGTCCTTATTCTTTCCTCCTCCTGGACACACATGGCGATTAAATCGCTCATGTTCCATTTTTCTTTCTGAGTGTTATAGTTGATCTTAAAAGCTGTGTACTCAAAGGAAGAGAAGTCATGATAAAATGGACTAGAAAACCATCAGATATTTCCATGTCCATGCCTTTAAGTTTTCCGGCCATATCAGTCATCATCATGATGTGTTCTCTTATACTGCCGGATCCGTCATACTTAGTTGTCAAGAGCATCTGAATTAGAGTACTGGCATAAACTTTTGTGGAGCCTTTAAATTTCTCCTCTACTGAAGCCATATACTCTTTAGCATTTTCGGAATCGGGGATTGCTCCCCTGATCCCAACTGAAATGGAGGTCTTCATAATTATAAGTGATAGACGGTTGGACCACTCCCATTTCTTAGCATTAGTTTCATAAATTTTCTTTTTGTCATCATAATTTCCTTCACCTTCGGTGGGGGGAATGGGAGCTGACACCCTTAAAGCATAATCGAGATCTAAAACCCCAAGGACAACATAGATCCTCTCTTTCTAAGTGGGAAAATTGCTCCCCGTAAGCTGCTCAATGTTGTCGATTGTGGCAGCGACATTTGATGCATTTATTAATGAATACCAAAATACAGAGCAAAAATTAGAATTAACATAAGAATATGTTGCATGCAATTAACCCTACGTTGGTATGATTAATAACATGCAAAAACTATAGTCCTAATTCACATCACCGTTGGGCAGAAAATAAAAAAAGGACTAAACAATTAATATGGCGACACACGACTACAATCAACTTTGGTCAGAATGTAATCGTATGCATACCTAATGCCAAAACATAAAATGTAATTAAAATATCTCGTTGATTCAATTTTAATCAGAGAATAAGCATAATATTGGGCAATAATACATTATCCATGATATATCATAATTGGGCAACTAAACAATAATGGAAACAGTGCACAAAATAGACTAAATCATATGAAAAAGCACTGAAAAAACAAAAGGAAAAGAAAAAAACATTGTTGCAACCAGCCCTTAAAAGAACTGGCCCAAACAAACATGCGCACGACCCAAAGCACATGCGCGGCCCAAGCGCACGCGCAACCCATTACCGTCCGCCGGCCCAAAATCATTATAGCCGTCGGATCTCGATCTGATGGCTGAAAAAACAGTCGGCCCAACGCCTTCCCCGACCCAACAAAACGTGACCCTCGGATCCGATCGGACGGACGAGACGAGTCGCGGGCAGGTTAAAACGCCGGAAAAAACCCTAACCCTAACCATTCGCACTTTCTCCTCCCGGGAAAAACGGAGCGACGGCAGCGGCGGCGTCGCG
Source organism: Ampelocalamus luodianensis (assembly GCA_036346255.1). NCBI lineage: Eukaryota > Viridiplantae > Streptophyta > Magnoliopsida > Poales > Poaceae > Ampelocalamus > Ampelocalamus luodianensis. Next base: position 53,048,436 of record CM070623.1, read on the forward strand.
CGTGCGGGAGCACGGAGCGACGGCTTGAGGCCCGCAATGCAGCGTCGGCGGTGGCGCGCGCGGAAGGAGCACGAAGTGGCGACTTGAGGCGGCGCGACCAAAGGGCGGTGCCTCCGCAGCCCTCTTTGCCGGCGCGCGCGTGCGACCTAAGTTGCGCGCGGCGCCGTCGAATGGAGCTACAGGGGTGCCCGTGACGGAGAAGACCCGGCGATCTCCCGAAAAACGTAAGTCATTTTCGCCGCATCTAAAAATAGGGTTCCGATTTGGGTTTTGAGGCTCGGATGGTGGGGATTTCGTTAGGGTTTGGCAAAAAAAAAACTTGATTCTTCTCCTTCTAAGTGCTAACCCGAGCCTCTATCCCTTAGATCTAAACCTTTAATCACTAGATCCGAAATTTAGTCGTTACATCTTGGCAAAATCAAGTTCGAATTTGACTAATTTTGGGTTCAAGATGAACTAGGGGAGCTCTGATACCAAATGTAGGCTAATTCTTAAGACTAATCATGAGCTTAATACATGAACCCTAGCTCAAAACATGAACACCTAGATTGAACCTTAGATGCGGAATCGTGAGCACTTACCCGAGCTTGAGGATGCCATGATAGAGGTGATGAGTTGGTGTAGATGTGTCGGAGTGGAGCCGGGATGGGGTAGCGGTCATGGTCGGTGACCGTAGAGAAGGCGTGGACGAGGCCGACGGTGACGACGTCGATCTTCGGCCTCCGGTCTTCGCTCACCCGAGCGCTCGAGATGGATCGGGTTGTTCGGGATTTCGTTAGCCTAGAACTGTTCGAGAGTAGGCCTGCCGAATCCCCTCGGTATTTGTTGTTGCGCTCGATGAACGGGACCGAAACCACTTCAAGTTGGTAGCGCCCCCGATCAGGGCGCGTAGAGGGCCATGACTCCCGTGTCTTTCGGAAGTCGTTAGCCGAGAGATCAACCCAACAAGCTCATACAAATATCCCTCCCAAGACTGGCCCGAGGGAAACGCAGGGATCGACCTTTTCTGGCGAGCTAGGCCACGTTGATGCACCAGCGGATGCAGGGGTGTGGTCCAAGCGATGCACACGAATGGGATCGGCTCACCTTCCCAGTCATTTGCCCCTCTTACTCAATCAACTCCCCTTACTCCTCTACACTTCGTCGCCACCGCGCTTGATACGCCGCTGGAGACCACATCTCACCACTGGTCACCACAAAATGACCTAGTGCTACCTTGGTTCTCCTTCCTCCATTTTAACTTGATTTCGCCCCCTCGTGTTCCTAGGTAGGAACCCTAGCTCAGCCTTCCAGCTCCTCTTTTGTCCGCGAGGTGAGTCTAGCAGACAGTAGTTCGGTTTGATCCATGATGCTGCAAGGTAGGGTGCTTCTCTTGTTAGATTATGAATATTGATCTAAACCAGATGATCAAAACTAATAGGATCACATATGAGGTAATTGCAACACCCATAAAATCTGTAAACGCGGAAGTGTACCTGATAATGATGCCATTACTGATGAAGAATTGATCTGAAGTAGTAGATGAACAATTGTTCTGTCTACCTAGGGTTTGGTCTTTCCTAGCAACAGGTAAGCCACAAGTTCCAACTACAGATGAAGATAGGTGGTACGGCATGAGATACCCTGCTGAGAGGACCTGACCCTTATTTATAGCCTTTGGTATGGAATCATATCCTGTTCTATAATTAGAGATAGATTCGAATTAGATCTCTACACAGATTTAAATACAAGTTCATATTTTCTTTAATAGGTACTCAGGCTCTCAATAATATTATTTGATCACTTTATATATTTGAGCCAACCAAAATAGATAGCTAATATGTATTAAACTCATGTAGATCCATATAACAGGAAATTAATCCAACATCTCTCTCATCCTCTTGCTCCTCTTCCGTCCCTCCCCCTCTTCTCTTGCCTGTTACATGTGTATTTCTCCTAGATCCATGGTGTGATTGTAACTATTTTCCTCTAGATTTACTTGGGATTTGGCCGTGGTATGTCCCCACTGCTCCATGATTTCGTGATGTTTCGAACACACTAGATCTGGCCATTCTCTGCAATTTCTTCTTCAATGAACTGTGTAACCAAGTAGATCAGGCTAGGGCAGTTTTACTTTCTGGATTTTTTTCTTCTAAATTTTCTCAAGTTCGTAACTTCGCAGGAGTAAACACAACCAATTCTCATGTTTCACTGCTACTACAAAGGATATCAAATGAAAGAGAAGGCCCATGCAGCTTAAGACGATTTCATTTTTGTCCACTGAAGCTCGTGTAGAGATGTTGTCATTGTTCTTTGTAAGTAATTAAGAAATGTGTAGGACCGAAATGGCAACTAGAGGGGGGGGGTTGAATAGGAGCACTATCTATTTTTCGCTTTGATCGGATTCAAATATGATATTGACTCCAATAACTATGAGAACTATGAAGATCAATATATATAAGCGCAGTGGAAGACTTGTACTGAATCCCCTTTAAACCCCCAAAAGAAACGACAAAAAATACAAAAAATAGCCTGGTGAATAGTACTGGTCGTATGGATGAACAGTGCCAGTCGTACCGGGCATCGGAACAACCGGATGAACATTGCCAGTTGTACCATGATGAACAATAAAATCAGGTGAAAGAATAGTAAACAAGCTGAAAACGAAAACAAAAATTGACGTAACTTTTGATCAGTAACTCCAAACTTCACGAAACTTGAAACACACCTTCCTAAAGATGTTAGGAACCTATTCCATGCAACGATCGTGAAGATCCTTGCCAAAGTTCCTATCTTTTTCAATTTGAACGAAGGGTGCTCAAGAATCGAGTCTGAATCGAAATATGATCTAGAGACTTGCTCGTGGGTGATTGATGATCAAGATGATCCTAGATGTGTTCCCACATGTCACAGCAAGTTAGATCAAGCGAAGAAATCAAGCAAAAACTCGCGGATTAAAGAAAACCCCAAAATCATCAAATAGAGAGGATGAACACAAAAACGAAATAGAGACTCATCTCAAGAAGTGATACTTGGATTGATTTGAGATGGATGATTGTTGTTTACAGCCACTCCAACATGGAGGACAAAGCTCTATCCAAGAGCACACACTCAATCCAATCCTTAGAAACCCTAGCTCTCTACCTTTCTCCCCAAAACCCTAAAGTACCAAAATAGGGTTACAAAATGGCTAAAGGGTCTAAGTGCAACCAACACTTAGCCCTATTTATATTGGAGGCTAGCATCTAGAGAATATTTCATTAGGGTACCCATTAAACCCTAACACACAAATGGGTTAACACACGCACGTATCTCAAAGCGCTTCTCCGTGCGCCGACCCGCGCCGCGGTTTAGCCAAGTGCACCAAGGCGGTATTTGGTGAAATTACCAAAATACCCCTTCTTGATCTTTCTCCAAAAGACCAAGTCCAATCCTTGTGAAGCAATCCCATGTTTCGCCACGTGTAGGTTGATCAACGGCTCCATTATGTCGGCAAGTCTCTCCCGTCCGGATCCCACCGGTACCACCAAGACACTTGCATCCATGTCCATTCCGCGCCCCGCTTGAGTCCTCTGACCTCACCCAGCATCCTTGATCGTTCTGGACCTTAGCTCTCCAAGATTAGTCCCGATCCTCCTCGCCGTTGACCGTCATAGACCTGCAAGCTACCTGCACAACAATAGACCAAAAAACCATCTCCGGAAACAAGTTCTTCACAACTTGACCCACGTTAGCCAAAACATGTATCATGCAACACATATGCAATGATCAACATGAACTTGACCTAACCCAAAACAAATCTCCAAGAGATTTGACAATCAGCTCAATTCATTCCACAAGCGGTACCACCGCCACATATCCACTAGTATTACCGCAACACGATCATACCGCTCAAAACACTGCGGTCGTACCGCTCCTCGAAGAATCCCAAAATCTCCCAAAGACAACTCCTCTGGAAATTCCACACCGCTCTCAAACGGTCACATCGACATGCGGTACTACCGCCATTCAACACGCGGTACTACCGCTCCCGGAGAAAACCAAAGTCTCCAAAACATGCCTTCTGGAATTTTTCAACCGCCACACAAAGTCCGGTAACACCGCATCGTGGTACTACCGCCACTTGCCCTGCGGTACTACCGCTCCACTTAAACGCGCAAAAGCCTTAGAACCGAACGCCCTGCCACGTGGACGGCACAGATCAACGTGAATGCTCGGACCACTCGACTTGCGGTAGTACCACAACCTCACCTGTGGTCATACCGCTCTGCGGTAGAACCGCTCAATACACGCCGAAACTACCGTTCCACCCGACACTTGCTGAAAACTCCAAATTTCAACAAACTCTCAAAGCAATTGCCAATTGTATCATCACCTAAGATTATGAGCATGCCCCTATGACATCCACAGTGTCCTCATGACATCCACAAAATGTGTAACTCATGAGCTTGCATTGAACGAAACTAACAATTGTGTGTCAATATTTGTACAACTTATTTTGATGAATCAATTAAACTGATTGCAAGATGGATTATTGCACATACCTATTCAGATTTCATTTGGTTGCATCGATAATGGACATACACAGCAAAAATGCCAATTTTAGTTGTAAAAAACTCGATTCTACAAAGTAATAAAGGGAAAGTTGGGAATGAAGCACAATGGATCTCATGGACCTAGCCATATTCTAAGGGTCTGTTTGGCACGACTACAATTTTTATAAAAAGTAGCTTCCAGTTGTGCTGAAAGGCTGAACGGCTGAGCTGAAGAGGTTTGGTGTCTAGCTATTTGGCTTTTATGTAGGATGGCTGGAGCTTCTGAGTTGAAAAATATTTGAAATACCCCTAAGGCAAATGAAGGCTTGTTTGATGCCGTTTAACGACAATTGATGACAATTAATGACAACTAACGATAATTAACGACAATTGATGGAAATTAACAACACTTTATGACAATTAACGCAATTGATGACAATTAACGCAATGGATGACAACTACCGCAATTAACGCAATTAACTGCAACTAATAACAATTAACGCAATAGATCGCAATTAATGACAATTATTACCGTAAACAATTATTGCATAAATAATTACAATACATAATTATTACAATAAATAATTGTTATAAAAAATAATTGTTACATAAATAATTAATTTACAATATAAATTTTTTTAAAAAGAGACAACAACTAGGGTTTGGGCCGACGACGGCGGCAGCGGGGGAGAAGGAGGAGGAGAACGGTGGCGACTCAGGGGAGGAGGAGGGGGAGGGTGGTGCCGCGCCAGGGGAGGAGAGGGAGGAGGCCTGCATGGGTCGGTGGAGGCGACGAGGGAGGAGGGTGGCGTGGAGGCGGTCGCGTGCGGAGGCGTCGAGGGAGGGGAGGGAGGCAGTCGGGGAAGAGGACGCAGCGCTGGAGGAAGAGGGTGGCGGTGTCCGTGCGGGAGGAGGAGGGACGTGGGGGAGGAGGGAGGTGGGAGGAGGAGAGTGGGCGGCAGCCTTGGCGTGGGAGGATGGAGGAGGTGGGCGCCGGGGAGGAAGGAGCGGGCGCAGGGGGAGGCTAGGGTTTTGGACGGGCGACGGTGTGGAAGAGGAAGGGATTTTGTTCAATGGCAAAAGCGGGTAATTACCCTTAACTTGGGGGGTAAAATCGGAACGGTGCTCATGGGAAATCGCGGGTAACTACCCCTCAGTGGCTTCTGGTTTTCCCACGTTATATGTGGCTTCTGATTTCAGGAAAAGCTGCGGAAAAAATGCGTCTGTTTGGGACGGCTCTGTCGTCATCCCAAACATGACCTAAACCTATTCCTGCCTCCTTCCAAGAGGGTATTCTCATCATCCACTAGAAAGGGCGACCAAACTCAAGCCACGTGCAACCATCCAAACATTGTCTCTTGCAGACAACCATCCCTCCACCTCTTAATGTAACCAACCAAACAACACCTCGACGCAGCCTATCCCAACAAAAACAGCCAACCAAACAAGCCTCCGTTGCATCCATCTAGCCATGCTACGCCCAGCCTAGATGGGGCATATGAGTCAGGCTAAAGTGGTACAGACAACCAAACACATCCAAGTGACTGCAACCACCCTCGTGCAGTCCCTCTGGTGACCCCCACATGCTTTAATTCACATTATTGTGAGCAATCTGCAATCAAGTGAACTGCTTCTCTGACGGAAAGAGATTGCTCGGCAAAGTAGCACCATCGGCGAGAGAGAATTCCGGGGTGGCCCATGTTAAATTTCCAAGCTAGTTCATCGACCATTATCATGATTTCAAGATCTACAAAACATATGTACCAATCAGAAATAAATATGTCAATGATACAGGAAGTTAACAAGCGCAATTTTAAAACTTGAGTTGTACTTCATGGTTTGCAAGCCGTAGCCAAGTACGTTACTGTGATGCAAAGGGCCAAAGTAAAATTAAGCAGTGTCAAAGAGTGACAACATGCAAGCATTGAAGTACCCCCTCAATCCCAAGAACAATAAATGACCGAGAAGATGAAATTTCCAGTCATGCATCGTCTCACTGACTTGCCCGGTAATCAAGCAAAGCAATCACATGTAATATATACGAAATTTAAGATACAAGACTGAATTTTACCATACAAAGGAAACAAAAGGCTGAATTCTACCAAACAAAGGAAACAAACCCAACAAGTCACTGAAAGAATCTCTTGCATCGAGAAGCATGATTAAATCCTCAATAGTAACGTCAATATACATGTGAAAGTACAAAAAGGAAAAATCCTGTAAATGGTGAATGCTGGACTGTTTTGGCCTCCTAACGTCTCGTTAATTCCTAAACTAGCCCTCTTAACATGCAAATTCCAGTTCTAGCCCCATAGTAGTACCTAATGCCGTGTCAGTTGGCAGCATGTAGGTGCTGCCGTGCCAATTGGCAGCACCCAACATGTCGCCGACGATCTGGCGACATGTAGTCCGAGATCTTTGCCGACGGGAGGCGCGACTTCTTCTTCTGCTGCCGTGCGGTGCGGCGCATTGCGGTCGTGGCGCGCGAAGAACTCGATTCTTTGCTGTCTGCATCGCAGCAAAGCGCCGAGGGGCTAGAATCGGAATTTTCGCGATACGAGGGCCATTTCTGGAATTACGTTGCTCTGTGAGGCCATTTGGGTCCAGACTTCGTAAATGGTCTCTTCTTGGTGATTATTTTCTAACTGAATCAAGTGATCAGAAAGAACGGTAGATCTACGTTCCTCGTTCGGCCTCTGCACCAACTAAAGATACACACAGCTAAAAAAGTACTCAAATTCGCTTAGAAGAGAACTAGAACCTGGGTGGTTGGGGTGTACACTCACACCTTCCTACCAACTAAGCTAGGCTCAATTCCTCTCTGGAATAGAAAGATTGATACCACATGAACTCGCAGGGGTTCTCATGATATCTAGAAAACATTACAAACAAGTAATGCAAGTGCTCAGGGCGTAATAATCATCATATTGTTGATGTCCGTTCAGCGTCATGTGTCAATGACTTGTACTCTTCGTTCTCAGCACACCCTCCACTTCTAAGTACACTCATTAACCTGTCTGCACTCTGTCATTTTTCTCCTTGAAATTTGCCAGGAGACTCTCAACATTGGTTGGTCTTGGTCGCCATTTACTTGCACTTGTAACTGCTGCGGCTTTCTCCATACATGACAGAGCTTCAGATAACTTATTATCCTTAAGGTGTGCTGTGGCAAGGATTTTCCAAGTGTTTTGTTGTGGTCGTTGGTTGGATACGGATCCGAGGACCGAGGGTAGAGCACTCGCCCTCATCTAACCGCCGGTAGAGTTCTTCCCTGTCAAGGTAGCGAGGCTTTGCGACTTAGTTGAATTTTTTTATTTCTATTGATAATGAATACATACTATCCCCTTTATAGGGACAGTTCGACTTGATATCTAAGAAATAATTTATAAAGAAACATAATAATCCGATATAATCTTTTCAACTATTAAAAATAACATTCCTAATAAATAAGATCCTATTTCTAACAATAATTAGATAGATAAAGAATTCCAAAATAATCTACCTAAGTAACTATTCTTTATTCTAGGAAACAAACCAGCTCACATGGGAACAATGTGCTACACTACCACTGGGTACTGTTTATGCACCACTACAGTGGCCTCGCGCCTTTCTCTGTAACATGTTCGGTTTTCGGTTTCCGCCTTTCTCAACAAATTGATTCAAAGTTTGTTTAGCTTGGTAAATGGTAACTAAACCTTCTCTAGCATACCATGCTAATAAAATGTTCATAGTCTTAGGATCAAAACTAGAACTTTTGGATGCCCATTCTTGGTATAGAAGTTCAGCTCCCTCAATATCTCCTAGCCTAACAAGGGCAGATAGTACCTCCTGGTAACCCAGGTTATGAATTGTGGGGAAAGTTGCTTTATACCAATTCCAAATGAGGTAGACTTGTTCCTTCTTACCAAGGTTGCTATAGAGTGTGATGAGAAAATGAAAACATTTTTTCTCCCTACCAGTTGTTCTCTTTTCAGCTTCTTTCAGGCATCTTCTGCCTTCTTAAAGTTCCCCAGCTTAGTATGCCTGCTAGCAAGTGGTATAAGTAGTGCAATTAGCAACAACAGACTCATCAGCAAATCAGCAATCATCTGGTTAAATACTCCCTCCATTCCATCAGCATCTTGCATAGCTGCACAACTCTTTATCCAAATGTTGTAAGTGCAAACATCAAAAGTGACATTTCTTTCCTTCATCTCATCAATAATTATTGACACTTTCTCAGGCTCTCCAACATCCAAATAAAAATTCATCAACACATTAAAAGGTAATGTGTCAGTTGCAAATCCTTTTTTCTCATCTGCTCAAACATGTCTTCTGTTTTCTCTTGCATCCTTACTTAGGCATAAACATTGACAAGAGAACCGTATGTCCGCTTGTCCTTCAAGGGATCGGGAAGTTCCTCAAAGTATTCTTCAGCATGTGAAACACCACGTACTTTAACAATCAGATCCAACTGGATATCCATATCACTACATGACAGCGAAAATCTATCCCTGCGCTCAGTCATCCAATCATAAACCTGTGCATGTCACAGAAAATACCTGATGAGAACCAGTACGACTATTAGCACGCTTGGCCAGTAAAAGGCACCAAAACATAAGATAACAGCAAGAATGGAAATTCTAACACTTGCCATGAACTATCATTATCAAAGGGTGAGCATTGAGAAGGATTTGCAAGGCCATTGAGCTATTGTTCCCCACACCTAGTTATTTGATTATTTCTCTTACATTGGATAAACAGTGGCTACCTTTTCAATTAGTCCCAATTTCATAATAAACTGGTGCGTTGGCTGAATCGGAGTAAGTACAAAAGTCTATATCTCTATCTTTATCTGGTTACATATTTGCAAGGTCATCCTTTGAACACTGACTAGCCAGTGATATGGTGCTAAATCTGCTCAAAGTATAACTGGAAGAATTCCGACTTCTATCCAAACCTTAACCGTTAGCCTTGTTTCCTAATTTACCAGCATACTTAAATGACAATAAATTTCAGCCTCAGTTGTGCTCCAACTACCGGTAAGAATTTCAACATTATCTAACGCACAAACGATATACAAAATTTCCTAAAGTTTTACGACACTTAAAGCCAATGCAATTATGTAAGTAACAATAAAAGATCATGTTACACTCTGATACTCCTTATGCGCAGCAGTCCTCAGATCGGGTCAGAGTTACGAGATACGAGATACGATACGAGCATACACAATATCAAGAACGAAGTAGTTGAATCCCGCAGAGAGAACCACATAATAGTGACAAAATAATCACAACGAGATAGAAAGATTTGACGAAGCCGACCGTAAATTCCTTAAGCACAATCTCAAAAGAGTACAAGAGATTGTCACTCTCTCACAACCCTCTCAAACCATTCAGGACTCAGATTCTTGTCCTATACAAAAATCTAGTGCTAAAGAATAATATAGTCTCTAATCATCTCGCGCGCTTCTTGCTTTGGATGAGTTGATTGTGGCTTGTGTTCTCCATGACCATCCCTCATGACTTTATATAGTGCCCCCTAGTTCTCCTCCAAAAGAAAGTGGGAATCCTTGTAGCACACTTCTCCAAGTCCTAGTTGATTAGGATATGAGTCACACATACTCAATAACCTCCGCCTTGACTCCTATCCGTTGAAGTACCATGTTTCTCCAAGAACTCGTTCCAAGTCGGCTCCACCCTTTTTGTTTCCCCCCTTTTTTTGTTTTTTTCCAAACACCTTTGGGAGTGCCCCCGTCACAGGGGCCCATGCACATCACCGTAATGTACATGTTGATGTCCAGGCTAGCCTACCCAGACCCTCCACCTGACAGCTTATTTGTTGTGTAGTTTGGTTAACTATACTTCATGTTCCTACAACCCTCCATGTCATATGTTTGTACTGCCTTTGAGCTCCACCTGCTCGTCGGTACCACGTGGTTGGTCCCACCACGTTTTCCTTCTTCCAACAGCTCGCATCTTTGCCTTAGTGCTTGCTAGATTTTGCAACCGTTTTTGCAGTTCCGCACATAACTGTAGATGAGATCTGAGTACCTACCGTTGACGACACGGTTTCCTTCTCCTAATCAGGATTTTTATCAGACCTCCCATTGGTTGCTCTTCCCTTATGATTACCCATTAATCGATATCCTCCATTGCTCCATATAGTTTTCATGATTACCTGTCTTTTGCAAGTAACTCGTGTTACTCCTCCACCTCGAAGTGATACCTCACAACCTTCAAGTTCAAGCGATCTTACAAATATTAGATTCTTCTTTAAGCCGAGAACATACCGAACTCCTGTCAATGTGCGATATGCTCTATTATACATCTCCAATGTAACCGTTCCTACCTCAGTAATTCCATACTCCTTGCAATTCGCTAAGTGAACAGTTTCATACGTCAAGCATAGAGATCCTTCGTCAAACATCTCCCTCATCGAACATATATGAAAGCAACAGCCTGAATCTAATATCCATCTATGAGAAATACTTGATTGATTGATGACTAGTGCGTCTGAATCATCTTTAGCTACCGCCACTGAGCATGCACACCTCATTTGCTTCAAACCTGAATAGTCCTTTATCATATGATCTTCCTTGTCACATGGATAGCATACGCGTGTGCCCTTGCTCTTGCCCTTCTTCTTCCTGTGACTTTTGTTTTTGCCTGCAACACCTATGACAGCCAATGCTTGATCACCCGAGGATGAAGAATCCGATGACTTCTTCAAGGACTCCACCTTCAATAGGTATGTCACTGACTCATTAAAGTTGAGAGTGCTTTTCCCGACGAGAATATTCATCACCAATTGCTCCCATGATGATGGTAGAGATGACGCTAAGAGCATCGATTGACCCTTGCTGGACAAGGACATCATTTACCACACACTGAAATTTTCTCCGCCTCAAATTTCTCCACTTGATTCCACACCGTAGATATCGATCTTGATTTTGTGTCACCTAACGCTTTGCCGACCTTCTCGTAAATCTAATTAATCAGGCATTGGCTCTGATACCCCTTCTTATGAGCAGCAGCCCCAGATCGGATCAGAGTTGCGAGATATGACACGAGCGTGCACGATATCAAGAACGAAGTAAATGAATCCCGTAGAGAGAACCAAATAACAACGATGAAATAAGCACGACGAGAGAGAAAGATTTGGCGAAGACGATCGCAAATTTCTTAAGCACAACCTTAAAAGAGTACAAGGGATTGTCGCTCTTCCACAACCCTCTCGAATCTTTTAGAACCCTCGAATCATTGCCCTATACAAGAATCTAGTGTTAAAGAATAACAAAGTCTCTAATTCTCTCGTGCACCTCTTGCTTTAGATGAGTTGGTTTGTGACTTATGTTCTCCATGATCACCCCTCATGGCTTTATATAAGAGAAATTTTATAATACATTCTACTAGTAGTATATGGTGGTAGTATAAATTGAATCTAACTATTGATTTGTTAAAGGTATAATAGACTTTTCTTTATATTTATATTTTTTCGTGAGAAATTTATGGACTTTTCCAACTAGAGTTGAAAATATTACTCTTATGTCTTGCGATCCGCACATGAGCAATTACAATTGTACCCTCTCGAAATTCTACTACTCATACTACCGGATGTAGTATAAATAAATCATAACTAATCTGAACCATTGGATAAAAAAGAATAGACGACCCGTATTAAATTGACTGTACCGTAAAAGAGCTATTATATAATGCCCCTAGTTCTCCTCCAAAAGAAAGTAGAAATTCTAATTCTATTATGATTTATATAAGAATCTTGTAGCATGTTTTTCCATGTACTAGTTGATTAGGATATAAGTCTCACGTACTCAACACATCCCTTCTTTAGCAAAGTTATGCATAATCTTACCAACATTGACCCCCTTAAGTCGAACTAAACTCCACGCAGTTGTTTAATAGCATAACAATTCCCAACATTGCCCGATCACTTTTCAATAAAAATTAAATAGATCGCCGAGAGATGTGATTAATCAGGCATCGCTAGCTACCTGGAGAGCGAGGTTGAAGCGGCGGAGCTCCCTGGCGATGCGGCAGAGCTCCCACTTGTCGAGGCAGCGCTCTCCCTCGTCCCAGGCCCCGAGCGTGCGCCCCACCGGCCGGCCTCCGTGGCCCACCGCGATGCTGGTACAGGCTTCTCCACCGCAGCGCCGACCGCCGCTCGTAGTCCACCGTCCCGTAGCTGTGCACTTTCGCCCCCTGCTTCCCCGTCGCCGCCGCCGCACGACCGCCGCGGAGAGGAGAGGGCCGGGGTCTGGGAGGAGGAGGTGAGGAGGTGGAGCAGCATGGCGGCACACTAGCAGTGGAGCGTGCGGGTGGGAGGGCGGCGAGAAGAGATAAGATGAACGGGAGAAGGGAGTGGTTCTGGTTCCGGCTCGTGCTTTGAGATTCGCGCGTGCGGATCCGCGGTAGCCGGGCCCACGGCTCGCTGCCTTCGCATCTTCCCGCGCGGATTCGTATTACTGGGCCTCAATCCATTTCCTCACGGGCCGTAGGTGGCCCATCAGCACTCCACGCCGGCTCCATCTATGTACTACTACTTCCTCCCTTGATTAATGTAAGGCATATAATTTTTGAAGATTTGTTGATAAACAAATGTAGGACTTGCATGTAATTTTAATGATATGTTTCCCATCACACTCTTTATTTTCTCTCATTTATTCATCACCACCCACACAAAGTATCCTCTCTCATCTTTCTAAATCAATTATGAGAGGGTACACGAGTCGATTCCTCTAGTAACTCTTATCAGTTTTATCACCTCCTTAGTCTTTGTAAAAATCAAAATATACCTTAGAATAATCAAAAGAGGGAGTACGTGCTATCAATTCCGTTGCAAAACCTGGTTCTCTTTTTCCTTTTTTAAAATCTGCTTGTTTTAAAAACCTGCTGGTTCTTACTACCATTGTTTAGTAGCCTTCATATTGTTAAAGATAGAGTTGTATTCTTAGAGATAGACTTAGTTTGTATTCTAACCATCTCCTGTAACATCTCTCTTTGTATCTTGGTTGTCACCGAATCTGTATTTCGGTTATCACCGATCTCCTGTAGCCGATATGGCAAAAGCCTGAATATATAAACAGAGGGTACAACAGAGTCCTGATCACGGGTTCTCTCTCAAACCAATCTAATACTCGTCTCTTTTCATGGTATCAGAGCACCGGTCCTTTGCCACAACCATGATGATGTCAGGATCAGGCTCTGGCTCCGGTTCTATCTCTGCTTCCGCCATGGTAGGAACTGCTTCCGCATCTGCCGGCCTCTTGCCAACTCCTTCAGCTCCCTCCTTTGGTCATCTGATCAATGTGAGGTTGAGTAGGGTGAACTATCTCCTGTGGAAGGCACAATTTCTACCGTACCTCCGTAGCCAATAGCTCCTGGGCTATGTAGATGGATCGGTGGAAGCGTCGGAGAAGATGATCACGCGTCCGACAGACGGTGGCATGGTCATGGAGATCAATCTGGCATATGAACGATGGCTCCAATAGGACCAGATGGTTCTCAATGCAATTCTTTCTTCGCTTTCTGAGAATGTACTTGCACAACTTCTTCTACTGACTACTGCTCGAGAAGTTTGGCAGGCCCTGGATCAGATGTTCTCATCCGGCAGCTCGAGGGCTCGGGTGATGCAAATTCGTCACCAGCTCGCGTCTCTGCAGAAGAAGGACACCGGTGCCATAGAGTACTTCAACAAGGTGAAAAATCTAGCGGACACGCTGGCTACGCTTGGGCATCCGCTCAACGATGATGAAATTGCCACCTATCTCTTCACCGGCCTCGACAACGACTACGATCCACTGGTTACGTCTTTAACCATGCGGGTTGAGCCGGTTTCACTCAACGAAGTGTATGCTCACTTCATGGTGTTTGAGATGCGTCTTGAGCAAAACAATCTTCTAGTCCAAGGACAAAGCCAGGTTTCTACGGTGAATCAGATCGCAACAAACTCAGCATCACGTGGCAATCGTGGTGGACGAGGCAAAAGCTGCGGTGGCTGCAACAACCAGTTGTCGTCATCAAACACTGGAGGCCATGGACAGTGCTAGTACAACTCCGGGGATGGTAATCGACCTACATGTAAGTGTGCGGCAAGGTCGGGCACGTAGCTCTAAAGTGTTATCATCACTTCGACCATTCATATCAGTCTGAAGATAGCCGTGTAGCTGCTGCTGCTGCCACTCAATCCTGTGTTGCTGATGCAAATTGGTACACTGACACCGGAGCCACAGATCACATCACTAGTGATCTTGATCGTCTCACTGTGAAGGACAGGTACAATGGAAAGGATTAGGTACAGGCAGCCAGTGGTGCAGGTATGCTCATCACTCACATTGGCCATTCGAAATTTCATACCCCACATCTTGATTTGAATCTGAACAATATTCTTTATGTGCCTAGAGCTTCTAGACATCTCCTTTCGGTCCACAAGTTTTCTAAAGATAACAATATTTATTTTGAGTTTCATCCTGATTATTTCCTTATTAAGGATCGAGCCACGAAGACGGTTCTTCTTCAAGGGCGATGTTAGGGTGGCCTATACCCCTTACTTCCAAGCCAAGCTCTAGTTCCGAAATCTGCCTTTTCCGGTGTCAAACCAACCTGAGATCAATGGCATTGTGGCTTAGGGCACCCATCGTCATCCATTATTCAGCATGTTCTTTTGCAAAATAATTTGCCGTGTTCTGGCAACTCTAGTCAAACATTAGTTTGTGATGCTTGTCAAAGGGGCAAAAGTCATCAATTGCCTTATTATTCTTCAAACACTATTTTTTATTCTCCATTAGAGTTTGTTTATTCTGATGTTTAGGGTCCCGCTCCCATCTCTGTTGGTGGTTTTAAATACTATGTCAGTTTTGTTGATGCTTTTAGCAAATTCACATGGATCTATCTATTGAAAAATAGGGGTGAAGTGTTCTCCATTTTCATGCAATTCTAGTCTCATGTCGAGCGTCTCTTGGCTAAAAAAATAATTTGCATGCAAACCGATTGGGGTGGTGAATATTAAAAATTACACACTTTCTTTAGTGTGTTGACATCTCCCATCATGTTTTTTGTCCTCATACGCATCAACAAAATGGTGCCACCGAGCGTAAACATAGGCACATTATCAACGTTGGGCTGTCCTTATTAGCCCTTGTGGCTATGCCTATTAAATTTTGGGATGATGCTTTCGTTTCCTCCTATTTTCTCATCAACCGCACTCCTAGCCAAGTCATCAACCTTGATACTCCACTTCATCGTTTGCTCGGACTCCAACCAGATTACTCTTCTCTTAGAACCTTTGGCTGCGCGTGCTGGCCGAATCTCCGGCCTTACAACAAACACAAGCTTGCATTTCGTTCCTCCCTGTGTGTGTTCTTGGGGTAGTGTCCCATCCATAAAGGCTACAAATGCTTACACCTTTCGACCAGTCGTATTTACATTTCTCGTGATGTCGTTTTCGATGAAAGCATTTTTCCTTTCTCTTAGCTATCCTCTCCACTAGCTAATACACCTTCCGTACAGCCTGTTTTGCTTCCTGTAACGACGGCCCATCCTTCTGCTTCTTGCTCCTTACAGCATCAGGATGTTGGGGGGTGGTTTTCAGGCTAATGAGCATAAGCATATTTTGTCACCTAACACTGTTTTGCAGCAATCTACTGATGTATCGGTACCAACATCTCTTGGATTGCCAGCATCAACCTCGTCTTCCACCTCTACTCCACCTCCCACAACTCTGGCCGAACCTGGTTGAGTACATCAGATGGTCACCTGTTTACGCGACAACACTCGTCAGCCCAAGAGGCGAACCGATGGAACTGTGTCGTATGGGCGTGGTGCTTTCTCAGTTACAACAGTTGAACCGGTCACATATCAGGAGGCTCTTGGAGATGAGAGATGGAAGAAGGCTATGGACGCCGAATATAGTGCTTTTTTGAAAAATGAGACATAGCAGTTGGTTCCTCTCTCTCGTCAACAAAATATGATCTATTGCCGATGGGTTTTCAAACTCAAGAGAAAGGTCGATGGATCAATAGATCGGTATAAGGCCCGGTTGGCAGCCAAGGGATTCAAACAACGCCAAGGTATTGACTATGACGACACATTTAGCCCGGTTGTAAAACCAACAACTATTCGTCTTGTGTTGTCTCTAGCAGTATCTAAAAGATGGAACCTTCTTCAACTTGATGTCCAAAATGCCTTCTTGCATGGTGTTCTTGAAGAAGAGGTTTATATGCGACAACCTCCAGGATATATACATTCTGATTATCCTCATCATCTTTGCAAGCTGAAAAAAGGCATTATATGGCTTGAAACAAGCGCCAAGAGCCTAGTTCTCTTGCTTGAGTTCTAAACTTCAGGAGTTGCATTTTGTTCCCTCAGGCTCATGCTTCACTCTTTGTTTATAATCAGCATGGAGACACTATAGATATGCTAGTTTATGTTGATGGCATAATAGTAGCAGGCTCCTCTACACAGGTCACAAAAAGATTACTTGAGCAGCTACAAGAAGATTTCGCTATCAAGGATCTCGGTGAAGTACACTACTTCCTGGGTATTGAGGTTCAGAAGACACCGAATGGGTTACTTCTAACTCAGAGGAAGTATATCAATGATTTATTTGAGAGAGCTCATATGAGAGAATGCAAACCAGTAAACACACCTATGGCTGCAACTGAAAAATTATCCAAGACCGGGGGGACTGTTTTATCAGCTCAAGAAGCCACAGCTTACAAAAGCATTGTAGGGGCCCTCCAGTATTTGACATTGACACGGCCTGACATTTCTTATTCTGTGAATAAGGTTTGTCAATTTCTTAGTGCACCTACAACTCAGCATTTGGCAACTGTGAAGCGCATTCTCAGATTTCTCAAGTATTCCTTTTTGCTTGGACTGAAAATCAGCAAGTCACCTTCAACATTGGTAAGCACCTTTTTAGATGCTGATTGGGCAGGCTGCCCCGATAATCGACGTTCCATTGGAGGCTATGCAGTGTATTTTGGATGCAATTTGATTTCATGGAGCTCACGCAAACAAGCCACAGTGTCGCGATCTAGTACGAAGTCTGAGTACAAGGCGTTGACTAATGCAATTGCCGAAGTGATTTGGATTCAGTCCTTGCTAGGAGAACTTGGCATTTTTTCAGTTCCGACCACCATGTTTGTGGTGCGACAATCTGGGTGCCACTTATCTCTCTGTCAATCCTGTTTTTCATGCAATCCTGTTTTTCATGCAAGAACAAAACATATTGAGGTTGATTATCACTTCGTCAGAGGAAGGGTTGCGCTCAAGGCTTTGGAGATACGGTTTATATCATCTCAGGATCAAGTTGCCGATGTCTTTACCAAGCCGCTTCCTATACGGTAGTTTGCAGGCTTGAGTCGCAATCCCAATCTTCTCGGTTGTGATTGAGGGAGGGTGTTAAAGATAGAGTTGTATTCTTAGAGATGGAGTTAGTTTGTATTCTAACCATCTCTTGTAACATCTCTCTCTCTGTGTATCTTGGTTGTCACCGAATCTGTATTTCGGTTATCATCGATCTCCTGTAGCCGATATGGCAAAAGCCTGAATATATAAACAGAGGGTACAGCAGAGTCCCGATCATAGGTTCTCTAAAACCAATCTACTACTCGTCTCTTTTCACATATTACCGATTTATATACCTTTACGTATATTAGTGATCAAATTTTAAAAAGTTTAATTAGACATATTCTAAAACACCATTTATAATGGACGGAGGGAGAAGTTATTTATTTTTCTAGGGTATAGCGTGTTGGCGCTTGCTTGAAAGCGCATTGAAAAGCAGAGTAGTGGTAGACATTGTTATAACATGAGAGAGAAAAAAACCTCAACCTGCCCAGTAGTGCTTCAAGCATTGCATTGCAGATCTTTCCCTTAACATTGGGAAGATTACTAGTGAACAGTGTCACCTGGAGATAATGTCACGGAGATCACAGGCGATGCTGCTAGATGACCTAAAGATCATGTACAACTGTACATATCATCAATCATATTGTCTTGTTCAAGATGACCTGCCATAGAGAATTGGAGACACCACCATCCTCAACTGGGAAAAGAAGTGAGCAAAGATAAAAGCCACTGATTGCAATACATACAAAAACTCCCTAATATCCTTTTTTTTTTCATTTCCCCCATAATGAGATTATCCCTTCTCCATACAACGATATAAGTTATAATTTCTCCAAAAGCCATATGCTACAGAAACCAGCACAAGCCCAGTACAAAAGCACCGCTAGAATGTTAGCTGAACGGACAATTCGCCGAGTCGGCAGATGCACATTGTTATGTAAATCAGGGCGATGACGGCACAAGCATGAACAAACCGCAGACCGCCCCATCGGTGATCGGTAAATAAAGGCACCATGATCCAGGAAGCTAAAGTAAACTATCGCTACTGCCTGTTCCTAAGTTGCTTGCTAATGGAACTGGGACTACGGTTGCTTGAGGCGCCCCTCGCCATCAGCAACCCCGCCCTCGGAGGTGGAGCTGCGGGTTACTGAGCTCAGTTGAGATGGTTGACAAAGAAGCTCTGCCTCTGGCTGCCGTGCATTAAGAGGAACCTCCAGCAGCACGTCTTGATCGGAATAGTTGTCGATGTACTGCGGAGGGGGCAGCATTGATAATTTATCTGGGGGTACCATGAATAAGTTCAGTGCTCCTCCAGTGCAGGCTAAATCTTTGGTGGGATTGCCAGATTTAGGCAAAAATGAGCTTTTGAACTGAGGAGCCATACCCCCAGATTTAGAAACTCTTTTAGGACTCCTCATGGTTCCTTTTAGTTCTGCATGTTCCGAAGCAAAACAAATCAGAACGCTTCTCCATGTTACTTACAATAAGATAAGGAAATGACGAAATATGAATTGAATACATAAGACACTTTCCCGATGTCTGCATCTAGAAACAATACGCAAGTCAGAATCAGAGGAACTAAGATTGCTGACCTGCGCAGCTTTGCAATTGGGTTTCATGAGGTCTTTCGAGAGGCTTCATGGTGGACTTAGTAAGGTCTTTCGAAGCACTGGTCTTTTCTTTTCCTCCTATTTCCTTGCTGTCTTTTCCCTAGACAATGAGAAACAAACACACAATCATGTATAGATGTACAACCAAAGCTTGGCAGTCCATAACTTCATATATGCAGTGAAAGAGAAAACCACCGAGGCAGATGATGATGTCGGTATATGTATTAGAAAGCCAGTTTGTTACCTTTATTCCTTCATAGCACTCCAGCCATTTACATGTTGTTAAATTGGTTAATGCAAGCGTCTTCACTGGCTTCCATTTCTCATCACCAGAGAAAGATGGATCAAGAACTCCCTCTCCAAGCAGCTTTTGGTAGCTATGCATAGCATCAGAAAATTGGATAGAAGTAAACATGCTTCTAAGGCTGCAGAAAGAGCAAGATACAAATCAGGACTGAGCGAATTGGCCTCGATTTCTCTTGGTATAACTCTGGGAAAACATAAAAGAGGACCTTTCAGGAGGCTTCAACGAGTCCTTAGGAGGAAGAAATTTGAGCAACTGTTGTTGTTCCTCATTGGTTAGATATTTCACAAAGTTATTGTAATTGATAACATCCTGCTCAAGAATGAAGAGACAGTGCAAAGGTTTAGTTTCAATGTTTAGTCAAATATGCATAAATTAGCAACATCCAGAGGCGCTCTATGCAAAATTACATCTAGGAATCATTGAACTCAACAACGAAAGCATGCATAGCCTGGGTACCTTTAAATCTACTGAAACTAATGGTGAATCTACATTCTCCAGGATATGCTGCTTTTCATAATGAAGTTTATCCCTGCAAAAGAGACATACCAACAAAAAAATTTCATTAGATTGATTCACAACACAATAGCTTCTTTTAACTATTATTGAATGTGGAATTGTGAATAGAGGGTAAAAACAAATGCTCAATACAAACTTTTTATGCTAATAAGGGTGTAGAATACCTTCTAGCATCATCTTTTGTCTGCACTGGCAACCTCTTTGGCCTCTCAGTTGCAGCATTTGAGTTGTTTGCTCCCTTGCTTTCACTATGCACAACAAATGAGACAGACCCTGAATAGGATTCACTTGTAATGTATGATTTATTATCTGCAGGAATAGAGCTTGCTTCTGATTCTTCCTCCACTGATTTTGAGTTGGGGTGTCTAAGAAGCACACTTCCATAACCAATCTCAAAGGAACCCACAGGAGTTTCACTATGATAAAGCAGGTCTTCCTCCGACGATCCTGAAAGGTAATATAACTGCTCGTCATGCATTATGGAGTTAAGATCCTTTACAAGCTTTTCCACCGGTGAAGGCTTAGGACGAGTGACACAACTCCTCTTTCTTGATGGTACGAGTGACTCCCAAGCATGTGATTGTGCTGAACCTGAATTGGAAAGGTACCAGAAAACCATCACTACTCATTAACATATCTAACAATAGTTGTAAAAAAACACACATAAAAAAAGTAATTTCTGGGTTACACAGAGAGAATCTTGAGAATCTAAATTGATGCTTATGGTGTGGTGAAGTAATATCCATTTCTTGATGCCATTTGAACTCGATATGTGGACAACATGGCTACAAGTTGCTTTGAGCCTTTGACCATAAGTAATTTAGTCAAAATTAGCCAATGATTTATCAATCACCATAAGTTCTTATGTATTGATAATGCTGGATTACAAATAAAGCAGCAGTGAAGAGGAGTTGCTGGAAAAATGTTGCGGTAGCTTCAATAAGTTCAATGAAAAGAAGAAACAGATCTGCATTAAACAATTAATAGTATAGATTCTACAAGGGTAGTACTACAAGAACTAACTAAAGATGTTTACAGGAAATCTTGGGGTAGATTAAGCATAACATTGCCGACCAACATTTAAGAGTACTTCTGACCTGCCCATCTCAAGCCTCAAGTTCAATGCCTTCTATATTATTTGTTTGAATTGAACCTAACTATATACTATGTGGTACTCATCAAGAATGGGAAGGGCATAAAGTTATCTGATTTAACAGCAACAAGGCAATTAGAGATCACTGACCAGTCATTTCACTTGCATCAACTGTACCATATGGTGCACAACTCTCTGAATATGATACTGCTGATCCAGAACTAGTTCGATTGCTTGGGTCAACATCCCCCATCTTCCGGAAGTTTTGATCAGAAAATGGTTCATTCTCCATTATGCTGTGGCTTGGTTTTTTCTTCAGTGGCTTCTGTTCCTTCAGCTTCGATGTCGGTGGCTTCAGCTTGTTAACTCTAGGTTCCTCAGCATCAATATCTTCCCGAGCATGCATTGGTGTGTAATTCGTCAATGAACCCTTTGTTCTCCATCTCGAGCCACATGCATTGCAGAGCACTGGCTTATCTGGTGGCCCATTCCGCCAAAGAGGAGTACCTGTTCCAGCATTTGCGATGAGCAAGAAGAAACACAATACAAAATTGATAAGCAAGAATGTGTGCGGTATATAGAGATATAGAGTTTATTGGTAGTGTATACATCAGGAGCTCGTATCACAAATTACAAGTATCATGCCTGTGATATTACAAGAGACGGTGGCATCAGGGAAGGGAGCATGGAAGAACGGTCAGAAACTAAACATTTTCAAGAATGTAACTTTAAGGGAATAAGTAATTAATCACATACATACTCAAACCGTATATTCAGGTATTGTTTTCAATGGTTAGCACAAGTATGTAATTCTTCATCTGCTGTCCTACAAAATGAGGCATACTAAATGCAGATGATCGCTTCAATTGAGCAGCTTGCTTCGGTAAGAGCTAAAGAACTCCAGAAGTATAATGCCAATGAGGTTCAAGCAAAAGAGAGAGCCAGACTGTGTCAATTACACAGCACAGCAAAGATTCCACTTCAATGCCATCCTAAAATTAAGCATTTCTGTAGTTGCAGCAGCTATGGAACTCTAAATATCTGATTGGCAAGAGCAGATGGTTTTTCTTCTTGCAGAACATGAGTGTGAGCTGCATCTAATCGCTCATTATCTGCACAAATTATCTAACAAGCATATATCCACCATAGTCAAACGCAAGTCTAAATGTGTCCGTGAGAATGAGATAATTTCTCTTGCTCCTCAAGTTTAGAATTTTACATCCAAAGGCCTCTTTGACCTTAACCATATCCACAGAGTTCTCTTGAATACATCTGATAGTTCAATGAATTTAAGCTAATAACCACCAAAGAACAAACCAAGGTAACCCACAAAGAACAAGCAAGATTAGGGATCCCAGTCCGGAGGACTCTAAAGATTTCATCTAAGGCCCGCTTCCCAGATGCATAATTCGAAGAAATCATCACCCAAGATATCCATCTCGCCGAGGAACAAAGGGAAAACAGAACTAAAATAAGCAAAGAAACAACAATAGGAAGAAATTTTTAACTTTATTCAAGAACAAGAGCTCACTTGTGACTCCGCAATGACGGCAAGGTCCCTGCTTTCCCATGACTCTCTCTTCTCCTCACCCCCACAAGTGAAGAAGGAAGAACCCGAGAAAAATCCAACCAAGCAAACACGGAAAAACAAAGCGGAAACAAGAAAGAAGCAGTCCTTCTGTACAAGTAATTCTTGGGCAAAAGAAAGGGGAAATTCAAGAACTATTTCTTGGTATGAATCTTTTCAGAGCCAGAGGGGATTCCTGGGAACAATTCCACAGCCCATGAACTCAAAAACCAAGACTTGCTCGGTAGGTGTTCTTCTTTCTTTCTTTCTTTCTTCTATTTTTTCTTCCTTTCGTTCTGTACCCAGTCTTTTAGAGAGAGGGTAGAGGAGAGAGAAAGAGAGGGGAAAGGGATGGAGAAATAATGGAGGAAGGAATGCAGCAACCGGAAGGGGAGATTTACAAAGGCCGGGTGAGTCTTTGGGTGAAAGGCATTTGGGGAGGAATCCAAAAGAATTACTAGTTTAAAAGATGTAAATTTTTATTAATGAGAGAGAGAAGCAATTAGGAGTTGGGCAAAGTAGGAAAAGGAGAGGAGGTAGAGATAAGAGAGAGAGAGGCCAAAGCTTCTTTTCTCTTGTTTCTTTCAGCCTTTGGATTTTCTTTGTTGTGATTTCATTTCATTATTATTCATGTGGGTGTGACTAAGTAGAAGTAGAGGATATTTCTTGCACTAATTGGTCAATTTGCTTACCTTTAAAGCCCTCCATTTCTGGTGCCGCTGAAAGAATCTTTTCCTTAGGCCCTTTGCATTTTGCCCCCTTAAGAAGTAGCCCATGTTCGGTTCAACCATGTACATGTAGAGCAATGAATACGCCACACACAAGCTCAGCCAAAAGGTTATTGTAAGTTGTAGTTGGCACACAAAAGTCAATTTTGATATATTAAAATGATGCTCCTAAGCACAATACAAGTTGGTGTACATGTTAGATATATTGCAATTATCTACCGGTTAAAGCCAATGCTCTATCAAACAAAAAGCGCGGGCACGTACGAATTGCATGAAAAATACCTAACCTTTAAAAAGCGCGGGAAAATTTAGGTACGTATTTTCGAATGTAATATTAATAGATACATAATGATTTTAAGCGTTATACATAGACTTGTGCCGGATACAAAGTGATTCCAAGCGCCATAAAAACCCTATAGCGATAGGCCTACGTTAATTAATTCGCGGATGTGTATCTATATGCATTTCTTTTCTACCAGGTGATGACTATTTAACCATTAAAACAAATTTGACAGGAAATTTAACTATTAAATTTTATGCGCCCTTGTTTAAAGTTTTTCCTCTTGCATGGAAATAAGCAATATGTTTGTTTGTTTATTTATTAGCAACGTGACTAAGATATGTGATGAGGGTGCTCTACAAAAAGGACGATAGAAGATGAGGACGCAACAATGTTACAATTATTTTCCAGGACCAAATGGTAAAAGAACAAAGGAACAGTTCTGGCCGTAGCATCATTTTTTGTTTAAAAAAACTTTTCCGTACATATATAGACATTCTTTTCCAACGGCCTAGTGTATTAACATTGGTTTGGTGGAAGCAACTAGCTGGATAAAGATGGCGGAAGCACTCTAAATCCCCAACCTGCACATGTGCCTCACAACAAGTTTATTATTATTTTGTAATAAATAAATAAATACACAGAATTCCCTTATATCTTTTACAAGAAATCGGCAGATTAAATAACTTGGGCAATCCAACAAGCCGTTTTTAAATTAAAAGGCATGCATTAAAAACTTCTTTTTATTTTTCTTCTGATAACTTTGAAAATTGCTGGTACCCTTCAACACGCTTACATCCGGCATAAGTTATTAAATTGCTCTGAAATTGTTGACGCACAAAATTCAGTACTTTCCACATTTTATCTCCTCTCTAATGTTAAGTGCAGATGGATCTAAAATATTAGACCATATCACCCAATCAATAGTAACCACATCTTCATCGCTAAAAGACGTTCTTTAGTCTTAACAAAGTTATGAGGATACTAATGAACTCAGCTGACGTATTTTCACACCATAACAGGCAGGCAATACTTAAATCCAGTGATGACACAATCGAGACAAACGCTGCATCAGAAATTAGACAAATTCTACGGCTCGAGAGAATTAGGAAATGGTGCGGCATGGTCATCTCATGCGGGCATTATTTTACTCTCGAGTCTCTGACCCCACAAAAATGTCCCTGCTCAGTAAACACGATGACCACACAGGCCACGCTCAACGTTGCTAGTTAATACCAAACACAGAATTAGTTGCAAACCAAATGCCATTAAGATTTCGATCCTGGCCTCAAACCAAATGCTCCTAAACTAATCTTATTAGAGCATGACTAGATAAAGCCTTTTCCCCTAAAAAATACTACCTCCGATTTTTTTTGTTTGACGATGCCGCACGCAAATAATAGTTACTTGACGTCAAACAATAAAAAAACGGAGGGAGTACCAGGTTAAAACTTCAAGGCCCGCTTATAAAATCAAGAAGTTCCACAAAGATTCTGCAAGCAATAGGACAATCCCCTGTACTTCTTGTATAATTCGTAAGTTTCAAACATGATCCTTAGGTTAACTCCTTAATAGATGTTGTTATGTACCGCAGAGAGTTCTGTGTCAGTTTGGATCTTTTGTAACGGTGTTTTCTTAATGGAAATAGAGTGCTAACCTTCTATCAAAAAAATGTACCACAGAGAATCACTGTTTAAACAGTGATTTCAGTGAATGTGAACAGTACTGCACAGCATGACTGTAGCAAATACAGCGGTAGCGGTGAAATATCTACGGTAGAGATTTTACTGTTTTCATGTGCACTGTGGCTTTTGCTCTAGACCGCTCGTTTCAGATCGGACGGTGGAGAGATCCAGCACAAAAATATGGATCCGGATCCCTGCTGTATCGCAGAGAATCA
Source organism: Ampelocalamus luodianensis (assembly GCA_036346255.1). Taxonomy (NCBI): domain Eukaryota; kingdom Viridiplantae; phylum Streptophyta; class Magnoliopsida; order Poales; family Poaceae; genus Ampelocalamus; species Ampelocalamus luodianensis. The sequence goes on from CM070623.1 coordinate 53,074,300, forward strand.
CTATCTAAACAGTGATTTTAGTCCACGTGAACAGAACTCGTCAGTATGGCTATAGCAAATACATCAGGAACAGTGAAATATCGGCAGTAGCGATTTTACTGTTTTCTTAAGTGCTGTAACGCTTGCTCTCAGCCGCTTGTTTCGGACCGGAGGAGGGAGAGAAAGACATAGCGCATGTTCCTGTGTTCCGCTGTATTAGCTCATGCTAATTCAGATGATCCACTTCCCAAAAATCTAGACCCATCTCAGTGTACCCGTCTTCTGGGAACGAGAGGGACGGAGGTTAGCTTAGCTAAGGTAGATGGAACAGAAGGGACGGTGACAGACAGCAAAGGGGACGAGAGAGAATAAGATAGAGAGAGAATATTTGGTGCATATATATTCTTGTTGAATTAAGCAAGCCGAGCCGGGCCGGGCAGCCTCCATTCCATGGCGATAGGCTTCCGATGTGTATGTAGCTATTTGTTTTCTCCTTTGGTGAGGAGAGGAGAGGATAAGAAACGGAGGTATCAAATGGGGAGCGGGCGCAGGTAGTGGTGCCAACTCACCCCGTCATCCCATCCGAATGCACGCTGCCGATGCGAGCAAAATGCCACCAAATCCCCACTTTGCTTTCCTCGCCCCGTCTCCCACCCGGCACAACAAAGCGCAGCCCTTGTGCGACGACCAGTGAGCCTGGCATGATTAAATTAAATTGTGTCCAAGTCCAGACATACTCTTCTTATTATTATTCTCATTTCATTTCATTTTCCAGCGAATTCAGGGATTCCATTCGTGAAAATTCTGTTTTTTTACTAGGGGATTTCTGTTTTTTCTTTCCTACTTTTATTTTGGGTTGGTGCAAGCGGTACATGCTGTAATTTGAAGTTGATGCCGAACGGTGAAATGAGCCTGCACGTTGGTTGGTTGTTCGTACGCGTAGCGTTTCTGATTTGAGTTTGCAAAGCCTAATGCTAACTTTCCCATCACAGAAAGCAGGAATTTTCATCTCCTTGCGTATGAGACGGGAACTCGAGTTTTCATCGACAAGGAGATCACATCGGTTTTCTCCGTGTGCCATAAAACCGGGCTGGGCTTGAAGTAGGAGCTTCCCATGTACTACTAGTACTAGTACTACTACTCTTCTCCAGGTCGGTACGAGATGGCGAGCATTAATTTGGAAAATCAGATCTCGGTGTACGCTGTATTTCACCCATGGATTTTCCGGTACGTATAGAAGGGTGGAGTATAGCACAGCAGTAGTATCCGGTCAAAACTTGCTGCCTCATGGCCCTCATTACTACTCCAGTTTGCTTGGGTTTGGAAATTAATACTGCTGACCAGGAGCTGAGTTGTTCCAAGTGATTTAGGTAATGGTTGGTTGGTGTTGGCCTTTGTAATGTTCACAACATGGCCACATTCTTCCCGGCTTTTCAATCTACATATGCCCATGCATCAAACAAACCAGCAATTATCCATCCAAAAAAACAGCAATATGCTTGCCTTGCTTTTTAGAACCAAAGAGTTTAAATTCATGAGTAAATTTTGTCAGTGTCATCGCGTGTCATCGCAATCGCAAGAGACTTAGAAAATATCGCGTTGGTGGTGAGCAGATGCGGTGGAGAGGGCTCGGCTTTGGTGACAAGTTGATTTCGACAATCTCCTGGCGAAGTGAAGCCACGAACGGGGTAAAGGAGTGCAAGGGAAACAAAGATGAAGGTGGCGAAAACTTGCTGACGTGGCAGAGGCAACCAGGAACTTAGGGAAGATGACAATGGCTGGGATGAAGCAGGGGAACTCCGGTGACATCCAAGTGTGCACTGGGATGGTAGTTGATCGAGGAAGGTGGTGGTGTGGTCCAATCAGACGGATTCAACCCCAAGTTGTTGCCTTCGTTGTAAAGTCTAGCGCTGCAGCCATGTCATGATCTCTCTCGCGAGTCTCTCCCTAGTTTGAACGCGCCACGACATGTTCTAGCCCTCAAGGATATTTTCCCCTCAATCAATTTTGTTCTTCCTCCTTAGGTCCTCCTTGCGTCACCTTCTTTCTCGTTTTCAGCCAGAAATTGCCGCGCCGCCATTGTTGCTCCAATGAGCCTCCCCCAATTCCTTCCTATCAGAGCATCTCCTCACCATCCTCTATCTTCCCCAACCCTAATTTTGGTCATCTCCTTCCGTAGTGCTGCCCCCCGTGTGGACCTCACCACGCCAAACCTTAGGTCACCGCTGCCAGGCCGTTCTAGTCCGTCTATGTCCTCTCTGTCCACAGTAGTGAGTTCCCCTCAGCCCACTGGTTCTCGTGATGCACTCAATTATGAGTTTTAGTCACCATCACCATAACCTCGCCACCACTATCAAGAGTTTTTTTTTGCTCATTTAGCCTCTTTTTGAAACAAAATAGCAAATCTAGCCCCCTCCCACCGCGACCGAAATGATAAAAATGGTACAACAGTAGGTTAGGCAGACGACATGTGTCTCCTACCGTGCTCCCTGTCCACAACACCCCCTACCGTGCTCCTGCTCTCCGTGCACGGTAGGCCACCTGTCGCCTCCCATCAGAGCAGGATGGCAAACGCACATGGGCATCGCAGACAGGCACGTTTGGACATGAGGGGGCTAGATTTGCTATTTCGTTACAAAATAAGGCCAAATGAGTCAATAACTCCACCACCGACGCGTGCAACTTCCAGCCCGCCGTAGGCCATCTCTTGTCGCGTCGTCTCCTCTCTTGAGCCAATCGTGGCAGCCGTATTTTGTTTTTGCTCTCAAGACGTCACTGTCGTCTTCCCCGCTGGCGCCTAAGCTTCGCGAGCCGGCCATGAAGAGAGGATGAGAGAAGAAGATGAACATAGGAGTAATGTTGCCATTTCTGATATTTTTTCTCTCCAAGAAAGGTAATAGTATTTTTCAGAGTTTTTCGTGTTTGTAATGGTATTTTTCAGTCGACCTCGTTCACGATGGTATTGTAAACAAATTTACTCTAAATTCATTCATGAAAAGCAAGGTTACAACCTGTATACTAGTCCACCACACGTGCCTTTGCACAGTGGCGAAGCTAGGATGAAAATAGATGGTAGGCTCAAAGTCTTGAATGACTAAACTAATTTGAAACAAATATAGTCTTGTATTCTTGTGCAATCAAATTTATATATGAATAAAAGCAAAGCAAAAAATACAGAAATACAATGAAGGTACCTCACTAAAAGAAAGTGCATCACCAAAATATGTAAATATGGTTCTAGTGGGTAACAACATGTACATCAAAATTAGAAAAATTAGTGATACAATAGCAAATTATACTTAAATGATCAGGAACATTCAAAATAAAATAACCACACCACTAAGGTGCTACCGCGCTAGCTTGAATCACGACTTTCACGAGGCAAATTCATTCTACGAGATTTCATGCCTTGGAAGGATCTTATGATTATATCATCATCAATGGATCTAAATATGTCTCGCTCGGTGTAGCACACCATCAAATCATTCAGTCACTCGTCCGCTACCTTGTTACACAAATCTATTTTGATAATATTCATTGCCGAAAATATTTCCTCAATAGATGTCGTTGCCACTGGAAGGATCAATATCTTTGGAAAGGCATGCCCAATTGCTCGAGTTAGACCATTCAACAAATATGCCCTCCTCACTTCATCTGTAATTTCATTGGCAAAATCTTCTATTGGTATGTGATGCATTGGATCGGCAATAATTTCATCCAGATTAAATTCTACTCGAGGCTTTTTTAGTTGAGTTGCGCTCTCATCGGTTATAGGAGTACTACTTGAATTGCTTGTGAAATAATTACGCAAAGTTCATTTCTCTATTATTGCAAATCTACGAATAAATTGCTAATTGAGTATATACCACAATACCATACTATATTCTAACAAATTGCTAATCGACTAATTGAGGAATGAGTTATGAGTATATGGTATACCACTGTAATATGAGGACAAAGGCTTCACTTCACTCTTGAATCTTCGATCTTCATGCCATTAAATCTCAGTAGATGCCCATATGCCGCCCACTCGCCCAAATCCTTAGCGGCTCGGGCGCTCAGCCAATGCCCAATTTGCCACTGCCCACTGGCTAGTCGCCTCCCCCTCCCTCACGCTCATGGCTCACTCCCACGCCCAAGTCCCAGAGAGAGACCAGATCAGCAGATCCGCAGAGCCAGCAAAGGCACAGACGGCAGACCCAAGTTCCAGCTCGCGCTACTCGCCCCTGCCTCCTGCGGCCCTATCCTAATGGAGGCGGGGTTCCCGATCTTTCGATGAGATTGATAAATATCGATTTTGGTGGAGGTGACTCTCGCGATCCGACTACAACCGTACGACGACGCTTGCGCCTTAGCAATCGTTGAACCAACTCGCGACGTTATTGACCGAAGGCCGAAACGCGATCAACGACGACCACGAAGGCCTATTCTCGCATGCAATCGAAGAACACGCAAGAACAAGATAAAACGCAATCTGAAATTGCAAATATGGATTGAAATATTTATAAATTGGGATTCCGAAAGCTGTCTTGACAGGTGGTCATCCGACACAACTGAAGAACAGAAGTTTGCACAATGGCTAAACCTTAACTCAACGAAATCCAAGAAAACTAGAGGGGGTGTGGCCTCCTTATATAGGGGAGGAAGAGCCACAAATCTAAAAGAAATAGCGGGGAGGGACTAAATTCGTGGGATACTGTTCATGTGAACAGTAACCACGCCTCTAGGTGGGCCGCCGGCATATGGGCCAAGTTGAGTTCGATTACAAAGCCCAGATTGGCCCAAACAGGTGATATGACGCATTCTTTAGATGATTGCGATCAGTCCAGAAGGAATTTTAAGGTGAGGCCGGATCCGTTTGAAAGAGAACGAAATAAGCTTTCAATCAAGTACTCGTGGACCTCCAACAGACTCCGTATGTGAAAGTTATGCCTGTTTTAAGTTGGTGTTGTCAGGCTGATTCCGGAGGCCGAACTGGATTCCAAAACAGGTCCAGCTCGAATTGCTTGCTTGTCTTAGACCAAAAGTGACATGGTGCTGCACATATATATATTTCATCATTAGGTAGCATCATATAGTTCATATAATATAAAGACACTCCTAAAAACAAGCTCACCTGATAATTTAAGTGAAGCGTACGAGCTCTTAAACTTGGAACAGTAAGCATAGTAAATATGGTTATATCTATAGGGGTCATGTCCTCATCATCCTCCCTTTCTTGAAAATAAAGCCGTCCTCGGCTTTTGTTAAGCTGAAAATAGGGTAACAAAGAAGCCAAAGTGTATGCATGGTATATGTATATGTCATCTGTTTTAACGGTTCTTCGTTGTTGCACAATTAATGTTAAAAGACAACAGCGACCATAAAAATCATTGTATTATTAACCCAAGAGTAATCATATATGTGAATGATCAAAACAAAAGTTCTCACACAACAATTATTGCAACTAGTTTTGCAAATGTAAGTGAAGCGTTTATGCAATTCAAATCTCTAAAGTTGTAAACTTGCAGGGGTAGCACATATGGGCAAATCTACAACTTTTGGAATCAAACAAAATTCATCCATATAATCAGATTTCAATCGAGCAATAGCAAATTCATCTAGCAATAGTGAAAAGATTTGTAAGTTCTTCCATAATTCAACATCTTCATTGATTGTCCACACTAGATGGTGTAATAAAAGGTGAACACATAGGCATAGGATGAGCACTAAATTTTATTTTACTCTCATATTGAACAAGATTCAGCACACAAGAATTGTTGTTCAAAACAACAAGCTTTAATTTATCCATGTAATCACAAGTTATGCATATTCGATAAACAATAAATTGATTGTCTACACCATAATCTCCAATCAAATTAAACTTATACCCAGGGGTGTAGGCACTAGACAAGCATTTTGAACATACAATTTCAGAAACTTTCTCCATAGCATGTGACAATTTCATAGGTGAATCCAACATAATGTAACACAGAATCAGCAGGAGAAATTCTAGTTAAAACTTCTTTATGTCTAACCAATTTCACATGATCATTATATGCGATTAACTCATCACATAAATCACTCAAAACAGCAGGCAATTCAATTATTTCATCACATGGTGCAATCAAATCAATGCAGCCTGTATTCTCTACTTGAAATATGTGCATATCAGAATTGTTTTCCACTAATTTTTGCTCTAAAATAGCATGAACAGTGGACAAATGTAGTTTTTCAAAATCATACTCACCTTGAGTGATGATAGCACCATGATCTTTACCTTTTTAGCTCTCCTCAGATGATGTAGGCGCCCATCTCCTCATCTTCCTTCTCAACCAATGGAGTAGGTGGTGCAATCAACTCATTCTCCTCTTCGGCATGGTTCTCAACTTCACGCAAGTCATTAGTCACGTAAAAGACACAAACATAGGTTTGTTCCGATGTTTCCTATCATCATGTATTCTTAATTTCTCCTCAATCGACTTTCAACCTTACAGAGCAAGTATAAACAAATGAGAGAGAGAATTATATTCTTTATGAACAAGAAGGTCCTGAATTCCTGATTAAGCCCACTTAAGAATCTATTTTCAGTAGCTTGGCATGTTCCTCTAAACCACAACGCAACAAACGAGTTTTCAATTCATGATAGTATTCCTTACAGTTCTACTACCTTGATTTACACGTTGCAATCTAGCTAGTAAATAATCGGCATGATATTTAGGAAGCAATTCATCTCTCAAAAGTTTCTTTAATGCATTCCAAGTTTGAGGCACTCTTCCATGTCTATTTAAATACTTCCACCAAAGTATTGCATCCTCAACAAAAACACTAGTGGCAGCTCTAATCTTTTGCCTATCGGACCAATCATAATATTCAAATTCTTTCTCTAATGCTATTTCCCACCAACATAGGCATCAGGATCAAAGTTACCGACAAAGGATGGAAATGCATACTTAAATTTACCTCGTTCGAGCACATGGGAGATGAGTCAATGGTGTTGTTGATCTCACGAAACTCCCTACTATGTGGTCTTGAACTGTCATAGTTAGTAGAAAACAAGCATATGTCCCTAGCAACTACTAGGATGTGATGGTTCAAAAGTCGATCACACTCAAGCTTTCTATCAAATTCTTACTAATTCTTACCAAGCAAACGGGGTGATCGCAACCAGCGGTATCAACGTATCTTCAAGATTGGATGGAGCGATTGCTAGGAGAAGTTCAGCACATGCGGTGTAGAAGAGGTGTAGTGGGAAGGCTCAAGTATGGTAGCAAGGATTAGCAACAATCAATTCAGCAGCGCAAGTTGAATAAATGTTCAAAGTACTAGTCAATGTTGCTGATCCTAGCCTAATCAAAGCTAGCTAATCAAAGCCTATCAAGAGAAGTGTATGCACACACGCAAAGATTAATGTGACTTGATGCAAGCAAATGAAATTCTCACACCAAGTGCTAGGAGAGACGCTAGCCAAGTACTCAAACCTCTGTGTAGGGGCACAAGATTGTTCACACGATGTAGAGCACAAAGATACAATAACGTGCAATGTAAACAGCCCTCTAGATTGAGCAGAAACAATAGTTAGTCTCAAATGATGAAAAGAACAAAGTTTTATATAGCTTATATATACTTGTTTGAAAGGTTTCGACGAGATCTACAACTTTGCAGTTGAGGCGAACTCCAAATTCCGAAAGGAAGATAGAAGGAAATAGCACAAATAGAACCCGAAAACTTGCGACGTGAATTCAGGGCCCAAGATGGCCGATTTTGGGGCACCTGGAGGGCAACAAGTGGCTTAGGTAGAAAAAATGCGCCTCGTCATTAGCTTCGAAACGAGCACAAGAACGTCCAAAACGGACGCGGTATGCAAAAGTTATGCCCGTTTTACTGAAGGTGTCTCGGAAACGGAATCCTACTCGGACTTAAAACCGTCTCGTGTTCAATCTTGAAATGACTATATCTTTTGATTCCATAGGCCAAACTTGCTGAATTTTTTTATGGAAGCTTGTGGCTGTACGTAGAAGGTCTCGACTAATTTTTATGCACTTTTTTTTTACTGCGGCTTTTGTTTTTTTGCGGTTGCCTCTTTCTCCTTCTACTATTTGACCGACCCTAGGATTTGCCGCAAGTCGCAAATAACATCAATTCTCCCAAAAGATCACAGCAATCATCTATATTTTTTTTGGATTAACAACAATACAAATTTTCTATTTTTGGTGCGGATTAGAGGAGTTCTGACCCATGAATTTTCTGTTTTAGATGCAAAAACTAAGAACTCTAAAATAACGATCAAGCGACGCAAAGGAAACACGAGATGCAACTAGGCAAAGACTAACTAGAACTAGAAATCAGCAACTAGACACGACGATGCAACCAATGATTCAACAAGCAAAATACCAAAAGAAAATTGCAATGGCTCAAAGGGCTCTGCATGCGGATGATAGGTGCAATAATTTTTGGGCAATTTTCTGGACTCTAGGTATGAAAACGAATCTACTACTAGAAAACGGAAAATCTCACCGATCAATCAAGCTCGATACCACCGATGGAGGCGGGTTCCGATCTTTCGATGAGATTGATAAATATCGATTTTGGTGGAGGTGACTCTCGCGATCCGACTACAACCGTACGACGACGCTTGCGCCTTAGCAATCGTTGAACCAACTCCGCGACGTTATTGACCGTGCTGGAAACGCGATCAACCTGACCACAAAGGCCTATTCCTGCATGCAATCGAAGAACACGCAAGAACAAGATAAAACGCAATCTGAAATTGCAAATATGGATTGAAATATTTATAAATTGGGATTCCGAAAGCTGTCTTGACAGGTGGTCATCCGACACAACTGAAGAACAAAAGTTTGCATAATGGCTAAACCTTAACTCAACGAAATCCAAGAAAACTAGAGGGGGTGTGGCCTCCTTATATAGGGGAGGAAGAGCCACAAATCTAAAAGAAATAGCAGGGAGGGACTAAATTCGTGGGATACTGTTCACTTGAACAGTAACCACGCCTCTAGGTGGGCCGCCGGCATATGGGCCAAGTTGAGTTCGATTACAAAGCCCAGATTGGCCCAAACAGGTGATATGACGCATTCTTTAGATGATTGCGATCAGTCCAAAAGGAATTTTAAGGTGAGGCTGGATCCGTTTGAAAGAGGACGAAATAAGTTTTCAATCAAGTACTCGTGGACCTCCAACGGACTCCGTATGTGAAAGTTATGCCTGTTTTAAGTTGGTGTTGTCAGGCTGATTCCGGAGGCCGAACTGGATTCCAAAACAGGTCCAGCTCGAATTGCTTGCTTGTCTTAGACCAAAAGTGACATGGTGTTGCACATATATATATTTCATCATTAGGTAGCATCATATAGTTCATATAATATAAAGACACTCCTAAAAATAAGCTCACCTGATAATTTAAGTGAAGCGTACGAGCTCTTAAACTTGGAACAGTAAGCATAGTAAATATGGTTATATCCATAGGGGTCATGTCCTCATCATACCCTCCTCCTCCTCTAGGCTCCAGCTGGACTGGCTCCCACGACTAGCTACCCCACTGGGCACTGCCCTAGTCCAGAGGCTTGTCAGCCGCCTAGATATACTCCTTAGCTCCTCTCGTCGCTGCCTCTGGCTCCCCCACCCAGCTCCCTGCCTCGGCCTCCCTCCTCATCCTCCTCTGGCTACCGACAGCATCGCCACCTGCCTGGGTGGCCTGGCTCCTCGTTATCGTCGCCACCTGCTTGGCTCCTCGTCATCGTCGGCTGTCGCCCGTCGCCACTGGCTGCCCTCATATGCCCTTCTCCTCACTCATTTGATTGGAGAATTTTGGAATAGGGAACACCGGAATAGGGAACGTGAGGTGGGAGTGTGTCCGTGTGGGACCAGTGGGGACTTGGGTGGATGTGAGTTGGTCTTGGGCTTCGATGCTTCAGCAAGAGCACAAGGTCCACAGGCTTTTGTTCCCTCTTGTAGTCTTGCTCAGTTGTTGCTTCTTCTTCTTCTTGATGCAGCCATGGCAGCCAGATGGCCGGAGTCGGCTCGCGCGTTGGATTCGCCCCTGCCTTTGCATATTCGCAATTTGCTTGCCTTCATAAATGCTTATTACTCTTAGGTCCCAAATGGATAGGTGTCCATTAGTTAAAGTGTGGTACCTTGACATCGAAGTGCCTATTCTTGTAATGTCCGTGATAGGGGGTCAAACGGGTTGTTACCATCGACCTATTCAACCTTGCCGACTGGATCTACATCGTCTTGAAAAAATTAGACAGTAGACACCTTTTCAACCGTCTAATCCAAAATAATTAGAATAATCAAGAACGCTCAGCAAAGCTAGTCCGATGGCAAAACAAGAAAACAACATGGATACATGCATGAATGATCAATAGTTTCTTTTCTTCTACAAAAAATGGCGAACTGAAAGGAAGGAAGAATTAAAGAAAAGTTCTGCTCCCTGAAAGTTGGAGGCCCACCTGTGGGGCCCACGATCGATAGGCCCCACTATGAGATGTTGTTGATTAGATATGCAGATTAGATTAGGGCTCTCGGTTGGGGCTGTGGGCCGTTTTTTTTTAATAATCGTAGTGGTCGCAGGAGAAAATCAAGTCAATCACTAATAAAAGAGACAATAAATTAAGACATAGTATGCAGGAACTTCTTTGCTTTATTAATATTGATATTTCTGTATACATGGGAGGTCCTATTTAAAGAATAAAACCCATCAGGGTTATTTTCAATATTATGCCCATCAACCCCTTAGTCAAGGGTTTCTTAACACTCTCCCTGGCGAATACCGCGTCATGCACATGCCTCATTAAAACTCCTCTCACAAATCTAGTGGCAAAAAAGGGTTAAAGAAAAGAGTGCATTGCATCCGCAAGTTGTACTGCATCGTTGCCTCGTTAAAAAATCTTTATGTGAGAAATCTTAGGAAAAACTCACTAAGGGTAAAAGAGTGCAACATCTCTACCTTTTGGGTTAATATTTAGGATTAAGGTAAAACTTTAAGATTAAGGTAAAACTTCAGGATCTTAGGTAGGTTATGATTCAGGGGTTTCTCCTTTTGATCTCTACAACTCTCTAAGCTGCTTTATTCCAATACCACGAACGCATCATTGGAAACTGGACGCGGGTAGAGACTTAGTGAATAGATCAGCCAGATTTTCACATGGCCTAGTATGCATGATCTTCCCCTCACCGTTCTTCTAGAGCTCATGAGGATAGAAGAATTTGAGAGTAATATCTTTGTGATATTACTTTTAACATAACCCATTTGTATTTGTGCAACGCAAGTAGCATTATCTTTATACATAATTGTGGGGGTATCGACGGTGTTAATACCACATGACTTATGGATATGACTAATCACTCATCTGAGCAAAACGCATTTAGACGAGGCTTCATATAGTGCAATAATTTCTGAGTAGTTGGTAGAAGTAGCTACCAAGGTTTGCTTAAATGACCACCAAGAGATGGCTCCACCACCACATAGAAATACAAACCCAGTCTAAGATTTGGTACTATGGGAATCAAACAGATAGCCAGCATCCATATATCCCACCATGGTTAAGTCTTGGTCCTTCTAGTAAAAAACAAGCCAAGATCTTGTATACTTTGGAGGTATTTGAGAAGAGTCTTAACGCCAGCCCAATGCCTTATGGTTAGAGCTGTACTGTGTCTAGCCAATAAGTTGACCGTGAACGCAATATCAGGCCTAGTGTAGTTCGCAAGGTACATTAGTGCTCATATGGCGCTTAAGTATGAATCTTCTGGTCCTAAAACTTCTTTGTTTTCCATCCTCGGTCTAAATGGGCCTTTATCCACATCTAGGGATCTCACTACCATGGGGGTCTTTAAAGGATAAGATTTATCCATGTTGAATTTTTCTGATACCTTCTTGGTATAGGTAGACTGGTGTACTAGGATTCCTTCAAGAAAGTGCTCTAGCTGTAGGTCTAAGCAATACTTGGTTTTACCCAAGTCTTTTATCTCAAACTCCGTCACAAGGTAAGAACTTGCTTCCTTTATGTCCCTCACTATTTCGATGATATTCAGATTATCGACATAAACTGAGATGATACAAAATCCATTCCAAGACTTCTTTATAAACATGCAGGGATAATCATCATTATTTGAGTAACCTTTCTTGAGAAAAAAGTCACTTAGTCGGTTGTACCACATTCTTCCCAACAATTTTAATCCATACAACGACCTCTGCAATTTGACGCTATACATGTTACGATTAGTTTTATTAGGATCTAGAATTTTGACTCCTTTAGGGACTCTCATATAGATATCTGAATCCAATGACCCATATAAATATGTGGTCACTACATCCATCAACTGCATTGTTAAATTTATGCAAGCTGTCATTGATATTAATTATCGGAATGTTGTTCCACTCATCGCAGGAGAGTAAGTTTCATCATAATCAATGCTGGGTCTTTACGTGAAGCCTTATGCTACAAGCCACGCTTTGTATCTTACCACCTAATTGTTCTTCTTTCTCTTCTGAATGAAAATCCATTTGGATCCTACAGGGAAAACTTTAGGAGGTGTTCGGACGATAGAACCAAATGCTTTCCTTTTATTGAGCGAGTGCAATTCTACCTCAATTGCTTCCTTCCGTTTGACCCAATCTGAGCACTTCTGGCACTCTGCCATGGAGTTAGGTTCTGAATTCGGTTCAAGAGTTTTAGCAATTTCAGAGGCAAAATATTTGTCCACAATTGTAGCCTTTCTTTTATACGACTCTCCTGGTCCAGAATAGTTTGTGGATATTTCTTCATTTATTTCTTCCAGCTCCTCGTGATTTCCCTCAATGATGGAGTCTGGGTGCTCCGATTTCCCAGCATCAGATTGTGCACGCAAGGTTTCGTTGGGGTTACCATCGTTAGGATGGATCACTTCAGGGATTTTCTTAAAATCAGGTTGAGTTCTTTCAACTGCCTTATAGAGCGAATTATCTGGTTCGGTTCTTTGTTTCTGCGAACATCTTTGAGAAATCAAGTCACGGGCGTCCGAAGGTCTCCCCCTCTTCTTCGCAACAGGGGTTGGATGCAGTATCCATATGGGGTACTTCCACTCTCTCCAGTGTGTTTACTACAAGTATATGTGATTTTGTCACTCCCTTAATATATTATTGAAGGCATCTAGCAGATTATTAGCTATTTATTGCAAATCTATTATTCTCTGAACTTCCAGTTCTGAGTCTTTAGTGTGTGGGTCTAAGGATGAATGTCAGTGATATTCCAATCTATTTCTCAACATTCTTTAGAGCGGTACTTTCCTCCCCTAATGCTAGGAAATTATCCTTATAAAAAATATATACGATCAACGTACCAAGCCGTGTGCAGATCCTTGCCATAGGCTCTAGGTATTTAATAATTGATAAAGATTCAAAACCTACATAGGTCCCCAACTTCCGATGATGGCCCATTGTTGTACGCTATGGTGGTGAAATTGACACGTATACAACACAACCGAATTTTCACAGATGAAAAATACTTGGTTCTTTTCCACGCAATAATTGCAAGGGGGGAAATAGGATGATATGCAGTTGGTCTGAGTTAGATTAATGAATCACTATGCAGCACTGCGTGGCCCCAACAGCTAGTGGGCAGTTGATAATTCTGCAAGAGTGGCCTAGCAATAAGTTTATTCTTTTAATTAATGACTCTGTGAGGCCATTTTGGGTGTGGACGTGTGGTATTGAGTGCTCTACTTTAATGCCTAGAGCCATATAATAATCATTTAATTCCTTTGAGGTAAACTCGTTGGCATTGTCCATTTGAATATACTTAATATGTTTATCTGGAAAATTGGCTCTTATTATGATGATTTGGGCAATTAGCTTTGCAAAAGTATGGTTTCGTGTAGACAACAGGCAAACATTGGACCATCTGGTAGAAACATCTAGCAGCACCATAAAATATCTAAAGGGGCCTGACAAAGGTTGAATAGGTCCATAAATATTGCCTTGAATTCTATCTAGGAAGCTAGGTGATTTGTAAGAGGGTCTAGTAATCAGCTTCCCTTTAGCACAAGCAGAGCACAAGAAGTCCTCGGGTTTAGGAAAGCGTGATTTTTATATTATGGCTAACAAAATTATTAATAATTTTCCACATCACACCCAAACTAGGATGACCTAGACGATCATGCTAGATCATAAATATTTTTGGGTGACTAAATATTGTTTTCATCACAACATAAACTTCAGGTTTATATGTGTGTTACAATCCTAATGAGAAAGAAAGAAGTTTTTTTACCACTTGCTTCTAGCATCCGTTAGACTTAGTCACGAGTAGGTATTATGTACTATTCTCATTATTGATTTCTACATGAAATCTATTCAGACAAATGACTTTAAAACTAAATAGGGTATGTTTATATTCGGGATACAAAAGAGTATCCTCTACTATTATACAGGCACCCATAGGGAGAACTATGATGGCTCTTCTAGTGCCGACAATGAGAGCATCGCTTCTGGCAATGGTCATGACCAAGGATCAAAATCTTGCCAGTTACCGACCAGTAACCACCGGCTACCCGAAAAATTGGTCAAAATTTTCAAATTTAAATTTGAATTTATGACTATATAATGCACTTCCTAGGTTGGTTTAGTCCTTTTTGTGCTAGATTACCTATTGTATGAGCTAAATATGCTTGAATTATTGTACTCTCAAGTCCTAATATTTTTTAGACAATCTAGCCTAGCTGGTACATGCTAGTTGGATGCTTGGGCAACATGAGCTTTAGGGAATGCTGGAAAGTACCTTGGATGCTTGGACTTGGAATATTTTAGAGCACTACAACAATAAAGAAAAAGTAGCTGCAGCAATGGGAGAAGAGCAGTAGCAGCAACAGCAAGGTAGGGGAGAAGAGCAGCAGTAGCAGCAAGGGGAGAAGACCATGGTTGTCGTGCTTCAAGAACAATCAATAAGACCTACAGGAGGGCTAAGGATCGCCAACAAGATCATTCTCGGCCACAACTCTTCTTCCTATGAATTCCATGTATGGACGTCGAGATGCCAACCTATTACCTTCTGGTGATGATTATCATTCGTCAGATATTTCTTCTCATCCTACTTACCATTACGGAATTCAAGCCAATGTAAGAATTATTTACCAGTAGGTGGAATCCGCATATTACCAACTAATTTATAATCATTGGATAGAATATGCTCATCAAACATACACTTGGGATCAATACAATGCCCACCTAGCCCAATCTGAAGGACTTCTTCTAATTGATAACAATGAGTACATTGCATGTAACATCCCAATTTTCTGAGCTTAAAAATCTTTTTAGTTAGTAGGGAGAAAATTCACCATTTGGATTTATTTGAATTTCAATTTCAAAAGCTTAATATTGAACTTTACAATAAAAAACCTTTAATGTGAATAATCCCAACTTGAACATTAGCCAAAACTATTTTATTTGGGTTCTATGTGCTCAGATATATTTTCTAGATTTTTCTAGAATTTTTCTGAGTTCATTTGCTATTTTCTATTGCTTATTTGAATTTTTGGTATTTTCTAAATTAGAAAAGCTATTAAAAATCTCAGTTAATCCTTTGGGCCGAATCTCCCCGGCCCAACTCTCTTTTCCCACGTGCGGCCCGCTTGCAGCCCAGCTTCGCGCGACTCGCCAGCCCATCCGTCCCCGCCGTCCGATCGAGGTTGAGCGCTTGGATCAGATCGCCGATCGCGCCCCGCCTCCACCCGCTGCCAGGTGGGCCCGCCGAGGTCGTCGTCTCCGCGCCGCTTTCTTCCTCGCGTCCGTCAGCCTGCACTGTCCGCCATTGGAGCTTCTAGAAGCTCAATCCGACAACGGACTTTCCTAACTAAAACCTCCGGATTTCTTTGCCAAACTCTATCTCTAATCTTCCGCGCCAGTATCTACCCTCAATCGGGATCAAAACCAACTCTATCTCCGTTTCGTTTGAAACCAGAAATCCCCAAATTAGGGATTCCTTATCCCGCACCCCACCCCTATAAATAGCACCCGAAGCCCGACGGTCCTCCGCAACCAGCCGCCACCTCATCTCCTTCCGAGCCTTAGCGCCGCCACAATTGGAGTTCTAGGGTTTTCGCCGCCTCGTTCTTCGTCGCTTGCGTCGCGCCCGATGTCGCGCGTCATCATCAAGTGCACGGTCAGTTCAGCGTCACCGTGGCTACCTCCGGGAGCTTCGCCGCCGGGCGTCGCCATCGAGCTCCCGTTCGACAATACCAAGCCCTCCGCCGCTCGAGCTCGCCACGGCCGCCACCGCCCTTCCGATCACCCGAGTTGCATCGGTGAGGTTCGCACAGCGCCTCTACACGCCGGTACCACTCACCGCCGGCGAAGCCCCGCCGCTCGCCGGTGCCATCGGTCCCTCGCATGCGCGCCGTCGGGTCCGACGTGGGCGCCACCTCACCTGCCACCTCAGCATTCGTGCCGATGTGTCGCTTGCGTGGCGCCATGTCAGCAGGCACGTGTACGCCCGCGTGGCACGGTCCACCGAACCCCAGATCTGATCTGGCATGGACTTGGTCCACGGTGCACCATCTCACCGACATGTGGGTCCCACATGTCGAATTTTTTCGATTTCTTTTAATTCGAAATTCCTTCACGACGTCGTTGCGCAATAATCCGATTTTTCTTTAGAGAAATAATTCGGAAATTCCAGAAAATCCAAATTAGGGTTTCTTTATAGATTCAATCTTCCAGAACTTATAACTTTTGCATCCTAACTCCGTTTGAGCCCATTCAAATTTTTAAATTTATCTAAATTCAAGATCTATTTATCTGAGATTTTTATTTTATTTTTGGAGCTTGTTTTGCCTCTGTTATTTATTTGTTTTGTTTGTTTTTGTTTCGTTTGCGAGTAGACGTCGTTTCGTCGGGGAATTTTGTGGAAGAAGGAGCACCCCAAGATCAAGACCAGTACATAGACCTTTTCCAAGGCAAGTCATACCTTTGATCATCTTGAACCCAGTTTTCAAATTACTTTACTTCAAAGTACTGCATTCTATTTTAATTAATTATTTAAATACTTTGGGTATAGTTATTATCCAAATTTGTTATCACACCTTGGCCTTGTACGTCATAATTTCCTTGTCACCCTAGATTGGTTATTGGTTGGTATTATTATAGCACCAACGTGGGTTGGTTAGATGCGAGTACAATTGCTTAGCCATGCTACGAGTCTCACATCTCATGAAAGTTGCAATTATTAAATGTGACTAAGTGACTATAGAACTTCGTGTAAAACTGTGTGCTATGTGTTATTACTTCGTGATAGCATGTGTTGCACTAAAACCAACTGGGTGGTAAAGGATTTAGACTGAGGCAAGTGGTGGAAGTCGTGTGATATGGTGGGCTTTGTGATGGGAATGATAATCTTTGTGACTTAGTTAGAACATGGAAGTCTTGCCTTGGTCAATTAAGGACTTAACTTTGTGCGCCATTGAATCGAGCCTTCATGCGACCACATGCCCGTATGGGACGGGCCTAACTTAGTAAGTTATGGATTCTCGGCATTGTTGTTCGGTGGATAGGTTAGGTGTGTGACAGGTAGAGGTGTGACTACTTAGTGGTTGCATCGCGGGACGGTTCGCCGCTTCCATCGTCCGGTGTGTGTTATACCAAAGCGCCGTTTGGGTTGGCATAGCGGTTTGTAAGCACATCGGAGTGTCAATGTTGATATGAAGTTTCGAACCGCTTTGTTATGATTAGTGTGCTACACTAGTTGTATCTTGTGGGTAAAGTGTACAACCTCGCAGAGTGTTAAATCAATCTATTCGAATAGCCGCGTCATGTCATGGACATGCTCGGGATTTCACACGAGGGTAGTTTTCATAAAATGTTGGGATGGGAGTGTGACCTCAATCATATGGCTATGTGAAATAACTGCTTAGTTGTGTGTCTTTGTGGAAACAAGCATTAAATTAGTATTGTTTATTTGTTTTGAATTATGCTTTCAATCTATTATTCGTATTCAATTGCAAATGTTGCTTTTATGCAAAAGAACCACAGAAGCCTTTTCTTTGGAATAAACCTGCATCTATACATTGCATTCTGTGGTATGATTTGCGAGTACGGTTGTGTACTCACGCTTGTTGTAAAACTTACGCCCAAACCTACAGAAGAGGAGGAGTCTACGCCTGCTTTCGAGGAGGAGTTCGTCGAAGGTTGTTGATCGTTAATGTCTGGATCCCAGTCGGTTGCCTGTGATGAATTGGTGGGATCTACGCTGGAGTTATTTCCGTTCCGCTGCTGTTTTATTCTCTGTTAGCCCTGCATGGTTTAAGAAGTATAAACTCGACCATAAGGTCAAAACCATTATTTGTTATTCAAACTAATCATTTACTTTATTTATCGTTTGTGTGGATCGATATTTACCTATGTTAACCCTGTGTGCACTAGCGTGATTCTGGACTAGTGCAGTATACACAGAGGGTTCCAGAATCATAATTCTGGGTCCCGACATTACACAACCTTCGCGTTTCTCGATAATATATTGGTATGAATTACTACTCCGTTATTGTTTTTAGTATGCTAGTCAAGTTATCACTCTTTACCATTAACTTATGTTTTTATTATTTTAGGTGCTTTATAACACTTGGAGGAGAGGGCTGCCCTAGATATGAAGCTAGCAAGGAGGACTTTTTATGTACAACATCAGGCTACTTACAAATTTATAACTAGACATCAACCTCCTTATGTATCAGGATTCTTAGTTCATTAAACACTTTCTAATTAATATTTGCATTATTCCAATTGCTAATTATTCATAACCGGTTTTCTCTGTTTTTTTCCAATTTTTTCAAGCGGTTTTTTGGGTTTTGGGCGGTAACTTTTCCAGTAACCGGTTTCAAAAGCTCCTCAATTCAAATTCTAGTTTTAATTTGGTGATTTTTCTCGTAACAGTACGATTCTTATCGCCACCAGGCGTTTTTCAACCGGTTTTAGGATTTGTATCCTTGGTCATGACATTTCCAGTT
This sequence comes from Ampelocalamus luodianensis, assembly GCA_036346255.1. NCBI lineage: Eukaryota > Viridiplantae > Streptophyta > Magnoliopsida > Poales > Poaceae > Ampelocalamus > Ampelocalamus luodianensis. The sequence goes on from CM070623.1 coordinate 53,093,239, forward strand.
TTCTTAGTTAAGGTATAAAAATATTTAGTTTCCCTAAAAATTGAATTAGTGGTGCAACTGTCTACAAGACATATTTCCTCTACACTATTGGATCATACAGAGTTGTTCTATAATTAAAGCATGATTTATTGTCAAACAATTATTCATCAGAAAACATAGTTCGAAATATAGAATAAGCATAGACCAATAAAAGGGTGAATTAATAATCTGGAAAGATAGCAATGGCAAGTGTTCAACCTATGAAAGATAAATCCTCAACATGAGCATGCATAAACGAATGTTCATCAAGAACTAAAAACTAAACTGGTAAGCAAATTTATCAAGGAAATGTGACATCGGCGAGCGACTGAAAAAAGGGTAGTAAGAGACTACTTCAGGTCTCCATATAGGTCCTAGCTGTCCTTCTTGAGGTCTAGGAGCTCAATCCAAAGAAGATCATCATGATCCATGGAGGTGTCCTCTCCCTGGGCCACGTTGTCAAGAATCACGTAATCATTCTTCTGGACTTCTTGGCTAGCAGAGGGTCTAGTCATAACTTGCTGAGCGGCAAAGTGTGCCTCGGGCCTATTCCCCTGAGTCTTCCTGGCTCTACTAGTGGATTGCATGTAAAGATCCACCAAGTGCTTCGGGGTGTGGCAAGTGCGTGATCAATGGTCGGTGCAACCACACCTAAAACAAGGCTGCGGAGGATGAGCAGTCCTGCTGCCTGAGTCTTGCTTCTGGAACTTTCCTTTGCCTTTACCACTACCATTTTGCTTACACTTGCCTCTCTGCATTCCGACCTTTTTCCAGTTACCTCCATTTGGTTTTGGACCTTTTCGGCGGTCCTAGCTCTTGTTAGCCCACTAAGCATTGACATGCACTTTAGGCACAACAACCATATCCCAAGGGACGTATCTGATGGTTTTCCATCAGGAGTTCTTCATGTTTATCTGCTTCCAGCAGTGTACATAAGTTCAGAGTACTTCAAGTACTTCGCATTGCGATACTGTTGCTACAGTGCCCTCGTGTTGGAGGTGGAAAGTACATAAAGTCTTCTCTATCATATCGGCGTCTGTAACTATTTAGTTACAGAACCTCAACTTAGAGATAAGTATGTTCATGGCAGAGTAATATGCTGCCACGGTCTTAAAATCCTGAAAGCATAGGGGGTTCATTCTCGTTGTGTTTCTGGAGTAGGATAGATCTTTGATGGTTGTAGCGTTCCCTCGACGAATTCCACAGTGCTAGTGGATCTCCCTCCATCAAACATTCTGACTTCAAGTCTGCATGGAGATGGTGCATTAGGAAGTGCGTGGCCGCATACTTAGCGCCCTCAGGAATTGCAGGGGTGTTATCTTCTGGTTTAGTGATGGTGGCTTCAAGAGATCAACACTTCAGAGTTCAAACTGATCTCAATGTCCATCAACCAGGTGAGGTAATTGTTGTCATTTAGGGCAAGCTTAGCGAATTCTTTCTTGGCGATGTTCGACGCCTCCTACATTATGTCCATGCAATGCTCAGTTTTACAACAAGTAAAATTGGATCTAAAGCATGATCAATGCAAATTCAGTAAAGATTGTTTGTATCTATTCAATAGTTATTTTTATGAATTTTCCAGAATTTTTCTAGCAATTATCATGATGTTATGCTAATTATTGAGGTCTATAAGCAATTTACGGAATTACCAATATGACAAAAAATTGATTTCAGCAAATAAAGCTAGGAAAAATAAACCCATTGGTATGAAGCTTCCAGGGATCACTTGAGGTTGCTCGATTGATTTGTTCATATGCCTAAATACCATGTTTCTAGGATTATTTAAGGTTATTGCATAAAAATAAATAGTATTAAAGCAAATAACAATAAACCGACAGTCTAGATTATAAAATAACAGTAGATCGTACTGATCTAATGCAAAAATCAGATTTTTGAATGGTTATTCTGCAAGAATATAAGAAAATCATAAAGCTGCCATAATTTCCCGAAACTCCACAGGTTTTCCACAAAATTTTCTTATCCTCAAGTTTTCTTCATAATTTTTAGAAGGAACAAATCCATATTACACCCCTGAACTTTGGCGTGAGTCCAAAAAACCCCCTTGAACTCTAATAATGTTTGGTTTACACCCTCGAACTGCCAGTACCAGGTCACCCAACCCCCTCGGGCTGAAACCACCTGGTTTATCGCCTACGTGGCATCACTAATTAACTCAGGCCCACTGGTTAGACACAAATGTAAATAAAGAGAGAGAGAGAGAGTAACAGAGGGGTCTACCTCATCCTCTCCATAAATTACATTTTTCTTATAGACTACTCAAAACCATCCAAGCAACCAATGAACAAATCAATCGAGCAACCTCAAGTAATCCCTGAGGTCGGTCGGGAAGCACAAATACTGCCTCCAGAACCCCCGTGAATCATCATCATCCTCACCATCTTATGCTTCGTCGACGGCGTGTTCTCGACGTGCAGCAACCCCAGCAACTTCGCCACGACACCGGTTAGCACCATTTCCTCGATGACCTTCTCCGATGGTGCCACCACGGACACGATCCACAGCACCTTAACGGCGAGCTGCATGGACAACTCTAACACCCGCAAGATTGTCCTCGCCACGGCCGCAACCGACAGTTCGTTCTCCGTGAAGGCAAAGCACCTCTCAGGGCACTTGCATAGGCGCTTGAGCAGCGTCCCTCGAGGACGTGCACCACACCGACCTCCATGGCCTTGGCGCGGTCGCTCCGCGACCGTTTCATGACGTCCAGCAGCACTTCGAACACACGCGAGCTGAGGCACGTCGAGCCTCGTTGGACAACATATATCAACCAATGAAATGGCAACACTCTCATACCAAAAACAAGAAAAATTCACCGTTCGATGAGCTTCTCGGCGCCTTCGGCCTCTTGGGCAAAGACCATGCTCTTAAGGACGAGGTTGTGCAAGGTCGTGTTGGGCATGATCTCGAACTTGCGCATCTGCTCGGTGAGATCAAGCATCTCGTGCGGCAGGTCCCCCGCCATGAGGTTGGCGCGGAGGTAGTGGTTGAAGAGGTCGACGTCGGGGCGGTTGGGTTTGCTCGTTCTGGTGTTGAGCAACCACACCCAGAACTCAAAGAGCTACTTCATGCCCTCCCACCGCGGCTTTGCCATCCACTCCGTGAAGGTTCCTTGAGCTTCGCGGCGCCGTGGGTGGTTGAGAAGGTGGCCATGCGATGGTGCGCCGCGAAGGGGCTGGCGGTGACAATGGCGGGGAGGAGGGAGGAGGGCGGGTTGGATGCAGCGGGGTTGCACCAGTTCTCTCCATAGAAGGGGCTGCAGGAGCTGGGGGCGGGGCTGAGGAGGAGGAGAGGTCAGAGGCGGTGGTTGGGGGCAGGGAGAGCTCGGGCTACTACGGGAGCACGCGGGAGGAGATCCTGGCGCGAAGGATGAGGTGGATGGACGCGTGGAATGGAAAAGAGGAGCGGAGTGCTCGTGCGGTTGTGCCCAGCGTGGGAGGGTGGTTTCGTAATTTTGCCAGTTGGTAAACCACGCTAGCGTGGCATACGTGGATGCCACATCAGGGAGAAACTGGGTGGTTTCAGCCTGAGGGGGTTGGGTGAGATGGTATTGACAGTTCGAGGGTGTAAACCAAATGGTTTTGGAGTTCAAGAGGATTTTGGACTCCCCGCAAAGTTCAGGGGTGTATTATGGACTTATTCCTTTTTAGAATTACCGAGGACCTTCTTGCAAGATTTTGGGATTTTTTCTTTGTCGGATTATTTTTTTTCTTTGTTCCTCGCTCTCAACCATGGGTCGAGCCGGCCCATTGTGTAGCTGGCCTGCTAGGCTGGATCAAAAGGGGGTCTGCTAGGGTTTTCTCCTCGGCTGGTGGCGGTTGCTAGTGCGACGAGGGTGGCGGGGAGACGCAGCAGCGTGTGGGAGACGTGCAGGCGGCGGCGGCACGACGCGCAGCTCAGTGCACGCCGCGACATGGTGGCACGCGGAGGCACGTGTGCACGCCATAGGCCAGCACAGCTTCAGGTGGCGCACGACTGAGGCATAGTGCGCGGTTTCGAGCTGGCCTGTGTGCGTGAACGACAATCTTATCTAGAACCCTAATAGCCATTAAAGGATCTAATCTAGGGAACTAACAAAAATTAATCTACAAGCTTAATCTAATAGCAAATTAGGGACCAGAAAAGAGGGAATCCCGATGACATACCGATTTGACTGTATAGATGCAATTCATGCTGATAACGTGTTTAATTATCGTAGTCATCGCAGGAGAAAAGCAAGTCAATCACCAATAAAAGAGATAATAGATTAAGACACGGTATGGAGAAACCTCTTTGTTTTATTGCTATTGATCTTTTCATGTAAATAGAGGTCCTATTTAAATACTAAAATCCACCTGAAGTACTTTCGGTATTATGCCTATCAACCGCTAGGTGAAGGGTTTCTTAATAGGCTTTGTCTCATCATCGTGAGCCTCCTCCTTCTGTGTGCTCATCGCGTCCATGTGACACAACCTCCTTTTGGTGTTGTTGCCTTGACTCACTCTTGGATCTCATCTCATCTCATTAGACAATGAACTGTGCCTCCTCTACTCTCCCCACGCCACTACATTATTGTTGTGTACACCGAGTTGCCTTGTGCTGTTGGTTCCACGTCATGTGGTCGAGTTACAACTAACAAGTACTTGTTAAGATAATGGTAGTCATCGTAGCATTAACATAGATCAATCACACAATAAACACCAAAAAGAGACACAATGTGCAGAAGAGATATGTCGGTGTTTTAGAACCGATCTTACATAAAGATTGTTTGATTCAGGGGGTCTCCACAATTGATCACGCAGACAGAAAGACATGAGGATTTTTATACAGGTTCAGCCCTTTTTAGGAGAGAATAACAACCTTACTCCTGTGTGTATTGTATTGGGTATGCTGGTTACAATCAAGGTAAAGTCTAATACTTGTACTCCTGATTGTCTCTCGATTCTGCTTGTTCGCCACTATTATCTCTGACTGAAGTCCTTTTATAGTGCGTGGAGAGGTAGTCGTTCCAGGTCAAGAGGCGCCTCATTATTCCGTATAATGGACGTAATAATGGTATTAATCACCAAAATAGTAACCCATCCACGTCGCATGGCAGTTACTTGTCAGAGATAATGGCGTGTTTCATGCAGTTACTCCAGAGAATAACATCGTATATTGACTACTTAGATCCCGTAATCAATTGAGCCTATAGACAAGTGAACCCAATTAATTACGGGGTAGTCGTAACTGAGCTGGTCGTAGAAGGACTTTCAACTAAAGGTGATCGTAGAAGAACTTACGATCATGAGGTAGTCGTAAAAGAACTTACGACTATGGGGGTAGTCGTAGAAGGACTTACGACCACCTGGTTGGCTTTTCCTTAAAACTATAAGGGGTATACCTAATAGTCATATGACATCATATTTACCCATAATATTAATTACAGATAAATAGTAAAATAAGGATTATTAGATCCTTGTCAAGATCCAATAGCTTTATTCATCTGTGTGTTGTACAAGGAGGGTCCTCATATTTATAGCCTAAAGGGATGAAAGCCCTCTAAGGCTGTTTAGTTTTTTGCCCATACAATTAGGTTTCGTAACACTCCCCTTTGGGCAATACATAACGATATGCAAATGTCTCATCAATAACTTCTTCCAAAAACCCATTGGGAAAAAAAGGAATGAAAAAAATAGTACATTACATTCGTAAGTTGCATTACACTTGTTGCCTCACTAAAAACCTTCACGTGAGAAAACTGCCTAAATACTCACCAAGGAAAAGAGTACATCGTTAAATATTTGGGATTCAATCTTCAAGATTTTGGATAAATCCTTGGGATTTGATAAGGGTTATGATCTAGGGATTTACTCCCCCTGAACTCTGCAACTCTTTAAACTGTCTCATTCCAATGCCATGAATGCATCTTTGGAAACTTGATGCAGGCAGAGACTTAGTGAATAAATCAACTGGATTTTCACAAGACTTTGTTTGTAGGATCTTTATCTCGCTATTCTTCTGGATTTCATGAGGATATAGAAAAATTAAGAGCAATGTGCTTCATGATGTTGCTCTTGACATAATCTGTTTGCATTTATGTAATACGAGCAGCATTATCTTCATAGATAATTGATGGGGTATTGATGGTATTAATGCCACAATACTTCTGGATGTGGTTAATCACATGTCTGAGCCAAACACATTCAAGTGAAGCTTCATATAGTACTATAATCTCTGAGTAGTTGATAGAAGTAGTTACCATGGTCTACTTAGATGACCGCCAAGATATGGCTGCACCACCATAAAGTAATATAAATCTATTATGGGATTTTGCACTATAGATATTTGACAGATAGTCATCATATCTTCAGGATTTAGTAATGATCATCAGGATCTATGCGTGATCTTTATGATCTTTGCATTGTCGTCCAACTGGATCTAAATTGCTAAATAGTAAAACCTTTAAGATGAATTTAAATAGTAATTATCGTATCAACACCTTCTAGACTTGACTAAGATTTTCATAATCTCAAGTATGATGATCAATGTTTAACATATGTTCCCCCCTGAGGACAACTTCTGTTGAAGTCTTGTTGTTATAATGTCTTTCATACATTTTTTGAAAATGAATATAGACAAGTATATTGTGATTAAATCAACTGGGTTACCACAATGTAGAGTCTTACATACAAATATCCTATTACTCTTCTGGAGATTTTATGATAAACACTATTCGGGAATAACATGCATAAGTAGATTATCAAATACCATTATTCGATTGTACAACATAAGTAGATTATCCTTGCAGAGGATATTGGGTAATACCAGTTGCAAAGTTGTATACCTTTCGGATATGATTTATCAGAACCTTTCAGGGTCTTAATATTTTGTAACTATCTTTAGGTGGTTAAAGTTACAACAAATAGTCTGTTCTGCAGAACAATAAAGTATGGTTGTACCGCTCTAGAGTAAAATATAACCAGTCTTAGTTTTGGCGTTAAGGGATTAATTGTCAATATCACGAATGTATACCGTACCTTCATAGTACTAGAGGAAACCACCATTCCACTAACTTCTGGTGGAAGATGCACTTTATAAATGCATATGTGGCGCACTTCTGGTTTTTTTGTTCCTCATTACATTATTTTAGGTCTTGATGGGTACTTGTCCACTTCTAGGGATTATATGATCATTGGTGTGATTAAGAGATCGATTGGTAAGATAATTTTTCTTTAGAGAGATATTCTCTTTTCTAGCAGATGCTCTTACTACAATTAAGAGACTATTGGGTATGAGTTATATATATATATATATATATATATTGTGATTGTGTTTCCTTTCTTTCTAGGAATTTTGAGTCCTTCAAGGGTCTCGACAAGGGTTTTCATAACCCATTGACTGCATATTTTATTTATTTGTTCATGCCATTTGCATAATTATTATGCAACGAGATATCATTTCATTCATAATAGGAGAGTAATAGTCTCTATGGGGACCTTTGAACCATAGCTTCACCACTTCATTATATTCATAATGACTTATCAAGTCTGAACTACATAGTTCCAACATTTTTATTTAGCAATTATGGTCAGCCTCATATGCTTTCATCATGTGACCCGATATGAACGCTTCAAGTGTCCGACCATGGACATTGGTTCCGGATCTGTGTTCTCGTAAGAGAAACTTTAGCAATTGTAGCGACAAAGTGGTTGTCGATAACTTTTCTCTCATATCCTCTAAGTTGAGGGTATCTTAGTGTTAAGAAGATCTTTGTCATTTCCCCAACAAAAGAATTATTGGTCGTTTCGCATTCCCAACATTGTAATATGTGCACATCAAGTTGTTGGGGTTTTATCTTCATGATGAACCTCTTCATGAGGTATTTCACCTTCAAGGTGAGTTCTTCAAGAGAGTTAAAGGAGTGATTAATAATTATTTTGACTAGTGTCATTAGATCTTAGACCCGTAGACGTCCCAACTGATTTTAGATCAAGAACCAATAAGTTAATTTTGCATAGGTGGATATACTATTCAACCCGGGGTACTCCACCGGTATTTACTGTGAGTAAACACTGTGGTAACCCCTCCATAGTTGGAAAGTATTTAGCAGGCTCTCCGCTTCTAGCGTACAAGAGTATAAACTAAAACTTAAGTTTAGCTTGATTAATGCGTGTAACTTAGTACTAAAGATCTTTTTTTTGGAAAATACGATGGCATTCGAACTATTTTGCATTTCTCTCCCCCTAATGCCGAGATTTGATCTTTATTAAATATCATACTATAAAATTCCCCTATCATGGGCATATGATTGATTGAATTTCAGATCCAACCTGATCCCCAACAACTGGTGGGGCCTAAAGGTGTATGCTACAGTGTGATAACATGTGAAAAATATTTGATTCCTCCAACACGTGCTAATTTCAACAAGGGGTTTGATAATTATATGCAGTGAGCTAGACTTTTATCAGTGCAGTGGCAAGAAAATTGCATGATCCTAACCTTCTGTAGGATATTCCAACTTCTGGTTGGTTATTAATCTGCGATGAAGGTCTCATACAGGGTCCAAGAGATGGCAGACTTATTCCATAGACTAGCTTCTTTATTATTTGCCCAAGTTTTGATCCAATTACTCATACATATTTTAAATAATTTGGATAATTAAACTTCAAGTTTATAATTATGCAACATATTTTTCTTATGATCATAAGCAGTATGTTCTAACAGAATAAAACTATAGGATGCTCTTTAGGAACATAAATATAATGCTGGAATAAAAAAATTGACCATAGTTAATCTACACGAAAATACTAGATTTTCTTCTGGACTTCATATCTAGTTGAATCACCCAAAAAAAGTATAACTATTCGATGGGAAAATTTATTGTTCAACAGGAACACTGTATTTAATTAATGGTGATAAATTGTATGCCTAATTTTAATATGTAATGCCAGAATCAACATGACCAAATTTAGATCATTCAAGATCAACAAAATCCAATAGGTCATTATATTTTATTTCGGGAGTTATTTGCTTTAAGCAAGTAATATGTCTTCTGGTGGTGATGCAATTGTAGACAACATTTACCAATTATGCATGTGTCATTTCCGATGAGTATGGCACGCTTCGGTGCGTAGCCAACATGGCATATGTGCGACTGCATCAAGCGGCCGTCGATTTGCCATGTGCATTCCCGCATGCTGACGGTTAACATATTGCTAAAAGCACAAATCAATTGTCCTTCGTGGGCTACAATGGTTATGGCTGCCAACAGCATGACTATCGACAATGGTGTAAATGCCATTATCCATATCAACTGGATAAGGATAATAATCATGTAATTTTATTATCTCCCAAAATAAAATAGACTATTTTTGCTTCTGGTTTTGACCTAGGATTTGCCACTGCGCCTAACATGTCTCTTATTTTGAATATTTTTCTATGTCTCTTAGGTTTCAATAACCCACACAAGCCCAATATCCTCTCCTTTTCATGCCAACTATTAAAAAAAAACCCGAGTGATAGCGTGTGCATCAGGCATTTGCTTGAAATCAACTCAGAGTTTTAGCGAAGATTTGCAATCATACTTCAATGGGAGTACAATTTTGCTGGCGTAAAACCAATATATACTCTGTAATATTCTGCTTACAAAGTTCTTCAATTAAGAAATCAATGTGATGGAGGATAGTGTTATATAGACTTCGAGTCTTAGGGCTTAAGTTATTCTATATTTATTTGAGGAATATGGTGTTTTCTAGCCAAAGTGGTCCATCAGATATCAACATATGACTAGGCTTATTCTGGTGCTAGTGAGAAAATTAGTTTTCCTTTAACCATCTAAGCATTCGTGCACTACAAGCTAGTGAATTGAGGCTTATTAGATATCAAAAGCACATGTTCAATATTTTGTTAGCAAGGCATGTTAAAGTATTTTCAATTTTCAGGCATATTGTTTACAAACTTTATTCAATACAAGATTAATTATTTTACTATAGGTAAAATATGCTACTGGCAATATGTTCTATTAAGCATATTTAATCAACTATTCAGCAGGAGATAAGGCTTTAATAGAACAATTTAGACCATTATTTTATTTATGGAATCTGGGAAATAACAATATAATACATAATGTTTCAGTCTAAAGCAAAAGATAAGAGATACTCATCATGAGCCGGACCAAGCTCGACGGGAGCTGAATCTATACTACTAATGCGACTTATGTAGGAAAATGACATCTTTACAAAGCTAATGGATAACTAGGAGATTTCAACAGGTCTCCATAGAACATACCATGGGCTTATCATTGCCTTTGATTGCACCTACTTATCAATCAAACCAGCATTTAGTAACTGCTGATTACATAGCCTTAGTCAAGAGATAATACGGTGTAGGGTAGAGTTACACCCATTTACGGATTTCTAGTCCTAGGTATGTGTGCCATGTAGGGGCACAATTTGGCTTTTACAGACGTTCTTTTAAAGAAAACCATAGAGTCAATGGATCACACTTAGTCACCACGTAGTCATTCTGAATGGCAGAGTAGAGATGGTACCTCATAAAGCGCAAAAAAACCTTTGCCTTTTCAGTGGCAGCAGGTTCAAGTGTGCCAGTGGCAAGCTTGGCCAAGGTATGACATGGAGATAAACAAAGGTGATATAGTTGCTGCCATCCAGGGCAAGCAAATTCCCATTTGGTGATGTCTAACATATCCCACATAATTTATATAATTTTTATATATTACAGATGGTAAAATATTTTAAACATGTGAAACGAGTGCAAAATAGTAAAGATTAATTTTGACTGTTTAGTAGATAATTTTATACATTTCCTATAATTTTCATAGTATTTTTGTTAATTTTTTATAATGTTTTTAGGTCTAGGAGCAATTTTTAGAATTACTAAACCCATTAATTAATTTCCCAAAACACACAATAATAGGAAAAAAAATAAAGCATAAAAATATGAAGCTTCCAAGGTGTACAGATCTAAGGTTTGGCAATTTATGGAAGCTCATATACCTTAGAAATTCAGTTTCTATGATTAATTTATGGTTATTTCATAAGAATAAATAATATTAAAGTAAATAACAATAAGCCAAGAGTTTAGGTTATAAAATAACCACTGAACATACTGATCCATTGTAAAAATCAAATTTTGAAGGGTTATTCTGCAAGAATATATGAAAATCCAAAATTCACATAATCTCCCAAAACTTCAGGGGGTTTTCCGCAAAATGTTCTTATCCGCAAACTATCCTAGTAATTTTCAGGACTCGAGGGCCTTTTTGCAAATATTTTGATATTTCGTTTTTTTTCTTTCTAGAAATTTGATGGGCCGAGTTGGCCCGTTGCGCCTCCCGACCTTCCAGGAGTATTACAATGGGGGCACTAGGGTTCTCAATGGCAGTGTGAAGGCACGACGGCGGCTCTAGGCGTGTGGCGAGGCGCGACGGGGCAGCGCACGGGAGCGGGCGGCGCGACGGGGCAGCACAGGGGAGCAGACGACGTGGCGCACGCGGCGACGTGATAGGGCAGCGCACAGGAGCGGACATTATGGCGCACGCGTCGGGAGTGCATGGCTGGAGTGGCGAACACTGGGGTCTGGTGGTGCGGACAGACAGTGGGCAGCCGACATGCGCTTGGCTTTGGGCCGACGCGGATGCACGACAGCGGTGGCGCTTGGTTGCACATAGGCGGTGTTCGGCCGAGCAGCGCGGTGACATTCTGGCCGGGCGGCGCGTGGGCGGCGGTGACAAATTGTCGATTCACCTTTTTTCGTTGTTTGTATGTATGAATAGTAATCCCAATTTTAATCATACTTAGCAAATAATCGATCTACGGTCTAGCAATTAATTTACAAAATTAAATCACTAGAAACATATTAGATTGGATCATGCAAACAAATCACAAATCAATTTGTGATTAGAGCCGAGAAAACATGATTGATCTAATCATCAATTTATAGAATAACATACCCGATTTGAAGAGCTTCGTGCTGATAATGTGTTAAGATAATAGTAGTTGTCGTAGCATTGACACAGATCGATCACACAATGAACGCGAAAGAGAGACACAGTGTGTAGAGGAGTTCCAATATTTTTATTCATCTGTGTGCTGTACATGGATGATCCTCATATTTATAGCCCAAATGGGTGAAAGCCTTTTGGGCGGTTTAATCTTTTGCCCATACAATTAGTTTTATAACAACACTAACCCTGTATAAATCCTCGTAGGAAATTGCTTCACACACGAAGACAAGGTCTCATCCCGCCATTCCACCGTGAAGCAATTTCCTACAAGGATTTATACGGGGACAAGGTCTTATCGAGGCACACTATCATGTGGACCCAACCTGACAGGGACAAGGTCTCATCCCGCCATTCCACCGTGACTCGTGAACATATCTATGTCCCCACTTCTTTTACAATCACCCAAACCGTTGCCGCCCCTTCTTCTTCACATGCACACATCGAAATTCGTCATCGTCCCATTCATTCCCGTCTCGCGCCATGTCCCCTCGCGCCTCGACTCACCACCTGCGCCCGTCCGACATTCTCTTCATGCCTCAGAGATCTCGACCCCCTCCGTCACTCAGTCTGCGGGGTGCAACGACGGCATGCACGAAGACGGGGGCATCCAACTGTGTAGGAGGCGGGTTGGGAGGCGGTGGTGCGGGTTGGTAGCGGTAACGCCGACGACAGTTGGAGGTAGCGGGGAGGTACCGCCAGCGACAGAAGGAGGTAGCAAGGAGGGGAGGCAACATCGGAGACGGGAGAAGGCACCGAGATGGAAGGGAGGGGAGGAGGTGGCGGTACCTTGGAGGAGAAACAACGGCGCTGGGGAAAGGAGGGGAGGCAGTGATAGTGCACGAGGAAGAGGTAGAGATGAAGGTGTCCTTCCCATGCCGCGCGCCGTCTCGAGTTTATCACACCTCGTCCTCTTCATCCTAATCCTCCCCTGCGCCGCCGCCGCCTTGCTTACCACCACGACACCGCCACCGCTTCATCCCCCGGCCTCCCATCTCATCGCCGCGATGTGCATGGCGAGGGTTACAGAGACCAATGGTCGTGAGAACTGAGTCACAGCTTGGGTTCAGGGTGGAAAAAGGTGGCCATCGACGCGTAGCCCTCTTCCTTGCCGGTTGGCAATGGCTTCAAATGGGCAGTGCGTCGGGGAGAGAAGTCGCATCAATTTCAACTTCCAAAGGTAAACAATCTACGAGCTTAAAATTTTAATTTCAAGGTTGTAATAGTAGCAAGTGATGCAATAGGCGGAGTTAATGTTTGTGTTTATGTGTGTGAAAAAATTTATATTTATTATGCGATTTATAATCTCGTTTGTTTATATGTATCACTCTCTTTTGAAATTCCTTACAACATAAGGACAGCGTACCGATAAAACATAAGAAATTGGGTAGCCACATCTTTTTCCGGGTGGGGCAGATGGCAGAGGACCTGCTTTTCCGATTGCACGAGCTCACCGGCTCACCGCTCACCGCTCACGTGATTCCATCTTCGTATGGACTTCGTACGCCATTTTCGTGTGCGTAGCAGCACTCATCATCACATAAAGCAACTCAGAAGTGAACTGTTGGGGAACCGTCGCTGGCAAGTCCAGTCCGAGCGATTACCTCGTATACAAAATCAGAATCGTAAGAACGATGCAAGAACACAAGAACACAACAATAGATGAAAACAGGTATGAGAGGGACTGCAGGTGCTCTTTATTGCTCTTTCAATAATGAATTGTGTACATGTTTGGGGTCCCTCTCCTATTTATAGTCTACAGAGATGAGGTGCCCACCGGACCGGACTCTGGCGGGCCGGTTTCCTAATACTCCCCTTGGGCTCTCATCCTTCATGTTCATGCCTCGCTAAAACTCCATAAAAACCAGTGGGAAAAATTTGGAGAAAGAGTACATGTATCATGTTATGCTATGTCGCATACAATTGCCTCATTAAAAACCTTAACCGAGAAACTTGGGAAAAACTCGTCAAGGAAAAGAGTACAATTCACCCAATTTATTTAATCTTCAAGATTTATTCTTTGGGTACTCGACCTTCGTGATCAAGCTTTAGTAATGAGTTCGTGAAGGTTCTCCCACAGATCGCACTTCTCTAAGTCTTATCATTCCAATTCCACGCACGCACCTTTCAAAGCTAGATGCTGGAAGTGACTTAGTGAACAAATCTGCAAGATTTTCACATGACTTAGTATGCAGTACCTTAATTTCGTCCATCTTTTGCATTTCATGAGCATAGAAGAATTTGGGGTTGATATGCTTTGTGAGGGACTCTTCACATAACCCATTTGTACTTGTGCAACACAAGTGCATTATCTTCATAGATAATAGTAGGGTTTGTGCGGTATTCAATCCACATATTCTTTGGATGTGGTGAATCATCCGCCGGCCAAGAGCATTCCCGTGCGGCCTCGTACAGTGCTATAATTTCTGAATGGTTCGTCGAAGTTGATACCAAACTCTGCTTAGATGATTTCCATGAAATTGCAGTTCCACCACACAGAAATACATAGCCTGTTTGCGACTTAGCTGTATGCGGTCCGGCAGTACCCACATCTCGCATAGCCGATCATTGTAAGGTCCTGGTTCTTTCAGAGAACAGGCCAAGATCTTTACTTCCTTGGAGGTATCGGAAGACGTCCTTTATTCCTGCCAATGCCTTTTGGTAGGTTACGCACTATACCTTGCTAAAAGATTCACCTGCGAAAGCAATGTCCGGTCTAGTGCAGTTTGCTAAATACATGAGTGCTCCAACTGCGCTCAAGTATGGGAATTCTGGTCCCAGGACTTCCTCCCCCTCTTCTTTAGGTCTGAACGGGTCCTTGTCTTGCTGCAAGGATCTTAGATCATTGGCACTTTTGAAGGATATGCCTTTTCAAAGCCGAACCTTTCCAACACCTTCGAGTGTAGGTTGACCGATGTACTAAAATTCCTTGAGGTATGCTCAAGTGCAAGCCTAAGCAATATTTGGTTTACCCAAATCTTTCATTTGAACTCCGACTCCAAGTAAGAGCTTGCTTTTTCAATATCTTCCAAAGTCCCGATGATATTCGGATCATCTACATATCTTGAGATTATCAGAATCCATCACAGGATCGCCGTATAAAAACACGGGGACAATCCTCACTTTGTTGTAGCCTTTCTTGCAGAGAAAGTCGCTTAGGCGATTATACCACATCTGCTGATTGCTTGATCCATACGGTGACTTTACGAGTTGCACATCGTATAGATTTCTGTTTGCTCTATCTTGGTTGATGCGGGGATACCTTCAGTACCTTCATATAAATTTCGAATCAAGTTCCCATAAAGGTATGCGATTACCACATCCATCAATTTCATTTCCAAATTCAGATTCATGCCATTGAGATTAAATATCTAAAGGTAGTTCCGCCATGACCGGGAATAGGTTTCTTCATAATCGACTCTGGTCTTTGAGTGAAACCTTGTGCAACAAGCCTTGCTTTATATCTTACAACTTCATTTCTTTCATTTCTCTTTCGAACAAATACCCATTTATGCCCTACAGGGGTGCACATGGGGAGGTGTGCGGCTTACGTGCCCAAATACCTCTCTTTTATTCAGAGATATTAATTCTGCTTCTATTGCCTTTTCCAATCTTTCCAATCGATCTTTTCTTGCATTCGTGAGCGATCGAGCTCGGATCAAGATCAATGATTGTGGCAATTTTCTTTGCAAAATAGATGTCGACATTGGTCGTTGCTCTATTCATAGATTCTCCGTAGTCACATAATTTATAGCTATTTCTTCATGGGCGGTTCTGCTAATGCTTCTACTTGCTCACCATTGCTTTCAATTGCGGGGCAAGTCCTTTAGTTTTGACTCCGATGTGTGCACACATCCATGCGATATCTCCTCCATGGGAATATTCAAATCTGGTATGCCTTTTCTTTGAAGGTTCCATACAGTGCAGTCTCAACGGCTCCCATACATTTGTGGGAACTTGGTTATCGGCTGTGACAAGTCCTTCTTATCCTTTTTCGCCAGGCGTCCCCGGTTACTTGGGATTCGAGGGGCCGGAGTTCTCGTCCTTTTATTCTGAGGCCTCTGGACGGGATTAGGGATACCTTCTATTTTCTTTGGTATTTCAACCCTCTCCGGTGCATTGCGTGCAGGCACATGCGACTTGGTCACGCTCTTCAAATCACTAAAGTGGTCAGGCAGTTGATTCGCTAATGCTTGCAAATCAATTATCTTCTGGACTTCTCTATCTGCTTCACTAGTGCGTGGGTCATGTGCATTAATTCCCGTGGCTTGCCACGTTATTTCCCGACATTTTTCATCAAGAGGTTGATTTCCTCCCCCTAATGACGGGAAACTATCCTCATCAAATATGCTATCAGCGAAACGGGCTGTATGCAAATCTCCAGTCATTGGGTCCAGATACCTGATTATGGATGCAGTCTCATAACCAACGTATATCCCGATTTTCGGAGAGGGCCCATTGCGATTATTCGGTGGTGGTATAGGTACATAAACCTTGCAACCAAACCTTCAAGATGAGAGATTTTGGTGGTGACCCTTGTGCTAGTTGCATAGGTGAATGGATGTTGTATCTTGACGGTCTAAAATTGATGAGAGTTTCTTTGCATGTAGGATCTGCGTGTCCCCAACACGTAGTTGGTAAGTTACAATTCGTAAAGCGGTCGGGCAATGAATTTAATTCTTTTAATCAATGCTTACGCTAGTCCATTACGAGTGTGGACATGTGTACCGAGTGCTCAACGGTAATTCCCATTGCCATGCAATAATCATCAAATGCCTTTGAAGTAAATTCTCCGCGTTGTCCATTCGATGGACTTCACATGATGATCGGAAATTATTCTTTATTTTAATTATCTGCGAGATCGACTTTGCAAAAGCATGATTTCTTGTAGATAATGAGCATACATGCGACCATTTCGAGGAAGCATCGATGAGCACCATAAAGTACCTAAATGGCCTGGCGGCTGAATAGGACCGCAAATATCTCCCTGGATTCGGTCGGGAATGCGAGGATTTCATCCTTCACTTTCGAGGAGAAGGTCTAGTAATTAATTTCGGTGGCACATGCAGGCACACGAAATCTTACGGATTCGGAAATTCTTTACATTGATATTATGTCCCCGAGAATTGTTAATTATATTTCTCATCATTCTAAGACCAGGGTGGCCTAATCTATCATGCGAGAGCAGAAAAGTTCGAGCTTCTAAAAGATGTTTTCGGGACGGTATAGGTGCAGTGCCTAATATGAGTGTAGTATAGCCCAGATTCATATGAAGGAAGTCGTTCTAATACCCTTTTCTCATTCTCTTCACGCTTTGTAATGAGCAGGTATTCCTTACCATACTCTTCTTCAGTCTCTACATGGAGACCGTTAGCGCGAATATCTTTAAAACTTAAGAGAGTTCTAGTCGATTCCGGGTACAACAAGGCTTCTTCAATAACCAATGTCGTGCCCATTGGAAGTATAATTGTGGCTCTTCCTGAGCCTATTATACAAGTATCGCTGCCAGCGATTGTCGTAAGACTACCAGCATTCTTGCTGATCGACTGGAAAAATTTCGTCTCTCTTAGTATGGTATTCGTTGTGCCGCTATCCGCTAGACACACTTCCTCCATAGGGCGCCACACGCGTTCTGATATATAAAGTATTTATCAATATGGAGTAAAACGATCCACACATAAAACATACTTCAAAACAGAACAAAACTTGCTTTATTAATACGGGAAAAGTCTTGCTGGACATATCATAAGAATTTATTGCAAATGCTCTTCTAGAGCTTACAACCTTTATTCAATAATTCTAACATAAACTGCAAACGACTGTAAAACTAAGTTCCATGCATGCACTAAATCGAATCGTAGTAAGAATTAATCACAATTTCATCTACTTCTATATTTTCTTCTTCAGCAACTACGGCTGCAGCTGCTGCAATGTCCAATGAAGGAGTGATAGGAGCTGCTGTAGGCATGTCCACATCCATAGGTGCAGCCAATGACTGTGGATCTTCTATGCCTGCAATGGCGAGGTGCGCCTCATGCTGTCCTTTGCCCTTCTTCTTTGCCTTGAAAGCATCAATCACGTGCTGCGGTTCACGGCAGACACGTGACCAATGTCCCCAAGTGCCACATTTGTAGCAGCTTTGGTCCTGCTGACCATAGGGCTTCTCATCGCGCTTCTTTTGGTCGCCTTTCTTGACTTGAGCATTTTGCTTAGTTTTGTGGCTCATGACCTTACCCTTCCTGCCTCTCTGCTTCGAGTGAGGCTTTCTCACCTTGTAGCTGCTAGCATTGACTTCATGGCCAACTTTGCTACTAGGTGGCTGCGAGATGTAGTTCTTTCTGAGAACCTCATCTTGAGCTTCCGCAACTTGCATAATATCAATCAGTTCGGCATATTCCTTGAAGCCATCCTGACGATAGTTGCGTGCGGATTGCACGCATTTGGGTGAAAGGTAGATAAGGTTTTCTCAATCCTCTGCATCGTGATTACTTTACCACAAAGCTGAAGATTTGTACAAATTCTGTGCAAAGCAGAGTTGTACTCCCCCACGGTCTTATAGTCAGCAAAACGTAGTCGAGTCCATTCTGCGCTCGCGGCGAGATGGTGTGCCGATTTCTCGAACCGCTTCTTGAGCGGTCCATAAAGCGATCGCGCTTTTCTCGCCATATACTCATTCTTGAGAGTTAGACAAAGATGATGTCTGAGGAAATGAAGTGCCTGATCATTTTCCTCAGCAGTTGGAACGACATCCTGCAAGGCGCCGAGTCCAATAGCAGCACGGAGCTTCTTGGCTCCAAGTACGATCTCAACATCTGATGCCCAAGTCAAATAATTACGGCATCTTTGGGCGACTCCTCGAACTCCCGGTTCGTGATTCCAGTCATCTGCATATTCATGCAAGGAATGCATAAGATTACTGCTGGTAATGTACATAAAAGGTTGGAAAAATTCCCATAATATTCCCGTATTTTTCTACGCATTTTTCAAGATTTACTGCTATATTCAGTGATTAAAAGCAATATTAATAATTACAAATAATCAAAAGCAAGAATACTGATAATAAATTGCATAGAAATATCAATAACAATGATAAATATGCTTCAAAATTCAAAAATATGCAAAAAAATTGAATTCCCGAGGTCCTTTTCTGCTGGAAAAGTCACTTTTCGGCGAAAACTGCAAGTTTCAGGGGTTAAAACGCGAAATCTCAGTTCTGAGAAAATTTGCGCGTAAATTTCATTTCTTCCGAGGGGTTTTCGGCAAAAATTCATTATACGCGAAAACTTGCGCGTAATTACAAAAGACTTCAAGGCTTTTTCTGCAAAATTCCGTTTTTCGGCCCCCACCCCCTTATTTTTTTTATTTTTTTTTCTCACCCGGGCCCCCTTCACGGGCCTCCCTTTTGTTCCCGGCCTGCTATGTGCCCCGGCCCATCCGGTCTCTTCAAGAGGAGAAGGGGTAGGGTTTCCTACCCCTGTACACCCGAGAAGCGGCGGCGGCTTGCATGGAGCGCGGCGGGCTTGCATGGGCCGCGGCGTGGCTGGGGGCCAGGCGGTGGTGGCGGCGGCCCTTTCGGCGGCGGTGGCGGCCGGGCGTCCGGCGGCACCATCCATGGAGGTCCGGCGCATCGCGGCGCCCTTTCGGCGACGGCGGCGGCCGGCGTCGTGGCGCCATCCATGGGAGGTCCGGGCGCATGCGGGCGGCCACACGGCTGCTCCTTTGGGCGGCCAAGGTTTTTGCGGCGGTCCGCGGCGCTGGGCGCGCGGGCAGCCCATGCGGGAGGCTCATGGCGGCGGCTTCAACGGTGGGAGCCCGTGCGGGGGCTCCATGCGGCGCGGCGGTGGCCCCGTGTGACGCGGGCCGAGCGGCGCTCCAAGCGGCGCGGTGGCAGCGCCATCCGTGCGTGGACCAGAGGCGACCACCGGGTTGGGGGGGCTCGCCGGCGCTTCGGGCGTCAGCCGGTGCTTCGGGCATCCGCCACGGCGGTCTTCTCCCCATTCCTCGCCCCTCTTTTTTTTCTTTGAGAGGTAATGACCGCCGGCGGCTCCAAGCCGCACGGTGGTGCCTGGCCTTCAAGGCGGCGATTGCGGCGGCGGCGGCGGCAGCGCCTACAGGGCGCGTGTAGGGACTGTGCAGTAGCGGCGTTGGCCTGCACTTCATGGCCGGCAGCCGAAAAATTTTTCTTTGAAAAAACTGTTCATCAATGATTGTATGCAATGCCATGTGATGTAAAAACAGTGCAATCAACATCTGTTCTTTCATGCAACCTCCGATCGGATTTTCCAGCGACTTAAAGTCAACTCTCGGTAGGTTAGAACGGATTTGCAATTTCCGATCTACGGTACAATCGACATCCGCTCTTTCATGCAATCTGTCGATCGGCATTGTGCCGGCGACTTCAAGTCGGCTCGCGACAGATTAGAGCAAATTTGCACCGTAGGAAACAAATCTAGAAAGCCAAATTTGCAGAATTGATAGCAATCTAGAAAACGATTCAATATACGAGTGTCGTTCATCGACGGTTACCTTTTCGATGCGAGGAGAGTCGATCGTGCTGATAACGTGTTGGGGAACCGTCGCTGGCAAGTCCAGTCCGAGCGATTACCTCGTATACAAAATCAGAATCGTAAGAACGATGCAAGAACACAAGAACACAACAATAGATGAAAACACAGGTATGAGAGGGGACTGCAGGCTGCTCTTTATTGCTCTTTCAATAATGAATTGTGTACATGTTTGGGGGGGGTCCCCTCTCCTATTTATAGTCTACAGTAGATGAGGTGCCCACCCGGACCCGGACTCCTGGCCGGGCCCGGTTTCCTAATATGAACCACTGTATGTGTATTATGTCATATTCTGGAAGTGCGGAAGCGTGCGTGTGTGTAGCTCTTGTCTCTTGACCTAGATTCAATCACTAATAAGAGTGGAAAATAAGTCCGTAACTCTCAAGTGGAGTTGCATATACCATGCTCCTACAAAGCAACTGAAAAGAAGTGAAATCACTTTTTGTATCCATTGGTTGTGGTCAGGACTCGATCTCACTCTCACCAATTAGTAGGATGTCATCATGTAGCAACCGAGACGTTCGGTTCGCCCCGGCCGGTAGCAATTGGAGGCTCTGAATTAGCTTAAAATTAATTAAAACAAGAGGAATATGATTAAACAGATCAGAGCCACCGACCAAATGTAATAATGATCGACAGGCCCAAAGAATTGAAGAGGCTGGAGGAGCAACAGGTAGGGCCGGCTCCCCATTCCTTGACCCTGGCAACTGGCGAGTACTGGTACTAGCACTAGCACTAGCGCTTTCTTTGCTTTCGGTTGTTCCCATGAGCGCCATAACCTATCCCTGTCCTAATCCCCTAGAGGCTAGACGACGACTTCCATCCTGACGAGGCAGCGAGGCAACTAGGCAAGGGAAAAAACGGTTTCTACCGTCCACGAATCGCCCGTTCGTTATTCCACGGCTGATTCGAGTGGCTAGCTAACCCGGCGTTAATGCGGCACAACGCTCACGCGATGCGTCATTGGAAAGATTGGGACTCCGTCAGGAGATTTCTACGACTAGGAGTAAGTAGTAGTAGTGGTAGTAGTAGTCGAGTAATAGTGTGGATGCGCGTTGCCGATAAATGTCGTCGTGGTGCCGTTGGCACGTAGTTCTCCAAATAGGGGACGAACGGGGTTCGTCGTACGGCGGAACAGAGATCGGACTCGGTTGCATGGCCGCCTGTCGGTACAGCAGGAGACATCTCTGGACTGACTTCTTTTCGCAACGGGGAAAGAAGCGTAGCAACCAAAACGGGAGATCCAGCGGTGGCACCATCAAGATCGCGCGCGCCACCGCTACATGCGTCTACACGCAGGCAACAAGCCGCGGACGTGCCAACGCTGGCTGGCTTATTTGGCAAAGAAAAATAGAGTACGTTATAAAAAATTAATCAGTCAGTTGGATATTTGGGAAAAGTAATTTAATTGTTCAAATTTTTTTCTTATTTTATTAGTAGTCTTAGATTTTGCATTCACAGGCGAGCACGACGTTTGCTTCTGCGGAACGCGGCAGGCAGCCAAGGATGGAGAGTTCCAACGCGATAAAAATTGGTGGATGTCGTAGCATGACAGTGAGTACGGGGTACAGAGTAACGTTTTGTCAGGGAGAACCGAATGAGAGAGGAACCAAAGACACAAGATGAATGAGCGTATTGCATTATGAGTGAGTAAAAATAAAAGAGAATCTCCTCTTACATGTCCTTGAGGCTCTCTATATAGGGGCCAAGAAGGGGTATTTCTCTTTTTGCCCTTGCATTGTATCGAGAAAGATGGGCATTTATGTATATTTATCTAAGTACACGACATGAACTTCATCTATACACATGTATGATATTCTTCACGACACACTAGTATTCCTGACGACCATAGGAGGCGGAGCACTCTTGGTGCCCTACTACGACAGTGGATTGTGTACTATCCCGATGCAGCGCGCTGTTTTTTCCTGCGCCGTCACCGTTTAATCCGGACGCCGGGGCGGGGCATTGGCTCATCTTCATGCCGTGCCAGGGCCAACGCGGTGGTGCTTCCGCTTTATTATGGTGCTACAAAACATCTCATGAATATAATTATTTATCAATTAAGTAGATATAATATATCTTAATTCGTCAAAACGCACGGAGTAGAGCAGAAGAGCGGGGGTGAAGAGGAGGAAGTGAGACCTATCCAGATCCGACAGATGAAAACGACGACAGACGAGCGGAGCAAAGCAGAAGAACAGAGCTGGAGGCTAGGACGGAGAGAAGGAGGAAGCGTTGGGGTTGTATGCGATACCAGAAGAGGAGCAGGGAGCACACGATGCGAGAAGATAGTTTGCTAATAATGTAGCACACATGTCAATAGAAAGGGGCAATGATAGGAAGGTGAGGAGGATGAACGACCACCAATTCCAACCAAATCCAATTTTTAAGCAGTAGATAGATATGTGAGATTTTCTTGCTCTAAAGTTTGTGATGTTCTATCCTTAAATAGCAGCCCCCATAACTGTTGGGATTTGGAAGGAGCTCCACCTGGATTTACACACGCTCAGCATCTTCACTTTTGGCAGTTAGTGGTCCTGTGACAGAGATCTGAGCATCCTCACCTCAAGGACAACCGGGCCAATCCAATGAAAGAATATCAGGATCTCTCATATTCCCATGTGCAAACACTTTCGGCTCTTTCACCTGTAGTAAATGCTGAGGTTAGCGATCTGAGCCAGTAGTCAGGCAGAGAGAGGGAGAGTATAAATGCTTGCCACAACAAGTAATGGGATGACAATGTTGTCATGCAAGACTGCAAGTGCGGAAATTTGGCTGTATGATAGAGATAAGATGGCGTACCAGAGAAAGTGGTGGAATTCGGGGTTGAAATTTTGCTCTGGAGAATCCATCCACGGCAAACAAGCACTTGTAGCTACTAATGTAGCGGTATTCACTGTTTGATATGTATCCAAAATAAGAGATATGAAAGCATCAAATGTGTAATTCACATTAATTGATCCCTATATCAAAAAGGGAAAGAAGTTGGTTGGTGATTTGCCTCTACTCGAACAGTAAAAATGGAGTTAATGCGCACATATTTTTCATACAAAATTTTGTATGAACAAGTGGGCTCCCACGAGCTTCCCACGTATGATGGTGACAAAAATGAGCACATGATTACATGAACAATTTTAGCAAACAACTAATACTCACTTCAGTAGATAGGTAAAATTTCTTTTCTGATATTCTTCAATGGAAATTTCTTCCTCCTTAGAGTATCTGCCAGTGAACAGAAAGTATGATTACAAATAAAATAAAGGGAAAACTGCAAATAACCCCTTAGAAGTCGGCTTGAGTTTGATTTACCCCTACAAGTATATTTGTAGCAAATGCCCCCACAAGTGCATAGTTATTTGATTTCCCCCCTGGTGGCCCTTTTCTTGCTGATGGGTGGTTTCCGTTGACATGGACTTCGTAGCATGCCAGGTCAGATATGAGGCGTTCTAGCATGGACCTTGGGATTAAACATACGGTTTAGGTCGGGTATGGACGGGTCGGTCGGTGTTTTCCTCTTGCATTGCACCGAATTGAAACAAGAGGAGGGAATACAGGAAGGCAAGAGGCAGGAGCAAAGGCGATCGTGGCCTCCCTAGTCCCTACTCACACACTCGCTCCGGTTATGTGGAACCCTAGCTCACATCAAGCTGGAGACGAAGACCCACTGGTTCAGTCTGGTTCAATATACTTCGATCTGGGTCGAACCATTTGTAAGTATATGACTCGGATGTGGGTAACTTCTCTGCACCTTATGTATAACCAACCTTGCATGCCACATCAACTGAAAAACACCCGAGTCAACTGGAAAAGGTCCGCTGGAGGAAAATCGAACAACTCTGCACTTTTGGGGTGGCATTCGCCACAAATATACTTGTAGAGGGGGTAAATCAAACTTAGGCTGACTTCTGGGGGGACTTCTGGGGTTATTTGCAATTTTCCCATAAAAGAATAAGCGCAAAAAAATAGATATAGAGCAATGAAACCTCAGAAACAGTGCTAACAAAATTAACGACGATCAGAACAATACACAGTAATCAACAAACATCAAACGTGATAACAAGCTGTGTCACCATAACTAGTAATAAAAGAAGACCATTTTGATTTAAGCAGCAGTCCCAATGCTTCCGGATACTATAAGATATATCAATTAAATGCTTCCAAATAATAAGATATAGTAATTAAAAGTACATCTAAAAAGGCCAAGCCAATACTATTACTTTAATAGGCTAGCTTCAACCTCTTTATCATTAAGTATTAATTTCTACATTGTTCCCGAGTGGCAGTATTTGTCTTATGGCTAGGGATGCAATCGGAGCGGATACGAACGGATATAGCTCATCCAATATCATATTCCGTATTTTCTTCTCGGAGTCGGAGTCAGATACGGATAGTATCAGATACTTATTTCTCCAATCCGTATTCGCTCCGCAAGCCTTCAGTCGGTCAGTCGGACGGAAATTGTCTGTTTCTTTTGCACCCCTACACAAGATATTAGACATTAGGGGTGCAATCAAAACGAGCACAGAGAGATTAATCGTCGTGATGTCAAAGGAAGAGCACTAAATATTCTCTGTCTGCCCAGATACGACAATCCGCCTATCTGTTATCTTGTTTCTAAGTGAAATCACAGTAAGCTTCCTCATACCACCTGACATACGGGCACATAAGGACGGATATCACTCATCTCGTATCCTAATCCTTAATTTTTGCTCGAAGTCGGAGTCCGACACGGATAATGTCGGATGCCCATTTATCCCTTCCGTATTCATTCCGCAAGCCTTCGGTCAATCGATCGGATGGGAAGTATCCGCCCCGTTTGCACCCCTACTTATGGCCTATGCTGGGGCAGAAACGTTAGAACCTCTTGTCTGTCTATGACACTTTATGTGCCTCAGAGTTCAGAACCTAATTATAACCAGAGTCCAGACAGGATCTAGCCAGATGCCAGCAATGTACACAGGACTACTGGCACAAAACCAGTACATTCAATAGAAAGTTGGGAAAATTCTATACTGGAGCATACAAGGTAGGCATAGGTCTAGCCGTCTAGGAATATATGGTGGCCTCAAAAGTATAATTTGCTAAAAGAGTGAAAGTATAGTTGGTAAAAGAAAGGGTAAGAGTATGCCAGTCAGAGAGTAGCAAAGAGACTAGCACGATTCAACATTCCAATAGTTGCATCCTACTGTGACCAAATACTGAATGAAAAATTCTAAAATTAATCGAGGAATTAAGATAGGCCTGATGGTCCCAAATATCTTCTCCCAAAAAAGGAAGTTTTTTTAGACCAACAGGGTGGGGTAACGTCCCAGCCCCATTTATTACCCAAAGAAAGGGAACTGGAGAGATAAGAGATTAATTGATAAACGAAAGAAGACATTTCTTGATTAGCATCTACAGCATAATTGATGCAGCATACAAACTCTATGGTTTAGTAGAATACCTCCAAGGATATTCATTTTCACAGAAACGAGAAACTCCACTCATTGCGGTGAAGGCGTCAATGTGAACCATCTTTTCCTTCACTGAAGAATCTGGTAATAGAGGAATGCAAAGCTAAATGGAAAGTGGCACCAATAAAGGTCACCTGTCGTCAATGTACCCCATGTCCTCTAAAATAGTAGAGACCATTAAGAGTAGATGGTTGTTCAATTTGTCATTTGGTGCTCATGACTCAGTCAAGCTTAAGTTGCTTTGTGAAATACAGGTAACCTATGTCTTGTAGTTTCTGTCTATAGAACTGTTAACAGAATTGTTGTAGTTTCACACATTCCACTTTATTCATGTAGAGCTCACCTGCTTCGTGTAGAGCCTTTAGAGCGTGGCCACCAGGATAATTGTTGTAGGAGGCCATGAAAGTGACAGCAGAGTATCCTAGACTAAAGGAATTATATGTGAGTTTTCAATAGTAACACAATTTGTGCTATTTCAAAAATAGTCACACGTAATAATCAACAAGGCTGAACTATTCTACCTGGCAAGAAAGGCACCAAGCATGAGAACATAAAGTAAATTCCACCCAGCTTTCTTTCTGTTATTATATCTGGGAAGGATGAAGAGAAACAAATATTCACCAGTCAAAAATCAAAATCATCAAGCAAGAATAAAGAGGGGAAATGACATATAATATGAAGGATGTCAAAAAGCAACGGAGTAGTACAAATGATGGCATCATTCCTAGCCTGCATTTGTCACTGTTAAAATGGTATGAACTAGATATAGATTCGTTGTACTCACAGTCTACTTGCTGCCAGTGAAGCGGACACATTAAGCATGGGAATTGAACCAATTATGAAACGAAGCTCCTGAAACATCAGAATAGCAGCCATTATGTGCAAGATTGGCCTAATAACTTGCAAATATAATAATCAGACTAGTATCCAGACATGTAGAATAACCTTATGTGGAAGTTTTGAATAGAGTACGACAAACAAGAAGACTGGAAGCACATATGGCACTATCCTTCTATCAAGAAGAGCACCAACCTGACATTGAAAAGAAAGGCTTGATGAGATGCATCTTGTATAAAAAATCAATCACAAACCAACCAGTTAACCAGTAATGCCTTGACTATACCTCAGTCAGAAACAGTACATCATAAAAATGTCATTAGCTGATTCAATAAAATGGTGTACTTCAGACATAAAGTCCGTGTAAAGGTGCCAAGTTAATTAACTATCACTACGTTGATCTAATTGGAACTTCACTGTTGTACATACTACATACATGATGAAAATGGCATGAATAAGTTGAAACCACTGGATATATTTGTTCTAGCCAAGTAAAATTCAGTATCATAGCTTTTTTATGTAAATTTCTTATCTTACCAAGCAAAGAGGATATGCTACAAGCATTGAGCGTGGAAGTGCAGACGTGAAGTACCAATGGATTGAATGTGTCTTAAGTTTATAATAGTCATGGAAAAAAGAGGTAGGTGCTTCACATCAGTATCAGTTGGGTAATACAGAGGTTCTACCATATGAATCTAAAAACAAGGAGGATAACACTTGAACAAGAAGTGTTTATTATGTTTCCTCCTTTCTTGCATGCATGTGTGAATAGATTAACTGGAAGTATCAACGCATATGAAAAAAATTCTATAAAGTTAATGAAAGAGGACAACAAATGTTTGGGAGGAAAAGAAAGAAAGAAAACATCTGGTTGATACGAAAAAGGATGTCCCCATGTGCATTGCAAAGTATTAACTCAAATTATTATTTCAGGACATTCTTAACTTGTATTTTTTTCAATAGAAAAGAAAGTAAGTATAGTTTTGCAAAACCATAAAGGATACACCCCATTCTGAACTTCGGTTCAGAACTGAATTAAACCAGAAGACTTCAAATTCTGGCCACAGGATTCGCCGCCACATTATCGAGTCAACCAGTACTGTGAATCCTGAGAAAATTATTCATAGTGAAACAAATGTTTCTTACAGACTTGCGTGAAATTCCATTACAGAAAACTCAAGTAGTATAAAGAAACATACCAATGCATATAAGGGCGGTGCTTATGCAACATTTTACTGCTTCCAATAGGGAAAAATACCTGCTCTGTCACAGCATAGCCAAATTCAGATGTTAGCGTGTCTCAGCTTCAACCGTACAAGATAAATTGAGTACAGCAAGAATACATAAAAATTCCAAATGGAAATAACAACTTGACTGTAATACCCCATTTACCTATTTAAGTAATTAAAAAGAAATAGAAATATAATTTAATAGTGGAAATTCAGAATTTAGGAAGGAGGATTAGAGTTGAGCCATCATCCCACATTTCCTTGGCCCAGGGGAGGCCGGCCAGCCCTTAAGAGGAGCCGGGGGGCATCCCCAACCCTAGTCGCCCCTGCCCCCTCCTAGCCACCACCCCTCCCTGTTGCGCCCTCCCCTGGCCGGCGCCGCCTCCTCCCTGCTGCCGCACCCCAGGTCGCCCCTCCTCTGGCCACCCCCTGCCATGCGCACCTGCTGGCCGTCATGGAGGAAGAAGGAAGGGGAAGGAAGGAGCCGGCACGAGAGAGGAAAGGGAGAAGGGAAAGGAGGGAAGAACACAGGCGTCGTGATCGTCATCGTTCTCTTTAGGGGTAATGATTTGGTAGTCCTTAGTTTAATCCTAGAATAACGATTATTCATGTTATAGATCGTTTTGATCATGGGAGGTATAGGTTTTGGGAAGCCCTAGTTCGTCGAACCGTACCGCAAAACCTTGCGAGGGGAATTAGGGATATCTACGGTCAAAATCGGGGTTTCAGGAAAGTCTAGATCATTAATTTTGGAGTTGTGAGCAAAAAGTTATAGCCTCAGGAAGGCTGTTGTCCAGAAATCCGCTGTCAATGGCAGCTGTCATGAAGATGGGTTAAATGCATGCAATAGATGGAATAATTTAATTGCGTTATAACTTGAATAAGCTAGATATTTCTTAGTAGATTTCAGAAATATCATTGTTTATCATTTTTCATGTCATAGAAAAATAGATATCAAAATGTGAAGTACACTGTTCTAGAAAATTCTTGTTTAACCTTCGGGGTTGGAAACGGGGACCTTAACGGCAAATTCAGAAGTTTCACATAACTAGAGTATTGTGGGTAATTTTGTGGAGTTTCCAGAAAACATATGGTTTACTATATTTGGAGTTCGGATTTGAAAGGTATGGTCGTTTCACCACTAGGACAGCGGGTAGTTCGTCCGGTGAAGTTAAGTTAAAGGCATTGGTTTTGTGTGTAGGTGCAATGGTGATTTGTTTGATGTTTTGGTACTATGGTGGTATGTTTTTTAGTGTGTTTTAATTACTTGTCTAGGGAGTGTTGCCTCAAGCACTTTGTCACCATCACATCACCCGACTTCTAGAGGATAAGAGGCAAGTGCATGGTAGAACGGTGAATAATGGTTTAATTGTCGTTTCTTTATCATACATAGTCATGATGTTTATTTATGCCGTTAATATGCTGATTTACACATCTTGAGAATGACTATGATATTGTCACTGATGATGTTGATGGAATTGCCATAATGATGACATGGTACAATGAAAATGAACTTGTTGATGAATGTTGAATTTAAATTTCATTCTTGCAACATGTGCACCATCATTGCATAAAGGAGAATGATCATGGTGATCATATACTATCTACCTCGTTGGTAGAGACTCCACGGGAGTGGAGAGATCCCCGATCCTTTTGATGACGGGTTTGAGGAAGGGTGAACACTGTCGCGGGTGTTCACTCATGTTATACTGATATAAGCGATGAAATGAGCAAATGAGCACGTAGGATAGAGATGTATTGCATGAATGAAAAGAGGATGATATGTTTCATTGAATATGAGCATGACAATAAATAAATGAATGTCTATGATACTATTGATAATGGTTATTAAATTGTTGTTTATGGTTTTATTATGTTCTTGTTGGGTCGTGGACTCACCCTTGCTCTATCGTTGTTTATAGATGAATGTTGACGATATCATGTATGGGAGGGAGTAGCTCACGTGCCTCACATGCAGCCACCACATTTATTTAATTCATATTGGTATGGTCTCTTTAAATCTAGTATGATGATATTTCCCTTTAGGAATTATTAGACTTCATCAATATTAGATGAATAGGTTGGAACTTGATTTATTTAGTCACAGTGGGCTCGTTATAGTTCGTTTACTATCTTTTGGTTCGTTATTAAGTATTGTCATATAGTGTTTTGCTCCTTATGCTTATTGTGTCGCATTTAATGATTATATTGTGACCTGTGGACGGGTTTTATTCTTTATATGGTTGCTGGAATTTATTGTAAAATAATGTTTAAAATGGTAGTTAGTGTAGTTTAGTGACAATCCATGCTCAGTATTGGGCCGGGATGTTACATTGACTATGAGTGATTCTTATAGCTTATTAAGAGTGTCATTATTATAATAGCCTAGTGACCTACCAACTTTGGAGTCATTAGAGACACTCCACCAACCTCACATTTTAATATTTTATCATCCTTGCAACAAGTTTCACTAATTCACGACAGACACACAAATTTGATGCGCTGAAACCTCAACTAAACTGAATCCTGAAGCCACTAGGACTTTTTTTTGAGAGGGTAGCAACAATTGGTTAGTGTAGTCATCGTAAGACTCACAATCCACACAGGTCACAGGCCTTAAGAAAACAGGTTACGGGTTCAAATCCCGGAAAATCGTAGTGGGAAATTCACACAAATAACACACCCATCCTATGGATGGTGGGAATCGAACTCTGGTCATCAACCGGGGAGACAGGGTGCCACACCGTTGGGCTATACTACGGTTGGCTGAAGCCACTATGACTCTATGAGTAAAATTACTTGGAACTGAATTCAGAAAAGCGAAGCAACAAGTTCACCAAGTAATATGAAGTTTTAACAATTGGTGCTGCACATAACCTAGCACAATAAAGAGGGACATACAGTTGGGATCCTTCCTTTCCCAAGCATGTATACTAGTATACTACATAAGAGTATCAAAAAACCGTGCAACTGTTGAGAGGAATTAAAGTTTGATAAGCCAGAACTCACCAGCAAAAGTGCAATCCCTATTGTACCAAGAAGCAGAACCATATCACATCTAAAAACAACTGCAGCAACAATCTGCAAGATAAATGGATAATTGCACGTAGTTTGGTAGAAACATAGCATATAATTTTTACTAATCTGAAAGTGAACATAGCAACAACACTCAACAGGTTTTACTGAACCAAGAGTGAAGAACTAAGGATTATATCACAGTATTGTGTTGAAATTTGCAACTGGAGCATGTCATGTCCAGAAATCCACATTTGTGGTACTTATTATTTTCATGTGCATTGTGCAGTAACTAAAATTTTGAAACAAGAATATATATTATTAAATTGGTAATGAACTATTTCTTTATCTTCCTGTGATCTGTACAAAAATGTGAAAACAACAGCATGTAGATAACAAGGAGTGAAGCCAAGGTAAAGGCATAAAAAAAGGAATACCAGGGCCTGTAATGTACATAGGTAATTTCCCTTGAACCAGAAAGAGTATGCCAAGTTAACTGCATGACAGAAAGCACAGATGAGTTGCATGATTGTTCTACAAACTCCTAATTAGATTGATATTATTGCCAATAATTTCATTAAAAAACAGTAACAGTCAGACAGCTGTGTGCTTTATTTATACAGTGTGCTCACCTAAAGCTAAAGCTAAGATATTTGGAAGGGGCCGAGTTGAGTAGAACAATAAGTGAAACTGTATAGCAGTTAGTATCACAAAGAATGCTTCAACATGACAACCATACTTCCTTTGTACCTGCTTGTCAGAAATAAGCCAAGCAAATCATGATGATGTACAAGGACAGAGTGAAAGACTCATGCTCATTGTCACAAAAAGAAGTCACAACTTAGTACAACACAAACTTTAAATAAATAGTTACTCAAGATGGACACAGAACAGTTGAAACAGAGCAAGCCAAGGAGATATCTTGATGATATACAGCATCTAGAAGTTTCTACAAAAGTTCTGAACAAAATCTAAGTTCTTCTATTCTGTTTGGTTAGAAGAAACTTACTCTATGGAATTTAAACTGGCTCAAAGGTACAGTTTGTAAGTGCATCTGCTCTAAGCCAAGCAGGAAAAGCTAGGATTTCAAACAATACCAGCATACTGCAGCACGTATGCAGTATGCTTAGACAAGAGAACCATCAATCTTAGGTACTCATCCACAAATGCCATTCTTAAATTTGTATCATGGTACTAATGATCCACTTCATGACAAAATCCAAATTGACAAGCAAGATCCTTTTTTTTGTCTTTCTACAAGTCGCTGGCCTGCCAATTCAAAGGGAAACTAATACAGATAAACGGATCTAGCTCTTAGTCTCTTACTCATTTCCAGGGGAACCACAATATTTTCAGAATAATATTACCTAAGGAAAACAGCAAACAGTGACAATAAATCTACATTGACACAAAATGAGAGATGAAAAAATATACCTCAACTCGGAAAAGTCTCAAAGTCATCAGGATAATGCAACCCAACACTAGTCGAACTAAAAAAAAAAAGTAAAAAGAAAAACATCAGTCTGTCAAAACTACATTAAACAGGAAGGTATACATCAAACAACATAAATTTGTAATGAAGCATGTTTCAAGCTTTTGATAGTCACCTGCTAGAAGACCATAAACCTTTGGAACATGAAATAAACGCATTACGAAGACTGCAGGTGATGAGAGAATAGATATAACCAACGCTCCTGAAAAACATAGACAGTACATGATGTTAATGTCTTTGCGTTATGTCTAGACTAAAAAATCTGCAATCTGAAACACCATGGAATCAATATCATATATAATATATTAACACTACAAGCATAGAAGGTACATTATGTTAATGCTCTCTGAATTTGATCAATTACTTGCTACTTATTAGGCTGAAGCAAGCAATGGTCGTCTAAGGAAATATGGTATCATGCAGCAGAAATCAAGGGTTTCATGGCAACACGATTATTACCTATAAATGTCCGAGGAACAACACCAGGAAATTCTAAATGGTCGTACTGCAGCAAATCAAACAAAAACTACATTATATAAATTCAATTAATAAACATCAAGCGTATTATACTAAAGTAAAATTGGAGGGAAACTAGCAGCGAAGGTTACCTTCTCAATGTGATAATTGTGATACAAAATATCATGCATGGCCTAGAGAATACACGAATCAAGTGTTAGCTCAAGCACTGTAACTGCATGATGTTAGAGATATGGAAAGAGATAAGAATAGAATGTAACTAGAATATATGGTTAGTTTGCTTTCTTGTTTCAAGGATTGTAATCTCCTGATTGTACGCCACGCCAAGGGCTATTCTTGGCATATATTAACATGCAACAGCGGCTCCTAAGGGGTAGAACGCTTTCACCAAATTACATGGTATCGAGCCTCTCCTCCACAAACATCGGATCGCATCTAGTGGAGCCATGGCGAGTTCCTCCAACGAGTCACCGCCAATCCGTTCTTCGCCAAGTCGTCACCAGAAGGCGATGAAGACCAATTTTCTCCGTGGAAGCGCGAGATCCTTCCGGTATGCGAGTGCCCGCATGGAGGGTGTCTCACCGGCGCGACTGCTGCTCCAGCGAAGCTGATCGACGCCAAGGATGGGGACGAGATCGTGAAGAAAGTCAACCCAGCGTATGACGAATGGGTTGTTGCCGATCAGCAGCTTCTCGGCTTCGCTCTCGACAGTCTCCAAGGAAGTTCTCACGCAGGTGGTGAACATGCACACCGCTGCACAAGTTTGGAGAGCGATCAACGAGATGTTCTCCACGCAAACGCGTGCACGATCCGTGAACACGCGTATTGCACTCGCAACCACCCCTAAAGGGAACATGAGTGTTGCAGAATACATCACCAAGATGAAGTCACTCGGTGATGAGATGGCGACCGCCGGGAAACCAATGGATGATGAAGACCTGGTGGGCTACATCCTTGCCGGTCTTGATGAAAATTACGAGCCGGTAGTATCATCTGTTGTCAACAGGCCCGAACCGGTGACGGTGGCGGGCGTACTCCACGGCTCCTCGATTTCGAAATCGCGCAACTGCGCCGGGCGGCTACCAAGCCAACTTGGCACGTCGCGGCGGGCGTGGAGCGCCAGCCCGCGGTGGAGGCGGCGGTCGCGGTCGCGGACGTGGCCGCGGTCGTGACAGTGGCGGCAATTCTGGAGCAGGCCGCAGCATCGCCAACAATGGAGGCAAGCGACCTACATGCCAACTTTGTGGTAAGACAGGACATGTTGTTGTTGATTGTTGGCATAGGTTCGATGAAGATTTTGCTCCTGAAAAAAGTGCTGCTGCTGCGACTCACTCATATGGCGTTGACACGAACTGGTACTTGGACACTGGAGCAACCGATCACATCACGGGCGAGTTGGACAAGCTGACCACCTGTGAAAAATACACTGGAAAAGATCAAATCCACACAGCAAGCGGATCAGGTATGGACATTAGTCACATTGGTCATAGCACTATTCACACCCCTAGTCGTGATTTACATCTAAACAATGTCTTATATGCTCCAGAGGCTATGAAAAATCTTATTTCTGTTCGCCGTTTCATATATGATAACTATGCCTATCTAGAAGTTTATCCTAATCTTTTCTTTATCAAGGATCGGCAAACGAAGAATATCCTGCTTAGAGGACGGTGTCACAACGGCCTCTATCCCTTGGAATCTACACCAAAACAAGCCTTTGGAGTCATCAGACCATCTCTTGCGAGATGGCACGATCAACTAGGCCACCCTTCCTTAACTATTGTCAAAAAGTTGTGAGCAACAATAAATTGCCATGTTTGGCGAGTCTACGAGTCATGAAGTTTGTGATGCTTGTCAAATGGCCAAGAGCCATCGATTACCTATTCTACATCCTCTAGTGTGTCAAAGTTTCCTCTAGAACTTGTTTACTCGATGTTTGGGGTCCAAAGCTTTGACTCTGTTGGGGCAAAAGTACTATGTCGACTTTATTGATGATTTTAGCAAGTTTACTTGGATCTATCTCCTCAAATTTAAATCGATGTGTTTCGGATATTTCGTGAATTCCAGAATCTTGTTGAAAGATTATTCAATAGGAAAATTGTTGCTTTGCAATCTGACTGGGGTGGTGAATATGAAAAATTACACTCCTTCTTTTCACGAGATAGGCATCACTCACCGTGTTTCATGTCCCATGCCCATCAACAAAATGGAAATTTGCGAGCAGCTCTGAGACACATTGTAGAAGTGGGCTTATCTCTCCTTGCTCATGCTTCCATGCCTCTCAAATTTTGGGATGAGGCATTCCTTGCCGCTACTTATCTCATCAACCGCACCCCAAGCAAAGTCATTGAGTATTCCACACCCCTAGAGCGCCTGTTTCATCAAAAACCGGCCTATGCTTCCTTGCGAACCTTTGGTTGTGCTTGTTGGCCTAATCTTAGACCATACAACACTAGAAAACATGCTTCCATGCCTCTCAAATTTTGATGTTTCTGTTTCTAGGGGTGCAAACGTGCTTAATCCAGTGGCTAATGATCCTAATCTTGATGATACTAATGATGTTGGTGAGCAATTAGCAGGACATTCACAAGTTCCGATAGCAAATATTGATGCGGTGGAGAATGAGGATGGCGAGCCCCTCGAGCTTGTGTCTTCCACAGAATCTGCCCCGGGATCGGCACATGATGCAGACAGCGGCGGCGTTGACTCGCTGTCTTCAGGGCCTCATCAACCGATGTCTTCCACGTCCTCTTCGATGCATGCGGCCTGGCGATGATGCGTGGGGAACGAGAACTTCTTCGCGCCACCGGCGCGAGGCCCTCGGCGACATCCGGATCATCGGTGTGCCACGCAGCGATATGACGCCTCGACCACACACACGACTTCAGAGTGGAATCCGCAAAGACAAAATATACACTGATGGCACTATACGGTATGATAAGCAGTCTTATTTTACACTCACTGGTGAACCTCAAAATCTAGAAGAAGCTTTCACGCACAAAGATTGGAAAAATGCTATGGATCTAGAATATATGGCCTTAATGAAAAATAATACCTGGCGTCTTATTCCACCTAAGAAGGGTAGAAATATCATAGATTGCAAATGGGTATATAAGGTCAAAAGAAAATCTGATGGGAGTTTAGACCGGTACAAAGCTCGCCTAGTTGCCAAAGGGTTCAAGCAAAGGTATGGTATGGACTATGAGGACACATTTAGTCCCGTAGTAAAATCTGCTACCATTAGAATTATTTTGTCTCTTGCTATCTCTAGGGGATGGAGCCTTAGACAGCTGGATGTACAGAATGCGTTTCTTCATGGTGTTCTGGAGGAAGAGGTGTACATGAGACAACCTCCTGGGTATGAGGACAAAGATAAGCCTGGCTTTGTTTGCAAACTGGACAAGTCGCTCTATGGTCTTAAACAAGCACCAAGAGCGTGGTATGCTCGCCTGAGTACAAAGCTGTGTAATCTTGGCTTTATGGCTTCAAAAGCAGATACATCATTATTCTTCTACAATAAAGGTAGCACTGTTATCTTTATTCTTATTTATGTAGATGATATCATTGTTGCTAGCTCCACACAAGAGGCTACTGCAGCTTTGCTCAAGGATCTCAATCAGGAGTTTGCTCTCAAGGATCTTGGAGAGCTGCATTACTTCCTTGGCATAGAGGTAAATAAAGTAAAGGATGGTATCCTTCTTACTCAAGAGAAATATGCAACAGACTTGCTCAAGAGAATTGGAATGACAAATTGTAAGCCTGTTAGTACTCCTTTATCTACTTCAGAGAAGTTGTCAGCTCATGAAGGCAGTCCACTTGGGCCTGAGGATTCAACACAGTACAGAAGTATAGTGGGAGCCTTGCAGTATCTCACACTTACCAGACCTGACATTGCTTTCTCTGTCAACAAGGTATGCCAGTTTTTGCATTCACCAACAACTGAACACTGGACTGCAGTTAAGAGAATTTTGAGGTATATACGCTCAACAACCAATCTGGGGTTAAGAATAGGAAAATCTCAGTCAACTAGAGTGAGTGCATTCTCTGATGCTGATTGGGCAGGGAGCCCTGACGATAGGAGGTCCACTGGTGGATTTGCTATATTCTTGGGATCAAATTTAGTGTCATGGAGTGCAAGGAAACAGGCAACAGTTTCACGTTCCAGCACTGAATCGAATATAAAGCATTAGCCAATGCAACTGCTGAGATGATATGGGTTCAGTCCTTGCTCAATGAGCTACATATACCAGCACCGCAAGCAGCTCAATTATGGTGTGACAACTTGGGTGCTACATATTTGTCGGCTAATCCAATCTTTCATGCTAGGACAAAACACATAGAGATTGATTACCATTTTGTGAGAGAAAGGGTAGCAAGAAAACAATTAGATATTCGGTTTGTATCTACGAGTGATCAAGTCGCCGACGGATTTACAAAACCACTGTCAGCTCGCCAGTTACAGAAGTTCAAGTTCAATCTCAATCTTGATAAGCTGTGATTGAGGGGGAGTGTTAGAGATATGGAAAGAGATAAGAATAGAATGTAACTAGAATATATGGTTAGTTTGCTTTCTTGTTTCAAGGATTGTAATCTCCTGATTGTACGCCACGCCAAGGGCTATTCTTGGCATATATTAACATGCAACAGCGGCTCCTAAGGGGGTAGAACGCTTTCACCAAATTACACATGACAGTAAAAGTGCAAGTGCAAGTGCAAGCGCAAGCCATAGAGTAGGTAAAAAAATTCTACCAAGGGGAGAAAGCCAAGAATTACCTAGTACAAAATTTAATACCAGGCAATTGAAAGCTCATTATCTATCATTGTACAATCAGCAGTATAGAATGAAACAGATTCTCAAAAACAAAATGCCTGCAAATTAACTGCCATGCCTAAGGGAAAAGTTGCCCAACCAATCGGAGCGGAGCAGGGAGGGAGTCGAAACTCGAACCTGAACGTTGAAGCTCTCCTCCACCTTGGTGTACGGCACCATGATAGCGTAGAACGCGGCAATCGATCCGAGCATCAGGTCCCACCCTGCAAGCGAGCTCCCGAGGCATCAGATCCCCCCAAAGAAAAGAAAAAAACCTTCACCGCAGGAGAACCCAACGTTCTCGAGGCTTTGCGAGCACCAAATCAAAGCACAGAGGGTGTCGACGCGAGGCGACTCACCGTACTCTCTCAGCAGCCTCGCCGCCGGCGTAGGCGGCGGCGGCGCCATCCCGGTGGCCGGCTAGGGAGTTCGCGCGTGGTGTGTTCCGGTCGACTCAAACCGCTCAGCTGAACTGACTGGTTTGCGCTCGACTCGAGTCTAGCGGGTAGGTGGGTTCGGATTAATTGGTGGATCCACTAGGCCCGGCCTAAAATAGGAATTCAGCCCAGCAAGGACAGGCCGTGCTGGGCAACTCTTACAGCAGAGGGATGCAATGCCATCTAAGTCGAAGCCCGGAGGCCTTGGACACAGCTAATTGGGCCCCCAAAGCCCGGTATTTCATAAGCACCCATGCATCGGTCCAAATGTACTAGCTAGTTGTCGATTGTCGTTAAAAAAACTAGTTATAGATTGTGGATTGATTAACGAAGGGTTAAGTTTGGAAAGCGGGAATTTTGTAGGACTTGTATATGACTTTAACTGTTTTCTGTAAAATCCGTGCGTTATAAATACACTGTAAGCTCATCTTTACGCTACATGCCATCACACCGACACCACAAGACAGATTGGCGTAGCCATGGATTTTCAGTTTTTGTCTCCTAGATATAGTCAGATATCTTTACTTCTTTAAAAGATGCTAGTGGTAGTGAATGATGTGTTCATCATTTCCTTCCTACCACCAATATTTTGGTGCCACCACGTGGGCCCAACAAGCACGCCCTTTCTACTCTCTTCGTCGCGCAGCACCTTCCCAATGTCACCCTCCTCCCTCGAATCACGCGCTCTCTACTCCTAAACATCGGCCCCTCGCCACAAACCGCCATGACTCCCTAAGGTCTTCTTCTCTCTGACTTGCATTGCCACGCCTACCCTCCCGTGACCTCATGTCTTTCGCGCCCATCCTCTACAAGCACTATTGTGCTCGCCATTGACGCCACCCACTGCACTTGCTGTGGCCCAAGTCCTAGCTCTGCTGCCGCCAATGGGCATGGCGTTGTCGGCGACAGTTGTATGGTGACTGTCAGACAAGGACGTCGAACTGGATGCCACCCACTGGTGCATTGTCGATCTGGATGAGCGCCTCCGGCAGGCGGCCACTGAGATCCAAGCGTAACGTGGCCTCGCATGCAGCAATGAGGCTGTTGCTACTGGTTTCCCTTCTCTACCCTCGACCATCTGGTGGTTTTTTGTTGTTTTTTAAATATGAATCCTTCTATTATTTGAACTGGTGTGTTGGTAGATGGAATAAATATATTATAATTGGGGATTTTTTTTCTCTGTTGTTATTTTGTGCTTCGAGATTTTTTTATCTCCGATCTGGTCACTAATGTGTGCTACTGTTCTTCATATTTGGCAGCTTCAGCATGGGAAGTATCATAGCCAAGCTATGCCCCCGCCCTTGCTGTACCGGCAACAATATCTTTTTCTAAGGTATATGTCAAGGCGTGTTGTGCGAACCTCTCACACAAGTTGCTGAGTTAAATATGATTTTTTTTATTTGTCTATAGCAAAGCACGGGCATTTAACTAGTCTTATCTTAACTAATAAAAAAGGAGTTTACCCTCACGCAGGGGGACGATCGTCCCACCCATCCACACGTCACGGCGCACTCATACATTCTAGCATCAGTGTGCAAAGCCTGACATCGTAGCCCCATGCCCTCCCCTGAAAAACCGACTGAGCCCATTCTCCCCACCCCACCCCTTGCACGCGCTCTCCCCCGCTTCTTCCCAAAATCCAAGCCCTAGCTAATTGTGTGTCATGCCGACGTCTGACCTCGCCGTATTCAACGACTCCTCTCCCTGACCTCTACATCCCAATCACCGCCGTCCTCCCACCTGCTCCGTCTAGATCTCCTCCCGGCTGCTACCACCCCATCCTAACGTCGTGGACCCTCTCCCAGAGGGTGATCACCTCTTAGTTGTAATCTTCTATAAGCAGAAAGCAATATCATCTTCTTGCCTCATCTTCAAGTAGCAACAACAGTCACCCCACCAGCCTTGGATCTTGCTAGATTCGATCCTTTCTGTCGCCAGCGCCCTTGGTCCCTCTTGGGTCAAACCTTTTATGCCGTCGTCGCATTCCCGGCTCAATCCCGGCCAGATCCACCACCTTCTGGTCGGATGCGGTTGTATCCGTCATCGCCATCGTCTTCCCTGAACCAGATTTGGTGAGATCCCATGTCGTCGTGGTGTTCCCATCTCGATCCCAGCTAGATCACCGCCGACTAGTCATCTCCTGGCCTGATTCGTCATCACCTGGCTCTCCCCACACACATCTGGACGGATCCATCACAGTTTTGGCTGCTCTCCACCGGATCCGGACTAGGCCTCAATTTGAGTCAAATCTGGTCATCTCTAGACGCCGCCACCTCGGCCCTCGCTGGTTATGTGTGTCCTAGGCATCGGTAGGCTTCCGCCGCCTTCAGGAGGCCACCACCGCCCCCCTGTCTCATGGGTCACCACCGCCAGGCTTCCTTCTGCTCATGTCGTCGTCCTCCTCCTCCCCTTGTGTAACATCCCAAAAATCCTTATTTTGGGAATACAAAAAATAAATACATTAGTAAAGATAATTTGATCATTTTGCATATGAAAGTCTACCCATATTTGAGATTTGGACTTTTGTTTAAAAACAAATCAAGAAAACATAAACTAACATGCACTTAAAAGAAATTTGATAAAACAAAAATAAAAATCATAGGTGAGAATTATTTTGGGCACAATCTTCGAGGAAAATTTTAATAAACAACTTATGTGAAACTTTGTTAAGAATAATAAATGCAAATGCATAATAACGAAAACTTGTATGAATTTTAGAGAAAATCACAGAAGATATAAACTCCTGAGAAATTTACCAAAGAAACTACATTAAATCAGTAGCCCTCAAAAAAAATTAAATTTGGACTTTGTTTGCTGAGTATAAAAATTCGACAGACAAATCAGCTTCAAATCAAAACCCTAACCTATTTCCCTCTCACCCTCTCTCTCTCTCTGACCGGTGGACCCACTGGCAGGGTCCCTCGTCCACCTCATGCTCGCCGTGCCAGCGCATGCTGGCGAGTGCATCGCCATGCGCCTGCGGTTTCGCTGCACCGCCCCTAGTTTTTCTGCCGCCCAACTGTCCCCGTAACCTTAGTGTGCCCATCCCCTGCTCTCTCCTCGCCCATCCCTGCCCGGAGTCACCTCGACACCTCCGAGAGCTCCTCCACCTTGCCCGCAGTCGTACCAGTGGTTCCTCTACCCTCTGCCTATAAGAAGCCACCCCGAGCTTCATTCTACCCTTTCCTCACCACTCCACTCACTCCCTCTCCTTTTCTCCTCCTAAGTCGAGCTCAAACACAGAGAGCACCGAGCTCCATTTTTGCCCGCCGCGCCACCACCACCATTCTTGCCATTCCAGAGGGTTCCTCTTCGCTCTGCTCATGTCATCTCATGTTCCAGAGCACCATGAACCTTTTCCCTCACTCAATTCCCTCTTTGATCCACAGGAGTTGCCGAATTGCTGCTTCTTCCTCGTCTCCGGCCGACAACGCCGCCTTCATCGCCATTTCCTCCTCGGTGAACCCCGCATCGATTGGCTGCACTAGGAGGATCGCTAAGACTCGAGCTTCCTCAAGCCTTGTTGTGCCTCCCCATTCACTCCAACGACCTCTCCACGTAAAGCTCCACCGCACCGCTTCGGTTCATCGTCGACAAGCCATCTCCGACCACCTCCTTCACTCTGTGTCATTTCGGTGAACTCTTAGGGACCTCTAGTAGCTCATGCGTGCACTAGTTAGTCAAGGGCATCGTTGTGCTCGTCGTTGGCATGTAGGTCGTAGCACCGTCACCGCTTCTCACCGTTGCACTACTACGTCGGGCCAACTCAGCCCTCGTCGCCGGTACCGTCAGGTGTGCGAGGATGAGGGGAATCCATTTTGGCCTTCCCCGGCCAGCGCCGGGCATCACCTTGCCAGCGACAAGCGGGGCAAAGATCACCCGAGAGCTTCTCTGCTCTATGCGAACAGGACCAATACTATAGCACATCATTAATTAAGTAAATCTTGGTCCTTGGGGTTTAATTGTTGGTTAGTGTTTAATTAATTGCTACTGTAACTCACCGACATGCAGGCCTTGATGAATAGTAAACAAACTTAATTTAAAACTGAGTTTTGCATGAGTCACTAACATGCGGCCCCCACGGCCTTTAAGTGCGCAGCGCACCATCCCGTGGACTGCGCACAGTACGCGTAGACCTTTGGTATATGCACGACGCTGTGAATCGTGTCACTGACGAGCAAACCCCATATGTCAGATTAATAAAAATCAGAAGAAAATATGAAGTACGCTTTTAGTTTTGAGGAAATACGTTTTCTCTATTTGGATAGCGTAAACCTTAGTAAGTGATACAGACCAACTAGTAAACTAGCTAATGCGTAGGATTGCTCGATCTTTCACGGTACAAACGATGGAGTCGACACTTCGTCTTGCGGCTAGGGTTCAATCCGCCTTGAAACCTTGCGGTGATGATGGTAGCAACAGCTCATTCGACCACGTCGTAGTGTAGATGGATATCCTGGGATTCACGCACTAATCAATCATAAGGACGATTAGAAGCATGAACTCGAAGGCTCTCCAACCGTGAACGGCAAAGATCATGAATTGGACGCATTGAATCGTATAAATTCGGTAGGCAATCTCAAGAACGATGCGTTCTTCCCTTGCTCCGACCTCAGCAAACCCTAGATGGGAAAACCTCAACAAACATGCAAGATATTGCGTCACAAAGTCGTCGTGACTTTTCTGTATTTTCTTTTAAAATTCTTTCCCCCGTTACAATGGGCAATGCCCTAGCCTTATATTGGCACCTACGGGTGCGGCCGATTATATCTCTAACTCTCGTATCATACAAAGATTCTTTCCTAATATAGTTATGGAAAGATTACAACCGAAATTCTTCCCTAATACAGTTATGGAAAGATTACAACCAAATCAAACTAAAAAATATACACAAAAACTTATCTACAAATGAAAATATCTCAGCCCAAAGAATCTCTTTCATGATTTAGCCGCCTGGACGTGATCGTAGACCATCTGGTCGTGGTCGTACGTGATCGTGGACCATCTGGACGTGGTCGTAGATCACCTGGTAGTGGTCGTAGGCCACCTGGTGGTGGTTGTAAGCCACCTGGTCTTAGACCTAGTCGAAAACCTAGTTGTAAACTATCTTGAAGTGGTTGTGGACCCTGTGAAAGTAGTCGTAGACCTTGGTGAACTGGTCATAGACCTTAGGGATCTGGTTGTAGACCTCCAAGAGCTAGTCGTAGACCTTGCTAAACTGGTCGTGGACCTCGCTTCCTTCTAGCTCGGCTTGCACCTAGCTTCAGCTTGTCTCCATGTACCCGATCAACATCACTTGACCTTGTACTTGTAGATTAGTTTGGTGTAGCACTAGGCAAAGTGGTGGTAATAGCACTCTAGGCCACATCATCACCTCCCCCTACAAGCGAAACTATCCTCGATTTTGGGGTATTCTTCAGAAGATCCTTGCTATTGATAACAATATCAGAATTGATCTCCTCATCTCTTTTCGGCAGCAATGAATGAAACACACCTCTATGCATCAACATGAAACGATTAGCTCTCCCTTGGTGTGTAACGTTGTGATCAAACTGCCATGGACGCCCCAGCAATATGTGACAGATGTGCATAGTCACGACATCGCATTCCACCTTGTCTTCATAGCCATCAATTGAAAACGGTACTGAAACTTTATGTGTAACTTTCAGCTTACCAACATTGTGAAGCCATTGCATATAGTATGGCTTAGGATGATGCCATGTGGTCAATGAGAA
The DNA here is from genome assembly GCA_036346255.1 of Ampelocalamus luodianensis. NCBI lineage: Eukaryota > Viridiplantae > Streptophyta > Magnoliopsida > Poales > Poaceae > Ampelocalamus > Ampelocalamus luodianensis. The sequence goes on from CM070623.1 coordinate 53,137,307, forward strand.
CGCATCAACCATGTCCTTGATGATCACATTGTTGTAGCTTCCTCCATCAATCATCAGCTTGCACCGTTTGCCCTTGATCATGCATTGGGTTTGGAAGACTCCACGTCACTGTCCTTTCTCGATGATCAGCGTATTGTCACTATTCACCTTGTGAGTCATCAACATTGGACCGACTTTGGGATCACAATACACCACTTCGATGTCGGAATCCTTGGATGGCTCTTTTTCATGATTAGCTTCGTCGCTATCACTCTTCGATGCATATCTTTCTTGTACAAGTAACACTTGTCTTGAATTTGGGCAGTCTTTCTTCATGTGCCCTCTGTCCTTGCACTTGTAGCACTCAATGTCACGTATTCGAGCAGCAGAGAAGGCACTCGAATCGGATTTAGATGCCTCCTTGCTTGCTGTAGTTACGGCCTTTGAAGCTTCTTTCAATTGTAGTCCCGCCGGGTTGATGGATACAACCGGCTTAGAACTTGAACCTCCTTAACCATCTGGCTAAATTGGATGCCTCCAACTCGATGGATTGGTGCAGCCAACCTTTGGATGGTTGTCCCTCACCCATTGTTCAGCATGCTCCGCTTGGTGAAGAAGCTCTTGTACGGTGTTATACTGTATCAAATCAATACGATTCCACACGTCGTCGTTCAGCCCTTCAAAGAAACGTGTCATGGTAGCTTCAGCGGACTCGCGAACACTAGTACGAATCATGAGCACTTGCATCTCTTGATAGTACTCATCCACGGACTTGGAGCCTTGAAATAGACAACGTAGCTTTGTATGCAGTGTCCTAGTATAGTACGTTGGAACAAATTTAGTCCTCATGACTTGTTTCATCCCCTCCCAAGTGTGTGGACGATCTCCTGCATGGTTCAATTGATCCCACCAAATAATAACGTATTCGGTGAACTCAATTGAAGCAACACGAACTTTCTTTTCTTCGGAGTAGTTATGGTTGTCGAAGATTTGATTGACACGCATCACCCACTCCAAATAAGCTTCAGGTTCCGTTTTGCCTTTGAACTCCGGTATGGTTATTTTGATTTAGCCAATACTGTCGTCCTCGCGTTGCACACCACCATCACGGTGTCCTCCATGTACTGCAAGTCGACGATCAAAATAATCACGTCGTGGTGGTCGTGGATAGCCTCCACGGCTATTACACATGTCATCATCATCAGCACCATAGTAACGAGCGTTGTCATGTAACTGTGCACGTCGCACCAAGTTTGGTGGCTGATGTCGGGCGCTTGCCCCTTCTGGCGGCGGTAATCTCTCCTCCAGGCAACGAAGAGAAATGGCCATATTGTTGAAACCCTCCGTGAGGCAAGCGTTCAACGTATTTTGCACTTCGGTGATCCTCGCGTTCACCCCATTGATGCTTCCATCAAAATCAGCACAGAGGACGTCCTCTTGGCGCTTGATGTGGCCGGGGATCGCCTTGAATCATGCTCGTGCAGCGAGTGGCAAGTCATCATCGATCAGTTCTCCCAAGTCGTCACTAGGGTAACCACTCGAACCTCTTCGGCTCACTCCTGACATCCTGAAAGTAGCAAGAAAAAAAATTTCGTACCGCGATCAACCACGCTCTGATACCATGATGATACAGACCAATTAGTAAACTAGCTGATGCGTAGGATCGCCTGATCTTTCAAGGTACAAACGTCGGAGTCGACCCTTCGTCTTGCGGCTAGGGTTCAATCTGCCTTGAAACCTTGCGGTGATGAAGGTAGCAACAGGTCCTTCGACCACGTCGCAGTGTAGATGGATATCCTAGGATTCACGCACTAATCAATCACAAAAACGATTAGAAGCATGAACTCAAAGCCTCTCCAACCATGAACGGCAAAGATAACGAATTTGGACGAGTTGAATCGTATAGATTCGGTAGGCAATCTCAGGAACGGTGCGTTCTTGCCTTGCTTCGACCTCAGCAAACCCGAGATGGGAAAACCTCAACAAACATGCAAGATATTACACCACAAAGTCGTCGTGATTTTTCTGTATTTTCTTCTAAATCCCCCCTGTTACAATGGGCAATGCCCTTACCATATATTGGCACCTACAGGTGCGGCCGATTCTATCTCTAACTCTCATATCATACAAAGATTCTTTCTTAATATAGTTATGGAAAGATTACAACCAAAATTCTTCCTAATACAGTTATGGAAAGATTACAACTGAATCAAACTAAAAGATGTACACCAAAACTTATCTATAAATGAAAATATCTCAACCCAAATAATATCTTTCATGATTTAGTCGCCTAGACGTGATCGTAGATCATCTGGGCGTGGTTGTACGTGATCATGGACCACTTGGACGTGGTCGTAGATCGCCTGGATGTGGACGTAGATCACCTGGTAGTGGTCGTAAGCCACCTGGTCTTAGACCTGGTTGAAAACCTGGTCGTAGACTATCTTGAAGTGGTCGTGGACCCTGGGGATCTGGTCATAGACCTCTAGGAGTTGGTCGTGGACCTTGCTGAACTGGTCGTGGACCTTGCTTCCTTCTGGCTTGGCTTGCACCTAGCTTCAGCTTGTCTCTATGTACCCGATCAACATCACTTGACCTTGTACTTACAGATTGGCTTGGTGTAGCACCAGGCAAAGTGGTGGTAATGGCACTCTGGGCCACATCAGTAAGTCCAGAGGAGAATACGCTTTCCTTACTGGAAAGCGTATACCTCAATAGAATATACGCGAGAATGCGCTTTCTCTGCTAGAAAGCGTATTTCTCTTTTTCGCTGGAATTTCCAAACCGAACAGAATTCTAACGTTTATAACTTTTGCATAAAAACTCCAAATTAAATGATTTCTATTTCTAAATTAATATAAAATCATTATCTACCAGAATACGTAAAAATATTTTATTTTGGTCACTATTGAATTTATTGGTGTTATTTAATTCGTTTTCGTCTGTTTTTGAATTAGACGTTGATTGCTCGAGCTATTATTTCAACGACCAACCATCCATATATTTAGAATAGCAAGAGAAAGGCAAGAACCTTCTTTGATCATGTTTATCTCATTATTTTACCTACAGTACTTTGTTTTACAAAAAATTATTATGCATACGTGTATGTTTGATATGAAAATGCTACGTCTTGGAAGTCGGTAGTTGTAAATCCTAAATGCTACATACAACTCCTTGAAATATTGATCCCTTACTGTTGTATCCATTTGATTATGGGTTAGACAAAATATAACATCATTTGGGATTTTTTGAGTGTGATTATCACACCACTACTTTTTTTTAGAGCAGTAGATTTTCCTAAAAAATTATAAAAGGACAATATGATAAATATAAGTTTGGGAGATTTATGATAAATGTCCAGAGGGGTGTACCTCTATTATTTTGTATAAAAACAAAAATAAAAAACCAAGTTTTAGATACGGGCGAGTTATATTTGTATTCTGAGAAGAATGAGAGGTGTATCTCACTAGTAGATAGGGGGAAATTCTCGCCCGTGGTCAATTAAGGACCGGACGGCATCAACTCCAATTTAAAACCATACGTACAACCATATGTGCTGGTATGGAACGACATTAGCTAATTAAGTCATTGAAAATTAGTCTTGCACGTTGGTAGGCCGTAGAGTGCGAACATGACCGGGTAGGCATATTCAATAGGGCTCCCATCACCGAGGGGGTGGGAACAAAGCCTTCCGACACAACTGCGAATGCCTTACTTGACGGGGGTACCTGCGTAAGTGAGGGTAAACATTTGCTAGGTTAGTGCAAGGTTAGGACTACATGATGTAAGGCTCCGACGCGTGCTCTAGACTGCTTACCTATGGTAGTGAGCGGTGACATCGACGGAGGCCGAATAAACTAGAGACTGCATACCTTTGCAGAGTGTAAATCTATTTAAATAGTTATGCTGACGGTCATGAGCGTGCTTAGCGCGGACGGTATGGGTTTAGTTTTGATTTTCTAAAAAAAACCACTTTATTGGTAAAACATGGGTAATGACTTGTGGATTTTTATTTTAGTTAACTGCGAGGTCCATGGCTGAACATGAATTTGTCGCTCACAACCGAGAAGGGTTGCAAGTTGTTGTCATTATTCTTTTGTTGCTCATAACCGAGAAGGGTTGCGAGTGGTTGTCATATTTCTTTTGTGCTCGTAAGAAGGGTTACAAGTTGTTGTTGTTATTCATTAGTTCTTTACTTACTGTCTTGTATCTATTTAACTGCATTTAAACTTCTGTTGCAAATTACTACACATTGATATTGCAAATAAAAATGGCTTTAAGCAAAATAACTTGTAGAGTAGAGCATCTTCTTTTGATAGCCTTGCATTTATATAAATTTTACGATACACTATAAGCCTTGCTGAGTACGTATTGTACTCGATCTTGCTTATATTGTTGTTCAGAGTTTGAAGATGAGCCAACACTTAACAACACGTTCTCCGCACCCGGAACCGGTGGGTTCGGTGACGGGTCTATCTAGGCCTTGATTCTTGTTGGTTGCCTGAGGGATCAGATAGGCATGCCGTTGGAATTTCTTTGCTTACATTACTTCTTTCGCTGCTACTTTCTTTGATGACTGCTTTTATTTGATCGGTCAGCCGTTGATATAATAACTTGTAATCGCATAAGTTAAGTACCATTTATTTTGCTTTGTATATGAGAATGTATGGATGTAAATACCAAATATTGTGAATGTGTATACTATTCACTGATCATGGGACTAATACGATACACACATAGGGTCATCAGGTATTCCACACCCGGGGGTCTGACAGCTTGCCTAGATTTGCTCCTCTTTGCCCGTCACGCCGCCGCCCTGGGCTATCTCGCTGGCTGCCGTCGCTGCCTCGGGTCTTCTACTTCCCCGAGACGCCATCGCCTCTCCTCATCATCCCACACGCGTGGCACACTCCTTTCGTCCTAGCGTCGTAGCGCGCGGCGCAGCCCCACACCCTCCCATGAAAAAACTATCGAACCTATTTTGTCCCCTCGCATGCGCTCTCCCCACTTCTTCCCCAAATCCAAGCCCTAGCTAATTGTGCATCGCGTCGTTGTCCAACCTCACCACCTTCAATGGCTCCTCTTGTCGACCTCTACATCCCCGACGACCGGTTGACGCCCCTGCCCCCGCGCCCCTCGGTGACCCCCTTCCGACCCACAATTGATGTCGTCCTCCCAACTGCCGTCGCCGTGGCTCAGGGCCTGTCACCGACGGTGCGGTTCATGAACTACAAGACCAACCCATGCATCGAGTTGTACCGGCATGATAGCAACAGTGTGAGGCAGCTCGAGGATGGGTTTGCTTCCAAGAGGAACGAAGAAAATGTCTTGGTCATCCAAGTGCCCGCGGCAGCACAGCTTTGTACTTGGAGGAAACAGCCAGTGGAGTGTAGAAGTGGCGGCACGGCTCTGCCCACACTCGGCACTATCTCCACTCTTCATCAGGTGGGTTGCTTCTATTGTTCTTGCTGTTTGTGTTTTTTAGTTGCGGGTCCTGGCTTAAATTTTCAATAAGATTTCTCAATTATATGCTTGAGGCTAACTTCACACCATAGTTAAAGATGCATTTATTTGAAGTTGGACATCTTGTAAAGAACTATCTAATTTGGTGAATGGTGATGCACTCACGCATACTGTATTAGTGCAAGTTAATTTCAATGTGTGGTGCCTGTCATTGCTAACCAATTGATGCTTCCATGCAGTCTAATTTCTCTTTGTGTCCTTCAAATTATTTGAGTACTGAGCGGCCAGATCATATTGGAGTATTGAGCTATTGTTTTTTCCCCTTCTTGATTAAGGAAAGTAATTAAGATTGCATCATGACACTAGGTAGGTCCATAAATTCCTCACCCATAGTTTTGTGGCTGTGCAGCCGTTCCTGCACCCTTAAGGTCTCTTATCTGATGAAAAAAATCCGATTAGCTGGCCATGAACAATCCATCCCAAATTTCTCTCAATCCATCCCAAGTTTCTCTTTGTTTCTTAATTAAAATTATACTTGATTGAATATTTAATTTCTTTTATTTGCTTCACAAATCTGATGGAATATTCACATGCTAATTTTTTTTAGATAATAGCTGTCGAATGAAACATGCCTAAGATATAGTAAAATATATTAGATCCAGTGCAAAGAGTTGAAGATGATTATCACAAAATGACAAACTAACCATGTAGGAGCAAAAAAAAAATGTAGTGTCTTTTTGCAATCTAGTGCAAAGAGTTGAAGGATGACAACACACGCATTAAAGACATAATGAGAGAGCATGGTATCATCAATAATAGAGTTGACCAGAGCATGCAAAATTATAATGGCATGTCCACTACTATTTTAACTGAAATGTAAGGAAACAACAACATTAAACTTGGTGCTAATTTATACATCAAGAAGGATTTAGGAAACAATTTTTATAAATATATGTAGTTGCAAACATTTTTTTCTAAATATATCAAACTGCAAGTGTAAATGTGGTGATGCAATGATGTTTAATATGTTCTGTTTTCAATTTGAATAGTTGGTAAAAAACAGAGCTCTGAAATGGATGAATAAATTGGTGGAATGTGAGTTCAAGTTCTCGAGTTCTTGTTTTGATTGGTCTTCTTTCCTTGTGTTCTTAAATATGGAAAAGCAAAATTTTGTTCAAACGTTGGTTGTTTCTGGGACATTTGGGCTCTAGATCTGAGCAAGCTATGCTCTTATCAGCTTTTTATGTCACATATGCTTCCTTTATTGTTGTTATTGCAAGTGTAAATGTCTTTTATTTTGCTCATGTGATAAAGATTTTGTACCTGAGAATTCAGAACAGAGGAAACATGTTAGCGTTATGTTCTTTAAGAAATGTGTTCCATTGCAACGTACAGACACCTTACCGCAACGTCTGTAGCCCCGCATAGGAGGTCCCATCCCCTCCGCTCAAGCGGTCACAGCAGGACGACAAGTATGACTGCTAGGGAGGCCGTGGGAGCCCAACCTAGTACGAACATGACGTAAGGAGGCGAGGGGTTTGACCCATTCATTGGTCGTGTTTTGTACTATACGGGTGGTTAGTTTCCGATATTGTTTCATGAGTTTTGGGTGTTGCGTTGTGCAGGTATGAGATGGCTGCAAGCGTGGTGGTTGCAGAGGTGGGTATGATGATGACCAGTACCATGGCAGATACAAGAATCGTGCTCTAGGTGAGTATTCTTCCCATCGGCCGAAATTCAATCCTACCAACCTCCAAAAGAAACGATTTAGAGCAACACGACATCAAGGGTGTTGGGCTGTTGTACTTATTAAACATGGTTAATATTAGCACTTACAAATGTATGTATAACATAATTTTAAAATTGGAGTCTTTGGTGTCATCACTATTAGCTTATTCATTCTTTGTGTGCTCTTATTTGCAGTTAGAATTTTGACCACCTGAACATATCTACTAATTTGTTTTCTGCTTCCATATCATTGATACAATGGAGGACAAAGTATATGCACGACCACCGATTTGTTATCATGATTCACAAAAATGGCTCCTGTTATTCGGTCAATGGAAATCTTCTAACAACTCAATTAGGAAATCCAGATTGGCCTGGTTCAGGATTTGGGGCATCCAATGATGGTCCTGGGATCAGCCAAAGCTATCTACATAATTACATACCCATGTACATGTTTTATTTCCTCATTGCATTTACTCCGTTTGGTTGCTAGGCACTTTGATTTTATCTCCTGGGCACTGTAAAAATGTAGCAATAATGAATATTGGAACCAGTTACCACTACTCTTGGGAAATGCAAATGAAGTCTTCTACACTTAGATGCTCCAAGGCATCGTTAACGGATAGAGAATTGATGAGGATTAATCTCTAAATGTTAATTTAAAACCGCACGACCTCCGTGGTCGTAACCCCTAAGGCTAACGACCCCTGTGGTCATAAGGATTTCAGAGGTTACATAGTGGATACCCTGGTCGGACAAGGTCATGTGCCTACTACCCGACAAGGTAACTGTTCGTAGAAGTAATGAACTGGCACTTGGATCTGATTCCAAGTATATCCTTTCCATGTGACGAATGGAACATGTGCCTCATTCGTTCCAAACTGCACGACGTTTCATAGCTCTAAATTACTGACAATAACCACCATATAGTTATGTCTTCCACTGGCATCAACTGCTCGACAGTTGATATTCACCAACTACCACCGATTCTCCGACCAGACACAACACTTCCAAAGGGCACCTCTTCAAGGAGTAACTACCACCACTTCATCAGTTATTTAAAAGAAGATCAAGGGAGGAGATGAGGATCGCAATCCGATTGTGGACAAGACAATTGGATTTCATCAGGAGCTTTAGCACAGCAAGCAATACATTTTGTATACTTAGCGCTAGTTCACTGCCTGGTCTAAGGCACCGCCTGTAAAGATTCAGTTCATTGTAATAAAACAGCAGACCCATTCTCCTTCCAAGAACCCTTTGTCATTTTCCTCTATTTTATTTTGTAAGATCGGCGACTTGATCGTCGACATCTGGCCTTGTCCGTGGGGAATCAGGCATTTGAGTTCTCGAAGACTTCTTCGCTCAGCAATTCTGAAACTCCCTTTGTTCTGTTATCGCTCATGCGATCATGGCAGGAACTTGGGACGAGGAGAATTACTTTGACTTGGCAGACTACTCCGACATGGACATGGACGCATGCATCCACGTCATGGAATATGAAGCAGTGTCGTCATCATCCTCTTCCGTTGATGGCTCACCGCTCGCTAAGACCAGTGAGATCGACCAGATGAAGACACGCCATCAATGGCTCAACCAGAGGAAGCAATCATTCCGATCAGTTCGAAACGTCCGAATGCCTCTGCAAGCTCGGTCCTCCGACCGGCGAAAACGGTGATAAGAGCTCTGAACCGCAACCCGAGGGTCAATGTACTCTCGATATAGTCATGGGCGACCAGTATTCACCAATGGCTCCTAGCTATTACGGCAGCCAACCTACATCTGGTAACGGTGTCGATGAAGTTATCACTGGTCGTAGGCCAAGTAGGAATGATAAAACTCAGCATACGGTCAGTAATCCGCTGGATCAAGCGGAGTCCGCCACAAAGCCTACTAGATGTGGTAATTTTCAACCGCTCGTCATCGTGGAGGATTCTTGCCGAAGCACTAGAAGGCACTCCCTTAGTTACAATGGAAGCTCATCGAAAGACCGCTGTCGGAAGCACGAGGTTAACGCAATCGAAGATACCGATCAAGATGCCTTACACAATCCTCCACGACTAAACCCGCCACCACCTACTGGTGGAAATGGTGCGAGTGCTCAAGCACCAAATGGCGGAGGTGGTCGAACTGAAGGACATCGATCAGTTAATTCGCCTGTTTCTACCCCCACAGCATGTGACGGGTCGAATAGGACAAACTAGAAGGTCGGGAGGAAGCTCGAGCCATCGAACACCTTTTGCAAGCAGTAATCCTCCAAAACTTTCGGTAACAATTCAAAACTAGCAACGAGTTTGTGATATTTTAAATAACCCTGACCCTACTCTGGCAGATACTCCAAGATATGTTCAACTCGCAAGACAGGTGTCAGAGATCCTCCAGCAAACCATGTAATGTACAAAAATATACCAGGAACGACAAGTTAAAATCTATTTTGTTTGCAAAATTAAAAACTAAAGTATAGTTAAAAGTATTTTTATTAAGTTCTAAATAATTCAAGGAACTTCTGTGAATTTTTCTAGAATTTTTAGACTTTAATAGCTATTTTCTAAAAAGGTTTTTCCTTTTCTGGTATTTCTAAAATCAAAAGCTATTTTAAATCCTCCTTTGGCTTTGGGCCGAATCTCACCGGCCCATCTTCCCCTCTCCCTCGCACGGCCCGTGCCAGCCCGCTCCGGCCCACTCCCCCGCGCGCCCGCGCCTTCCTCCCTCGGGCACCTTCTAATCAAAATCGAACGGCTCCCAAACCTTCGTGCCTTCTCCCACGTCTCTACCGATTGTGGACCGTCCCATCTCGATCCAACGGTCGCGATCGCGTTAGTACGTCTGGAGTTCCGATCGCCTCGCTCATTTTGAGCCGTCCGATCAAAATCCAAAGGCGCCCATCGCTCACGCTCGGGCCTGCGCCCGCACGCCCCCCTCTCGCTCTCGCTGACTGGTGGGCCCGCATTGTCAGCCCCTTCGTCTCTGCTATCTTCGTCTACCTCCCGACCCGTCGCCGCCGCGTCCACGCTGCACGCGTGTGCTAATTTGGTATTTATTTGGAATTTATTTGGAGTTGTTTTATTTATTTGGTTCTTTTCGAACGTGTAGATACCGGCGTTTCGGAAGATTTCTCGGACCCGACGACCGAAGCACCTCAACTCTTCAACGAAAGCAAGTCATAGACCTTTGATCATATCGAACCCATTTTACAAAACTATGTTGTTTGTTATAAACATGCATCGGTTGTTTTATATTAAATGGTTTCGAAAGTAGATAATTGCCTAATTGATGTATGCCTCCTTGATAAATTGCAAACGACATGTATCCTTGAATGACATGAACCCTTGGACACTATAGGATGGGTTACTTTAGTTTGACATTGTTAAACTACCAACACAGGTATCATATTATGCTTAGCCATGCTATAGTTGTGCGTTGGGACTCGTGATCACATGCTCATATGAATAAATATGACTAAATGAATTATGGAATCGTGGCGCGGCCACTATTGTTAAAAGATGTTATGCCAAGGCTAGGGTGGTCTTTGGCCGGGTTGAACCGAAAATGTTTTATGCTTAGGCGAGTGGGCGGTGGTAAGTGTTGGTGCCGTAACGTATATTGGGACGTGGATTAGTCTCGCCTGAGCAACCAACTAAGGACTTAACCTTGAACCATTGATCTGGGTCATACCGTGCAACCACATGTCTAGACTGGGATAGATCTAGCCGACTAATTAGCAATGTTTTGATTTGATTCTGTTTGGGTTGATAAGCGGCGCAAGAGGGGGCATGAATCTGGCGGGAGTAAAACCCGTTAGAAGCGAATCCGTAGCGAGCAGAACTGAGTCAAAACAAAGCTTTGTAAAAGCCTTGTGATAATGACTTAGTCGCACACCTTCGACAGTGTGTCAGACAGACATTACAAGTCAATTATCTCTTGTGGGTAAAGCTGTACAACCTCTACAGAGTGTAAAAACTATTCGAATAGCCGTGTCCCCGGTTACGGACATGCCCGGAGATTTCACGCAAGGGGTAGATGTTTTGTTTAAAATGGTGGAATTTAATGGTTTGGATGGAAACGTTGGGTTTATCTCTAGTTGTTTCAAAGAACTGAATTACTTATGTATTAATCTTTTAAATTGTGCTTTTAATCTACTTATTGTATTTACTGTCAAAATTGTTTTCTTCAAATTAAACATAAAGCTATCCTTGTCAAGCCTAACATGAATAATAATTGCATACATTTCCCTATGACTTGCTGAGTATATTCAAAGTACTCACGGCTTGCGCCCTGTGTGATTAATCCCCACAGAAGAACCAGGGTACTCAGAGTATTATAAAGAGGAGTATCTTGAAGACTTTGCGAACTAGGTCGCGTCCTCCACTCGATTGCCTGTGGGCATGTCGACTGGCCACCATGAGATATTTTGTTTTCGCTGCAAGTTGTCTTTTGTTACTAAGCCCTGCGAGGCGCACTCTGTAAGACTTGACCATAAGGTCCTTTTGCTACCAAGTAATATTAATTTATTCGCTTCATCGTTATTTGGTTATATGGTTATGATTACATCTTTGTTATAACTGTGCGAGCTAGCTACTGATTATGGGACTAGTTCGGAATGCACAGAGGGTCCTGGGGTTGTATACCCGGGGTCCCGACATATACCAACCTGAGAAACCAGTCCCCGACTGATTACAATATGACCCTTTTTCAAAGAAGGCGCCACAACTCGATTACAGGTTCCGACCAGCCAACATAGAGAAGTTCAATGGGACTCAAAACCCATTAGAATTTCTCTAGATCTATACTAACGCCATCAAGGCGGCTGGTGGTAATGACAACGTGATGGCAAACTACTTGCCCATGGTCCTTGAAGGCAGTCGAATGGCAAACTACTTGCCCATTCGCCCGGTCTTGGTTGCTCAACCTACCAGTCACGTCGATTTACACTTGGAAACAACTCTACGATCTTCTGATTGCCAACTTTCAAGGGACGTATGACCGCCCTGGAAAGGAGGATGACTCTTCGCCAATACATTAAAAGGTTCAGCCAGGTCCGCAACTCCATCCTAGAAATCACTGACTCTTCTGTTATCTAGGCTTTTAAGGCTAGATTGAGAAATCGACGGTTCACGAAGGATACTGATATGAATCCTTCACGAACAACCATCGAACTTTTCGATATGGCTGATAAATATGCAGCTGCTAGTGAGGCGGTCGAATGGAGCAAAGCCATTGATCCAAAAGATAAGATTCATCAACCTGGCCTGAATAAATAAGAAAAGAAACAAAAGAAGGCTCTTAAGGGTAAAAATAAATGCAAGTCCAACAATAAGGAGGTCATTACGATTCCTAAAAAGTTTACCAAGAGCAAAAAGGATTTTTTCGGTCGAAACAAGGCAAAAGCCCCGACTGACGAATACAAGAAGAGAAAGATGTGGTGTCCACTTCACTAGGAAGCAGGGCATGATCTGCCCACCTACCGAGCCTGGCAAAAGAAACTAGAGGATTATTACTCAGGTAAAGGTCCCTTCCCCTCCATATAAGAGCTCAGAGAACCAAGCTCCAAGAAGGACAAAGATGACGATGAAAAAATAGAGTACCAGGAGCCCTAGCATACAGTTGATATAATCTTTGGTGGATCTTCCTTGTACGAGTCAAGACGTCATCCAAAGGTCGTAGAGCGAGAAGTTAACCTTACCGAATCTTCGATCACTGTGAAGCCATCCAGGTGGTCGGAGAATGCAATCTCCTTCAGCAAATAAGACTGCCCATCCCATCCCATCAACTCGACTAGGTAGGTTCCCTGTTGCTGTTAAACCTACTATTAATATTTGCAAAGTTAATCGAGTTCTAATAGATGGAGCATGTGAAATATGCCTTTCATGGCATAGTTCTTGGTTATACTGCAAAACTAATAGGGCAACTCTCCCTACCAGTTACATTCGGAAGACCTGGTAACTTTCGAACAGAAAAAATTCCATTTGATGTAGTGGATTTCGAAACTTCATATAATGGAATCTTTGGTCGTCCGACATTAGTGAAATTCCTGATAGCTACGCATTACGGCTATCAGAGTTTAAGGATGCTAGGACCAAAAAGGGGTTATTACGGTTCGTGGGGATAGAAAGATGGCATATGCATGCTATCGAAAATCCTTAGAACTGATCGACGAACTTCCAACCAGAGACACTAATCCACCTTCAACGCTGGTCAAGCACTCGAGACCAAATATGGCCCCCAAACCATCTGACCAGACCAAGGAGATTCCGCTCGACAAAGGCGCTTCTCTGAAAAGTGTCAAAGCACCGTATGGGTCAGGAAATGCTAATGCATCTTCCCAAAAGGTTTTGGTCGGGACAGGACTTGATCCTAAATAGGGAGAGTCGCTCGTCTCCTTCCTCTGAGCAAACATGGATATATTCGTCTGCCAGACATCCGACATGCCTAGGGTCCCCTAAGGAGGTGATCGAGCATAGGTTAGCTCTCCAGCATGACAAAAAACTGGTCAAGCAGAAGCTATGGCGCTTTGCACCTGATCGGAAGGAGGCAATGGAGTCGGAGATTGACAAGCTTCTTCATGCTAGATTTATTCGTGAAGTTGACCACCCAAAGTGGCTCGCTAATCCTGTAATGGTTAGAAAAAGAAATGGAAAATGATGAATATGTATTGACTTCATAGATCTTAATAAAACTTGTCCGAATGATGACTTCCCCTTCCACGCATTGATCAACTTGTAGACTCTACTTCCGGGTGTGAGTTGTTAAATTTTTTAGATGCATATTCAGGGTGCCACTATATTAATATGAGTAATGATGATGAAGAGAAAACTTCTTTCATCACACCATATGGCATTTACTGTTATTTCAAGATATCATTTGGTCTCAAAAATACTGGTGCGACTTTTCGGAGGTTAATGCAAAAGACATTTAAACCTCAGATATGTTAAAATCTAGAAGCCTATGTCGATGACTTGGTTATAAAAAGCATTAATGCTGGTGATCATATTTTCGACCTAGACAAGACTTTCAATAACTTAAGAAGGCATAACCTTAAGTTAAATCTGAAAAAAATGTGTATTCGGAGTTCCCTTTGAAAAGCTTCTTGGGTTCCTAGTTTCGGCTAGAGGGATTGAAACAAATCCTGTAAAAATATCGGTCATCAAGCAGATGCGCCCTCCGACCACAAAGAAAGAGATCCAGAAACTAACCGGCTGTATGGCACCGCTAAGTAGTTTCATAGCACTATTAGGTGAAAAAGGATTGCCTTTTTTAAAGCTTCTTCGGAAACACAGAACTTTGTTTTTGAACTTTCGAGTGGACTAAAGAGACAAACAATGCCTTTAAAGAGCTCAAGATGTACCTTACGAATACCCCATCTTAGTATCTCCAAGATCAGGAGAAACATTGTTGGCATACGTAGCTGGAATGCCACAAGCGGTCAATGCTGTACTGGTCGTTTGGCGTGACAATATCCAACAACCAGTATATTACTTAAGCAAAGTCTGACATGGACCAAAGGAAAGATACCCATAGGTACAAACGTTGTTATACGATCTCCTTATGGCTTCAAGGAAACTAAGACATTACTTTTAGGCCCACAAAGTGGTCGTACCCACTGGATATTCTCTTGGTCAAGTTCTCAGAAATGACGAATCATCAGGACAAATAGCAAAATGGGTGGTCGAGCTTGGGGTGTTCGACCTCCGTTTCATCTCACGAATAGCAATCAAGTTCAAGGCTTTAGCAAAACTCATTGCCGAATGAACGAACCCTGAACCCACCCAAGGGCCTGAGTACGAACACCACCACGAGTGGACAATGTACTTTGATGGTTCCTTCATGCTCAAAGGCTCAGGGGCTGAAGTTGTCTTGATATGCCCTACTGGAGAACAAATTAAAAACGCCATTCAACTGAACTTTCCTGCTACTAATAATGTGGCAGAGTATGAAGGTTTATTGGCAGGACTCCGAGCAGCCAGAGCCCTCAGGATTCACAGATTACTAGTGAAAGGCGGTTCTCAACTAGTAGCGAATCAAGTTGGGAAATAGTACAACTGCTCGAGTACCAAGATGTCATCTTATTTGGTTGAAGTACAGAAACTCAAAAAGCACTTCTTTGGGTTCTGGATCCAACATATTCCTAAAAACGAAAACTTTCTGGCAGACCAGTTCGCACGGATGGCTTCTACTAGATCAACCATCCCGCCCAGAGTTTTTCTCAAGTAGCTCGATACAACTTCGGTGATCGGCAATTCCGAGGACATACATGCTCCACTGGAGGTAGTACAAGTCGACCCAGTAGTGATTGGATGACATCAATCTATAATTATCTTCAGCATAGCATAATTCCTAAAGATGATGTAGAGGCTGTTCGTATAGCTCAAAAAGCCAAATCATACACTCTGATCGAAAGTACACTTTATAAACAGGGATCTCACGAAGTGTTGATGAGATGTATATCTCAAGCAGATGGGTTACTGCTACTCTCCGAAATACATGGAGGAGTATGTGGAACACATCATTCCTATAGAACACTGATCGGTAAAGCCGTTAGGCAAGGATACTACTGGCCAACTGCCTTTTATGATGCAAAGGAACTTGTGACGAAGTACGTACAATGTCAATTTCATAGTCGACAAGTACATCAACCGACACAAGCTTTGCAAACAATACCTCTTTCTTGGTCTTTTGCAACCCAGGGACTATACATTCTGGGACCTTTCCCAAGAGAACTCGGAGGCTTCGAATTCTTTTTCATCATGATTGACACATTCACAAAAAGGATAGAAGCTGATCCAGTTGTTAAAACAACAACTGAAGCTGTCAAGAGGTTTCTCGTAAAAATATGATCACACGATTTAGTATACCCAGACGTATAATCATAGAAAATGGTACCCAGTTCTCGAGCGGTAGCAGTCGAGCGAGTTAATGGTATAATAATGAAAAGAGTGAAACACCGAGTGTTCAGCCAGTTAACAAAATGGTTAAGAGCTTGGGTTCAAAAACTTCCTTATGTGTTATGGACCATTCGAACCACGACCAGTCGTGCGACCGGTGAAACACCATTTTTCTGGTTTATGGTACTGAAGCCATGCTTCCTCTAGAACTAAAATTGGCTCCGTTCAAACTAATCATTTTAACGAAAGCGGTCAAGGAGAACGACGACTCGACGACATCAATGTCCTTGAAGAACGACGAAACTAAGCCCTGATTCAATCGGCAGTCTACCAACAAGCCATGCAAAAGTACTACAGTGTAAGGCACAACCTCGTAGCCTAGCTGTAGGTGATCTGGTTCTCAGAAAAATTCAGAGCCAGGCAAATCACAACCAACTTTTGCCAAAATGGGAAGGTCGTTACACTGTAGTTGAAGTCACCCGACCAGGTTCGGTACGACTAGCCATGTTAGATGGGTGTGTTTTGTCTAATTCTTGGAACATTGATCAATTGCGTAAGTTTTATGTATAATTGTTCTTTTATTTTATTCAATTACATAAAGATGCATCATTCCTTTACTTTTCGATGAGTGATATTATTTAATGTCTATTATCCATCATCTGGTCACACACTATTATTGTTTAACTGGTCGGAGAAGCACAATTTCTCTTTGATATCCCTCTAAAGGGTCTCTTTTTACATCTTTTTTGGCCTTCACATAGCTGTTGCAAGCCATAAGGGTCCTAATCATGACCGTCACAGCGATGGTTCTCATGAGCGACCATACACTCTTTTCTAAAAGAAGCAAACAATTAAAGGAGCATTACACAAACAACTCAATATAGTAACTTACATGCTTAAAATTCAAGGACTAACTTTCTTCATTTCAACATTCTATTCTACTCTTGCTTTGGCTACTGGTTGAGACACGGAAAACCTCCTAGTTGAAATCTCCCATCTCTGCATGTGGTCCTGCCAACTGGAATGAGTTTCCTAGCGACAGTCCTTTTCTTATGATCTTCGCTGCCAGTCGAAACTCGAGAACGGATACGTTTTGCGAAATATCTATCATGTCTTTGGTTTTTAGCAACATTTACGACTAATTTGGATAATGTATATAAATAAGATCACTTATCATTTTTTGCATACATTTTTGCATAAATTCCTTATCATCAGTACGAGTCTTATAACATCTTCTTACCACAAAATGTATTATACAGTATTTCAATTATGGAAAAGATCTAAAACTAGTGGAAGTCATACACTGGTTCCGACCAAATTGAATTCCTAGTGGTACTTAGATCATTTTTATAACATAATCAATGCATACTTGGCACCATGGTCGTAGCTTTAACTCTTTCTCTTGGTCTACTGTTTCTTTAGTAAGTTCTTCTACTAACATAAGCAATCAGGGGCTATGAGATATATGAGTATTCGGCAAAATTGAGAAGACAAACACATATTTTATTGATGATAAAAGGTAAGTTTCATTTATAATTCTAATATTACATCAATCCTTGGGGCCACCAGACTGGTCGCTACGCACCGGAGATCTAACCTCCATTTCCTCTGCAACCTTGTTTCTAAGAGGCATCATGTCCTCGAATAACTTGGTTCCTTCATTCTGCGAGCAGTTGAAGTCCGCTTCAACAGGTTGGAGATGAATGGAGGGGTCGGAAGCTTTGAGTTTTGCCAAAGCAAAACTGACTCGGTTGGTAACAGCTTCCTTCATGGTCTGAGTATGGTTTCTCCGAGTAGTTTTGAGCATACTTTGGAGATCTTCGAGTTGTTGGCCAAAGGAAGTTTATCTTCTCAGCGAGATCTTTTAAGAAAGGCAGTTGCACTCCCGATCCAATCTCGAAGAGCATCTTATTCAGAGCTTTGAATTTTTTTTCAAGGCTCCGCTCAAGTTCGCCCCCCTAGCCGCGCTCGAACTCAAGAGCTTTCTCTACTCTGGTTATTTTTTTAGTTTTCTTTGCATGAGTAGACCAAAGATAAATGCATATAATTGGAGCAGATAGTGCATTGATCAAATTTATGACCAGTTACCTTTATTTTTCTTGTCAAAAGTTTCAATGGCTTTCTTGTGCCTGGTCGTCAAGTATTCAATCGACCGGTCCTTGGCTTGGCATTCTTTGTGGCTTCCTTAGCTATGACCTCTTTTTTAGTTTCCTCCAAATCTATCAAATATGATAAGGAAAGAAGTTAATTAACAGAAGAGGAACGAGACAACAAAGGAGAGAAGTCAAGAAGAAAGTACTTACTTTCTAATTCAGAGTTTTTCTTTTTCAATAGCTTTATTCGCTGGGTCAGTCCTCCGACCACAGCGAAGTTCTCCACCATATGCTACAAAAATGGTAAATTTCTTTAAGTTTTATAAACTTTAAGAAAAAGACCATAAAAGTGGTCATAGGTGCTTACCCGGATCACCACGTCATTATATTCGACAAAAATAGTATCAAGGCCCGTCTCTGCTTGACGGTCCGATCTTCATCATTGAAAATCCAAGGACGATGAGGGAAGTTGATAGGATGAGGAGACTTTGAAGAAATTCCCTCTCCTTGAAGGATCCTAGCAGTAGTTGGAACTTGCTGGGACCCTTTTGGAACCTCCATCTCCGTAGGCGAGGTTGGAGCCATTGCAGGTTTCTGAGCAGGCGCTGGCACTGCCACCTTCTTAGAGGCTGGCTCGACCACTCTTACGTCAGGAGTTTCCTCCTGAGGGGTGCTCTGATTGAAAACGATCGGAACACCAGAAGATCTATCAAAACAAAAGAAAGGAAAGTCAAGATTTCATAATATCATAGACATTAAAGGTAAGTAGTTACATAAGTTTCTTTTCATGTATACATACCCGGTCTTCTTGGTTTTGATCTTGAAACGTCCTGGAGCATAATCCAGGATGCTTGCCTTCCTTTTCTTCTCAACCAATTTTACTGATTCCGAACCGGTATGGCTGATTAGACCCCTCACACCCTCCGTTAAGAGGTTAGAGGAAATATCCTCAACCAGTTGGTCAAGAACAAGGTCCTTGACCATCTGATCGGAGGTTGTGGTTTCGTCAACCTCCAGAACAGTCACTTCGGTAGCAATTGTCAAGTCATGAATGGCCACTCTAGGGCCTACGACCTCCGCAACTTTGGGCTACAGGTTCTTCTTCTCTCCCACCTAAATCATAAATTAAATTTAATTAGGTGATGAAATTTTCCATCTGAAATATATTCTCCTTTTCAATACTATTCTTACCATGGGGAAACCATCATTTTTCGTGGTCGCCGAGCAGGAGTTGATCAGAACAACAGTTGGAGTAGAGCCCTCACCAGACTCTTTTTCCCTTAACCCGACCGCCTGTATATTAGAGCAGAGTTATATACCGATCGGAGAATATATGGAAGATGAAGAAAAAAAGTTGATATTTACCTTGAGTCTTGCTATTCTTTCTTCATCAGAGAGAATAGCCAAAATGCGGGAAAAAGTAGCCTTGAGATCAGGCTCCACGGCGTAG
This sequence comes from Ampelocalamus luodianensis, assembly GCA_036346255.1. Lineage (NCBI taxonomy): Eukaryota > Viridiplantae > Streptophyta > Magnoliopsida > Poales > Poaceae > Ampelocalamus > Ampelocalamus luodianensis. The sequence continues at coordinate 53,156,899 of CM070623.1, forward strand.
ATCATTTTGATCCGCTCTCTGACTTCGTTAGAGGAAAGGGCTTCAAAAGAATAAAAAGATTTTAGGGTTACAAAATAATCAACTAAATAAACCATATTGGTCGGGATTTTTCAGGAATTACTTTTCCTGGAATCCTTGGTCGTGTCGTCACGACCAATGTACCAGAGCATGGAATGGGCTCAGAGTGTCAAGGGACTAATCAGGCGCATGGAAAAAATCCCTCACCACATGCCAAGAAGTCAGACCCTTGGCATTGAGGTCTTGGATGGCTCCGATCCATCTTCTGACCTTTCCCTCCTTCTCAACGGTCGACCTCCTGTTCAGGTTTTCGTTGGCCACCTTGCCAGCGAAGCAGAGACTGTCTTTCTTTGTGACCGTCATGTAGAACCAACTTTTCTTTCATGATGACCACAAAGACTTCGAGTACATTCGGATGTACTCATCAACCCTTCCATCCTGGAGGCACAGCGGGCACTCCCCAGGTCCAACTGCCGACTTCCCTGACCTCGCCATCTTGTAGAAATACCTGAAGACCTTTAGATTTGGTCATATCCCTAGGTACACCTCGCAAAGATAGACGAAGATGCTGATTTTGGCGATGGAGTTGGGGGCCAAGTTCACCAATTCAGCTCCATAGATGTTGGTGATGGAGTTGGGGGCCAAGTTCGCCAATTCAACTCCATAGTATTCAAGAACCCTAGAGAGGAATTTGTGTGCCGACAACCTAAACCCACATTCGATGTAGGCAAGAAAAACCGGGATCTCTCCCTCTTCACTGCTTGGGAAATATCTTCGGCCGCTGACCCCCAGGAAATCAAATTCTTATCCGAAAACATTCCAATCTTCTCCAAAGCCTTAAGCTTCCTGTCACTCAGATCGGAAACCAACCATTTGGTAATTGAGTCTGACATGGTTGATTTTGGGCATGAGGTTAAAGGGAGGTCGGAGAAGTTTTTGGCTAGAGGATGAGAGTAGGTCAGAGGAAGATTTTTGCGAGAAGATGGAGAAGGATTCAGAGAAAACTGAAGAGCATAAAAGCCATAAAGTTGTGCGTGATGGGGATTTTATAGCCGCACTCTCATTAACTGCAATGGGAGGTTACCCGAAGCTAAACGGGCAAAAACTCTTTGGTTTCCCAGACGGTTCTCAACTTTAAAATAAATATGGATCACCTTGTTAACTTCACCATTAAGAAGAGGGTTTCTCCCGATAAGAATCTTCGTTGGAAGGGGTGCACACTACAAAATTCATTTAAAGTTCGGGGGCTAGCTGACGAGGATTAATCTCTAAATATTAATTAAAAATCGCATGACCTCCGTGGTCGTAACCCCTAAGGCTAACGACCCCTGTCATCATAATGATTCTAGAGGTTACATAGTGGGTACCCTGGTCGGACAATGTCATGTACCTGCTACCCGACCAGGTAACTGCTCGTAGAAGCAATGAACTGGCACTTGGATCCGATTCCAAGTATATCCTTTCTGTCTGACAAATGGAACATATGCCTTATTCGTTCCAAACCGCACGACATTTCATAGCTCTAAGTCACTGATAATAACCACCATATGGTTATGTCTTCCACTAACATCAACTGCTCGACAGTTGGTATTTCACCAACTGCCACTGATTCTTCGACCAGACACGACACTTCCAAAGGGCGTCTCTTCAAGGAGTAACTACCACCACTTTATCAGTTATTTAAAAGAAGATCAAGGGAGGAGATGAGGACCGCAATCCGATTGAGGACAAGACAATTGGATTTCATTTGGAGTTAGCATAGCAAGCAATACATTCTGTATACTTATGGCTAGTTCACTGGCTGGTCGAAGGCGCCCCCTGTGAAGATTTTGTTCATTGCAATAAAGTTCAGACCCATTCTCTTTCCAAGAACTCTTTGCCATTTTCCTCTATTTTATTTCGTAATAGGCAACTCGATCGTCGACAAGAATCTTCTCAGAAAGATCTCCATATTTGATGTTTGAAAGTAGATTGATTCTTTGAGTAATGTGAGTCTGGGGTTGGATAAGACATGCGGATAGGTTATCAACATGAAGTTCCTTTCCCACTAGAATTGTAATGAAAATGAGCTGAGTGATTTTTTTCATGGAATGTTGAAAAACTAAATTTTATAGTTTTGTGAGTGCTCTAGTTAATACAATGGAGATTTTGTGTGAATGTAGATGATTTTTTTTTCATATTTGAGTATTTTGTATGTCCAGTTATTTGAATGAAGTGAACAAACATGGTTCACTGAAATTCTTTTGGAATGGTGAATTATTACGAAGCGCAACATAATCAATCTCTATCTCATGTTTAAGACCAGAGGAGCATGAATCTTGAAGTCAAATGCTTAATTGAGTAAACATTAGTTTGTTATATGTTTCACTCCATATAGAAATCGGTAGCTCGGGTGCTTTTTTTGTTACTTGCTCGATTATAAAGCTCATAATCTGTGTTCAAATATTGCTACATAAGTGTTAATAATTTTCTTTAGGTATTCTAATCTTGCTGGCGGTTTATCTTTTTTTTTTTTTTCTTAACTCGCAAACCTAGAGAGATAGAGGATATGGTTGAATCTATGAGACCCTAGAGCGGCCCTACAGAGTAGAAGGATTTAGATAGCTGCAAAAATAAGTCAAGCTCATCTTCCCTCATAAATAGTTACTGAATGAAACTTTTGATTTATCTATTTTTACAATCTTGTAGTTTTGCCACATGCCAATGGAACTTTCTTACGCTAACAAAATTATAATGTTTCTTATCTGATTTTCAAAGGTCGAGGACGACAATTTAATTCTTTAGAAGACAATAGCTGATCAGCTGTCAAGGGGCATTTTTGTTCTAGAATCCATGCTCTTACACCCAGAGTTGCCATGTTTACATGTGAGAATATTATTCATGTCCATTGTATTATCCCTTTTCCTCTCAAACTATCTTGATGAGTGATAATTGTAGACAGAAGGTAGCTTTCCAGATGTTAAGAAGACATTGACTACAATAATGTCTTTGTACATAAGCAGTGGTGCTAGGTTGTTAAACATAAATTTAATGTGTTTATGCTAATCCTTTCCCACGTGAATTAATGTATCTGTGGGGAGACCTAAAAGTCATTTTAAAGTAAATTTTTTGTTTGCTATCACTGTGAATGGATGAAGCCACCTTTTTTTGATTTGATTTGAACTCAAAATTTTTGTAATTTGGTATGAGCTCAAAAAAAATTGTGAACACGTGCATCTCACCAATCTAGATAAATCACTAACTATATCCATCAAAGTTGAGCAACAGTCATGACACATGCTTCATGTTATCTCGTGTAAAATTTGCGTTTCCGTTGCAGTAAAATACTAACACGTGAACGGGTGTTTGTCGGAGGGCTCATGCATGTTCATTTAGACGTTTAGTGCGACGTACTGATGAGGTGCAGTTTCACAATCATTAGCAGCTGCATGCATGATGAGCGAGTACATGCTAGGACCGCTGCCTTTTGGATTCGTCAGGTGTTCGTGGTACCGCAAGCTGCAACAAGCTAATGCATATATATGGCCGACAGCGGCTAGGAAGGTGACCTCGCTTTCGGTGCCCTTGCATGCATTGCAGCCGTGTCCAAGGCTTTAAGCATGCATGCATGCATGATCCATCGGTCTAATACTATTTAGTACTAGTACGTAGTACTCCATCAGATATATCTATTTGTTCATCCATCGAACTGTGTTAGTAATCTTGATGTATATGATATATCTAGATTTTAGGGAGAATTTGTTTTGCGTAGTTATATAGTATTTATGCAGTATTCATTATTCATTAAAGAGTTTGTGTGATATCCCTTCAGGATACGTAGAATCCTTTTCGAATACGAATAATCGTTTGCTCTCAATAAAAGAACACCTCTGTAATCGGATTTTGTGAATAAGAGCAATAGAAAAGAAGAAGAATAAAATAAGAAAAGCTGCTGTTGTTCCGGAGGAACAACTATTTTTTTGTATCTTTGTGTTCGTGTGTTCGTCTTCGGTTTAGGTCAATAATTGGTATCAGAGCTTTAGAGCTTTAGGTTCAAAACCCTAGCTACTGCACCGGGGGGTGATCTCGACTCCCGAGGTGGCATATACAACGTGTCGACGCAAGACGTGGCCAACGCGACAGAGCTGCACGGCGGGCACAGGTAGCCGGAGACGCGGCACTGCTGGCGGCTTGGTGCGGGCCAGTCTCGACGGGTCGGCAGCGACGCTGGGCATAGCGGAGCTAGCGGCGACCATGGAGCGCAATCTCGTCGGTGAGTCCATGCATGTATGAGCAGTAGTGCCAAGTCATGTGTGTGTGTGTATGTTAGGACATTGAGTTAGTTGTTTGCATGCATGCGTGCATGTGGAATAGATAGTGGTGCGCGTCGGTGGAATGCAAGAGAGTTGCGTGTTGCTAAGGTGAAAGTGTTGTGTTAGTACTAGATGGTTGCGGTGCCGTATTTGTATGTGTGTCCGTGGAGTTAAGTCCAAAATGTTGAGGAGATATGTTTGCCGTCCTGAGTTGAGTCCACGGAGTTCAGGAGATGTGTTCATCATCCTGTATTGAGAAACGGTTGGGCAAATCGTAGTTAAGACCGACTACCTTAATAAATAAGTGCACAAAGATTAGGGTGTGATTGTTAATAATCTTTGTGTATATTATATATCTAGATTTTAGGGATAGTTTATTTTACGTAGTCCTACGAAACTTAGACAATATTCATTATGGATTCTAGTGGTATCTCTTCAAGATACGTAGAATTCTTTCTGAATACGAATAATCATTTGCTTTCAATAAAAGGGCTCCCCTGTAATCAGCTTTTGTAAACACGAGCAACAGAGAAGAAGAAAATCAGAAAAACTGTTGTTGTTCTGGAAGCACTTTTTTTTTTGTGTTCTTGTGTTTGTTTTCGGTTTGGACCAACAAACTGCAGCTTGATTTCTTAATTGATTGCTTCATTTCTACAAATTGATGTGCACAGATAGCATTCATGATTAGTGCTAACTTCGTCCGTTTTGAGTGTACGCTACTGCATATATATAACTTGCCATATACATCATCGGAATCAGATGCATCAGAATATTACAACTCGATCCATGAATTGCATTTCATGCAGTAGTGTCTAATTAAAGCATACATCGATATGATCCAGCCTCTTTTTTTTTCGACGGATCTCTCGAGGTCGATCAGAACGAGGTGAAGGCGCAGCTGCCGGTGTGCTCGCCGGCGGCGTTGGTGTCGTCGCTGCATGGGGAGTGGGTGTGGCGGCCCTCGTAGGTGGTGATCACCATGCGGCAGTCCTCCGACAGCCGCTCCACCCGCTTCTTCACGCGGCAGTTGCTGTGGGTGCAGCGGTAGTAGCTTCTGCACGCACGCACGCAAATGTCACGGGCTCAATTGAAACGTACCCGGCCAATTTGGTATTTCAACAAGTTTCAATTGAACTTAGAGATGTACTTAGACTATCCAATATATGTAGTAGGTTATCAAACTTCTCTAAAGAAAGAATGTGTGCATACATGCACCCTAACTCTACATTGAAATTAAGTAAAGTCTCCGTAGACGTATACATGTTAATGAAAAAACCTGATCTCTATATCCACATATTTGGTGAACAGTGAACCTGAGTAGTAATGATTTAGATCCTCTGCTTTAATTTGCTATATATCTTCTGTTTCCATTTAAGTAGATACAACTAATCAGTCCATTGTAAACAATTATCATTGTTTTAATCTCCTAGAGAACTGTTAAGACTCAGTAAATCACATCAAAGATGTCACAATTAATCTAGAAATAACATTAATCTTTATAGAAAACCGCGCAATGTTCATATATACTCTAGCTGCAACAAACGAAGAGCTGAGAGGTTGAACCACTAATATATACAAGCACAATGTGTTGATCTTCTGAACCAGTAGTGTCAAACTGAACCCATAAGGCAGTCAGTGCTGATTTAAGTTGTCAAATTTTTTTGTTGTGTGGGTTTCATGAAACAGCATGCATCCAGGTGGGGGAAATGGTAGTAGTTTATCTAGCTTCTTCGTATATACATTGCTCATTAATTTGTTTAAATAACATCGCTAGTGATATGCTTAGTCGCGTTGTAATGATATTCTAATTAGATCAGTGGGAAAATCTAAACAAATTTTATGAAACTGGTCTAGCTCACGTTGCCGCGCGCAAACTGTGTAAACTAAGCACTCTTACTGCCTCACAAGCGACCTTATGCATCAATCGATATTGGCTTATTGAGAATTGAGACCCAGCCGGACTTCATGTTGGGTGCGTGCGGTGGACAACAATCAAATGGTGTGTGTTTCCGGAATATTAATTCCTACATATGCTACTAGGATTCAAGTATGCATGTCAATCGCTGGATACAAAGTTTCTTTTTATACTAATAATACTCGAAAATTGGGTCAAATACTCAAATATTTGGCAGAACAGATATGTAAAGCAGACTACGCAGTTTCATCGACTTTCCACTCTCTTTTTTTTTTGTACTTATGGTGCTCGGAGATCAACTCTACTATTCGAAAATACTCTGAACACAGAACAAGATTGTGCCCCCTACATACTACATGCTCTCTAGGAAAAGAAAACATTACCATAGTATATATGTCGAGTCCGGGATTAAAGAGATACCATGGGTCAAGAAATCATCCACAAAGCTAGCTAGCTTCCCCTTCCTATGGCGCATTGAGTGTCTGAAGGAACATTGTAATCTGAAAATGTGTGCACCATTTGTCCCGGTGCATCATATGCATGCACTCGTGCATATGCACGCGCGTCCTATTGCTGCAGATCACGAATCATGATATGTTTTACTAGTGCCCTAGCTAGATGACGCATGATCAGAACTTAGACCAAGCAGAAAAGATTTTTTTTGGGGGGCTATTTTCGAATCCTTGAAAATTGATGTTTTAGAGATTGCAGCAATACGCATGTCCTTTTGGCATGATGCATTATTGCATGGCGACTCTTGAAGCAACATTTTCACCGATGCATATATATCCACATGTACTACAAAGTATATTTGCCGAGTGCCCGACATAATGCACTCGGCGAACTTGCAGGCACTCGGCAAAGAAGCCGTTTCCGGTAGTGAACGAAATGAACACAAATATCTTCACTGGCATTAACATATATATTACCTATCTTAATTTGGCCATCCTCATATATACAACGCGATGCTTCAAGATCATCAACGAAAAAAATATCGCATTGCATGTTATATTAAGCTAGATTCAGCCAGCCGTTTTGATTACTGTAAAAGATGTCACTGTTTCTGGCTTAAAACTTTTTTAATTACTGATGGCTAACATTTGCCGTGTGCTACATCTTCTAGTTCTTTGTCATTAAGGATGTATATTATCTTCCTTCTGCCTTCCATTTCTGACAACTCGTGTAGTACAGTAATACTAGTTATGATGCTCCTTTTTTTTTATCTCTACTGCTTAAAAATTGGAGTTAGTGATTGTCCATTCTCCCCATCCTCTCACCATGTCCTCTCTACTAACATGTGAACCACGTCATCAACAAACTATCTCCTCGCATCGTGCGCTCGCTACCCTCTCCCGGTATCGCCTACGACGCCGTTTGCGCTTCCTCCTCTCCACCCTCGCCTCCACCCCTACTCTTCTGCTCTGCTCCGCACGCCTCCGAACCCTCCCACGCTACCGCTTCCATCGGCCGGATTTAGATGGGCCCCACTTCCGCCTCTCCATCCCCGCTCTTCTGCTCTGCTCCACGCCTAGCTTAATGAATTGAGATATATTATATCTGATTTATTTAATGAACTATTACATTCATGAGATGTTTCGTAGCAACATACTAGCACTTAACTAGTATTGTTCAATGTAAGGCGTTTTGTTCACATTGATCTGACGTTGCATTACAAAGGGGATGACTTCCATAACTGCGAGGCTGTTCCTTTACCTAACATGCAGTATATGATAGTACTGATGATCTACGCTGGTTCTTCCTTACGCGAATGTCAGCCTTGATCAATTAAGCACCATCGGTCCTCTATTATATTGTTTTGGTTTTCAGCAATCGTGGCTCATTATCATCAAACTTGATAGATTGCAAAGAGCATATCTTTGTCAACAATATCACCACAGTAAAGCGCTAATTGATGTTTGTTGCTAAATAAAGAACGAGCAGCTATGCGCAGTACGTACTTCAATTGATTATGATCTGGTTACTAAGGTCACGTCGAAATGCTAAACGACGGAGAGGTGTTCTCCAATGCTCTCCTCAAAAGTGAATATTCGATCCCGACGAGGACACGACATCGATCTATCAATCAAGCGAGGCAGTGAAAATCTGCATTCACTCTCCATGATACGATGGACAAGGAGAACGAGCCCCTAATTGCAGCTAAAATATCAAGCCAATTAAGTTCTTCGAATTGATTGTAATTTTATTTTATCCGATCTAAACAATTAACAAACAACAGCACACTCCTAATAAAAGCTACCTTGGCTCTTGTAATATTCAAGAATTCAACTAGCTAGTCAATCGAACGATTTGCAACACAATGACTGAGTTAGTTCCCCCGTATCATATATGATCTGTACAATATAGCAGCCAGGTAAGCATATGAATTCGGAACATCGTGATCATGCATCAGGAAGAGGTCACCGAGATCTAAGGCACTTTGCACACATCCATGAACCAGATGTGGGCATGTAGTAGAAATAGTAGTAGTAGAAGAAGAATTAAGGTTAGCATATATTTGTGTGTGTGTGTGTGTGTACCTTGGATGGAGACTGTTCTTGACAACCTTCTGGCCATACTTCCTCCACTTGTAGCCGTCGTCCAGCACATCCACGTCGCTCCTGGTCTGGAAGCAGAACCTCGGCTCCCTCATCTTTCTCCTCACCTTCATCTTCCCCTTCTCTGCCGCCGTCGTCCCCTTCCACCTGCCCCCACCCCATCACCACACCCATCAGCCCCTACCTCAGGAAACCCTAATTGATATGATTAACCACACCACACAGCTCTACTCTAGCTCAAGTGTACAAGAATCAATCAACCATGTACTTAGTAGTTCGTGCGACGTCATATACCATACCATGAACTAGGGCCATGGCAAGTGGTGGTGGTGGTGGTGGTAGTAGTAGCAATCTCGTTGCCGGCTTTCGCCGCCGATGTGCCCGCCTGAGAAAAGATGAATGATTCTAAGGAATAAGCAAGAAAACCAGAGAATTAACAAAGCATCGAAGGCAATTACCTCGCCGGCGCCCAAGGGCGCGAAACCGGTGGGCTTCTCGCACGCGGCGGCGGAGTGGGAGAATGGGATCCCAGGAAGCAGGGGGTACAAACAACCATGATCCGAAGAGAACATCATGCCATGGTTCCCGGACTGCTGTTCTTGGGCCAATGGCATCTGGAGAAGCTTGTGCTGGTTCGGCAACGGAGCAAGAAGGGAAGGAGAAGGAGGGGTGTACGGACAGAGCGCATAGAGGCTGGGAAGGCAAGTCTCCAATTGGCTAGTCCCTTCCATGCATACATACATGTAACTATCGAGTGAGGTAGCTATCGATCATAAGACTCAAATTAGTGGCCTTGGGGGCATGAGATACCAAGAAACAAAGATGGTTTCTTGTTTAGGTTAGAGAGAAAAGAAGTGGTGGGCAAGCTAGAGCTAGCTGGGAGGAAGACTGGAACTGGACAGGCCCTTTAAAGAGCCTTTTGCTCAAATTGTGGTGTGATGGCAGTACTTGTTCCTGTAGCTGCTGATCATACGCGTGGTGCTTGCAGATTCACCAACTCTTGCTTTCTAGCCTATGTCTTGATGGTACCTACAAACTAACGTTGTCTATATGTGCTTTGTCCTAGGGTACGCTTGTTTTGGCACGACATTGTGTCAAGAAAGAGCGTGCGTAATTCTGACAATCCCGGCCCTTTATCTTCTTGATCTGTCAGATGCAGTGACCAGTAAGTTTCCTTCATGCTTTTTATGCCACTGACTGCTGCTAAGCGTATATATAGCTCTTAGCATTGTTTAGGGGGTTTTGGTTTGTACTACATAGTGTAAAATTAGCGGTTTTAGTAAATAATTAGAATTAATTTCAGCATAAATTAAAGTAATTAAAGCATAATTCTAGTAGCATATAATTGATAAAAATGACATAACAATGTGTAAAATTTTCATATCAATTAAGCAGGATAATATGTTCAAAAGATGGAACTTGATAACAAGTAAAATCAGCATAAAGCATAATATGTTGCTCTTAGATGTCAGGCTGCACAAGATAAGATCTTGGCCTCATCGCACCCACTATTGTTTATATTCTTCGCATATTGGATATGACAATAAAAAAATCAGATTTTGAGCTCAAAAAACTATTTTACTAATATGTCAAGAATTATCTCAAAACAGCAAGTTAAATTTTCAGCCAACTGAGAATCAGATTTGTATAATAGTGCAATGGATCACAGAATCATCATTATAGCATTTCAGCCAACAAAGAAGAAAATGACTAACAGAGCTAAAGGATCACAAGATCCAACATGTAAGTCTGTCGGCTGATAGAGGACCAACAAAGTCACACAAACACAAATTAATTCAGATCAGTAGGCTCAAAGCAACTGAACAACTGAAAATAACAAAGCCTGAATGAGATGACGTGACAACACTAAGCAAAGCAATAAGCTCAAGTCTAATCTAGTTTATCGAACCAATTTCATTATATGACAATTATCCTCATCAAGTATTTCACAAGCCCCCACAATTACCATGCAAATTCACCATGTGCTAGATATGAACAAGACAGTAATCTGAAATACTCTAGCACAACACAATCTGTAAAGTAAAGCGAAAAGGAAAAACAGCGATACTCACGATGTGAATGGTATTCAAAGCCACCGAGTAGTAAATCAGGCAAGGCACGCCAAAGGCGCTAACTCAGAAAACCAAACTGGGCAAGGCACGTCGAAGACGCTAACTCAGAAAACCAATCGCTCTGCTGTACCGCGTTTGAACGGACGAGGTTATCAGAGATACAATGCCAATTTGCAATCCGGGACACACCAAGTTGCAAAGCCGAGGTACAGAGAAATACCGTACAAGAGTCACACCATAGTGCATCGGTCGAATGCACTCAAGGAGCACCAATTACCAAAAAACCGAAGCTCTTCTCCCACGCCAAGATCAAGCCAAGGCTGGCGAACACGAGCCCCAATCGCGCAAGTGCCATGTTCCTACCGAACACCCACAGAGGATAGGGTACAAGAAGAAAACCGATGGGATGCGCACAGAAGAAGGTCCGGAGCTCACCACCGACAGATCCATATCGACCACAGCGGTGCAAGAGCTCCAAAACCCCCAAAACCAAGTCCCAAAATCAGAGAAGAAGAAGAAGAAGCACTAAAAAGGGGAGATCTCAATTTTTCCGGGGGTGAAGAAAGAAGGAGAGGAAGGCAGGCTTAAGAGGAGGAGAGGCGGAGAACATGACGAGGCTGTAGCCAACGGCCGGCGCCGAAGCGCAGGGGTCGCCAGCGCCTCCTGTGTCGCTGTCGCTCGTCCGGGAGCCCCCATGCCACACGCGCGAGAGGATAGGGCTGGAGTCTCCAGCCTTATCTCTTCCTCTTCTCTCACTGACAGGTGGGCCTCGCCATTTTTTTCTTTTCTATTCTATTTTTTCTTTTCTCTAATAGAGAAATTACCAAAATAGCCCTCAAATTACAACACTACGTGTAGTTCATCTAATTGAGTAAATTATAAATTTCAAGTTTTGTTCAGTTCTTAGGTGATTACTATTGATTTTTTGCATGAATATGCAGCAAAACATTGTATATAATTAATGTACTCTTTTTTTTACACTAAGCACCAGTCAAACTGTGATTGGAAGAACCATAGGCACCTGTAATGACAATCATTTCCATCACAACTTTAGTTCTGTTTTCAGCAGAGTTTTTTTCCCCACTTTGAGCAAAAATAAATAAAAACCAGGAGGAGCATATATCACTGGAGCGTTTGTTCAGGGTACAAGATTGCAGTGATTGTACCTTTTGTTCCCTGCAATTGCTCAATAATTGTGGGGGCATTCCACTAAAAGGCTCGCACACATTCACTGTAACACGTACACATCCACTCCACTCTTTTCTTGAATCATCACCATCCATCTGCCTGGATACATCCAGGACGCAACTCGTCGATACAAGCTACTCCTAGCTACCAGATGTATATAGAGGTGATAGAAACCTGCAGTGCATGTAAATGCTCATTGGAGGAGCTAGCACAACAACCATGCATATATATACACTCATGCTAGTATACCTGACACAACAATTGTCTATTTGTAATGGAATCTTGATAAGCTTGCTCACGTGAAAATCATATGTACAGTTCTCGTCCATGTACAAGAGAGGAAACAAGTGCAGAATTCGTGCCAATCATATATCGCAGTGGGCAGTGGTTGTGGTCATTCTGCTGATGCATATGGTCATATGCATGATACACTGATTGAAAACTAGAGAGAGAGGTAGGTTTTAATGGGCAAGTGGTGGGGCTAACTGCAGCAACCAAGGCCAACCAAATGCATTGCAGCAGCAGCGCGCGCGCACACAGCACACAGCATGTAGCAGCCAGCTGCTGCTGCAAGCACTCAGGCTGTTGTTTCCAGATTAAGCCACAGCTAGCTGCAGGGAGAGGGAATTTTTATCATTGCAGCTGCTGCAAAAGCCTCTTCTTCAGGGCCATCCCCATTTGGGCCACTTGCTTAGCCTGTGCATGGTCTGCCCGGCCGTCCGTTCGCTTTGCCCTACCTTCATGTAGTACTACTATCTCTCTCTATCTCTCCATTTCAAACTCCCCAAATCCAATGCATATTTTTGCAGGATTGCATTCTGATCAGTGTGGGTGAACTGGAGATCCAAGTGACGAAGTGCAGTGTGCAATTGGGTCATGAGTCATGGGACAGACAGGAAGCATGTGAAGAGCAGTGCTGTTGTACAGTTCCGTTGCCAACTCCTTTGCATGGTGTTCCTAGAAAGGAGAAACATAAAGACCGCAGAGATGAAACAGATAGTTCTGGGAGTCTACAGCAGCAAGAAAAGAATAGAAACCTAAAGTAGTAATAGTATACTAGTATACTGTACAGGGACAAGGGAAGAGAGGAGAGAGTAGTGACAACGAGTAGTAGTAGCAAGCACTAGGGGACAGAGAAATGGAGCTAGGCAGTCAGCTAGCTGGTAGACTGGTAGTGTTCTTGCGTGCAACTATTTTCTCTGATCCTTCGCTGCTCACTTTTTCAACCCTGTCTAGTTGTTGCTTTCAGAGTCATAGTCATCTTGGCCTCGCGACGGCAAAGAATGGCCATCATTACTCGGAGACAGAACCAGTGTCCGTTTGCTCCAGAGGATGGCACCAAGGAGAGAGAGGGGACTAGCCAGGATGTTAGATAATCTTTGTTTATTGCTTACCGTGTCCGAGTCCGGTTCTAAGTAGAAATCGAGTCGAAGTTGTACGAGCTGTTTTCGTTTCTTAGATGCTCCGAGTCCTTGATGTCACGGAGTTGTGCGTGTATAAAGTTGGGCCTAGCACCTTGTAACAGAACGTGAGCAAGCATTGTAACAGAAGAAGCGAGTTGTGTCAAGAAGCAATGCAATAGAAAAGAAGTAGGAAACGTGAGTTATCAGAGTTGTCTACATATGCGTGTGTTGCTTCCAGAGAGATCGTGAGCCTGTCCAGCGTACGTGATTACGTGTGCGTGTGCTTCGCCGAGGCTCGCGACTTCTAGCCGAGAGCTTTTTTGCCGTGAACTTCTGCGCGAGCGTGACGTTTTTCTCCGATCGGTTGAATCATCCTGGAGTTGTTCCAACATAGGACACCAACTACATTGCATGTTCTCCGATGTTGGCCTTCTTTCATTTCACTCCTTGTTCATCAGAATCATTAGGCTTATCTAAGCTTAGCTTGTTCTTCAGCTCTTACATAGAGTATAAGATCTTCGTCGGAGTAGGCAATTACTTGGCTGTTGTTTCAAAATTGGCATAGGCCCCGTTTGGGACGTATGACTTTTACATGAATTTCGCAGAAATTTTATATAAAGTTCTTCAATTCTAGTAGGAATCAAGACGATTTCTCTCTAAAAACCAATCAAATGCTAAACCATTGGTTGGGATTGGGGCGTGGGGGTGTTAACCAGGTCAGCCAATTTAGGGTTTGTGAGGGCAACAGTAGGCAGTCGACAGCAACTGCTGACTACGTTGGCTGGGTACCGGAGGCCAAGAAATAGGGAGGTGGTTGTGGCGTGGGAAGAGAGCGGGGGAGGAGATTTAGGTTTTTAATATAACGGTTCTTGCGTTTGATTTAATGCTAGAAGAGGTTACTGGTGTTTAGGGGGAAAAAATCATGTGACTGATGGCTAGATAACCCTAACATTAACTGTGTGAAATTCAACTGGAAATTATTAGCTTAAAACTAAAACTAAAACTAAAACTAATGGATGACCCCTTACATTTAGGATTTAGCATGGATGATGAACCTATTCTATCATAAGGTAATGGTGCAATTTGCTCGGTAACACTGCGAAGATCCCACTATGTGGAAAATAACAACGTATGTCATTGACATGTAGATCTATGACCTACTTGTCATCCTCGTATTTGATGTTGTTTTCGAAGTTATACACATCTTTACAATATTACAAAGTAAATTTTCCCTAAGGCAATCACTCTCTAGTGAAACAAATCGATTTCAAATTTGACCAATAGGATTGCATCTTCTTTCCTTTTGCTTTTCGGTTTGGTCGATGGGTGCACCTAATATTGTGGAGATCATGTGTATGATCCTAACCTTAGTGTTGAATTATTTGCAATGGTGTCGAGGTGTTTGGAATTCAAACTCGCGGTTTTCGTGAAGTTCCTATTGATTGTCAGGTTCAGACGGTCTGACCTGCCCTGGATTGGCGGTCATATAGGCTAAGGCTCGGCGGTCAGACCGATATGGGATGAAAAGATGAATTTTGATGAATGTGATCAAACACTTATGTGGGAGTGCTAGGAGGTGTGTTTGTACCAGGTTTCAAGGAAAATTGAGTTTCGAGGCAAAACTAGGTGGAGGTTTTTTGAAATATCCAGCGAGGATGTTTTCTAGTCCTTAGGAAAATTTCTAGAGCGGTCTATCGGCCATTTGTCGGCAGTCAGACCGCTCAGAGGGATTTTTTTTCGTCGAAAAAGCAAAGAACTTTGTGGAATTGGCCAAAGTCATAGACGTCAATGTATAGGTGTTGCATGAGGCATATGTTTTGCTAATGTGGGTTAAGTTGTGTAGTTAGCTTAAAGTCAACTACAGTCAACGACGAGAGTGATCGAGACTAGGCTAGGAGAGCTGATATCCAAAATAATCATGGATGATAAGTGAAGTGGTTGGACTCAAACATGACGCAAGATAGATAAGAATGACCGAACGAAAAGTTCGGTGCAATGGGTTGCATCAACTGGCTTGGGGTCGGTGCATATGTCGTGGTGGTTCCGTCGGGAGTCGGATAGGAAAGACTTACCAATATGAAAAGAGTCATTGATGAACCTACACGTGGCGAAGCATGTGATTACTTCATGTTGATTGGGCTCAGCCTTTGGAGAAAGGTCGAGAAAGGATATTTTGGTATCTTTGCCAAAATATCGGGTTGGTGGCCTTGGAGAAACCGTTGCACGAGACAGCGCAAAGGAGAGGCGGTTTAAGTAAAGATAAGATGAAGATCATGAAGAGATGAACTCAGGAGACCCGGTTCGTCATCCACTTTGAGAAGCGTGCGTGAGTGCAAACTCGTTTATGTGTGAACTTAACATGTGCCCGATAATATTTTCTCTCGAGACATAGCCACTACTATAAAAGGGAGGAATGCATGATTTGCTCTCATTAACTTAAGCCTAGAAAACCCTAATTTATGATTTGAGAAAAGTGGAGAGATATAATAGGCTAGGGTTTGAGGGAGATGGATTTATTGAGTGCTCAAGTGTTGAGCTTTTGTTCTTTATATCGGAGTGGTTGTAAATCAACAATCCCTCTAATCAATCCAAGCAAGTTTGTCTCAAGATGAGCTCTATCTTGTTCTTACTCTTCCTTTGATGTTTTCGAGATTTTTATGTTCCAATGGTTTTGGTTTAGTTTTTTTATGTGATGTAGTTTACTAGGACTTGTACGTTCTGATCTTAGGAGATCTTGACCATCATCCACTTATGAGCAAACTTTTGGATCAAATTTTGATTCTCTCCTATTTTTGTACCTTCTTAACCTCATCAAAGGAATTCATGAAATCTTGGCTCCGATCATCTCGATCGTCGATGGTTTAGTATCGATCTTATGATTGAATGTTGAGGGCTCTCCTGGAACGAAACCACACAGAAAAGGATACGAGAATTTTATGCAAGTTCAGGTCTTCTCCTGATAGAATAATAACACCACTCATGTGTTTACTGTATTAATTGTGTTTACAACAAGAAGGAGTCACTAAAGCTAGGGCTTAATCTTCTTGTCCCTCGCTTCTCATATGTCTCCCTCTCCTCTGCTCACCGACTTTACTCTTTATATAGCGCATAAAGGGATGACAGTAGTTCACGCCAAGAGGCACCTTGTTGTTTGATGGAATGCGCATGTTTAAGGGTAGTTATTGTTAGAGACACATTCCCCCACGTCGTTTTGTGATTATGTTAGAGATAGAGGTTTTTAATACGTAAAGTTATATCAGAAATAACAACATATATTAACTATTATATGTATTAAATATAGCATACAAATGTCCCTAGTCGATTGGCCCACATGAGGTAATCGTAGTAGGATTTACGATTAATAAGTGATTGTAGAAGAACTTACAATCATATAAGGTAATTGTAGCAGAACTTACAATCAATAGGTGATCGTAAAAGAAGTTACGACCATATAAGGTGATTGTATTAGGATTTACCATCATATAAGATGGTCGTAAAATAGCTTACGACCATTAGGTGTGTATGATCTCCCTTATTGTTAATATTGAGGGATACCTTTGAAGATTATATAAAATACATTATTATCTGTAAACGTTATAGTTCAATAACTTAATTAATTGAAAATTATTATACCCTCGTCATCGATTGTGATAGGTTTATGAATTTCTTGATGAGCTATGGTCAAATCTTTAGATGATTTGGATCTCGGAATTAAAAGTTAGGTCGTTTGGAGATCAATATGGGTTGTTGTTCTTGTAGCCAGCGGCCAAACCACTCATCTAAGCGGTCAAACCGACCACTGATCTGACCAGTGCGGTCAGACCGGCCGATCAATGATGGTAACCTCAAGATTTTTCGATTTTAACATAAGATTTTTGCTGTGTTCTTGTACTTTGGATGTCATAGCTATCATAGCTATTGAAATGATAAAAAAAAATTAAATATCATAATGGTGAAAAAGATAAATGGTCCACCGGATCGATCTTTTCGGTCCAACAGATATTATAATCTCTGCTCGGAATTATGAGACGCTCGAATGCCTCCAAATGGCCTTTCCAGTTTCCCCCGCTTGCTTCTTCACACTCGACCGGCCTAGAGATCAGACTATCATGATGCACCCCGTCTCCTCTCTCACTCATGATGGTGATTTGGCCCTTTGGGTCCATGGCTTTTTCGTACGATCTGTACATGGGGAGAGACGGGTGATGTATATTTGCAGTCCACGAAATCAATGTTCCTCCCAAGTGTTTCCATCTGTGTTTCTCTGTACGTGAGATAACGAGATATCGTGATCTACATCGCATATATACGAGAGAGAGAGGAGCGAATAGACGTGTCATGTACATTATACCGTTATTAGTCACAAGACAATCTTGCTCCCGTCTTCTGTTCTTCTAAATTATAATCCTTATCCGCTACATGGAGAAAACATCTCGAGGGAGAACTGTTGATGTCGACAAAAATTGAGTAGGTGTATCGTATATACACGTAAGTTATATATTTGAAAGTCTAAATAACATTATCGTATATACCATAGGAATTAGTCTAATACTATTATTGGCCAAAATTGAGTAGGGGCTACTTAGAGCATCTTTAGAATATTAAACCGATATCGGTTTAAAATCATACCACATAAGTATTCTAGGAACTGAGCTTGTTTTTATCCAATATATTGAACCGATTCATACTAATAACTGAGGCCCACGTTAAATTAAAAAATCATAAAATAATAATATCCTTCCGACCGCACTCTCTCCTATGTAGTTGTTTAATGCTCATATGAGTTGTTTAATGTTTTGAATCGATCCTTAAGTAGAGTTTTGTTCCATGTATTTTTTTTTAGAATCGACTCTTTCAATATATTGAATCGGTTTAATGTCTTTTTCCTTCTCATTTGAACCAACTAAAACACAACATTGAAGAATCGAAAGCGGCCAATCCGATAGGGCAAAGGGTGGAGGGAGCGAGCAGTGCAGCCGTGCAGGTGGCGCTTTTGTACATCGGTCGCTGCCGCGGGAGGAACAGCATCATTTGGGGACACAACCACGAACGCACTGCTCGCGCGCGCAACACACGACGTTACGTGCCGGCCGCCTCCTGCGTGGCTATATCCCCACACGGCACGCGCGCCTGCCCCCCGCGCGTTGGCTCGGCCGCTTCTTGTGTTGGCCGGTTCAGACACCCTCGAATAAGCGTGCGCGCGCGCGGCCTCCGGTCACGTACGCGGCGCGTGCGTTCGCTCGTTGTTCACCGGCGGGGTGGGTGGGTGGAGCTAGCGAGTTCAACCTCACTCGATGTACACATACACCCATGCATCATGCACGTGATACAGGGGAAGTAGAGCGAGTAGCAGAGCATCGCCTCACTCGAGCAGGGGGACACGGCGACACGCTCCTCAGCCAGGCCGCTCCCATTCCCATTGCCGCGAAGGCAAATCCTCGCAGAAAAAGGCTTCCAAACGTCTATGCACGTTAGCATGTACGAGTATTGTATTAGCCTACTGCCTACATATTATTCCATTTCAGTGACAAGATCATAGGTAGGATATATATATAGGTCGTAGATCCTTTTCACCGTAGTTGGGCACTACGTGAACCCGCGAGGCAAAAGGAGGTGTCCAGAGATGAGATGAGAGAAAGGCATCCCAAGATGACGGAAGAAATCCATCGCCCAAGATTTCTCATCATGATGTGCCTCTCATGTCAATACTACCACATAGGGAGGGAGCTAGAAGGGAGGGGGCTAGGTACAAGGAGAGTGTGATATCTACTCTGATCTCCGCTCCCCGGATGGCCCGATGTGATCCCGAGATCCCATCCGATCTTCCAGCCTGGATCGAGTCCATCTCTGCTGATGTAGTGTTTTATCCCTTCTTGCTTGCTTTGTCGCCTCGTTACTGGTACCGAGGGAGGAAAGAGAGAGAGAGATACGTGCCTTGTCGTTGCTCGAAAAACAAGCAAAAAAATCAGGCTAGGGTATCAGTAGACTGATCGCTGATGCGATGGGTTGAATGGAACAAGTTTAACCCGGTGAGATTCCGAAGAATGGGATGAGTATAGGTTAGATCTAGCCCTTTGATTAACAAAAGGAAAATTTGACTTTTGTTTTGACATAAATCTGCTTGCAACAAGTGATAACATAAAACTATCTTAATTTTCGGAGGGGAAAACAACAGAATAGATATTTTCCTTTCCCATCGCTTGCTTCTTCCTTCTTCGCCTCCCCACCACGGCATGACGTCGTGGCCCAACAACTCGGCACACACCAATGAGAGGATGATCCAAGAGAAATTTAAACTAAATCATTGATCGGATGTTTCTTATGTTGTCTACTCAATGAAGAATCAAGTAAATCAACTTTTAAGTATAACCGCAAATGATAGATCTAACATACAATAGCCCAGTTCGTTCATTGCAGTTTCTTGACAAGGCATCAAGGCTACTTCTTCCTAGTTAGCTCTAAAAATCAATTAGCTAATTAATTAGTTCCCCGACGTAGGATCGGTACTCCTTATTGTTTTGTAATCAGCCTCGTAGTGATTTTCTCGTACATCACCAGATCAATGGGAGCATCATGCATAATCAGTTCTTTTCTTTGCTTGCGATCACCCAGGCTTGTGAATCAAGACTGCACAGGATCATGGGAGGTGGGATTTGCGGCAACGAGATTAGCGCACAGGATGTGAGAGACTAATTTGATTACAATGTGGGAACTATACAGTCTCATACTTGGACGGTCCAATATAATTTTTGGGAAAGCAAATTCTCTAGGAGAAAGCTTTACGGAGAGACCCCTCCTCCCCACCGTCTGATCTTTACCCCCACCCTCTTGTACTGTAGCAAAGCAACAGTGGATGCAAGTGACCCCTGTCGAGGTCCTCCCGTAGAAAATTTATTTTCAATTTTTGGTGGTACCGTAATAGAGCTCTTTTTTAACCCTTTTTTTTCTTGTACTTAAAGGGACGATCAATTATTTTGTTTTAGATGTATGCTTGCTGGAACAACATGATCAGAAAGAGCTATAAATTCTGAAACCATCAACGAGAGAAGCTTCAAGCTTCCACTGCTGCAAAGTCTGCATTCAAAAGCCTAGCTTCTTTTCTTGAATGGCTTTGGCTTGCCTTGTGTATGTGCATGATTCGGTCATTTTACTCCCAAATGAACCTGAATTATCGTCTGAGTTTACTGATGTAGATATGTTTTTTTGTTGGCTGAGCGATAGTATACATTCCATTGAAAAAGGAATAAGTCCAATTTAACCCCCTGAACTATAGACCAAGTCCAAAAAACACCCTAAACTACAAAATCGTTTACTTTACACCCCTCAATTGTCAATACCAGATCAAATAACCCCCTCGCCCTAAACCACCCTAGTTTTAGCTAACGTGGCATCCAAATCATCAAATGAGCTGACGTGGCCAGATGAGTCAAGAAATGAAACTCGGCCTGCTCCATTGCGCCCGTGGAAGATCCCGACGAGCGTGGCTTGGAGCTGCAGACGCCGCCGGCGATGGAGGCAATGGCGCCAGCCGAATAAGGGCAAAATGGAACCTAGATGCAGAGGTGGTCCCATGGGCGGTGGAGACACGACCGGAGCTGGTCGGTGGCGGTCGGAAGATGACGAGCGGCGGCCGGACCTAGAGAAGAAATAGTGCGGTGGCGCACGGGTGGGGTTGGGGTCTAAATAGGGGGAGCATGAGGACCAGCAGAGTACCTGGAGCACACCGGGGAGGTCGGAGAAGGCGGAGGGTGGCCGGAGTGTGCTGACCACGGCGACCCGGGACGACGTGGGGTGATCCTCGACGGCGGCAACCTGGGGAGGTTGATAGCCCAAATGAGTACTAGGGGGAGGTAGAGTGAAGCTAGGCATTGCTTAGGGTGGGAAGAATCGGCAGAAGAGTCGCCAAAGAAAGCGCGGTGATGAAAACGGCGGTGACGGCCGGTGGTGAAGAAGACGGTGGATACGCGGCTCTTTGATGACTAATTCTTCAAATCAATGGAGGGGAACACTTCCTTGTGGTGCAAGGTGTGCCGTGACGCGGGTGGGGGCGGCCATAGTTTGCCGGAGCGGCCGGATCGACCACGGGCGCCCTCGGCGGTACGGCGGCCGAGAATGGCATTTGGTTCCTTGGGCTTGATTGAGCTTGGAGAAGAAGATAGGGAGGAGACCATGGAGGTCAGGAGCACTCCTTTATCGGCAGAGGAGGGATGGCAGCGAGAAGGTCGATGGCGAGGCGGAGGCGACGCACTCGGGGTGATGATGTCAATACGGCGGATGAGGTCGAAGGCTAGTTGTCGCGGATGATGTCGAGGAGGGTACGCGCCGCCGCCGCCGCAGCCATGGCGGATGCGAGGCTGACCGCCGCCCGACGACCAGCAGCGAGGTCGTCCTCGTCGCGCAGCTTGAGCAGGTCGCGGAGCTTGCGTGTGGATGTAGAAGAAGACGACGTGGCGAAACCACCCCACATGGATGCCAGCGTGGCCCAAAACCACCTGTTTTCGGCCCGATGGGGTAGATTCACATGGTATTATGAGTTCGAGGGTGCAAATCAGACGGTTTTGAAGTTCAGGAGGTAATTTGGACTCGACGCAAAGTTTAGAGGTGTAAAATGGACTTATTCCTTGAAAAAATAACGCAAAATGTGGGTATGTAATGGAAAACAAGGATGCAGCAAAAGTATCTATTTAGTGGCTACAACGTGTTTTTGACAACTCAGATTAGCTTCCCATGAACTCTTGTTTACAAAGAAATCTGGGAACTTGCTAGTCTGTTCTTCTGTAGTATAAAGGCTCCGTGTCTACGACAAATCGTTCCCAAAAGAACACCTTACAGGTACTACTACTCTACTAGCATGCCCCAACTGCCGTTCAGGTACCCAGTTTCTCTAGGTGTCAACTTATGACAAAGAAGGCCCCAACATGCAAATCCAGGAGCTCAGGCTATAGAGTACCTAAACATGATATCACAAACCACTGAAACACATCCCCAGTACATGATCCTAGATATCTGGAGCTGTATGTGGTTCCCAGGATGCAATTCTTTAGATGCATGTGTGATGAGCTTCACTACATGTGGCGATGTTAGGTAAGAGTTCAGATGCTAGCGGGTGAGAAACCAGTATGACGGCATGTCCTCGATTTGCTGAATATCTTCAAGTAATAGTTCCCTCTCGAGCTGCCATCGTGTAGATTTAATAACCGCCTGCAGTGAGATATCACAATTTGGTCAGGATAGAAGGTACTTCGTACGAACAATGTGCTCAAGAGATTTCACAGTGAACAAAGGCATACGTTGAAATCCATATAAGTGGCATGCATGTCAAGCCATTTCTGATCCATCAGCTTAAAGGTTATGCAGTAAAGAATGTCAAAAGCTCGCACATTTTCTGAACAAAAAACAATGGTTAGATGTTAGCTTTTAAGAGTAGGAGCAGCCCTCACTACGCTCATGTGTTAATCATCTAGAGGTATTTTAAGAGTAGGAGCAGGCGAGCAGCCCTCACTAAGTTGACGTGTTAATCATTACACCTAAAGTGACATTCGATATTAAGGATATAAATTTCTATGCCATGGAAGTAAATTGAATTTTTTTGCCAAAATTTTGACTGCCCTCAGTTAATCGCACTGCATTAGAATAAGGAGAGCGGACAAAGTTAGGCCAGTCAGATAAGCCCGTAAGATCAGTTACATTTATCAATGGTCTAAAATTGACACAGATCACTGCATAAAGCTACTCTACCGTACAACTCTTTTGGGACAAAAGGTCCATATATAGCAGTTCTGTAAGATTTCAATCCTGCACATATATAACAGTAAAATACTGAATGTACCTAAAAGTAGATTTAGGAACACTGCTCCAATCAACGACCTTGGCTTAGCTGTAGAGGAAATCGATAAGTCATTGTGCCACAGATCTACAGTGTTAATTGCAATTGCAAAACTAGTTTCACAGTTCAGAAATTCTTCCCAGAGAAACATTAGATAGTAAATATATCAACCAATCAAGAAACGCTGAAAAGTTCAATGAACAAACCTGCTTGAAGATCAAGCATCTGAATGAGCATGAATGTAATGTTTACACCAGCTACAGCAAATGGATATTCCCACAATGCTCCATCACCATTCTGCTTACAAAGGAGCTCCTGGAAGGATTTCTGCACAGAAAGGGCCTTATTGAGATGAATGAAAGGTCCAACCTATAAATATTAGCTCTATATTAGGCTATCACATATATTATGGCTTCTTTTCTCCACGGTAAGGTCATTGTCAAAGGATCATTATCTGTTCAATTGCAAAAAAGAGACGAGGCAGAGTTTCGTTTGCTAGTCCAACAGATATATACATTACATACGCCCTCGGATTCTTTCCAGATCTAGCTAAAAAAAGCATCGAAGGTTACATCAGAGACGTAGCCTAGCATTAGGAAAACTTGATATGAATTTGAAACAACACTGGAGTCAAGAAATTTGTAGTTTTGTACTCACTGGGTAGTTCCTAGAGAAGTATAGTAAATTCTCCAAAGAGATGAAGCCACCGCCCCTGTAATTCCAAGTTTCCAACACAACATATGATTTCACATCTGAAATTTAACTGACAAATTGTTTGCTAAGGAGCACACATGGGAATAAAGGAAAAAAATCAATCTGAAATCTGTAGATGGATCTTTCCTTTGCCATCCCATCTCCTTCCACTGGTCTGATACTAGTCCTGGAAGTTCAGTTCCAGGAAAAGAAACATGCCAAAGGGCTTTCAGTGCTTCCTAATGGACAAAAAAGTGTGATGAATGGGTAAGTAACCTCTTGCAGACTAGCCAGTGCATGTGATGACAAATTAGATAGAACTGAGGAAATGGAGTATCGAAATATATGCTCTAGATTGTCATATCAAACTACAAAAGCAAAAGGGGAAAATAAGATAGCTTTAGTTCTTTAGGGACCAGTAGCAAAAGAAACAATTAATAGTGCCTAGGAAACAAACCATAAGCAAGCATGTGCTGTTGCACTGTAGGATCAATTGGCTAATTTACTCATACAAGAAAAAATCCCTATAAAAAAAGTTTTTGAACTATACCTACGAGCTACGGTGAGTCTAACTATACTGATGGATTGAATTATGCACGCCCAGTATATCCAGTTGGTTTCGGTGTCCTTATACTCTCTGGACACTTTAGATCATTCTTTTTTCCAGTAATGCAAGCATGAGCACACAGCTGTTTTGTTAGGAATCTCAATGTATACTATGTCAACCCACGGGCCATCTTATAATCCGAGAACAAAGCTTGTCACGACAAATTCAACAGGAATACTGCGTGCTCATTTCACAATACAACAATACGGGGTGTCTGAAATAGCACCTTACAGTCCCACAAACAAATATGTCGGTGGTGATATCATCCATAGCTCATACCTGATGCTCTCCATTTGAACTATCATACGGCACCTCTATCCGGTTCTGTATTCTTTGCAGGCACTCTTCCTGCAACAGAAAGTAAAATAATGTCATTCGTGCAGGAAGCTTAAAAGTACAAAGTCCTAAAGACTACCACATGACGTGCCAAATCCGTAGAATTAGTCAAGAAAAAAATACTCTTTGTTAACCATTGTACCAAAAACCAATATGGTGAGAACTGTCATGGCTCAATTTTCGTATTCTTATAAATCACAAACCGGGCATACAGGGATCAATCATGCCATAAGCCCCAAGCACAAGTCTAATGAAACACAACAATTGCTTTGTGTGCCCTGGCTCTCGTTGTGATTTCAGTAATCGTTTGCACTCATTCTTCAAAACAATCGCATTACGTCATTACAAAATATTACTCCTAATCCCTGCATCGACGAGGAATTGAGTAAAACGTTTCACCTGAGCCGGGCTCAGATCGAAGGAGAGGCGCGCGTCGCTCTCCCTCCTCTGTGCGCAGACGCACGAAAACCCCCTCCCGATCCACGCCGTCGACCCCGCCACGACCTCCGCTGCGGCTCACGCATGCGGGGGGGAAAAACATCGACGTGGCTGCTCTCCTCCGGCCTGCCTCGCTCCTCCCTCCCTCCCTCTGTGTGTGTGTGTACACGTCTGCTGCCTACGCGCCGCGATCCGCGCGGGAACCCATGGCTGGCTGGGGCGTGGGGAGGCCGCGGCTTCCAATCCTGGCGGTCGCGAGATCCCACGGACGGATCACGAGGGAGGAGAGGGGACGGACTCCACGACACGAGGCTTCGCGCCGCGGCCCTCTCTTATCTTCCGTTGGCCTGGCTCGTTCGGTTCTTTTGGTTGGCAACCTGACGCTTCTTGTTGGCTTGGCTGCGGGCCGTGGCATAGACGCACAGTGGGAAAAAATGCGTTTGCGTGTCTTTTTCCTTTCCTTTTTACCGTGCTATGTTAGAGCTAATATAGTTGAAAATCATTCATGTAAAAAAAATGAAATCCCGCACAATCGCATGGTTGGATTTTTTTTTCATGTTTTGCATGGTTAGACGTGGATGATCTCTCCGATAAATATCTAGTTAATCTGCACTGTTATTTTCAAATAGCAGTGATTCCTTAGTTTCCTTTGGAAAAAATAAGCACTATTAGCTTCGTGTCCTTTTCCTGACACTAAAATCTCCGACATATGGTTTGTTGGTAGAGGGTGTGAATAGGAGTTCACTTTTTTCTTTCTGGAATTCTATTTATTTTTCACTCCTATAGCTATGTAAAATTATAGAGATCAAAATCTCAAAATCGCAGTGGAATAATTGAGCTGAAACAAAAAAAATCAAACAACAATCCCTTCGGCCGGTCTGACCACCAAGAGGTGGGCGATCATGCTAACAGGAAAATTAGCGTGATTTTGGATCCACAAAAGATCCAACTTTTGATTTAGAAGTTCAAATCACTTGCGATTTCAGACACGACTCAACAAGAATGTCAGAAATATATTCCAATCAAAGATTGAGATAATCTTAATCAAGATTCCATAAATTTCTTGTTTGAGTGCAAAAGGGTTCAAAATCGAGTGAAAAACCAAAAGTTGATCCAAAGACTTGCTCGTGAATTACAAATGGTCAAAATAACCATAGATCAAGTTCCACAAGTCCTAGCAGTCTAGATCACAGCAAAAGATCAACGCAAAACCCCTATAACACAAGAAACTAAAAACTCAAGAAAGAGACGAAGAACCAAAGACAAATGATCTTGGCACAAATTTGATTGGAACTATATTGAGGAATTGAGAATTTACAATCATTCCACCATAGACGACAAAAGCTCAGTCATGAGCATTCAATCCCACAAAATTTCTCTCAATATATCTCTCAAACCCCAGCCTTCTCTATTTTCTCCAAATCTCAAATCAAGGTTTCTAACCTTGGTTGGTGTGCAAATCACGCACCACCTCTTATATAGTGGAGGCTAGGTCTAGAGAGAAATCTTAACGGACATCCGTTAACTCACATACAAACAGATATATCTTACGCACGTTTCTCAAAACGGATGACGATCTGGTGCTCTCGAATCTATCTCATTGTGATCTTGTCCTCCTCATGACCTAAACCGCTTCTCCTTTGCGCCATCATGCGCCACAGTTTCTCTAAGGTCACTGACCCGGTATTTTAGCGAAGATACCAAAATACACATTTTCAATCCTTCCATTCTTGACCGAGTCCAATTTCGTGAAGCAAACTAATGCTTCGCCAAGCGTTGGTTCAACAATGTTTTTCCTCATGCCGACAAGTCTATCCCGTTCGGCTCTCACCAGACCGCCTCAATACTTGCACCAGCTCAAACCACTCGATGCAATCCGTTGCACCAAACTTCCGTTCTTGTCCATCATGTGTCTAACTTGAGTCCAATCACTTCACGTGACATTCTTGATCATTATGGATCTTGATTTCACCAAATCAAGTCCCGATCTTCATCGATGTTGACCGTAGTTGACTCAAAACTTTCCTGCACAACAATAAAGCAAGAAATCGATTCTGGACACACGTTTTTCGCAACTTGACCCACGTTAACCAAAACATGCATCATGCAACACATATATAATAAATTCCATGACCCTAGGTCAATTCCCAAAATTCAACACACCTCGTTGTGCACTGCACCATCAAGGCCGGTCAGACTGCCGTCACTAGGTCGGTCTGACCGCCAGCCTCTAGTCGGTCTGACCACGCACACCGGTAACGGGGGACCAGTCTGACCGCCGGTGGTTGACCGTCATGGAGTGGCCGATCAGATTATTTTCTATTTTCAATGGTACCTTGTGCAAACACATTCACAAACACTTTCACACAAGTGTTTGGTGCTCGTTTGCACAACTTTGCACCGCCAGTCTCCGGTCAGACCACCCGGCCATAGCCAGTCACAACACATCAACTTTTGCAAAACTGATAATTCACTCCCAAAACTCCTTAACAACGATAGCAACTGTTTATCACTTAGACTAGAACCAAACACATTACCTCCACAGGGTCAAATGCATCTAATGTTTTCGAGTCAGCTGACTCCAAGCTGGGCATTCACGTCACGCCGAGCGAACGCATCACGTCCTGTCCTCTGAGCTAATCTGCTTCGCTCTCCACTAAAACATACGAAAGGCCGGGAGCCGGTCAGCTAATCATGCTTTTCATGTGGGCTCGGCATCGGCTGCCATCCAATCTCCATCCAAAAGCAGAACCTGCTTCCGCTTCTAATATGTCCTCTCCTCTATTTTCGATCTCAACACATAGGGCTAATCGCACATTTACAGGGCATGCAGTAACGCACATACGTTGGCAAGAGGAGAAGGGTCGTGACTCGTGAGGTGGTTAAATTAGATGTCCTGAACAATTCCTGCTAATCCATGGTGGACTGGTGGTGGTGAGGCTCGCCCTGACATTGGCGTAGGGAACACGGGCCAACCTAGCTGTGCTCGGCCTGCCTGAACTTTTCCTGTAGCCACCTTCTTTCAGTTGATCCCTTCCATAAAGAAACTGTATTTTTGCACGATTGAATCACCTTAAGTTTGCTGTGGTCGTTGGCCGGTTAATAGTTGCGACATGGATACGACACTGATACGCCGCGGACACGTGTCAGTCAATTAAACATCGAATTTTAATTTTTAAAATTCCCAACACGGCTTGAACACGTATCCGACACGCTCAGCCGGGCCACCCGTGCGCATAACCCTAACTCTCATCCTCTCCTCTCGATCCCAATCCACCCGACCCTTGTTGCCCGCACGCCACCTCAGCCCCCATCGCCCTCCACGCTCACCGCACCTCCTCCCTCTCCGGCGACCAGCAAGCAGCCCCTCCCTCGCGCACCCTCCTCCCTCTCTGGCAGGCCCCCTCCCTTGCGCGTGTCGGTGTATATATAGCCGTGTCATCGTATCGGTATTTTTTAGAAAATGGCGAATCCCCGTGTCGGTGTCGTACCATGTCGACCTATCCGTGTCCGTGCATCATAGGTACCAACCAACTCCTGTACAGAGTATACCGTCCTTGTCCACATCAACATAGGCAGTGACGCCGCCAGGTAACCAGAGTATGGTGACGTCTTGCATGTCGAGCATTTCCTCCTCCCCAAAGAAAACTGAGCTCTCTGGCAGGGTTCTCTTCTTCATGGTCTCCATGTTTAAGTATACAAAGGGAGCACCACCCTCTATTTCTTGCACTTCCTCACTGAAAATTGGTGCTGCACTGACTTCATACACTTTCCAGGAGCCTGTCAGTTCTGATGGCTTGGTCCGCATTCTTTGAGAGAAAGGTTGGAGGTCAACAGGCGTATGGCTGCGTGGAACTGTATTTCCATCACCCACCCAAAAGATAAATCTGGAGTTATTCAGTCAAATGCCTCCTGTTTGGACTTTGAAGTTTCACAATTACTCTCGTTAGTGTCTACATACAGCTACAGGTGAACCAAGAATCCAAGATTTAGGTTCAAAGCACCCAAACAATCACCCATTCAATATAGGACTCTACCAGAAATTTGAACCTGAGAATCCTTGTTTGTTTGAACCTGATGTGCTAGTTTGGAATCATACTACATACTAGCTCTACAGAGTTCAGGAAAACCAAAGCAATATAGGTTCATTAGCCTACAAAAAACCTGAATGTTTTTTTAGAACATGATTTTGGTGGAGACATGAAGGTTCTGTTACCAAAATACAAAGTGGCCAATATCTTGTGGAAGACGGTGCAGAACTGCAGATCATCAGGAACAAGGTGCGCAAAACTGCGAACAGAAGTACAGAAGAATGTCTTCATAGGTCGAAAAGCAGAGGGAGCCAAGCTTTTAAATAGCTATGGTTGAATCGGTTTTAATCAAAAGAGGGCATCTGTTATACCCAGGGGCGGACCCAGCACTAGGACTGGTCGAGCCGCCGCCCAGGCTTGGCCTTGGCCGGCAAGCTTGCCAGAGGACCCAGATGTGTTGCCGAAGTCAGAGAACAACAGAAGCACTCTCTGACCATGCTACAGCAGCGAGATGGAGGGCTCCCAGAGTGCTGGGCCACACGCGTGAACATCTGGACCACATGCTCACACCTAGGCCGACATTCTGACCTGTTGGGCCGGGGCTGGCCGCCTGGCCGCTTGGCCCAGTCCACCAGCCTATCCACACTGCAGGCTCCAGGGCACTCAACTTAGACCAAACGCAACCACGCGGTGCACTGACGCACGCGATTACGCGAGACGAGAGACCCTGGAACCCTAAGCGCTGTCACTATACATCACTATGTCTATGTAAAATTGTCAATCCTACTTTACTACTGTGAAATAATGTTTACTACTGTGATATAATGCGTTTAACTTTCATGTACACATGTTGACAATTGCATTGGACACGATTTTTTAGTTTAATCTAGTAATTGTCAACTTTGCATGAATATATCGAAATTGTTTGCGACAAATTAGCCATAGTCCAGCTTGCTCAGACTTGGATTTTGTCCTGGGTCTGACACTGGTAACACCACCCTGTGTCCTTTCTGGATTTGTAGTACCAATATAGAACTACTGAACTACTGGTAATTCATGATTGTTGGATAGAAGTCAGATCTATGCCATGAGCAGAAAAGCGTATGGATAAACTTGTAGCGATAAATAAAGCAGAACTTACTCTTCAACATGGACATTTGCTGTGCTGACCCATTGTTCTTCATACACGGCAACCCTTACAATTTGTATGTTAGCTCCTCCATTGAACTCAATAGTATGCACAATACGCAATCTCTTGTGACATCCTTTGACCAGACACTAAAATAAAGATGGATGTCATAATTTATCCATTCATTCAATTGGCAAACCCAAACTCATAGACAGCACTGAAATTTGAAAGTATCAAGAGGCAAAAATCAAAGGCATCTAGACACAAATAACATGTATACATAAACAATCATATTTCACTACTAATGTCTGCACTCTGCAGCACGCAGGGGACTCTTCAAACAAAAGGCTGTAGCTTGAAAATCATACTCTTAAAGAAAAACTGGTCAATTAGTAAAACTCTGCAGTTGATCCCCATAAGACAAGTTGAGATGGCATTTTTATTTTTTAAAAGAAGTTAAAAGTACCTACCACACCATCAAAAGCATGTACATAACTGGTGAATTTGCTATTTTAGATACCTGTATAATTCATATAAAATCTATTCACTTCCCTATGTTATAATTATCCTAGAATTCACCCATTCACTGCACATTAGAAAGAACCTCAATGGGTAATAAAGTTGCATAAAGGAAAATGGTTTGTTTCTCTGTAACATGCAAGAAAGCACAGCCTCTCAAAGGAAGACATTGAGCAAAAGGTCTCAATCAAGAATAAGATATCTGCCTAGCTTTCACTGGGTCAAAGCTATATCCTCTAATGGTACTGTGCTTGAACAGACAAAAGGTGCAACTAGCAAAGACTAATTAGTAAATTCATGACATGCATCTCACCTACAATTTTGTTAAGGAAAAAATGTTCTAATCTAGATGTGCATGTTAGCATATACGAAGAAGCATTCTTATCATTGCACTAACCCAAAACCAATGCATGGTGTTTACTGAAGATGAGAAGGTAAACTTAAGTAGAGTAAGCATGCTTGCTCAAACTTATATGTAGGTGAAGTATGTAGATTCATCATATTCACCAACTACTACATCAATCGGACCTCTAGAGTATGATCCATCCTGAAAATGAAACAGACAGTGGCCAAATGAGTAGGTAATGGATTTTTCATAGACAAGAACAAATAGCATGACATCATTGAAATATAATAGCGATGATGATCACAGTCTCCCATAGAAGAACAGTGACCAGAGGATAATGCACTTGAACAAGAATGGATATACTAAACATCAACAACATTTAACTAAAATGGTGAGCATACACCATGACTCCATTAGTACTATTGCACCATAATGCAATGAAGAACAAACTGCTGAAGGTCTTTGCTGCAGAGCTGCATGTTCCATAGTTCTAATCATCTTATGGCATTAACATCACAGCTAAATTTTTCTTTTTCACACATAAAAGGCCATTTAAATGTTCAAATTTTACTTCTACCCAGGACATACAGCTGTTATCCTAAATCCCCAATGCAACAAATGAAGATCTTGATGGCTAGCAAAGAGTAACAAATTCCTGGTTCTGCAAATTCGAGTAAAAATATTGAGGACAGCAGGAACAGGTTGCGGTTCTCAACTGGTAACAACATAAAGGAATGTGATTTGAATAATAATGTTATTTCCGGTGTAGTCAATTATGCAAAAATCAAGTATAAAACAAAACAAGCATAGAACTTGTAACTTGTAACAGCAGGACAAGACCAGATGCTTCAAGTTGTATGTTAAACTTCAATTTCGGAAAGCTTTGCATACTAATCTCAAAAAAAAAAAACTTTGCATACAGCCAATTAGCCAGATCAGTCAAAGTATTTCAAACCAAGCAAAAGAAAGGGGGTGAACACAAAAGAATTCCACCTCAAAAAATACGATCCCTGGCTCCATAGCAATAGTATCTTCATCAAGTACATCACTCTTCTTAACATCAAAAGATTCATGGGCAGGCAAATCAACAGTTCTTTTCTCAATGGAATTGTCGTGATTTCCACCATCATTTCCTGCACCCTGTTTCTCAGCTTCCCCGTAAGGATTGAGCTGTACCCAATTTGTCTTCCTTCGGATCTCGGACCCATGACCACTATCAGCAGACTTATCAATGTGAGAAAGAGTGTAGCAATCATAAAGGTGAGTGTTTGCTTCCCATGCCAACAGGCTCCATCGCAGCTGTGATTGGTAAGAACACAGCCCAAACACCCTTCCATATGCCACTTAAGCTACTAGCAAATGTATCCCAAGCAGGCTTTATGACAGGTTCCTAAGATTGTTAGGAATTAAATATCAGAAGCACGAGCCAGATTGTAATATCAGAAGCACGAGCCAGATTGTTAGGAATTAAATAGTAAGCACACTATTTGGCGGGAAGCATGCCTTTCCCCCCACATCTTATTGTCCACCATTCCCCACTATTTGAATCAAACCCGCCACTAGTCGTCTTTAAAAAACAAAATGTTGTGCATTGAACCGAATTCTCCAACCGACCAAACATACAACAAATCCACAGCATGACAAAAGTGCACATTAGAGGCTAAAACGTCTAGTTGTGTAACCAGGCATTGGCTAGGTCTAATAAACACATCTTATTTATCCATCTATACATAACAACTGAAGCAATTGGGAGGATTTTGCGGAACGGGTTGGAGAATCCACCACGATTCCGCGAAAATGGCGAAATTAGACGCGAGTATCCATGTTACAGGTATAGTCGCGTTAACTAGTTGTGCTCGTGAGATGGTGGTAGCATCAATGTACCTGGGTCTGGAGCACGGTCTCGACCTCCACGAGCATGGCTCCGGAGACCAGAACCCTCGAGCCCGCATCCTTCCCCTTCCTCCTCCCCGGCGGCGGCGGCAGGCGGCGCCCCACCGGGCGCCGCGGAGGCAGTGCTTCGGGGTCCTGGCCGCCTCCGCGGCAGCGCGGTCGTTGTCGACGCTCTTTACGTTCTCCTTCCCCCTTGGCGACGCCTTGCCGCCCCCGGCGGCGCACGAGACAGAAGCCCTAGTCGCGGAGGCGGGCGAGTAGAAGAGGCGGTGGCAGTAGACGCAGGAGACCGGGAGGGCGAGGCTGCCGCCGCACCCGCACGCGCCCAGGCACGGCGGCTGCAGGCTATTGCTCGATCGGTGCGTGGGCGCGCGGTTGCTCGGCGAGTGTGCAGAAGCAGCGAGGCAGAGATGCTAATGGTTTGGGGATAGTGCCTCGGAGAACATACTGAGATTGACACGCGGGCCCCGCACTTGCAGGAGGGAAGGGGGACCTATCTCCTGGGAAAGCGCCTTTTCCATCTTTAAAACGTATTATTTTGATACGCTTTGCGCTTTCAGAGCGTAGTAGGTTTTATCATGCCAAAACAATTTCTTCGGAGCGCCTTTGTAATCTTGCTGAAGCAAATTGCGACAAAAACAACGCGAAAAGTTTGCACAGCATGAGGTACGTGGAACAGTAGGCGAGGAGAAACTTATGCATCAGTCTCATCCAGGACGGTTTTACACTCCCAACAGCGAACTGCACAAATATATGCTCCACTAAACTTACTTCCACGGCCAAGTTTTTTTCTCGATAATCCCTTGATTTTTGCAAGCTCTTTATCATGGAAGTAAGTTAAGTGGAGCATATATACAAGTATTCCCGAAAAGGAAAACCACAGCATTTGCTCCTCTTCAGAATGCAGATACTCTACTCTCCAGGTACATGTGAATTTACAGTCGTCGACATGCTTGCCAACTTCAACACTGAACTCAACACCAACGTACACCATGGCCGAATCCAATTCACTGCTTTCGCCAGCTTCCTTCACGACGACGATCGAGAACCACAGCCACAGATCCAAACGGGGGAGACGTCAGACGCGTAGCGCATTTCGCGCGCCGACCGACCAAATCCCAGGCTCCATTCCGGTACCGCCGTCGCGGGCCGGCACCACCGCGCACGCATCAATGCTTCCGATGATTAATGGCGCGGCGGTTGGTCCAGCCTTGTCGAACAGCTCTCGATAGCTTTTCGCGAGATCGATGTACCTCGGTTTGGTCCAAAATAGCGACGTCTATTCTAGCCAATTATTAGGAGGAAAGCTCTGCCCAGCTTGTTCATTCATTCCGGTTGATTTAGCTAGCTAGAGCACGCTCCATGCCACCGACAACGCTAATCCCAGCATTAAGCAGAGCTAATGGCCGCTGCAGTTGTCAGCTTGGCTCTTGACATGGCACAGCGAAAGCGTTGCTCTCTGTGCGTGCTCCACATGCAGAAGCGGTTAGTTATTGCCTTCAGACACCGGCATTGTGTCGGTTGATGATCATTTGGCATTGCTAACAATGGTTAGAAGGATGCCCTTCCTATGACCATGGGCAATTTTGTATGCCATGGAGAAGGCATTATCATCAAAAGTGTGCCACTAATGAGTGGTGATCATAATACTTGGTAGTTGGAGGGAAGACAAAATAACAAAAGTGAAGGTTAGCTTTGCTTTCCTTGCAATGTAAGGCCCCCAGCCTCCAAATATTGTCATGGCTCTTGCCATGCCATGTTACAGTGGGATAGAAAAGGATAAGAAAATCATGGGCTCAATTGTGCTGGTGGTGGTGCACTAATGCACGTCTAATCATTGTACCAGAAATATGAATTCAAGTGAACCCTAGTGAGGCTAAAGAGGAAGAGGCCAATGATCTGATCCAGCCTCCAGGCTGTCCATAGACTCCTGGGCCAGGATCTAGTTTGCGAGTCCCTTTCAGGCGTAATTGCAAGGACAGTAGGAGGCTCAGTGGTTAGAAAAGATTAATTCTCTGCGAAAACTATGGTACTAGCATTAGGATAACTACTTGATCAGCTGCTTACTTTACATGCAGTTACTGGAGCTTAAATGTACCTGACCTTTTCCTTCTCCAAAGGCAATGTACCATCGGAGAACAGGACGCTGGTACTAGCCGTGTGGTGTTGCTTTCGGTTCTGAATGACTGAATCTATTGAGTGCTCCTAACTGAACAGTCTAGAAATGTCATGAACTCATTATGTTGAGCGAAGGGGGAACGTGTCGAGCGCTGCCGAAAATTCGTTCGACCTCGGGTCGATCAGGGATTGATCTTGCTTCAAGCTTGAGCACAGTTTGTTGTCACATTCGTCTCCGTGTGCACGCATTATTCAGAAGTGTCGAGACGCTTGGATTCATAGTTCTCCATCTCCTCATTCTCCTTTCTGTTTTCTGCAAGCAATCGATACTGTTAGTCCTTGAAATCACAATGGTGCTTGTTTCAGTTGCTAATGAAATGTTTTTAGTAGATATATTGTACGAAGTTCAGAGTGAAACCAATGCATGCATCAAGGAGAAGATGTGCACTTTTGGGTATGAAACCTGCACGTATACGCATGCAGGGCAGATAAACAACGTACGTACCCCTGTCATCATACTGTGCAAATACAGGCGGCGTATACGGAATAACTGTCCTGCATCATAATTAGGAGAGGACCCCACTGAGGTGTAAGATGGCTCATTTCCCCTGCAAAGTAAAGGTGTTTGATCTTCCTTGCACCATCAGTTCAATTCACACACATGGTCACCACCACACTATATATGCATCACTGGAGCTCTCACCACCTCCATCGCCTAGGCCACAGGCACAGAATACACTAGCCACTAGCAAACACTCCAAGAGAGCAAAGCTTGGCAAGGACAGGAGAGAAGGCCTACGAGATGAGTTCACGAGGGAGCCGGACACCAATGGCTCTTCTCCCTCTCCTCTCACTCCTGCTCGTCTCCTGCGCCGCACAGTCGCCGGCCTCGTCGCCGTCGGCGTCCAACGCCCCTCCGGTCAGTGCCTCCCCGCCGCAGGTCTTCGCCTCGGCGCCGACCAAAACTGCCTCGCCGCCGCAGGTCTCCGCCGCAGCGCCGACCACCGCCGCCTCGGCGCCGCAGGTCTCCGCCGCAGCACCGACCACCGCCGCCTCGGCGCCGCAGGCTGGCACGACGCCTCCGCCGACAACGGCCGCCTCTCCACAACTGGCTGCCACGTCACCAAGTGCTGCCTCTCCACCGTTCACTGCCACGTCACCTCCGCCAACAACGGTTGCCTCTCCGCCGCTAGCTGCCACGTCACCTCCGCTTGCCACCTCCTCTCCTCCCGTCTCTGCGCCCCCTCCGGCCACGCCACCTCCGGCGACACCCCCACCGGCAACACCACCTCCCGTTGCAGCTCCACCTCCGGTGACACTGCCCCCAGTTGCCTCCCCACCCCTGGCCACGCCACCGGCGACGCCTCCTCCGGCCACCCCGCCGCCGGCATTGGCACCGTCGCCACTGTTGGTGGCCCCAGTCGCGCCGCCCACCGCCCCGCCGGCCAAGGCCCCGGCGCCAGCGCCCGTGTCGCCGGCTCCGAGCGTCGCCCCGACGCCATCGCCCACGATGGCACCAGAGCTGTCACCCACGATGGCGCCGGAGCTGTCGCCGCTCAGCTCGGTGAGCCCCTCGTTGTCGCCAGGGCCCGCGCTCGCGCCCACGGGGACGGAGGATGAATCGGCGGCGGCGAGCGCGCGCGCCGGCGTTGCCGCGCTGGTGGCGCTGGCGGCTGCAGGGCTCGTGGTCTTGTTTTAAGTAGTGCTGCACTGCTGCGTCACCATTGCTTTCGTGCTGTTGTTAGTTGTTACTCGATCGTGTTACCCTATTGACGTTATCGACGTTGCATGTATGATTCTTCGTGTACGAGACATTGGTTATTTATTTCTTTTTATATATGGACGATGGATCGGCTGCTACTCTTGATTTGTAGAGAGAATCTTGTGCATATCTCTGATGTATCTTGTGTCATTCCGGTGGTTGCTGAATGAATTGTCATGCTATATACTTCTTATACGCTTATTGCCATGTAATCGTTGTTGTTTATTCCTTCTTTTGTGAATGCAAGTGAAGATGCAGAAGCTTGGTAGAAGAACATTAACCAGGCACTGCAAGGTGTCAAAAATCGCAACGCGTGCATGTACAAGGACCCGTGCAAGCGCCATTGCAGAAGCCGAGAAGCATGGAACACTTCCATATCAGAGACGAGATCCGTAGGGCCAGAAACTTTTCCTTACATCCACGAAGTCAGTGGACAGAGCAGGCCAGGCCAGGCATTCCGCTGCTCACGAAAGCTGACAAAACAGAAAAAGTCCTACGATCAAATCAATCAACCACCCACTCGCCAGTCGCCACTCACCAAAATCCACATCCCTTTACCCATTTCACAGTTCACACAACAACAAAAAAGAGGCATATCTGATACATATGCGACTCAGAAAACCGACTCAGCAGCACAACAGAAACGAAAGGAAAGGAGCAGCGCGTGCATCCTGCCCTGACATACATGCAGCGATCGGTTCAAGAACCCAAATGATGCAGGGAAAAAGAGGAACCCAGGTGCCAACAATCCAACATGCCATCTCGCAGAGTGAGCGCATAGTAAAGCAGGCATGATTGGCTCCAGAGCAAACGTTGCGCGAACCCGTGAAAATCTTGGGGGAGGGGAGCAGAGAAACAGGCGTTGGTCGTCACCGACTCACCGGTTGGTGGCGGCCTGGTGGTGGGGAGAGGTCATGATCGTCTGAATCAGAAACGGAACAGGCGAGATGGACCGGTGTACGTATGTGCAAATTCTGATCATTTGGATTGGTCCCCGAGGTGTAAGTGGACGCGGGTCGTCCGCAATCCCACTAAATTTGCCTCACATAAAATAATAAGTGGGTGTTGATGGACAAACTCAAAAATTAAGTGGATGCTTACGGAACGTCCATATATCCCAATACGTGGCCGCGTATCCCACTACTTCACTTAGCCCACAAGAGATCACATGAGCTTCGCAAGCCCGATTCGGTGATTACACAATCCTCATCCTCTTCGACTCGACGTCTTCGTCTCTTCAACAAGAGGGGTGTGCGGCGGCGGCAGATAAGACAATGGCATTGTTGTTGGATTTAATATGGGCTAGGCCCAAACTTTAATTCTAATTAAATCCGGAAAATCCGGCGTGTCATGTGCATGCTAAACCTTTTAGTCCCACATGGAGAGTTAAAGGGAGTTACACCAATTTATAAGGTGGAACGTGGGAGTCCTCTTGTGGAATTGGAGAGAGCCAATATTCATCATGTTTTATCTACTATATTTCTGGATTAAAGTAATTCGAAAAATGCTATTACTTTGCTGTGCTTAAGCCCTCTCAATTCGATGGTGCGAATTATAAGAGGTGGCGCACCAAGATGGTGCGCCATCTTCATGTCTCTTCAACAAGATCGCGTTCTTGGTGAGAAGTTAGTTGATGCATACATGGTGATTACAAATGGGAAAGATATGTGGGATGCACTCGAGGCCAAGTTTGGGGTTTGGATGCGGGTAGTGAATCAGTATCTCATGAAGCAATACCATGCTCATGAGATACAATCCATGGCCAAAGAACTTGAGCATTTCAAGTGTGTGTTCTAGGACAAGTTTGTCGCGGAGGCATTATTGCCAAGCTTCCTCCTTCGTGGAGGAATTTGCTGCTTCTCGAAACACAAGAGACAAGAGTTTTCGTTGAAAATCTCATTGGGTCTCTTGATGTTGAAGAAAAAGGCAAGGCAAAAGATACACACACTAGAGGAAATGAGGACATTCTAGTGCCAATGTGGTGCGAGTAAAAGAATGGCCAAGCTCAAAAGTTCAAAGGCAAAACAATTGCACAAACAACAAGCTTTAAAAAGAAGAAGAAGAACACAAAGGATGGTCTTTGCTTTGTGTGTGGCGAATCTGGTCATTGGGCCAGGATTGCGATCAACGCAAGGGTGTGAAGAATCGCAAGCGCGAATTCAAGTGCGCCAATATTGTTGTTGGTACTCTTGAGACAGGAACTTGTGGTATGGTAATTTACCTCTTGTTTTTTTCGTATGTCAATCTGGATTGGTGGATACGGTGCTAATATACATGTGTGTGCTGATATTTCAGATTCAGCCGTTCTAATGGGAGCGGGTCACACGGTTGATCGAAGTTTACCGGAAAGATTGTGCAAGCAAGAACGTGCATCATGTGCCATCCATCAATAAGAATCTCGTGGCGGATCTCTTCGTGTAGAGATGGCTTTAGATCGTATTTGAGTCCAATAAATTTGTAATGTCCAAATGTGGACAATTTGTTGGTAAAGGCTATGTGTGCGGAGGCTTGTTCGCCTATCTCTTTCAGATTTGTGTAATAATGTTGTGAATCATATTTTCAGTGGTAATGAGCAAGTTGTTGAAATCTTTGTATGGTCTTAAACAAGCACCTAAGCGGTGGCATGAAAAATTCGACAGACCTTAACATCTGCAGCTTTATTGTAAATGAAGGTGACGGATGTGTGTATTATCGCCATGGTGGGGCGAGGAGTCATTCTATGTCGTATGTTGATGACATATCGATCTTTGGGACCAACCTTAATGTGATTAAGGAGGTCAAGGATTTCTTGTCTCGAATTTTGAGATGAAAGATTTGGGAGTAGGCGATGTTATCTTGAACATCAAGGCCGTTGAGAGTGATGATGGTGGGATTACATTGTTGCAATCTCATTATGTGGAAAAGGTTACAGTCGTTTTGGTTATAGCGATTGCAAACCTTCTCCAACACCTTATGATCCTAGCGTGTTGCTTAGGAAGAATCGGAGAATAGCCAGAGACCAATTGATATATTCTCGGATAATTGGTTCACTTATGTATTTAGCTAAGCGGTACCGGGCACGACATCTCGTTTGCTGTGAGCAAACTAAGCCGGTTTGTTTCTAATCAGGAGATGATCATTGGCATGCTCTTGAGAGGGTAATGCGCTATCTAAAGGGTAATATGAGTTATGGCTTCTGTGGCTTATTTAAGCAAAGATCTTTGTCTCTGAGAGAGTCTTGAAAGAACACACCTATATGAGCCCATTGCTAGTCACGATCTATGAGATAGGGTAATCTCTAGGAAGCTCATGAATAGGCCGGGAGTATGACTTATATGCTCCAACCAGCGGGGATGCCAGCGACCTAGTATCGATTAAGGACTTAAGTGAAACTTATTCACACAAAGCGCCAATTCAAGGCTTAGTCCATTGTGCGGTTGTGGATAAGTGTAACTTGTTCTAGATGGATGTTCAACCTTAACGGTCTCCATCAAACATCGATATATTAAAACAATCTGTGGATCAAGGAATTTGACATGTGCCCTTGGGATCGGTGGGGATTGTTGGATTTAATATGGGCTAGGTCCAAACTTTAATTCTAATTAAATCTGGAAAATCCCAAAGGCCCATGTGCATGTGCTAAACCTTTTAGTCCCACATGGAGAGTTAAAGGAGTTACACCAATTTATAAGGTGGAACGTGGGATTCCTCTTGTGGAATTGAGAGCCAGCCTAACACGCAGCGCTCGCTTCGCCTCGCCTTCTCGCCCGCCGAGCCCGAGCGAGCGGCCGAGCCGAGCCGTGCCGCGCCGTGCCGTGCCGTCGTGCGTCGCGGTGCGGTGCGGTGCGAGTGCGTGTGCGCATGCGTGCGTGCGTGTCGCGTGTGCGTGTGCGCGTGTGCTTGCGCGTACCAAGAGCGTGTCGAGTGCGTCGCGTTTTCTTTATCTATTCGAAAATCGATCGCGCAGGCTCGCAATAAGCGGTTGGCAATAATTGCATTGTTTACGGTCTCTTCATTTT
Organism: Ampelocalamus luodianensis; assembly: GCA_036346255.1. Classification (NCBI taxonomy): domain Eukaryota; kingdom Viridiplantae; phylum Streptophyta; class Magnoliopsida; order Poales; family Poaceae; genus Ampelocalamus; species Ampelocalamus luodianensis. The sequence goes on from CM070623.1 coordinate 53,198,038, forward strand.
TGCAAATTGAAAGAACGATTGCGATTCAAATAATGGTGGCGATTCGTTCTTGTTACTAGTGAATAATGGTGACCGTTTCGGCCTCTTGACTAGGCGAGAGCAGTGCAGCGTTACTAGTGAGTGATGGTGGTGTTTACAGTGCAGTTGTTATATATAGTCATTATCGGAATGAGTCATGTTCTCCAATTCTCTCCACGAAAGACACCACAGTTCTTTGTTCTTTGTCTCGGCGATCTCCATCCGGCAAAGCGCGTGTCGATCGCATCGGGAGAGCAGGCCTCGGAACCCTCGTCCTGAAGGCTTGCGACGAGCAATTGTGGCGGCTATTATTCTCAAGTGGTGTGGCGCTAGAGAGCAAGGTTGGTGAAGTCACGCATTGGGGGCATCTCTATTCCTTCTCGATTCTTTCGTCTCTCAAAACCCTAGCATCTAATGCATCATGGAGGATGGCGAGAGCTTATCGCTGTGTACGACCGATCTCGCTGAGAAACTGGTAGGGCTCTCTGCAGGCGACGGGGAAGAGCCGCACCTTTGCCGACACTTAGCGGCAATGAGCAGACAGCTGCTGCTTCCAAGAAGTGTGCCTCCTCTCTTTCCCTCTTGCATCATCCACTTATAATTTTGTTAGTTTTTTTCATAAGCTAATGTTGGGCGCAGATCCAGTAAAGAAGAGGAGAGAAAACATATAGTGATTTCATAGGATTTCATTGATGTAAGTGTCTGGGCATTGGCAATTGCTGTCACGCTCCTTGCAGACGACGGCCAGCGACGCCGAGCATCATGAGCACCGTGTTGCCCGCATAAGAGCTTTGTGGACTGCCGCATTAACCCGTATAAAAGCTTATGGCTAAGTGGGCAAAGTGCGGTTAGCCAGTGCGGTTAGCCCGTAATACGTCCCACTTTTCATCCTTATTCTAAGGCATACAGTCACGAGATACACACGAGAGCCAGCGTTCAAACCGTGACGGATTAAAAGCCTGAAGCTTCCCTTTCCAAGGGAGTCCCAGATCAATCCTCAAATAACCCCTAGCGTAAACACAGACGCCAAGCCAAAGGTTCGAACGCTTATGGACTAGGCGCTGAGCCAAAAGCTCTATCCGCCTCGCGCCACCAACCAGCCGAGCACAGCTGGGTTCTCGCATCTTGGCCTTTTTGCTCCGGTACGTACGACCTGCTCCGAAGTCGGCGGCTCTGATTGAAGACACCCCACGAGAGGCTTAGCACCCGCATCTCGTGAACCAACGAATTGCCATAGGACTCTTGGCTCTTACAGCCCGCCTCCCCCGTCGCTTGCAACGTCTCCGCCGTTCGCCGCTCTTCCGCCGACGCCCTCGCTGCTTTGCCTCCGACCACCACACAACCATTGGGTCACCGGTCATCCAGGGAACTATAAGGTTGGTGTGCCTGGTGAACCTAACCTAAATTGCCACCACCGCTCGAGCTTCCGCTGCTAACTTTACCAGCGAGCACCCGCGGAATAGGATTTTCGAAGCCTTTTTTTTCCAGCTTGAAGGGCAAACCGAGACATTGAAAGTGATACGCCAGCTGCAGACCTTGTCCGTGCTAGATACGAACCTACCGAACGGTACGTCCAGGACGTGTGTCCATGTGGGCGCCAACCGCACGCCACTGTGCGAAAGACGAAGATCGGCAGAAAAGGCATCCTAAATGCGTTATGGCATTTGCACTGCTGACACGTTGATTTCATCAGAAAAGCATGTAATAGTAGTGTTTGATCGCCTGGCCAGGCGGTGCCTTTTTGCCCCCATTTGATGCTATGATTCGTTTGCTCGTAAACAAGACGAAGAAAGAAGGGGAAAGAGTAGCATGAATCATCCCAAAAACATCACGTAACAATACCTCTTCATACAAGCAGAACTGCAACTATGCATAGCCACGTCACCAGCACGGCCCCCAGCCCCGACCGGTGGGACCCGCCGAGCAAGAGCGTTGGTGTGCCCGCGTCGTCGGTGCTGGGCCCGAGGGCGGCCCCCGGGTTCGCCTGCGGCGAGGGCTGAGGTTGGCCGGCCGGGGCTCCCAGCCGAGGCAGTCTAGTTGATGAGCACGTGCAGCTTCATGCCGCCGAGGCAGTGCATCTCGTTGCCGCAGATAAAGTACAGGTCGCCGACCGTCGCTGCTGGAGTGGAGCGCCTTGGAGGCGCTGCAGTTCTTGAACCTCGGTTCGTCAACTTCGTCCAGGGTGTGGTACTTCGAGTGCTGGAACACTGAATATATGATATCACAGTTTCATGCTACAGATTTGCTATTTAAGTCGTCTAAGAAATTTTCTTAAGTTTAAGTTAATTGTTGTGATCATTAAATTTATGTAGAGATTGAATTTAAGTTAATTGTTGTGGGGAAAATGGTACTTTTTGATGCATTTTATTGGCATTCGTGTTTCTTGGGTTTTATTCTAGACTTTTGTGTTATTTATGAAACTTAAGAATCAAAATTTGGAAATACAAACCTAATTGGGAATTAAAACAAATTTAAATGAAAGATGATAATTAAAAATCCAAACATGGTGTATTTGTATTGTTAATAAAATGAGAAAATATTTAAGCATGTTTTGAAACTTTTCTCAAATCAAATAATACAAATGCATGCAAACAGAAGCTTAAAACAAATTTGAGAAAAATGCACAATAAATAAAATTCTAGAAAAATTTAACAATCAACCACACTGTGTGAGGAGCTTCCTCAAACATTTTCATAATTTTTGGAGCACTATTTATATATTTAAAAATTCCTTCAAACCCTCGGTCCTTTCAAAAATTTTGGAATTGAACTTTGTCTCCCCCCTCTTTGACCAGTCGGCCCCACCCGCCAGGTTCTTCCTCCACGCGCTGCACTGCCACGAGCGTGCCAACACAGCTGCGCCAGTGCAGCACCTCACCCCTGGCTTGGCCAAGCCGCCCCTGGTTTTGTCACTACGCCCATGCCTTGTCCTCGGTCACGCCCGTGCCCTGCTCTACGCCACGCTCATACCCTACCGCCTTCCCTCGTCATCTCTAGTAGTAATCGCCGCTGGCTTCTCGTGGTTTCTCATGAGCTTCTTCATCCGTCTCCCCTACAAGCCCTATCCCCATCACTCACTTTCGCCTCTCTCAAATAAAGCTACACGCCAAAGTACTAGGTCAAGAGAGGTCCCATACCCTCTAGTGTGGTTAGCGCGCGAAATGCTGGATAACAAAAACTCACAAGATGTTCGGTCCTTAATTGACCGGGCACCTTTCGATCACACCAAAAGATCACACCATTCTTACCATTGTGCGCGTCCAAATCATTTTTGTTTTTGGTTTTAGTTTTGCAAGTAAGCATAGCAAAATCTTTGAAACATAAGGTTGTAGTAAATTTTGTGTGATCAAGGTTACCACTAAAGTCGATAACCTTGATTCTACTGATAGCTAAGCATGTCTAAGCAAGTTGACCGGATCTACTAAGTGACAAGAGATCATCCAGTGACCTCTAATCACAAACAAATAACCTAGGCTCGGTAGTAGAGATCAATATTTTGTCTACAGGATATGCGCTACTGATTTAACTAATCAATTTAACACAAATTAAGCAATGCATACATACAGTTTGAAACAAAATATTAATCTTTAAAATTCTGGGATTAAACATGATCAAGCTGCTTGCTTTGGCTGCTGTTGCTCAATATGGTGCGGAGGATCGTCCTCGTGGTTGCGCAAATATCGAAGCCTAACGATCGAACATAACGACAAATAAGAGCGAATAACAGACAAAACTCAAACATACAACATCATCAAAACATGCCAAAACTCACACAGCAGCTAAGCAAGATATAACAAAATTTTAGAAGCAGAGAACAAATTATTTTAAGTTATTAGCAATTTTCTATGAATTTTCTAAGCTAAAAACACAACAAGTCACTAGTTAATTACTTAACAAATTTTCATGAACAGAACCAGTGTATAAAATCTATCCTAATAGTTAGTATACTGAAAATGAAATTTTACAGAATTGGGTTCATTTAATTTGGACAATTATTGGAAGAGATATGCATTTTCTAATTTAGAAGATACATAAGACATCATTTTACTAGCTAACAGATTTTTGCTACGAGACATGGGTGAAGTTAATTTTATCAGCGCCTCCGCCACGACGACATTGTCACACCGCCTCGGGTTCCCATCGTCGGACCGCATCGGCACCTCCCTGTCTCGACCGAGTGCTCTGGTGAGATCCCCTTGCCTCCCTCATGCTCGTGCTCCTCTTAATTTGGACTCTCCCCATCTGAGTATCGTCACCCTGTTTCCCCCTCACGGTCGGCCACCGCGCATTTTTGCTGTGCCACCACAGCGTTGCCCGAGCCACGACGTCGCCACCCCTAAGGTCGCACTCCCTCCCCGGTTCCATTTTGGCTACTCACAACCGCTGTCGTAGCTCTCCTCGCTGGCGACATGCGCCGCTTTGGCCTCATATGTTCTGCTCTGCTCCTTGCCCTCTTTGTGCTTCTTTTTCTCTATGTAGTGAGCCACTAACAATGGGACCCGCCTGTAGGAGAGCCAACAATTGCCAATTGGTTTTGTGACTGATAGTTGGGTCACTCAAAAATTTATTTAACAAATCAAAATTTGATTTGTGGGAGTTTAGTTAAACAAGCATTTCAATTAAGCAAAATCTATTAATAGAATGTATGAGTAGAGAGGAAATTTAGAGAGCAATTTGAATACGGACAGTGAGCTAGTACCATGTTAAATACCAAAGCAAGATTTGAAATTTTGTGAACTTATTTAGCCAAAAGTAATTAAGCTCAAAGAGAAATTTGACTTAAAAATCAAGGATTGAAATATGGCTGTAAATAGTGAACCTCCACCCAATAATTGGATAAACAAAAGAATGGTTAGTGAACTAAATAATCAAGAGAATACTTTAATTAGGCAAATTCTTAATGAAGTTGATGAACAATAGGAAAATTGGAATGGGACAGTGAGATAGAGCCTTGTTGTTATTATTTGTTTGCTCGGTAGAATACCGCTCCAATGAATAATAAGTCTTACCAAAGTTAACGCAGCAGAACAATAAGATAAAAATTATACTTTATTACAGCAAGTAGTTACGTAAGGCTATGGTCTTTAATACAAGTATTTAATTTACAACTGCAACACAGGACAAATACCCTCGCACTCGCCTACTCTGCTCCACTGGTCGCCTACTCATCCCAATCGCGGAATAGGGTGTCCAGCTCACCCTTGTCCTCATAGTAAGCTCCCTCGCCTCCTGCGATCTCCTCGACATCTGGGTATCCTTCATCCCACACTGGGTAATCTCCGGTTGGACTAGGATCTAACAAAAGAAGTAATAGTAAGAATGAGTACTAGTGTACTCAACAAGCATGTATTAGCAAATATGCATTGTATGACTCTTCTCTGTTGATTATCAAGTTTTCTAGCTCATTTCTTTCTCTGAAAAATACTTTACCAGGATTTAAGTGGCAAATTTTAATTCTGAAAAGACTACTTAACACTCGGTGAGAAGATAGACCCCTAGCGGTCATCGTAGACTCAAATCCAGGAGACAGGCATGAATTCATGATTTTATTTAGCACCATGCAAGGTTTGTACCATTTTACCCATAGCTACTCTGAGCTCTCTGTAAGCTAGGTCTCCCGCATTTCCTTTAATGCGATATCAAGTTCAGAGTACGAAACGTTTTCCATGTTACATTATTAAGTCTCCACCCATTACTTTCCATTGGTGTCCTGGTGTGCTCACCCAATCCTCCACCGAATTCCAATAATGTTGGTTGGGCCAGTTATCCCTTCACCCAACACTCCACCTGTGCTACTATATGTGCCTTGGATCCCCCACTTCCAGACTTTTCATACCAGTCATGGGTTCTTCCATCACACTCACACTATATTACTTACTCGATGTGGAGAGTATAATTATGTAATAAGGTAGCATTTTATGCCCGCCAAAACAGAAAAATAGTTGACACTTAAATATGGCCACTTATCCGAGTGAGAGTTTTGTTGATCCTTATATATTATCTATATATAAAGGATCCCACCTCTTCCCTCTCTTTCCTGCCAAGGGCCCTCTTAACCATCCTAATATTTCTCTTACAGCACAGGTGCTCATTTCAGCTGTACTGCTCTTTTCTCACGCTTCATTTCTTTTCTCTTTATCTTTTTATCCGATTTGATTTTGAGAGAGTTTTAATGCACACACACACACACACACACACACACACACACACACACACACACATACATATATATATATATATATATATATATATATATATATATATATATATATATATATATATATATATATACATATATATATATATATAATGATACCGAAAGGCAACTTTTACATTTAATATAACTATATTGATGTTCAAGAGAATAGGCTTGCCTTCGTGTTCGTAGAAAACATCGACATCAATGGACTTTGGGTCAGTTACTCCTGCTTGAGTTGGTTCGTCCTCTACAATTATACGACAGACGCGAATAAAAATAAATACTTAGTTGTTTTTTGTGCTACTATGTGTACATTAATCAGTTGATCTTCTTTTTTAGTAGATTTTAATTTAATAAACTTTTCGGATCCCCGCTAGGTTAACACTCCCCAACTACGGTTGTTCTATGGCCTATTAGCTCTGGAATTGTTGGTTGCCTACTCTCACATTTTATCGCACAAAAAATACTACACATACTCGCACTACAAACACAAAAAGCTAAACCCACACAGCCCTACACTACACACTACATCACACACACACGCTACACACTACACCGTACTCAACGCACTCACACCGACACTCCCCTCCCCTCTCTCGGTTCCTCTTCTCCTCCCCTTGTCCTCCATGGCGATTTCCTCCCTTTCCCCTCATTCGGATTTGGCTCCTCCCCCCCACCCCGGCGTGGTGGCCTCCTGGTGCTCCCCTTCGTAGGGTTCGTGCTGGATCTGCACTGCCGGAGCTCCTGGTCGCCTCTCTTCACCGGTTCTTCGCCTCCGAGTCCATGATGTTGCCTCGGGTTGGATTCTGTTGGTGGGCTTCCGGTTTCTCCCGGCCACTCCCCTTCGCCGATCTACGCCGTCACCTTGGTGGTCTGTCGGCTCCTACGACAGTTCCTCTCCGTTTCCACTCGCACTACTCTATTTTCCTACCATGTCGATTTGTACCTATGTTTAGTGGTGGTCTTTTGGTGACTTTACTGGTGGGTTTTGGGGGTTCTCGGTGGTGGCACGGTGGTGAGGGTTGGGTCCATGGCTTCGGTGGTGGTCTGTGGTTCCTGTGGTTGCCTTGGTGATGTTTCGGTCCTTGGCCTCTGTGGTTCTTGCTTGGTAGGCTTCGGCTTGGGGTCTCTGGACATGGTTTGGGTTTGGACAGTGGGTTTGGTGGTGTTGGCTTGGTAGGCTTCGACTTGCAGTGGTGGCATGTTTGTTGTTTGGCTCGGTGATGGCATGAGGGCTTTCAGCATGGTGGTTCTTGGTCTCTTGGTTTTGGTTCCTTGCCAATGGTGGGTTTTGGCATGGTGGCATGGCTCCTTGGGTATGGTGGGCTTCGGCCTCAAACCCTAACCCAGTGTGCTTCTTCCCCTTTCCTTTTTATGCTTTGCAAGTCTTTAGCTTTTACTTCGTGTTCTTCCTTGTTTTGTTATCACTATGCATGCTTGGGGGTTAGCTTGAATTAGGGTGGCCATGACGGGACTCAGGGTGGGGGTTGTGCCGGGGAGCTTATCCCTGCCCCGAGGGTGCACGGCGGCTCTTGCGAGCTTGCCACCGACGGTGTGGTATCCATGCCACTAAGGTACTGTGCACCTTCTTTAGTGGTCATCCTGCTCAGTTGGTTGTAGTAGTGTGTTGTGTTGTGATTGTGTGACGCTGGTGCTAAGGATGGTATGGTGATGGCTGGCTTACCTTACAGTTTTCGGGTCGGGGATCGTTGGTTGGCTTGCTGTCGGCTTGGTTGGTTCTCTGATGGTCCTAGTGGCGGCAGTCGGTGGCCTTTGTCTTCCTCTTCCTTCCCAGCTCCTCTTCTCGGTTCTCTCTCAACTATCCTCTCGTGGTTTTGTGGATTGAGGATGATTGTATGGGTTTGCTATGGCTGGCTCTGTGGTTCTTGCTGTGGGAGGTTGATGTGTCTGATGGGCTCTCTTCGGTTTGCTGGTTTGCTCCTGCCGTGGGTGGCAATGAGGTGCTCTCTTGGCTTTTGGTTGAGGAATGGCAGTGAGGCTGGTTCTCTTGGCTTTCAGTAGTTGTTGCTTTCAGAGGGAATGCCAAGAGGGGTGCAATGGCGGTGAGCTAGGGTTTTATCTAGGCATTGGCTATGCTTGGGCATCTCTCTCTTCCTCCTGTGCCTTGCCCAGAATGCCCTTGCCTCATCCTTTTCCCTCTTGGTGATTTCTGTTTGGCTGGGTAATAGCTATGGACCGAAGGTCCATGATGCAATGTGATTCGGATTTTCTACGGTTAGGGGTAAATCAGAAAAATGTGCACTTTGTGCATGTTACTTGTTGATTAATCCTTGGTTGCATTCGTTTATTTTTGCATGGTAATTGATAGCCATGCAACGCATTGATGTTTCGGTTTTCTATTTGCATGGTTGTACGCATTGACATTTCAGTTTTTGTTTGCATTAGTAGTCATTGATGGCGCTAATTGCCTGAACGTGGGATGGTGCTATAGTGGTTGTAGGTGCATGTAGTATTTAGTTTCACAGTTACTCTTTTGGCTAGTATAAGAGAAGAAAAACCAGGAAAAGTTGTGTGGTTTAGCAGCACCAAAACTTTATGTCCCCGATGTTCTCGTGTCCAGGCGATCGAGCATTCGCATGAGTAGACATTGGTGGGCTAACATGTGAGTGTTCCAGGCGATCGTCCGAGTCGGCGAGTGGCTAACATTAATGTTCTATCGTTGTTTTAACTTGTATGCAATTTACCAATCCATACAACGAGCCTATGGAAGGTTATTGCAGACGGCCTTGTGACACCATCATATTCCTCAGCCAGCACCGCATTGCCGCGGAACAACCACGACCCTTCCTCCACTACTTTTTGCCAATCACCTTGGCAGAAAAATTGCAAAACGAACAAATTCCGCCCTCCCTAAATTTTTTTTTGACCTCACGTCTTTGGCCAGATTCCACGCGTACTTCATGTTGCCCATGAACGCAGCATGGCAGAAAGGCTTAGACGAATGCACCTTAGCCAACACCACTTTGTTTTCCTCATCGATTAGATCTAACTTCTGAAAAGTGCATCCAGATCATCGGAGTGCTCCCCTCGATCAACCTCAACTCCCACCTGGCTAAATGCAGGCGATTCTCCCATCCTTCCCCCTCCACACCAGATCGATCTACCCAAAACCTCCGATCACGTAAGGCCAGCCAAGGGCTGCTCTGCTAGACTAGGAGGATGATTGAGTCACTGTCGATCCAAAACGGAAGCCAAATTCGTACTAGGTTCGGAGCCCCAGCACGAAAACGAATAACCCATTAGAATTGATGTTACTTAGTGTGTGTTTGGTTGGTGTGTTGGAGTTGAATGAGATGAGATGGACTTGTACCACGTGGTTCCATTGTTTTGGGTGAACGAGATGGTTCAATGTCTAGAGAGAATATTCTATAAAATATTTATATTCCAGTGTCTAGAATAGATAATTCCATTTAAACAATCAAACACACCAACGACTTTTATACGGGATGACTTCGATCATTAGGCACGAGGCGTTCGGCAAGGCGGTTCGGCCCACGGTTCCACGAGCAAAAGGGCTCTATGGATCGGCCGCCGGTTCGACCGGTTAGCTATGGGCCGAGCACAGTTGGCCTAGAAGGAATAACAACGCTTGCTTTACCCATCCAATAGTCTATTCACCTTCTGTTTGTGATTTTTTATCTAGACCCTCTCGAAAAAAAACTTGTTAATTTTAAGATTTTACCCTCGAGATGATTGCGGCCGTTGAGGTGAGGATGGATATATGCCGACCATTTGCACAACTAGACTTCTTGAGGAGAATCCTTCGTAAGGTTTTATTGTCCTGTAAGCAACAGCAAGAAGAGCATATACAATAGTTTGTTTCTTAGTTTGTTACTAAGAGAAAGAGAATACTCAATCTAATAAAAAGAAACAAGTCTTCCAATAGATTGTTTCATGAGCTTGTGTCTAAGACTTTAATTGCTATAAATGTGTATGTTTTTTGATGATCAATAATGAAGTACATATTTGCACAAATAATTATGTTTTTAAGTCAATAGAGTATTTATTGTTTCTTGTGTCTTAGTATTAACAATTTATATTTTAGCTCATTTATCATATCAATAATAAAGTCGGAGTCATGCAGTTTGCGCAAATAATCGGGTAGATATTTTGCTTTAAGGGAGAGAGGTGCGATGGAACCTACAAGGGTGGCCCGTCGCCGGTTTCCTTTGGGCGCGTTTTTAGGTAACGAGTAAGTCTCCAATAGAGTATTTGATTGTTTCTTGTGTCTTGGTATTAACAATTTGATAGTTTCTTTATCTAGAAATAACTTCATATTCTCTCTTTGACGATTCTCTTGTTTGCTACTCTAGGTTCTTCATCATTTGATCCTCCTCCTTGCTAATGTGCACATAAGACTGGAGCCAAAGCCCGATCCTCTTAGCAAGGTATGCTTCCTTCGTGTATATATACTTGGTAGATTGATTATATGGATATCTATGTGAAATAATGAAATGATAAGCATGAGATGCATGCGTGCTCTTAGTGACTCTCAGTCTCCAAAAGTAAATCATAGGTGCTTCTATAAGAAATATGTTCCGACCTTCACCAAAACAAGATTTTTTCCTTTTTTAAATGACATCTGAAACTAACTCTATTTTTTCAATTGATTCCATATCATGCCGGTGACTATTGCCATCTAGCACATGGTTAAGATTATCAAATGTTGATGCTTCTCTACATATATATATCCTACTACAATAACACAGTCTATTTACTCCGTACTCCGTCTGCACGTTACATACACATGTATACCGTCTATACGGACTTCTGTCTCCTTTCCCTTCTTATTACCTCACATATCACTCTTTATTGTATTGCTCCACGAATAGCCGGGGTTGTGCCTTATATTGGGCGTCATGCTCCACGCTAGCTACCTTAGTCTCCAGATCTCTAACGTTTTCCCTACCTCTATTTTATGGTTCAGTCCACACATCAAACAGAAACCTCCAAGAACAAGATTCTCCAAAACATTAATAATCGACTACGAGCCCGTTGACTATTATAGATGCTCGAATAGCCGCAGTTTACCAAAGGTCGTCACAAATCACAACCAAAATTTGAAAAACACACAGAAATTGGACAATGTGTCGCTATCTTTAATGTCAACCAAACTATCGGGCATGGTAGTGATTCATATGTAAATGTTGTCCAAACTCAGTCAACATGCCATTTGGCGATTTCAATTCTCACACCTTGAGAATTATGATCGTTTTTCTTCGTTTTACGGTTTGTAGCAACACAAGTATTGAAGTTATTTACATTCATCACCATGTTTCTGATTATTCACCCATTGTGTTATTGACATCTCATTGGCATTTAATTAGCTTGAGCGTTGGGCTGATTTTGTGCGGGACTATGAGGTGCTTCGCAAGGGAAACTCTGAAGGAAGCAAATAGTATTCCTATAATTTTCCATGCATATTATTCTCTGTTTAGCTGCCAAGTTCGATTAGTTGTCATTGTATACAATATTCTAAATACTCTAATAATGCATCCTATCGCTTCCTTGATCCTAAACACACACTCGCCTCTTGATTCCGCGCCAAGACGCGCTAAGTAGTAATAAAGAGGGGTACAAATGCGCAACTCGATGCCTCGGGAACACACGAAGGGAACGACGCAAAATATACGAAACTGCACTGCCTCTTTCCTAGCCCATCAACAGGGCGAGAAGTCCCACGGCCCCGAACAGCGGTGCCGAAGCAACGTGGGCCCCAGTGGCAGGACCGGCCCCGCTTGTGTTGGACGAGGACTTGGTTGTCGTCACGGCCGGCGCTGCGTCCGACGGTGCCTCCTTGGCTCCTTGCCTGGGTTTGACGGCTTGGTCAACCGCGCGCCGGGCGCCGGTGCCGTGACGTTGCTGCCGGAGACGGAGGAGACCGTGACGGCGAGCTTCATGCCGGAGGCGCAGTGGCCGGTGGCGCCGCAGATGAAGTAGCGGGTGCCCGGCTTGGTGAGCGCGATCGTGGTGCTCTGGTCCCTGTACGACCGCAGCGGGCTGCTCGCCGAGCAGGCGCCGTGGTCCGCCGAGCCCACCTCCGCTACCGAGTGCACGCTGTTGTAGTACTGGAACACTGGCCGCCCGGCACGCACAAGATCCCACAAGTCAGCATATATAGGCGAATAGAAAGAGAAACTACGTACGGCTCATGACGCATAGCGTACGTGCTACTGACATTGGGACCCACTTTATCAAAACCATCGTTATGCTATGTCATATACTCATATGTAGTGCATGTTTCGTGTACTGTATTGTATCAAACCAACATAATACGCATTATATATCTACGCCAATTGATGGACCGGCACTTACAGAGTGCATCTCCAATGCTGAACGTCTTGCCTTTGGCCCAGGCGTTGTAGTCCACCCCGACGAGTCGCCCACCGTGTAATCCTTCGCGGACACCGGAACGACGGCGACGACGAGAATGGCCACAAGCATTTCGGGTAGAATCCCGGCCATTTGGCAAGACTTGAATATTTTTATATGGCTAACTGAACGGCGCCCAGATTAGAGGAGAGTGGGCTGATTGATCGAGAGCAGTCGGTATATAGGCCAACTTGTGGTTAATTAGAGTATGTACAATGGTATAGACGATTGTTGTCTGTAATACTCTTTATGTCATCTATATATAAAATTAAAGACAACTCATATAATAGGTTATCTTTAAGTTATGTATATATATGACCCCACAAACTGTACAGACAACATGGATACAACAACGAAACAGCCGCCTATAAGGGTTTTATAGAATGTCTGTTGCATGCCAGACAACTTTATTCTCTCTCATCCACATCATTAAAAATCTTACGTGACAAAGATTATAAACTGCTGATGTCACCCCATTGTACATGCCCTTAGCCCTCTTCTTTTTGCCTTGGTGGAATACTGGTGTACGTACGTATCAGCTTAGTTATGGGCAGTAGCTAGGGGATGGTCGATGTTTAACTGCTCACCAACCCTCATCATCAAGTTTTAGTCCAAGCACAATGCGTACGGACGGGTTTAGAACCTAAATGGTTTGCTTTGTCTATGGAGAAACAGAAGAAAGGGTCTAGAAAATTAATCAATGATGCAAATAACGTGTCCAGACCGTGAGTCAGATTATGTTGGTTGAGCAAACCAATTTTTTATTACTCGTCTACTTTAATTTGCGAGGCGAAAATCTACGCCGTCATTTGAATGTTTTGTTTTGCTTCTTAAACAGGCAACATAGACGTCAGGCGATATGGCGTAACTACCAGTATTGTAAACGGTGCACGTTCCATATAGTGCTTGCTACCTGTTAGGCTTTCGAATTCGAATAGGTTGCCTTTCTATTTTCGACTGATGAAGACGGGAGGGAGCCCCATACCTTTAATTGCAACCACATATTGTTATATTTCGACAACAACACATAAATCCCATTATTTGGATACATTATTGCAGCCTCAACACAGTAACTGAATTAACTAGTACGACATAGACGTGTATTTGTCAAGGTACCGAATCATTCTTGCAAACCACATGTGTGTATGATGTACCACACGCTTTTTTAAGTTTCTTTCCTAGTTCTGAACAGTTGCACTGATCAATAGCTCGGCACCACCTGCCGCTGCCGGCATGACGACGACAAGCCCCTCGTCGGCACACGGCGAGACGACGTTGTACGATACGTGCACGGGCTTGCTCCCGTCCAGCACGACCTCCTCGAGACCGAACTCGTGCCAGTCCGCGGCTCGAAGCGCGTGTCCCCTGGGAGGAGGCGGAGTCTCCCCGTCACCTCGCGCGCACGTCTCGACGTTCAGCCCTCCGGAGCCATCGCCCGCGAGAACCGCGAACCGCGGCGACTTCTTGACCCCCAGCATCTCACCGGCCTGGTCGACGCAGGCCGCGGCGAGCGCGCGGCGGTCGGGTGCAACGGCGGCCCTGAAGAGCACGGTCGTGGCGTCGACGGTGGTGTAGGCGTCGAGGGGGACGGACTTGAGGCGCCTGGCGGCGCCTGGGCTTTGGATGTAGCGCGTGTACTGTATCACCGGGTTGGCGACGAGCTTGCTCTGTTCCTGCAGCTGCGCGTGCGAGCGAGCCCACGACTTAAGGAAGCTGATGAGAGAGAGCGGGTCAGTGAGGAGCAGGCTGCAGCTGGCGCCGATGGCGTAGCCGCCGTCCTGGAATCGTGTCAACTGCAACAAGGGGAAACACGAAATTGGTGCGATTTTTTAAGTTAGTACGAGAATCAAGTTAGATTTAGTATCCCACTCTCGGTAATTCGGTTCGATTTAAACAAGCATGAATGTTATAATCGAACGACCGGGCATTTGTCCTGTGTGCTTGGCCACAACCAAGCCACCAACTGCTACCAGTGGGATTGCCACGTGTCAGTGAAATAACAGTGGGCGGATGAATAGTTCTGCAAGCAAAACAAACTTCACCTAGCTTGCAAAACGCATGAAGTCCATGTAAGTATACCTGCATGAAGAACGGGGCACAAATTTCGGGCTCCTGCACGTCCACGTCGGCCCAAAACGCCAGCGCGGCCTCCTTCCTCTCCCGGTCCTTCGCCTCCAAGAACGCCGCCATGGTCATGTCCACCGACGCCTGCACCAGCCGGACGCCGGTGTCGTTCAGCTTCACCTCCCACGGCCCGTCGCCGCCGCCGCGCCGCAGTCGCCCGGCCATCTCCGGGTGGTCGGCTAGCGCCGCGCTGAGCGACTCCTTCACCCACGCCGCCTGCTCGAGCCGCGCCATTGCCGCGGCGTCCAGCTTGGCGCCGTCCGCGCCGCGGTAGTAGAGCACCGCGCAGAAGCGGCGCTGAAGCGCCGCGGCGGTGAGCGGCGGCCCGGACACGGCGATGGGCAGCGACCGCGGCCGCTCCGCCCCCATGACGCGGGACGGGACGGCGGTCTGCATGGACTCGACGTGGATAAGCGTGGACGTGGCCGCCATTTCGTAGTCGTTCGTGCGCGCCAACCAGCTGGGTGGCTAGTGCCTTGGAGAAGACTTACCAAGAAGAGGTTCGAACCCTCACAAGAAGCTAGCTGCGTATTGGAGTCACAAGTAGCTAGCTGCGTATTGGAGGCTTGGAGCCGTGCCCAATTTATAGGTCAGATTTGCTATTTCATGCAAGTTGTCTATTAATTTGATGTATATACAAATGAGAAATACTATGCATGGAAGTAAAAACTTGCAAGGAACTGGGGGAATGTCTGGCAGATACCATCTTTAATGGGATTAGTTTTAGTCTTAATTTCCTGTACGGAGTTTGTTGAGCGCTGAGAGCCTGAGACGTCGTCAGTTGGTGTTGGTGGCAGATCGGCAGCATTATTCAGTTTTGTTTTTCGACGATGTAGTTTGGTTTTGGCTAGCTACTAACGGTAATTTTATTGTTTAGTATGTGCGCCTTGCGCGGGCGGTTCAGGTCACACGACTCACACTCGCACATATGTTATTTTAAAAAAAAAATTATAAATGTTCCAAATCTTTAACAGTCATTGCAAAGTACCTATATTACCCTCGTTTTCTTCCTCCGTACTCTTCTCATCCTCTCCCTTTCCCTTTCTCTCCCTCTGGGCTATGGCGCTTCCATCTTCTTCCTTCACTCTCTCCGCCCCTCTCTCTCTTCCCCTCATCTCCCTTCTCACCGCCACCACGACGTCTGCAAGGTCCCCATCCAATCACCCTTCGTGCTTTTCTCCGGCGTGTGGGGGCCCGACGCGGATATCTTGGATCCAACGATGGTAGCCCCCCATCCTCCCCCTCCTTTTCTTCTTCGACGGGCCACGACTGGTGGTGGAGGGGACTGCGATGGGAAGTGGCCGAAGATGTGAGGCAAAGGAGTTTGGTAGCTCCAAGGCTTCGGTTCTCCCCTCCCATTACTTGTCTCAAACGGCTTCAATAGCACGCGCCACTCCCACACGGATGATGCGAGGTGGTGGCATCGGGTTCGAGGCCCGACTGAAGAATCTATACCCGTCATTATGAGTTAAGGGAGTATTTTGGTAATTAATGATAATCGTTTTGTGGGACTAACATTTTCTATGAGTTAGTGAAATAGGTTGAGTCCTATGATGATGAAGACTTCTAATGACTTCATAGGTTGATGATCATCAAGTCAAGTAATTGGCTTCATGTGTTGATGCTCAAGTCAAGGTTCAGAATGAAGGATGTCATCATGTGTTGATGAACAAGACAAGCACCAAAACCTGGAGAGAACATGATCATCATCAAGTAAAAGCTCCAAGTGGATGCGCAAGGCCAGTGGCGGATGCAAGGGGCCTCCAGCCTGGGCAGTTGCCCGCCCTTTGGGCCGCGTCCTCGATGTACATCAACATGGGCCTCCTCGCTCGGAGTCGGACGCTCGGAGCTTCCTCGCTCGGCACGGTGGCCGCTTCCTCGCTCAACGCGTTGAAGCAGATTGATCTGCGGACGCGGCCTCCCAATCCTCCCGGCCCCAATCCCCATTCCCAAATCCCGGAGCAGCGCAGCCTCTCCAACTAGAGTCGGCGATTCCGGCGGCGGCGGCGGGCAGCGGCGGGACGGCGATTGCCGGCCACGCCGCTACGGCTCCGGCTCCAGCACCCAGGCAGCTAGGTGAGCTGTTCCCTTTGTTGATGGCGGGCCGGGACGGCGGGACCCGAGAGCCGAGAGGGACTGAGGGAGCGGGCTGGCGGCTGTGGCGCGACGCACGCCACGAGGACTTGGGTTGGGAGCCGCCGTTGGCGGCTGCTGCCGGCACCGCGCCGTGGCGTGTGCACAACACGTAGAGCCGAGAGGCCGGCCGCCGCCACACCGCACCGATCGAGAGAGGATCTTAGATCGAGAAATGAGAATGGGGTTGTCGGTTGGGAATGGGAGCGGCGAGCGCCGGCGGCCATGGCCGGAAGCCGACGCCGGCGAGAAATGAGAATGGGGTTGGCACTTAGTTTGGTTGGGAATGGGTTGGCGGGTGGGTGCTGGTACTTATTGCTTAAGCCCGCCCTTAATGCTTTCAACTGTTTTGAGTATTGGGGTTTCGGCGGGCGAGACCAGCGGACGTCTGGACACCACTAAGTATTAGTATATAATTGAGGCTGAGTATTATTATATAATTAGGGCTTAATTTATTGCTAAGTTTGTTGCTTATTGGTTGGCACATAACATAATTGTTAAAATTTCAGAAATGAGGAGGTTTTGGTTGACTCGAGAAGCTTACCATGTACCGCAACCACAAGATCCACAACCAAATGATGCAGATGAACCAAATATGACTAATGATGATGAGGAGGATGTGTTTAATCCGGATGAAATTGTGTGTGATCCTGCTATTAGGAAACAAATAGATGATTACCATCAGGATGTTCAAGACCAAGTGAGAAGAGCATACATTTTGAAGGGTCCAACCCAACCAGTTTGTGAATTTTCCTCGCAAACAATTTGGATGTTTGTCGAGGGCATTTTCAAAAGATTGGTACAAGAAGTATGATTGGATAGAATATAGCGAGTCTCAAGATGCGGCATATTGTTTCTATTGCTTTCTTTTTAAGAAGCCGGAAAATAATCAACGCTTTGGTTCCGAAGTCTTCACCAGAACAGGGTTTAGTGATTGGAAGCATGCCTACAAAGCCTTGCCCCGCCATATTGGTGGTGTAAGTGGTGACCACAACAACGCAAGATTGCATTGTGATGATTTTCGTAACCAAAGACAAAGTGTGTCAAGTAAGCTCTCTTGTGCAACCAAAGAATCCGAAGAACTATATCAAATCCGTTTGAATTCTTCTCTAGAGTGTATTAGGTTTCTCATTAGTCAAGGCATGGCTTTTCGTGGTCACGATGAATCTTCTACTTCATTGAACAAGGGTAACTTTTGTGAAATGATAGATTGGTACAAAGATAAGAATGAAAAAGTGAGGCATGCTTTTGACCGTGGTCCAAAAAATTGCAAGATGCTTGCTCCCGAAATTCAAAAGGATCTTGCAAAATGTTGCGCACAAGAAGTCATCGATGTGATTATGAGAGAGATTGGTGATAGACAATTCTCCGTGCTTATTGATGAGTCGCGCGATATATCCGTGAAAGAGCAAATGGCGGTAATGTTGAGGTTAGTAGTGGTTCATTATTCCATTTACCTATTATTCTATTGTTGTTTCATACTTCCATTTAATTTTGTTGCAATTATTTTGTTATAGGTATGTGAACAATGAAGGAAAGGTTGTGGAACGATTTCTTGCTCTACATCATGTCCATGAGACTACATCGGAGGCACTAAAGGTAGCTCTTGTTGGTATTCTAGATCATTACAAGTTATCCATTCATAGGCTACGTGGGCAAGGATACGATGGGGCTTCAAATATGAGAGGTGAATTTAATGGCTTACAAAGAAAGATTTTAGATGAAAACCCTTATGCTTTATATGTTCATTGCTTTGCCCACCGTTTGCAATTGGTTGTTGTCTCCGTTGCTAGTTGTTGCTCATCCATTCATGATTTCTTTGAGTATGTCACCTTGATTGTGACTACAACAAGTGCATCTTGCAAGAGAAGAGATACATTGATGTAAGAACATTATCAAAATATTTTGGATATGCTTGAGAAGGGTGAGATATTTAGTGGAAGAGGCTTGAATCAACAAACAAGTCTCGCTAGACCCGGGGATACTAGATGGGGTTCGCATCATACAACTTTGCTTCGTTTGAATCAAATGTGGATGTCGGTGTTACATGTGCTTAGTGCGGTAGATGAGGATGGGCGTGGACCGTCTCAAGCGGCAGGTTTGATAGAAAAAATAGAGAGTTTCAAATTTGCTTTCATTTTGAAGCTAATGTTAAAATTGTTTGCCATCACAAATGAGCTCTCACAAGTCTTGCAAAAGAAGGATCTAAATATTGTTCATGCTATGGAATTAGTTCATGATGTCAAAGCTCGGTTGACCTCCATGAGAGAAAGTGGTTGGGAGGACTTGTTTGATGAGGTCCAACAATTTTGTGTTGTCAAAGGTATTCCGGTGCCAAATATGGATGAACAAATACCAGTTAGGGGTCGTTCGAGGCGTGATGGGAAGACTTACACTAATCTTCATTATTACCGAGTTGAGATTTTCTATGTTGCCCTTGACAAGATATGTACTGAGATGAATCATCGCTTTAGTGAAGCATCTACAGATATATTAGTGTGCTTCTCATGCCTTGATCCAAAGAATTCTTTCTCTAAGTTTGATGTTGACAAGCTTGCTCGCCTAACTACAATTTATCATGTGGATTTCTCTAATAGTGATCGTGCAATCATAAGTTACCAACTTGAGACTTACATTCATCATGTGAGAAGGCATATTTCCTTCTCTACTTGTCAAGATCTTGAAAGTTTGGCTACAAAGATGGTGGAAACCGAGAAATATTTAGTTTTTCCATTGGTCTACAAACTCATTGAGTTGGCTTTGTTATTGCCGGTGTCAACGGCATCAGTTGAAAGGACTTTTTCGGCAATGAAGATTATCAAGTCTAAATTGCGCAACAAGATCAATAATGATTGGTTCAATGACTTGATGATATGCTACACCGAGAGGGACATATTTAAACAACTTGATGATGATGTTATTGTCCGACGGTTTCAAGCCATGAAGAAAAGGAAAGGACATTTGCCTCGTAGGCCTAGGCCTAATTAGCACATTATCGGTATGTTTCATTCTTTCCGATGTGAATATATTTTCAAGTCAAAGTTGTATGATTTACTAACTCATTTTTTTTATCTTGTAGAGTCTCTTACTCACTTTTGGTTCTGTGATTGGACATTTGGACTTTTGTTGTGGACTCGTCGCAACTTTGGTAGTGTCTAGTGAGTTGTTCGTTATCGTATCTCGTTTTTATTTTCATATATGAACTTTTACATGTGTGATGTATCGTATCCGTTCTTTTACTTTAAAACTATTGTGGATTTGCATGATATGCAATTGTGTATCCAATTATCCAATGTTTACAGTTCTCCATAGACTATAATTACATACTTAACTTACGGCTTGCCTACCCTTTGAAAAATTCCTGGCTCCGCCACTGCGCAAGGCAAAGGTATAACTAGCGTAGCCTAAGGATGTGTTTTTAGTCTTTTATCGGTCTCGGTGTTTTATTGGAAGATCAGATTGCTAGTAGAAGTTGTTGTACTATTAAGATGGCTCTTGTCTAGTAGTTGGAGTCTCATCATGTATTGATAGCTGATAGCTCAATCCCGCTTGCTCTAGCTCTTCTAGGCATGATGCTATTGTTTGTGAATGTGTTTTGCAAATAGTTGAAACTCATGCATTTACTCTTTGTAGTATGATACTGTATTTTGCAAATGGTTGAAGTCCATGCATGTACCTACTCCTTATGGCATGATACTATAGTTTGCAAATTGTTGAAGTTCATGCATCCTTCCTTGGCACGATCTAAGATTTCTCGTTGCTCTTTTCTTGGACTTAGGTCATGCGTTAGCTATTTGGAGTCATGCTTCTTAATTTAATCAAATATGTTTGAGATCAATCAAATAGATGAGTTGTGTAGCTCTCTGAATAAGCTTTCTACAGAGTCCAAAATACTCAATTCCGACATCATAGTCAAAAGTTATGACCATTTTTCTGATTGTCGACTGTGCTGAAATTCAGGCCCGGACTTATCGGGTCAGGCCAGACCGTGCTTATAAGGCTGGTCTTGACCGCCCCGGACTGACCTATTTGGACTAACCAGGCCGGTCAACCTTTTCCAGATGGCATGCTTTTGAGTTTTCTTCCTCCTGGAAGTCTGGTTTGACCAGTAGAGGTGTTCGTTTGGTATTTTTGGTTTATACTGTTTAGAAAATATGGTATACTCGATAAATACGATATTATTAGTTCGACAAATATGGTATTTTTTAAATATGGTTTGGTATCGGTGAATACCAATTTATTTCAGTACGACATCGGTAAATACCAAATTTACCAAAGTTGACGCGAAGTAAGAACGATACGCAAGTCGGGGACAGTTAAGACAACCACATCAATCACCAAAATATATGTACTTCTGATCGGTTATACTTATATGCAGTAGCTCAAACTAGCATTTATTTTATAAACTCACAAGCAAACTTAAAGAGATTTCTTATTACAAATTAAAAGAAAGGACTAACTTCAGACTCAGCAAACATCACTCAGGACACGAGCCAATGCACCATGCGGCACTTTAGTCTAGCAGCCAACTCAAGACAATAGCCTAGTCTAGCGCCCCAGCAATCCAGGCCCATAAACCAACTCAGGCCAACAGGAAGCACAACAGTCAGTAGCTCAGCCAAGCTGTTCAGGTGCACTAGCCCAGCAACCAATCGGTCTTTTGGGTTTTTCAGTTTTCATTGGTTTTACTGAAAAACCAGATAAATCAAAAACCAAACCGAATACTTCTCAAACCGAGTTGACCGGTACGGTTCAGTTTTTTTGGTACGGTTTTTCGGTTCAGTGGTTTCTTAGTGATGTTTCGTGTTATTAACAACTTGACACTTCTAGAACGTCTCTTCAAGGTGCATCCAAACTATTCTTTCCTTAAGGTCTTTGGATGTGCATGTTGGCCAAACCTGTGAGACCCCGGTTTATTCGGCTTGTAATGCTTAACCATCCACTTGGTCCTAGCATTACAAATCAAATAAACTAAGCCTCGAGATATGTATACTTCCCAGAAATGCAGTATACACACCCTTTCACAAAATCATGCATCAGTTCCATACATCACAATAATAAGTCTACCAAAAGACATACATAATATAAGTTATTACAAAAGAGGGCCGACCGGCCAAATGACATACAAATAACTAAGTAAACAGCGGAAGCGAAAGTGCCATAAGATGGTGATAAACAAAAGTCAATCAGTGTGCCTTTACTCACAAGGCAGCCAACCGGACCGTCAAACTAGTCGTCCCAAACCCCGCCACAGTACAACTCACAGAAGTGAGGCCCTTAGGGCTCACCTTCTTCCTCTGCAACAAATAACATTAAGCAAAACAAATGAGTACAGTGATGTACTCGCAAGACTGACGTGTGGACTAGCAGACCTATACATATGCTACACACAAGCTTATTTGAGTGGAGGCTGTATGACTCATTTTTAGCACAAAGCAAACTTTATTTGCAATAATGTAATACGTTTCAAAAGCAAGTTTGCAATTCATTTTTATTGTTGAAATAATTACAATAGATGGATAACAACAACATCCTGGAAGTTACTAACCCAATAGTCACCACAACAATAGCATGAATTACCCATTCATACTACCCATGTCAAGTTTTAAGTTTTTAAAAGGTTGTAGTCTAGTTCTCACGGGGCGTAACCGAGCGTGTCCATAACCTAGGACGAGGCTATTCGAATAGTTTTAACCCTGCAGGGGTGTACCAATGTACCCACACTTTAGACCGCCTTTAAGCCACAAAAGCACATTTCAATTTCAAGAAAATTTAAAAGGTATGTTTGTGGTTTTCCTGAACAAATTTCACTTACCGGCGCTCGGTCAAGTCCGGCCG
The DNA here is from genome assembly GCA_036346255.1 of Ampelocalamus luodianensis. Taxonomy (NCBI): domain Eukaryota; kingdom Viridiplantae; phylum Streptophyta; class Magnoliopsida; order Poales; family Poaceae; genus Ampelocalamus; species Ampelocalamus luodianensis. Next base: position 53,220,742 of record CM070623.1, read on the forward strand.
TGCGATCTTAATCCAACAATGCCTCGAGATTCACTTACGCCGCGGATCTAATCTCGACCGACGTTGAAAATCGGACGCCCGCGATCATCGTCTTCCTCGTCTTCTTCCTCCTCACGCCGCAATGCCGCCGCCATTTCCGCGACGCACCGAGAGCTCGCTAACGGCCTAATCTCAACCGCTCAACCTATTCGGCGACGCAGTGCGCATCGCGCCCACAACCGCCGCATTTCCCCATGTTCTCCCCTCTTCTCGGACGGTTTCGCCTCAACGCCGCAACCGCCGCCGACGACCCCACCTCCTCCACGCAGCTCCGAGCTCCCGACGCCTATAAAAGGAAGCCCGGTGCCCCTTCCTTCACTCAACTCAAAGCCATCACTCATTCCTTCCTCTCCCATCAACACCGCCGCAATTCTTGTTTTAGGTTTTGCTACCACGGTGAAAACCACGGTGCTCGCCGCCGCAACGCCACCGCCGTGGACCACACCAACGGCTTCCCATCACCGAGCTTCCTCACGCACCTCTTCTTCGCTCTGAGCACCTTCGGTCCACCTCGCCGGCAACCACCGTGCTTCTTCTTCCGCTCCGGCACCAACCCGCCACCACCGTCGCGCCATCCGTACCAATTCGGTACCATCATGTTCGCAATAATCGTGGCTACGTGTTGATACCACTCGCCGCCGGTGAACTTCGCCGTTGACCGTTGTCGCCGCGCTCGATAATTCTTGCCGCCGTTGCCGACGTGCGCGCCACCACCGCTCCACATCGGCGCCACGCCACCTTTCGCCGCGTCGCGTGCGCGCATACGCATACGCGTGACGTGGTCCACCGTGCCCGCCGTCCCGCAGCTCGGTGGGCTTGGTTCACCATGGGCCGAGTCAGCGACACTTGGGGCCCACTGTCGAATTCTTTTAAAACCTTTTATTTCCGAAATCTGTGAGTCGCGTAATCATTGCGCACTAAATGGATTTTCGTGAGGAAATAATTGGAAATTCAATAGAATTTCAGATTTAGATATAAACTTCAAAATTCATAACTTTTGCAAATGAACTCCAAATTGGGTGATTCAAATTGCAAAATTTATATAAAATTATAATCTAGCTAACTAAACCAAAATATTTCAGTTTGGAGTTAATTTGAACTATGTTTTGAATTTATTTGAATTTGCATTGAATTTGTCGATTTTTACAGATAGACTTGACGACTCGGAGAGTTCGATCAAACTGAAGATTTAGAATTTCAAGACATCGACCAAGGCAAGTTACACCATTGACCATATTGCCCCTATTATTTTAAGTTATTTTCAGTTTTTAAATTCCTTATTGCATGCATATGTTGTTATAAATATTTTAATATCCTGTTTTACATATAGTTAATTCCATATGTTATTGTATGGCCAAATTTGAATGTTGTATCTGACTACCTTGATACCATAGGCAAGATATTACCAAAATTCAAATATATGCTTAGCCAAGCTTAGTCCACATTTACAGAATTTGGGAGGGTTTACACCAGATTTCTACAAATTGTTTTCAAACTTGACATGGTGGTATTGTCTTACCACATGAGTTTAAAAATGAAGTTTTTATTCAAAATAAAATCAAAATGGGTTTGGACTTGGGCGAAATGGTCGGAATGGTGGGTGCAGGTTTATGCACGGGTTTGATCTGGTTAAGATCAAGGCCCATGGGTTGTAGGAATGACGCCCAAGTCAATTGAGGACCGGTCTTTGAGCCGCTTATTGCTATGCCATAACGTACCACCACATGTCCTGTATAGGCAGGATTTGGCTAACTAATTTGTGATGTCCTAGTATATTTATGTCATGTGATTTTGTGGGCGTCGGCTAGACGTTTTATTCCCACTTGGCGCAAGAGGGGGCTTCCGGAGGACGGTCAGTCCAAAGGGGCGAAACCTTAGCGGGCATGAATGTACTAGGATAAAACATTGTAAAGGCCTCATGGTAATTGCTCAGCTTAGAAACTACTATGCTTATTCAAACTGAAAATGTTGTTTATGCAAAACAACCCCGCTAAGTCCTAAATTCAATATTGGTGTGAGACATTTTCAATATTGTGTATTAACTACGCACGAGCACGTGGCGCGCTCCCACATATGGATGACATTTGAAAACCCATACGCTGATATGAATGGTATTCAAGTGTACACTGGAAAGACAACTATCCCGCTCGGGTTCGGTAAAGATATTTCCAATATTGTGACAACTACCATGCTCCCAAACACCATCCGGACCTACCATGCGACCTCCTGCGACTCGGAGCCAATACACGCCAAAGTACTAAGTCAAGAGAGGTCCCATACCCTCTAGTGTGGTTAGCACGCAAAAATGCTCAGCACGGTGGCGCAAGTAACTCGGTCCTTAAATGACTAGGGCACCATTCCAATCACACCCAACAGATCACACCAACATACCATTGTGCCCAAGTCCAAATCATTCCTTTTGTTTTCATTTTTTAGTTTTTGCAATTTAAACATAGCACAAATGCTGAATCATAAAGTCATAATAATTTGTGTGATCAAGGTTATCGACAAGTCGATGACCGCCCATTTCTACCGATGGCTAAGCATGTCTAAGCAGTTTCATTCGTATCTACTAAGTGACAAGAGATCATCCAACGATCTCTAATCACATGAAATAACCTAAGCTCAGGTAGTAGAGGAATATCATTTACCTACAGATTATGCAACTAAAAGGATTAACTAATCAATTTAACACAAAATAAGCAATGCATACATACAAGTTGAAAACAATATATTAGATTTAAAAATAAAGGGATTAACATGAACAAACTGCAAAGGCTCACTCTCAAGATCAACACACTCGTCAGCACCTAACGAAAAAGCGAAAAAGAACTGATAAGAACGAAGAAACACCGAAAATACTCAACAGCCAACTTTCTCCAAATGCTCTAAAACTTTTACAGCAGCAATAGCATGATTTATAATGAATTTAGAAACAAGAACCACTTGATTTTGATGTTCTATGCAAAAGTTATGATTAAAACAATTCTGCTCAACTTGAAAAATGCAATTTGTTACTATTCACCATAATTAAATTGTGTGACATAAATTTTTGGAAAGGTGGTGCATTTGAAATTTTTACAGTAAATCAAGCACATCCTAAGATGAACAACCCAATTGGATTCATCTCAATTGGAGTTATGATGCATCTTTTATGAATTTCCAAAGACATGAAAAAGAGCACAAGTTAATTGTATTTGCAATTTCTTTTAAAAACAGTAACATGCCTAAAACCAATTTTAACAGCAAGTTCATTATTAGATGAAACCAACAAAATTGGATTCACTCAATTTGGAGTGACAAAGAAATACTTATGCATTTTTGAAGTTAAAACAATTTTTAGTGCAAAATAAATCTAACCTAAAGTTATTTTATTAACAAACATTTTCTGGAGCAGCCACATGGTTCAACCTATTTTTATATTAAAGTACATTTAAAATAGAAACTAACAAAATTTGAACCATCAATTTTGGAGCTAAACTGAATTAGTTATGCATTTTTTAAAGTTAATTGATTTTTCAGTTCAACAATAAAGCATTTCGGAAATTATATAAACATACAATACTTTTTTATAACCAACTCAACCTAGCCATACACACTTACCAGTGGGGCCAATGCACAGTGCTATTTTCTAATTAAATCTTGGATTTAAAAACGCACTGACATGTGGGGTCCACTTGTCATACTCTTGGTCTACATGCACAGTGCATGGACCGAAAGCCATGAGCCTCGGGCCCACATGTCAGTGATATCCTAACTCCTTAAGACATCGATTTGATTAACTAAACAATGATTAGCAGCTAATGACGGAGGTTAAACCTAATGACATGCTACAATGTTTTCGGTGTCCGACAACGCTGCGCTAGCTTCGCCGGAGGCTTGCCGGTGTGAACGACCACGGCAGCGCGATCCAAGGGCAAGGGCAGGTGCGCAATAGGCTCGCGCACCCGACGGCACCAGCGGCGAGGCCAGGGGTGGTCCGACGCGGCGGCGCGACGGCGAGGGGCGGAGGAGCTACTTCGGCTAACATGGCACAATGCGGAGAAGAAATGCCCGCGGCAAAATAGTGCGTGCATGGGCAACAGGAGGTCTCTAGGGACTCACCACGATGACCCAGAGGTGGAGAGGTTGCCGGAGTCGAGCCGGCGACGAAGAACAGCGGCGGTGGTGGCGCTTCACCGACGAGAGGATAACCTGAGGACGGAGGGAGGAAATGGGTGATGGGGATGCATCAGAGATGCCTTGAGATGGTGCAAGAGAGGGGTATTTGACAGGGGCTCACCGTACCGTCACCAGAGAAGAAAATAACACAGATGGTCGAAAATGGGGAAAACCCAAGGTTCTCTAGCTCCTGTGAACGGATGGCCAAATTGATTGAGGGGAAATACTCAGCAAGCCAAAGCATGTATGGTGACGCACTAAAACGAGGATAGTACTCACCGGAGTTGAAGATGTCATGGAGGTGCCACTCGGTGCATGCCCTGGAAATGCCGAGAGCATACAAGCAAAGATGAGGGGCTCTAATTAGCAAAAATGGAAACAACAGAGAAGATAAGGTTGAGAGGAATCAAAGTTGTGGAGCTCACTCGCGCAAGGAGGCGACAATGGCATCCTCCTCCTCTCGGTTGTGAGGAGAAGTGAGAAGAAAGGAGGGGGGAAGAGGTGGTATTATGCGCGGGGAGAAAGCGGAGTGGAGGCGGCGTTAGACAACAAAACTCCAGGATAGGTCGGGAGGGGCGGTGCGGTCACGGCGGTGACGGAGCAGCTTAAAGCGGCGCGGCCGCGTGGAGCTCGAGCTCTGCTCGCTCCTACCCAAGGAAGAAGAAGGGGCTGACAGCGCTGGCCCACCTCATCAGCGAAACAAAATGGCGCGCGCTTCAGATTTTAAGTGAACCCACGATGGCCGTTCGATCTCGAAGGGACGGCTCAGATCTGAAGAAGCCGTCGAGGAGTCCGATCAGCCCGGATCGTGTGGGCCGCACGATCTGCATCGGACGGTGCTTAACAGTTGGGCGCGGGCGGTGCAGCTAGGCGGTGCGGTCGAGCCGGGAGGCGCGGTCGGACTCGAGTCGGGCTCGGGTTCGAGCCTGATGAATAGTGATTTCAGGTTTTTGTTTTATAAGACTGAGAAGATAGGGAATTTTTAGAGGTAGCTCCGAAGCTCCAAAAATTCTGAAATTTTTATGGGAACTTCCTGGAACAGCGAACAACCTTGTGTAATTTTTCTAGGAATTTTAATGCAATTAATTGTTCCCTATAAAATTCACAAGCTGCTGCCCAAGGGGTTTGACCAGAGTTCAAACTGGTTTGACTTGCTCTTTTGAAAAAGCAAATAAAATCTAAAAATTATGAGATTTTGCAGAGAGGTTACTAGGATGGTCAAGATGATAGGAAAATATTTCCAGAGGATTATCCCAAGATTAGGTTTGAAAGTTTTTAATGACAACAACTTTCATAAAAAGAAACATTGTTCTTAGTAAATGAGAATTGCTAGGGGAAAATTCTAGAAAATTTCCAAATGACTTCATGAGGCATCAAAAGTTTTAAATTCTCTTCATTTTCATACATTTGAAATACAAACCCAGATTTGGGATGCTACAAAACCTTGAACCTTATAACACCAAGAAGTTTGAGTTTCACTCTAAACAGTGTGTCTTCGTTGGGTACAACCCAATCCATAAAGGCTACAAATGTTTGGATAGGAGTATTGGCCGCATATATGTTTCACGAGATGTGGTTTTTGAGGAAAATCTTTTTCCTTTTGCTAATACAACCTCAGTGAATCATGTTCATGCGCCAAGTTATACTCCTTCTGCTATTCTAGCTCCCATGAGCCTTGAAAAATCAGTACCTGTGCCAAACACCAACTCTTTCCCTAGTGAACCATCAGTACCTGTGCCAAACACCAACTCTTTCCCTAGTGAACCAGCAGTAGAAGTTTACCATCATGAGAATGACCCTGCTACTACTAACGATTCTGGTGTAGATATATTTTCTGCTGCAGGTCAGTCACAAGAATTTTAATTGTCGGATGGTGGACAGACTAATCCGACACCACTAGAAGCAAGTCACCCAATGCAAACTCGCCTGAGAGTAGGTGTGATGAAACCGAAAGAATACACTGATGGTACTGTGAGGTACTCGACGAAAAGGCGTGCATTTCTTGCTGAGCATGTTGAACCAGTATCACACACTAAAGCACTAAAGCATTCAAAGTGGAAAGAAGCCATGGACTATGAGTTTCAGGCACTACAAAAGAACTCGACATGGCATCTAGTTCCACATCGACATGGTTAGAATGTTGTTGACTGCAAGTGGGTATTTAAGGTAAAACAAAAAGGCATATGGCTCAGTAGAAAGATACAAAGCACGTCTTGTTGCTAAAGGTTTTCATCAACGATACGAAATTGATTACTCAGAAACTTTCAGTCCCGTAGTGAAGCCAACAACTGTGCGAATAGTGTTGTCTATTGCAGTAGTGAAATGGTGGAATCTGAGGCAAATTGATGTCCAAAATGCCTTCTTACATGGCAAGCTTGAAGAAAAAGTATATATACGGCATCCTCCGGGATTTGAAGACCAGAAGCATCCTAGTCATGTGAGCAAGCTTGACAAGGCTCTCTATGGCCTTAAACAAGCACCAAGGGCCTGGTACTCTCGGTTAAGCACACGACTACAAGAACTCGGATTTACTCCTTCCAAAGCAGACACATCACTTTTTATACTCAATGCTCCCAGCGTGACAATGCATATGCTAGTGTATGTGGATGATATCATCATCACAAGTTCCTCCTCAGAAGCTGTTACAAATCTGATGCAAAAGTTGACAAGTGATTTTGCCATTAAAGATCTTGGTGAACTCAATTACTTCTTAGGTATTGAGGTTGATCGAACAAAAGATGGTATTCTGTTGACTCAACGAAAATACATCTCAGATTTGTTATTTCGGTTGAATATGCATAAACGCAAGTCAGTAACAACTCCAATGTCAAGCACATAAAAACTGAGCAAGATGGAAGGCAAACCCCTTTATGGAAAAGAGATTTTTCAGTACCGCAGTGCTGTTAGTGCATTACAATATTTGACTCTCACCAGGCCGGACATTTTGTTCGCGGTTAATCGTGTGTGTCAATATTTATAGTCACCAACTGATATTCATTGGACAACAGTAAAGAGAATATTGCGGTTCATACAAGGCACTTCAACAACAAGGCTACTCATAGTAAGAGAAAGCACATTTATGTTAAGCGCCTTCTCTGATTCGGATTGGGCTGGGTGCCCGGACAATCGACGTTCAACCAATGGGTTTGCAGTGTATCTTGGAGCCAACTTGGTAGCCTCGAGTTCGCGAAAACAGCCCACAGTCTCACGGTCAAGTACAGAGGTAGAGTACAAGTCACTTGCTAATGCAACAGAAGAGCTAATATGGATGCAATCACTCTTGAAAGAGTTGGGAATATATCAATCAAGGCCTCCCATTCTGTGGTGTAATAACCTGGGTGCAATGTATCTATCAGCCAACCCGGATTTTCATGCACGAACAAAACACATCGAAGTGGATTTCCATTTTGTACGCGAGCGAGTTGCACTAAAACAGCTTGAAGTTCGTTTCGTATCCACTGCTGATCAACTTGAAAATATTTTTACAAAACCATTTCCATATGATCGCTTGACAGATTTCTCGCAATCTCAACCTTCATGCTGCTTGGAGGCTTGGATTGAGAGGAATGTTAAAATATAGAAAGAGAGAAATAGTATTTGGTTAGGATTGTTGTATAGATAGAATCCTATCCTTTCCTATAATCAGATTCAGTCTATTGCTATTTCTGATCACGTGATTGTCGCTGGTATTGCTGCTGTTGTATCGTGCATATCACGAGTGACCCGAAGTTTCCTTGATCAGTTGATCTATTGTAATCTTCCTATATATATGCAATACAATCCCACAGGGAAATATCACGGCAAATAATCTATTTTCTCAAAGTGATTTATTAGATTGCTTGCATCAGTTAGCAGCACTGCCATAGACTTCCCATAATATGTTCTTCACATAGATTGATCCTTCAGAAAAGCTGGATCCTGAGGTTGAAGATGTTCTTATTGATATTGCAGAAGATTTTATCGAATCTGAGTTCTCTCCCCCCCCCTTTGTTTTTTCCTTTGGTGATTTTTGTCTAAATATGCTTGTTATTGAGAATATGTTTTCCTTCTGTAAGAAAATATAGATGATTACTCTAGCTTTTTTGTGCATTCTTTTGCAACCCAAGGATATGTATATTGGTTTTTAGTGATTCTCTCCTCTTGGTTCATATACATTTATATTTCTTTGATGCCCAGCTTCCTTTATACTTGATCAATACGTCAGTTCAATGGCTATTCTACTTGTTTGCCCTTTTTTATCTGTAAATAACTGGTATCCACCGACTTGACCAGAAGTCGTCGGTTTTCTGAACCCTGGTTGAAACTACGTTGTCTTAAAAGTTGAAATAGAAAAGAAAGTTGTCACCCTTAAATCATTGGCACATATTTTAACTTCTGAAATGTGTTACCCTTATATATCCTGGACGCCTTTTTGGTAGCTATTTAAAGGTTTTGTTTGCTGACAACTGTTTAAATCAAGTCACGATATTTGCTTGTTCTTTAGCAAAGCATAGAACATCAGGCACTTTAGAAGCAAAAGATGTACTCCATGCAGGTAACGAAAATATTATTGTTCTTCTAAATACTTGCGCTAATGCTCTCCTACCGTAGTCTTTCAATTGCAATTCTGTTATAGTTAAGTATCATCTACTGCAGAGAAAAGTTGGAATATCACCTTGACAGGCTTTGGTGGAGATGAATTAAAACTATACAAGAAACCGATAATTCAGAATTGTACATATTTATTTCTTCCTTCTTGATTGCTTGCTTTGTCTGTTTATGATATAATTACAAGTCAAAAAAAAAATAGTGGATTACCTAACAGTTCGGTTGTCTTCTTTTCGTATGATGCAGGCTTGTGCATCCTACAAAATGGGATTGATTCATGTACTCCAGCACCAACTCCTGATCTTACATGTAGCTTATGTCTTTTTCCGCTACGGTCCAATTAGTTTTCCTATTTTTGTTTTTTGCAAGTGAAAAACTCACAAGCTCTTTCAACACATGTTGTGCTGTTCCTGATATCACTTTATCCAAATTTGATGTAACTTCCACGTTGTATTATGTTGTATTATATTCTACTGTTGCTCAATGACAGTGCAGGCAAAGTATTTAACTATAAAATATCAGCAAATCACTTCACATCGATAACTCATATTTAATGTTGGATTTAGGGACGCAGCGTAGCGCGTAAGTTCTACCTAGTCTTTCTAGTATCAGGAAGGATCAAGGTTTGCTCCGGTTCCAAGCAAATAATAATAATAATTTAATGGGCCCATGTCTTACGGACGGGATGAAGAGAGAAAGAGCGTGTATTGGGTGGAAGAAAATGATGTAATATTTTATTTTGTAGCTAGTCCTGTCTCGAAAAGAAAAGATACGCTAAACACTAAAAAGAAAAGTATGTTGGTGATATTAGTCATTACCGCATGTACATGCAAGGCACACTGTATATGCCCTTAACAATCTACTTTTAACTATGTAAGTGCATAACAGGCGATTCCCCGGCAAGCACGGTACGCCAAATGCAACACCCCCCGCTCCGAGTCTCTGACAGACTGACACCTAAGCAAGCACGAGTACGCTACACGAGGCCGATCACCACACTGCACGTGTGCAAGGCCAGTTCCGTAATTTGGTCCCACGCGGAACACCCTCCTATATTACTCATCGTTTCGCCCCCCTCCAAATTTCCCCGTTTCTAATCCCGTCGCCTCCTGCCCCGATCGATCTATCGATCCCCTCCGATTCCTTCGTCCAAACCACCGCAGGAGAAGAAGGCGCGAAGCGGGCAGGCGATTCGACCCGATTCGATTCAATATGAATCCCGAGTAGTAAGGCCTACGATCCCGCCCTTCACCATCTGATCCGCGTGCTGTAATTTTTACTTTGTGGTCTTTGGCGGTCTTCTGTATGTTCGTTGGAATTGTTTGGTGCATGCGCGCTGTTGTTTCGATCCACTTGAGACTTATTTGAGATGTTGTCATGATCTTATCGGGTTCGCGTAGTTTGGCTTTCCCCGGTTTTTTGGATCTGGATCTGACGAGCGCATGTGGTGGTTGTTCTGTCCGAATCTGCGATTGCGATGCGAATTGTGGTTGTGTGGTGATGAAAGTTGCATACCGACCATTACGAAATATGATTGGTTCATGTGCGCAGATCTACCTTTTTCTGCCTTTACTAGCTGACTGCTCTTCATTGTGGCCGCGTATTGAAAAATTGTAGAAGAATAGGTAGTTAGTTTCAATATTGTGTAGATACATGAATTGTATCTCGATTATATGATATGGTGAAGTCATCGTTGAGTGTCTCTACGGGAGGGTGTTACATGTAATGTGTGCTGTCTGTGCATCTGTGAACCAGGTATTACATTTTGTGTTTTAAGTTATCTGATTGACATTGTGCATTTGCCCCATCGAGTATGCTCGATGCTTAATCACGCAGTTCTGCATAGTTGTTTATTTTATGTATGTTAACTTGTAGATTTAACCCTTGTGTAGGCAAAGAAATCCATGCTAGAGGTAATTGGAACTAGTATTGACACAAACAGTACATCGGTCTGATAGGAATTTATTTATGAATCGTGGTATTTTGTATGGAGTTAGAATGACAATGCAAATTTTGGACTTTTGCCGCTTACAGAGCACCACTCCTTTTTGTTAGTTTATTTTAGCATTACGTGGTGTGGTACTGATTTTAACTTAGTCTGCGCACTGCCAATTTTCAGCGACTACCTCTTCAAACTTTTGCTCATCGGTGATTCTGGTGTTGGGAAGTCATGCTTACTTCTGAGATTTGCGGTACGGATTTTATATCCTTCACCTAGTTGTGAAGTGATACTTTTGCATGTTATGGCATGAACTTATGAATGTTGTTATATATGATACTTATAAATGTGTGATTTGGTAAGCGTATGTTGTGCGCCACTTCAGCACAGACTGTAGCTGAAAATACTTGAGACATGTATAACAATCATACATGAAGCCCTTTGCATGTCTTGTAATCTCAAGTTCTCAACACGATAATTTATGCACACCGAGGCATCGTACTCTCAGGTTGTTGCACCGTTTTCCTTTATAAGTATATTATTGTGTCTATGACATATGGTCTTTATTTTCGCAGGATGACTCGTACTTGGACAGCTATATCAGCACAATTGGAGTCGATTTTGTGAGTTTTTTTACTATAAATGTAAAGTTCATGGCATGCTATGCACCGTACTAATTTCATTGCTTATGCAGAAAATACGCACAGTTGAGCAGGATGGGAAGACCATCAAGCTTCAGATTGTAAGTGGAGTGTTTTTTTTTTCTTTTTCAACATTCCACCACTAACGGGCGTGTATTCGACTTAACTTCTACTAATTCACCAACTTCAAAAAATTAACAAGCCTTTTTTTTCACTGGTCAGTTTCAAATAAATCTAGAATATTACAGTAAACGTCTCATGTTTGCATAGTTTTAGATCGGGAAGTCATGCCTACCATTGAATAGCAAATGTACCTGTCAACTTGTACAACCGGTATTTGATGATTAATAATTGATTGCTTGTATTATTCAAGTAGCTATTGAAATGCTCTAGACTCTAGTAAATCACTATGAGCTATCTATGGAGCTGTTTTAGTCACCTCATGATTATTTGGCATTTTTTTTTGTAATTACTCATTGTTTTATCATTGTCTTAGTGGGATACTGCTGGACAAGAACGTTTCAGGACTATTACTAGCAGCTACTACCGAGGAGCTCATGGCATTATTGTAAGTTGACACCACTAGAGCTAATCAGAATTCTTCAACTTCCCTTGCTGGTCTTATTTATAGAACTTAATTTGCATATATTTATGGATTTGCAGATTGTGTATGATGTGACAGACCAAGAAAGCTTCAACAACATAAAGCAATGGTTGAATGAAATTGACCGCTATGCAAGCGACAACGTGAACAAGCTCCTTGTTGGGAACAAATGTGATTTGACTGCGAACAAAGTTGTGTCGTATGAGGCAGGCAAGGTGAGTTTTAGGATAAACTAACAGGTTGGTGGTTGGGAGGGATGTAATATATCATAATGATTGCCAATTATGAGAGAAGTCCCGACACTAGAATTCTTTGATAAGGACATAAGGTTTTGTTAGGGCTATATGTAAATCAACAATTGATCAAATTAAACTGTCTTGTCCATGCCTGTCTTACATAGGTTGTCTTCATTTGCACTTGTCTTACATCTCCATCTTTCGCATATGATCTTCAGGCACTTGCTGATGAGATGGGCATCCCATTCATGGAGACAAGTGCCAAAAACGCCACTAATGTGGAGCAAGCCTTCATGGCCATGGCTGCATCCATCAAGAACAGGTATGTCGTAATGTCAAGAAACAATGCTCATATCTGGACCTTCTTAGATCTTTACTTAACAGAGAACCTGCTTCCCCTGTATGGTCTCAGGATGGCTAGCCAACCGGCCGCAGCTAATGCCAGGCCGCCGTCCGTGCAGCTCCGCGGGCAACCCGTCGACCAGAAGACATCCTGCTGCTCGTCTTAAGATTCGTCGTTTCTTTTATCTGGTGTAAACTGTGATGCACGGTCACTACTGTTTGCTTACTTACAATGCGTTTGTATTATTCCCTCTTAATTGCCTTAATAGTAGCATTTTTATACAATTCAGATTATTACAGAGCTCGAGCAAGCAACTCAGTTCTCTATTTTTCATTTCTTTCGTTCTTTCCTGTTATTTCATTTCCTTGTTGGGTACACATTGCTACGTGAGTTTTCGGTTCCATACCTGCAGTTGCAAATCTTTGTTCTGCCTCTGGCGGTGGCAGTTTGGCAAAGCTGACAGAACGCATTTACCTTGCACGAAGCTAGAAATAGTCGCTCGACAAACGTAACTGAATGTGCGCCGCGCATATGGAAAAACGCACATGTTGAAACCCACGGAGCTCTGAATCAGAAACTTCACATATGGAAAAATGCACATCTTGGCCAACTGAATGTGCAGCTAAAACCCACGATCACACAATTGATGTATCACAAACGCCATGCCCCAAGCCTATCGAATCGAACAATCGTAGTATGACAAGGTAATCCCAGAGCGCATTAGAACTCCAGTTCAAAAGGTCTTTTCTCCCTGAAAGTATTCGAGAAAATCCGACATTGAGAGAACGTATGTGAAAAAGAGAGAGAGCATGGAGAGTGCAACAGTTATTACAGACCAACGCTCTCCTCACTGCAGGAATTTCTGAAACATAAAACGTGCTATTCAGATATGTGCAAGTCCAACGTCGCAAGAGAGAGACGACCATCCTCGAACTGTACTACTCCCTTCCTCAATCCGTTGGTGCGCTGCGAGGCAACAAAAGATGTATGTTACACCCTTGAAGGATCATAAATTTGAAACACAAGCAATGACAGCTAAACCTAATTTGAAGCATGTATTGAAGCAACTCCTCCTATTCTAGAATCTTCTCATATTCGTGATTTGTGTAAACCAGATAAATAATCGATGTTACCGTCTAATGCTGTGCAAGCAATTCAAACTTATTGTTTCAGAGCCAACACATAGTTGCTCTAGGCGTATATAAACTACAAACATATGCTTGAACAGAGCTAACATTCATTGTTCATGCCAAGCATGTAACTATGTAAGCTTATCGATTGGTTGGGTAGTGGTAGAATAAACGGACGTGTGAAATCAGTCACTAATCATCAAAATGCCACTTCCTCGTGTTCATGATGGATCAGATCCTCCATTCCTATGACTAACACGATCATACATGTAGTAACACAAACAATAATAAATGGAAGCAGGCCAATATTAAGAAGAGATAACCAGTAAACTACACGTAGGCAAGTAGCGCATCTTTCACACCTACCCAAGTATAGATATGTTTCTAATTCTGCTTCTGGCCTGTTCATTGTTCTAGGAACGAACAATGAAAATGAGGACATCAACAAGTTCATGTGGTTGTGGCAGAATCACAACGCAAATAACAGGGCAAGCTAATTGATCTGGATTGGGGCTATAGTGACATGCAGAATGATCTGATCTGAGGCAATAAGGACGGTCCGATAGACCTACTAAGATCCTCTATTTCACATGCTACTAGTCACAAATCAAGTGATTCCCGCAAAAATGTTAAGTAATTAAGTATTGAAGCTTCAAATTGTGGTCAACTCTGACAAATAAATGTCCACTATTTCAAAGCACTTCACTAACGTAGGATATAAGGCCCAAATAGTCATTATATGTTGCACAATAAACCCACTGTCATTTCAATTCTATGCACCTTTCTTATTTAATTTCTCTACGTTGTCATCTGCAATTCAAACTAGTACAGAGATGCAAAAGCAAAACTGAATAGAGTTTGCGTTCTGCTCTGATGACTGACACTGCAGTGACATTCTAAAATGGAATCCAAGTAATGTGCAAAAGTGCTACTCCGCAACCGAAACAAATCAAACGTACTGCTATATTCGAGGATAGAAAGAGCAGGATTACAACCTCGTGGCCCTCCTACTCCTCGTCCTCCCACCCATAGATGTTTTCCCAATCACCAAACGAAGCCTCCTCACTGCAGTAACACCAGAAGAACAGATCACGTCAACAACAGCGCTACAATCACACGGCCACCAACAAAAATCGAAATGAACAAATCAAGTCGCGCCCCACCATTGCAGCAGATAGTCCGGGCTGCTGCTCCGACGAGGCGGAGGGTGCGCTTCGCAGAGTTCGGCCTGCACGGAGAACTCGCAAAGGCCACCGATCACATCCATCCAAATTAAGCCCCCCAAATTAACCGTCACGCGCGTACCAACTACCAACAACCAACAAGAGCAAAAAAGCCGAGCAGGCAGAGTAGAGCAGCACGATGTACCTGTAGCGGCAGCCAGGGGCGGATCTGGGTCTTGAACAGGGTAGGCTGTAGTCCGAGACCTAGCAAAAATAGCAATGCAATTTTTTTTTTGATACAGGCCCCCAACAAAAAAAACAGCAGTGCAACCCGAGGCTTAGCCAGCCAGCCCAAGGCCCACGCCTCCCTTCCAGACTCCCAGCGCACAGTCGGGCTCTCCGTCCTCCCAGGTCCCAGGCTCCCAGCGCAGAGAGAGCAGGCGAGAGTAGCAGACCTAATCCCCTCCAAATCTCTAATCCTCCACGGCTCCACCTCCACTCCCAGTCCCCGCCGTCGCCACCGCCGCCTCCCGCTCCCTCCGCCGACGCCTCCTCCACGCCTCCACGCCGCGCCGCGTCGCCTCCCAACTCCTTCGCGTCGCGCGCTCCCTCACGCCCGCGCGCGCGCCGCGCGCCTCCATGGCTCGTGCCTCCGCCGGTCCGTCCCCGCCCGACGCAGCGCCGTGCCATCCTCGACGGCCGACGCAGCGCCTCGTGTTCGTGGTGAGCGGTGAGGGTTCCTCGCTGCGCCTCTCTCGACGTAGCGGCGGCGGCGGCCTCCGTGCTCCAGCCCGCTCCACCGCTCCTTGCTCTTTGGCCGCGTGGCCGCCGCCTGCGTTCGTTCTCCGACTTGGCGGCCTCCCTGCGCCACCCGGCCCCGTGCGCTCACCGCTGGCGTCGCGCCCTGCTCCCGCGCTCGCCTCCGGCCCGCTTCTGCACCCCCAGTTCGGCCCCTCTCTGCTGCGTCACCGCCGGCCTACTGGGCTCCCTCGAGGCCTCAACGATGTGTTAAAATTAGGAATTGAGGTAACGAGAGCTGGTGAATGGTGATGACTGGTGTTATGTGATGTATAAATAAATGTTGGAGATCGATGAATTGCACTAGAGAAAGCTGCCGATCGTAAGATCAAAATCAGGCAAGGGCTGATATCAAACTTGAAGTGTTAATTGCTACCTTCACGGTGATTGCTGCATCATAGGGAGTTGTCCTAAGAATTAGTGGAATAGCCACATAGCTATCTGCCAGTAATAATGCCGGTGTGTGACTCTAGATAAATGTCATAGAAAAGAAAATTGAGTTAAACATCGATGAGGAGTAAGTTTATTATGTGCATACAGAAATCTAATTTCCTTTTGTTAACAAATGTAGCGTCTTTTCAAGATCATGCAGCACTCTGGATTTGCTCCTGATTTTGACCAAGAGAGCGCTTATCTCGCTGCAGGAAGACCAAATGTTCAGAATGTAACCTTACTTTTTGGTGATTGGCGGGGATCTGGTGTTGTGCATGCAAAAGTCTGGATATCGAACAAAAAGGATGTGTACATTGGATCTGCAAACAATGTCTGGAAATCCCTACTCAGGTATATTGGAAAACTAAACTATCCTAATTGAACTGTTGTTGCATACATATAGTGCCAAAAACAAAATTGTTTTGCCATGTTTTCTCAATATATTTTATGCTGAAGCATTTTTAATAAAGTTTCATGTCAATGAAGCATTTGTGGCTTATTTTTTGTCATGTCATAGTGTGGGTAGAAATTAGCGTTATTTTTAAGATATTAGTTCATTAGAATTTAGCCCGAGGCGTGATCAAATCCTAGATCCGCCACTGGCGGCAGCGACGACCGACGAGCGGGCGGCGGCCGAAGGGCGACTTGAAGCGGCGATAACGGAGTTCGTCGTCGTCGTAGAAGTCGTAGTCCACCGCCTTGTCCATCTTCGCGAGTCAGTGCTTGACGTTGCTCACGACGACGACGGCTCCCCCTCGCGCCACGGACTTGGGGATCCCCCGCGGGTGGAAGCCCCGCTCGACCTCCACAAAACCAGCACACCCAAATCCATCTGCGCACGCACTGACGCACCGATCGAGACACAACAAACCAAAAAAACCCCGTCAAAACGAACCAATCAAACCAAATCAGAAGCATATTACGATGGCTAGAGACGAGCGGCTTGCGGGCATGAACATCTCGTGTTCATGGCCCGGGGGCGGGGGAGCTGGCTTGGTACGGAAACCCTAGCTTTTCGACGCGGGGGCCTGAGCGGAGTTGGTGCGGGAGGCAGCAGGAGCGGTCGGAGAGGAGGGCGAGGAATGTGTTGCAAGACGGCGAGGGGATTTTATAGGAGAAGCCAGTGCGGAGGGAGGTCACATGACTAGTACGGTGCAATGGGACATGAGCTCGCGCTTGGAGTACCTTTTTTTCTCCCTAAAATAGTGTCGTTGTGGTACGCAATAATAAAACTAGCCCTTCGCACACATCAAAGACAAAAATGACACTTTGTCTATGTCTAGAGGACCGGATTTGTCAAGAACGTGACACATAGCGAATTCGGCCTCAGGGACGCATAAATGCCTTGTCCGACCCCAGGACCGTAGAAATATCCTCGTCCGGCCACAAGGGCATGGAAATAGGTATTTTTCGGCCCCAGAGGTGTGAATTCTCTTTCTTCTATAAAAGTATTGTTTGTAGGAATTTTTAAATACAACAAATGAGCTTAAAAAATATAATTTTTTAAAGGCTTTTAACATAGTGTACTTGCTTGTGTAATTTTTTCACAATATTATATGTTCTGTATTTTTCTCGAAAATTCCTTTAAGGCTACTATTTTGTGGGAATTTCTAAATATAGTAAATGAGCTCCAAAAATTACAAAAAATAAATAAATTGAAGGCTCCTACTTGCTTGTATAATTTTTTTCATAATTTTATATTTTCTTCATTTTCTTAAAAAATCCATTAAGGCTACTATTTATATGCAAAAAAATAATCGATTTGAGAAAAATTTCACAAAACATTCTCAAAATACTTTCCACATTTATTCCCAGTGTAATTAGCCCAAGTTTACAATTTTTTGATGTTACAAATCAACTCTAACCCCTTGGGGTCGGATTTGCCTCGTCCTAACCCCTTGGCCTCCGGGGGTGCGGTAGCCCCCACCCTTTGTTTTTCTATTCTTTTTAACTAAAATCTTGCTTTCGGCGTCCCAGATTCTCACTAAAATCTAAAAAAATATATTATTTTATATGATTTATCACATGTGATAATACCTCCTCCCCCGACAACGAAAATTTGATCTAATTAGTAGGGGGGCCAGGCATTCGACCATGTGAAAAAAATATGGAATGAAAATTTTGATATATGTGATAATATTTAGTTCGTTTTTTTACCTTTACCGTTACCCTATTCTCATTGCAGTCTCCATAAAGAAGATAAAAACTGTATCGGAATGTTGCCGTGAAGTCGGAGTACGATTTCCCCGACATCCCGATCGACTTTAAATACCAATACTATTTTCCTTCGTGCTCCAAGTAGTACTAATCGTAGTATTAATTACTTGGTTTTTTTTTGTTTTATCTGATCTGATCACTCGATTTGTAACATAAAAAATGTAAACTTTGGATAATTATATTGAGAATAAATATGCGAAGTATTTTGAGGATATATTCATAATCTTAGGATGATGATACATTTTTCCTAAATCATATTGTTTCTGTGGATATCATGGGGATATGCTCATAATCTAAGGATGATAATACAATTGGCAATTGTGGCGAGGGTTGGTCGAAACATGTGTTTTTGGTAAAATTCAGATGTCAGGTTTTAGACAATCAGATCGGCCTTGCAGGCGGTTTGATCGGTCACCTCAGGCAATCAGACCGGCCTAGGGGTGGCGGTCTGACCGGACATAAAGATGGCTTTCGAGTTATAGTCGGGCCAAAAATAGAGGGTGTGGATAAGAGAGATGATTCTTCTACACTTGGTCTCATATTTTTTGGAGCTTCGATATTTATTCTCATTATAAAGAAAATTTAAATATTATCACATGTACCAAAAAGTCCATTCCACAAAAAAAATCCACGTGGTCGTCCGCCTAGCCCATCCTTGCTGATCGGATCAAACTTTCGTTGTCGGGGGAGAGGGTATTATCACATGTGAAAAAATTATATCAAATAATATTTTTTAGATTTTAGCGAGAATTCGGGGACACCGAAAGCAAGATTTTAGTTTTTTTTTAAAAAAAAAATAAAAAACAAATGGTGTGGCTTACCGCACGCGTGAGGGCCCTAGGAGTTAGGATGAGGCAAATCTGGCCCGAGGGTTTAGACTCAATTTGTAACATAAAAAATTATAAACTTGGGATAATTATACTGGGAATAAATGTGGAAAGTATTTTGAGCATGTTTTTGAAATTTTTCTCAAATCAATTATTTCATTTGCATACAAACAGTAGCTTTAAAGGAATTTTCGAGAAAAATACAAAATATATATAAAAAAAATCTAAAAGCATTACACAAGTAAGTACACTGTGTCATGAGCCTTCACAATTTTTTTTATAATTTTTGGATCTCATTTTCTATATTTATAAATTCCTACAAACAGTAGCCTTATAAGAATTTTTGAGAAAAATGCAGAATATATAAAATTTTGGAAAAAATACACGAGTAAGTACATTGTGTCAGAAGCCTTAACACAAAAATCCATAATTTTTGAAGATCATTTGCTATATTTAGAAATTCCTACGAACAATACTTTTCTAGAAGAGAGAGAATCCGCACCCCTAGGGCCGGACGTGATATTTCCATACCTCTGGAGTCAGATGAGTCATTTCGCGCCCTTGGGGGCCGGATTCGTTATATGTTTCGTCCTCGGCAATCCGATCCTTTAGGGTACGGACAAAGTGTCATTTTTTCCTTTGATGTGCGCAGGAGGCTAATTTTGCTATTGCGCATACCAACAACGCTATTTTAGCCAAAAACTCCTCACTCTCAGTTGGGCTTCGAGTTCTTTCTTCTCGGGTACGATAGCCTAATTCTTTGCCCGTGAACTACATCTTGACCTATTTTTTTGAAAGAACATCTTGACTTCGCCCGCGCCAGCGCTTGACTGCTTGTCGTGCGTGCCGGTGCTGCACGTGGCTCCCCATCTCAGCCGCAAGCCATCGCTGCTGAATTAGCCCTAGCACGAGCACTCTCCGCACTGCCCCCCGCATGCACGTACGTCATGAAAAACGCACGGAACTAAGCCCGTGTTTCCAACCTTGAACGTCCTTTTTTTCCCCCACCCTTGGCAGCTTCACAAGACGATCGAGCAGCAGCCGAGTGCCAGCGCGTGATCAGCGTGCTGAACCAGCCGTTCCCCGTACCGTTTCATGGGACGACCGAGCTCTCGTGCGACCGCGCGCGAGCGAAGAAGCATGCCCCCGCGTAGCCGCACTGCCTCAGGCACACGAGACAGCATGCAGTGCCAACAGCAAACGGCGTACTCCTTGCATAGTTGCGTAGCATTTCGCACGCTGCCACCCGCGTCGCCGAGGCACCACCAGCTGCCGACCGCCCCGCCCGGCACGGAGACGGAGCCTCCCTGTTTTCCTTTTTTAGAGTACAATTGGAGAGACACATTCACACCTTACTCTCAGACCACACACACGTACGCGGCGCCACACGCGTGTACGGCCAGGCCACATGCTAGATCTAAGCGGAGGCCTTGGAACAGCCAATCCTTCGGTGCGCGGGCACGTGCCTAATACTTTAATGTATACACGTGTGTTGTAGGCATTGTTTAGGTGAAAGTATCTATAATAGTTCATATCACTTGTTTCTAGACGATGATGTGGATGAGAGATTGTGAGGAGAGAATATGAGCTTGCTATTAGATAAGAAACAAGCAAATTGTTGATATCAAAATATAAAAAACAATAAAATAGCTATTAGAGACTTGTTTGTTACTTAAAAATACATTTCGTTGATATCAAAAATCATCATGCACCCTTGTAGCATTTAAAATTAGATATAAACTCAAAAAACAATCATTTAGAATACTTGTTTATTGATATAGATCGTGTCGAACCCAGGCGAAGCTATCGCGTGGGCGTGTGGCTCGAGTGGACCGAGCAACCAGAGTACCGATTTTTCTACACGACAACCATTCACTGGAAGCGTGGAAGTAGCCGAGTAGGACGTGAGCATACTCGTACTGGGCCGAGAAAGAGACCGATTACATCAGACCAGACTGGACTAGAAGGGGTGGGCGTGCTGAACGCGTTCTGCTATGCCTCTATAGCCCATCCAAAATTCTCTACGTAAATATAAATTGCGATTTTACGCCTCTGTCCGCCTCGGCGCTTCCTCGAACAGCCCGCGCGCGCCGCCACCCTCACCCTCACCCTCAGCTTCTCCGCTCCACTCCCCGACCGTCCCACCAGCCTCCGCCGCCGCCGCGATGCAAAAGGTGCGGCTCAAGTGGGTGAAGAACCGCGGCCTGGACCACCTCATCGCCCGCACCACCTCCATCCGCGCGTCCTGCCTCCTGCTCGACCACCTCGCGCGCCTCCCCCCGTCGTCCCCCGTGCCGGCCCGCTCCCTCGCGCGCCTCCAGAAACCGCTCGGCCTCACGTTCCCCGTGCTCCGCTTCCTCCGCCGCCACCCCACCCTCTTCGCCGAGCAGCCCCACCCGCGCTTCCCCTCGCTCCCTTCTCCCTCACGCCCGCCTCCCACCTCCTCCTCGCTCGCCACGCCCGCGCCTCCGCCGTCGACTCCCACCTCCGCCTCGCGCGCCTCCTCCTCCTCACCCGCTCCAGGCCCCTCCCGCTCGCCTCCATCCTCCCGCTACGCTTCGACCTCGGCCTACCCTACAACTTCGCCGCCGCCTTCCCCTCCTCCTACCCCGATCTCTTCGCCATCTCCAACAACCACATCTCCCTATCCACCTCGCACCTCCCTGAGGATATTACCATCTCCTCCCTCCAGCGCCGCAACGCCGAGGCCATCGCCGGGGCGACCTACCGTGCGCTGTCCCGGCCGCCATCCTCGTCGAACGCCCCCCTTGCGTTCCCCATGCGCTTCCCGCGTGGGTACGGCGGGATGAAGAAGGTCAAGGCCTGGATGGAGGAGTTCCACCGGCTGCCGTACATCTCGCCGTACGACGATGCCTCAGGGATAGACCCGGACAGCGACATCTATGAGAAGAGGAACATTGGTTTGCTGCACGAGCTGCTCGGGCTGACGGTTCACAAGATGGTGCGAAGGAACGCGATCCGGCTGCTCCGGGAGGAGCTGAGCCCGCCGCACAAGTTCACGAGGTTGTTCACGCGGTACCCTGGGGTGTTCTACCTGTCGCTGAAGTGCAAGACGACGACGGTGGTTCTTCGGGAGGGGTACGAGAGGGGGAAGCTCATGGAGCTGCACCCCGTCGCTGTGGTGAGGGACAAGGTGCACTACGTGATGCGCACTGGTGTGTTGTACCGTGGGAAGGGCTTGTCCAAGTTGGTTTTGGATGAGGATGACGATGAGGAGGGGGGTGTGCTGGATGGAGATGAGGAGTTTCAAGGGGAGGGGATGGATGAGGATGCTGATGTCGAGTGCTTCGGAATGGAGATTGTGGATGATGATGGGCCTGTTGATGACGAGGGTGATGAAGGCGATAGTGATGGTTGACATTAGCTGATGATTCCTGCTTGCTGAATGCTGCTGGTTTGGGGATGGTGGCTTTGCTCATGGATTTTAGCAACAGGGTTCAACTTAGTGCCCCCAAAAGAGAAGTTTCCACTCATGGATTTCAGCAACAGGGTTCAACTTAGTGCCCCCAAATGAGAGGTTTCAGAAGGAAATCACAGACCATTGTGAGTAGCTAGTTCCATCAAAATTTTGATGTATTGTACATTTAGCTGATTGAGAAGTAGAAAGCTATTCTAGATGTTTAGTTTCTATGGTTGGTTTTTGGTTGGGGAGGTAAAACATATGCTTATGGTTCTCTCCGGATAGCATGAGTTATCATGAATGGCCAGTATGGTAGATAGTTAATCCAATACTTTTTATATGTGAATTTTTATTAAATTATGCTATGCATACAACAGAGTGAAAGTTATCTTAGCTTTGCTGATCTTTATGCTGAGTGCATGCATTGGCTTATACTTTAGAACATGTTCTGACACTCTAGGGGGGAACTTACCCTTTTGGTAATTAGAAACCGTTGAGTAGTATCTAGTATTCTAGTGCTAGAGTTACTATAACCTTTTTATTATTGATCGAAATGGTGGTCAACTAGAAATAACGGAGAAGACAATTTGATATCTGGATGTTGGATATCCTAGCCTCCATCATAAAGAGAAGCTCAATTTACACTACCTCTCTTTTAGGTCATGAAACACACCTCACTAGAACTAAGTCAAGCATGCACTTTGGAAGGTAGTGATTGCAAATTAGATGTTTGTCTAACCTAAATAGCAAATAAGTAAATAATGCATAGATCTTTTTTGGGTAGACATCGATTTGATCAGATCTGGCCTGTCCAGATTAATGTAGGCAAATGCAAAATTAAGCTTTCCTGTATTGCAGAAGATCTGATTGAAATTTGGATTAGGCCTGGAAAGAGATTTCTAGATTCAGCTGATTTCTTGGGGTGGAAAAACTCCCCCCCCCCCCCCCCAACCTTTTGTAAAGGCAATCAGCCTCTCACCAATGATCAACATGAGTTCTCTGACTCTTGCTCCTTGCAATCTTTCCAGCTAATTACAGTGATGCTGACCTAGCAACCTTTGCAGTCTTCTGGGCAACTTTTGCTAGACAAGGGAATTGAATTTGCCACAATGATTCTGAATTCATGTTCTTTCTCTCTTGCTTTCTTAAAAATGCTGTGTTTTTTTGTTCTTTCTGATTTTGAATGCCTGCACCATGAGATTTTTTTTGTAAGTTATATCTGACTTTCTGCCATAACTTTAGAGGTTATAAGTCTCTTAATTGCCCTTTTCAAAAATAAAACCCGGAAATGCTCAGATACTGCTCCTACTTTCTAGTAGCTTGGGTTTTGCAACTGGCACCTCCAAGGATAGGAAATCAAGCTAATATTCTTTTCTGCATCGGTTTACTCTGAGTGGGGCAGATGATTTTCTGCTGCAATAGATCAATTGTTAAGAGCATCAATCTGTGTGTGATATACTGATATTAAGCCATCTTCTCAAGTCCATATTAGCTTGATTAGTATTCTATTGTAAGGTAAGTGTTTCTTTGTACATACCCTTCTTGAGTTCACTAAGGGTAAAAAAATAGCATACATGCTACTATAATGTTGTGACATCTCATTATTTGTATGTACATCTTAATGGCTTATTGTGATGACATTTCTTTCAATAGATGCGGTCGTTTGGCTGCCAAGTGGAGTGTAGAGTGTGCACTTGTAAATGGGAGGGCACAACACAACTGAATATGAATCTAACCTCTCAAAATTTCATTACCATTCATCTTACAGAAATTTCTTGTTAGCACTCCAATAAATATTGTCTGAGTAAGCAAAAATTTTAGTGCATTCAAGCTTCGTGGGGAGAGCAATAGTCGACCTGTTTAAACTTTAAACTATTTTCTGTTACAACCGAATCAGACCAGTTTCTACATATTGCTCATTAAGCACCATCTGACTTGGGCTAACTATATTTTCAAGTTGTACAATACCCACCATCACAAGAACTGAGTGATTACATAATAAATTTGTATGAAATTGGTATTATAAAATCTGTTCTCAATTGATAATCTGTGTGAATTTTTCTTAAGTCTCTTTGTTATAAATAAGTTACATACATAGCTTCTATTTTTGAAGAAAGTAGATGGAAACAACTTTATAAATTTCTTCCGTTTATCTATTTGAATTTTGAAGTAGCGATTTCTACTAAAGTTTTAGCACGTTGTGTCTGTAAAATTAGACATTGCAAGCCAAGCTCACTTGGCTTGTATTTATCTCACTTTTTAGTTCTGAAAAGAGCTAGAGCTCAAGCTTCATTCCACATGATTATAAGATTATTTGATTCTATTGCAGAAATCTATAAAACTATTCTAGTTACATATCAGTGCTCTATCAGCCTGCTGTAGTTTCACGAAACACTACTGGATAATGAATTTGGAAGTGTTGTAAACTAATTGGCTAGGGTACGTTGCATATGAGTAATTGAAGTCTTGTCAAGAATCTATTCTAGGGGGCTACTTTCGAGCAATCCAAGGACATGATATCATTTTGTTTACATCCGATGCAGTTGTTCTTGGTCTGCGATATTATTCAATCTCCTAGGGAATTATTTTAACAATCCCTTTTGAATTGACCATTTTACTTGTTTGAACTGTTTGCTGAGTAGGTGGTGCAGTGCACTTATATTCGCCGGTACACCACCATTTGAACCAGCGGCTGGTTTTTACAAAGATGCCTCTATTTTTGTTCATCCTTATGCGATTTGCATACTGCCTACAACCTAGGATGACAGCTTATGCGATTTGCATACAATCTTATGTTTATTTTCATTCATCCTTACCCTATGACATTCAAATTCCCGTATGCGGTTGATTTAAAATTTGTACTAATTTTATATGGAATACTATCATGCTAACAGTAGCATACATCATCTTTAAGATATTGGCTTTGCTTTTTAATGAATGACATTGAATTGGTGATAGGTGGCAACAACATTCCAAGACCAAAGCAATGGCTAGTGGTCTATCCATTTATTTCCTTTTTTTTCTTTTCGGATTATTGGTCCCTGAGGCTATCCATGTGCACTATATTTTCCTTCTTATTTCTTTTGCTTGCGTTATTCAATTACTCAACTTTTTATCCTCCAACATGCCACATGTTTGTACTATTTGTGCTGGCTGTAAAATTGCATTCTCCAACACCCCAAAATTTGACTTTTTCTGTAGAAACTTAGCCAGCCTAGATACCAGACACTTAACATCACTAAGAAACCAAGAAAGGGAGAACGTGAAACTGCACGGAAGATCTTGAGGCAGCTACTTCTGCCTGCCGTGCAAGGCAACCATGATGAATTGTGAGGGAAAAGGAGGCACAAATAGGCCAAACCTTCTCTTGACTCTTCATGGTTGTGCTAGCCGAAGAGGAAGCCTTGCACATTCTCAGTGTCTTTTTATCAGGCTAAAGCAGGTAGGCATCATGGGAGAGAGACATGCCCCAGAAGACCAGAATTGGACTTCGCAACTTTCCTGGATTCCAATGCCCAGATGGATAGAGGGCCAGGGAACAGCAAGAAAAGGAGGAAGCCAATTTGTTGCTCGGCTGACATACTCCATGCCAATTGCCCAGAACTTTGTTAAAAGGAATTGGCCCTGGGGGCCACTGGTGGTTGTTTGAGTAGAGGTAATCCCAATGCCTCATGCAACTGGTTTAACTAATGGGGCCCAGCTGATATTAGAATAAAGCTAATCATTATATCACGCCCCCTCTTTGACAATGATCTATCATTGGCTTTCGCACCGTTCCTTTTGTACTGTTCACGGCATGCATCATATTTCATGGAAATAAATTCTATGGGAGGGCCCTCTGAGGCCCCTCCTCTTTAGCCGTCGGATCACACCTCATATACACACATGCTACAGTGTATTAACAAGGGTCTACCTGTATAATTTATTTTCATATTTCATAGAGCAGGGAACATATAGGAAAATAAAAAATTGTGCAACGAAATCATGCCGAAAGATTCGGAAGAATAAAGTAACTCTAAGCTATTGTACTGACACTTTTCTCATATTATTCTTGGTGCAATTCGTTACATGCTATTGCTACCGAATAACTTAAGATTTTTAAGATTTTTATAATATATCACTGATGTTTCACTGATATATAGACTCTGAACTTATATATCAGTCTCATAACGAGTGTCATATTACAAATCATATAGTTATTTAGTGGCGTATTATGAATTTTTCTACTATTAGTTATTTAGTGGCTTATTATGAATTTTCCTACTATTCTTCGGGGTCACACGAGACCCATGAGACATCATTGACACCACAATTGATCTGGTCATGAAACTGGAGGTGCAGGTATGCAGGCGGTGCATGGAAACTGCTACTGGAAATCTGGTTGCAGGCTTGGGCAGTGTGGAATGTGAGAATCCTATGATCCCTGCCAATTGCATGCACATAGGATGGATCGTTGTCCAGGTCCGTGATTTGTTTTAGGTCATCTTTGGATTTTTCTCCCTTCTCTTTTCTGCCTGTGCTGTTTTTGACATGTCCCCTTAGGCAGCATGTCAGATCTCTTTCGAAGTCAGGTCACTTCGCAGGTCACTTCGGTTTGGATCTCTTTTATTTACGTACTCCAATATATACTCTCTTTTTTCGAAGAATCAATATATACTATATAGAGTTTCTTTTTCTAGGATTCCATAGACACACATGTCGTAGTCGATGCGCCAGTAGGTTTATTTCTTAGTCACTCTTGAGTTTTTTTTTTTTTGCCTAAACGACACTTATGCGACAACACGTGTCCTACACCGATCCTCCTGTGCACGGTGGACATCTCTATTGTTCCATGGTGGTCCGGACAGCTCTTCGTGAGCCACGTGGTCGTAGCTGCACGTCCTGTGCCCGATCGCCAACTCCTCTGTGCCCCCTGGCCTGGACCTCCACGCGGACACCACAACGCCGCTGCAGCGTGTCCCATGCCTGGCCGCCAGCTCCTCCGCGCCCCTTGGCCCAGACCTCCGCGTGCCATGCGACCACTGCCGCGCGTCCCGCGCATGGTCGCTAGGTCGTCCGTGCCCCCTAGCCCAGACTTCCCTGCGCCGTTGATTGGTGGTCCGGACGGCTCATGCCTTCCCATGTGGCCGCATTTCCGGGCGTCTCGCGCCCAGCCTACGCCCTAGTCTTGAGCCCCGTCTTTTTCCTCTGCTTCCGCCCATCCCTTTCTCCCTTCTGTTGCTTTCGGCGCACCTTTTTACCTGCGACAACACACCGCCTTGCGACTAAGGCACGGGCACTCGGGTGCGTTTCGTCAAAAGCACCACCCTCATACGGGAAGCCGATGGTGTATGTGAATTTCGTACACAGACCGCTAGAAAACCTTGATAATTTTGGTGCCTTGAGAAACGGGCAACCTCAAGCGAAGCTTGAAGATGGTAGCATAGAGTATGCTATTTGGAGGAAGTCCCCGGGAGAAGAGTTATGCATAATTTTGTGCAAAATGAGAGGACGGGATTGTGGTGGTCGGCCCGCATTGACTGCTACGAGTATCTACCGGACCAGCCTCTCAGGTTGGAGTCCAACGAGCTAGGCTCGGATGGTAGCAAGGAGGACGCACCCCAAGGTGTTGGTACTACCGACGGAATTGTGTCTTCGGAGGTGCCGTACGTGGCATCCAGACTTGATGATATCACAGTGTGATCGCTCGTAGTACTGCAAGAAGAATGGTCCTAGTGGGGGTTTGATGCTGACACCTTCTTAGTTGGACAGCACTTCCCTAGCAAAGTGGTCGTGCAACAAGCTATAGCACGATACATCTTGTCTATCAGCCGTGTGTACCGGGTGCACCGATCTAACCCAGGACATTACGTCGTGAAGTGTGTGGATGAAGGCTGCCTTGGCAAGGTCAGCGTTCACCAAGCAAAGTTTTTCGACTCGGTCTACACGGTCAAGGCGGTGACCAACCATACTTGCGAGCTTAGAGAGCCGTTGTGGCAGCATCGGAATGTGACTTCCGCATATGTGGTAAGCCTCATCAGCCACCTAGTTGTGGAGTACGTGTTTGTCTCCCCCAAGATGCTACTGTCGGAAGTCGTCAATCTGGTTAGTTATCCAGTCAGCTATAGCAAGGTTCGACGAGCTAAGTAGAAGGTTATCGAGTCCATGTACGGAGCATACGAAGAGGCGTACAACCTTGTGTTGAGAACGCTTCACCAGATTGCCGGAGCAAACCCCGGCACGTACATAAAGAAGCTTGGAAGTGAAGGTGCGGTTGGAGGTCCTAACTGCTTCATACTGGACCGGGTGTTCTGGGTTTTCGCCCAGGCCATACAGGGCTTCAAGTTCTATTGTCTTGTGCCCACGATGGATGACACTTTCCTTACGGGGAGGTACAAAAGCACCATTCTCACCGCGGTGGTGGCCGACGTGAATGACCAAATTCTCTCGGTTGATTTTGTCATTGTAGAGAATGAGAACACATCTAGTTGGGTGTGGTTCCTGGTGAATGTGAAGCGGGCGGTTGTAGGAGACTGGTTGTAGGAGACCGGCCCAACATATGCCTTATCACACACCGTAATGCTAGATTATTATCGACTTTGAACACCATGAATGGAACAGAACCCCCTCACTAGTAGAACGACGTGGAAACTCGATGGTGCATGAGGCATCTTGCATCAAACTTTTTCACGCGGTTCCGCAGTCAGGAACTTATGAAGACGTTCAAGGCGTTGTGGCTGCGGAACCAAAGGCGGAAGTTTGAGTCCATCTAGACAGATCTCGAACATCGGACTACGAGGCATATAAGGTAGTCCCCTCTGGAGGCATAGGAGGAACAGCAGGCCACGAGCAGGCAATCCAGGAGTACCATAAGTTTCACGCAGTGGATTAATCTCCACGCTCCTGAGTTGGAGAAATGATCCATGTTCTATGACACAAACGATGCTAGGTACGAAATTATGATGACCAACTTGTCCGAGGTGTACAACAGTGTGCTCAAAGGTGTGTGGTGCCTCCTTATCACTATGATCATTGAGGAGACATAGACTCGCACGGTTGGTTACTTCGTCAATAGAGCCACCGTAGTGAGGTGACAGCTGAAAGAAGGGAAGCAGTGGTCCGAGAACATGCAGAGGTATATGGATCAGAAGATGCAGAAGGCTCGAATGCACGACATCCGGGTGATCGATGGTCTTAGGAGGAAGTACGAGATCAGGCTGTAGCAAAAATATATCAATAGTCATGCCAGGGGAGGGAAACATGCATGCACCTCTGGGTGATGTGGCTACATGCATTTGTAACAAGCCGAAGCTCTTGCACAAGCCATGCTCGCATGTGTACAAGACGTGTGTGCAAATGAGGCAGATGACTACATCGTATATCTCCGAGTACTACGACATGCAGCACCTTTTCGGTACATAGAGTGCAGAGTTTCACTCATATGGCTTGGACATGAACTATAGGGATACTTAGCCCGACAGGGTGTAATGGGGTCTGAACAAGGCCTTGGAGTCAACTGGGAAGGGACAACGTCAGACACGGCGCTTCCGGAATGACACAAATGATAGCCAACGTGGGGGCCTGAGCCGCACGATGAAGTGCAGGATATGCAAGACCCTTGGGCACTCCATGAATTGTCCGTCTGTATGGGGACCGTCATGTCATGTAAATGGGTAGTCTACTCATATTTGTGCATATCTTTACGTCATTCTTTCTTAACGTGTACATATCTCGACATTATATTTGTGCGCAATAGCAAAACATTAGGTCGGCTTAGAATATGACGGACTCGTCAGCGAACTTCTATGCGAAGATATTTCAAAAGCGCAAGTAGTTTGCGACGAGGGCTAAACCCTACCCAGATTTTCCAATAAAGGATGCGTCGGTACCACCAGTTTCCACACCTGCAATGTGTGCGCGAACAGCCGACGAAGATCATTCAGTTGACACACCCGACCACCGCCGCCCGGGTGATCCACAACATGCAACGATGATGCTCATCATAGAAGGGTTCCAATAGCTCTGGTAGAGGCATGACTTGCAAGAGATCAAAGACATGGATTATTAGTGAATAAATTAATAATGATGATGAATTACTAGAAATTAAAAATTACGACTAAATATAGACGATAAAATAATATGCACTAATTAACCACGATCAAATTAATTATGGCTAATTAAGTACGACTAAATAACTAGGACTAAATTAATACAAGTATTTAAATACCTCTAAATTAATTAGGACTAAATAATTACCTCAAATAAATTACAAAAGAGAATTATGGCTTAATAATGAATTAAATATCACTAAATTAATTTTGAGTAGTTAATTACAAATAAATAATTATGACTTAATAAAGTCACTAAATTAATTACAACTTAATAAGGCCACTAAATTAATTATGATGGACTAACTATGATTAAATTAATTATGGCTAATTAAGTATGACTAATTAGTTAGAGCTTAATTAACTACAACTGATTAATTGCAACTAATTAATTAGTAACTAATTACGATTAATTAATTCATAACTAATTAACTAGGCCACTAATAAAAACATAAGATTAATTTAAATATGACTAATTAATTATGACCTAATTTATTGCAACTAATTAAATAACACAAATTTAATTACGCCTAAATGGCAACAACTAAATTAATTACGCTTAAATAACTACAAGTAATTAATTACTACTAATTAACTAACTACACAGTTAATAAAGACAATACATACGAGATAAAAAAATCACCTATTAATATGATTGTCTGCGAAAACAAAATTGACCGAAACTACAAGAGAGTGAGCGAGGATGAGAGTGAGCGAAAAGTCTCGCTTGTTACTCGGAATTTATAGCGAGAATGGGAGCGAGCGACAGGAGGGAATCGGATTCCCTCCCGCGTGCGGGCAGCATGCATGTGACTGAAGGACGGGAGACATGAAATAAATTGATGGACGGGAGACAAGGTGCGCGGCGCGTCTGGGCCAGGGTAGCGCGGCGTTGCCCGTGTGGTGCGTCCAGGCGTGGACGAGCCGAAAGTGAAGGCTATCCACGCGTCAGGTGGACGGTTGAGCACCATGTCCGGGCGGGGGGTCGGAGGCGTGCCAGGTGGACGGTCGAGGCTTGTCTGGGCCATGGAGCTGCGGATAAGTGTTAGTTAGCACATCCGGGCCAGGTTGCTGAGGACAAGGCGGCACCCGGGCTAGGGTGGCGCGGATATGGGGCGTCCGGGCTAGGGTGGCGCGCACGCAGCGATGTGGTAGCACAGGAAGTGTCCGGACCACCCAGGAACAGTGCAGATCACCTCCGCGGGACTGGGCCACGGACGTGAACATATGTCGACGGTCGGCGTGTCCGTTATGTTATTTTTGGCATTACGGCTGTGAGAGAGATGTTTTTGCTAATACTGATCCCAATAGTGCCATTTTTAGGCCAACAGTGTAGCTGGAATGGACGAACTGTTTGGTCTCGTGCAGGTTTTGTAGGACCACTGGGTGGGGAAAAAAATCATTTTGAGCCTGCAATTATTTTTCTCTTAAAACTACTTCGTTTGGACATGAACATGTCTGCTATTCGGAGAACAAAATAAGTAGCCTGATAAACGAATTAATAATGGATCAACAAGTGGTTTAACCTGATGAAGTATCAGGTCGCTTTTCGTGAGCTTAGCTGCCGAACACTGTTTCACTGTCATTTTGTCTAATGGAATGGAACTGTGGTTCAAAAAAATATCGGGTCACTTCGCTGTCCGTCTCAGTTATCTGATTCTTGCCAAAGTATTTCGTAAAAGGTGAAACCGTACAGCTACACAAGGTAATGGATGAAAAGGAGCCTTCGAAAAACCAATTGTTTCGGTCAATAGACAAAACTATAGGCTAAAAAGCAAAGACAGGTAGGACGCCATATGGTCCTAACCTATGGTCATTAGGGAAGAGAGGATAGCAAAAGAGCACAGCTTTTGTAGGGTGAGTTGACGACTTGTCTTCTTGTCCTGACAACAACTGCCACATTGTGCATCACGGGCGATCACGCACCTTATCGTATCCAAATCCACCTATGCGTAGCGTAGTAGATCCTTTTGATTAGTCTGCTAATTGCTCTCACTAATACCACCAACCTGAAAGCCCATGAGAGGTGATATTATTATGCACACTTGGTATGATATATACCAAAAAGACATTACCACTAGTTTTGAGGATGTGACTTGCCCTCGTTCCTTTGTTTGGTTTCTTTCCTTCTTTTTTTTTCCTACTACGTGTGACGGTGTGAGCTAGTCCATGTATGTTTAGAACTCGTGAATATCGTAGCAATTCTGCAAGGTTTGGACTATTATTTACAAATTTCGTAACTTAGAACAGGCCTTCAGAGTAGGTCGTGCAT
This sequence comes from Ampelocalamus luodianensis, assembly GCA_036346255.1. Classification (NCBI taxonomy): domain Eukaryota; kingdom Viridiplantae; phylum Streptophyta; class Magnoliopsida; order Poales; family Poaceae; genus Ampelocalamus; species Ampelocalamus luodianensis. Next base: position 53,253,639 of record CM070623.1, read on the forward strand.
ATGTATTTCAGAGAGGGGAAAGAAACAGGTATTGATACACATATTGAGCCTGTGGTTTCTCTAACCTAGGATCGAATTACACCTGCATCTTGTTCTACTAAGAGAAATGGACTAGATCCAAGAAACCAAGTTTTCCTTGCTCAAATTGCATGGTAACAATGTTTAAGGAGTGAACTTGTGTTTTAAGGAGTGAACTTGTGATTAGGCGTCTGCATCGTTGTCGCACCACTCCCGAGTCCCGATGGGATGTTGACAGGTGGGCCCGTTGTAGTCCAAAAGAGCTACAACATGGTCCCACGCGCCGGGCCCAAGCGTGTCCAAAAGCTCCGACCCATATCAACACGCCAATTAATTCTTCTTAAAAATGCAATTCTGCTTCCAAGAGAGAGAAAAAAAGCACAAAAATAAATTCACTTTCGGCGATGGTTTAATTAGAACCAACAATTTATTATTACCATTGTCAAAATATCGGTCCTACTTATTGCCATCCATTTTCATCTCTCTCTGCAAAATTGCATGCAAAAGTTACCTTTTATTTCATCTAAAAAATGTTTTTATCATTTCCTTTTTTAACTTGTAATTAACACAAGATAATATATGAAATCAAAATCTTTAGGCAGAGAATCAGACGTGTTTTCCGACGTATGCATGCATCCGGATGCACTATCTAGACCACTCAAAGTGCACCGAGATTTGCGCTAGCAAAGTGGGTGAAAATACTAGACGTATTGTGTATCTATTGTTCCGTATATACGTATTGTATCACCTGTCCCTCTCTTATTATCTTCCCTCACTCCCACCATACTCTCTTTCTCCTTATTCTCTCCCTCTCTCTCTCTCTCTCTCTCTCTCTCTTGTCCTCTCTTTGCCCCACCCTGTCCCAGCCTCGGTGCTGTCGTAGTCATCTTTCTCTCCTGTCGGCCCGGCCCCACTGGATCTAGATTTGGCGGCGAGGAGTACGCTCGACGATGGGAGGGCAGATCCCATGGTGGTTCTTCGTTGCCCACCTCGGTGGCGACCGGAGTACTGGCGACGAGCGGTGGATTTTCCTCCCTAGAGCCTAGATCCCCCCACCACCGGCGGCGGAGCCGGTGCTCAGATCTGGATAGGGTCTTCCCTTCGGTGCTAGTGTCGCCGCCGCCCATCGCCGCCGCCGCACTAATGCCGAGGAGATGATCGCCTTTGAATCTAGCCGTCGGGCCCAACTCGTCCGGGCCATGTAACGTCTCGTTTGTCTAGAGTTCTTGCAAGTTTTCAAAACCAAAAAGAAACCATTCGGTTGATTAAGTTGCCCAAGCTTAACTCGTAATTTAGATTTCAAAAATGATTTACTTTGAATAATTCAAACTTCAATCAACTTAAAGTTGGATTTATTTTAAATCTATCACTTTTTACTTGGAGTTTAAATCGGGTTTCCTTCATCCGCTTCCCTTTTTCTACGACCTAGTCGCGACCTCCCTCCTTGCACCGTCCAATCTTTGATGGACGGCTAGATCTATTGGTTACGTTCGGACCTCCGAACGTTCCTATCGTTTTGCTCCGTCTGATCTAGTTGGACGGCTAGATCGCGTTGTGACTTCCAGACGGTCCGAACATTCTTATCGCTTTGCTCCGTTCGATCGAAATCTGACAGCTCCCGCTCCACTGCGCATTTCCTCACTATTGCTCCACCTCCTTTGATTTCATCTGACCGCCAGGACCTCTTTTGATTTCATCTGACTGTCAGTACCTCCTTTAATTTCGTCAGTACCTCCTTTAATTTCATCTTGACCGTGAGGATCTCCTTTGATTTCATCTGACCGTCAGGACCTCATTTGATTTCATCTTGACCGTTAGGACTTCCTCCTCCTTTGGACCTCCTCCTCAAGACCACCCCTTGGTTTTGACTGGTCCCACCTGTCAGTCCCCTACTCACCTTTTTCCTATCACATCACTTCCGATGCAGTTTGTCCATGCATTAAATGCTGCTGTGTCACTTCGAATACTAATGGATCGCAATAAATGCTACCTCCACTTTGATCATTTTTCCCTCTTGTCTCTTTCCCCTACCTACCCCTTTGACCTTTCCTCACTTCATGACAGTGTACCTTTGCCATTGCCGTGACTTCCATTGCTACATCTTGTAGCCCAGTTCCTTTTTCCTTCCTCTTTAAATACAGTTCCAGGGAGTCCCTTTGGACCTCTTGTTTCTCCCGCAGCTTTCCAATTCCACTCCCTCTTCCTCTAGCTCGTTTTTCTCCGTGCTTCGAGTTCGCTTGAGCGATTGGAGCCCGTGTCTTCTTCAACAGCTTCACCGTCAAAGAAGCCTGTTGGAGTCTGCGTCATCTTCGACCTTCTCGCCATCGGAGGACCTGCTGGAGTTCGCATTGTCTTCAATCTCCGTTGGAGTTCTTCCGCGACCTCCTCCAACGTCTCTCTTTGTTCTGGTGAGTTTCCGTGTTCTGTTTCCTATTCGTTGGGATCTCTTTTGTCAAAATCTCTTTTTGGGTCAAGACCTCCCTCCCCGTTTGGACCACCTCTTGGTCTTTTTGTAAAGACCACCCTCTCGGCCATGATCACCTCTCGGTCATGACCTCCTCTTGGTCTTTTTGCAAATACCACCCTCTTTTGTTTGGACCTTCTTGTCAGTTGGGACCTCCTGCTTTCTAGTTTTGATTAAGTTCTTTTTAGTTATTTGCTTATAGTTCTTTTGTTTATTTGGTTCTTTTCGAACGTGTAGATTTCGACTTCGTGAAAGAGTATCTGGATCCAACGACCTCTACCAAAGCCTCGCAACTCTTGAACGAAGGCAAGTCGCAGACTTTTGATCATGTTGTACCTAGCTTTCAAAAGTATATTGTTTTATATCAACATGCATGACTACTTGTATAAAAATGGTTTGGGCAGTAATTAAATTCTTATTTGACAGTATGCCTCCTTGAATAATTACGCTTGACATGTTGACATGTTCCCCTTAGACACCATAGTATGGGTGTTCTTAGTTGGTCTTTACTGGTATTACCAACTTAGGAGCGTATTTATGCTTAGTCCTGCTTTAGTTGCGTTGGTCTTGCGAATCATGAATCATTGTTGTTAAACTTGACTAATTGAACTATAGAACTGTGGTGCGATGCCATTATTGTGCAACTGTGGTGGGATGTCACAGTTGTGTCGATCGTGGTGCGATGCCACTATTGTAAAAACTTGTTGTGCCAAGACTAGGGTGGTCTTTTGGCTAGGTTGAACCTAAAATATTTTCTCACTCGGGGGTGAGTGATCGTGCAGTAAAAGGGGTGTTATATATACATTGAGATGAGGTTGTCTCGCCTGAGTGGTCTAAGGACTTAACTTTGTGTTCCATTGATCTGGGTCTACCGTGATATCACAAGATCATTTATGGGGTGGTCTGGGCCAACTAATTAGTAATGTTATGGTTTGGTTCTGTTGTGGTGGAAGTGTGAAGCCTGGGATTTACGTTCACACTTGGCGCAAGAGGAGGCTGAGATGGCGAAACCTTAGCGGGAAGAACCAAGCCAGAACAGAACTTTGTAAAGGCCTTGTCACGCTCTCTAGACTGCTCACCTTTGGAAGTGAACAAGGGTTTCGACGGGAACCCAACCAGCTAGAGAGGTCGTGAATTGTGGGTAAAACTGTACAACCTCTGCAGAGTGTAAATCTATTCGAATAGCCGTGTCCCCGGTTATGGATAATACCTGGTGAAATCGCACGAGGGGTAGCTTTTCTCAAAATAGGTGGTCGTGGTTGGTGTCTGGAACGTCCTAGTTGTTGGTGCGACCCAACCCTTTTGGGAGTGGTCCTGGGAGTGAGCATGGTGCTCACGACCTCCTTCAAAAAGAATTGTTACTTATGTATTACTCTTTTAACTTGAGCTTTGTAATCTACTTACGATATTCACTATCAATATTGCTTTTCTGCAAATTAACCATAAAGTTCTCTTTTGTCAAGCCTTGCATATATATTAATTGCATACTTGTTCTCTGCGACTTGCTGAGTACATTCAATGTACTCACGGCTTTAAGCCCTCTATTTGAGCAGTGGCTGAAGAAGACCAAGGGTGCTCCAACCTCTTTGAAGAGGAGTTCTTTGAAGACCAAACCTTCTAGGGGACGTCCTCCACTCGATAGCTTGTGGGCTTGTCGGATGGTTCTGCGCGTATTTTGTCGTTCCGCTGCATGTGTTCCTATTGTCGTTTTTGTAAGCCCATGGTGGCGACCTCTGTAACAACCTTGACTGTAAGATCCTCTGTTAATATAAGTTAATTTGTCTGCTTTATCTTAAACTTGTCGTTTGGATTTGATTACATCTATGTTGAAAACTGTGTAAGCTAGCTACTCATCATGGGACTAGCTCGGGGTGCACAGAGGGTCCCGGGGGTTGAATACCTAGGGTCCCGACAGGCCATCGGCCACCACTCATCACCGTCTCCATCACCGTGGCCCATTGGCTCCACGTCGCCGGCTGTGGGCCATGTTCTTGATTTTTTTTGGGTGCATTTTGTCATCTTGTTTTTTTTCTAGTGATGGCAAAAGTGTTTGCAATTTCTCTTTCGTTTTCTTGAAGGCAGAAATTACAAATGAACATAAAATGCAATCTGTCCTGCATTTTCTTGGAAATGGAAATGGACAAAAAAATGGACAAAAATGAAATTCCTCTAGCATTTTCTGCTGTGTTTCCGTGAAGAAGGGAAAGAATGACCCATGTAATGTAATGTTGTTAATGTTTCCAAAAAAATCTTGAAGGGAAAAAATGCCCACATTTGAAGGACTGTTAGTGCTCAAATTCTTCATTTCTTTTTTTATTCTTGCTTGAAATTAGATTAAGATAGGAGGTGTTGTTGGGTCGTTTGAGGTTTTGTGATGAATCCGTGCAGAGGAAGTTGTGTGACGAATTTATGGGGGAAAATCCTGATAGATTTATGGAAAATGATGTTATGATAATATTCAACCTCTCCTTTAATTTGAAAAAAAAATACAATGAACAAAAACATCATCTGCTAAATATGTCCCAAATAGGCTAATGACAATCTATATCCTCTCTTCCCTCACTCTCATTTTTGTCTTGTGAAATTTGTGCAACTTGTGATGATACGGTGCAAAAATGTCCACTAACCCGAAAGGGGAGGATTTTTGGCAGATACAACATGCTTTCAACTTGTATTTGCAGAAATGACAACGGAGTTGGCGCATGATCACCGTGCGCCAACAGTTCCCGCGCCGCCACATGGTTTTGGCACATGGTCACCGTGCGCCAACAGCTCCCGCACCGCCACGTGGCGTTGGCGCACGGTCACCGTGCGCTGCCACGTGTCCCTCCGCTGCTAGGGTTTCGAGGAATTAGAGTTTTGGATGTTTTGGAAATTAGGGTTTTGCCATTGTTCGTATAAATTATAAAATATAGCAAATGAATTAAAAAAAATATGAATTTTTTTGTGGAGCCTCCCGACATATTGTACTATACGGTGTAAATTAGCTATAATTTTATTCATTCAGAATTTTTCTCACAACGCCATCCCGACACGCGCCCCTCTCTGGCCCTCCCTCCTGCCCGCCACACCCGCCACGCACCCGGACTGTTATACGGATAATTAAAAAACTGCGTGGTGACCATCTTTCCCGCTGTCCCTGCTCCCTCCTCCGCACATCTGTCTTCTCGTCCAGAAATTCAGGTGCCAATGCTTACGGAATTCCCGGCGCCAACTCCGCGACTCCTCTTCCGCTCGGCTATAAATATCGAACTTTAACACTCGCTCTTCGCTCATCTCATTTGCGTTCGACTCTCGTTCTCGCGCTCATCGCTGAGAACTCAGAGAATGTAACATAATTACTTTTATTGGGAGGTTAATTGTTTTCTTGCTTCTCGTCGCTCGTCGCTCAGCCTTTTTTATTACTTTCCCCCAAAGCGTAGGTAATTTATCGAATGCTTTTGTTGTTATTACCGTAGTCGTAATTAGCCAGTCTTAGTCAGCTAGTCATAATTATTTAGTTTAGGGGCAATTAATTAGTCGTAATTAGTTAGTTCACTAATAATGAATTAGCTTAGTGGTAATTAATTAGTCGTAATTAGTTTAGTAGTCATCATTACAGCATATTAAGTAAGTGAAAATGAAGTGTTGGTTATTTTTTAGTGGTATTTAATCAATCATAATTAGTTAGTTTAGAGGTAATTAATTAGTCGTAATTAGTTAGTTCACTGGTAATGAATTAGTATAGTGGTAATTAGTTTAGTAGTCATCATTACGGCATATTAAATAAGTGAAAATAAAGTACTGGTAATTTTTTAGCAGAATTAATCAGTTGTTTGCAGAAATGATTAATGGAAATGAACTACAAGTAATTTATGTAGTTGTAATTAATCAGTCATAATTAGTTAGATAGGAATTAGTTAGGCATAACTCATTCGTAATTATTTAGTGGTTGTTGTGGCTTTAGGTATTTTCGAACATGCAAATGCAAGACTTATTTGTGTTTTACGGTGATGGTCTCGTACGAGTTGGACCCGATGGGTTGGACCTGTCGATATGCCAGTACAAGGTGGTCCGGGCAGAGGGGCTCCACGCAATGTATATCCACGAGCTGCGAAGCTGCATCTGGAGGGAGTTCGTCCCAGAGCCAACGACGAATAAAGTTATGATCGAGGCGATCACCTACACGAATTATGTAAGGGGGCTCGTCAAGGTGAATGGAAGCATAACATGAAGGCAATACATGGAGATTGCCTCTCAGCCCGAGACGGCTATTCACGGGAAGCGTGCGGTGTACGTGAATTTTGTACGTAGGGCGCCGGAAAACCCTAATGATGCCGCGGCCTCTACAAGCGGGCAAGGGTAGCTCGAGCGTGAAGATGGCAGCATGGAATATGCTGCATCGGAGGAAAGTCCCGTGCCTAATTTTGTGCCAAATGAGGGGGCGAAAACGTGGTGGTCGGCCCGCATCGACTGCCATGAGTATCTAATGGACGAGCCTCTCGGGTTAGAGTCCGACGAGAACGTCGACCCAAGCTCGGATGGTAGCGACGAGGACGCACATCAAGCCGGTGGTCCTTACGTGGCATCGAGACTTGATATATCACGGTGATTGCCGCAAGAAGAAGGCTCCTAGTGGGGGTTGGAAGTCGACACCCTCTTAGTTGGGCAGCGCTTCCCGGACAAGGTGGTCGTGCAACAAGCTATAGCACGATATGCCTTGTCCATCAGCCGTGTGTACGGAGTGCACTGGTCCAACCTAGGAAAGTATGCAGTGAAGTGCGTAGTGGATGGCTGCCCTGGCAAGGTCAGCGCTCACCGAGCAAAGATCTTCGGCTCGGTCTTCACGGTCAAGGAGCTGATCGACCACACTTGCGAGCTCAGCGAGCCCCTGCGGAAGCATCGGAACATGACTTCCGCATATGTTGCAAACCTCATCACGCACCTAGTTGAGACGGACGTGTCTGTCTCCCTCAAGATGATGATGTCGTAAGTCGTCAATCAGGTTGGCTATCCAGTCAGCTACAGCAAGATCTGACGAACCAAGTAGAAGATCATCGAGACCATGTACGGGACATATAAAGAGGTGTACAACGTTGTGCCAAGATTGCTTTACTAGATTGCCGAATCAAACCCCGGCACGTATAGAAACAAGCTTGACCGTGAAGATGTTGGGAAAGGGCCCAACCGCTTCATACTGGACCGGGTGTTCGGGGCTTTCGCTCAGGACATCGGGGGATTCAAGTTCTGTCGTCTCGTGCTAAAGATGGATGACACTTTCCTCGCGGGGAGGTACAAGGTCACCATCCTCACTGCGGTGGCGCCCGACACGAATAACCAGCTTCTCCTGGCAGCATTTGTCATTGTGGAGAATGAGAATACATCTAGCTGGCTATGGTTCCTGGAGAACGTGAAGACAGTGGTGGTGGGAGACTGGCCCAACGTGTGCCTAATTACATCATTGTTATGTTTTTCACTGTACGATGCACTTACATCATGGAATCGCAGGACATGGACGACTTCGACATACTAGCCCGACGTGGAGAGTCCCGCGATAAGGGGAAGGGGAAGGCTCATTCGACCGAGACCGGCCGATGTCGTAGCGTATCTAGCCGACTAGGCGCACTCCGTATCGAAGACGTGAGTTATGAAGAATTTACATCATTGTTACGTTTCTTACTGTACGATCCACTTACATCATGGAATTACAGGACATGGACGACTTCGACACTCGCCGCCACCACTAGATAACATTGCACATGAACCAACTAAGGGAAATGTGTGGCGTGCGGATTATATAACGATGTACCGTAGCCTTCGAAACGCACACGAGTCAGAGGTTACGGTACATTGTTATATGATCCGCATGCCACGTATTTTCCTCAGTTGGTTCATGCACAAGCTTATCTAGACTATGGTAATGGTACTATACAGTATTAAAGAATATCATCCACAATAGACTGCTAAATTAACAAAGAGTGTCCTATTTGATTGGGTTACATGTGATAATACCCCATCCTCCTTCATCCCGGTTCATGCACAAGCTTATCTAGACTTTGATATATCCCGTGTTATGTGATTATGTTTGGATATATTTGTATTCATATTTTGTTTTGCTATATTTGTACGCGTATTTTGGTTGTTATGTGTGTACTCTTGCCCCATATTATATATCGACATCTCGAATGGAGTTGCAATACAGTTTTTTCCATGCATTCTAAGTCATATAAAATCATGAAACCCTAATTTCTGAAACCTAAAATCCAAATTTTTGTGACCTAAATCATAAATTTTTGAGACAATTCCAGAACACATATCAAATTGTCCAAAGAGTACATAATCAAGTCCACTGCATGATGAGCTTTCAAAATTAAATTCATAATTTTTGGAGCTCAATTTCTACATTTACAAATTCGTACAGATTGTACATTTATATGAAATTGTGAGAGAAATTCTGAATAAATAAAATTATGGCAAATTTACATCGTATAGTACACTCTGTCGGAAGGCTCCACAAAAAATTTCATATTTTTTTGAATTCATTTGCTATATTTTATAATTTCTACGAACAGCGGCGAAACCCTAATTTCCAAAACATACAAAACCCTAATTCCTCGAAACCCTAGCGGCAGAGTGACACGTGGCGGCGCACAGACTGTTGGTGCACGATGACCGTGCGCCAACGCACTGAGGTGGCGACAGGGATTGGCCGGGAGGGCCACGTGGCAGCGTGACAGGTGTTGGCGCACGATCACCGTGCGCTAACACCACGTGGCGGCGCTGGAGCCGTTGGTGCTATTTATGCAAATACGCGAACTCCGTGGTCATTTATGCAAATACGGGTTGGAAACGTGATGTATCTGCCAAAAATCGAAAAGGGAGAGAGAGAGGAGAGATATACACATATTTGACTCTCCCATTTTTTTACTATATTTTTGTCACCGTGCGCCAACGGTGCTATTTATGCAAATACGCGAACTCCATGGTCATTTATGCAAATACGGGTTGAAAACGTGCTGTATCTGCCAAAAAATCGAAAAGGGAGAGAGAGAGAGAGGAGAGAGATACACATATTTGACTCCCATTTTTTTTACTATATTTTTCTGTTCTCATGTGATGCAAATGTGTGGTGTTGGTAGTACATACGGTTGCATGTACATGTGGTTTTGATTTTTCACAGAAAAACTCGTCTTTAATAATCAGATTTATTATTAAAATTTTAAATTTACAATTCATATTTTAATTAAATAAATTAATTGGGAAAAACTGTTTCTCCAACCATAAGAGCATCTACAATAGTCCATGTCACTTGTTACTAAGGGATGAACATATCAGCATTTAGATGATGTGGAGGAGAGAAGGTGAGTAGAGAAGATGAGCGTGTTTCTAGATAAAGAAACAAGCAAATTGTTGATACCCAAGACACAAGAAACAACAAAATAGTTATTAGAGACTTACTTGTTACCTAAAAACCTGTTTTGTGTATAGCAATTAAAGTCTTAAATACAAACCCAAGAAACAATTCATTAGAAGGTTTGTTTCTTTTTAATAGATTGAATACCCTTTCCCCTCTTAGTAAAAAGTTAAGAAACAAATTATCGTAGATGTTATATAAAGTTTTTTTTATTGGCTATGCATGAATAAGATATGGGGGAAAAAGGCTAGTCTTTGTCTGATAGTAGATGACTGACTGAAGTGATGAGGCCATATAGCATACAGTACACTTTATTTGTAGTGCGCAAGTTGGAGGGTTCGGTCGGTAAGAAGAAGAAAAGGCAAGGACCAAGCGAACAAAGTTGCTTGATTAGGGATAGTAAACAAATTGGAGATTAGCAGTGGGAAACGTTGATTAGGATTGTAGGCTGTAGCAAACTAGCAGCAACCCACGCGCATGCTTTTCACCCCTTTCTTTATCTGATTTAATTTCTGGAAATAAAAGGAAACAAAAATCAGACGCCCCCACGGTCCCACGACTTCCACCCCCCTCCCCAGCGCCACAGTCACCGGTTACCACGCCTTCCGCTTTTCCTCCTCCACTCACCCTCCTCCAGTCCTCACAGGGAAGAGATAGTGCTTGTGGGTGCGGAGTTACTCGGGGACTGGGTACTAGCGGTTGTGGGCGGTGGCGACTGGCGAGGCGAGGCGGAGTGGAGAAGAGCCAAGAACACGGGGCATCCCTCAAGGCCCGAGCCTTTCTGTTTCTGGGGATCTCCACTTTCCCCCATTCGAGGTGATTCTTTTGTTTTTTTAGAGCTTCTTCTTGGTTGTGTTCTTGTTTTCTTGGGGAAGCGCTGGTTTCTGCGCTTCTTTCCTGTTTGGTCTCCGTGTGTGTGCGGGAAAGATCTGAATGTGGGTGGGTGCATTTTGAGGTGACAAAACAACGGGGGGATTTGGGGGTGGTTCTTGGGATTTTGCTTTGGGTTGGGAATCTTGGGATTTAAGAAACTTAGGCGTAATTTGGTGGATGGTTGTTTTCTTAAGGCGGTAATGCCAAATTTGGTGGATTGAACGGCACTTTTCTGTTTCTGCAGGGTGGTGTTCTTTCTACTCCCGGTGGTTGCTTCGCTTGGTGCCAAATAATTAGCCCGGAAGCAGGTTGGATTCTTGGAACCCGTTGGATTGAAGATAAAATTTGGTTTTCTTCAGCTCCTTAATCTTTGTGCTCGTTGCAGGTGAAGAGCTCTCTCTGCTGAAATTTGCTTACCTGGTGCCAAGAATCCTGTTCTTGGGGGCATTTCTGCAGGAGATAGTTGCTTGGGGGATTTGCTTTATTTGGTTGAATTGCCAAGAATCGACCGAATCTTGGTTGGTGGTTGTGCTCTTGTTATGCTAAGGTTGAATGGAGATAGTAGATAAGATTGCCGAGCCCAAAGACCCTCTGATGGTCACTGCTCGGAAGGTGCACAACTTGGAGCCGCCAATACCGATAAAAGCATCATGGAAAGGGAAGAGCTCCCAGCAGCAGGATGAGAAAGATTTGCCAGCGGATGGTGAGGAGAGCTTCCGGAGCGTGGGTTCCTCAGATGAGGGTGACCGGAGTTCTTTTTCTGGGGCCAGTCACCCCCCGGAGCCAATTGATATGGATCTTATGAAGACGGTCTATGTCGCCATTGATGAGGAGAAGTCCGAGCCACCAGTGTGTTTAGTGCGAGGACTATCAGTGAAAGGGCCGTTCATAGATGACCTTTCGATTTGTGTTACAGGCATGAAGGCAAATGCAGTGGTAGATGTAAGCAGTGGTGAAGGTTTGGCTGAAGAGAGGAAGGTGTCTGGTGCTGCAGTGGCATCATTGGCCATGGCACGCTCGTCACAGGCTACGGAAGCTGTGTCATTGCCTCCTGATTCAGAAGAGAAGGAGTGTGTCTGGGATGCCTCGCTCCCTCCGAGTGGCAATGTCAGCCGTCACAGTAGCATTGACAGCATGGGTGTGGTCACTGCCATGAACATCGTGAACAGCTGCACAAACACATATAAAAGTGAAGCCATAGCTAGTGAAACCGTGCTTACTGTTGAGAGGAACTCTGAAAGTGTAAAGGGTAGTGTTCGAGGCGACTCTCTAGAAAGTGCAAAAACTAGCATGAGTCGAGCAAGCGACAGCAGCGGTGTTAGCGATGACAGCAGCTGGAGCAATATCATTGGAGGTGCCAGCAAGCCTCATAAGGGGAATGATCCTACATGGAAGGCAATTCATGCTGTAAGAACTCGAGATGGCGTGCTCGGGATGAGCCATTTTAGACTGCTCAAGCGTCTTGGCTGTGGTGACATTGGCAGTGTTTACCTCTCAGAGTTAAGTGGGACTAGGTGCTACTTCGCAATGAAAGTAATGGACAAGGCATCCTTGGCAAGTAGGAAGAAGTTGAACAGGGCTCAAACTGAGAGGGAGATTCTACAGCTTCTGGATCACCCATTCCTCCCAACTCTGTACACACATTTTGAGACCGACAGATTCTCGTGTTTGGTCATGGAATTCTGTCCGGGTGGCGATCTGCACACACTGCGACAGAGACAGCCTGGAAAACATTTCTCAGAGTATGCAGCAAGGTGATCTATATTAAAGCATGAGTAGAGTAATTATTTTTGTCAGTACTATATTTGCCTATTATCATATTCCATTCACATTCTAGGATTTTGTTAAATCAAATTTAGTACCCCTTTTATTGTCGATGTAGTGTAGTTCAGTGTTACCATTCTTTCTGCTTCTTTCTAGTTTCTAGAGAAGCACTTGTGCTTTTGAGGGGGTTCTTGAGCCTGAAGCATAACTGCGTAAGAACTCCAAGTTGAAAATTGTTTCCATAATAAAAATTAGTGTGGGTAACTGGGTATAACTAGAAAGTTTTATAGGAAGCTTGTCTTTTGGGGCATCACAAATAAGCTAATTTTGCCAAGTTACTCTGTAAACTTTCTGAATGGAGTCTTGTGGCCTTTATTAGATGATGTTCAGAGAACTGGTATAGTGGTATATGATGAAATATTTGTCCAAAATGTAATCAGAGCACTCAATGTCAGTGCTTGCAGTTGCATTTCATGGATGGAAATTTATACAGTGTGGTCCATGCCATGGTTGGCATGAGTTAGAGATAGTATAAGTCGTGCTCCAATCTGTTTTTGCTTCAGTGTTTCACACTTCAATGTCAGATTGTCGAGTAGCATGCCTGCTAATTGCAACTGCAAGCACTGACATTGTGTGCTCTGATTCTGAGCAGGTTTTATGCTGCAGAAGTACTTCTAGCTCTGGAGTATCTACACATGCTGGGAGTCGTTTACAGGGATCTGAAGCCAGAAAATGTTCTGGTGCGTGATGATGGCCACATAATGCTTTCAGATTTTGACCTCTCCCTGAGATGTGCAGTCTCACCTACGCTCATCAGAACATCAGCTTTTGATTATGATCCCAGAAGAGCTGGTGGTTCATTCTGTGTACAACCTGCTTGCATGGAACCTACTTCAGTCTGTATTCAGCCTGCATGCTTCATACCCAAATTGTTCGGTCAGAAGAGCAAGAAAAAGACTAGAAAGACGAGGTCTGAGCTGGGACAGAGTGCCACCACCTTGCCTGAGCTCGTCGCAGAGCCAACATCAGCTCGATCAATGTCATTTGTCGGGACTCATGAGTACTTGGCCCCAGAAATCATTAAAGGTGAAGGGCATGGAAGTGCTGTCGACTGGTGGACCTTTGGTATCTTCTTGCATGAGCTTCTATACGGCAAGACGCCATTCAAGGGGTCAGGCAACCGTGCCACGCTGTTCAACGTGGTTGGTCAGCAGCTAAGATTCCCGGAGTCATCGGCCACAAGCTACGCAAGCAGAGACCTCATCATGGGGCTCCTGGTCAAGGAACCGCAGCACCGCCTCGGCGTGAAGAGGGGAGCGACAGAGATAAAGCAGCATCCGTTCTTCGATGGCGTGAATTGGGCTCTCATCCGGTGCAGCACACCTCCTGAGGTTCCAAGGCCTGTCGAGGCTGAGCTGCCCTTGAAGTATGGGGTGGCAGAGGCGATCGGAAGCAACAGCAAGAGGATGGTTGGTGCAGACATGAAGTCCGGCGGGAAATACCTTGACTTTGAGTTCTTTTAGAGTTGTGCCTAATGGCAGAGCTATTGTTTTCTTACTGTTGGTGTTGGGTCAGTTTGGTGTTGTGATTCGATATGGTGGTGTTTGTCTCACTACCGTTGCAAATTTCTCGCATCTGAATTGACCAGAATTAGATAGATGGATTTGCCTTCTTAAATTCTTCTCCACATCTGGCGTTTCTATAGCGATAGGGCTAATCTCTAGTTTGAAAACATGTGCTAAGTGCTAACAATTGCATTGCAGAAAGTCCCTGAGGGAGATGTTTGGTGTTTGGACTAAGCTGATGACCTCCACAGCAGTTCACTCGGAGATCCTACAACAGCCGGAGATATGGGCGTTCTTCTCTGAACTGACCAATTTTCCCCGTTTTTTATTCTCCCCATTTATTTATTTTTTTGACGTAAGAAGGTAGAGGAAGCTCTACCATTATATTCCAATGGTTATCAAACAAGGTTACAAAAGAAGGAAAGAAGCAAGAGAGAGAGAGAGAGAAAAAAAAAACTGAAAAACTAAAAAGAAAAAGAAGAACTAAAAAGAAAGATCAACAAATAGTGTTACAACAAGAGCTGGCTCTATTGCCGAATACCGTCCTGATATTTGAGTTTCGTTCGGTGCATCCAAAGATTGATCAGGCTTTGAATCTTATGTTGCAGTACTGTCGTATTACAATCCGAGTGTTGAAAAACTCGATTATTTCTCGTAATCCATAATGTATGAACGCAGCCCGCAAAGCAAATTGGTCATATTTTATGGAAAACTTCATCTTCTATTATTGTTTTTTTCCAAGAATTGTAGGATATTCTGAGATGAGTTTGCCTCTCTTGCAAGCCCTAATTTTTTTTCCCCAAAGATTGTCTGCAGGCTTACAACGAAAAATAATGTGATCAATCGTTTCTATTGCAGGGCATATGTCACAATACGAGTTGTGCATCCAATGCTTTGCTGCCATGTTGTCTCTGGTGTTTAGTCGTCCTCTGAAAGCTAGCCATAGGAAGATCCTGCAGCTGTATGGTATTGATCGATTCCAAGTGTAGTCCTTTGCTGCCCATGTTAGGCCATGAAATGACAAGGTTCTGTAGAATGCTGATGTAGTTGGGGCAGCCATGGTCGATATGGCTACCTTTTGGTCCAAAGTATTCGATTGTAGTTGTTGGGCGGAAAGGAAAGCTCGCAGAACTTGGTATTTTGAAGCGGCTTGTTGTGAAAGAACTGGTTGCAGAGAAACCATCCAATTGTTATCCCTATACTGCGATCGTACAGTGCAATTTGGATGAGTCACGAAAGTGAACAGGGTCGGTAAGCTGAACTGAAATCGTCCCATTGTCGTCCAGTTGTCCTTCCAAAACATGGTGTTTGATCTATTACCAATGATCACTTTTGTCAACTGCACTGTTACTTGTAGTACTGCCGATATTGTTCTCCAAGTTGCTGTGTCTCTATGTCGAGGTTGTGTTGGTACGTCATTCTGAATATAACGCATTCTTATCCATTGGAAACAAGGATCTGTATGATTAGACAAAAGTTTTGTTGTGAATTTTATAAGTAATGCTTGGTTATGAAGTCTGAGGTCTCTGAGTCCTAACCCACCTTGCTCTTTTGGCAGAATAACAGTCGTCCAGGCAACAAGGCAGTGACCTCCATGCATTTCCCTATCTCCACGCCAAAGGAATTTCCTTCTAATTTTATCAATAGCGTTAATGCTACGGTCCGGCCACTTGAAGCAGCTCATGTAGTATGTTGGTATAGTTGACAACACTGCGTTTATCATTGTTATTCTTCCTCCCCAGGATAGTAGGCCTGGAATCCATCCAGCCAGTCTCCTATCCACTTTGTCAATGATCGGTTGTAGTAAACTGTGAGGAATCCTGCTCGTGGCGAGAGGGAGACCTAGATAGTTACATGGTAGAGAGCTGATAGAACATTGTAAGGTAGTAGCCGCCGTACTTGCATCCTCACTTGACATATGTATTGGTATTAGTGTGCTCTTATGATAATTGATATCTAGACATGAGAAACAAACAAATGTATCTAGTAGTTCCTTTAAAGCCGCCACTTGATGAACTGTGCCTTTCAGAAAGATGAGAGTGTCATCTGCGTATTGTAGGATTGGCGTGTTTCCTTGAATGTCCAGTGGATGGGAGATTATGCCATTGTTCCCAGTCTACTTTATTAATCTTTGTAAGACATCAGCTACTAGAATGAAGAGATACGGAGAGAGGGGGTCTCCCTGACGGACACCTCATTGATATTGAATTTGGTCGCCTATTGCACCATTGATGAGTATGTGCGCTTTGCTGATTGATAGGATGCTGCGTATCCATTCGGTCCATCTGCTATCAAAGCCTCTATGCTGCAAGACATACAGTAAACATTCCTAATTAATCGTGTCAAACGCTTTGTGGAAATCCGGTTTGAATACTATCATTGGTTTTTTTCCTTTTGAGTGCACATTGGACTAATTCAGAGGCTAGAATGACATTGTCTGCAATTGACCTTTTGGTAATAAATCCTGACTGCATTTGATCAATGAGATCAGAGACTTTCGGTTTGAGTCTGAATGCCAGAACTTTGCTAATCAATTTTGGTACACTATGCAAGAGTGAGATTGATCTGAAATCTTTAATGTCCGTCGGTGTCTCCATTTTTGGTATCAACGTGTTGTTCTTGGCTATATAATTTTAGGAACATTTGTAGCTGTAGGCCCTTCAATGTGTTTGTGTATGATCGGTGGCTCATTTGGTGTTTTAATGCAGCGAGTGGTCTATGGGTCAATCTTACGCCAACTGACAACGTGGAGTCCGTTTTGGAAGCTATGTCTACTGAACTGGAAGATTATATGCAAGATTTCAATGAGTTGTTATTTATTGTATATTTGTATATGTGCAATTAAGGGACGAATTGTGACGCCCCGTGTCATTACCCCAGGGGTAATAACACTTAGGCACACGGATTACTATTCGTTTGCCCAGTAGAACACTGCTACAACTAATAGTAAGCCTTTACCAGAGTTACGCAGCAGAACAATAAGATAGAAACTGTACTTTTATTCCAGTTAGCCACGCGAGGCTATGGTTCTTACAGAGTACTTTGCAACTGCAACAATGGGACCAAGTCCCTTTGCTGGCCTTTCTGGCCCATCGACCTTCTACTCGCCCTGTTCGTTGAATCAATTGTCCCTCTCACCCTGGTCTTCGTAGTCGATGCCCTTGCCTCACGCCTCTTGGTACTGCGTGATGCCCTTCGTCCCACTCGGAATAATTCCCGGTCGGACTAAGGTCTACAAAGGAGAATACTAACAAGGTTGAGTACAAAAGAATGTACTCAGGAAGCATTAATAGCAAAGATGCACAGGATGCACTATCTCTACTCTTTATCACAAATTCTAAACCATCTCACTTTAGAAAATAGATCTCGACAAAAATGTGGCAAGTTTTAATATCTGAAAAACTCTACTAGTCACTCTGAGAGACGAAAGACCCCATGTGGTTCCGTGAGACTCCAACTCGAGACCGGCATGAATTCATGATTTAGTTTAGCATCGCGCAGCTTTGTACCACTTTACCCATAGCTATTCGAACTCTCTCGTGAACAGGTCCACCGCATTGCCTTAGATGCGGGTTCAAGATCGAATACATAACGCTTTCCGTGTTACGTGATTAATTTCTCCACCCATCACCTTCCGCCGTGCAGATTAAGTCACGCCACGACCTCATCATCCACCGAAGTTCGGTGAGGTTGGTTGAGGCACTTCTATCCCGCACTCAACACTCCACCTTAGCGCATATAGCACCTTGGATCCCCCACTTCCGGACTATCCCCCACCGGTCCTGGGTTCCTCCATATCACTCACACACACAACTATTACTTACCCGATGTGGAGAGCATAGTCACGTAACAAGGTAGCATTTTCTCGCTCCGCAAAACGGAAAATGGTTGGCACTGAATTACGGCATCTGACCGAGCAAGAGTTGGTTGGTCCTTATATTATAACCATATGTAAAAAGGGGCCCACCTCTTACCTCAACATCATCATCGCGCTTCCCCAGCCAGGGCCCCCTTTTACCCTCCTAGTAAGTCACATTCTTTCTTAATCATCTTATCTTATCTCAATCATTTTCTTTAGGTTTTGGAAAACCATTTTGATGCAATACATATAATAGTGCAAGATAGGGTATATTTTTAAAGTAACTATATTAATGTTCAAGAGGATCGCTTGCCTTCGTAGAAGGAGGAAAGGTTGGTGTCGACGAAATTCTGGTCAGCTGCTCCTGTCGGTGCTGGTTCGCCTTCTGTAGCCAACGGTAACACGAGTAATACTATAAGTAAATACATAGTTGATTTGAGTGATACAACAGATACCTAAGTTAGTGACTTCTAATTGTTAGCACAATTTAATTAAATAAAACTTTTCGAGACCTATACTAAGTTAACACCCTCCAAAATAGTCGCTCTACCGTCTAATCGCACTAAGGTTGAAAGCCCGAGGTTAACACTTAACTAGAATAACTTAACAAGATTTAAACCGCTCGCAGCGCCCGACTAAACATCAGCTACTCACAAGATTGATACCCAATCCTAAACTCAATTCTAATCCCACCCCAACCCTTCTCTCTCTCTCTCTCTTATCCCGGCCGATACCCCCCTTCACTCAGCCCCTTCCCCACTTCCTAATCCCCACTCCACTACTCACCTCACTCCCCTCCTGGCGCCGCCGCTCCCCTGCGGTTCCCTCCGGCCGCCGGCTTCTGGTGCCGCCTCTCAAGGCCCGACCTCCTCTCGCTCCAGCCCGGCCCTGCGTCACCAGCGGCGCCGCCGCGCCCTCGTGTCCCAAGCGCACCTGGCCCGGCCTGACTTCCTCTCGGCTACTCGCCTTACGCGCCCAGCCCAGTTCCTCGCCAACCCCGGCCCCGGTGCCTCTCTCTCTCTCTCTCTCTCTCCGCAGACGCTCGGCCGCCGCTGGCGCCGCCGCCACCACTTGGCTCCTCCCGCTCGGTTCTCGCCGCTCTTATCGGTTCGGCTCGGCCCGGCCGCTCTCGCACGGCATGGCTAGAGGCCCGTGCCGCCGCCGCTCGGCTCGGCTCGGCGCCCATGGCGCCGCCGCGCCCTAGGTCTCCCTCGGCTCCTCCTACCTCCCGCGCGGCTCGGGCTCGCGCGCAACGTCTACGGCCGCCTAGGGTTCCCGATCTATCGGTTCAGAGGGCTTTGGCCCGGCCGGCTCGGCCTCCCGGCCGCCGGTGCTATGGCTCATCACCCGCCTCTCTTCCACCATTACTCTTGGAGTTCTTGCTAAGATGCTAACTGGTGCTTTATGTATGCATGTTCAACAGGGTTGATTGGAGATGGAAGGTGGCTATTAGAGGGATTGGCTACTGACGTAAATCCCCACATTAATCTCTCACTCTAATTCTCCCCCTATTGCTCTGTGATGATAATGGACTGAGGCATATCTTGCTACTGTGGGATGAACAAGGTGTATGTGTATGAATGAATAGCAAGACGGTTGAGGGGGAAAGCTTGGACCTGGCTTACCTAAAGGGTTGGGGGTTGGGTCGGTTTTGGGGTCGTGGCTGGGGTTGCCGGCAGTGGGGGTGATTGTCCTCCGGCTGGTCCCGGTGTGGTCCTCGGTGGTTGTTGCTTGCGGTTCAACCATCGCCGCCGCGCCGCCTTGCTCCTCGGTGCTTCCGGTCCTCCCGGTTCTTGTTGTACCGCGCGCTCTCGCTGGTCGGTGGTGGTTCGAGGCCATCGCCGACGCCGCTCTTGTTCTTGCTCCTTTGGTCTTCCTCTACTCCCTTTTGCTCCCCTTCTCCAGTTGCTCTCTCTGAGGGTGGTTCTTGGTGATGGCAGTGGTGGTGTGGCTTGTTCTTGGTTGGGATGAACTGGGAGCTTGTGTAAGCTTTTGGCTTAGCAGTGATCTTGCTTGGCTTGGTTTTTGGCTTTGGTTTGGGGTGGCAGTGGGGCTTGCTTGCTTGAGCTCTTGCTCTTGGTTGAAGAGAAGGAATGGGGCTGGCTTTGCTTTGCCTGCTTGGGTGATGCCTTCGGCTGAGAAGAAAAGAGATGGGGAGAGTGAGGCTCTGTGGGAAGAAATGAGGGGAAGAGAGGCTTATGCAGGGTGAATGCATTGCTGGGGGAGGGGCACTCGGTTGCCCTTATCCATTGCATGTGAAATTCCTTTTACCATTTCCCTTTTTACCATGTCCTATCCAATTTGCACTCGCTGAGATATATGGGATAAAAACTGTTGGCCCAAGTGGTGATTTGGCTTTGTGCCCTTTGTGACGCTGCCCTTGGCTATGACCAAAGTGCTGGTGAGGCTTGGCTTGGTTCCTTTGGATTGATCCATGGATAAGTAGGAAGCTCCCATGAGCTTGATTGCTTTCTACTGGGTAGGTTTTCTTGCCTTCTGCTGAGGAGAAAAGAGATGAGAAATGGCTTATGAGATGAACGCTGCAGTTGGAAAGATTCATGTGGGTGTGACTTGATTGGCTTTCCGGGTGCTGGTTTCGATGCACCCGGTGATGCTTTGGCTGAGGGTGGGGTTTAATGGGATGAGTAGTGCGGATTTATTGAGGCATGCTGCAAATTGCAAATAGTGGGTGCTGGATTTTATTAATGCCGAATGAGGAGACCCACGGAAGTGACAGTACCGCTGACTTCGGTGGTCCGACATCTTGACGATCAAGGACCGACTAACTCCGCTGGTCCGATACTTGATGGTCTAGGGACCGACTGCCCAAGTTGCTCTGGGTTTTCTACTGCACTTCGGGAAACTGACGGCAGCTTCTTTTAACCTACTCCTAAATACCGCAATCGGTTTTACTAATCACTTCCTTTATTCTATTTGACCACGAGGGGTTGAGGGCTGCGGAAGGGTTCGGTGGCTGGCGATGAATGGACAATGCTCCAAAGAGGGCTTCTGCGACATGAATGCAAGAGTCAGGCTTTGACTAAGCTGGGATTGCGCTGCTTGATATGCATAGAAGAAAATGCCAAGATGCATATGGTGCTGCCTGAACCCATGATGTAATATGCTTGCAAACTAATTGATGCAACATACTCTTGTAAACAATGCTCTTATAGACTTATTTATCTACTGAGAAGGGAAAATGCAACTTAGTTATGATTTTGATTCATTGTAATCGTGAATGCAAATGACTATTGCACTAAATGATGAGATTGAATGAATGATGGAATGATGGTTCTCATCGACTATTTATGAAATGCTCGCAAAACGAAACCCAACTAGTCCAACGGGATAACGATAAACCGGTTGCTAAATAACGATCTTAACACTAGCGTTAGCTTCATCGCTAAGTCGAGATTAATTACCGCTAAATACCGACATCGCTATGCGATTAGGTCTAAAAACGCGGGTCCTCACATCCTACCCCCCTTGGAATAATTTCTTCCCCGAAATTGGGATCTTCTGGGGAGGGTTTTGTGGTATACTACGTGTAGCACTTCGTTGTTCTTCCATGTAGCTTCACTGACGGAGTGACTTTTCCATTGTACCTTGTAGAAACGGTTCGTTCAGTTCCCTAGCTATCGGTCTTCTGTTGTCAGTGTCCCCACTGGGCGTTCTTCATAGGTTAAATTATCTTGCAAAGGAACGTCAAGGTTGGTTAGGTGAAGCGAGGGCTTCCTCAGGCATTTTGTGAGTTAAGGAGACTTGGAATACCTAGTGGATCTTTGATAATTAGTTTGGTATTTCCAGTTAATATGCTAAGGTGATTTTATGTTCTAGAATCCGAAATAATCCAATATAAGGTGAACTCCACTTTTCTTTTACTCCGAATTGGCGCATATAGGTGCTACAAGGAAACCGAAGATGTAATACGTTGTGGATACCAGTTTTCTGATCAAGAATCCAACAAAAGTTCCACAACCAAAAAGAGGTTACAGACTCTGATTAGGCCTAGGTTTGACTAACAAAAATCTTAGCCTAGTCTTCAAAAGTAGTCAGGAATCCATCCAAATTACCTCGATCAATCCCATTGACGAGAACACGCTAATGCTACAATCAATACGTAAATTTAAAATCCCCTCCCTAGGTTACCTAGGACAACTCTTTTCAATCGCCCATTTTGGTTTTACATTTCCAAAGATTTCAAGCCAGTGCTAGAGAGTTAATCCAAACAACATTATCTCATTAGCCTTTTTTCTTCTCCAACCAATTAATTTGCAAATCTTCTAAAAAATTTAGAATCCGCTCCCAGCTTAGCACCTCCTTCACACAACACCAAACAACTTTGCCCAAAATACAATAAAGCAATATATGATCAATGCTCTCTACAGTGCCACAATGAATGCAATTTTCATCCCCCTTTCAATCCTGATTTCCCCATACTCCAAATAACTTTATTAAGATCTTTACTCAAATCAATGTCCATGATACCATTCTTTGACAGATTTCTTTGAATTCTCTCCTATTCACCAAGTTTTCTGAGAAAAATAATCTCCCTTCGATCCTCAGAACAACAGTTAGTCATGCTAATATCTGGGGAATGATATATACTAAAAATTGATTGTATTGAATCTGCAACGGGCTATTCCCAACTCCAAACATCTCTCCAGAAAAATATATATTTTAATTCTTCCCAAGCTGAAGTCTAGCATCTCAATTAAACAAATTCTCTCCATTTTCTTTATATTCTTCTAGAATTGAGATCCTCTCAATGAATTAGCATCTCCTGAAGCAACCTCTAGAAAATATTTAGGTTTAATCATTCTGAACTAAATCTCATTATTGGTCGTATAAATTTTATGAACCCATTTGAAATTAGGCAATCATTCATAACCCTAGGGGTTATAATTTCTAAAAACCACCAAAATCATTGGATCTACAAATGACTTCCCACTTTGCTATGTGATATTTAAATTTGGATCTCTTCATTAAATCGACCAAAGCCCAAGGTGTAAATAGGGAAGGTCCTCAGGCTGCTATTTTCCAATACTAATCTCCCCTTAACTGAACTCATAATTAATTGAATCCGATGCTCCGAAAAACCTTTCTTCACCGTCACCTCCTCCAAAAGAACTCCAATAGATCTGATCATAAAACTTTTCGAAATCAAGTTCTCAAAATCACCCTTTTACTCTTGGAACCACCAATCCCATGAGCAATCTCCTAAAAAGCAGCAACTCCATTTAAAAGGTTTCTCCCTTTAATCTAAGCAGATTGACTTCCATTAATGATCCTACCAGCAATAACCCCCAAGTCTACTAGCTAGAAGCCTAGTCACAATTGTGCTGTTAACATTTAACAAACAGATAAGCCTGTACTGTTTAATAATTGTAGCCTCTTTTAGTTCATGGATTCAATTTTCTTCAAATCCGAAATCCCGGTAAGGAAATCTCTTGTCATCTCCAGGAACTGATGTTTAATATTCTCATTTGTTTTGCGATCACGTAGACACTACTTATTCCAATCACTCCATCAATTCTCTATAATTTCGCCAATGCACCTAAATTCTATTCAAAGCTTATTATAATAATCCAATTGTGTTCTTTATTCATCACCTAGATCCGATCAGATTTTCAGTACTAAATTTCCCACGATCACTAATGATACATCTAAATCCAATTTCACCATTCAACCATATCCACTAAACCCATCATAACAAAATTGTCCAATTAATATCATAAAGTTTTACCCCTATATCATGATTCAACCAATCTGCTATATTTTTTTTTTATCCTCCATTCCAACATTTTCGTATTTCAATTACCACCCTTACTGGGTCAACTTCTTAATACTAATTCTCCAACAATTATGAAAATTTATTCAAATTTGCCAAGATGTATTTCTATAATCCAACTCAGATTTATTTTTATACTCTACAAAGATATACTTCTATAATCCAATAATCATATATTCCAATATTCAATCAGATGTATCTCTATCATCCACCATAATATACTTGCAATAATTTGATCATAATATAATCCTATGATCTCATAATGGTGAAATCTGATAATCCAATTCCAACAATGAAATAATCTCTCCATTCAATTTTCAATAATAATCTACCTCCATAGTTCCATATCCCTAAATCCGACAATCCAGCAAATGTATTATTATAATCCAGTAGCCAACATTTATTTACCCATCCAACAAAAATCCACTATTAATTTAACATGCATTTCGAATAATCTATCATCCATTAATCCAATATCAACAACAATCTATTTCCATAATCCGACAGCTATTAGTCCAATACCCAATAATCTATTAATCCGATATCAAACAAAAATCCAATTCCATAATTTAACATCCATCAACTATGTCCTTCTAATAGCCCAATATCCAACAATTCATGTACTCCTTTAATCCGATATTCCGCAATCATGCAATCGCTCGTCAGGTGGTGTCCTTTACATTTCGCATATCTAAGGGTTATGGCAACAGGCTGCTGTTGGACTATGGATCTCTGGAAGGATGGGTTGAAAATTCTCGGCCTGAGTGGTCCAAATAGAGGTGGTGGTTGCCGCTGAGCTATTACTATCTGAAAAGGTGGGTTAAAGGGTTGCTGTTTGAGGTGATCCATATGTTGGTGGTGGTTGTTGCGGAATATATGGACGAGGTCTATGAGCAGGTGGGGGATGATAGTTGGTTGGTTTCTGGTATGGTAGCAGCTTGAGGTTGACCAGGTGCAGATTCACTGAAGTTCACTGCTGGATCTTCTATGGACTGCTCTTGTGGCATGAGTCCCAATCGTAATTCCAATTCACGTTCTTCGCTTCCTCGACCTCCCATCTTCTTTAGCAGTAGCTTGAGGTAGAGGAGAGTGTATTATATTTGTCTGGTAGAAGTTAACCGAAGATGACTTGTATTATACCACACACAGATAGCCAAATAACACCAAGAAACATAGAGATGCAAAAAGATCCAGATCCTATTCTAACTGAGTTTCTCGTGCTCAGTCACGCTTGAGATCCCGTTCTCAAGACCGCCCAAATCACGTGTTTGGGACCGCTCAGAGCTTGCCTCTGAGTGCGACCTACACTACCCTGGACCCACGTGCCCAGGTACGCTCGAGATCCCATTCTCGAGACCGCCCAACTACGTGTTGGGAAACGCTCAGGGCTCATTCCTGAGTACGCCCAGGACTTCGCTCCTGGATACGCCAAAGCTACACGCTCGGAGTGCCACGGACCACTCGTCCGGGAAAACTGATATGAAGAAATGAGATAAGGCATCTTTTTACACCGTCAGCCATTTTAGTTACTCTCCTCAAGTAGGTAAGGATTACTTGAGATGTTGACGGGTTATTTTGGTGATATAGATGAAAAGGTAAAAAAAAAGCTAACGGGTATGGCCCATACTTATCCCGAGATTGGAGAAGCAGGTCCACGCCAGAGTTCTACTTCATGCCCCTAGCCCTGGCAGGAAAACATATGACCTTATATTGATTTCCCCAACACCTATAATCTTCAATCATCTATCCTAGGTCGAATTGCTAGCCTGACAGGTTAATTAGCGGGAATTAACAATACAAATTCTATGACGAAGCACACTCTTCCCCCGCACTCTCTTGATCTAAAGCTGAACCTAAACCTCCTACGAATGAATGGTTCTACGTTAGTATGGATGTCACTTCTAGGAAGAGGTAAGCTTTCAACATAGTAATTTTGAAAGACGACCGAAAGAAGGAAAAAGAAAATTGATATGAAGACAAGGGTTAATAAGGTATCTAGTGCGATATAGCAAGATGGAAAGTCATACTTAGGTTCTTGCAACAGTTTCTATTTTATTAGCGTGGCCCGAACCTATTGCTCTGATACCATCTGTGACGCCCCGTGTCATTACCCCAGGGGTAATAACACTTAGGCACACGGATTACTATTCGCTTGCCCAAGAGAACACCGCCCAACGAATAGTAAGTCTTTACCAGAGTTACGCAGCAGAACAATAAGATAGAAACTGTACTTTTATTCCAGTTAGCCACGCGAGGCTATGGTTCTTACAGAGTACTTTACAACTGCAACAATGGGACCAAGTCCCTTTGCTGGCCTTTCTGGCCCATCGACCTTCTACTCGCCCTGTTCGTTGCATCAATTGCCCCTCTCACCCTGGTCTTCGTAGTCGATGCCCTTGCCTCACGCTGCCTCTTCGGTACCTGCATGCCCTTCGTCCCACTCGGAATAATTCCCGGCCGGACTAAGGTCTACAAAGGAGAATACTAACAAGGTTGAGTACAAAAGAATGTACTCAGGAAGCATTAATAGCAAAGATGCACAGGATGCACTATCTCTACTCTTTATCACAAATTCTAAACCATCTCACTTTAGAAAATAGATCTCGACAAAAATGTGGCAAGTTTTAATACTGAAAAACTCTACTAGTCACTCTGAGAGACGAAAGACCACTGTGGTTCCGTGAGACTCCAATCCTGGAGACTGGCATGAATTCATGATTTAGTTTAGCACTGCGCAGGCTTTGTACCACTTTACCCATAGCTATTCTGAACTCTCTGTGAACAGGGTCCACCGCATTGCCTTAGATGCGGGTTCGAGATCAGAATACAGAACGTTTTCCAGGTTACGTGATTAATTTCTCCACCCATCACCTTCCGCCGGTGCAGATTAAGTCACGCTGCTGACCTCATCATCCACCGAGTTCTGGTGAGGTTGGTTGAGGCAGCTTCTATCCTGCACTCAACACTCCACCTTAGCGCATATAGCGCCTTGGATCCCCCACTTCCGGACTATCCCCCACCGGTCCTGGGTTCCTCCATAACACTCACACACACCTATTACTTACCCGATGTGGAGAGCATAGTCACGTAACAAGGTAGCATTTTCTGCCCGCCGAAACGGGAAAATGGTTGACACTGAATTACGACATCTGACCGAGCAAGAGTTGGTTGGTCCTTATATTATAACCATATGTAAAAAGGGGTCCACCTCTTACCTCAACATCATCATCGCGCTTCCCCAGCTAGGGCCCCCTTTTACCCTCCTAGTAAGTCTCATTCTTTCTTAATCATCTTATCTTATCTCAATCATTTTCTTTAGGTTTTGGAAAACTATTTTGATGCAATACATATAATAGTGCAAGATAGGGTATATTTTTAAAGTAACTATATTAATGTTCAAGAGGATCGCTTGCCTTCGTAGAAGGAGGAAAGGTTGGTGTCGATTTAAATTCAGTCACCGCTCCCATCGGCTTTGGTTCGCTCAGAGCTAACAGAACACGAGTAATACTATAAGTAAATACATATTTGATTTGAGTGACACAACAGATACCTAAGTTAGTGACTTCTAATTGTTAGCACAATTTAATTAAATAAAACTTTTCGAGACCTATACTAAGTTAGCACCCTCCAAAATAGTCGCTCTACCGTCTAATCGCACTAAGGTTGAAAGCCCGAGGTTAACACTTAACTAGAATAACTTAACAAGATTTAAACCGCTCGCAGCGCCGACTAAACATCAGCTACTCACAAGATTGCTACCCAATCCTAAACTCAATTCTAATCCCACCCCAACCCTTCTCTCTCTCTCTCTCTTATCCCGGCCGATACCCCCCTTCACTCAGCCCCTTCCCCACTTCCTAATCCCCACTCCACTACTCACCTCACTCCTCCCGCGGCGCCGCTCCCGCGGTTCCTCCCGCCACGGCTCGTGCCGCCTCGGGCCCGACCTCTCTCGGCTCGGCCGCCTGCGTCACCGGCGCGCGCGCCTCGTGTCCCAAGCGCGCTCGCCCGGCCGACTTCCTCTCGGCTGCCGCTTTACGCGCCCAGCCGCTTCTCGGCAACCCGCCCGGTGCCTCTCTCTCTCCCGCGACGCCTCGGCCGCTGCGGCCGCCGCCACCACTTGGCTCCTCCTCCCGGCTCGGTTCTGCCGCCGCTCTTATCGGTTCGGCTCGGCTCGGCCGCTCTCGCACGGCAGACGGCTAGAGGCCTGCCGCCGCCGCTCGGCTCGGCTCGGCGCCATGGCGCCGCGCGCCTAGGTCTCCTCGGCTCCTCCTACCTCCCGCGCGGCTCGGGCTCGCGCGCAACGTCTACGGCCTCCTAGGGTTCCCGATCTACCGGTTCAGAGGGCTTTGGCCCGCCGGCCGGCCTCCGGCCGCCGGTGCTATGGCTCATCACCCGCTCTCTTCCACCATTACTCTTGGAGTTCTTGCTAAGATGCTAACCGGTGCTTTATGTATGCATGTTCAAGTGGTTGATTGGAGATGGAAGGTGGCTATTAGAGGGATTGGCATCGAGGTAAATCCCACATTAATCTCTCACTCTAATTCTCCCCTATTGCTCGTGATGATAATGGATCGAGGCATATCTTGCTACTGTGGGATGAACAAGGTGTATGTGTATGAATGAATAGCAAGACGGTTGAGGGGGAAAGCTTGGACCTGGCTTACCTAAAGGGTTGGGGGTTGGGTCGGTTTTGGGGTCGTGGCTGGGGTTGCCGGCAGTGGGGGTGATTGTCCTCCGGCTGGTCCCGGTGTGGTCCTCGGTGGTTGTTGCTTGCGGTTCAACCACTGTCGCCGGCGTCGCCCTTGCTCCTCGGTGCTTCTGGTCCTCCTGGTTCTTGTTGTACTGCGTCGTTCCTGCTGGTCGGTGGTGGTTCGAGGCCATCGCTGACGCCGTTCTTGTTCTTGCTCCTTTGGTCTTCCTCTACTCCCTTTTGCTCCCCTTCTCCAGTTGCTCTCTCTGAGGGTGGTTCTTGGTGATGGCAGTGGTGGTGTGGCTTGTTCTTGGTTGGGATGAACTGGGAGCTTGTGTAAGCTTTTGGCTTAGCAGTGATCTTGCTTGGCTTGGTTTTTGGCTTTGGTTTGGGGTGGCAGTGGGGCTTGCTTGCTTGAGCTCTTGCTCTTGGTTGAAGAGAAGGAATGGGGCTGGCTTTGCTTTGCCTGCTTGGGTGATGCCTTCGGCTGAGAAGAAAAGAGATGGGGAGAGTGAGGCTCTGTGGGAAGAAATGAGGGGAAGAGAGGCTTATGCAGGGTGAATGCATTGCTGGGGGAGGGGCACTCGGTTGCCCTTATCCATTGCATGTGAAATTCCTTTTACCATTTCCCTTTTTACCATGTCCTATCCAATTTGCACTCGCTGAGATATATGGGATAAAAACTGTTGGCCCAAGTGGTGATTTGGCTTTGTGCCCTCTGTGACGCTGCCCTTGGCTATGACCAAAGTGCTGGTGAGGCTTGGCTTGGTTCCTTTGGATTGATCCATGGATAAGTAGGAAGCTCCTTTTCTTGTCTTCTGCTGATGAGAAAAGAGATGAGAAATGGCTTATGAGATGAACGCTGCAGTTGAAAAGATTCATGTGGGTGTGACTTGATTGGCTTTCCGGGTGCTGGTTTCGATGCACCCGGTGATGCTTTGGCTGAGGGTGGGGTTTAATGGGATGAGTAGTGCGGATTTATTGAGGCATGCTGCAAATTGCAAATAGTGGGTGCTGGATTTTATTAATGCCGAATGAGGAGACCCACGGAAGTGACAGGTACCGGTTGACTTCGGGTGGTCTGGACATCTTGACGATCAAGGACCGACTAACTCCGGTTGGTCTGGATACTTGATGGTCTAGGGACCGACTGCCCAAGTTGCTCTGGGTATTCTACTGCACTTCGGGAAACTGACGGCAACTTCTTTTAACCTACTCCTAAATACCGCAATCGGTTTTACTAATCATTTCCTTTATTCTATTTGACCACGAGGGGTTGAGGGCTGCGGAAGGGTTCGGTGGCTGGCGATGAATGAACAATGCTCCAAAGAGGGCTTCTGCGACATGAATGCAAGAGTCAGGCTTTGACTAAGCTGGGATTGCGCTGCTTGATATGCATAGAAGAAAATGCCAAGATGCATATGGTGCTGCCTGAACCCATGATGTAATATGCTTGCAAACTAATTGATGCAACATGCTCTTGTAAACAATGCTCTTATAGACTTATTTATCTACTGAGAAGGGAAAATGCAACTTAGTTATGATTTTGATTCTGTTGTTGCACTGGTGAATGCAAATGACTATTGCACTAAATGATGAGATTGAATGAATGATGGAATGATGGTTCTACTGACTATTTATGAAATGCTCGCAAAACGAAACCCAACTAGTCCAACGGGATAACGACAAACTGGTTGCTAAATAACGATCTTAACACTAGCGTTAGCTTACTGCTAAATCGAGATTAATTACCGCTAAATACCGATTACTGCTATGCGATTAGGTCTAAAAACGCGGATCCTCACACGAATAATGCCATGAATTGCAAAAACAATTTGTAGCACTGACACATAAAAGGTTTACACTTTGTTACTGCCCTCGGCAAGAAGTCGAGCAAACAACAACACCACTATTTCGTGATATAACCAAAGCCACGAAAGCGGCATCAATGTATGTGACCTAGCTAAATACCAGCCAAGACTCTATCTCGTCGTCGACGGCTCGCCGGCGTAGACATCCTTGGCCGCGAGCATCCACCACGCCTCGTCCTCGTCGACCGTCGTGCAAACCCGAGGACTCGGCTTCAACGGCGCGTCGACCGTCGCGCTCACCATGGCGTCCACAAAAGTCTTGAAACTCGCACGAGATGGCGATCACGTCCCCCCTGCTGGACGCCGTACTCCTCGGCCTTGGGCCCTTGGCCATCAGCGGCGCCAAGTGCTATTCGGACTCGGGGTAGTCGACGAGGCCGGCCGAATTGTTCCGAAAGCCTCGGATCTCAAGTTAATGAGACCGTGGCAATGGCAGACCGCGCACACCCTCGGCTACGCGACCCGCTCCGGCTGAAACAAGCCCGCACCCCGCACCCCTCTAGGCAACGTTTTCTAAATAAATGCCCATTCTAAAAAAATTAAAAAAAATATAGCTCTTGACGATAGGCTTCGTCGCCAAATGAATTGGCAGGAACCATTTTTGTGATTTTATTAAACAGATATTTATTTATGTAATTTTATTAAAAAAATATTATTTTAAAACAAAATCACGTTTTCTTGCGTCTTCAGAAGTTCTGCTGCGCAATGGGTTATCAGCCCGTGAGGCACAAAAAAAAAAAGGGGGCATAAGGACATAAAAACAACACATAAAAAGGGCATGCAAATTTAACCGGTTCACTCAAAAAAAGTTATCGAGGTAATTACATCATAAATATCTAAACTCATGATATTGTCTGTGATCATATCCATAAGGACATATTTAAAATAAGCTTGGCATATCCCCACCTTTCACATTTTATCTAGCGAGGTGCTCCAATGCTCTCCAAAAAATGAAAAGCGTAGATCTTGAAAAGGATTTGAGGATCTGATTTGCGACCGCCTATTAACTAATGTGTCGATGAAACTGCTCCAATAGTTGTTCACGGTGTATTAGCATGGCTTGTGATAGGCAATATAAGGCTTCCTATTGGAGTGTAATGTATGATGTCTGTTTATTATACCCATATCACCATATGTAATGTTGTAATACTCTGGTACGCAGTGGCGGAACCATCGTAGGGGCAAGCCGGGGGCTCCAGGTCTCTCGGGCGAGCGACCCCCCCTCCCCCCCCCCGCCAGCCCTCCGACGACCCCGGCCAAGCCGACGAAGCCGCCATCGCCTTGTGCCCTTGCCGGCGCGCCCAAGGCTCAACCCACCCACCGGCCCCATCCTCACGCTCTCTGTTCCCCGTTTCCAAATCCATCCCAAAATCCACCCCAAATCCAGAGCTGGCTGCAGCCAGTGGCACCGAGGAGGGGAGGCGGCGAGGCGCCAGTGCGCCACCGAGGAGAGGAGGGAGCTGGGGTAGGGGAGCTACCGTGTCGGGCGAGGAGGAGCGGGCGAGGAGTCACCGCGCGCCGCCAAGAGCCGAGCCCGAGTAGGCCGAGGCAGGAGCCGGTCTTGGCCGGGTAGCCACCGAGCCGAAGAAGGCTGGATCTGGCCATCTGGGGCGGGGGAGCCGGAGGAGGCGAGGAGGAGGAGGACTGGGGTGGGGAGCTGGAGGAGGGCTGGAGGTGAGGAGGGGGAGCGCCGGAGCCCGGAGGCGAGGAGGGGGAGCGGCGGGAACCGGAGGAGCCGAGGAGGCGTCGAGCGGTCGGGGGAGGAGGCCTCTGGCCTGGAGTCCTGGACTGGGGCGCTGGCCGCTGGTAGTAGTAGGCGCATCGTCCTGTGTGACTGAGGTGGAGCGATGTGAGAGGAGGAAATGAAGTAAGGAACTGAGCCACCGAGGGGACCGATTGCTGACTGCTGGGATATGTGCCTGAGGATTGAGGAAGTCTGAACTGTAAAGATTGAAGCCTGAAGAAGTGAAGATTGAATGAGCTTTGCTGACTGTTTGGCTCAAGATTTGCCTGGTATGCTAGACAAGAAAAAAATAAATAAAGATCCACAAACCACAACCGACAAGTGGGTTCCCTTTTTTGTCTGATATAAAAGCGGTGATAACACTCAGGCAGGTTGGGGAGGAGCTCAGATGACCGATTTACTAGGCTACTCCGACATCAACGCTCATGCAGAAATTTTCAAGATGCCAACCAAACAACCCAGCGGGTTATAGGCATGTGCTCCGACCAGGCATTTTGGCTCAGGGTGGCAACCAAACATGCCCTAGTCTGCCTCGATGGAAGGACGTAGAGCTTGCCAGATGGGACGTGCCTGCCGGGTCGGCCCGAGGCACGAAACTGTAGGCCTGGCCCAGACACGGCACGGCCCACACTGTTCGTGAGCTGTGCCGGCCCGACAGGAAAGATTGGCCCGTGCTTGAGCCGTCACCCTGGCACGATGGGCCGGCCCAGCATGACAAAAATAGTGTCGAGCCATGCCAGGCACGACACGAGTCTGACCAGCCCGGCGTGGCACGGTTGCCCCGCTATGCACGAAGTCAGAGAAACAATGAAACAAGCACAGAATCAACCAAAAATTGATATCTAACATAAAAAAAATTGCAATCATCGGAATCAATCACAGTTCACACTATTAATTCACAGTTCATACCACCAATGTGACACCATTCATTTACAACACAAAATATACAATAATCAATCAAGAACCGAGAGAGGAAGAGGGGGAGGGGAGGCGGTGCAGAGGTAGAGGAGGCGTTGTCAGTGCGGCGCGACCGCGTGGAGGTCGGTGGCTCGGAGCCAATGTGGAGGCAAGTGGGCCACGGCGGGCGGGTGGGTGGACCAGTGGAGGGCGCCGCCGCGCTGCAGGGAGAGTGGCCAGTGGCTTGGGAGAGTTGAGACGGTGGGAGTCTGGGAGGCAAAGGGGCAAGCGGCGTGGGGCAGGGAAGAAGAAAGGGGGCAGGGCGCGGGGGCAGGTCGAGCAGGGGAAGGTGGCATGCCGTGCAAGGGCGGGGCAGACTAGACAACAACGTCATGGGCTAAATGAGCCACACTTAGCCCGCTAGACGAAATAGGCTCGTGCCGGCTTGGCACAGTATGAATCTCCGACAGACCGTGTCTGGACCGTCACCTCGGTACATGAGTCAATCTGACATGGCATAAATAGTAGTCTTGCTAAAATGGGCCGTGCGGTTCTGGGCTTTGGCCAGGTCTGGAAGGACGACTTGCGTGCAAAAAACAATCGCAGCCGCGAAAGCAAAAACCCGGAAAAACACCTCCATCGCCTCGGCGTCTCCGATAGTCCGATTCCCCCGCACAAGAGAAAACGCAACCTCGCTAAATCGCCGCCCGCCGCCGCTCTCTCCGTCGTCCCTTCCTCCTGCACGTCAGTCGCCATGGTGAAGCGGTGGCTCCCCCTCGAGGCCAATCCCGACGTCATGAACCAGGTTATCACTCCTCACACCTCTCTAATCTTCTGGTTTTCCTCAGGGTTTCGCGTCGGCCCCTCCCCCTTTCTCGCTCATGGCCCCTTATGCTACGGTACGGTATGTTGCAGTTCATGTGGGGATTGGGGGTCCCCCAGGATGTGGAGTTCTGCGACGTGTACGGGCTCGACGACGAGATGCTCGCCATGGTGCCCCAGCCCGTGCTCGCCGTCCTTCTGCTCTACCCCCAGGTGGTTCCTGATGCCCAATTTGGCCTGGGGATCGTTCGTTTAGGTTGCTTGATTCGGTGGTGAGGAAGAACTGACCCCCCCGCCGCTTTTTGGTGAGCAGGATGAGAAGAAGGAATCTGATGCTTCGACCACCTCGACGGCGGAGATTAAGGTGAGATTAAGTTGTATGATTGGTCATTAGTTGTCAGTTAGTATGCCCAACGCCTTTCATGATCCAAAATCTGTCGGTTTCCAATTGTGTTCCTGGAAATGGTAAATGGTGAAATACAGCCATAGTCGCTCAGCATTGGACCTAATAATAAACTATCAACTTCACTGGTCAGTGAACATCAATCAAAATGGGCCATTTACAGTATGACCTTACAATGAACGAATACTCCCAATCGATCTTGTCACTGAACATCAATCAAGATGATTCTGTAGTCTGTAGTTACGTACATATTGTTGGTATACAAATTTTACTAGCCAAATTTATTATATAGGCCATTTACATTTTTCTTAAAATATAGCATGTTTCAGGCATGATTTAATAAACCCAACTAATTCGTACTTCAAATCAAACCTGCTTGTTTTATTTTCCAGTTATTGCTGATTCCTATCTATTGCAATTTAGAAGTGTTTATAGATTTGATGTTCTACATATAATATGCCTGTTCATTCTATGCATAATGAGCACATCATATGATTACAGGTTTCAGTTTTTCTGAATTCCATGCAAGATTTACAGCTCAATTTAGTTTTGTATGATCTCAACTTATGCTGACGAAACTTTGTTGCAAAGATTGTCACTGAACTTGCGCCAATTGTGTATATTCTTATTTCCTGATTAATCATAAACTTCATGAAGCAAGAGCTCAGCAAGAAGGTGTACTTTACAAAACAGACTGTTGGGAATGCCTGTGGAACAGTTGGTATTATTCATGCACTGGGGAATGCTGCGTCCAAAATCATGCTAGGTATTTGCAGGAGTTTTGAACTTGTGTTTAGCAAGTGATCTATAGAATACTATTGACTTCATGCCTCAGAATAGCCTACTGATATAGGAACGTAGATTTGTTGAAATATCTAAACAAGTAATTGATCTAAGCAGTCCCACGTATTCATTGTTTAATCATGCAATTCTATCAGTCTGGGCACACAACAAATAGCAAAATTTCAGGTCACTTTTGTTTTTTGTGTAACAGTTCATTTTGTCTCCAACAGTAATTTGTGCATGATGCCTTAAACTCCATACAATCCTGTATTCTTTCTTTCTTAATGAAATGTCAAAACTTTCACAAAATAGTTGCTAGTGGGTGGTCGTTTACTTGATCCTCTATCATATTTTGGGTAATTCTAGAGTTCACAATCTAGTCTGGTTTCTGAGCACAGTGTTACATATTAATGTGTTCTTAAATGATGTGAGACATGATTTGGTCAGTCATAACTCATAAGTATGCAATCCTCACACTTGTGAATTTATGCTGACTCTAATTCGAACTGTGGTTCAAAAAACGTTATGTTGAGTACCTTCCTATTTAGTGCTTGCTATCTTTGACTTGTAGTGAGATTTAATTAGTACTTCTCTTCTTTGCAGCTGAGGGGTCATATTTTGATAGATTTTATAAACAAACCGCTGATATGGATCCTATCCAGGTTAGTGGTGCATGTGTTCCAATTCAAGTGCTTCTTGTTAATGATCACAGCTTGACTTCTGTGTTGTACTAATCTATAAAGTACTTATTTTCAGCGTGCTGACTTTCTTGAGGAGGACCAAGAAATGGAGGATGCTCATTCTGTTGCTGTTACTGCTGGTGATACGGAGGTTATTATAGTCATGCCTTTCTTTAGTTTATGCTTAGTAGATTAATATTTGCACCAGATGACTAGATAATATTCTGTTGAATGTGCACAAGCCAGTGTTTATAATTCCGGATTACCAGCAGTTCTCAGAGTCACCCTGTTGCCACTTGCCCGTAACCAGCTGGAAACCAAGTAACCAAGTGCTAACGCCAGTTTCCAGCCTCTTGCTGGGAACAGCCAGAATTACTAGCAACCAGCTAGTTTATCAAATTCCGTCTATTACACGTTAGCCTGTTGACCTTCCTCATTGCGATCATGTCATTTGTTAGCGGGAATGGGACATTGTTCATTCATTCATTCACAATCTCAGCAGGAAGGGCTGTTATTAAGGAATTGCTAATTAAAATTATTTGAATACTGTGATGGAAAATCTATATTTTTAGTATATCATCCTTAGTCCGAGTTTGTTTTCATCTTTGGTTGCCATCTAACAGATCTGTATTTTATTGTTCAGGCCAAGGATGGGGTAATTGAACATTATGTATGTTTCTCTTGTGTTGATGGTACATACTGAATGACCATCTTCAAGAATGTCATAATTGAATTTTGTTACTGTTAGTCTGATGGTCACTTTCTCTTTTCTTTTCTTTTTTTCATTCAGGAGAACTTTATGAGCTTGATGGAGGGAAACTGCAACCAATATCTCATGGTCGTTCCTCTCCTGATAGCTTGTTGCAGGTAAATTGTTCAGTTATTCTTGTCTTATTTTCAGTTTTTAGCTTATAATTTGAAAAGGGACACTTGCAAATTTATACCTTAAACATAAGGTTTGTGACTGTGATGTTGGTAGCTCTTGGTTTCACCGAGTAATGTGGTACTGCTTAGTTCATTCTTATTTTTGAATAAGATCCTAGCTGCTTAGCAATATCTTGCTCAAACACTTGCATCACCCCTTAGGATTCTCCGCTCTACAAATGATGTTCATGATTTTTGGGCTCCTATTTTCCCCCCTTTGTACGCAGGACGCTGCAAAGGTCATACAAGCAAGGATTGCAGAGTATCCTCAGTCAATCAACTTCAACGTCATGGCTCTTTCAAAGAAGTGATATCAAGCCAGAGGAAAAAGACTTGTTGGTTTACATCACTGGTGTATTTCCACCTGCAGCAGTCTCTGTAAGTCCAAATGCGGCAGTGTTTACTGTTTAGTCTTATTTTGCCTTTATTATGATGTTTGAACACATGAAAACGCAAATAAGATGGGAACAGAACTATCGTGGTAGAACTGTATGGGTGTATCTCTTAAGCTAGTTTCACTTCTTTGCACCCCTTTATATCGAAGATTCCAAATGAATTGTCAGTTGCTACTTGCTAGGTGTCGCATTCCGTGCAACTAGATGCCCACCGCACATATCACTCCCGTCCCGCCACCGAACTTTAGGAGTTTCTAACGGAGGTAGCTACTTGGTTTGGCCAGCTACGGCATGTGCGCGACAGTGGTCGCACGGGGTCGCGCGCTCGCGCCTCGCGCGGCCAACGCGAGGGGGTGGCATGGGCATGATGGCCAGCAAGGCGAGTTGCGCGGTGGGTCAGCCCGATCGAGCGGCGCCCAGGTGTTTCGCTCGCAGACGTGGAGCGGTTCAGCGTCGAGGCGGGTTGACCCAGCGGCAACCGAGCGCTTGTCAGAACCTGGGATAAGAGTCCGAAATGGAAAATTCAGAGATTTTCATCAGCGGCCTGGATTTTTGGGTACCGGTTCGATTACGAGCTTCGTGTGGACTACAAGAAGGCTACCACGTTATGAAGGTCCTATTGCTGTGGAAGCTCCCATACCTTTTGATTTGTCCTCCGACGGTTGCGACGCAATTTAGTAATTACCGTGTTAGACCAAACTCATGTCATTTACTGTGGACCTCTGTTAAACCCTCTTTGAGCAACTCGCGAGTAAAATCCCAGCAGCGCCCTCCATATAAGCCGCGTGGGATGTAAGCTGAATCTTATCAAAGAAATGAAACCCTAAACTTAGCTACTTTACTTGTTCTTAGTTATCTCAGTTCTCTCCTCTGCTCTCTTTTACTCATCCCCCTATTTCTCCATTTCTCATCCCCAAATTCTCCTTATCATCCCAAGATTTATCACTGTTTGATTCGGATTTATTCCGGGTCCTGACAGCGCTTCGCCCGTAACTAGGGGGCACCGCATCGTGGTCCGTGGCAGGGCCAACGGCCGTGCGCGACTCTGAGCTGGTGCGGCACGAACGGGCGACATGCAGCAGGATATATTTCGCGCATGCCGCATGCGCGCGGGAGGCGCTTCACGGCGGCGTCTGGGCGTGCTGCGCAGGGCGACTCCCGCGTTGGGCAACGGCGCCTTGGGTGGGGTGGCCATGCGTTTTCCTGGCGCATGGCGGGGATTATTTATGTGAATGGGCTAAGGCCGACTGGCCGGCCGGGTTAAGCGACGCGGCATGTCGTGGTGGGCATTAGCGGCTGCCGTGCGTGTCGTCATTGTCGTGGTCGAATCGCTGATCAGTTCGACCGGCTGCCGAGCCAAGGACGAAAAGCTTGCGCCGAGATCCAGCTTTAGATGGACATATTACCCAATCCATAATAAATTGCAAAGTGAACGGCGGGCTGGCAATCAAACCAACATAAAAGCGTATTGCAAATTTCAAATCCCAACTTTTGAAGTATACGATGTGGATCAACTTTGGAGATATTTTCTGATATCAGATCCCAATTTTAGATGGCCTAGATGTTGGGTCTCTCTCGAATAGATATGTTTACTTGTTCGACAATTGGCTCGAGGGTTCCATACTCGATCACGGCTAGGATTGCAATAAGAGCGGATACATATGAATATCGTTTATCATGTATTATATTCTGTATTTTTTCCTCAGAGTTGTTGTCGGACACAGATAGTGCCGGATACCAATTTTTCTATTCCGTATTCACTCCGCAAGCCTTCAGTCGGTCGGACGAACATAAATTATCCGCTTCTTTTGCATCCCTCCACATGGCATTGGACAGTAGAGGTGCAATAAAAGCGAACACGGAGAGACTAATCGCCGAGATGTCGAAGGAAGAGAACTCAACATTTCTCGCCTACTCAGATGTTGCAATCTGTCTATATGTTATCGTGTTCCTAAGTGAAGTTACAACACGCTTCTTCATACCACATAACATACAAATACATATGGACAGATATCATCCATCCCTTATCATATTCCGTATTTTTTCCTTAGAATCGAAGTCGGATACGGATAATATCGAATACTCATTTGTCCCTTCTGTATTCGCTCCCGCTCCGTTTGCACCCCTAATCATGGCCCTTCCATGTTAGTCGTGTACTTCGCAGAGTCTGCACTATCGGTTGTCATTACTCGCCTGTTTGCCCCCAAAAGAAATTACACATTGTGTGGTCAGCTTGCACCTTGCGGCTATGCGCTACGTGATCATCGCCATGTGGGCTTGGAGTCTTTGGCTAAAATGACATGTTTTCAAAATGAAATAGCACATCTAGCTCACATTCTCCGTGAATAAAATGATAAAAATGGCACCCATACCGTGCGAAATCGCCACGGAAGCCACGAGTTGCGATCCCAGACCACAACAGCCAACCTACCGCGCTCCCAGTCTGCGAAAGCGCGACAGGAACGTGACATGCCACTTGCCACGGAGTGGAGGCACGGCAGACCACGTGCCATGATGTGTGAGCACGACAGGTCGGCTTCCACCACTTGCGATCGCGAAACGTGGCTTCCACGGTGAATTCACGCGGTAGGGGTGTTATTTTTGTCATTTCGTTCACGGGGTTAGAATTGCTATTTTGTTTTGAAAAGCAGCTAATGAGAAAAAAGGGGGCTAGAATTGCTATTCGCGAGACATAATACTTTTGAATATATACGGAAAAGGTAGCTTTCTTGTGCGCATTTGCCATTTCGAGGTGGAGAATCGAAATCTTACGTAAGCAAACACTCCGTTGGCACTTGTGGGCTGCATAGTTATAGTTATAAAATCATGACCGGTCATCAACAAAAAATATGAAAAAAAAACAATACAAAAAACAATAAGAATTAAATAATCTGAATTCTGAACAACAAATTAAGTCAGTCAAAAGAGACATCATAGACACACAATAACGAGATCATTCAAACATTTGATGTTCTAATCTATTTTTCTTCTTCGAATGAATATGTTTTAATATACTTCAATTCCTCTCACATCCAGCATGCTTGGCTTAATAGATGAATTGCCAACTTTTATTTTACTATATATGTCTTAGATCAAAATAAGTAGGGAAATGCATTATATCTTGCTGATGGAGGCGAAGTTGAGCAGAGAACGGAGAGGAGCTGCCGACTGGAGTGAGATAATGAGAAAGATGGAAATTATTTATGTGTAGCCGCCAATTTCACAATAAGATTCCTACTAAAACATAGAAGCACCCAAAGTATGATCATGCTATTCAGACAAAATTTGAGAAGTTTCTTGAAATTGGCTTATAAGCAAAACCGGCCGGATCGATGAAAATCGTCCGGGTTTTTTTTTGGTCAATTGTATCTCCGGTCTTGTGAGTGTGCTCAGCCCGACCGAATCGTCTGGGTTTTTCTTGGTCAATTGTATCTCCGGTCTTGTGAGTGTGTCTGGCCCGACAAAGCCTCTGGATTCAGATTTTTCCGGTCCAGACTTTATAACTATGGTGGGCTGTGGCAGAAGAAACACTTTTGTCACCTGAGAACCTCACCTCTCGAATTCTATAGTGCTGCGCGAAATGTATTGCCCTGCTGCGCGAAATGTATTGCCCTGCTTCACATTTCTCATGGGACAATGAAAATTATCACGAGCTAGTACTCATAGACGGCATTCAACCATCCAGACAACCACAAACACTAGCACTCCTTACTGCTACAAATTGCATTTCAGTGGAAACCAGCATTTCGCCCAAACTCCGCAATTTATTCCTCACCACAAACGTGACATCCACACCAGACATCCAACATGCACATCGCAACTTCGATCACGAAGCGTACTACTACGTCTACGTACACAAGCAAGCCTAAAGATGCACGCATGCATTTGGAATTTGGAAAGCACAACCGGTAGGGTCGACTACCTAACGCGGCCACGGCGAGAAACGTACGTAACAGCAACCGTACGCTGTATTGGTGATCATGCGCCGTCCAGTGCGTCCAATCAGTTCCTCCTCTAAGCCCCCTGCGCCTGGTCGATGCGGTGCTGCGCCGCCTCCTTAATGTCGCGGGCCTTGGACGCGAGCCGCGCCTTGGCGTGGTCCAGCTGGTCGGCGCCCGGCGGGTGCTTCCCGGTGAGGTGCTTGTACATCCACGAGAACACGGACAGCGCGGCCACGCCGAGCCCGCCCGACGTGACAAACCCGGCCGCCATGAGCGCGAGCGCGATGGCGGCCGGCACGAGCACCGGGCTGAAGATGACCAGCACCGGCGTGGCCACCGTGAGCGCGATGACAGTGCCGGCCAGGATCAGCCCGGACAGCACCAGCATCGACCCGCCGGCCGTCGCGGCCGTGGCCGCCTTCAGAGCCGTCAGCATCGCGGGCTGCTTCTGCTGCGGCTGGCCACCACCGCCCCCGACCCCGCCGCCTAGGACGCCTCTGTGGTGATCAGCCATGGGTAGAGCATAGGGGTGGGAGTGGGTCGGTCCGGTCCGGATCGGCTCTGCCCCGTGTGGCCCATGGATTAAGAAGAGGTTAAAGGGTTAATCCTTTTGATTATGCTGCAGTGGCCCTTAGAGCATCTCCAGCAGGAGCCCTCAAAACAGAGCCCCTACTTTTAATTTGAGAGCTCCCCCTACTTTTGAGGGCCCTGTTTTCTGGGCTGCACTCCAGCAGGAGTCCTCAAAACAGGCCCCTACTTCTTAGTTCCCTCTATTTCCTCACACACTATATGCATATGTATTTGAGAACATCACATTATATAATAATTTATTTAAACTATAACTCTAAAGCACTATACTTAAAATTATGAATGAAAATACAAATATTCAAATTTAAATTCAAAGACAAATTTGGTCCGAATTTAATGATAGTCGATCACAACATAGTTCATAACATCTCTGCAAATCAAATGACATAATCATCAAATTTGGGCGGGGGAAGGAGCGGGCGCGGGAGGAGAAAAAGGCTGGCGGGGGAAGAATCGGGACCAGGGCGCGCAGGAAACCGTGATTTGGGGGCTTGGCCTAGAGCCCCCAGGAATGAGGGCTTGAGGGGGGATTTTAGGGGCCCCTCAAATTTGAGGGCTCTAGTAGGGGCCCTGTTGGACCTCTGTTTTTGCCTCAAGCCCTCAAATTTGGTTTTAGGGGCTCAAGTAGGGGCCCTGCTGGAGATGCTCTTATAACCCACTGGATCATATGGGTCGACCCCTAAGTCTTTGCCTCTTTGGTCGCACAGGTCGAGGCAGACCTTCATGCTGGAGTTGCCGCAGCCACCACCAGGACGCGCTTCTCGTGGTACACATCGCCGGACTTGTACTCCGACACGTGGGTGACGGGGCTCGAGAAGGCATCAGCGTCGTCGAAGTACGGGGTGATGCGCTCCGCATTCTGGCCCATGGCCACCACGAGCCACCGGCCGATGTACTCCGTGACCTGCCTGGCGGCGGCAGCGGCTGCGCGCAACCTCCATACGCCTGCGGCGTGGTCGAAGCGTGTGGAGACGACGGCTTGGCCGAAGCGGGGCCGTACGTGGAAGCAGGTGGCGTAGGCCTCGAGGTAGGCGACGAACTAGTGCTTAGTGGGGTACTCGGGGTAGGCATCGGGGAAAGGCATGCCGGGGAGCTCGCAGAAGCGCTTGGGGAGGTGGAGGCGGAGGCGGTCGAGGCGCGCCGCCGCCACGACGCGATGCGATTGGCGCGGTCGGCAAGACGACGGCGGCACGCCGCCACCGACGAGCCCGCCGCCCGTGCCCGACGATGATGGGGCCGTTCACCCGCATGGTATGCGCAGGCATCGGCATGGGTGTCGATGGATGGATGGATGGATCGATTAGCTAGCTATTAGGTGCTGCAGCACTGGTCCTCTCGGGGTGGGGATGGGAGTGATCAACTGTTAGGGTCGATCCACTTGATCCAATGGAGCAAACGGATTTTGGACCTCTTGCTCCTATTGTCTTTTGGATTGCACAATTGATCCATATTGCTGATTTTTTCGGATCAGTTCGGTGACCTATTGGATCGACCTGAACCATGCCCACCCCTAGTAGAGCACCTTGAGAGCTACTACCGCATGCGCACACTCCCTGCGAGTGAAGCGAACGATGGGGAAGGGAGGGGGGTTATAGAGGAGGGCCGTGCATGGGGATGCGTGGAGGCGTGAGCTGGAGCGGCCGCGTGGGACGCAAGCGGGACTCGTGTCGGGAGCGCCGCGACACCTGTGTTGTGGTGTGGTGGTGTCGCGCGCACGGTCTTGGCCGCTTCCGCGAGGCGATACTTACGAGGTTATGGACGTTCGTTTGTTCGGCCGCTGGTTGAACGGCCGGCTGGGGCTGAATCTGTCATGGACCGTAGTCTCACGGGCCTGAAATTCTAGAGAAGGTCCTCCGTGTGTTCTCTCTTTGTTTTTTGAACTTCGCTCTTCTCCCGTAACACCGTCATGATCTGGCAAACGGCCACCAGTTCCTGTGAAATCGATCGAGCTCACCGCGCAGTCGGGCAGTGCCTCTGTGCTCACCCCGCCGACCCGGCGCCGCCGCGCTCCTCAGGACTCAGGTCTGAGGTCCTCCCCTTCTCGGCGCGGCGCCGCGGCCTGCCCTTCTTGCCACTCCCGCTAAGTTTGCTCTATTTCTGTACTCCATTTCCAGTTTGAATAAGTGCTTCTTAACCTACAAAATTGTCCCCTGCTAGAACAAGCATGCAATACATCATGGATAACGAAAGTTCCTTTATGCATTTCCAAAGTGTATAAATATAATCTGACTCACTTCATAGTGCTTC
Organism: Ampelocalamus luodianensis; assembly: GCA_036346255.1. Taxonomy (NCBI): domain Eukaryota; kingdom Viridiplantae; phylum Streptophyta; class Magnoliopsida; order Poales; family Poaceae; genus Ampelocalamus; species Ampelocalamus luodianensis. Next base: position 53,297,354 of record CM070623.1, read on the forward strand.
CATTAAGTTGGAAGTTTAGGCTTAATCTGCTCTATGCCAAAACTCAACTGCATTGCTTAATAACCTATTTGAGCATGTACATTCCCAGTGTGCTAATTATTTTCTCATGCAGAGTCAATCTTCTTGTTTATTGATATATTCTGTTTGGAATATCATCTTTATTCTTTTGAAGAAAGACCTTCTATAGAATTTCAACAACCCATGTGCACACGCAGTAATTCTCATATGCACTAATATAATCTTCAGTTAGATATTTAAGAACTATACTTCATTTTTATCATCATGAAAAAGAACATAGATTCAATACAATGTATTCAAAATGATGTGTTTTGTTTCTACATGTCTAACTGATGAACAATGATAATTGATGTTGACGAAAACAACATAAATTAAAATATGTCTTGGCCTGATGGGTTGTTAGAAGACTCTGCAATGACTAAGGAAGCTTAGTCCTTCTAGCCCGCAGTTTCGCATCCTATTTGACGGCCTCTGTCCGATGTCCCTGCCTCTTCGGTGCTCTTCTCTGTGCCCTCTACACTGTGAGTTGCCTTCTACATATTCCTTTGATCCTCAGCTAACAAAGATAGTCCAGTTGATCATCAGCACAAAAGGATACGTCTACTGTAAGTGACTGCTGCTGCTACGCCACACATGAATGCATACAATACATCATAGTATTCTTATCTTTTTTTTTGTTATATGTAACAAAGATCTACGCTTACTCCTTATTACCTTAATATAGGCCCTTTGACGCTCAAACTGTGGATGCGTTCAAACTACTCTTCCTATCCTTTGATCTTACTAATGTACCTGTTCTGCTGTAGCTATGGAACACTTCGTTTCTGTTCCATATGCTACCTTACACCACTGTCCTACCAATCTCTAAATGCAATAGCTCCACTACATAAATACAGCAATAGACTTTGCTTACTATATCTACATAACTTTACATGTCTATTCCCCCCTGGCAATTTATAGCGTGCCATCTTAATTAATCAATCTATTAAATCACTTATAGGCACACATTTCTTCTGCGTTACCTACAGATACTATTAGTTGCTTCAGACATCCACGCAGAAAAAAACACACAGCAGATGCTGCCTCTCTTCTTCTTCTTTTTTTTTTTTGTGTAGATTCCTAATACTTTTTCATAGTCACTGTCTGCCTGCAGTACAGTACTAATCAATTCTATAACATAACTTGATATCTTAGATTAAATACATCTTGGACGGAGCACACATTCTAATATCTATATCTAACATTGTGCCTATGCCACGCAGATCCCAGCACCCTCCTCTGCTACAAAGGAAAGCAAACCAGACGACGACCCCTCCCAGTAAACACCAGGTATATTCTGCACATTATTTTTTTGCTTAGACATCTGATTTTTCCTAATGTATACACACCGACCAACTACTCACTGATGTACCATCTTACAGCCAATAGATTTCATCCAATACGGTAATACCCCACGTCACCTACTCAGACCATACAAGAGCTACCTGTAACATACTCTTCGGACTAGCGGCAAAGCGCTGTCTTTTGCAATTGATTTGTATAGTAGATCTCCGCACTGCAACCTGCATCATAGTACCAGCCAGAATGTTACCTTTCGTAAACCGTATGCCATGTACACTACACAGATCTATCTGCTCAGGCATTTGTAAATCGTGTGTTGTGTTCACTACGCAGGTCTATATGCTCAGGCAAACCATGCGCAGCCAATAGAGCGCTCCAGCAGTAATCCAAAGAACATCTTCTGTTAAGTACATCTTATTTTACCCTTCCTCTTAATACATCCTAGAACATGCTTCTATAAATATACTGCCCCCTATTTGCATCAGTGATGCAACCGTTCCACACTACGATCCAAGCCTCATGGAAGCAAATACTCACCATGCAGCCGACCCATCAAATTCTATGCGTCTCATCGTAACGATTTTCGCGGCTACTAGTTTGATTAAAACTCGGGTCGTTTCAAAAAAAATTCACATCGTCGAAAAGCTGGTAGTACGAGGGTATGAGCTGGTTCGGGTGGTGGTGGTGTGGAAAGTCAGGACTTGGAAACTGGAAAGCAGCGAGTCTGACTGGGATCCAAGGCAAAAGCAAACAAGAATCGACGGTCAGAAGCCGCCCAACGGCCCCAATCCATGTTGGTGAGGCTCGTTTACATTTGTAACTGTAATCATGCAAATGGAATCATAGAAGCGATTTTTATTATTTGACTAGTAGTAGTTGCTATCTAGTACTACTAAATTGCTCTCACCTGCATCTGCATGTGCTTTGGTCGATCTAGAAGACTCGTCTTTCTAGATGGTCATCGCTCCCCGCTCGTGCGCAGAGTCTAGGTCTTCTTCCTTCCATGTCATCCATTGTCCTATGGCAACTAGCTCGCCTGAATGTTGATCCTGCGTCGCAGTTTTATTTTTCTTAGCATCAACCTTTTTAATTTAGAGATAATTCATTATTTGCCACTGCAATCGAGTGAATTTCAAGACTTGTCACTCTATGTGAGTATGACGTGTGGGTCACAATAGTGGTAAATCCTGAATTACGCACGAAAGTACAGTGACAAATAATTAAACCTTCCTTTAATTTATGGTCATCGTGATTGCTACTAATGGTTCTAAACCCACACCGAACCCAACACAAACTATTCACAACCCAAACCAAACCACCCCACACGATCAAATCGAAGAAACCAAACCAATCTAGCCTTGGTACACTTTCCACCCAGACCACCCAACCCATTCACCAATTCGGTTTCAGACCATTTCACCTATTGGCTTCCGACCGCTACGAGGGCCAGCGCACTGAGCAGTGAATAGTGGGATTCTATAGGAGCAGTGTACGGCTACATTGACTGAGCATATCAGCTTGGATGACCCGTCGAGCTCGCTTCTGGTTCTGGCTTCATCATGTCTAGGCCTTTTTTTAATGAAATGTTACGAAGTGAATATCTTTCAGTTAATATGCTTGCTATTCGGATAATTAATGTCAAATCAGAAAATTCGCGAAAATTCACCGAAATATAGAAAATTCACGACATTCAATTTACCAAAATGCACACGCAAATTTCATAACATGTCCATCCATCAACGCAAACCAAAATGCACGCGACATAAACGAACTAAAATCGCTAAGATGCTGCTGGCTTGCTGCATTATCAATTCAGACAAAAAAAGGAACCGAGAAGTTGACATTTTCTCGATTAAGGAAAGAAGAAGAAGAAGAAGAAAATCTTCTCGATTCAGACAAAAGGAAAACCTTCCTATTCTTAACAATATTTTGTTGGTCGCTTGTCAGAAGCTAAGTTCGCACTTCACAATGTCGATGTACAAAGCCAATGACAGAACAATGGTAGAGCAGTAGCATCTCCTACCAATCGACTTCAACCTTGTCTTCATCCAACCGGCTCCCTTCCTGGTAACATTCCACCTCACAATTTTTCATAAAACAAATTTTGGAATCAGACAATCATATCTATCTGTAATGACAATGCTAAAAACTGCTAGAATAAAACAAACAAAGCATAAAATGTCAATAATGAACCACCGGCTGAGTGCAATGCAATCAAACAAACAAAGCAAACTCGGTAAAAGGAAAAAAAGAAACAAAATGGTGCTGCTCATATCCGATTGCGAAGTAAAGATTAAGGCTGCTCAGATCTGCATCGCAAAGTTGCAAAACCGAATCTTGGACTAGAAGGGGAGCAAGATCTAGCTAGAAGAACGTGCTGAGAGAGAGAGAGAGAGAGAGAGAGAGAGAGAGAGAGAGAGAGAGAGAGAGAGAGAGATTACCTTGGAGGTGGAGTGTGCTGCGGCGGGAAGCGAAGGTGGCGGCGGGAAGCGAAGGTAGTTCCGTAACTCAATTTCAGCACAGCCGACACTCGGTAAAAAGGTCATAACTTTTGACTCCGATGTCGGAATTAAGTGATCTTGGCCTCTATTGAAAGCTTATTCAGAGGGCTACACAACTCACCTGATTGCATGATCTCAAACACATTAGATCAATGCAGAAAGCACAAGAACTTCAGAGAGTCACAATCATGATCTAATGTTCAAGGAAATAGCAACAAGCAATCTTAGACCATACCAAGGGAACATGCATAAATCCCAACAATTTGCAAAACACATTTGTAAACTTAGATCATGCCACAAGGAGTAGGTACATGGACTTCAACCATTTGCAAAACACATTTGCAAAGTATAGTCACATGCTACAAGGATTAGACGCATGGGCCTCAACTATCTCCAAAAACACATTCGCAAATAATAGTATCATGCTACGGTGAGCTAGAGCAAGCGAGATTGAACTATCAACACATGATGAGACTCAAGCTACTAGACAAGAACCCTCTTAATAGTATGGCAACCTATACTAGCAATCCGGTCTTCCAACCAAACACCAAGACCGACAAAAGACTAGGAACACGTCCTTAGCCTTAGCTAGTCATACATTTGCCTTGAGCAACCACTTGAAGCTAGATGACGTACATCCTCACTTCAAGTTCAGATTCTTGACTTGATAATCATCAACACATGATGATTTTCTTTGCTTCGGGATCTTGACATGATGCTCATCAACACATGATGACATCCTCCATCTCGAGTCTTGATATGCACCAACACATGATGCATCCTTTGCTTAATCTCTATCAACACATGATAGATCCTTCTTTGCTTGCCCTCCATGAACACATGATGGACCTTCTCTTGACTTGATGATCTCCTCTCCGACGTCTTGATATGTATCAACACATGATACATCATCTTCTTGAACCTTAACTTGATGATGATCAACTCATAATGTCATCCAAAGTCTTCATCACCCTGGAACATAACATATTCATCCAACTCATGGAAAATGTTAGTTCCATAAAGTTATTAACATTAATTAACAAGATATACCTGCAAAAATGCTTCTAAACAAGTCATTACTTTCAGGTGCGGTACTACCGCCATTGATCATGCAGTAGTTCCGCCCTCCGGTAGTTTCGCACAACACATTGCGGTACTACCGTAATACCGAGAGAGCAACACATGCTCAAAATCACGGCTAAGGACCAAAAAGCATACGCTCTGGATTTTACGTACCGCCACCATAAAAATGGTAGTTCCGTGAGCCGTTCATACCACGCACAAAGCGTCGGTACTACCGCGCCACCTTAGAGCAAACCAAGTCCAAAATGCAACACTACTGGAAATTCCATACCGCACAAAAATTGGTACATTCGAGGTGCGGTACTACCGCGCTTCCAAGAGAGCAACACATGCCTCTTTGGAAAACACGTACCGCCACAAAAGCCGGTATGCGATAGTTCATCTCAAGGAACTACGGTACTACCGTGATGCGGTAGTTCCGCCAAGATAACTCCGGTACTACCGATACTGCTGAGAAAAACAGTACCAAAAACAAGATCTCTGGAATAAACATACTGCCATGTAAAACCCGGTACTACCGCACATCGGTAGTACCGTTTACCAAATGCGGTCATACCGATTTCCACTAAAGTTCTTCCAGAAGCTTTTCGAAATGCAATGCATGACTCCTTTGTCTTGAGCCATGTTGATCTTTTATCACCTTTACATTTTCTTTTCATGTCACCATTCAAACTCAGGGACTAAGTCTTGAAAACATCTTAGCACACACATTAATCCCATAACACAATTTCAAATAATTGAATATAAATAAACATGAGTAAGTATAAACTACACAAGTTATATATATACTCACATACAAGTATATATGAACTACACAAATTATATATACCATGAGTATATACAAACTATAAGTTGTATATACTAAATATGAGTGTATACGAACTACAAAAGTTGTATATACTCATATGAATATATTAACTACACAAGTTAAATATATTCAAGGATATATGAGCATCTATAAACTACACAAGTTTCATATGCTCTCGTATACTCATATGAATATATTAACTACATAAGTTAAATATATTCAAAGATATGTCTCAAAGTAAAGATCCTTAATATATGTGGAAAGGGAATATGGATCAATACTAATGAAACCACAAAATATAGAATGAACTCCCCCTAAATGTGTGCATACACAAATAAGTAATGGAAACATATGCACATAACCAAGTTAACCTTTTTTGTGGAGTTTAACATATATTTTGGATCCGAGGAATACAACAAGATATAATAAGAAGAAGTAGAATGCATACCTCTTGTATTTTCATCTTTATATCCAAACGAGACAAAGCAATAGATAATCAATAGAATTGTTAGTCTCATAAATAGATTTGTCATTAATGAATACATACATGTTTGGATTTTTGCTTTTATATCCAAGCTAAGACTAAACATGATATAACAATAAGAGTGTTAGTCTCACAGGTGCATTTGTCATTAATGAATACATACATGTTTGGATTTTTGCTTTTATATCCAAACTGAGACTGAACATGATATAACAATAAGCGTGTTAGTATCACAAGTGCATTTGTCATTAATCACCAAAATACTCCATTAACACATAATGGCGGGTCTAGATCCTTCAATCTCCCATCATTTGGTTATTGATGACAAATCCATTATTAATATCAATATTTGGATATAAGTCAACATATGATAAAAAAGAGAGCTTATTTGACTATATGCATGTATAAAGCTTAGAGAATTCTCTCCTTTTTGCACTAAGCAAGAAATAAGAATTCTCCCCCTTTTGGCATCACAAGAGAGAATATCAAATAAATCAATCATAAGAACATCCAAATGTAGCTCATACAAATTCTCCCTCTTTTGACATTAATCACCAAAAAAAATCCAAAACAAATCTAACCTAAAAGAGAGTCTTCACAAGACTATGAGCTAGGCAAAAGAATTCATGATACAATGAGCATTGAGATATTTTTCCAAATATTCTCCCCTTTTTAACTCTACAAAAGAGAAGGTGAGAATATTCAAATAGCTCACACAAATTCTTCCCATTTTTGGATAAGCAAAGGAGGAAATACCAAATGAACTCTAAATCAATTTCCCCCTTATTGGTATAAAGCACCAAAGAGCAAAGCGAAGTCAAAAAGGAGTTTTTGTAAATTAGTTTTTCCATAAAAATAGATTACCCATTTTTTAAGTAAAACTTAAAAAGGTTTTCAATATAGTTTTTACAAAATATTTTAGGAAAACTTCCCCTTACACAAAGGTTCTACTCCTTTAACAAACAAATGATTTCTTCGTCCACTTTGCTTTTGACACACAAAAGCTTTCTTCGTCAAATAATCTCCCTATTTGTCATCTTTTGAAATATATCTATCTAAAACTTATGATGACATCAAATATCTCTCTTTGACCATAATTTGCAATTAACTTCTCTCCCAAAGGCATTAAGCACCAAAGATATCTTTATGTGGATTATACTTGAAAGATGATCATTGATCGTCACTTGAATATCACTTGTAAAGACCATATGTCGACACGACTTGGATACCACTTGTAAGTAAGTCTTGTAGATCCTACTTGTAGATAAGACTACCACTTGTAGATGCTACTTGTGGATACCACTTGTAAATCCATGTGTCGATAAGACTTGAATTCTCAAGGTGCTTGAGCTTCTCTCGCAAATATCTTCAAAGAAGGCATCTAAAGAGAAGAGAGAAAGAGAGAATCCACTTGAGAGAAAATATTATACAAAGTATAATTAATTTCATTTGTAAAAACTTGGTACACTTGGAAATATATTACTTGACGATACCATTTGAAGATACCACTTGAAGAAATAACACTTGAAGAGATATTAGGTATCAGATAAACCACTTGAATAAGAAGAGAAATTAGGTATCGGAGATAGCTTGGTAAGAAAAGAATTGATCGGCATGGTATGAAATAGATACCCCGTAAAGGATATCGCTTGAAAGGAGAGGATGATATCAATTGAAGGAATACCACTTGTAAAAACAATGATATCACTTGAATCAAACAAATATAATTCTCATGCCGAGGTCAAAGAAGATCAATAGGAGCTACCACTTGAAAGAATACCATTTGAATGGTAAATATATCACAATGAGATCAAAATGGCATATGAAGTCAATAAAGTGTATTATGGTATCTAGGAAGGATATCAATGATCAACTTGACTTGAGGGAGGCGGCCAAATTAGATTTAGAATTGAATTTGACTCTTACCAATGTCAAGATGATTATGAGAAGCTACTATTAGACATGATACCACTTGAATAATTGATTTTGCAATCATAGAGAAATAGTAGTGAGTAGCTTGCTAGAATAGCAATAAACATCTTGACTTGAGGGAGCAAAGGAGTGACTGCAAAGAATTGGAAATCAACAATTTGAACAAAGCAGTCAAAAACTCCTAGGTCCGGTCAAACTGGCGCCACAGAGGCGGTCAGACCGGGCGGCAATAGAGCGGTCAGACCGGCTATGACTGAAACTGTTAGCATATTTCAGTTCTGAAATTTGGAGAAAGATTAAATTGTTGTATTTTGCTCCAAACTTTCACACAAACATCTAAATAAAGATATTTGGAGCATTTCCAACTTATCTAGCCTTTAGAAATCTAACTTTAAAATAGTTCGAAACAGCCGGAGGGGGTAGGTTGTCCGGTGTCAAAGGACCGATTTTTTAGTTCAGAGAGTTAGATGTCCGCATATCGATACTTGAGGGGTATAATGAACAACTTCCTAATGGCATCTCCAATAGTGTATTTATTGTCGTCTCTTAGCTATGATACGTCAACAAAATCCTATGTGGAGGAGGGGGGAGAAGAGAGAGAACAGGTCGTCTCTTCCTGAAGAGACGATCGTACACGTGAAACAAGACATGATATATTAATTTACTCTAGTTGATATGTAGGCTCATTTTAAAGAAAAATTATAAAATATAAGTGTTTGAGAGTATACTAGAGACTGTCTATCGGAGATGTTGTCTCTAAAGATGATATAACATATGTTAGAGATAAGATTGTCTATAACTATTGGAGATACACTAAACCAAATCATTAACAGGCCTAAGTGCGACCTTTCTCCCTTTCGTGTTGACTGGGGTGCACCCTGCTACAGTAGATCTGGTCTCTGAATGATGCGACGTGCCTCGACCTCGATGAGTCGAGCGTAAGATACCTTCTTCGAGTAGTTGAATTTTCTGCACGGCCGAGCCAACTAGGTCACGTTTGCTTCAGTCTTCACCGCTCAACGTTGGACAGCATGGTTATGACCGTGACTCGTGGCCAAATTTGCCCACATGATTTTTAGGCGCAGCACAGTTAGTTGCCTAATCAGACCGGTCGGGTTGTCAATCCCCGGCCATTTGTTTGTGCCATCCATTTGGTTGAGACCATTTTTTTAAAGTGGCAACTCTTCGCACCAAACTAAACACACATTTGTCCCTTTTTGCCTTGTTTTTTTTTAATTAGCTGAGTGCACAGCATATCACTCTTATCTAGTAATGAAATATTCATAAGTGGCACTTTGCTGCACGACCTGAATTCTATCTGGCACCACACGGATTGGTTGGCAAGCAGGAAAGTCGAAAGTTTGCCTTTTCTTACGCGTTCCCTTTCCACCCAGAAATCACCGAACAAGACTATGGAGAATGATCTCATACATGCTCTGCCATCCCTGCATGGCACAGACCCAAGGGCCAGCTGTTAAGCAACACAAATACTCTACCGGGTATTGCCTGGAAGCCGGGTAATTGTCCAGTATCATCAATGCTTATCCCTCTTTTACGTCTTGGATAAGCACAAGTTTTAAGATTTTTATTGTTGTTGGTTAAAGATATATGAGGATTGCTTCATTGCTTGTGTTTTTTTTTCCCTTCTTCCCTTTCGTTTCCAGCAAAATTGCAAAGCAGGATGGCGACCTCTTCGCGTGCTGCCTCGCCTTGTCCACTTGCTCCACCGAGCTATCGGCGCTGAACCCCACGATGACATTTCCCCCTCGATTGAAGGGGGGTCGATTAGTTAATCTTGCTGCTCCATGTGGGAAGCCTCGTGTTTGTTTAATGCTGGGATTTGGAGTTTGGGTTTCGAGGACCATTTCGATTTGGTCGTTGCGTTCTGGTCACTGTTTGTTGACTTAATGCTTCGGTTTAGCTGCCTAACGTTTCTGTTGTCGAACCTACGGGTGCCAGTGCCACTGTTTCGAGTCAAATGTTCGTGCCTCTGTGGTTAGATCATGATGCAGTCAATCATCTGTTTGGTTGTTTGAACGGAATACCAACTCTCTTAGTACACTTACGATCAAAGAACAAAGGGAATTCATTCTTCATCATCTCCCTCTCCCTCTCCCTCTCCCTACAGATGTTTGTACAGTCCCGCTTCCATCCTTCCTCACAAGGGTGTTTCACCACACTCACTCTGACAAACGACAACGACGCGAACAACCTTACGACTCAACGCAACGACGACACCGTAAATTCTCTGACAACAACTCGACAGCGCAGCTTCCCTCCCACTTGGGCGAGTTGCACCGAGCAACATTACTAGTACTATCTAGAGCTCGCGGAGGCCCAATTGCGCCACCCAGTTGCTCCGAGCTTATCACGTTCCATCCGGTGGAGCTTTCGCTGGGTTGCTTGCCATCACATTCGCATTCCTTGTCATCTTGCGCCGTGCAAGTCTGGCTCCAGCTTGTCCCGTCCTTGCATGCGCTTGCTGGTCAATCCATCGCACCCCTAGCTCATTGGCTAATGCACCCGGTCGCTGGCATGGTTGGACATGCACCTAGCTGACCAGTGGCGCCATAGCCACAGGCTCGACCGGCGCGGCCGCGAACCACGCCTGGGCCGGCCGGCTCAGCTGGGAAGGCGGCGGCACCAGGGCCATGGCCATGGACTCGGCCGCGGCCTCGCCTCTCCTCCTCCTTTTTGTAGAACAGGACGAGGAGGAAGGGGAAGAGGAGAAGGACGATTCCGAGGTCGCGGGCTCGGGCGACGGCCGCTTGTCGCCGGCGGCTGCGGCCGCGGCGATCTCCGAGCCGATGCGGAGCGGGAAGTTGAGGAGCGCGCGGGAGCCGCGCATGCGATACGCGGCGCGGTCGTACGCCACGGCAGCGTCCTCGGCGGTGTCGAACGTGCCGAGCCACACGCGCGCGCCGTTCTTGGCCGGGTCCCGGATCTCCGCCGCGAACTTGCCCCACGGCCGCTGCCTCACCCCCCTGTAATGCTTCCCCCTGGCCACCGCCGCGGCGGCCTCCCTCCTGGGCGTGGCCGCGGCCTCAGCCCCCGACGCCTCCTCGCTCGGCGTCGCCGGCTCCGACTCCAGGAAACCGAAGGAAGAACCGTCGCACGAGTCCGGGGACGGCAGGGGCTCAGGATTCACGGCGGCGAATGAGCCGTCGGGCAGCCAGCCGTAGGAGAAGGCGTCGCGCAGCGCGCTGTACACGACCATGTCGTCGGAGTCGTCGGGGCAGAACGGGAGCGAGTCGCTCCACTTGTCGGCCACCAGGCTCCCGAAGCTGGTGCTCCGGTAGTACGCGGGCCGCTTCTTCCCCTCCCCCGTCGCGGCGGCCGACACCGCGGCGCCACGCGGCTCCTCCATGAGGTGCTGCCGGATGGTGTCCAGCACCAACGCCTCCGACGCCTGGTTCAGCAACATCCTCTCGCTCCCTCCTCTGCTCGCCTCCTGGCCTCTGAGCTAATGATTTGAGTGTGAACTGAAGGGGTCGGGTTGAATGGTAAGAGCGGAGTCGGGGTCGGGGCTTATATAGAGGCTAGAGCGGAGGCGGAGCTGGCATTCGCTTCGCGGTTCGTTGAACTTTCCTTCGTTGGAGCCACGTGATGGAATGGGTTTTTGCGAGTAAAATAAGCGCAGAGATTGGTGATGCTAGTTTAGTTTAGTAAAATATAGGATTAGGAGTATTTTGCGGAGAGGTTTGCTTACCTTCGCGCTTGGTTTTTTGTTGGATAGTCTCGGCTCGTGCTGGTGGGCGTGACGTCAGCGATGAGGTCGTCAGCTCGGGGGTGTGGCCCCGTCTCGCTCCGCTGTGGGCGCGGCAGGCGCCGCGCGATCATGTAGCAGCGCTGTTGGTGCCATCCATCCAACCTCTGCATACTTTGGGCATATTCTCGGATCATTCAGATGATTACGAGTGGCTAAGTGAGCAAGATCAGAGTGCCTTCCTTGTCCTACCTCCTAGTGTCAAAGCTCTATCGAATTGTCTCTCCTGTAGTACAGTCAAGTTTACCTTGTTGCTAGCACCAACCGTGCAGTTGCGATAGCAGTACCCTTGCATTTTGTTAGCGATGAGCTGATAAACTAGATTGTTGCCCAGCTTTGGAAATTCCTTGATAAAAAATGACAGACCGAGAGCCCGGACAAAAACAATGGGATCTGTATTGAATGCATGTGGCCCTCAAGCCGGCCATCAGAAGAAGAGATAGCGTAGAAGTCATGCGGTGCAATGTTTCTAGACCGTCTCGTACTTGCGCTCGATCGCGCACAAGAGGATAATGACGGTTTTGCTGGGCCCAAACCCGTGAAAAAGCAACGTAGAATTTAAAGTAGAAACAGACACCCTGCACTGCGACTTTGTACTGGTACTGTGGCCGTTTACTTGCTTCGCTTCTAGACCTCGAGTAGTTATCTAGAATTAGTGCCAAGATCTAAAGTTTTAAACCCTGGATGATTTAATGGTGGAAAATTATAGTGCCTTGTCATGCTTACCTGGGTTCAAGGTTTCTATCGATGATCTAGTATCGAATCTACGAAAGAATGTTTAGAGGGCTTTCCTTCAAGTAGATCCACACAGAAAAAAAATATGGTGCTTTATACAGGTTCAGACCTTCTTCTGGAAGAATAACAACCTTATTCAAGTGTTTTTTATTGACTATGTGTTTACAATCGGGAAGAAATCACTTAGACTAAGATTCAATGATCCCTTACTGCTAACCCCGACTACCTCACCCTTCTGTCCACTGACTTCAGCCCTTATATAGTGTACAAATGGGTGACAGTTACTCTATGCCTAGAGACGCCTCAACGCCTGATGAAATACACACGTTGATGGTAGTTATTGTCAGAGAAAAATGCTCCCCACATCGCCTCGCAGTTACATCAAGGACAGAAGCATAATACACGCATTTATTCTAGAGAAACTACATATACTAACTGCTCTGTTATTGAACACATCGTATAAGAGTCCTTAATCGATTTCTTTTATCGATTATAGGGTGGTCGTATCTGACTTGGTCGTAGAAAGTTTTACGACAAGAAGGTGGTCGTAGAAAGCCTTACGACTACTCAGTTCAGCTTTTCTTTTATGAATAATAAGGGGCATAGTTATGAATAACATGAAGATATTTTTACCTATAATAGCAATTATAGATAAGCAGTTAATTGAGGATTATTATATCCTCATCATCTGGCCCCTCAACTTCAGGTGAAAATAAATTACTCGGAAAGGAGGTCGAAGAACAATGGTCAGAAGCAAAGTCTCTCCGATTGGTATTTCATTTGACCAGAAATTGACTTAGCCAAGAAGATAATTTTACTTGAGTTGAAAAGGCAAAACCGCTTTTCCCGAACAGACGGATTAAAGGATGTCAATCGACTCTCACAAATCTGTCCGTTGAAACGGTTCCCGAAGGGGTGGCAACTGTTGAGTCTCCACGATCTTTAACTCGAACCCGCAGCTATAAAATTCTACAGCGGGCGTGACTTAGGGTTTTTTACTTTCTCCATTTGCTTCGACTGCTCCTAAGCTCTTATTCTCTCTACCGCCAACCAACTCGCAAACCTTCTCTAAACTTTTCCAAATCCAAATCAAGTTCACTCGAAAAAGATGGCCGGAACCATTTCCAAGTGGGAGAGATCGAAGATGGATATAGAGAAGATGACGACCCTAGTCATAGCCGAGAAGATCCCGAAGCGAGTTTATGTGAAGTGGACCAATGCTGAGGGACAGCATTGGCCCTCGGGTGAGAAGGGTATGATTCCAGTATTCCAGGTATACTGTGAATGTTGCTTCCGATTACCCGTTCACCTCTTCTTCATACTCGTACTTCAACATTTTGGGGTGAAATTATTGAATTTACTTCTCAATTCTATCATAATGTTGAGTGTATTTATTTACTTGTGCGAAGCCTATCAGGGAATTCTGGATCTTTTTTGGTACTACTACGGGATAAGCAAGCACAGCGGAATCGCAGGTATCTGCGGTCTGAAGCTCCACGATGGGAAGTCGAGGGAGTACATTTAGATGTTCACCCGATCATTGTGGCTGGGTTGGAAAAAAAGGTGGTTTTACTGGAGGGTATCTAAGGAAGACAGCTTCTTCTTCATGAGGAAGCCTGCAGAGAAGAGTGCATGCTGGGACTCGACTCTGAGCGACCTCGACGTGATCACCCCTATATCTAAGCCATCAAGGACTTGAAGGAAAAAGGGTTAACCAGATGACACATGGTGAAGGACTTCATCACATGCCGCATTAGTCCTCTTAAGGATTGAGTACATCCTACGTGGATGTATTCAGGAACTGATGAGCCGACCAGGGATTATGAAGGAGGTAAAGAAATAATCAACTTAACCCCTTTTTTTTATAGATTTTGAGCATTATTGTTGATTCTATCTTTGTACTCACTTGTGAGAAGGATCTCGTGCCTACGCTAGGAGTTCCTCAAATCTTGGCGGTCATAGGCAAAGAAGAGATAAGCGAACGCCTAAAGGTAATCAAAAGTTGATTTCGTCTTTAGGGTTCATATTTAGATTTTTTTCCCCTTTTTCTCACTGTCTTCATTATTTGGAGAGCTCTTGAACAAGTCGCCACTATTGATGAATACCACAGGCAAATTGTATTGCTGAAGAAGCAGCAAGCTGAACTCTACCAACTGGCAGTGAGATCGTAAGTATTTGCTATGAGAAGTCTTATTTCTTTTTGACCACTCATTGAATATTCATTTCTACTTTAACCTTTGGAGGTCTCGAAATGACGAAAGAACCTTGATTTCTGCACTCACTATGTAAAAACCAAGGCACAAAAATTAAGGGACGAAAAAGAAGACATGCTGAAGAACCTTCAAGAGGCAAATTCTGTAGCTTACAAGTTGCATAATGAAATAAACAATAATTTTTTCACTTAGAACTGCTCAATTTTCATTGACCTCATTCTCTTTCTCTAACTCTTTTTTCTTTACTTTAGAAAAATTGGTTGATGTGAGTAAACTCAAAACTGAGATCGATTTGAAGACCATGGTGATCAACGAGTTTACTCGTATAACTAAAGAAAAAGACAAGAGTATAAAAGCATAGGAGGAGCAGAGCACAAAGGATGCTGCTTCCCACAATGACGAGATCAAGAAGCTTGATTCTCATTTAGTAGGTAAGAATTCTTCTACCTACGACCAGTTTATTTACTAGTCTTTAAGAAGTGTTTTTTTTTCTGACTGGACGTACTCTATTTTCAAAGCAAGTAATCAAAATAAAACGACTTCAGGAAGCTTCAACTCGCATTCAGGAGGAAATGAAGACTACGAAGATTAATCTTCAAGGCAACATTTCACTCCTTAACAATGTGTTTGGTGGACTTGGTGCTAGGGAGGTCACTCATCTTAAAGACACCATGGTCGACCATACGAGCACTATTGAACAGCAAGTCTGGACTCTCTAGGAGTTAATAACAACTTTGAAGATCAACCAAGCCGTCTCGATAAGAGAGGCGGTCGGAGGTGCAGTAAGTTTTGCCTTGGCAAAACGTAAGGCTCTCGACCGTAATCTCAACCTTCAACCAGTCGAAACTGACTTCAATTGCCCTGAAACAGAGGTAGCGCAACTGATTAAAGAAATGAAGTCAGTTGGTAAGAAGGTCGCAGAGGATATGCAAATAGAATCTCTTTCATCAGAGTAGTTTGAAATAGGGCATATAATTTTAAAAATAATTTCGTATTTATGAATAAAAATCTTTATTTCCCTGCAAATTGTCTCTACGAGCAGTTAGTAACTCATAAGACAAAAAATAGAAATGAGAATTGAACCTTTAAGACTAAGAAATGAAGTTATGTTTATAATTTTATCCTAGTCCCCGACAATTTGCTTAGTTTGATTATAAAACTAAGTAAATAGTAAAAAAAGGTTTGCTTAAACAAGTTGTCCGACTTTTGTTGTAGATATTATCATGTACTGGTAGCAAGAGTTAGGAATAGATCAACACTAGAAGTTCTTTCTAGTGGGCAAGACCACATGCAGAAAGGAAAGACTTTGACTAGGTGAGTTGCTTTCTCCAACCAGGTTAATCAAATCAATGGCATCAATATTAGTTGGACAAACTATAAGAGTATGCTTAAAAAATTCTCTTGCTTCTCAAGTGCCTTTATCATCTTGGGGTAGTCCGCCAGCCGGGAAGGAGGGGGAGGCGGGGAGGCTAGGTCGCTGCTAGGAGGGGGATGCAGGGAGAAGGGAGGGAGGTGGAGGCCGGTAGGGAGGGGGAGGGGGAGGCCGGGAGCTTCGGGGATGGTGGCGCCACGGGGATGGAGGCGTCGCTACCGTGCTAGGGTTCAGGGCTTCAGGCGTTAAGCACGCACGTGACAGGTCTCCCCGTTGGCCCCCTCTCATCCCATCTCTTTATCTCTTCACTTTTTTGTTCTTCATGCTTATGGGGGGCGTCCGCCTTGGCCATTCCTGACGCCAAACTCCGCCTAAGCGATGCCATGGCGACACCATGTTCGTGAGGTGGACGCCATAAACCTTCTTGGCAAGGCGACGGTGTGGCGGTGAGCTCCTGACTGCCTTACTGCCTAAGCGATGCTTAGATGACGTCTTAATAACCAAGGGATCATCCACATCTGAGTCTGCCGGAGCATGCCTCAGTGGAAAGCGATCATTTATAGGATTTTCTGTCACGCTCATGAAGGTTGTGATCCTGTTCATCACCGGAGGCATCCTCACCATCACCACAAGAGCCCGAAATGAATGTGCAATGGGAAGCATCCTCGTTCCTGCCTCTTAGAGAGAGATTAGGATATGAGCGGAGGACAAAGACCTCCTGGATTCTATTATTCGGATTTACGTCTGAGTCCTCCTAACTTGAGGAGTGGCTGAGAGACAACATCTTGCGATTTGCAGCAATCCCCTCTAGGAAGGGGAATTCCGGGTTATAACCGTCTCCAGTCGATGGTGAACCCTACGAAGATGTGGTTGAACCGCCAGGAGAAGCAGGCTCGATATCGCCCCTTGTGGGGGTAATCGAAGGGTGACGGTTACCATATGTTGGTTGAGTCCCGTAATGATGGATTCCAAGACTTGCTATGCTAGATCAGATGACCTCAGGCGAGATTGGACCCTGGTCGGATGGACCTTCCCCTTGAGGAATCTGGCTGCTCGTCTAGGCGTAATGTTGTGGGGGAGAAAGATCACTCATCAACCTTATCTGCTGCATGATCTCCTAGGTCCAGTGAAAGATCCCTGGAGGCAGCATTGCCGTCGAACAAAATAATGCTCTACTCGTACTCATAGCAGGCATCCATGTCAAGATCTACGTAGTCTACCAAATCGAACCAGTTCTTCTCGTTTCACTCTCCTGCCGTGGAAGCATCAGAGTAGAAAAAACTAAAAAAACTTATCGAAAAGGAAGAATTGGAAGATCCCCACGGCCGGCGCTAACTGTTGATGATCTAGTATCGACCTTACGAAAGAATGTTTGGGGGGCTTCCCTTCAAATAGATCCCACACAGAAAAAGACACGGGGATTTATACAGGTTCAAGCCTTCTCTTAGGAGAATAACAACCCTACTTTTGTGTTCTTGTATTGACTATGTATTTACAATCAGAAAGAAATCACTCAGACTAAGACTCAATAATCCCTTGATGTTAACCCCGATCGCCTCACCCTTCTGACCACTAACTTTAGCCCTTATATATGGTGCAAAGGGGTGGCAGTTACTCCATGCCAAGAGGCGCCTCAACGCCTGATGAAATACGCACGTTGATGGTGGTTATTGTCAGAGAAAATTGCTCCCCATGTCGCCTGGCAATTACATCAAGGACAAAAGCATAATGTGTGCATTTATTCTAGAGAATAACTGCGTATACTAACTACTCTGTGTATTGAACACAGTGTATAAGAGTTCTTAATTGATTTGGCCCACATGTCTGTATGTTTTATCAATTATAGGGTGGTCGTAGCAGACCTGGTCGTAGAAAGGCTTACGAGGTGGTAAAAGAAAGCCTTACGACCACAAGGTAGTCATACTCTATTAAGCTTTTTCCATATAAATCTTAAGTGGTATACTTATGAATAATATGAAAATATTTCTACCTATAATAGCAATTATAGATAAGTAATTAATTAAGGATTATTATATTCTCGTCAGTTTCATACAGATAACCTAGAAGATTAAATGTTCACCGGTGCTTAACTTTTACAGCAGCGTCGCGCCAATGAAGTTCTTGCTTGTTGATTTCCACTAGCATATCATGAGCTAAATAATTATCAGCACATCGAGCACGTGATTGTTTCCTTCGGATCTTGACTGTGGAGGATGTATGAGCTCAATTTGTGGAAGTCACTAAAATGAAATAGAGAAATAGTTTTTCTAACATCTGATGGCGGCACGCCTGTCTTTGTCGTTTAGGAAACCGTCTAGATAAGATCACAATTTGAGTGTCAAAGTTTTTGTTTAGTCTATGAACGGGATCATTGTATAGATAATGACCCTACGGAACAGCCGGTAGCTTAGCCTGCTTATCGCGGCTGATCACAATAGTTATTAATCAATTTCAGGAGTTCAAGTCGTAGCTACTTTCTTCGGTCACGGTTCGGCCCATCTTTTCCAGTATAAATTAAATTTTAGTAGATCAAAGCCAGTGTTCACCTAAAAAAGAGAGAGAGGGCGAGAGAGATGAAAGCCAGTGTAATTTATTTTGGAAGAGGAACTTGAGATTATCACTCATTAGCATGATTACACACTATCTGTATGCAGGCACAAAATAATTTTGAACTGTGTCATCAAATGAACAGGTTATGTTACCAATATGTATCATATGAACCTAAGTTTACAGGTTCGCCTTTCATTAAAAAAAAAGGTTTACATGTTCATCTTGTTGGACTGTTTATATGTATTAACTGTCAGGTGATGAACCAATCGATATTGAGATTCATTTGCCATGTGCGATCTTCCATAAAAATCATTTGTCATGTGCTGCTAGAGTGTGCTGCTTTCATACATTGCAACCTTCAACTACTACACACAAAAAAACGTAGGCGGGTCGATCTGTTCCACGACCACTGAACCGCAAGCGCCTCTGTTTCAAACCCAACGTCC
Source organism: Ampelocalamus luodianensis (assembly GCA_036346255.1). Lineage (NCBI taxonomy): Eukaryota > Viridiplantae > Streptophyta > Magnoliopsida > Poales > Poaceae > Ampelocalamus > Ampelocalamus luodianensis. Next base: position 53,316,603 of record CM070623.1, read on the forward strand.
TCTCGAGCCACAGGTTGCGGAAAGAAATACTACTAATATAGTTTAGCACTTAGCAGTAGTAATATAATGGAGTTGGACTAGTCAAAGGTCAAGCGGGACTTTGACCGTGGACGCAGAAAAATCGTAGGTCCTACACCTTGGCTCGAAACAACGATATCCACTGGGTGGTCACGGACGCAAAGGCTCAGCACGAAGAGAAGAAAGTCTTTGCCTTGTCCTGCGTGCGGGATACTCCAGGGTCCACGTCCTGCCCACCTTCTTGGGTCCTTCCTCGTAAGACTTCTAGACGTCGACGACGTAACTACTAGTTTTTAAGAGGGCAGGAGACAGACGCACACTCTATTCGTACCACCCGTATATATATATATATATATATATATATATATATATATATATATATATACTAGTTTTTAAGAGGGCAGGAGACAGACGCACACTCTATTCGTACCACCCGTGTGTGTATATATATATATATATATATATATATATATATATATATATATATATATATATATATATATATATATATATATGTGTGTGTGTATGTGTCCGTATCCGTTAAACACATATACTGAGAATTTTTGTGAAGACACTAAGACTTTATGGAGAGCAGACAAATACTTTCTCACTGAACGCACACGTGTATACATTATTCTAATTTATTCGGGTGAGGTTCTAGCAGGGAGTAACATGGTTTGCACTACAGTACTTCATGGCCAATTAATGTCCGTCCTAGTTGCGCACAAAATAGTGCTGCGCACAACACGATGATCACGGCAGCAACAAGATGCTTCGGATCTTGTCATCAACGCGCAGCGCCTAGGCGGAGCTAGTCGTGGCACGGTGTGGTGGCGTTTTGCACGGGTTGATCTTGCGATCTTGCCGGACATGAAGCAAAAAGAGGTTGGAAAAGTACGGGACTACAAGAAACTATGATAAAAGAAGATGTGATTGGTATTTGATCGATTGGTTGATGATTACAATCGGCCGTGACGCTCTTCTATTTAAAGGGCAACGGGTCTTAGCCGTAGGAGATCAGGACTCCTAAACCGAACAAATCTACAAATATGATTCGGTTATGATTTCCAAACCTTCTATAACTGACAAAATTTTCCTATCCGGTCGCGTAAATTCCCTTAAAGAACTCCTAGAAGGAAGTTTTGGATGCTCGGAGGGAAGTCTCAAAGAAGTCTTTGCGTGAGGCCCTAGGAGGTCCTCGTGGAAGGTCCACGCGAGAAGCTTTGAAGAGATCGTGGACGGCATAGATTTCCTGATGGTGATCGTGAACGGCGCAAACCTCCTGGGAGTGATCCTGGATGGTGTAGATCTCCTGGGAGTGGTCCTGGATGGTTGTGATTGCTCCTGGAGAGGTCTCGAGAGGTCCACGTGTCAGCTCCTGGAGAGGTCTTGAGGTAGTTCTCAAGGGTGCTCCTGGGGAGATCCTGGGTGGTTTTAGTTAGGCCACGTGGACACTCTGTAGGAGGTATTGGGCGGTCCTGATGAAGCCTGAGGAGGTCTTGAACGGTCTTGATGTAGCCACGTAAATGCTCCGGAGAAGGTCCTGAGTGGCTCTGATTGGGCCGCGTAAGTGCTCTAAGGAGGTTCTGGACGGCTCTGATGAAGCCACGCGGACACCCTGAGGAGGTCCTAGACGGCTCTGATTGGGCCGTGTAGGTACTCTGAGAAGGTCCTGGACGGACACGATGAAGCCACGTGACCATTCCTGTGAAGGTCGTTAATGCTTCTGATGACGCCACGTAGTACCCCTGGGAGATCCTGGACGGCTCTGATGAAGCCACGTGGATGCTCCTTGAGGAGATCCTGAGCGGCTACGATGGAACCACGTGGCCGCTCCTGGGGGAGGTCCTAGACGCTCCTGACGAAAATACGCGAGCCCCTCTGAGGAGGTCCTGAGTGGGTATGATAGAGCCACGTGGCCTCCCTTGAGGAGGTCTTGAGCGGTCATGATGGATCCACGTGGCCGCTTCTGAGGAAGTTCTTGTAGATGTCCCTTAAGACCTCTTGTTTTGCGAAGACCACCCTCCAGAGGTGGTCATTTTGTAAGGATCACCCTCAGGACCTCCCAAGAGGTTTTTGTGGAGATGGTTATTTTGCAAAGATCACCTTCTAGGACCTTTCAGGAGGTTTTTTGACGGCCAGAACCTCCCAGGAGATCTTTGAAGAGACCGTTCATTATAGATGTCAAATCTGGTCATCAACACGTCCGATCACAAACGAACGCTCCCGTGTTGCGCTCAGATGACACAGGATTTGCATTTTGATGACCCATCATAAACTCCCGCGCTTAGTTTTACGCACGCTACAATTTAGCACACTAATTCTCATCCAAAAATGAGAAATTTCTTGCTGGTTTCGAAAATTGAATTACTGGCATGAATGGATCCTGGAGACCTGACACGTTACACATGGACGAGACGACGCACAAGCGTGAGAACAGAACAAGTTTAGGCCGATGTATATACCGCACCCCAACGAACATTCTGAAGATACACTTTTTTTTAACAAGGCTGAAGCAACCTTTTTGCTTTTTGTTGAAGTATGTGTGAATTGTTCGTCTTCCCTCGTCAGTTTAAGTTTTTGAGTGAATTAGTTGGTGCATGCAACTCAATATGGTATCAGAGTCAAAAGGTCTTGAGTTCAAGACCCGGTTAGTGTAATTAAAAATAATAATTACAGTCCACTTCTATTCCACGTCTTAGACCTAAGAGAGTTTACATGTGAAGAAGAGTAATAATTATAGTTCACTTCTATTCCACATCTTAACCTTTTAAGTGAACTGATCGGTGCGAACTCAATACTTTTGACTCTCGTAGACTTGGTGAAATGGTGATCAACTTCTTTGTTAGTTGGTGGTCAACTTTTGCGGCGACAGTCACAGACTCACAGCACTGATCGAAGACTTTGGACTTCAACGTGCTAAAGACTTAACTCGATCGTAGCATCTCCTTTTACCAGAAGCAGCGACCTTTTTTACAGTTATTTGTAAAGCAGGTACTGTATTTTCTTGGCCACGGAAGGTGTATCTTGTTCATGGACGTCTTCCCCTAGATTCTTACTGTACAGTTAGTTGATATTATACCAGTAAACTTTGCAGAAAGCAATGTCAAGCAACATACATGAAAAGGGCCCCCGTTTTTTATTCGAAACGAATCAACCTTTCCAAGAATCCAAGCTGGAAAAGAGCACCTGTCGAGCCTGAGAAAAACTTGAAAGGAAGCTTCATGGTCCCTTCCACTTTCCACCCTGAATGAGGCCATAAATGATCGACGAGCAGTTGACGTAGAAAATTGAAGTGAACTACGGGAAGCTTTCTGCGCTCGAAAACTTGACCCAAAGCTTGACCCAACTCCCAGGAACGTCGTTCGATCAACGTAAGGTACATTGCACAAGTGTTGTATCACCTGATCGGATAGCTCAGACAACAATATTTTATCATGGAAAACAAACACTGAGAAGTAAACAAACACTAAGAAGTAGCAATCTACCGTGCTACTTTACAGCGACGGAGCCTAAGCAAAATTTTAAGAGAGCCAAACCGCCAAAAGGCAATACAAAATATGCAAATGCTAAACTATGCTACTATAACAAGGTAGAATTTTTTATGTGAGGACCACGGCCTACGTTGGTCCAAACTATGCTCCCTCTTTAACATTATGTTTTCACTCCTGTCCACCCACGTACCTAAAAATCATCGAACCGTGAGCTAAAAGACAGTTTGAATCACTAATAAGAAATCAAACCCACCCTCCCCTCTACAAATGAAGGCCGGCTCCTTTCTGCGAAGCCCTTTCCACACTCCCCATCTGCCTCAACCGTTTTTGTTTGTCCTGGATCCCGATGTGACATGGCTAATCTACACAGCCAGAAAGAAGCGCACGCAATGAGTAGGTCAGACAAGTGTGCAACCTGACGCAGACCGGTGCGCTGAACCTGGCGTTCAACCCAAGCCGAGCATGCGGCTCGCGAAAGGTTGGCTCCTACTCCTGCATGATTATCAGGGCTGGAAAATAGAGAAGCATACTACATGTCATCATCCACTTGCGTGCAAATCCTCACGTGCTCCACTGACCCCTGGGGGGCAAAAAATCGCACAAGAGATTAAAAAGTCATGGGCTGCAAGTCCACGTCGTCATCTTGTTTCCGACCCCTTCTATGTTGTTTCCCGCAGTGGAGGCGCTATCTACTATTGAGGGTAAAAGAATCCTTCAGAAAATGTGGGTCTTTTTTCCACGCCTGTATGACTTGAAGTGGAATTGATTGGATTTGTTCTAGATGAGGGGACTTGATGGCCAATGGCACGCTGACAGAGCCATGCTCGCACTCGCACGGTCGTCTCGCGTGCAGGCGTAAGTACTCGTGCGAGAGAGACCACGAAACGTGTTTAGACGTGACTCTTCATCGACCGTCCTTCCATAAGCGAATCCCGTCCAACTTTCCGCTGGTGACAGATTTTCTTATGAAGTTAGCAGGTGCCAAATTGTGACGCGACAGATGTCACCTACGAATTTGGTCGCTCGCCTAGAGAATTAGAGCACTCAAAAGAAACGACTGCACCAAACAATCCCACAATCACGGGCACCACAAACCGAATTGCCACAGCATAGAGGCGGGCACGCATGCACACCGAATCCGAAGCGTTCTTCCGCGGCACTTGCTAGAGAGAAATATATATATAGGGGACGTATCTGGTGCTAATAGATAATTCAGTACTAAGGTGCTAATGTCAATCTTAACCGTTGGATCTGGATTGAACAACTAAGATTAATGCAGGCTTCCACCTCTAAACCATTTAATCACCTTGCATGCTCTCACCTCCAATGCACCTTCATTAACGCACCTTCATTAAACACCCTGCATACTTCCACATCCAACGGTCAAGATATAGATTCAACGATCAAGATTGACATTAGCACATTAGCACTGAATCACCCATTAGCACTATATATATATATATATATATATATATATATATATATATATATATATATATATATATTAGGGGTAAGTGTATATTAAACCACTACGTAAATGGTATCGTGCCATGTGTTACATGTTCGCGTCCATGACATACAAACTTGCGAACATAAGATTGTCGACCGATAAATACCACATATTATCAGTGCCCAGGAGCATGCGGTGGAACTGACATGGACATGGCATCAAGCTGGCTGGCTGTCCTGGGTTCATCGCACCCAGACCGGAAAACCACCGGCCCACCTGAATCGAAAGCGCTCTATGCCAAGTCACGATCCTTCCGCATGCAAAAGACGAGGCTCTCGTGCACGGTGCACCATACGTACAAGACAAAATCGATTTTATAGTTCCGGCAAAGCGGCATCGATCCACCCGGCACATTTCGTTTCAGCTCTCGCTTGCGAGGCTGCAGCCTTCAAGCATATCTGGTGACTAGTAGCTGTACTCAAATATAACCACTTGTTTTATGTGGGAGATAAGCATGAATGTACGGCCCTCGACGCATTATTAGTCTGTTAGTTCTCGGATCTTTCTTTTTTTCTGAGATCAATCGGCCCTTGAGCCTGTGAGTACAAAGGTGCGTTGTTTGAGTTGTGGTTTAAAATTGTTTTCATGGAGTACTTCTTTACTTGAAGCTACATGTTGAGAAACCTGCTGCTTGTGTGGCAATATCCAACTCCTATTGTGATTAAGATTAGGATATAGCCTATACTAGGATATTTAATTCTTGTTGATAAATCACACACATGATTGTTCTGCGAGATAAGTTTGTTGTGCCTTTACGGATGGGGTAGGACGAGCAACATGCAATGGAAGTGTACTGTGCAGCCACTTGGCAAATGAACACAGGCGCCTAGCTACAGCAAGTCAGTGCATGCCGGCGTCAGCATATCCTCTATCATTATTACGTAATAATATCGTAGGTAAACAATACTATAATATTGCATACGGACTATCAGATCGAAAACGATAGGCTAAGATCTAGGGTATCCATTGTCCCCAAAACATCATATCAAAATCACTGTAGCTCTTGATCTGAGCTGTTCTTTCTGATCCGACGTCTCAGATCTGCTAAATGATATGACACTATTTACCATGACATTGCAATTCAGAGGATGCCAATCCATCTGCATGCATTGCACGCTGGGGAAAAAAATGCTTGTACTTTTCAGAGAGGAAAAATTAGGCTGTCACTTTGTCTAGATGCCATGAACCATCGACCAGCGTACCGGATCACGTCTAACACGTCAGGAGGAGGACGGATTCCGGTGATGCCTTGTGCTTTTGTGGGCCTGCAGCTAACTTCTTCTTTTTTTGGCCAAGTGGCCGCAAGGAGCCCCGAAACCAAAGCGATCCCTTCTGGCTCGTGTGGCGTCGGCAGCCATTCCTGCTGGAACCCAATTCCGCAGGCTATTCAATGGCGAGTGGATTGTTGTAGAATAGATGGATTGGTCTGTATCCGGATCCTCTGCACTACTATAGAGACCCATTGTATGAGCAGTATTTTATGAGCATGTGATTGTAACAAAAATATTGTAACTATTGATCTTGACATTTGATTTTTTTTATCGGACGGTAGAGATCGCTCTAATGTCAATGCAATGTAGATCCTCTGTATTAAAAACTGAGGATCCCAATCCGATTGACTTTGTTTTGGGCTTTTGGTTGTGGGAAAGGCGTCATGAAATGTACTGGTGCGTCATCTTTGTGTCAACATCAATTTTTTTTATAGAGACTAGTTGTTGCTCGTGCTTTGCTACGGATAGAAAAATATATAACACATCAATACGTCAAGCCGGCTTTGTCGTGCTTGACCTGCGCCACACCCTCGGCTCTATCACAAGCACACAGCGCTTAGACGAGCTCCACCCTAGCCCATGTCGTGCCTTCACTGCTCTGCTCATCCTATACAGTACGTGTACCTTCAGCTCCACTGCTGTGCCGGGCTAAGCTCTGTCGTCCGCTTCACGCTCTCCACCACCGTGCCTAGCCGGCCTGATGCACACCATCAGCCTCGCTAGCATGCCCAATAGGTGTTTCCATCCTCGTGTCAACAAATTTGTTCTAAAAAGAAGTAACACCATATATAAATAATAAGTCAACTGGTTTTTTTTTATAACTAGAGGTGTTCATGAGTGGTCCGACCCGGCACGAGCCCGACCCTGTCCAGGCCTGGGACCCCATTTTCGGCCCGAAAGCCCGCAAGCCTGACAAAAACAATAAAGAACCCCTTTTTTATTCATAAAATGAATTAAATATTATTTTTACTCCAAAAAAAATAGCAGTTTTTTCTGGAAAACAACAATTTCGGGCTCGACCGGGCTCAGGCTTGCCCATTTCCAACCGGGCTTTTCAAGCCCGTCTCGGCCCGGCATTTGAATAGGTCTATTTTAACACGGAAAAAGAAAAGGGCATGACATTTAATCGTATGACATTCTTGTCGTAGTTGGTTTCCTTATATTGTCCATACTTCGATACAGCATGGAGCTCCATCAAGCAAACATATCTGTGCTGCCTAATGTTACCTAAATCTCTGTATTACCTGAAAGTCATCAAGAGGTGCATCCCAGACATGACAGTAAAAAAGATCATCTAATAGAAGAGAAAACATTACCAACAGATCATTTCACAGTTGTTCGACAGATAGTTCCATCGTGGACTCGTGGTACAATGTTGGATGCCTGGAACACTATCATTAGGCCTTTGATGATCTTTGTTGGTATTAACCTCCTTTATTGACCAATTGTCAAAACAATGGCCTAATTTCACAGTATCACCAATGCAAGAAGTGTAGTTTGCTTCTCTGGAAAAAAAAGGGTCAAAATTCTCTGAAAAGTGGGCTATTAATTTGGCCAAAATTTCAAGGAAGTACTAAGAAGGTAACTATCAAATGCACATAACACTGATTTTTCCCACAGGCTGCATGACACAAAAAGATCCCAGTGGCTCCTGCAATCCTATAAAATTTTATTGTAAATGCAAGAGAACATCAAATAACCAAGTCGCGTCCTGCTAAAGCCCATTTTGCAGGATTGAAGGGAACAATATAACACGGTCAATAGTGAATTACCTGAGCATTTCCGATGGCACAACTTGCTGCTGTTTCCTACTCGTTCTTCTTTAGTTCCCCACAACAACTTCACCGCTGAAGCCGGATTGTCTTCTTCTTCCTTGATCTGCATGAAAGCATCGAAGTCCTAAGATCTCCATTCCAATTTGGCAATTCCAAACTACAAAAATCCAAAAAAACCCAAACGAACATCAAGTGATAAAGACCCCAGCTTTGTAGCCAGGTAACCGTCGGGATCGTGTTGTTGTTCCATTGTTGTCATTGTTGGTACAGAGGAGGCAGAGGACCACAACATCCGCTGCAAAAAATATGGTTACACCGGTGAATGAGAATGGCGGCCTTGATTGCTCGATGAACACACGCGGCGCCTCTACATGACAATCTCACCTTGTTCTGTTTTACTCGATGCAGTGCGTGATCAGATCAAACGCCCCTATGCTCAGCCGCAGGCTGCAGTTGCACCGCCGACTCCGATGCCGGCGTACTCCCGTTGGGTTACCACAGGCACTGCGGCAGTGGCGAGGAGGCGGCCGCTCTGGCAGGCCCGACAAGGGCTATGTGAGATGTCCGCCGGCATACCAGATCAGGGGCTGGAGGCGGCGTGGACGGAGAGGGTAGGGCATCTCGAGGAGAGTGGCAGAGTAGTTAGGCTGTTGCGGTTCATATGGAATGGGTTATTGTTATTTGTGACTAGATAAACAAAGTTGTAGAGGAGGGGGCGCGAAGAATGCATTGCTCACCCTCAGTAGGTTCTTTTAAAGGTGTAAAGATAATTGTCTCGGCACAGTTGCCAGATGACATGCGCGGGTGCAGCACCTCTCAGAATTGTTGCTTGTAGGACCACTACATTGCGCCGCCTTTTCCCCTTTAGATCTCGCTTTTCTCTTAGGTCTCCCTTGATTGAAGGAATTTTATAAGAATTTTGAAGGATTCTAATACTTAGGATTTTTTTTCTACGAGGGTTGGTTGGAACATAGGATTAGAGCTGACAAATTCCCTATGGAATGCATTCATGTACCTCTAATTCCATAGGGAAATGAACATGAGCTTAAACCTCATGTTATTTTCCCTCTTAGAAGTCCAATGCATTTCTCACTTTCTCTCTCCTCTGTCTCTAATCAAGTAATATCTAATCTCAAAACTCATGTATTTTTCTTATAAAACATCAAAACATCTCTTTTAAGCAATTCATATGGTTTTGTTTCTGGTAGGATTCAATAAGGCGTGGATTCAATAAGGCATGACGTTCCAATCACATGTTTTTCCTATTCCCGTATTTTTTAGATTTTTGCATTCCAAAGAGGCCCTTACTGGTACATGTGTGGCTCGTACATTCATGGAAAAGTTAAACACAAGTGATGCAGCATGTTGCGGATCCGAATCCTCTGACATTGCTAAGCAATGTCACGGGTAAACAGTGCCGTGACATTGCATAACAGCCGTTGGATAAAAAAAACAATGGGCGAGATTAGAACACTGTAGTACAACTACTGTACATTATTACTATTCACAAACACTGGTTACAAATTACTGTAGCAGAAAACTGCAGCAATTATAGCAGCTGATCTGATTCGTCCTTTCCAGAATATATGCTGCTGCTTAGGTCTTCGAATGTCATAGTACTGTTCACCACCCGTGACATTCCCCTAGAAATAACAGGTGATGCGAGTCCGCATGCTGCCCCTGCCTCACCCAGTTATTATATATATATATATATATGTATGTATATATATATATAATCGAATGCTTTTGGCAAATACGAAACGTAGATGATGATTTCCTCCTCTTTGACTGAAAAAAAGGGTCAGAACATTTTTGGCTGGAAAGTTGGAGTAATTGGGCCGGCGTACTTCGTTTTAGGAACCTGAGTAATACCATACGATAGCAGGGCAGGCCTCCCGTTTCCTCGTGCAGCCGCTGTTGGAATTGGATAGCAACCACAGGCCCACATCCCTATCAGCTTCGTTTCGGAAGGCCGGACGACCAGCGCCGGCGCTCGGGCGTGTCGACCCAGTCCAGTGCCGTTTAGCTTTCAGCTGAGCCAGACAGCCCAGCTGACGTGCCGTGGTCTGTGGTGGTCCAGGATACCATACGCTGCCTGACCGATGCGTTGACGACACCGATTCCGCCGCGGCGACGACGTGATGTAGTGTGGTATGGGCCGTTCGCGAGGGCAAGGCAGATTTCCAACGCGGAGCTGAAGCTGCGGGATTTCGGGCCCTTTCGGCTGAGTCGCTCTCTCGACGTCGCGGCATCACCCATGAAGGCCATGATCCATCGCCGTCCGCTGCAACGAAACTCGTCATGTGGAGAAAGGCAGTTTTTTCGTCTGTTTTTTGGGGGCCAATTACAGGTTGAGTCGGCTGAAATACGACCCAGGTTAGTCCGTGCCTTTTCCTGAGGATTCACGGGCAGAACGTGCCAGCCCACATACATGTCGTGCAGCCACGACTAATCTACGCACTGGGCCTCCAAAACCGTCGTCGTTGTACAAGTTAACACAAGCGCCATCAAGGCCACGACGGCGACATCTCTCTCGTGGGAACAGTAATTTGACATGATGTTATCATTAAAATGAACACTAAGATTTGGAGTACTAACACCAATAGCGTGGTTTTAAAAAAACCCAGCAATAATGCAGTGGCCTCATCAAGACAACCACATTGATCAGTAGTGAGAAAAAGGCATACCGGCAGTATCTGAAAGACTCAATTTTAGCCGCTCCACTAGACCTCGTAGCATGCTGACGCACGTCGGGATTTTGGAAGCAAGTGATGGACTCGAGCTGGTATGAACTCAAAACATCCTGCAATCACTGCAGAAATGTGAATATCTTTTAGGTTTCGCGACTTTTTTTTTCTCGTCTGAGCTGACTTGATGTATTAATTCTGGGTCCATCTCTCGGACTTATCTTTATGTGAGTTGCAGGCCATAGCCGGACGTCTACAGTTGAACTGCTCAAAGCCTCTTATCACGTGATGTATAACTCATTTTGTTTCCTTGTTTACGATACTGTGTGCTCCATGACACTGCTGATTGCGACTGCTTGAACTTTTTCGTACTGTTTCCCTTCCACAAAAAATGCTCGAACTTTTCCTCTCTCTTTTTTTTTTGGAAAGAAATGAACTTTTCCTTTGAACTTCATTTTCTTGTTTACTCGGATGTTGGTTTTGATAACCTGCTAACCCGGTATGAATTTCAGTGCTTTGCAGCTTTTACAATGTCTAACACATCTGAATGTTAAGTCTGCTAAATTCAACTTCTGAAAGTCTTTGGGGTTTAGTAAAATTAACTCCGGTAACTGTATATGTTGGCTCCACTGAAGTTGTCAATTTTACGAATGCCAAATTATCTGCCCGGTAGTAGAATGAACCTAAAGTCAGATATGATGGGCCCATTAGTTGATTGGCTCAACACCATTCGTCATGAAAATTCTGCGTGTGTTTCCCTAGAAAGCGAAAATTCTGTGTGTCGTATGTTCATGAAAGCGAAAATTTGACCAATCTCATTGAAAGCGAACTAGATTTAGCCAATTTGTTCACCCTAAAGAATCAGCAATTTTTTCACAAAATGTTTACCGTTGTTCCATGGTTTTCTAGGACCTCTGTCCACCAAAAAAATTCAGAAAAGTCCTACCGGAACCTACTATCTGTCAGTGACACATCATTGCTCTTGAATGATGTCATACATACGCTAGTCTAATCTGTATCCTTTGCTGTCAGTTCAAATAGCAGCAAACTAACCACTCCAAGTGATCTTCTTGACATTCTAGGGGAACTTTTGATGGTGTGAATGAGAAATTGCCGCTCATGGGACTTTCGGGCCATCTTTTATGTTGAGCATCGATTTTTAGTCAGATAGCTGGCACCCTCGAGGGACAGAAGGCGTCGATCCCATCATCTTTGTCAAAGGAGAGTTGCAAGATCCATTGGATGCATTGAAGGCTTTATAAATGTGACATCATTAGTGTAGTTGCAAGATCCATAGGATGCATTGAAGGCTTTAGAAATGTGACCTCATTAGTGTTTAAGTATGGCCTAGCGCCGCGCTCAATGATCAAATGGAGTATGAGGAATGATTCTTGGTTCCGTTACGAAAATGCTGAGCTGCATCACCATGCAGTTTACCGTAGTACTAGTACTAGTAACAAGTTTGGTGATGAATCCAGCTGGGTTCTTGTCATTCTATTCTCTCCCTTATCTGTCTCCCAACACCTGAATCAGTCAATCACAAACTTTACTCCCATCCAGCCTGCTTTATAAAACAAGCTGGTGCTTGATCTTCTCCTTAGTTTTTTTTTTATCACCAACACTTGTCCAATTAATCTTCGCCGTTTCAAGAGAATCTGTGGATTCCATATCGGTTTTGCTTTGATCAGTTCAGTTAATGAGGGTGTGAGCTTGGTCACGACGGTATCACGAGTTTGGATTTATGCTCCTAGTTTGTTTCCGCACGAAGCAAGCCAGTGAAGCCACTGTGATCTTTCCACTTCGCTGCCCCAAGTCCCGAACGTAGAACGAAATTCCGGTAAACCGAACGAACAAATCAAACATATACTGCCACTATGCTTCCTTTGACTATAGAAATAAATATGCCGGATCGCGTTGGCTCTGCATTTGAAGAGGTCAGCCTCGAGGCAGAGTTCGTTACACTGAGGACGAGTGGTGGTCGCTTTCGTGTCCTACCGATGGCACCGAGGTCGCTCGATATGCTAATTAACCTAACTGACGTAGTTTAGTAAGTTTCTTGGATAACTGGGTGTACACTGAGAGACTGAGAGTCCTCAGGAAATCACACTGAGATTGCTATTCTCATCGTTCTGAACTCTGAAGAAGACCAGCAGGATGTGAGTGACGGATGATTTATCTATACGTTCAAAGCTATGCTGCTGTTTTATATTCCTGCAAGTGTAAGGTAGTTTTCGCTTTGATTGGCACTGAGTGATGACGCCGAAATGGTGAAATATTTTAGACAGCTACTCGTTGTTACCCATGAACAGAGACAGAGTCCAATATACCACGGATATCTCCTAAACAGATGGTACAGATCACTGCATTTCTCGTAGGATTGCGACCCTGTAGCCTGTAGGAATGTGTTCTGCTGCTGTTGTATTCTTACTCTCTAACTTCAAATGTTTCTCTATCTTCGCCTGTCAATTTAGCTCATGCCTAGTGAATATAACCACTTCGTTCTCATGATAGCTAAATGCTGCAAGCGACTTGAGCTCTCTTATAAAGTAGACAAGGTAGTAGTTAGTTACTAGAAGACTGCTGCAGTAATATTTTACTACGAATAAAAACAGAAAAGAAGAGAGAGAGAAACAGTGAATTGCACATTGTTATTATCAACCTAACCGCTTGATATATATGTATGTATTAAATAATATCAACCTAACGTTAAGTTGGTAACCGTGTGTCATGCAAGAGCAGTCCAGGTGTAACATAACTTTGTCTGCGTTGGAGGGAAAAGTGGCTCTCTCGCTCCCGTGTCGCTCCCACGGGCGGTCCGTGAGGTGACCCGCTTAGCTCTAGCAACCACCCGCTGACATGGTATCCCCGCCGGTCGCAGCCGAGGCTCCGGTATCAGCGCCCCCTCTTTCCGAACCCCCTCCTCCCTCCCCTCTCTCTCCCTCCTCCCTCCCTCCCATCCCTCTCTCCTCCCCTCTTTCCAGCCCTACCTCGAGAGAAGCGCGCGTCGAGGTGGCGGGGAGACTTCCCCCAGTTCCATCCATGGCCCGCGGGCATCTTCCGACCTTTGGTGGAGCCCCTCCATGGCTTGCCAGCGTCGCCCCCTTGCTGGTTTGTTTTAGATCTAGATCTAGATTTAGATCTGAAATCAGCTCACTGTTGATGATATACACTAGAGACAATCATAGAGATGATTGTATCACGTCAATATTTATGAGTTATTGAATAAATATTATTATATTATTTGAATGAATCATCAGTTATAAGAATTAACAAGTATGTGACTTATTGATGAAGCTCTTTAACTTTATGATGACATTCTAAATGTATTAGTGGTCAAATGTCACTGATCGAAATAACCAGTAACTTATCGACCAGCACGTGCATTGATTGATGACCATGTTTCATTGGTCATGTATATAGGGATATCAAATCAATAATGTGAACACATGTTGGAGAACATGATGTTGAATAGACACACCTTGAGACACTGTTGAGATTGTTATGATTTTATGTGTTATCAGTTGGTCTCAAATAATGATGATGTATAATCATTAGACCTGAGATCAGCATGGTTTTCTACATATATAATAGTACACTTAGGGGTTGCCAAACGCTACTCCGTAACTGGGTAGCTATAAATGTAACTTTCGGGTATGCTATGAAATATGCGGAGGAATGCGACTGGTCGAATCTGGCACTTGCCCCTCCTAACATAACGAGAGAGATATCTCTGAGCCCCTCGATGTGGTCGGATAAAGAAAGTGTATGGCTATGCTATTAGTGGTCGAAGAGTCGACCACGTAAAGTTATCCGACACTTGATCGAGAAAGTATTGAACAGTCTATGGATGACAATCTATCTCACCTGAAGTTCAACCAGATATCGTGGGGCAAAAGGACAATACACAAACAGATCGTTCAGTTCGACAAGATACAAACTAGTCGTATGGTGATTGTCGGGACCCAGAATTACGATTCTGGAACCCTCTGTGTATACTGCACTAGTCCAGGATCACGCTAGTGCACACAGGGTTAACATAGGTAAATATCGATCCACACAAGCGATAAATAAAGTAAACGATTAGTTTGAATAACAAATAAGGGTTTTGACCTTATGGTCGAGTTTACACTTATTAAGTCACGCATGGCTAACAGAGAAATAAAACAAAGAATGAGCGGAAATAACTCCAGCGTAGATCCCACCAATTCACCACAGCAACCGATCGGGATCCGGACCTTAACGAACGATCAGCCTTCAGCGAACTCCTCCTCGAAAGCAGGCGTAGACTCCTCCTCTTCTGTAGATTTGGGCGCAAGTTTTACAACAAGCGTGAGTACACAACCGTACTCGCAAATCATACCACAGAATGAAATATATAGATGCAGGCTTATTCCAAAGAAAAGGCTTCTGTTGTTCTTTTGCATAAAAGCAACATTTACAATTGAATACGAACAATATATTGAAAGCAAAATTCAAAACAATTAAACAATATTAATTTTACAGTTGTTTCCACAAAAACACACAGCTAGACAGTTTATTTCATATAGCCATATGATTGAGGTCACACAGCTCTCATCCCAAACATTTTATGAAAACTACCTCTCGTATGAAATCCCCGAGCATGTCCATGACCGCGGACGCGGCTATTCGAATAGATTGTTTAACACTCTGCAGAGGTTGTACACTTTACCCACAAGATACAACTAGTGTAGCAAGCACCAATCGTAACAAAACAGTTCGGAAACTTCATCCCAAACATTGACATTCCCAGTGTGCTTACAAACCGCTATACCAGCTCACATAGAATTGGTATAACACACACCGCTAGACAGGGAAGACGAATCGTCCCGCGATGCAACCACCAAGTAGTCACACCTCCACCCTGTCACACAGCCTAACCTATCCACCTGAACATCAATGCCGAGAATCCATAAATTACTAAGTTAGGCCCGTCCCATACCAGGCATGTGGTCGTACAGTAAGGCTCAGTTCAATGGCACACAAAGTTAAGTCCTTAATTGACCAAGGCAAGACTTCCATGTTCTAACTAAGTCACGAAGATTATCATTCCCATCACAAAGTCCACCATATCACACAGCTTCCACCACTTGCCTCAGTCTAAATCCTTTACCACCCAGTTGGTTTTAGTGCAACACATGCCATCACAAAGTAATAACACATAGCACATAGTTTTACACAAAGTTCCATAATCACTTAGTCATAATTAATATTTACAACTTACACGAGATGTGAGACTCGTAGCATGGCTAAGCAATTGTACTCGCATCTAACCAACCCACGTTGGTGCTATAATATTACCAACTAATAACCAATCTAGGGTGACAAGAAATTATGACATACAAGGCTAAGGTGTGATAACAATTTGGATAATAACTATGCCCAAAGCATTTAAATAAATAATTAAAGTAGAATGCAATAATTTAACACAAAGTAATTTGAAAACTGGGTTCAAGATGATCAAAGGTATGACTTGCCTTGGAAAAGGTCTATGTACTGGTCTTGATCTTGGGGTGCTCCTTCTTCCACAAAATTCCCCGACGAATCGATGTCTACTCGCAAACGAGACACAAACAAACAAAACAAATAAATAACAGAGGAAAAATAAGCTCCAAAAATTAAATAAAAATCTCAGATAAATAGATCTTGAATTTAGATAAATTTAGAAATTTGAATGGGCTCAATCGGAGTTAGGATGCAAAAGTTATGAGCTCTGGAAGATTGAATCTAAAAAGAAACCATAATCTGGATTTTCCAGAATTCCCCGAATTATTTCTCTGAAGAAAAATCCGATTATTGCGCAACGCTGACGTCATCTGAGGACGTTCGGACGGGATGAAAATTGGTCTGACAGGTGGGACCCACATGTCAGTGGCTCGGTGCACCGTGGACCAAGTCCACGCGAGATGGATCTAGGGTTAGGGTTGCGAGGTGGCACGCGGGCGCTGACTGGCGGCTGACGCGGGCTGCCACGTAGACGACACGGAGGCGGCGGGCTGAGGTGGCGGCTGACGGGGACCGCCACGTCGACCAAACGTCGGCAGGGCTCCGGCGACCTTCGGTTTTAGCGACGGCGGCGATTAGGCGACGGCGAAGATGCGCATCTGGACCGGCGCGACACGACGAAGGTGGTGACGCGGTTAGATCTCGTCGGCGATGACCACAACGGCGGCGGTGACGAGCTAAGCAGCGGAGCGGCATGGCTTGAAGAGGCGACGGCAACGTGGGTCCTCCGACGAAGATAACGCGCGCATCATGTAGGCCGTGATGCGCGAACTCGAGGTCGGGCTTGATGGTGACCGGGCTCACCGACGGCGCTGTCGACGAAGAGCTCCTCGGCGGCGCTAGGTTCGAGCCCAATCCCGACGAAAAGCGGCGCTCTAGGGTTCTGGTCTTGGGAAAAGGCGCGGAGCGCGGGCGATCCTCGTGACGCGATCGCGGCTTTAAATAGTGCCCGGGAGCGAGGAGTCGCGGCGGCAAAGACGACGGCCGGCGGCTCGGACACGGACTCTAGAGTCCGCGACGAAGACGATCCGACGCGGCAAGATGGGACCCACATGGCGGCGGAGCGCGGCTCGGCGCGAGCGCGGCGAAGCGCAGGTGAGGCCGGTGGGGACCGGCTCACGCGTCGGAAGAGAGAGCGGAGGTGGGTCATTCAGAATGACCAAATTTTAATTTCGATTGAAATTAAAGTTTAATTATTTTATTGGATTTTTGTGGATTTTCAAAAGCTTTTCCTTAATTAAATTAAAGCTAAACAAATTTATGTGCAAAATATATTACCACAAAATAGCTGGAAATATTTTTTTCTTGAGTCCTAAATGCTCCAGAGAATTTCTGTGAATTTTCTCATACTTTTTGGACTTAATATACTATATTCTAAAGCCTAATTGAATTATCAGCAATTGTTTAAATCAGAAATCAAAAGAAATTACAAAAACAGTGTCTGGGCCGAAACCCACTCGGTCCAGCCCACTTCACGCGCGCCCGCGGCCCACTCGGCCTGCTCCTCCCGCGCGAAACCCTTCCTCCTCGCTGAGCCGTCCGATTCTAATCCGACGACTGCGCTCCACCACACTTACCGTTTCGCGCGATCTAATTTCGACCGTGGGATTAAAATCGGACGACGCCGAGTCATCGTCCTCCTTTCCATCTTCTTCCTCGCCGCTTTCCTTTTCCTCGCGCCGCGTCCGCCATTGCCGGGATTTGGAAACCTTCCAAACTCGCCCAGATCCACTGGGACTTTCCTTGATCTCCCGCGCATTGATGACCCCGTATCGCGTCACACTCATCTTGGCCTTGTTCCCTTCCTTTCTCTGCCCAAAATCCCCTAAATTTCGTCGAAACCCTCGGTCTTCGTGCCCTCCACGGCAGCCCGCCACGCCCGCACCTATAAAAGGCCACCCAGAGCGCCTCGCTCACTCATTCCATCCCCCGCAACCCCGTAGCCTCTCGTCGCTTCTCGCCGCCGGAACTTGAGTTTTAGTTCGTCGGCGCCAAGCTCGCCGCTAAGTACCCGCCGTCGCCGACGCCCTTCCCGTCGACGCGCACCATCATCATCACCGTGCCCGCTCTACCTCGGCGACCACCACGCCGCCAAAGGTCGCCGAGCTTCCGACCGACAACAACCGATTCCCTTCGCGCAAAAGCTCGCCGCCGGCCGGCTCCGACGCCCTCGTGCCTGGTCGGTGCCAACAGGTGCGCATTAACCCCCTCTACACGATGAGATCACTCACCCTCGCCGGCGGGCCGCCGTTCGCCGTTGTCGGGCGAACCCGAGCCTTGCCGCCGTCAATCCCTCGTGGCAGCCACCGTGGCTCCGCCACCTCAGCGCCGCGTAAGCTTTTTGCCCGCGTGTCGCGCCGGTCGGCCGCGGCGTGGCGGTCGCATGCCGGTCCGCACGTGGCTCGGTGGAATCCGTCCACCGTGAGCCATGTCTATGACACGTGGGGCCCGCTCGTCAGAAAATTCTTTTAAATCTTTTAATTTCCGAAATTCAGCGCTGGCGTCAGCATTACGCAATAAATAGAATTTCTTTTAGAAAAATAATTAAGAGAATTCAATTAAATTCCAGATTTTGTATTAAACTTCTAAAATTCATATCTTTTGCATTTGAACTCCAAATTGGGTGGTTCAAGTTGCAAAATTTGTCTAAAATCATAATCTAGCTAACTAAAGCAAAATATTTCAATTTGGAGTTAGTTTGAGCTGAGTTTTTGAATTTATTTGAATTTGGAGTTAATTTATCGTAATTTCACGTATAGACCTCGACGACTCCGGAGAGTTAGACCCTTCCGACGATTTAGAATTTCAAGACTTCAACGAAGGCAAGTTACACTATTGATCATATTGTTCCCAGTATTTTAAATTATTTAATTCTTGTTTTAAATTACTATTGCATGCATGTGTTCATATAATTGTTTAAATGACCTGTTTGTATATAGTTATCCCAATTTCCATTGTATGACCAATTTGATTATTGAATATGAATACCATGACACTCTTAGGCAAAGTACTACTAAAATTTGTCATATGCTTAGCCATGCTTAGATCACATTTATTTGGGAAGGTTTAGTCAAATCCTTTACAATTTGATTTTAAATTGTTTCGGTGGTATTGTTTTACCACGAAAGGCTTATTATGAGTTTTTCACTCTAAATAAAATAAAATGGGTTTGGACTTGGGCGAGATGGATGTATGGTGGGTGCAGGTTCATGCACGGGCCTAATCTGGATAGGATTACGGCCCATAGGTTTATTTAAATGGAAAGTCGCCCAAGTCAGTTAAGGACCGGTCTTTGAGCGTATTTTGCTACGCCCTACCGTACCACCACATGTCTGGAATGGGACAGATTTGGCTAAATAATCTGTGGTGTCTTAGTGATATTTATGCTATGTTGTATGTGTGGGTGTTGGTTAGACATTAGTCCCACCGCGCAAGAGGGGCTTAGGAGGATGGTTAGTCCAATGGTAGCGAAACCTTAGCGGGCATAAATACATTAAGATACTGCTTTGTAACGGCCTCATGATAATTGCTTAGTCACACGCCTTCGGAAGCGTGCTTTGGCCGACATTAAAAGCATATTATCTCGTGTGGGTAAAGCTGTACAAACTTGCAGAGTAGAAACTATTCGAATAGCCGCGTCTGCGGTCATGGACATGCTAGCAAAGCCACTCTAAGTTAGACTTGTTTTTGGTTTATAAAATGATTTTCACAGTTGATTTTAGGATGGATAATCCTATGGTAAAAATTGGGCGGTTAGCCAAGTGTTAGGAGGGTATCCTTCACTATTCAATTATTGGAGGTTATCCACTATTCATTGTCATCTTAATCACTGATTTCAGTTATATGTTTAAAATTGGCCTTAGAAAACTATTAATGGTATTTAATCTGAAAATGCTGTTTATGCAAAACAACCCTGCCATTATCCTTTGTTTACCCTATACATGCATTAATCTTCAATATTGGGTGTAACTTGCAAGCACGGAAGTTGTGCTTACTCTTCTTTGAATAATCTTTATTCAGAGAAGACCTCTATCAGACGGTGAGGACACGGGCGAATAGGCTACGTCCCAGCACGATTGCTCGTGGCAAGTCGTGTGGCCTACTACTACTACTTTTTCCATTGTGTTATTTCTTTTCATTTGGCCTCGTGCCCGGTTGTAATAAAACTCTGAGATAATATTAATAAAGAGCGTGATATGATTTTGCTATCACTTTTGATGACTGTGTACACTGGAAATCCTCGACTAGTGTATAAACACAGAGAATTCGGGATCCTTCGTTCCCGGGTTCGACAGCTGCGGGAGATGGGCCGGGTTAGGGAATAGGAATGGGTTTAGGCCCAAGGAATTATCTGAGATTTTAAATAGGTTTTCCTTTTTAGAAAATACCAGAAATTCAAATAAGCAATAGAAAATAGCAAATGAACTCAGAAAAATTCTAGAAAAATCTAGAAAATATATCTGAGCACAAAGAACCCAAATAAAATAGTTTTGGCTAATGTTCATGTTGGGATTATTCACATTAAATGTTTTTTATTGTAAAGTCCAATATTAAGCTTTTGAATTTAAATTCAAATAAATCCAAATGGTGAATTTTCTCCCTACTAACTATTAAAAGATTTTTAAGCTCAGAAAATTGGGATGTTACAGTGATACAAGCTGATCGTAGTCTGGTTGAACATAATCACTAAATGGTCAAAACCTAGTCGTAAGGAGGAGTTACGAACTTGTCATAACCAAATATAAACTAGTCGTATAGAGATACAAACTGGTTGTAAGTGATGAGGACCTAGTCGTTGATCATATTGCATTAAGATTCGTCCGATATAATTTATGTATATTCATATATCGTTATGTCTTGCTAGGAACCGCTAACAACTCATGGTCGGAAAGGATTTCTGAGTCACAACCGAATACGCATGAACCTATAGGGTCACACACTTAACGGGTTAGAACAAAGTGTTTGGATAGGATCTGTCATGGGCTCTATATAAGGAGATGCATGAGGCTATTGGGAAACACACGAATCATGTGAGTCACTCCACCGAAACCCTAGCCACAATCTTCTCGGAGAGCCCTACCGTATGAGTTGGTGCTAGTATAATAGCGTACGGTGTCCCCTCCTTGGACGTGTGGATACCGTAAAGGCGCTACTGCGGTTGCTGTTGCGCTCGATGACAGTCCACGATCTTCAACGAGGAACGCAATTGGTTGCTGGAGGTGATGATCGGCTCCGGGAGTACTGGACGATTAACTACAGCCACTTCATCGACGCGCTCGACGTTGGATCAGGCTGCTCCAACTCTTCTTTCGCTGCACTGCGCGCCTAACGGTAACGATCTATGATATCTTGTTTGTATGGCTTCCTAATTTACATAATAGAATTTTTGAATTACCAGTTAGCGTAGCTTACCCATATCCCTTCACTCATTGCGCCACTGATTCCCTGCTTGCTGTCGCCAGTCAGCTGCTGAGGGAGTCTTGGCGGGCGGCATGTGGAGTTGCTGGGCAGCCTCCCCTTGCTGTCGCTGGTGTGGACTGCAGCCCTCCCTGAGGAAACTTTTGCGGGGCGCCATGGCGCCGCCGAGTAGTCCACCTAGAGGATTCCCCTCGGGGTGCGCAGGGCTCTACGCTAGGGAGGTTGCCAATGCCGTCAACAGGAGCCATTGCCAGGAGTCACCACGACCGGCGAACACATCAAGTTGGTGGCACCGTGCACAAGGGGCATGCCACTCAAGTTCTTCCACGGCAGTGCCGGACGTGTCTAGAAGCCACCAAGTGTGCCATCGGCGTCGAGACCAATAAGCCACAATAGTCCACCATAATAGAGAGCTGTCCTCACCCCCAGACCCGGAGTCCCCATCTTCCCTTCCCGACCCTCGTCGCTACAAGTGCTGGTGTGGTTGCGGAGAGGAACCAATCCTGCTACATTATTGGGGGCGCTCCAAGTGTAGACATGCGACCTGAAGAGTAGCAGGGCGACCGGTGGAAGAGGCCCGAGAGTTGGGCAATTGCCGTTGAAGGGTCGCAGGAGGCGCAAGACGACCGTCTCGGAGGGCCCGTTTTTGTGGCAACTGGTCCAGGACACCATGGACGAGACGGTGGGCGGAGGTAGCGAGGTGTCGGAGTTTGTGAGTGCTATGTTCTGTTGTCCTCTGTCGTTGCCGAGGGGAGGAGCTGCTTTCGCACCCAATTCATTTGAAGTACCTTGCCAGTTGTTCTATCAGCGTGTGGATTCGTCTTGCCCCTGCTTCTATTCTTCTCTCTCAAACTAGTGACTTAGTGATCCTCTACGCTACCTGGTTTAGCTAGTTTCAGAGTTTATGTGCATTGTGGCCGGGAGGTTGGCCCTTCGCTTAGCCATGATGTGTGTGTAAGGCAAAGTAGTCGGAGTTGTGGTGTATGCTAGTTGGTTTTCGGCTCTAGCTCCGGTGTTGTTGTTTAGGGTGCTGCGAGGTGCGTTTAGTTGCGGGTTCTCTCCTGTCTGGAGTGTTTCCCGTCGATGAACCGTTTGTATTCCCTTTTATCTTGCTTTCTCCTGTTTTATCAATATAAAGGGCAACCCTGCTGCTCTTCGTATCAAAAAGAGTAGTCCAGGTATAGTAAGTCTCAATTGCATAGCTAGCTAGCGCATCTTTGCTTGTGCTGCAAAACTACTTGGTATATTTATTCGACAAGAGAGATGCTGATGAAAGCAAGACGACGTTTTCGTTCTGCAGCTAGGAGAGTCTGAAATTAAGCATCAGCAGCATCAACCACTTGCAAGGTCTATGGTAGGCACATTTTACGTGGTGAACGAGTCATGTCTGATGTCAGGCAGGACCATGCCACCTTGGCAATGTGTCCGCTAGGCCGGCTCGAGCCACATCAGTACCGCATGCTTGCGTGGCGTTAATTAACCCAAGGTCGTGAAGGCTTCCTTGTACTCTTGCGCGCAATCAGGGGGCCAGGACGAAGCGGTCCGATCCAAGGCGCGAGTCGAGTCGCGTAGCATAGGTAGGGTCGGGCTCGACCGCGCGGCCTGCCCAGAATTGGCGTGGCGCAGCTAGCCAGCGCGGCGCGCGGTCCGACCCCACCGTCCGAAGAAGCGGCATGCACGGGTCAATTGTCAATTCTGCCGTTTTGGGGGCGTGTTGACCTGGCTTAGCTCCTATCCTCTGCTCTGGTACGTAACGTAGAGTTTTTTTTCTGAATTGACAATTTTTTATTTATAATAACAAAAGTAGCATTTGTTCGTATGAAATTATAAAAAAATAGCACCACAATATCTTAGAAAGACCACGTATCAAACTCTCAGTCCGCGGAACTCTGGTACCACACTTCCAGTCCATAGAACCCACGTATCACAGACTGAAACCGCAACAGGAAGACATGGCAAACTCACGTTGGAGAAAGGAGACCATCCAGTAGAGAAGTGATGACTATCCACATAGACCATCCAGATAGTTGCTGCATGCAGTGAGAACAATATCATCCACATAGACCATCCAGATAGTTGCTGCATTCAGTGAACTGTAGTGTACCATGTTCATCACTGTTCACAACTATTTTTAGCATTGTTTAGCACTTCTACTCTGTGGGCTGGGAGTATGGTAGGAATCTACAGTGCATTCTTGCCGTGGTCTGAGAGCGTTGCAAGTTATGTCTAATTTGTTATGGTGTTATTTTTGAAATTACGTACGAGCGATGCTATTTTAACAATTACAAATAAAAATGTGTCAGATCAGCCAAAAACTGCGTAGGACCCTTTTGGACCGTACCAAAGTTGGCAGGCGAGGCGAATTCAAGCGTTTGGGGGGCCGGGTGTGCATGCGAACTGGGTATATTATACGATTCACGCAAGGTTTTATAACTCGAAATTTTGTTGTTTGTCTGTCTTCTTCACAACTAGTTTGGCTACAGAGACGCTTGTAAACTGAGATTTGAAATACTACTAGCGCATTATTATTTCTGGTACGTAGGGAGTGTGCTGGACCTTTAGGAGAGTCGAAATATACTGATATATATCCCCCCGTCCAGAAAGACTGAATAAACCGGAAGCAAATCATATCAGCTATACATAGTATACGATGAGATTAGCGGTGGTTAACCGAATGAGCTATACGTAGTATACGGAGAGATTAGCGGTGGTTAACCGAATGAGTGGCAAGGTCATCGGCAGGACCTGTGCATGCGAGATTAGCGGTGGTTAATGCATTGCCATGTGCATGCAAGATTAGCGGTGCAGTTAATGCATTGCCATGTACTGATGTACGTGTTGAAGTATAAGTGAATTGTCCATCTTTCCTTATCAACTTAAGTTTTTAGGTGAACTGGTTGGTGCATGCAACTCAATATGGTATCAGAGCTAAGAGGACTTGAGTTCAAGACCCGGTTGGTGCAATTAAAAATAATAATTGCAACCCACTTCTATTCCACCTCTTAGGTCTGAGGAAGCCTACACGTGAGGGGGAGTGTTGAAGTATAAGTGAATTGTCCATCTTTCCTCATCAGCTCTCGTCAGCTTAAGCTTTTGGGTGAACTGGTTGGTGCATGCAACTCAATAGTACGTATATTTCAACACTTTGACTATGCATTCTATCGTAATATACTAGCAAAAATAATAAAACAAATTATGTATTATGAAAGTATTTAGCCACGTCTCACGCGTTAATGAATTACTGATCAGCGTGCATTACATCTGAAAAATAAGAAAATTGCCCCAGGCAGACCCAAGCTGTCCCATTCTTGATGCGTGCGTCTAGCGATCTATATCTGCAGCCTGCAGGTGTCCTACAAGGTCGGGTAGTTTTCTAGTCCTCCGCGGGTTCGCGTGAATTCAAAAGCTCAAGAAAAGCATCACCCTATGCTGGTCAAAAAAACAGCAGTAGATGCTATTACGAGCTATTGCTAAAAGTGATGTACGAATAAGTTGTATACGCGATGTAACACCTATGCCGCAGCATAACGGATGTCGGCCTCCTAAAAAAAGACGTCTGTAAAAGAATTAAAATGCTTTCATGAGAAATAAACGATTCAATGATCAAATAATAATACTAGTCTATTATGGATCGAGAGGAGGCAGAAGGATCCACTCAAATATTACAGTGGAAGTGTGTTGAATCAAGAGTAGATAGTAAGCGTCTTTATTATGGTCGTTTCATTTTGTCGCCGCTTAGAAAAGGTCAAGCGGTTACTATGTCATGCATGCAAAACAAATCGACCGGGCACATCTCATTAGTCATTGCAGATTAGGCGTCCATGTGATGTATCACGGAGAGAAATCGCGAGGAAAGCTAGTCTCAACTGTAGATATGCACACGAGAAAGAGTAAAAGAGAAGCCGCTGGAGTCTTGCGATTTTTCTACCACTGATCTAGCTAGCGAGCTGACCCTGCAGAGCAAGGTTTGAAGGAGCCCATCCCTGCACTTCGTAGACTTTCCAGTCGATCAATCGAGCCGCTAAAAGCAAGAAACCCAGAAGCCAGAAGAGCTACTGCGTGCTAGGTTGTTTGCCGGATGCTGTGTACATGCATGCGCTACTCTTAATTAATTTAGACTGTCAAACAAGAAACCGAATTGGCCATTTAGATATCCTTGTTCATGGAGACGTATAAAAATATGCAGAAACAAATCATAGTTTGTGTATTTAATTAGCATGGTGTACCAGTACTATTCTACTTCGAGTGCACATGCAACTACCTCACTAAGCAGATCGACACAAGGTCAAATCAGGCTCACATAGTACTTCCATTTACTATTTAGCGGCGGACTCGGTCATTAGCAGCTAGGTGAATTAATTTAGTTAAGGGATTGTTTGGATAGCGAAGGATTAGAACTAATCTCTTTGAATCAAAAGAGATTTTAGTTTAAATTCTGAGTCAATCCGAAGGGATTGAGTCGGATCACAATGTATCTAAACAAGTCCTAACATGAAATCAGGCATCCGTGTTGTTTATCTGCAATCGATCGCAGCCGTTCGTCAAGTGGTCGGAAGCATCCAACAATATTAACGAATCGATGTCCACTTAAGGAGAGCGAGCCCATGTATCTCAAAGCGTGTATAGTCTTTGGGAGAATAATGCTCACTGTTTGCATTGATCAATTGAGAATATATAGTACAACGTACAAGAGATAATGCATAATGGGAAGGTTAAGATTGCATGCCAAAGATAACTAAATCTATTGGAATTGAATCAGGCTGCGTGATCTCGTGCCATTGGCATGATCTTCTGTCATGGGGCGCCTGGACTCCTGCTCGCCTAGGACTCCCGGCTGGCGTGACCAAGTGTGGTACGTGCATGTGCCATGCACCGATGCACGTATACACGTATAGTCTAACACTCCCTCGCAGTCTGATCAGCAGGTAAACGAACGTTCAGACTGGAACGAAAGTCGAGGAAGATCGCAGTAGGGAGTCCCTCGGTGAAGATATCTACATATTGGGAGGTGAACGGAATTTGAAGTACTCGATATCACCCAAAGCCACCCGCTCACTTATAAAGTGGAGATCAATCTCAACATCATTCGTACACTGAGGTTGCGCCGGGTTGATGGAGAGATAAATAGCATTGATATTGTCACAGTAGACGATTGTAGCCTTCTGAAGCGGTCAATGAAGCTTGTGCAGTAGTTGGCTTAACCAACAGGACTCAGCAACGACATTAGCGACCGCACGACATTCTGCTTCGACATTGGAATAGGACACTATGTGTTGCCGCTTGGAGGATCACGAGATGAGGTTATCACCAATAAATACACCATAGCCTAACGTGGACTTGCGAGTGTCAGGACAACCACCCAGTCGGTGTTAGAGTACGCTATGAGAACACTTGGAGCAATACGGTGCAATCGAAGACCGAAATGTAGAATTCCTTTCAAATAACGAAGGATCCACTTAATGAGATTAAAGTGCGGCTCTCGAGGATCATGCATATGGAGGCAAACTTGTCGAACGACATATGTGATGTCCGAGTGCGTAAAATAAGGTACTGAAGGGCACCTGTAAGACTTCGATAATGTATGTGAGAGGAGACCGGCGGACCGAAGGAAGCTAACAATTAGGAGTTTGTGTCAACAGGAGTAGAGTAAGGCTTACGGTTAGTCATAGTGGCCCGGTCAGGTACATCAAAGATGTACAGATTCTGAAAAAGAAGCATGCCATTAGCATCGCATTTGACGAAAAAAACAAGAAAAAATGCAGCGGGCCAAGATCCGACATGGCAAACTCATGTTGGAGAGAGGAGACCATCCAACATAGAAGTGAGGAGAAGAAGCGCGAGAACAATGTCATCAACATAGAAAAGGAGGTAGACAGTGTCAGTGCCGCTGCAAAAAATAAAGAGACAAGTGTCAGCCTTGGAACCGATGAAGCCAATGGAGAGAAGATAGGAAGCAAACTAGCTGTACCAAGCACGTGATGCTTGTTTGAGACTGTAAAGGGGTTTGTTAAGACGACAGACATAGTTTGGAAGAGAAGTGTCAACGAAGCCAGAAGGCTACTGACAGTGGACACTCATTGAGAGTACCATGGAGGAAGGAGTTCTTAATGTCAAGTTAATGGATCAGCTAGTGATGGGAGATAGTGATGGCAAGAACAGTATGGACAATGGCCAGTTTGACAACTGGGCTAAAATTCTCCTCATAATCAACGCTAGGCTATTGAGAGAAGCCATGAAGTACCCATCATGGTTTATAGCGGTCAAACGTGCCATCGGCCTTGTGTTTATGTCGGAAAATCCATTTGCCAGATACGATGTTGGCGTGTGGAGGGCAAGGATTAAGATCCCAAGTCCGATCGGCATGAAGCGTGGAGATCTTGTCAAGCATGGCATGATGCCAGTTGGGATCTTTGAGAGCATTGCGGTAGGTTTTGGGAATTGGAGACAAAGGAGAAGCACAGAGGTTGAACCATTCAAGGGGTTGACAAAAACCAGACTTCCTATGAGTTACCATAGAGCGGTCTTCGGCGACTGGGATATGGCTACTCGAGAGGAAGAGGCGGACGGAGGTGGAACTACCGTGGCAGGTGCGGTAGCCGCTGGATCTGTCGCGACAAAAGTGGCAGGAAGATCGGCTACTGCAGGGATGGGCGCGACAACAGCTGGAGTTGTCGAGGTAGAAGCGGTGGCAATAGGAGTTGTTGTGGTAGGAAAAGAGAACCTGTCTGGCTGTGCAGCAGGGGAAGATGCAGCATGCGTGGGAGGATCTGGTGCTGCCGCGGTAGGAAAAACAAGAGCGGTAGCAATCGGTGGGGAGATGGGTCCCGAAGATTGAGTGGTAAGGTCAGACAAGAAGTCAAAATCGGTGGTTTGGGGAGAAGGAGAGTCGGTAAAGGGAAAGGAAGACTCATCAAAGGTAACGTGTTGAGAGATGATGACACGATTGTTAGAAAGGTCAAGACAACGATATCCTTTATGAAATGAGGGATAGCCAAGAAACACACACATTGTGGAGCAAGGTGCCAATTTGTGTATTGTTGTGGTAGATAAATTTGAGTAGCAACAACATAAAAAAAAACAGGCAAATGAGCGTAGGAAGGAGGACGTCTGAAGAGAGCTTCGAACGTAGTAAGAGACTAGAGGGCCATGGTAGGATGTCTATTAAGGAGATATGTTGCAACATGTATTGCTTCGATCCAATAAATAGAAGGCATACTGACCTGGAACAGAAGGGAGCGTGTAATGTCGTTAGTGGAACAAATGACGCGTTCGGTTTTGCCATATGTCGAGAAGTGTATAGACATGACATGTGAAGGGCAATGCCATGTGTGAGAAAGAATGTGCGGGTGGTGAGGTTGTCAAATTCACGACCATTGTCGCACTGGATGGTTTTGATGGTGGTAGAAAAGTGGTTCTTGGCATAAGCGAAAATATGTGAGAGAGTGAAGAAGATATCCGCCTTTAGACGTAATGGAAACGCCCAAAGAAAGTGAGTAAAGTCATCGAGGATGACCAAATAGTATTTGAAATGAGAGGCACTTGTAATGAGAGAGGTCCACAAATCACTATGAATTAAATCAAACACTTTATTGGTACTTGAGGTGGAGGTACTGAATGGGAGTCAAATATGATGTCCAAGCTGACAAGCATGACAAAGGGAATTGTTTGACAATAATTTATGACAAGGGATAAAATATGACTTTGCTAAATATGAGAGGCCCAGACTGCTAAGGTGCCCGAGTCGGTGATGCCATAAGTTGGGCAAAGATACGTCGGTGAGGAGGACGCAAGGGGATGATAGCAATGTGTAGAGAGGGTAGACTTGCCCTGAGCTATTGCACCTGATGATCACGTTCTTGGTTCGAAGATCCTTCACAGAAAGGCCATGTGAATCAAACCCAACGAAACACTGATTATCAATAGTAAATTGCTGAGTGGAAATAAGATTCTTAATGAGGCTACAAGTAACCAAAACATTGTTTAGGTGGAAGGGGCGGCACAAAGTGGAAAAGAAAACATGGCCGGTGGAGGTGATGGGCACGATGGAGCCATTGCCGACTATGATAGTGGAAGGAATAAAGGGAGAGGGGTTCAGAGGGAAGATAGATTATCAGCCTTGGAAGTCATATGTGTAGTAGCACCAGTGTCCATGTACCAGTCGTTGTACTGGGGGGAGGGGGGTTAATGTCACTGTGTTGAAGTACCAGTGTCCATGTACCAGTGATTGTTGATTCCATGAGCTGCCAGCCGAAGAGGATGCTGGCGTAGGTGTCGGCCATGTAGGCGCTTGCCAAGGAGACCAAGAAGGGCTTGTTGGTGCAGGAGTGGCCGCTGCTATGAATGCCTAATGGTGGGGGCGCCTATGGTCGTGGACCTAGAAGACCAGCCGAAGGCTAGGGCTTTCGACCAAAGGCCGAGGCTGCTGTTGGCCCGCGCCAAACCTGGAATTTGCCTTTCATCAGGTTGAAGACATATGGCCAGGGCATGGTGTTGGTGAAGGAGCCCCGACCACCAGAGCAACTGGAGAAGTTACTGCAGTTGTGGCCGCCACCTCCGCCGTTGCCACTACGATTACCGTGATGCTTGCTACGGTTGCTGTTGTTGGAGCTGCGTAGCCCATGGAGCTGTAGTTGTTGCTGCAAGGAGCACCGGAGGAGCCATAGCTATGATAGCTACCTGAGCTCCCACCGCTGGTCTTGTTGCCAGAGTTGATGGCAAGAAGAGCGGTGGTGTGAGCGAGCTTGTCATGTTGGACCGCCTTGAGCCCTTCAAGCAATAGATGGTAACGAGCTTTGATGAAGGAGGGAAATGACTTCTACATCGACAATAGCGTGGCCATGTGTGAAAATTTCCCGTTCAAACCACAGAGAGCGGTAAGGACTAGGGTTTTGTCGCTCACAAACTGGTCGACACCCCCCAGGGCATCAGCGAGGGTCTTGACCTTGCAACAATAGTCGGAGATGGATAGCTCGCATTGCGCAAACATGCTGAATTCTGCATTGAGGTAGGTGGTGCGGCTCTCTTTGTTGTTGCGGAACAGATCGTCGAGAATAGTCCATACTGCCTGGGCGGTGGTGTTGCTCTCCATCACGGTCTCATGGAGTTCGGAGGAGATCGATCCATAGAGTCACGAAAGAATGACATAGTCCATCTGTTTCCATGCGGGACCAGTGGACGTTGTAGCGGTCGTGATGTCATCGGTGAGGACCATGTCAGTGCATTTGACATCGTCGGTGAGGGCATACATGCCGCACGACCATGAAGGGACCTCACCACTTGGTGAAATTGGATGCATGTTGACCAAGGGTGATTAGGACATGCGTTTCGATACTAGCAACGGCAGATGCTTGCGCATGGAGAAAGGAAATGGTGGTGACGTCGAGATGCTTGTCAGCCATGGTGGATGGCAGGGAGAGGTGGGCCGAAGCAAGGGGCAGCATGGCACACTGGGAGCGGCGTGACACTTAGAGGGCAAGGTGGTGCCGTGCGGTGCTCAAAGGAAGCAGCGCACTAGGAACAGCTTGCGCTAGGGTAGGATCTGCGCTGCTCTGATACCATGAAAGCGTGTATAATCGTTGGGAGAATAATGCTCATTGTTTGCATTGATCAATTGAAAATATATAGTACAACGTACAAGAGAGAATGCATAACGAGAAGGTTAAGATTACATGCCAAAGATAACAAAATCCGTTGGAGTTGAATCAAGATGCGTGATCTCCTGCCGTGGCGCGCCTGAACTCCTGCTAGCTTGGGACGTCTGCTCGCCTAGACTCCTGGTGCCTGGCATGACCAAGTGTGGTACGTGCATGTGCGTATACACGTATAGTCTAACAGTATCCTCAAGTGGCAAGGAGTACTGCTCATTTAATGCAACGGATGAGCCAATACTGGACCCGATCCGCTGCATCGATCTGCATGGCTACGAGTTCAGAGATAATGGTGCGTTATCTGCAATTATTCCATAAATAACTTCGTATCTTGACTGCTCAGATCTCACAGTTAATAGGGTCTACTGGCGAGTGGACCTTGTTATCTGTGGAGAAGTCGTGACATGATTGGTCGTAGAAGGACTTACGACCAGGGAGTAGTCGTAGAAAAGCTTACAACTGGATACTGATCGTACAAAGACTTACGACCGAAGGTAATTGTAGGACAACTTACGATTACGTGGTAGTCGTAGAAATACTTACGACTATGGGGTGGTCGTAGAAGAACTTACGACCACCTGATTGACCTCTCTCTTACAACTGTAAGAGGTATACTTAGTAACTATGTGGTGTCATATTTACCCATAATACATAATTATGAATAAATAGTAAAATAAGAATTATTAGATCCTCGTCATTACGGATTCTTGGAATATTCTCATAAGATGTTGTACCGATTCATGCGATGAAATTGTACTAAAAAATGGACTTACAATGACGAAATTTGTCGCCACAAAAAGGCAATCCTTGTAGTGCGTGAAGCTGGTCATTAAACAAGAGGTTGCGATACTGAAAGTGTGAGTGATAACAAAGAGAATGGTAATTGGTCGGAGCACTTGCCATATATGCACGCTGCCCTCTGTTGACACGACCCAGGCAAAATGGCAGACTTTCTAATTAGGGATCTCCGTGTTTCCTCCAAAGACCGTTCTAGCACTTGCCATATATGCATGCTGCCCTCTGTTGACACGACATAGGCAAAATGGCAGTCTTTGTAATTAGGGATCTCCGTGTTTCCTCCAAAGACCGTTCTTTGGGGGAAATGACCGTGGCACGTAAGTCCCAGATAACCTTTACTCGATCTCGAAAGAAGTCACAATATTTGCAGTAACTAAACTAATCAGTAATTCTCTACTTATTACTGCAAATCATCTCAGCATAGCAAATATCTAAACCAGCGCAAAGCTAGTGCCACTTGGGCATGCTGAGCGCATGCCAGTATGCCACAGCTTCAGGGGCTGTTTGCTTGAATGCGTGGTGGCAACCCGCCTGGCCGGGATAGCTCTTGGGGACTGCCAGCTCGGTGATTGCTTCAATGCCTGGAGAGCACCAGATCGAGGCGTAAGAAACGAGTGTTTGGGAGCCAGGCCTCTCAGGCGCTGCTCGATTCATCGTTCATTGTTCGATCCAGTGGTCTATTTTTTATTTATCAATTTCAGTACATACTTTCAACCAAACAATACATCTTCATATTTGTTTGATCAAACAAAAATCATCTATTTTTCAGACTACCTTCAGATATCACTTTTTCTCAAACATGAAATTTAGGATACCAACTAAATAAGCCCTGACCATGGCAATAGCTAGAGACGTGCACCCCGCCACTCGGCCGCCCTGCTCAAGCGCCCAATAGCACCCATGAACCGATTCCACTCGTGAGTTTGGAGTAAATGACGAGATTACGACAGCAAAGACCGAAAGTGGGTCCCCTCGCGAGGCGTGGTCAAAACAATTCGTCTCTCGTCCCACTCCGCCCAGCTATAAATATACACACCACCGTAGTTTTGTCCTCGGACTACTCAACACCTACGAACAAACACCCACCTCTTGATCTGCTGTTGAGACTCGAGTTCTCGTGTCATCTCTCCTTAGTCCTCACGACTGTTTGACAGCCATAACAAAAGACGAACCATAAGCAGCATGGACTTCGCCGGAGACGCCGACGACTTCGCTCTGGAGCTCATCCGCGAACACCTGCTCGGCGGCGACGGCAGTGTCCCCGCGCCGGCTAACCCTGCGGTTTCCGACGACGTCACCTTCCCCGTACTGCCACCTCCCGAGGCCGAACCGGAGTACCAGCCCATGTTCTTGCCGCCGCAGCAACAGGGATACGTAGACCTAACGCACGAGTACGTGGATGCTGCTCCGGCGGTTGCTGTTGGCGAGGTGGCGTTCCGGGGGCTCGAGCCGGCCGCACCGGTGATGATAAAGTTTGGGGGCGAGACGTCCCCTGTGAGGCCGTCGCTGACCATCTCCCTGCCCCCGAGCTCCTTCGGGTGGGCGGGGGCTGCCGCGGGAGCGGAGGACTTCCACAAGTACCGCGGCGTGCGGCAGAGGCCGTGGGGCAAGTTCGCGGCGGAGATACGAGACCCGAAGCGCCGGGGCTCGCGCGTGTGGCTCGGCACGTACGACACGGCCGTGGAGGCCGCGCGAGCCTACGACCGCGCAGCCTTCCGCATGCGCGGCGCCAAGGCCATCCTCAACTTCCCCAACGAGGTCGGCACCCGCGGCGCCGAGCTGTGGGCCCCGCCGCCGCCCGCTCCGACGTCGCAGACGGCTGCCGCGCCACCGCCTACAGCGACGACGAACAAACGGCAGCGACAGGAAGCGGACCCCGAGGTCGAGGTAGTCGGAGTGGTAAACAAGGCCGTAAAGACCGAGACGCCGTCGTCGTCGACCCAGGTGTCCTCCACCTCGACGTCGTCCATGTCCAGGGAGACGACGGCGACCACGTCGTCGACGGTGACGTCGACTTCGTCGGGGGCCGCGGGCGCGGCTGCCGAGGTGTTCCCTCTGACGCCGTCGAGCTGGAGCTGGGAGCAGTACTGGGAAGAGTTGCTCGGCAGCCTGCCGCCGTTGTCGCCGCACCCGGCGATGGGGTTCCCTCAGCTCACCGTTAATTAAGAAATGATTATGGTTGAGGTGGGGTTAACTAATAAGCGGTTTTTAGTTGTTAACGGCATGTGTCCTGGACACTTCCTTGGAGCTTAATTAGGAGGTACGCGCGTGTATAGATCACAAAGAAACAAAGAGGTGACAATATTGGAGTCATAGAGATACATGGAGATCCATACATGGAGATCCATCGATGCTTGTAAAGAATAAACAAAGGATGCGATATGGCGTTTGATATGATACTGTAAATTAATTCGAGTTGAATTTGTTTAATGCAATTCTGTGGATTTTAATCGGTTGTCCTTTTTTGCTCCATTCTTTGAGGAATTAATAGTGATCATCAGATGTTAAGCCCTTTAACAAGCGGGCAACATGCTTATGTGAGACCACGTGGAGGTAACCCTATGTTTGCGATGAGTAATTGGTTGTGTTTTGCATGTGTTATAGAAGTTTGAGTTTTGTTTTGGGGAGTTGCAATTCTGGGATCTGCTGTCAGACTCAGCCGATCTAACCGGTTTGCAAGGGCGGTAAGACCGATGGGCATGAGCGGTCTGACCGCATGCATGTCCGGTCAAACTGGATCTATGGATTCTTGGAGATTGGACACCAAACACTTATGCAGGCATGTGTAGGGATGTATTTGCACTAGGTCTCATGGCAAATTGAGCATTAAGCTAAAACTATATAGAGTTCTACCAAAATTCTAGAGAGGATTTTTCTCGTGATGGGAAGCGGTCAAACTGGTGCCTTGTTACCGGTGGGCGCGGTCAAACCGGCGAATGGTTGGCTGTCTAACTGGTCCGATTGCGGCGGTCTGAGGTAATGTCGCCAAGGAGCATATAGGTTGGGGTTGGCGGAATATTCAGCAAGCCACTGATTGGGCAAGGTCAAGCGGGATATGTGGTGCACCAAGTGACTTGGGCCCATTTGCATGCGATGATGGTTCGGTGGGATCCGAACACGTGAGAGGCTGGCGGAAAGACATTGGGGCCACATGGTTGTTGGCGAAGCATGGACGATGCTTCGAGAAGGAATTGGAAAATGTCAGTTGGGGGGCAATGTGGTCATTTGTCCAAAACCGCAAAAGTGAGTGGTTCGCAAAACCGCGGTGGTGGTCTAAGTGTATTAGGTCAAGGAGACTTCATGGATGAAAAGACGTGATTATTTTGGGCTATTGGAGCCAAGGGTGAAGAACGATGCTTTCAAAAGCGTGCGTGAATGTGTTGAGTGAAAAAAAAACTCGGTTGTGTAATGGGTTAACGGGTTTCCGTGGATGTGTGTAGTAGATTAGTGGATGTGATCCATTTTGTTAGCAGGTTAGGGTTTATTGTGAGCCTCCACTATATAAGGAGGAGAGAGAGAGAATAGTTTTTTGCACTTGAGCCTCCAAGAGAGAAATTTGGTTTTGGTTGAAAGATCTAAGTAATGCCCTTAGGGTTTTGTCCTCCTAGTGGAGTAATTGTAATCCTTCCTCTCCAAGTGGTAATAGAAGATCAAACTTGATTCACCATGTCTTATTTGTATTCTTGCTTGATTTTCTTGTCTTCTTGAGGTGTTCTTAGTTATTCTTAGTTCTATCTTGTACTAGTATGATTCATGCTGAAATATAGCTTGCTAAGACTTGTAGAAACCCATCTAGATTCATCATGACTGTCTAGATCTCACGAGCTTGAGAAGATCAAGTTTTTTTTTTTGCCTAGTTCTTGAGCACTCTTCCCATATGATGAATAAAGGTGAAAACCTTGATAATAATTCTTGAAATTGTTGGTTGGAATAGGTGCCAAACATCCTAGGATAGTTTTATTTCAAATTTGGTGCGATTTGAACGAATAGATCAAAAGTCAGGTGAAATCCATTTTTAGAAATCGTGTTGCTTTTAGTCTATCTGCAGGAGAGAAGTCATACCGCCTAAGAGTTGGCGGTCAGACCAAGCTGACAGGGTGATTGTCTGGCTCTTGCTTGCAGGTGTTGTTTCTCTGTATTAGCAAGTTCAATATCAATCTTCACAGTTGCTCGTAGCCGCTAGAGTGGAAATATTGCCGAATACCTAGGGGAAATTATCGAGTTATTCACCCCATGACCGCCTTAACCGATCCTAGAGCTTAATTACCAGCCTCGGAGAATTTAAAGTGTGCCCTGATCATGACTTCGTAAGGTCAGAGCTCAGTATTGGGAGTCATGAAATGATGCAGCAATATACAATATACACAGAAGACAAATTCATAGTTTGTTTTCCATCTCTACAATTTGTTACGTGTTTCTATTTTTTTTTCGAGATGTGACGGTAGGACTTATGCCCCCCATAATTCAAATTTAAAGTATAAATGAGACCTGGAACTTGAGTGAGCGAGTTCACAACTTTGTATGTCCACAAAAGAGCTCTCTTATGTGTTTCTATTACTCGAGCCATTTTTAGAAGTGCCATTACTCGAGCCTTGATGCTCGTAATGAGCATTTTCTTTAAGTACGATCGATCATAGTATCCATTTCACTGCTTTTCTGAGTCAAAAGATGGCGACGAACATAATGGTTTGGTATATCTCGGATGGTGTGTATTCACGTCGTATCTGATGATCTCCCAAACAATTAATGGAGTACTAACGTATACGCACACACATGGCGAATCTTTCAACTATATGTATATCTTTCATTTGCTCCTTGGTTTTTACTCCCCAGTCCCCATTTTAATTTACAGGGTACTCCACGTAGCAGACAAGGCGAGCAATTAATGCAACTTTGTTTAGACGTATAGAAGTACTAGTATATTAGCAAGGGCAGTACCGAACTAACAACAATGCTACCAATTCATAACAGTGTAGTCGACGTAGCGGTTTCCTAGCACTAGACAGGACAGTGAGATCCGAAAAATAATAATAATATGCGCAGGCGTGTTTACTTCGATCTGATTCTACTTAAGATCCATATTCCAAAATAATTAATTAATCTCGATCGAGTGTCTGACTGGATAGTTAAAGCTAGCCGGCCGAACATATCAAGCACGGAACGGATAGCTCACAAGTCAATAACAGAAATGCCGGGAGACGTAAAATTTGTTAAAGCTATGTCTGGTCAATTCCACTTGTTGACCACGAAGCAGTCCATGATGAGAGAAAGATATTGCTGGTTCTTTTAACTGGTTCCTGAATATAACTGATGGATTAAGCGATCAACTGAGCTCGCTCGATCAGTTAAGATGGCATACATAGACGACAAGGTAGAGTATACCTACTTAATATGAAGTAGGGATTGTCTATTCATAAGGTGACTGAAATTTTTTAAAGTATAAGTCATATATTTTATTCATTAGATCAATATCTAATTATATAACACATCAATCTCTACACAAATCTAATAGTCACAACAATTAACTTATACTTACGAAAATTTCCGACGACTTAAAAGTAGCAAATTTGTACGAAGTATATGCTTTCGCGACTCGTCATCTGACTTGAATTAAGTACGTACTATGCTTTAGAACCAGGCAACTTGGCTACTTTAGCTAGCATTGATAGGATAGTTTGATTTCAACAGTCCGCGTTCAAAATATAACCGAACGTGGTGCTCGAGCATCCAGCTATTATGCCCTGTCGATATCGAGGGATTCCTAGGTCAACAAATGACGCCTGGAAATGTTACTACACGATCAAGCTATCCTTGATGCGCCAAGCTAGAATTCCACAGATAACTAGATAATACCTTTTGATTTATGTTCTTGGGCCTCGCCGACCACGCTATGTATTTGTTCTTTCCTTTTTGTTGCTGTAGCCTGTAGGTTAGTTTTGCTGTGTGTTTCTTTCCTTTCCAGGAATCGAAAGATCAGAGATGGAAGTTTCAGACTGATCGGTGACGATAAACTGATA
Source organism: Ampelocalamus luodianensis (assembly GCA_036346255.1). Taxonomy (NCBI): domain Eukaryota; kingdom Viridiplantae; phylum Streptophyta; class Magnoliopsida; order Poales; family Poaceae; genus Ampelocalamus; species Ampelocalamus luodianensis. The sequence goes on from CM070623.1 coordinate 53,354,761, forward strand.
TATAATCGCTAGATTGCTTCTGAATTACCATCATTTTATTAAGTCCGACTCATAATTTCGTTCCAAATTTTAAATGAAAATGAAAAAGGCGTCCTTTTGCATTATGATTTAGGAGTACACAACAAAAGTCTGAACAAATTTGTCGTACTGTTTAGGCGCGGTCAACGGGCAATGGCCACTGATTAGGCGAGGTAATCAGGCAGGTTCCAGGTAAAACATGCGCGTATTGTCGGATTAGTGGCTAGGTTAAAGAGTCAGACCTGCACGGCCGGTTATGTCAAATGGCGTGGCCGTGCTGTTGCTGCTAGTTTACTTCCATGTTTGACAGATTGAATGGTCAAGGGCACAAGCATCAAGGCTTAAGCTGAAAAACTAGAAAAACTAAACTAAAGCCCAGCCTTGCCGTAGACTCGCGGTGGAATGGTACGCGGGATCCGCCTCCTATGCACTAATGCAAACAAGTCAGGTAAGGTTTGTTGTTGGATCTGTTCTTTTTTAAAAAAAAAGGAAAATTGTTGGATCTGTACTTAGCTAGCGTATAAGTACAGGACGTCTACGAATTGGCCGGCTTTGACCAATGCTACGTATGGATTATGTAACTACGTACTTTCCAGCAGAAATTAACTGCAGATCAGAAGCCTTTCAGTTCAAGGGAAAAAAGGATCGGTTCATGTGGTGAAAATATTACAATGTTGGAATCATCTTCTCAAATTCTGACTCAAAATTAACTTGCTTCGCATGAGGTGTCCGCGTTGCACTGCTGCTTCGCAAGTACTCTAATCTGTATTACTACTGTGTGTTCTAGCTGTTCAGGAGAAACTTGAACAAATTACAGAAAGGAGGACAAACCACACAGGTAACACGGTGATTTTTGCATACATTTCATTTCCATTTTATAATTATGAGGTTCAGCTTTGAGGAGATATTTGGAAGGGAAAATTGGCTACAGGACATTGCAATTTGTCACCTACTGCCAATGGACATCCAAAAAACGTGGTTTCGCCAAAACACACTGTAAAAACATGTAATTTTACTGTAGGACATCGAGGCGACTATTTTATTATTTTCGGATCAGAGGGGAGAGAGAAACCACGTGAATTGTTTATTTTGCCCTTTCTCCTTTTGCCCTCCTCTTCTTCTTCCCCTTTATCCTCTTTCTTCCTCTTCTATTCACGCGCCGCATTCCCCTGCCCTCGGCTCGGCCGACGCTGCGCCCGGCCACCGGCACCGCCGTGCTCCTCCCCTAGTTGGCCCGCGCCCGACCCCCTTGCTTGACCACCCGCAACCTCTTTCGCCTCTCCATTCGTCCATATGCGCACCCAGAAGCACCGCTGTCGTGGCCTTCTCTTCTCCACCGCCGGTCGCCGATGCCCCGCCACCACGGCCGCCCTCAAGCCGCCCCAACCACACCGCCGGCTTCCCCATCCTCGGGTGCAGCCCGTGCGCCCACCATCTCCCTCCCCACGCCACCCTACCACCGGCGCCGCATGTGCCCATGGTGCCACCGCCGCGCCCCAACGCCGACTCGCCACTCCGGCTAGCTCCTTCCCCGGCCGCCACCATCACCATGTGCCCCAAGAACCAAGGAAGCTTCCCCCCTAGCTGAAATGCCTTTAGTCCACCGACACCGCCGTATTTGGCCTTCCCCTTTGCCTCCGGTCGGCACTTCCCCCGCCGCCATTCATTGCCCTCCGACCACCTCCGGCCCTCCCTCTTGTCCCATTGAGCTCCCCTTCCCATGTTCTAACCCATGCCCCCTCCCTTTTCCTCTCTGGGCTGCCCCACCGCCGGCTTGCCGCACACTCATGGCGTCACCGCCACCACTAGCTCCGCCGCCGCCGCCTCCCCTAGGGCCGCCACCCTCTAGGTGACCCATTCCAGCCCTTGTCTGGCGCCGCCAAGCTTCCCTTCGCCGGTGGCGAGCCCTAGGCTGCAAGCCACCTGTCGGACCCGGATTTCCTAATCCAGAATCCTCTGTGAAACACTGTGCTATTCCATGGATCAGTAGCTAGCACTCACAGATACATCACTGAATCAATTCATACACGGCGTAGAACCGTACCATTCACTAATTCAACACAACAGAGTTTACATAGACCGCGTCGGGTCGAGTTTTACAATAGGGCCGAACAGGCCAAAATGATTACATTACAAAAGCGGAAGCGACAACGGAAGCAAAAGGGGTGAGAGCACATCTCTCCACAGGCAAGCGACTGGGGAAACTCGTGTGCGCCCGATATTACCTAAAGACTCAGATAATATAGGATGCACGCAAGAACAAACGGAGTCAGCTGGACTGAGGCGAGACTAGAACAGCTAACGATTACACTACACTTCATTATCTCCGGGTCCACCGACTTCTGGATCCTCGTAGTAGTCGTAATCTCCAGGGTTTCCTGCTTCTGAGTTTTTTTGGGGAAAGAGCGAGGATGAGCACAACTTCCGTGCTCGCGAGCCAATACACAATGCAATAATATACATGCAAGGCTTAACAAGGATGGCTGAGGTTCTTTTATTTGCTAAAGCGACGTTTTCAAATGTCATAATTACAAAGTCCTATCACTTAGCATTTTTAACAAATTGCATTTTTATAATGAGAGTAATTGTGCAATATTTAATAACAGCCGAGGTTCCCTCCACCTTATGCTTAATTTGATTGGGGTTTCACATATTAACATCACCAGTCCAAAACTCAGCAAAACCAATCTCAGGCTAAGTGAGCCCGCCACAATTTTCATACCACCCACAAAAGTTTTTGAAATAGAACTAACTCAAGTTAAGTTCCCATGTTCGCTTTGACCATAGGCACTACTGCTTAAACAGTTTATAACTCACAGAGATTGTACACTTTACCCACAAAAATAATCGTCTTGATATATACACACGCTATCGTAGACGTGTGAATCAAAGGAGATCATCACAAGGCCTTTACAATGCATCCAGCAGATTAGTTACACCCGCTAAGGTTTCGTCTTGAAGGGTTACATCGCTTTAGACCCGTTAACCCTTACCTAGGCCCCTCTTGCGCCTCTTAACGACTTACATCGTGCGCCCACACCCTTCGCCACGAGGCTTACGGTGTCGCAGACATCTACCGGTGCAACTCAGATCAAGGATACAAATTATTTAGCCGAGTTTGTACTTTGGACTTGTGGTTGTACTTGTTTTACACAGAGGTCATGACAAGATTAAGTCCTTAGGGTTGTCAGGCGGTTCATTCCACATACCAACCACAACACAACAAATCCTTGGGCTACATTAGCACCCACCTTTGTCGTACCATCCATCTTATCGCCCACCTGCACAGGTAATAGCAATTTAGGGTTTTGAGGAGTAAAATCAGATTACCAAATTTATCTCAGTCATGGACCACCAATGACTGCCCAAACTATTTTCATGTTTGAAGAGATGATGATTGGGACATTTTAGTGTCCCGGTACTTAAGCAAGACTAGCATGTCGCTTAAGTACAACCTATACTAATAATTACCATATAGCTACTAGGGTGACAAAGATTAAGGGATTCGAGTTATCAAAGATGGCATAATAATTAATTAATCATTAAATGGGTATTTAACTACCTTTAGCTTTGACATATATTTGATTTAAAGAATTAAAGCATGCAATTTGCTATTTTAAAAGAATATAATTTGCATAAAATGTAGGCACAATATGATCAAAGTATTGACTCGCCTGGGATATAGGCTAGAGGATCTTGATAATCTTGTGCTCGATCAATTTGGCGGTCCTCAGCGTCTTCAAATCCTAATCGGACGATTAAATTTAAAAAGGCACAAACAAGCAAAAAGAGCAAATAAATACAATTGAACAACAAATAAACTCCAAATTGAACAAGACCTATGCCATTAGCAAGATCTTGAATTAACAAATTTTTAGAAATTTACTTTATATTTTTTGGAGTTGAAATGAGGGAGATATACATATTTGAAGTCTTATTTTAAATTAAAATAGAAAAAGGAAAAGAAAATCAGACAAAAAGGAAAACTGTCGGCGGCCCACCAACAACTTTCGGCCCGGCCCACGGCACGGGCCGAAAACCGGCGCGTGGCCCACAAGGGCGGGGGCGCGGCCTGCCTCGGCGGAAGAAAAGGAGGGGGGAAGGCTCGGGCCGACAGAGGGAAGAAAGCGCGCGCGCGGAGGGAGAAAGGCGCGCGCGCGCGGGAGGGGAGGTGAGGGGCTCGGGCGCGGGGACGGCACTCGGGAAGAAGGGGGCGGCGCCGGCGATGACGACGGAGGCGACGATGAAGACGGCGACGGGGCGACGGGAGGCGCGGCTAGGGCGGCACTCACCGACGGCAGCGGCGACGAGGTAAGCCTCGCGGCTTTTCTTCTCTTCTCCTTCCTCTGCCTCTTCTTTGCTTTCTACTTCTTCGCTATGGTAAGAAGGAAGGAGGAACGGGAGGAGGAAGGGAGGCGCGGGGTGGCTTTTATAGCCGGGGAGGAGCTTGGGAGAAGGGGTCCGGCGAGCATGCGCAGCAGGGAGGCATGCGCGCAGCAGCAGGGCGAGGTTGGGGCGACCGCTGTACAGCACAAGCGGCGGGCAGAGGAGGAATGCCGGCGGGAGCAACGGCACGGGCGCGGACGCGACAGCGCACGGCGCGGCGCGGACACGAGGACGCGGGCATGCGCGCGACAGACCCGGCGCGAGGCGAGGAAACCGGGCGGGAAAGGGCGTGTGGCGCGCGCACAGCGCACGAGACGGGCAGGCGCCGCGGAGCGAGGGCGCGGGTCGGTGGAGGCACCGCAAGCGAAGAGGGAGATGACGGCGCGGCGGCGCGAGCGACACGACACGAGCGCGGAGGGCACGCAGGCGGGGCACGCGCGCGAGAAAGGGGTCCGGCGAGGAGGAAGATGGGGGAAAAAGGGGCGTTACACCACTGTGGCCTCCTCTGCTTGTCTTAGCTTCAGCACCATTAAGGATTAATGATGGCTTAACTGTTGGTTTAATTAACATAACCCAATGCCATGTGGGACCCGAGTTGAAGTAATGCAATGAGTTAATTCCTGTATTTCTCTGTGTATCAATGACAAGTGGGCCTGAGTGCTAAATGCACAGTCCAAGCCCCCATGGACCCGTGAACCAGCACTCGTGGGCTCGGTCCACACGCTGTGGCTATGAGCCAAGTCCCTATGCATTGAGGGTATTGAAGACATTTTACAAATTTTCTCTCTCCAAATCACTCGAATATATTATTTTAACGAGGTTAGTGTCTTACAGCTAATAACCACAAAATGTTAGTGTCTTTTGACCACACCACGTTTTTTGGATGTCCAATAGCCAAATACGCAAAATTTGAGTGCCCTGTAGCCAATTATCCCTATTTGGAATGTAGAAATTTCACATAAATCAGTTCATTTTTCGCATGAACAGAGAAAATCGTTTGTGTTCCAAACGGGCCTAATAGTTTCTTGTAGCCACTCCAGTCGAGTGTTGGAAATCAGTGTTGTAAAAATCGGTTGTGACGGCCGATTAGTCAGACGTTTAATCGCAGTCGGCGGGCAAACCGTCACGCATCGATAAATCGGAACACTATTAACGCTTGTGAACGCTAAATCGGCCACATTATCCGATTAGTCGACCATTTCCGTATAATCGCCCCGCATACTCCGCATAAACTGACGATTAATCGGCCGTCACGACCGTTTTTTACAACAAGAAATCAGCAAAATGTACAAAAAGATTGTCACACAGAGCATTTGATGAAAGTGACAGTGACAAAGAGTTGGTTGCCTCTGAAGAGGATTTCCTTGCTTCTGATGAGCCTGAGACCGAAGTGTTTGGTGGTGATATTATGTTTGACAATGATTCAGAGTAACTGATTATCTCGTGGTTGTGGTCATTTTGTGTATTTAAATTTTAAACTTTATTTTTTTGGTGGTCATCTCGCCAGTGTGTTAAGTTAGTCTAGTCTACGTGACAATGCATATTTTTAATATATTATCTAAACCTGTTACAAGTCGTACTTTGGTGTAGAACTATAATAGTCCGTTGATCAATCTTGTTATCTTTTGAGTTAGTAATGAACTTATTATGTACAATCAAAGGGTAGTATAAGTTTATTTGATAGTATTGACAATATAATGTGTTCAAATATCTCTGAAACTAGCATTATGATCAAATATGTGAGAACGCCAAATTATCCATATAATTCCGATTAATCATCTTTATTCTGATTAATCGCTTGGCAGTACCCTATCCGTCCGACAACTGTATTCCGTTTTTTACAACACTGTTGGAAATACAGGCATTGAAAGTTCAAAACTGTTGAAGTTGTTTGTTTCAAAAACAAAAAACAGATAAAGCTGAAGTATACCACGTACCGTGAAGCGTGAAGCCAACGCCACGCCCCGGCTCACCTGCTTCCGTCCCGTCGCATCACCAGCCCCGTGCCCGAGCGCTGCGCTTGTGCACGCACCCATCCCGCCGAGTCATGTGCGTCGCCGCTGGTTCGCGCCGTGCGTCACCATCGTCCTCGCTGCATACCACACTCCCTCTTCCCCGATCGCGCCCTTGCCCTGTCCCGTCAGTCCCTTCCGCCACTTGCTCCCGCACGCCGTTGCCCCCACCACCTCAGGACACCGCGTCGCCTCTGAGCCTCCCAAAGGCTCCATCCTCCCTTTCCTAGCTATAAGAAGGCCCCACCATTCTTATCCCCTCCCCCTTCTTCCCCAAACTCAAAACCGCAGAGAAAAGCTGCCGTCGCATTTTCGGCCGAGCCGCCTCGCCGTCGTTCAGCCGTTTCGGCGAGCTTCTTCCCTGGCCAACCCCGTCACGAGGTGTCCCAGGGTTCCTAGAAGGTTTCCCCCACCTCCATTTGTCCTCTCCGTCGCCGTGGACCTCCACCGCCGCCGCCCCTTCTCCTCCACCTCCGGCCTCCCAGCTCGGCCTTGCACCTCCCCCATGGCCGCGCGTAGCCCATGCGTACGCTATCTTCACCGCGGCACCGCCGCATTTCCACACTGCCCGTGCGTCCATCTATCGTCGTCGCCGCATGTCTCGCCGTCGTCTCCCTGGGCCCTTTCCGACGCTGCCATCGCCGCCCGTGGGGCCGCAACCCTCGCGGGGTTCCCTTTTGCTGGCCGGCTGGCCTCCCTGCACTGCCGCTCGTCAGTGCCGCCACCGCCCCCAATGCCGCTCGAGCCCCTGTTCTTGCCCTGAGTGAAGCCCTTTGTGGTTTGTGCTTTATGTTAATTACCATGTGGCCCCACGTGTAAATGGCAATTGGCCTTCCCTCTCTCATTGTCTCTCTTCCAGGTGGACCCACAATGTCATGCCCTCAATGGCATTGTGGTAAAAATACTAGAACAGTGAAATCTGAAATAGTGCATTTTTCTTATTTTCATCATTTCATGTAAAAATTGAACTTCCGGATGTTCGTTCTTTCTCATTATAACTCCAAAAATTATGAAATTTGTGTCTAAATTTGTCTAAATTCAATATCTTGCTAACGGAAGTGGTCTTATTTAATTGGGAGTTCATTTACAACTTATTTAGTATTTATTTATTGTGTTTGTTTGTTTTCCTTTTTTCTGGTACATTCGTCCAATAGAGTTCAAAGAAGTTGGGGATCTCCAACTTGATCAAGCTCAAGATTATCAAGACTCTCTTGCCTTTAACTCAAGTGAGTCAATACTTTGATTATTTTGAGACTATATTTTATGCAAATTATATTCTTTAAATTAGCTCAGTGATATCGCGTTAGAGCGTAATCGGAGGAACGACACTCCGTTCGTCTTGGGCTGGAAAATAACATCGTGAACATCAAAAAATTAGACAAATGACATCCTGCCCAGTTACCTCTGTTTCTAGAATTTTTAAAATATAGAAGCTGAGCTCAGAAAATTATCAATTTTTTTTGTGGAGTCTCCCAACACAGTTTAATTACTTGTGTATTTTTTTTCAAAACTTTATACGTTCTGACTCTGTCTCTAAAATTTATTTGATTGTATTATTTGTATGATTTTTTTCTAATATAGAAAATGATTTCCAAACATTATGAATTTATTTTTCAGGCTCCTTACATAGTGGACTTGATTGTGTAATTTTTTCTAGAATTTTTACAAAATTAATTAATACAATTTCATAATGCCCTTACATTATGAAATATTAGACTCCTCACACAGTGGACTTTATGAAATTGCATTGCTTATTTTTATAAAATTTTAGAAAAATTACACAATCAAGCCCACTATGTAAGGAGCCTGAAAAAATTCATAATGTTTGGTCCTCATTTTTTATATTAGAAAATTCTTATAAACAATATAATTAAATAAATTTTAGAGACAAAATCATAACGTATAAAGTTTTGAAAAAAAATACACAAGCAATTAAACTGTGTCGGGAGACTCCACAAAAAAATTGATAATTTTTTAGCTCAGTTTCTATATTTAAAAAATTCTAGAAACAGAGGTAACTGGCCAGGATGTCATTCGTCTAATTTTTTGATGTTCACGATGTTATTTTCCAGTCCAAGATGAACGGAGTGTCGTTCTTCCGATTATGCTCTAACGCGATGTCACTGAGCTAATTGTCTCTTCTTTTAAAGTAGCAAATTGCATGCTTAATTCTATATGAAATTGTATATTAAACATTTAAGGTAGTTAAATTCCCACTTGATGCTTTAAATATTATTATACCATCCTTTGATAATTGAATCCATGAATCCTTGTCACCCTTGTAAATATATGGTAACTATACTAGCTATAGGTTGTACTTAAACGACATGCTAGTTTTGCTTAAGTACTGGGACATTAAATGCTCTAATCATCATCTCTTAAAATCATGAAGTTGGATTTGAGGCAGTTATTGTGGGTAAATGACTGAGATGGTTGAGTTAATGTATTTTTGCTCCTCAAAAACCCTAATAACTTGTTGATACCGTCTAAGCGGAGATGGTATGATGATAGGAGCTAATGCATCCCAAAGAATGTTGGTTTGTGGATGGTAGGTGGAATGAACCGTCCAGATAACCCTAAGAATTTAATCATGTGATGACCTCTCAATTTAAAACAGTGCAACCACAAGTCTATTGTGTTGACCTGACTAAATAATTTATATCCATCAGTACGAGTTGCACCAGGTAGGTGACCTGCGACGTCGTAAGCCTTCACGACGAAGGGTCGGGGTGCACGACGAAAGTCGTTTAAGAGGACGCAAGAGGGGGTTTGGGTAAGGGTTGACGGGTCTACATGGGCATAACCCTTCTCAGACGAAACCTTAGCGGGTGTAACTAATACTGAGGGAGGCATTGTAAAGGTCTTATGATAGTCTTTCCTTGATTCACATATCTACGGAAACATGAGTACATATCAAGATGATCATCTCTTGTAGGTAAAGTGTACAACCTCTGCAGAATAATAAACTGTTCGAACAGTCGTGCCTACGGTCAAAGACGAACATTAGAACTTACACGAGTTATTTTTATTTATAAAACTTTGTAGGTGGGATTTAAAACTATTCGGGCTCACCTAGCCCGGAGATTGGATTTTTCCTGAGTCGTCGTACCCAGTATTGTTAATAGGCGGAGGTAACCACAAACAAAATAAGCATAAGGTGGAGGTAACCTCTACTGTTATTAATATTGCACAATTGATCTCTTTAATAAAATGCAATTTGTTTAAAATGCTAAATGTCAGGAATTTCTAATAATGATAATTAAAAATATTGCCTTTAGCAAATAAAAGAACCCGAGCCAATCCTTGTTAAGCCTTACATGTATATTATTGCATCTTGTGCGTTGGCTCGCGAGCACGGGAGTTGTGCTCATCCTCGCTCTTTCCCTCAACCTTGAGAAGCCGCGGATCCCGGACATTACGCATACTACGAGGGTCCAGACGTTGAAAGCCAAGGAGATGATGAAGTGCAATAGTCTTTAGCTATTCTAGTCTCGCTCCAGTCTAACTGACTCTATCGGTACTTGTATACAGCCAATATTATCCAAGTCTTTGGGTAATATCGGTCGTACACGGGCAACCCCAGTCGCTTGCCTGTGGAGAGATGAGCTATACCCCTTTTAGTTTCGCTACTTTTGTGATGTAATCATTTGGCATGTTCGGCTTTTATTGTAAAATCTGACTCGATGTGGTCTATATGTAAACTCTGATGTATTAAATTAGTGTATGGTTTAGTTTACATCATGTATGAATTGATTCAGTGGTGTATTATGTGAGCGCTATCTACTGATTTAAGAAATAACACAGTGTATTCACAGAGGATTTAGATTTACGAAATCCGGATCCGTCACTGGTTGAAGTATACGAGATCAAACTATGCCCTAGTTCATTTTTCGCAGGAACAGGAAGTCAGGAAGTCGAAGTCTCGGTTTTTGTGCTACGCCTAGGGATTCCCAATTCGCCATCCAAAAGTCAAAAGTGTTGCTAGGTGGTCATGTGGCTGAAGGGTTTAGCAGAAGCTACCGCGAAAATGACTCGCTTTCAGCTAGAATGGTGATATAGAACGTGGTTGCAATCAAGACGCGCCGAGAATGGCGTAGATACCGCAATTACTACTTCTTCATTCGGTGACGTGTGAGTCAGCCGCAACATCATGAGCAGTGCAAGAGTCGACTTTTTTGGAGCTGATCATCCCGGATCGATAGACTATCTTGGACGCCTTCGAAGTACGAACGGCGACGACGAGAGAGCTAGCTACGGACAAGCGCTTCCTGCAAAGCACGACCCAACTCCATGCTTCCGCCGCTTTCGCATGCAAACAGATAAAGGAGAACTGTTGAAAAACGCTGTGTTTTGCGCTACGATTGGTATCCCATGCTGTCACGCATTCACGCCGCTGAACAACCCGTCGGTTTGTGGCAGTCTGCGACCGATGCTGTACGGCATCCGCTCCTGGCATGGGCCGTGCGTCGCTCACAGCGGCCTGACGAACTTTCGAATTCAGAAGGGAAAAAAAAAAGGTGATTTGCTTGTTTATCCCTGGAAACTACAGAGATATTCCATCCGAGATGCCAGCAGTTCGTGGCGACGCATTGAAACGGAACGGAGCAATCGCCTTCGCGGTGTCAGCAACCTCAAGGTCCTCGACAGGACAGCAGAGGCCGTGCACACTGCTCAAGTGGCCAAACTCGTTTAACAGAAGAGGAACTGGCATGTTGAGTAAACATCGTTTTCGATGATTCAACTTTGAAGGACTTCACAGTTCACATCCAACCTTACAGAAAATGGATCCTCTGCATAAGCATTGGCCTAAAGCATAGAACCACAGTGTTATACGACTAGGGATGCATATCAACTGTTTAATCGAGAGTCAATGGTTCATATCGATAGTTACAATACCATTGCTATAGTGCACCTCTACGTTGAAATAGCTACTCTTAGGTACGCCGGCGTTAGTTTGGTGGCCGTAGACGACGGTGTTGATCGATCGTTTTCGGACACTTAATGCAGTGAATGTGATAATTCCATCCACAGACGGATCGACGGGCAACCAAAAGGATCTAGCACGACTCGAGCTAGCAGCTATCTAACAGTGACTGGCTCGTTAAATGTACGTATTTACTGAGCACAGTACCGGCTACTCGATCGATCAGTACGTACGTGTTAACACGCGACGATGGCTACGTCGCGAGAGATACTTTCACGACCCGTCAAAACCGGGGAACGCATCAACTACGCACGCCTGTTCCGTACGTCATGGGCTGATGGCTCGATCAGGCACGAAGAAAATTTCCGAGCGTCGGTGACTGATAATAGGTAACGACGAACAGTGTGTGACGGGTAGTGCACAGCCATGCTTGACGGGTGGTGCACAGCCATACGGTTTTCTCGTCGAGGTTGAAAGTCTAGTCTGCATGAGGAACGGGTGCACAGTTTTCTGTGGGTTTGATATTTGATCCCAAGTTTTCAGCCCGGTTACTTCATTCGAACAGGGTTATGAAATAAAGGCCTGCTATTCATCGGCCTGCGGAGCCACTAGCATTTCTCCTAGCCCAACTTCACGTAAAAAACCCTTGGGTCTGACCGATCTTGCCGGCCTCGATCACACGATAACCACGCCAGCATCGTCGACGGGCTTAAATTGATGCTCCTTGACGGACGTGTGGCTCACGTGGAAGTTCTGATGTCCAATGTGGCAGTGGCACGTCCCCGGCCGTACGCCCCTCCTCCGTCCACTCCCCCGCACCGGCGAGCTCTACCGTACCCGTGCACGCCTCGCGCCCTCGCCATTGGCTTGGGACTTGCGGAAGAAAATGAGCACGTAGCTCTCGGCCACGACGGTGCGCACACCGGCTGCCGCGTCCACGGCGAACCGGGAGGTCGCGCCGGTTTTTGGGATGCGTGCTCCCGGCTTAGAATAAATGCTTTCTTTCACCGGTAATGTCGCCAAGGAGCATCTAGGTTGGGGTTGGCGGAACATTGAGCGAGCCACCGATTGGGCCATGACTCGTGATCCATGTGCAGCACACGGCGAAAGGTTGTGACGCAAACCTCTGTGGCTCGCAGCGCAGCCTTTTGCTCGGTCTCATGGAACAACACGCAGACTGAGATGAACCCGACCCGGCAAGCACGTCACATGACATGCATGGCCGCCGTTGTGGGCGACGCGTTTAACGGTGGCTGCGCTTCCGCTCCCTGAGGAGCTCGGGACTCGGGTCGTCCCCCACGTGTTGCCGTGTTGGCACGCGCGGTGCGACGTCGCCTTCCAGAAGCGTCCATTCTCCGTACCTTTCGTGTGCCCCGCAGGTCCCGCGGCACCGCCTGTCTCCACGTAATCCGCCCAAATTACCCTGCCCTATCCGCCAGACGGGCACGGCGCCATCAATCGCGTGCCAACGACCTTCCCGAGGATCGCTTTTACTTCCCGACCAGCTTGCACTAACTTGTTTGGAAAAATCTTTTGTCGCCTTTTTAGATTAAAAAAAAAACTTCTGTCGCTAACGTATGCGGTTGCGTTGCAAGCAGGGTTTACAATTTCCGCAAAATTTCGCCGAAATTTTGGTCCTTTCGGAGGGTAACGAAATAAATTCAATTCATTCAAAAAAATTCGGTTTATTTGAATTTGGAGAGAATTAAGAGGGTTAAATTGAGAAAACACTAGGAAGGCCCTCGCTGGTTCCTGAGAGGTCAGGGATCGAATCCCATTCAACACATTAATTTTTGTAATTATTTTAAATTTTAAATTCAAATCTGATTCAAACTAGTTTGAAAACCCACCGAAATTTCGGTGATTTCGGCTATTTCAGCCACGAACAAATTTTTCCCCAAAACAAAATTGTTAACCCTGGTTCCAAGCCCAGGAAGATACTATCACCGTGAGGTACATGCCGATGGATGAGAAAAGGAGTCCGTTCAGTTTGGATAAAACAAAAGCGATCCGACGCGGAGCACAATCACACGGCAGAGAAAAGAAAAAAAGGAAAAAAAAAAAAGCAGGAACAGGCGTACCACCTCGACCTAATTGCAACCACTAAATCAATCAATAAAGCTGTCATGCAGATGCAGGCACGCAAAGGCAAATCACCAGGGCGTAGTGGGCTAACGAGTGAGTAATCAGCAATCACGCCCACTTCCCCTGTGTTATGCTAGTGGATGCATGGGTCCTGCCTCGCCGTCGCCGGTCCTTGTCACCCATCACCGGCCAGAGAGCATTTTTAGTAGCCACATGCGTTTGGATTTTGCACAGCGTCTAGGATAAGCCCACCCCTTGTTAGTAGTGATGATATGTGATACTCCTGCACGCTGTCAAGTTAGTATTTCTTTTCTTCTTGGTTTCGGGCCAGACAGCATTTTTAGTAGCCACACCCACACGCGTTTGGATTTTGCATGGCGTCTAGGATAAGCTAGCCCACCCCTTGTTAGTAGTGATGATATGTAATACTCCTGCACACTGTCAAGTTAGTATTTCTTTTCTTCCTTCTTACTAACTAGTAATCGATCGGTTAGTTCTTGCGTTGCTGCACGTCGTTAGTTAAAGAGCACTTGTGCAGTGTCGTATGCATGGTGATATTTCTAGTAGTCTGAGCCGGTGCGCGGGATCTTTGCCCGCTCCGGAACGCGACAATCCCCACGCATTTGGCGTGTCCCCTTATCCTCGTGACAGCAACGTGGATCCCCCATGCGATTTTTATAAGCTCCCCGCGAGCATCGTGTGGAGCTCAGGCATTCGAGCGCACTCGCATTCGCAAGCACACTAACGCTAAACAGCGCAACGGTAGTATCGCAATTGATAGCACTGCTGTTCTGCTGTTCCGGCAGCTTGGGAGCGAGCCTCCTTGATCCCAGTCGAGACTCGAGAGTGATCACTGACGACCAGCGATGGAGAGCAGCTTGGTCGAGACTGCCGCTGCCAGCCTGTGCCCGCCGGCGGGCGGTCGCCGCCGTGCCGGAAGCGCCGCGGGCTTCTTGAACTGCTCGTGCTCCTCCAAAGGTACTTACATGTCTATCATTTCATCACCAGCTATGTAGTTTGATGTTGGCCAATCTGACCGAGCTCGCCGTTTTTGTTGTTGTTGTTCAGAGTACAGAGCGAGCGCGTCCTACTCCATCGCCCGGATGCTGACCGGGGTGAGGTCGGCGGCGCGCAAGAAGCTGTTCAGGAACGAGCCGGCCGACTTGCAGCCGGGCACCAACTGGTCGGACTCCAACGGCGCCGGCCACCACTGGTGGACGGCTCTGGAGAACAACTTCGTGCTGGAGGCTTCCGAGGACGAGTACGGCGGGGTTGTCGTCGACGTCGACAGGCTGCCGTCCGACAACGCCGCCTTCGCCAGGTCGCTCGCGGCGTCGTTGTCCTACTGGAAGTCCGTGGTACGGACAACTAATTATCTCTCTCTATCCTTATAAAATGGGGAAAATAGCGGTTTGAGATCGCGCAGCTAGGACATATTTGAATTCAGTAATTCAGCTCATTTCAAAAACCGGAGGAATGTTATGCGGACTGTGGAAAGTGTTTACTGCAATACTGAATTAATACATCATCAATCCACTAGTTCAGTAATTTACCTGTGTTATGATTTTGATGTTGCAGGGAAAGAAAGGGGTGTGGCTGAAGTTACCAGTGGATCGTTCTGAGTTTGTTCCCATAGCAGTAAAGGTATGATATGATTGTTCTTCTACCAGCTCCTGAAACCAGTAATGTTTGACTCATGCGCTACGGCGATGTCCGAACTTGGAAAATTCAGTAGCTCGCTTCACTGATGGTGATTTACTGATTTTTAATTCTCTCTGCAGGAAGGATTCAAGTACCACCACGCAGAGGAGGCGTACGTGATGCTGACATATTGGATCCCTAATGAGCCATGTTTGCTCCCTGCAAATGCTTCTCATCAGGTTGGCGTTGGGGGCTTTGTCATCAACGATCAAATGGAGGTAGGTCTCACGTATACTGTGCTAATTGTTTCGATATGAACAGATTAAAGTTCGTGTGACTGATGTCATTTTCCTGGACAAATGAATAGGTCCTAGTGGTGCAAGAGAAGTATCGCGGTTCGACTTCGGATGGTGCTTGGAAACTCCCCACAGGGTTCATTCTTGCGGTAAGAACATATTGAAGATGATCAACTATATAAACCGTACATGATGTGTGTTGCTGTTACTGAAACAATGTTCTCTGTCAGTCGGAAGAAATATTTACAGGAGCTATCAGAGAGGTCAAGGAGGAAACTGGGGTAAGAAATTGAGCACTTCGGTACCCCCTTCGGCCTTCTCTATAATTTTCTTGTGAGGATGAATTCTGAAAGTATTGTGCCTGTGATGCTCTGTGCAGGTTGACACTGAATTTGTGGATGTGGTTGCTTTTAGGTAATTATTATCTACGTCATCGCAGTTATTATCCCTGTGGATTAATTACCCTGAAACTGGTGCATCTTAGTCTGAATTTTGTCTCACCGCTCTCATCGTTTACAATGATAGGCATGCACACAATGTGGCGTTTCAAAAGTCCGACCTGTTCTTCATCTGCATGCTGAGACCTGTATCGAACGAGATCAAGATTGATGAAACGGAGATTCAGGCAGCAAAGGTACATCTCCTTTAAACTGCACCTTGAAAACATTTGCATAGTATGGTATTCAGAGTATCTTTGCTGAAACAACAACTGCTTTAAGCAGAGTTGGTTCGGTAACCTTTTCTTTTGCACTGCGCTTTTACAGTGGATGCCACTGGAGGAGTTCGTCAAGCAGCCATTCATCCAAGAAGACCACATGTTCCAGAAGATCATGGACATCTGCATCCAACGGCTCAGGAAGTGTTACTGTGGCCTGAAAGCGCACAATGTCATCTCCAAGTTCGACGGCAGAAGGTCGACTCTGTACTACAACGTTCCTGAACCCGAGGATGTGAACTGCAGCGCTGCTTGACGGACCGCGCAGCCTTCAGTTTTTGCTTTGCGACCACCAGGCGCTGTGCATTGCAGTGCAAAGCTTTCAGCATACGGCAACGTTGGTAATGCGATTGCCGAGATCATGTGAAGCAGAAAGCGCAAGGCGACTGAAATTGCCCTCTGTAAATATGAATGAATTGAAATATAGGTTTTAAGACAGGTCAGGTAGCTCTGTCGTGTTATATTCACCAATGGAGCGATTTGTCCGACCGGCAGTTGCAGCTTCACATAGATGGCAACTAAACTTGAAGAAAAACTTGCTTTCAGTTTCAGTGTTATTGTGCGGTCATACGTATTCCTTTCCAGAAAGGAAAAGAACACGCACGAAGATGCAGGATGTGATTACCCTCCGAGTTCAGCTCTTGTGCGCAAAACAATGCGCCGAATTCAGCACTACATATCTTAATTTTACCGGTGTCCTGTTTGGTGGGGGAGGGACCATGTATCAAATGCTTAAATTTTATTTTTATTTTTTTGCTAAACCTGTGTTTGATTGCTTACACATTTTTTCCCACGGGCCACCTCCTCTCAGGCAGGAAATAACCTTACAACTTGTCCAGGTAACTCAGCTCCATAACACAATAATGAGAGGGAAATAGATAAGAGCTTAGTTTTGTTAGTTTGCCTTAGAAAATAGATAAGAGTCAATCACTATGTTATCCTTAATTAGCTATTTTTATGCTGAGATAATAAGATCTTATATGGTGTGTTCATACAGTGTGTGAATGGAATTGTCGTCATGTATACGATTTCAATTTAATTATGCCCTCAGCCGAACTCGTGATTGCCTTGCCCGATAAGGGGGTGTGATCAATTACAAAGGAATATAAGACAAGTAGTGTAGCTGGTGTTGAGCTACATCTATGATTCTATAAACTATTCAGTATGGTTCCATAACATTAGTTGTGAGCTGCCTAAATCATGAGTCTGTAGCTTGGTGTAGTACTACGGCTTTAACTTTGCATGCATATCTGTATCACTACACGCGGGATACTCTATACAACACAATATAAAGTTTTTGATACACCGGGAAAATATCCCCGCTTAGGTTTGCTGCCAATAACTTGCACATCTTCTCATAGTTGGTTAAATTACTAGAGTTAGTCATTGGTTCGAAAATAAAGATGTTATATTCCGGATTCTGATAAGCTCACTGTTGTCAATCATGCCCTTCTTAAGCTTGATGCACGATTTGCTAAAAAAATTCACTTTAGGTTTCCAATCAGCTCCAATGTTTCGATCAACCGTGTCTGCATTATGTAAGGCCTAATGGTGATAGTAAGCCCTCATTGCTAAATGCTAATATCACTCTCAAGCTTACTCTAATTACATTTTTATACAAATAATATGATTATTAGAAATAAAAAGAAACCATGAAAATCACGTCATATTGATGCTTTCATTGTTGTGTTGTACAAAATAGGTGGCACCAGATGTACTGAATCGATTATTCAAACTGTTTCGATAATGTTGACATGCTGCAATGTAAAAGTTTTGCTTTTTAAGACCTTGGCAAATGATAGAGTGATAGTATAAAGTGAAACAAATGCCTACAAGAGTTTATTATTATCTAATGACACTGAGCAAGATGAGCAAAGCCAAGTCTGTTGAGCTTTCATCACCAAAATTAACGTGGTTGAGGGAAATTTTAGCACTGCCGAGTTGCGCAAGAAATATTTGTGTTGCACATATGTTGTCATTCGTTATATTTGCCATTGTGTGGTATGTCATTGGAAACAATGTACTTGTATCTTCTTTCTACATACATGTTTGTAGTCTTCTTTGACTTGAACATCATTGTCATAAAAAAAAACTTGTAACAGATAATGGTGTTCAGGATCTATCATTATCTTCCTTCTGCATGTATGTTTATAATTGACTTCGATCTGAACAATATTGCCATTCCAAAAAAAATTAACAGATATAAAGTTGTGTTGTAGATTTTAACGTAAATTTTTCATGTTTTATGCTTCGGCACAGCGTAGTGCACATCTCTACCTAGCGATAGCTATCATCGATGTAACATCCTAAAAATCCCAATTTTCATAAATGTATAATGAAAATAAATAGGGGTAATTTTGATCATGTCTATATGTTGGAAAGTTTAACTGAGCATGTTTTTTTTAAAAAAATCATCAAAAGCAACAATGCATCTATATGAAAATAATAACTTGGGAGAATTTTTGAGAAAATCACATAATAGATAAAATCCTTAAAAAAATTACACAAGGAACTGTACTGTGTTAAGAGCCTCCATAAAAAAAATTATAAATTGTGGAGCCCGTTTGATATGTTTAAAAACTCTATAAGCTCTTAGCCTTTTCTAGAAAATTCAAAGCCTAATTCGAATTTCCCGTCGGACCTTTGGGCCGAAACCCAACTCGGCCCATCTTCGCTGGAGCTCGCTATAGCCCACACCAGCTCCTCTCTCTCTCTCTCTCTCTCTCTCTCTCTCTCTCTCTCTCTCTCTCTCTCTCTCGACATGTCGAACCCGCACGTCAAGCATCTTCTTCCACCTCTCGCCCGAGCGCCAGCGCTGCGCTCGCCCGTGGTTCAAGACCGTTGCCCACTGTTTTGGAACTCGACCACCCCGTCTGCCCTCGCCTATGCTATCCACCCCGCTGTCAACCCTTTTCCCACGCGAATGGAGTGACCCCGAGGCTGCTCGCAAGTTTCTCGCGCAACCGCTGGTGTCTCGCCAATTTTCTTGCGTGAATACCTTAGCTACATGAGCAATGGAGCATGCATCGTATTCCTCAGCTCGCCCACGTTCCATTTCGCGAGAACACTTGCGTCATCTCCAACGTCGATGAGCACGCCTCATCAACTCCATCGCTCTGGTGAGCTTCCTCACCCACGACAAACGTGTCACTTTCACCCTTGAGTTTCACGCATCATTCCTCTCTGCTTAATGCAGCTTCTAGAGTTTAGTAGCACGACCACGATTACCTTCATCCTCGACTCTGGTGCGCACCAGATCTTGCCAATGCGTCACCGTCGCTCCGGTGAGTTCGGGCTCAAATCAATCGTGTTGCCATCTTTTCATACCCTATTAATGCTTTCCCCCTCACTCAACACAGGCAAACTCGCCAAGAATCCGAGCTTCACCATCATCTTCCCCATTCCCGTCCGCTGCTGCTATTTTCGTTCTTCTTCAAAGCCCGGTGAGTCTCGGTCCAATTGCTTGTGTATACACCATTTCTAAGACATCAATGAACTAATGCGATGCTCCTTATAGCCTCTCCATCGCTGTGAAGAGCTGTCGTCATGAACCTCCTCTGCTCCGCCACTGCTCGTTGTCGACAAGTCGCTTCACACCTTCCCCGACCTCATCTTCTTCACCCTCATGATCGTGGTGTGCCTCTAGTCCTCTTGCGCACATCATTTTATTAAGGACGAGTCCCTAGTACCCCTTTTCTCTTAGCCACCCATGGCACCGCCCCAGTTGCATGTCGTCGGGCTCGCCTCCGGTGACCCTAGGTCCAAGCGTCTACTCCCTTAGCATCGTGTGGACTCACTAAGTCCAGTCGCCTCTCCTTTAGCCCTAGCCCTGAGAACACCTCCCTCACCAAAGTCGTCGCCGACCAGAAGCTCCTCACCACCTCTCGCCACCGTGACGCTAACTCCGTCCATCTCTCTAACCATCTTCACGTCCCCTAGCATCGTCGTGGAACCCTCTCCCCATTTTTGGGTTCACCCAAGCCTTTCCGCGCGCGCCTCGCCACTAACGTGCTCGCCATGGCGTTCGGCCATGTGTGCAACTCTGCTGCTCTTCTCTCTCTCTCTCTCTCTACCAGTGGGCCCCATGGGATTAAGAGATGATTAGTGCTAAGTAACAAAGATTAATTGTGGTGAGTGTATGACAAGTGGGACCAATGCAAAATAATCATAAATCTAATTTAAAACGTATTTAGAATATGTGTCGCTCACATGTGGGACCACTCACTATTCTCGGTTTTAAAACTTGTTTTAAAAACCGAGATACTAATATGTGGACCCCAACTATCAGTGGATTAAATCAAATTAGAAATTAATCTTTTAATAAAATAGGTAATGAGTTTATGACAAGTGGGACCACTTCTGTTTTATAAATGAAATCAAGAAAATAAAAATATAGTCACTGACAAATAGGCCCCACATGTAAGATAATAAAAAATCGAAAAAATGAGAAGAGTCGCTTTCAGTTAAGAGAAAAATATGTTTTCTCTGTTAGAAAGCGTAAACTTCAAACCGTAATTGAAGTGAGGGTTGTCATTGCCGGGCTAGTGTAAGGTTAGGACTAAGTGATATAAAGGCTTCGATACATGCTCTAGACTGTATATTATAGTGTTGTGTGTAGTGGTATTGACGGATGTCGGATAAACTAGAGAATTTGTATGTTGTGGGTAAAGTTATACACCTCTGCAGAGCGTAAAATTATTTAAATAGTCGTACTCGCGGTTATCAGCATGCTTAGTATAGTCACATCGGGTATAGTCTCTATTTTTGCAAAAATAAATTTGTTGGAAAATAAGAGAATGGTTTCGTTGTTATTGTTGGAAAATAAGAGGATGGCACACATGACAATAAGAGGATGGCACAAATGACAATAACAACGAAACCATCCATGGTTGAAAGTGTGTCGTTGTTCACAACCATATGGAGAGTTGTGGTTTACTCTTATTAATTAAAGATGTACACTTGTGGTTTCAGTACATATCAACTGCTCTTTAAACTTCCATTGCAAAATAATACATATTGATATTGCAAATAAAATTTGCTTAATACTGAAAACAACTTGTAGCATATCATCATCCATTGTTAATCAAGCATGTATATAATTTTTGCGATAAACTACAAGTTTTGCTGAGTACGCAATGTACTCAATATCGGGGTTTTTTTATCAGCAACATTTTTTTAGGGGGGGTATGGCCGATTCCACCGATAATCGGAAAATTTCGGCCAATTTCGGTCGAATTTTTCAAAAAAAATGATTTTTTAATTTTAAATTCAAAATAAAATCAAATTCAAACAAAAATCATCAACTGAGCTAATTAGCATGGTAGCAAGATTCAGATGAGCTTGTATTACTTCACTCATTCATCAACTGAACAAAATTCAAGTAAATTTGTTTTTTTTGACAAAATTCATCCAAACTTCAAAATTCGAAACCAGTTTGATTGGCTAGGGGGGCGATAGCAGTGATACAAACAATTATCGGCCAATAGTTAATTCCCTGCTCAATATTGCTTAAATTGTTGTTCAAAGGATAAGGATAATCAAATGCCAGACGACGTCTTCTTCGGTCCCGGTAGCGAGGGTACAGGGCCGGGCCTTTATAAGATTTACTCCTTATCGGTTGCCTGAGGGTCTGGATGGGCGTACCGCTGGTCTTTTGTGTTTAATATTAATTTTTGCTGCTACTTCTGATATTTGAACTTTTATTTGGTCGGTCGACCCTTGTACTTTAAGCTATGTAATTATTTAAGTTTATGTACCATATTTGTTTCATATTTTATGTAATTGTGTATGGATGTGTATGTCAATGTTATAGATATGCGCACTGGCGTCTGATTATGAGACTAGTATGGTACACATATGAGAATTTCGAGTATTCAACGTGTGGTCTGACAATCGAATACTTGGACCTAAATTGATTCTTGTGAAGCGTATCCGATCGTGTTGAGTGCGAGTTGTGATTTCTACGTGATATGGTGCATGCATCACGAGAAAAAATGCCGCAGACTCCCGACTGGAATCGGCCGGCTTACCGGTATCGCGGTGTCGGTCGGACTCGGACGAGGAGCAGCCTCTCTCTCTGACCGGAAAAGTCGAGAATCGCCGTGCCTCTGTTCACCCAGGCCTGCCCGTCAGTCCGACGTAGCACAGCTGCGCGCGCGCCTTTGTGAGTTGTGGCACTGACACCCCACTAAAAATCAACAACCCTACTTTAATCAGACAGCTTTCTCCATCACTAAATCAGACTGAAGTTTCCACACCTTCTGTATAACCTTAAACTATCACTGACGTACCGGACCTACTTACTACACGAGGACCCCACTGCACATTTACTCTCCGGAATTCCACGCCAACAGAAGCACGTAAAAAAATGTTCAGGGTCAAGACGCGTACTAGTTGTTCCTTGATTAACTACTCTTTCCCTTTGGTCTCTTTGAATCAACATCGAAACGAAATAAAAATCGCTCCCCACTTCGATTTCCGCAAGCCCTAATCCCGACGCTAATGCTGTGCCGGTGGAGAGATCTGTAGCGCCCGTGGGTTTCACCGGCGGCGGACATGGAGGCCCAGAACGGCGGCAGCGCGGCGGTGGTCCTCAACGTGTACGACTTGACGCCCATGAACAGTTACCTCTACTGGTTCGGCCTTGGCATCTTCCACTCCGGAATCGAAGGTTTTGATTCTTCGCGCTCTCTCTTTGGGGTTACTGGAATTTGATTTGGTTAATGCGGGGATGTCCATGCTTTACGGATATTCGTGTAGAGTAGTTGTTCAGAAGAGCTTGTAAGACTTCTCTTGAGATTAATTGTTATCACAAGTCGTAGTTTAGTGCTTGAAAAAGAATATCTTTTTTTGAGCTGTAAGACAAAGATAGTTGGATAGAAGGAGAGGGGAAGTTTGGGCGATGTTTGGTTACCAGATCGTGAGGGGTGATCATGGTCTGAACTTGGGATGTTGTTCAGTATACAAGAAAAAGTAAATTACGTAATGCTGCTATTCCAAGATTTTTTTTTTTGGGGTTTGTACTTATCCATAGATGGCTATGCAGATGATGAAGTTGCTGGGGCAACATTGTTTTCAGTTGACTGGGGAAACTGTGGGAAGTAGGGGAAAACTAAGAATAATAGAACAAGAGTGAATTATGATGCTGCCTGGGTGTATCTATGGGCAAGGTTGGTGACAAATCCCTCGACAGAATTGTGCGTGGGGCTGCAATGTTGCTCTTGGCAGAATTAGTGTTGATTGGGGTGATATTAGTGTATATGTGCTATTGACCAAACTTAAAATAACTGGTCGAAGTGTAGTTTGCTAATTGTTCGCAGCTAATGAAAATGGTCGACTTCCCCCTAGCTATATATGATCTGTTGATTGGTAGCAATCTATATTTCACTGATTAAGGTTTTAGTTGTGTAAAGACATTTACTCTGCATTGGGCTATTTACCTTTATATGTATCAATTTCTTGCCTTTTCTATACCTGCGTTTTTGTGGCTTGTACTGTGCTAGAACTAACCGATTTAGATGAGGTTGAACTCAAAATTGTTTTATTGTTAACTCGAATGAACAGTTCACACCATGGAGTATGGATTTGGAGCACATGAGTTCCCAACAAGTGGGGTATTTGAGGTTGAACCAAAAAGCTGTCCAGGCTTTGTCTATAGAAGGTCTGTATGGATGGGCACAACCGAGATGTCCAGGGCAGAGTTCCGCTCGTTCATTGAAAATCTTACAGGAAAGTACAATGGCAATGCATATCATTTGATTTCAAAGAATTGCAACCATTTTACAGATGATGTCTGTAAGAATTTAACCGGAAAATCCATCCCTGGATGGGTAAATCGGCTGGCAAGAGTGGGTCAGTATCACTAGCTTTATGCCTTCTCTTCCTGACTCGCTCAACACCATAGGTAACTGATTGTATTTCGTGCAATTGTTATTTGTTAGGTTCCTTTTTCAGCTGCCTCCTACCAAAAAGCATTCAAGTCTCTACTGTTAGGCACGTCCCAACTCATCCTGCATTTTCTGGTGAGTTTGTGCCTAGTACCTACATATTACATATGATTTGCGCAGTTAGCCGGTTACTATATATTTTTTTAGTTTCTTCTTTTTTGAGTAAATTGCATGCAGTTGTTAGCTACAGCTTGTTGTGTAGTAGTTAACATTCTAGATGACCTTCATACTAAAAAAATGTTAAACATCCATTTGAGTGTTATTGTTTGGTGCATCGAATGGTGTGCCCCTCCTAAATCTTTTATATGCAAAATTACCATATCCACAATAATTATGATTGGCTGTGTATTATACTTCTTTTACCCTTTTGACTTGGCATCCTTTGCGGTTAGGTGATGCTATATTCTTGATGGTACACCAATCATAATTATATGGGACTGGGAGTTAATGTATGCTTCATACTTAGCTCTGGTTAAAGGGCAATTAATGATAATGTCTACTCAGTAGCGTAGATACAGTTTTTTTAGGGAAAATTAGATAGAATTGAAAGAACAACATTACAAATTTTCGTTTCTACAAATTCAGTTGCTTCAACTCATGTAACTGTCCTCGTTAAGCCACTTCAAATTCTTGCTGAGATTTGTAAAGAATGGCAGAGGATTTATAGATACTGTGTCACTTTGTTCTACTGCTAGTTTTTTTTTATAACTATTCTATTTGCTAGTTGTTGTCAATGTTACTAACATTCTCTCTCTTTTTTTGCGATAAATGTTACTAAAATTCAGTTCAATTTTATTAACATTCGGTTGTTCTTGATTTTTCCCCCCTCTTGAAGTACACCCTCTAACATTCAGTTGTTCCTTTTTCCCCTCTTGAAACATACTCCTAGATGATGATATGGATTCAATATCTTCATCCATTATTGGAGACAGTGATGTGGATGAGCTGGACCAGCACCTGTTGCCAGCAGCAACCGTTGTTGACCTTCATTCTGTAGACGTGCCACCAAAGCTAGCCAAAGATCCCTCTGAATTATTCGTTTATTCCACCCCTTTGGGTTCCCTGCAGCAGTGTAACAGTTGTAACTTCAACTCTTGCAGCTGACATCAATGAAGTGCTTCTCCAGGTGGCGTGATATCAAAGTATAGTTGAATGTTGATTGCACTAATTCTTTTCCGATGAGTTTTGCTGTCTATGAACATAGGAATTGTCCGACAAAAAGGACACTGTCTTAACTCTTTGTTGTTTATTGAGCTGTCGCATAATGATTTGATCATTATTATCTTATGTTCGAGTAATGCTGCATGGTCCTGGCAAATGCTGCAATCCTTGGTGGCACTGGCCTGATGTTGTTAGCAGAGCCGGAATTGGCACCAAGCAGTCGTCGACCCCTTGTCTAGCGCACTGCTTATATGCCCACAGCGTATGTTGTAACAAATTAGTATCATAGAACGTTAAACCAATGATTGTAACATCACAGATCGATTCTTAATGTGCTACTTTAGTGGGAAGATTGATTCTTAATGTGCTACTTTAGTGGGATTGATGATTGTATTTTTTAAAAGAATCATTACATCAAAACCCGTAAAGGGGAATGCTTAGTTTGTCCATCGGTTTGCCTGTTCTTCAGGTGTATTGCCTTCTCGTCGAATCTAAATGCTACTATAGTACCATCCCCCAATAAGTAAGTGTCAAAGCGGCGCTGGAGATGCTTGTGCTAATCTTGTCGAAGCGGCATTCATTAAACTCATTACGTTTCGATCATCTTGTTTCAATTATCTGCTAAGCCATTGTGTTCCTGACAGCAATTTGCTGATAAATACATATCTGCACGAAGCTCGGTGAACATCAGTGCTCTAGACAGCAGAGCAGAGCCCCATCGCTCATCGCTTTGAGAACAAATGGTAAATGAACTGATGAGCATTTACAATGACTAGACAAATCTAGGTGCAGTGTAACATAATTGCCAAGAATAGTGTGATTAACGCGAAGCATCAATGTGTCCACCGAGTTCAGAACTCGACAATCGGATGGGAGTGTGATTTCTGACCCAATCTATGTCGCCCCGATCCAAACAAAGCCTGGATGGACCTCGCATAAGGATATGATAACTGTTCGCACTTATGGTTGATTCCTTGAGGCCTCATAAAGGAAAATGGTCAGCGCATTTGTCGTATCTTTTACCTCCAATAATTTCAATTGATGGCCATGCTTCACCCTTGCTCCTTGTGCTCTTGAACAGCTACTTGCAGTTGCGCCTGTCCTGTGTAATCCTTTTGATGAAACGAAATGTTCAGGTGGGAGAATCCCATCGTTGACAACTCCCCACCAAAAAAATGATCATCACTATTTTTTTTAAAAAAAAAAACTGACCATATGTACCTTCAGATTCAGGATACTCACATGAAACTACATCCGTCTTGAATGACCTACTTTTGAGCAGGGATGGGTTGGTGTAAATTTTTTGCTCCAACAATCTTCCATTACGCCTGAAGATGTTATTGACAATTGTAATGCACTGAGCGTCTTGATGATTTGCCTCATAACCTTCCCCATCTGGTATCTGTTCTACGAACTCACTTGGCATTTCAAAAAGGCAAAATTGGATATATGTCACTCAAAAATATGACGTTTCAAGATATGCCAACCAGAATTCTGAATTTGGATATATGCTATTCTAGAACACTTTGCCACTAGCTCTTCTTCTTAATACTAGCCCTTTACAAGTGGGCATAATTGTCATAGACAGTGGGAGAGAGAGGACATAGAGAAAGGGAGAGAGAGAAGAGGAGAACATGGGAGCAGGAGGCGCCCAAGGTGGTCAGGTGGGGCTCGACGCCGGTGACAGCAAGCAGAGGGCGACGGCGGTGAGCACTAAAGTGGAACCGGGAGAGGAAGGTGATCCGATGGTTGGTGGTGTCGTGGCTCATAGTGGCTGGTGGCGCCCAGGACGGGGAAGAAACGGGTCGATGGCGTTGTAGAGGGAGAGGAGGAGACTTAGGGGGAGCATGAGCAACCGGGAGATGGTAGGATCTCCCCAGAGCAGTTGGCGGTGGCGGGAGGGGCCATGGCGGGCTGGCGGCGAGAGCCGGAGGCGACGCGGCAAAGCCAACGCGGCAACGGTGCCGTGAAGGAAGGGAGCGGATGTGGGTGGTGGGTGAAGGTCGGAGGAGGTGAGGAGGTGCTCCAGTAGGGACGAATCGAAGAGGGACTCATCGGAGCAAGGCCGATGAGGTGGAGGCCGCGTCAACGAACGTAGGGAGGATGAGGCGAGCTCGGCGGTGACAAGCGTCTCCGAGAGTCAAAGAGCATGAGTAGAGCAGGAGGATGATGAAGCTAAGGAGTAGGAGCAGAGCGGCGACGTCGCCACCGGTCATTGGGTCAATGGGATGACGGATGGGAGGAAGAAAGAGATGGGTCGTGGTGGATGCTAACGGTGGCGGCGAAGGAGGGGGCAGTGTAGACACGATAGACGCCAACGGTAGAGGAGGAGGAGCAAACTAGCGGTGGTGGGGGAAAGAGAGTGTCCATGGCCACGGCGCGGGCTGGCGGTGGTCGAGAAAGAAGAAAATGGGAGGAAGAAGAGCTAGGGGCAAAAGTGTCATAGAGTGGCATATATCATTATATCAAAGCCAACAAGATTTAGAGTGACATATATTCAAATTCAGGATTCTGTATGGCATATCTCGAAACACCATGTTTTTTAGTGGCATATATTCAATTTTGCCTTTCAAAAAGCTCCACATTTTCAAGATGTATGAGGTTCTCAGTGCTTTGTGGTATTTTCAGCCAGTCCAGTGCATCGTCCAAGCATCAGCAGACGTAGATCTACGACTACAAGGCTCTCCTTTTGAAACTCTATATGGGTAAGATTAGGCAAGTACTGCAAGCTTAGTTCTCTAAGGATAGGAAAACAACCTGCTGCAAAGGTCAAGCTCCTCTCAGTGTATGCATTGATGAGACTAAGATGTAATAGACTAGGAAGTGACAAGAGTAATCCAATTGAATCTTCCTTGAGTTCACATGAACGCAAATCCAATTGTATGAGGTTAGTAAGGGAACCAAACCATGACGACAACTTACCCCTTATCAACTTCCCAGTTACGGCGAGTGTCTTTAGCTTCACCGTTGGTGGAGAAAATGACTCCAAGTCCAATGTTACATTAGCATAACAACTGACTATCCCCAAGCGCAGAAGGCAGCTCATTTTGGATAGGGCTTTGGGCAAATCGACAAGAATTCTCTCGTCCACACTTAGCTCTAAGCTCCTCATCTATTCCAAGTTTCCTAAAGATCTGACCATCTTCTGATCAAGAGTCTGTAGGCAACTCAAATTTTGAAGACCATACGGAAGGGCAATTGTTGTACCAGGCACCGGGTACATAAAATCTGGACCTCGATATTTAAACAATATCAGGTGCCGCAGGTTCCGAATTTTTTTCAATTTAGCTCTTTTTTCATAAAAAACGCATATTTGTACCCCTGCTAATCTTATTTCCAGTTTTGGACCCAGGGGGTCGGCGCCGTGACTCACGACGCCGAGATAACACAGCTCGGCGCCGTGAGTCATGGCGCCGAGGTCCCGAACCCTAGCCACCGGGGCAGCCAGCGTGGCCAGCGTGGCCGGTACCTCGGCGCTTCAGATCTCGGCACCGAGCTCTGAATTATATACCTGCCCGAGCCTTCATCTATTTCTTCCTCTCCTCTCTCGGGTTTTCACTCAACCCAACCCGCCGAACTTTTCGAATCACCAATTTTCACCGTGGAAACTTCGAATTGATCCATACAACTTCGAGAGCAAGGTATCCTCTTTGTCCTCCTCACTTTTTACGCATTGATTTGGTCTATATCATGTGTATTATGCAAAATTAGGTTAGTCATGACCTAGGGTTTGAAGCAATTAGTCTCACTTGTTTTATTGATTCGTATTGTGTATTATGGAACCTTAGTTACGTCGGTCCCCTCTGTTTCTCCCACTGTTAGGATGCCGAGGCGTGGTAAAGCTAGTAAACCAAGGTAATCTTTGTCCGTCAGATTCTAATTTGTCTGTAATATGTAGTTCATATTATGTAAGGTTCATACAATTTGTTGTATTTCGGATTAGGCAACGGTGGTGGGCAATGCGTACGCTCGTTTGCCACTGCCTAGTGGCGTTCCAGTGCCCATGTGCTACTGTGGTGATGCTTGTAGGGTGGCGAGATCTGATGAGGAGGACACGTACAGGCAGAGGTATTGGATGTGTCACAATTATGCCTTTGACCCTACACCTCAACAGATCTGCATTGGATTGTTGGTGAGAAATTAGTGACTTTTTCTTTGTTCTTGCGATGAATCAATAACATTTCATTACGTGCTTAATGATTCATGTTTTGCAGAACCTCCCGCTATGTGACTTTGAGCGGTGGATCGACACCGAGATCAAGGAGGAGGACAAGCAAAGATATGGAGGGACCAAGAAGTGGGATGCGAGCGCGAGGAGTCATGGAGAAGACAAGCAAAGAGGAGGCGCAGAAAGGAGCGCGAGGAAGAGGTGAAAATGAGGCACGCAAACTAAGCGTAGGGGAGAGGAGAGGAGG
Organism: Ampelocalamus luodianensis; assembly: GCA_036346255.1. Taxonomy (NCBI): domain Eukaryota; kingdom Viridiplantae; phylum Streptophyta; class Magnoliopsida; order Poales; family Poaceae; genus Ampelocalamus; species Ampelocalamus luodianensis. The sequence continues at coordinate 53,384,360 of CM070623.1, forward strand.
CTTGAGCGTGTTCGCCGTGCTAAGGCTGCAATGGAGGAGAATCCGGATGCTTTAAGGAAGGGAAAGTGGCCTCGTTGCACTCGGAGTGTGCTAGACTTAGTAGTTATGGTTTAATAATGAACAATGTTATCATTTCTGGACTTGTTATTTTGTTGTACTCTTGTCATGTCTTGCACTTTTTGATATGTGCATGTGAGTATATTGTTAAACTTGAACATGTGAGTAGCATGATTTGTTTTTTTGTCACTATGCCTATATATTTGGTAACTTTTGGTCGCCACCAACAATAAGCACACGCCTTTGGTCCCAAGATATAATCACTACTCTGCATATAATCACGGAAAAATTCGCGTAGTTTCCCTGTTTCGACCATCCACATTTAATAATATGACACAAATATATCATACGAGCATATATTCATCAAAATACCACACGAATAGTGGAAACAACAATCCAAAAGTCCAAATAGTCCATAAAAGTCCATACAAGGTACATAAACACAGTCCCTCATCGCCTCCTAGCCTTGCCCTTTCCACCAAGAGCGTCGGTGCACGAGTGTAAGGGTCACGCGGACGTCGGTGCCTACGCGGTGATCGCCGCGAAGGCCGTGGTCGGAGCACCACCGAGCCGAGACGGTCCAATCTCCTCGCCTCGTCCTCCTCCTCGCCACCAAGTCCTCAAAAGTATCCCCGGTCGTGCGGGACGACGAGCTCGCCTCGGAAGCTGTACCTCCGTGTGAAGAAGTGCTCAGCCTACGGTTTGCTCTGCGTCGGAAGATGTCTCGCGTGGCACGTGGACGTCCATCGGTGCTCGCGCCCCGCAACCACACCGCAACAGCAGCTGCAGAGCCGCTCTCGCAAGTCTCGCGGTTCATCATCATTTTGTTAGTTCACAAATGTCATATTTGGTTACAAGTTTATATTTTGATTGCCATGTATTGAAAGACTTACTCCAAGAAAGTTGTTGAGTGTCGTCTCATCGACTCGTCCTCGAAACGCCTAGGTCAAGCACGGATCGCCTCAACGTGTTGCCACGCACACATTGTTAACATATGGTTACTCGGTTAGTATGATGCAAATAACATTAGCGCTATGATTGATTGCAAGAAAAGGTTAGAAGTGACATTACCACTCGATCTAAGATTGGCGCACCTCCACCAACGCCCCTCCCGAGTAGCAAGGTCGTAGGAAGTGTCTTCATCACCGTAAGACTCCATGTCGTAGTCCGCTTGGGTCCATTGCACCTTCAACTTTGTCCGTGTCACACCAAGGTACCAAGAAAGGTATGCACGGAAGTTGTAGTTCGTGTGCGGGTGCTCATTGGCATAGACGTTCTCATGGAGGAGTTCCCACACGTCTATGTGGTCACGGTGCAACGTCTCGAAGTCTGTCGTCTTTTTCTGCTTCTGACGATCGATCCTGCAATATATACATTATCAGTGCAAATATAGTGAATTAGTAGTTATGTATACAAAGGACAAAAAAAGTAGCGTACGCCACTTACTTGTGCAACTCCACAGACGTCGAGAATGGCTCCACTGGCCACTCCTGCCTGAGGCCAAACTGGCGTGCAACTCTATGTGGCAGGTGGTACTCAACAACAGAGAAGCGCATCAACGGACACCTCATCGTGTAGAGGTCCTCGTCCACGCCGCACATCGTGCTCACTCCAAGTGGACCACCGGCCGCTCTGTAAGGCTCCCAAGTGACCTGCGTACAAAAGGTGTTTAGGTATTGTAAGAAAGATTGAATCGAAAGACTGAATGAAAATGTGAAATGAAAATGCAATGAACTCACCATCAGTAAGTGTGTCAAGCTCGTTGGCGTACTCAACGTCTGGCGCTCGTCCGGCAAACGGAACTCGAACTGGTCCCAAAGGTGGGCAACCGTCGGTCGGTGTCGAGGGTTGGCCACTTCAAACCACTGACGAGGAGGAAGAACTCGCTTACCACCAACCGGTACACGAGACCACATCCAAAGCTGCAGAAGGTACACACGACCGCCGATCGACGCTAGTCGAGAAGACCGCCGACAAGCCGAGCACAAGTGGCGGTAGAGGAAGGACAAAACTCGGAAGCCCAAGCGTAGCCACCCGCCATGTCCCGGCCGGTCAAGCAAGGGAGGTACATCCATGACGCGTTGTCTCCGTCGCGCCGGAAAGAGAACACACCCAAACAAGTGTAGGATCCAAGCTCGCAGAGTAGGTGATCGTTTCTCGGTTGCATTGTCTGTGCATCGAGCAAACTGTTGTCTGAGCCAACCGATAAGAACCCCGAGGTGCGGGAAGCGGTGTCTGGAGGAAGCTCTCTCCCAAGGAAGGCCTCCACCGGCTCTCCAACCGTCGGACTGACTGTCCGTGAATCGGACGGCCCGAACACCGAGACCAAGAAACTGCGCGTCTGAAGCGTAACACGTCATCTCACCACAAGGTAGGTGGAAGCGTGAGTTTCGGCCTCCACTGCACAAACATAAACGAGTACTAAGGTCACTACATAAATGAACACCGAAAACGGTGGTAGTGCATGGGTTTGTTAGTCAATGTACTCGCCAACCAAAGTGTGATCGCGCGGGGTTGATGACGGGCAACCCACGACGAACTCGAACGATACGACGCCCGTGCCGGCCCTCCAAGTAGAGGAGGTACACTGTCGTGCGTCTGCATGTCCTCGAACCCGTCATGGGTTCGAGGGCGAAGAGGCGATTCTGCAAAGATTACAATTATTTAATATGAATCCATCGAAAAAATAAAATATAGAGACATACAAACATGTGTTGGCATTACCACCCTCGGCGGTCGACGCCCCGGTGGTGCTCCTCGTAGTACGGATCCAGAGGTGGAACTGCGCCATCCTCGCAAACATAAATAGCGGATGTTAGTTACTGAGAAATGTAAAATTGAGTACAAGAGTGAAATAAATCGAAGTTAGTAATTAATAAACCCTTGATAATTATTTATTTGCACCGACTAAGTGGCGGTGATAAGTACGAGAATTATGGCCAAGTCCTGCGCATTTGCCACATTGGTTATGCTCGGGTCCGTAAGAAAGGGGTTGCTCTTCCTCGCCTTGTCCTTCCGTAAACTTGATCCATAACCATCTTGTGTCTAGTCCTCTTTCTACTCCACGCTTGTTCCAACGACAACTGGATCGGCTATGTACTTGGACCGAGTAAGGAGGCCACCGTCCCTCGTCCGTAAGGCTCAAACGGGAGACCATGTAAGAACAAGGGTATCAACGCCGAACTCCTAGGTATCCCGCTCTCGTGCGCATAGTTGCGATGATTAGGCTGCGCAACATAGTGAGAACATAGAAAGTGGTCTTGTCTTGTTCTCCCACACGTCTGCAAGAGAAATCAATGAGCACGACAATATGACTCCTTGACGGCGGACCTCACCATCGGCCATTGTACCACCCTTTCAATGACCTCATACTTGCGCATTTATGATCAAAACATGACACCTCATGTGTGCGAGCCCTATCCTTTGCCCTCTCCGGATGCTTTTTGGGTTTAGGTGCCCATGTCTCATTACTACTCTGTCGTGCCATTGCATCCAAGTGCTTCTCGTTGAACCACGCAACAAGCTTGAAGAAGGTGAATGATACGATTGCATTGTGGGCATGACACGTATACCCTTTAGCAAACTATTAAATGATTCACCATGTTGCTAGTCCGAAACTCATACCTCCAACCACCATGGTCATAGGCCCTAGTCCATTTGTCGTTCCTCAGCAAGCCTCTCAACCACCTGTCTACCCTCGTGTTTGTTCCAGTTTTGAGTATTCGACTTCTCTTGAACAACGACACCTCAAGTGGCGTGCAACCTCCTCAAAAAGAGGAAAGTTATCCTTTGTACCATCCTTACGGAGTAAATTCTCGGCGAGGTGCCGAGTGCACCACCGGTGATGGATAGGTGCGTACCCCGGAATCTGCTCAGACAAGCACTAAGTATGCCCTGGTGTCTGTCGGATATGACACCAACCTCCCTGCCAGGGCCAACAACATGTATCAGAACAAGCCGCAGGAACCATCCCCAACTATCTTTGTTCTCCCTCTCCACCAAAGCAAACGGAAGAGGGACCAATGTGTTGTCTGCGTCAACGAAATGGCTATCAACAATGTGCCCATGTACTTGCCAAGAAGAAAAGTACCATCAATGGAGAAGACGGACGACAATGCTCGAATGCCTCGATGCAGCGTGGAAAACACCGAACGCGCGGAAGAAAATCGCCTTCCATCCTTCCATTCATTTGGTTTGGGATGTACTGTAATGCATGCCCTGGATTAAGCGCTTTCATTGCATTGAACAATGCCGCGCATCGCCGTACCCCTCCTCCCAATCCCCATATATCATCTTCCGTGCTCGCCGCTTTGCCTCCATGCTTTTCCATACCTTATGTCGATCCGAACATCTTACGTGTCATCTCCATAATTGTCCTCACCTTCAAATTGGGCCGCCTTTCGATTGAGTATAGTGATCTCGCAATGAGGGTAGATGTCAATGGCGATGCTTCATTTCAAGTTTGATTCTGCACAAGTGTGGGCCAACGATTTTGTGATCTTGAACTTGCTGTGTCCTTCTCATTTCCTAGCACACACCCTCCAATTACAATCGGCCTTCTCACACACCACTGTAACGCCACGCACATAGGAATGCCTAACCTTGAAAGGTCTTTTGCGCTTCACGAATACTCCCTGTAACCACCTTCTCAATGTAGGCAAGTCCTTGAAGACCAAACCCTTCTTGATTTCCATGCTATCCGGCCAGGAGCCTCTAACAACTCGTCGTCTCGCCTCGCCGCATAAGCACCTTGGGAATGACTAAGGTCGCTGAATTCTTCAATAGTTGGATCACGATTAGGCGGAATTGTATGATGAGCTCAATATCTTGTTGTGTCAATGCCGCAACAGCCGGTCTTCATCGAATCAACGGCTCTAGCCGTCCCATAAGGCTCCTCATCATCATCAATCCCGAACATCAACGCTGTTAGAGGCCCTCTGAATTGATCCATGTTGCTGAAGGTGCCACGGGAGGACGACCATCATTTTCGGGAACATCTCACGCATCACAACCACACATAGGATGGCAATTGAGACAAAGGAATAGATTAATGAATGGTAAACTAAAGTGGTACTACGACACTTACTTGGATGGTTCCGAGTCAAAGGGATCTCCGAGGGGCCGCAGGATGAGAAATTCCAATCTCATTCGGGCGGATTGAGCATCGGTACCACAACCGGCTCATTCACATCCGCATCACAATTGGGTAACGGAGGTCCAAAGGGGAGGACTACCGAATGGTGAATGCCCATAAAGGGTGAATGCCCATGAGGGGTGAGTGCCCATGAGGATTAGGATCAATGGACAACTTCCGCAAAACAAATCCAAACATTGATATTGGGTCCTCATCACCGATCGACATAATTTTGCCATCGATCCTCGAGTCAATTGAGACCATCCGCCTAAAAATAGAGTCTTTAGAACCAAGGTGAAGTACACCTCAACTGAGATGCCATCCTCATTACCATGACAACATAGAACCTCACGAGCTCTAGCAACCAATTCACCATAAGACGGACGATCACTAAGCGGGGACACACTTTCCATCCCAACAAATGACACATTTCCATAACCATCTTTCTCAATACCGCCTCCATGGTGCAAGGTTACTAGATTGTCCATCTAATCCATACAAAAGGCAAGTGGTTGTTAATGTCTAATAGTAAAGTAGTATACTAACTAATTCCATACGTAACTAATTTAAGTTTATAACTACCCAAGTAATTTGCTACCTAGCAAACTAAATAACTATGTCTAACTAACTATATGTAACTAAACAAACTAAAATTTCAAACTATGTCTAACTATATCTAAACCCTAACTACATTATATGTTACTAAATTAGCTATGTCTAACTATATATCTAAACCCTAACTACATCATATCTAACTAAAATTGCTATGACTAACTATATATCTCAACCCTAACTACATTAACTATATCTAAACCCTAACTAACTACAATTTCTAACTAAATTTACAAACTACATTTTCTAACTCTAAAAAAAAATTCTAACTACAATTTCAAACTAAATTTCTAACTACAATTTCTAACTACAATTTCTAACTAAATTTACTAACTACAATTTCTAACCAAATTTACTAACTAAATTTCTAACTAAATTTACTAACTGCACTTTCTAACTAAATTTACTAACTACAATTTCTAATTAAATTACTAACTACATTTTCTAACAAAATTTTACTACCTTTACTTATTAAAAATAACCTTCTTCACAGTAGTAGTGGCGCCACGGGAGGAGGCGCGGCAGCAGTGGCGAGTGGAGCGGCGGGCGCCGCAGCGGCGGGCGCGCGGGACCGGGCGGCTCGGCTCGGGGCGGCGGCCATGAGGCGGGGACGCGGCGCCGCAGCAGCGGGGGCTCGGCCGCGCGGGACCGGCTCGGGGGAGGCGGCGGCCGCTGCAGGCGAGCGGCGGCAGCCGCGAGCAAAACTCAAAGCCGGCGAGAGAGAGAGAGAGAAAGGAGGAAGGGCCCGGTTATTTTTTTGAATGCTCGCGCCGAGATCCGTGGCGCCGAGCTAACACGGCTTCGGCCGTAGTGAGTCATGGCGCCGAGGTACGCCACGCCGCCACGCTGGTCGCCCCGGTGGCTAGGGTTCGGGACCTCGGCGCCGTGACTCACGGCGCCATTCCCCTGGGTCCAAAACTGGAAATAAGACTAGCAGGGGTATAAATATGTGTTTTTTACGAAAAAAGGCTAAATTGAAAAAATTTCGGCCGCAGGTTCTCCAGTTTTGTTATGCTACTTGGTAATATCTTGATCATGGACCATTTGGCATCTAAACTTTGCAAGTTATGTAATCTCCCCAATTCCTTCGGTAGCTCTTCAATGTAGGTGGAACGTATGCCAAGGTACCACAAATTACGAATGTTAGCCACTCATTTTATGTTGAGAATAAGAGCATTTTTCGAATTACTTTAATCCAGAAATATAGTAGATAAAACATGATGAATATTCTAGCCACTTTCACAAAGCAAGTGAGCAAGAACACTATAGACATACTAATATCCGTAAGAATGAAACTAGCATATCTATCACGATGTTCAAGGTAACAACTAGTAATATTACTAACCAAGCAATACATATGAAATAGACATAGCGGATCCGGTGGAAGGAGCAGCAGAGTGGAAGAAGAAGCGGCGCAGGAGTCTTTGTGAGATCGCCGTTTGTCATGGCGTAGTGGTAAGTAGTCGTGCGATGGACGCCGTGGTAGTAGTCGTCACGGTTGTAGGCGAGCAGAGTCGAATGGAGAGGAAGCGCGGCGATCGCGCGAACGCTCCCCAAAACCTTATTCGCCTTGCTCGTGCAAGCCTTCAGGACGAGGGTTCCGAGGCTGCTCTCCCGGTGCGATCGTACACGCGCCTCGCCGGGATGGAGATCGCGGAGACAAACAACAAAATCAAGAAGCGTGGTGTCTTTCGTGGAGAGAATTGAGAACCTCACTGCTTCCGGATAATGGCTATATATAACAAACGGACTGTAAGCTTGATCACCATTACTTACTAGTAACAGCAGAATTGCTATCGCTTAGTCAAGAGGCCGTAAGCGGTCGCCATTACTCACTAGTAACGAAGAACCGTTCGCGGCTATTATTTGAATCATGCAATTGTTCTTTTAATTGCAAAAATGAAGAGACGAAACGATCGCAATTATTGCCACCGCTTATTGCGAGTCGGTGCGTTTCGATTTTCGAATAGATAAAGAAAAACGCGCACGCACCCGACCCGCCTGTGTACGCATGCACGCGCACGCGCACACGCACCGCACGGCTCGGCTTGGCTCGGCACGGCTCGGCGAGGCGAGGTGAGGCGAGCGAGCGCGCGCGTGTATTGGCTCTCTCCAATTCCACAAGAGGACTCCCGCGTTCCACCTTATAAATTGGTGTAACTCCCCCTTTAACTCTCCATATGGGACTAAAAAGGTTTAGCACATGCACATGGGTCTTTGGGATTTTTCAGGAATTAATTAGAATTAAAGTTGGGCCTAGCCCATATTAAATCCAATAATCCCCCACCAGATCCCAAGGGCACATGTCAAATTCCTTGATCCACAGTATTGTTTTAATATATCAGTGTTTCGATGGAGACTGGTTAAGGTTGAACATCCATCTAGAACAGAAGCTACACTTATCCACAACTGCACAATGGACTAAGCCTTGAATTGGCAGTTTTGTGTGAATAAGTTTCACTTAAGTCCTTAACTGATACTAGGCTGCCAGGCATCCCCGCGGGTTGGAGCATACAAGTCATACTCCTGGCCTATTCATGAGCTTCCTAGAGCCTAGAGATTACCCTATCTCATAGACTGTGACTAGCAGTCGGGCTCATATAGGTGTGTTCTTCCAAGACTACTCAGAGGACAAAGATCTTTGCTTAAATAAGCCACAGAATACATTAAGATAAAATCAACCTACCATATGATTTAGAGAGAATTGCATCTCCAATGGGTGGGTCTATAAAGGTACTCTCCTCCCGATTAACCAAAAGCTTGTTTCGCTAATCCTACTTCACGGGATCTCCGATCATATAGGATGAGTTACCACTATGGTATAACTCACGTGGGTCTCAAACTCATCTCCTTAATGCATTGTCTATCACATTCCGTGATAAACCCTTTGTGAAGGGATCGCGATTCTTAGTTGTTTGGATATAATCCAAAGCTATTACTCGGAGTTTCTCATTTTCTGATGGACTTGATCTTCTCTTCACATGTCTTGATGATTTCATATTATCCTAGAACTATTCACCTTGACGATCACGATCGATTGTCACGATTCATCGAATAGCCGATGCGGTTTATCAACCACCGCAGATGCATCAAGAGCTCACGAAGCCATTCGGCTTCAACAGTGGCAGTATCTAATGCTATGAGTTCTGCTTCCATTGTTGACCTCGTTAAGATGGTCTGCTTGCAAGACTTCCATGAAACAGCGCCACCTCCAAGTGTGAAGACATATCCACTTGTGGCCTTAATCTCATCAAAGATCGATATCAGCTTGAATCACTATAACCTCTAGTACCCTAGGGTACCGGTATAGTGAATGCCATAACTCATATTACCCTTTAGATAGCGCATTACCCTCTCAAGAGCATGCCAATGATCATCTCCTGATTAGAAACAAACCGGCTTAGTTTGCTCAAAGACAAATGAGATATCGCCCTGTACCGCTTAGCTAAATACATAAGTGAACCAATTATCCGAGAATATCTCAATTGGTCTCGGCTATTCTCCGATTCTTCCTAAGCAACACGCTAGGATCATAAGGTGTTGGAGAAGGTTTGCAGTCGCTATAACCAAAACGACTCAGAACCTTTTCCACATAATGAGATTGCAACAATGTAATCCCACCATCATCACCTCTCAACGACTTGATGTTCAAGATAACATCGGCTACTCCTGATCTTTCATCTCAAAATCCCGAGACAAGAAATCCTTGACCTCCTTAATCACATTAAGGTTGGTCCCAAAGATCGATATGTCATCAACATACGACATAGAATGACTCCTCGCCCCACCATGGCGATAATACACACATCCGTCGACTTCATTTACAATAAAGCCTACGGATGTTAAGATCTGTCGAATTTTTCATGCCACTTTGTAGGTGCTTGTTTAAGACCATACAAAGATTTCAACAACTTGCACACCTTTCCTTCTTGACCATTTACTACAAATCCATCCGGTTATTTCCATGTAAATTTCCTCGTCCAACTCTCCATTTAGAAAAGTCGTCTTAACATCCATCGATGAACGAGAAGACCGTGTGAGGCGACCAGAGATAGTAGTACTCGAATAGTGGTCAAGCTAGCCACAGTGAATAAGTATCAAAGAAATCTTCGCCTTCCTTTGGGTATAACCTTGGCCACAAGTCGTGCCTTATACTTCTCGATAGTACCATCAAAGCCTAAGCTTCTTTTTGAACACCCACTTACATCCTACAGTTTACAACTATAAGAACGCTCGGTGATCTCCCAAGTTCCATTAGAGATAATGGAATCCATTTCACTCGGATTGCTTCCTTCCAAAGATTCCGCATCCGGAGAAACATATGCTTAAATGGTACTTGAGTATCATCCACAAGGTACACAATGAAATCAGAACCAAAAGACTTTGCAGTCCTTTGTCTTTACTCTTCCTCGAGTTTCATTGTCTTCCTCCTCAGAATTTGATCAGGGTTTGCTCAAAATATTCCATTGGAATGGCAGGTTCAGGAGTTGTATCGGGCTCGACTCGATAAACTAGGCATATCTTTCATGGAAAAATATCCCGAAAGAATGTAGCATCTCTGGACTCCATAATTGTCTTGACATGCACGTCAGTACTCGATTTCACCACTAGAAATCTATATCCAACGCTATGGTGAGCATAGCCTAAAAAGACGCAATCTACGGTTTTGGTCCAAGCTTACGCTTTTGAAATTGGCACGTTGACTTTCGTCAAACAACCCCATGTCGCAAGTATGAAAGTGATAGTCTTTTCTTCTCCCATTGTTCAAATGGAGTTATCTCTTTATTCTTTGTGGGAACCCTATTTAGGACATGACATGAAGTCAATATAGCCTCCCCACCATGCCTTGAAAGACCCGATGTGTCTAACATGCCGTTAACCAAATCGGTTAGAGTACGGTTCTTTCTTTCGCAACCCCATTTGACTGGGTGAATAGGAGGCGTCCTCTCATGGATTATACCATGTTCCTCACAGAATAAATTGAACTCATTAGAAAAGTACTCGCCGCCACGATCGGACCTAACCCTTTGATTTTCTTTTCAAGTTGGTTCTCGGCCGCTTTATAGATTTTAAAGTAGTGAAAAGCTTCATCTTTAGTTTTTAAAATATACACATAGCAGAACCTAGTGGAATCATCAATCAAAGTCATGAAATATCTCTTACCACCTTTTGTCAACACACCATTCATCTCACACAGATCCGAATGTATGAGTTCTAATGGTGCCAAGTTTCTTACCTCCATGACCTTGTGAGGCTTACGAGGTCGCTTTGATTGCTCACAAACTTGACATTTAGAACCTTTGACAAGGGTGAATTTGGGATTAACTCTAAACGGCTAACTGCGTCATGCAACCAAAATTTATGTGACAAAGTCGTGAATGCCAAATAGTAGTCTCATTACCACCGAAAATATGATTCACAACATTATTACACAAATCTGAAAGAGATAGAGCGAACAAGCCTCCGCACACATAGTCTTTACCAACAAATTGTCCACATTTGGACATTACAAATTTATTGAACTCAAATACCGGTCTAAAGTCATCTCTACACGTAAGAGATTCGCTCACGAGATTCTTATTGATAGATGGCACATGATGCACGTTCTTGATTGCACAATCTTTCCGGTAAACTTGGATCGACCGTGCCAACACCATGAACGATGGCATGTGACCCGCTCCCATTAGAACGGCTGAATCCCGAGTGACACGTAAGAAGAAAACAATGAAATATCAAGCACACACATGTATATTAGCACCGTGTCTATCCACCAATCGGTAGATTGACATACGGAAAAAACGATGAGGTAAATTACCATACCACGAAGTTCCGTCTCGAGAGTACCAACAACAACATTGGCGGACTTGGAATTCTACCCTTGCGATTCTTCACACCCTTGCGTTGATCGCAATCCTTAGCCCAATGACCAGATTCGCCACACACAAAGCAAAGACCATCCTTTGTGTTCTTCTTCTTCTTTAAAGCTTGTTGTTTGTGCAGTCTTGTTTTTGCCTTTGAACTTTTGAGCTTGGCCATTCTTTTCTCGCACCACATTGGCACTAGAATGTCCTCATTTCCTCTAGTGTGTGTATCTTTTGCCTCGCCTTTTCTTCAACATCAAGAGACCCAATGAGATTTTCAACAGAAAACTCTTGTCTCTTATGTTTCAGAGAAGTAGCAAAATTCCTCCAAGAAGGAGGGAAGCTTGGCAATAATGCCTCCCGCGACAAACTTGTCCGGAACACACACTTGAAATGCTCAAGTTCTTTGGCCATGGATTGTATCTCATGAGCTCGCTCAACTACAGAACGGCCATCAACCATTCTATAGTCATGGTATTGCTCCATGAGATACAGGTCACTGCCTGCATCCGAAACCACAAACTTGGTCTCGAGTGCATCCCACATATCTTTCCCATTTGTAATCACCATGTATGCATCAACTAACTTCTCACCAAGAACGCGATCACGACACCTTTAAAAGGTTATCGCACCTCAACGCTTGCTCTGTTCAGAGTAAGTGTTCCTTCAGCTTGCCTTTGCCACATGAAAACGCTTATAGCGATTAGCCAAAGCACCATCTTGGTGCGCCACCTCTTATAATTCGCACCATCGAATTGAGAGGGCTTAAGCGAGATCAAAGCCGATTGATGAAAAATGTCTATTACAATAAGGTTTTGGATTGTTGAGAATAAGAGCATTTTTGAATTACTTTAATCCAAATATAGTAGATAAAACATGATGAATATTCTAGCCACTTTCACAAAGCAAGTGAGTAAGAACACTATAGACATACTAATATCCGTAAGAACGAAACTAGCATATCTATCACGGTGTTCAAGGTAACAACTAGTAATATTACTAACCAAGCAATACATACGAAATAGACATAGCCGATCCGGTGGAAGGAGCAAGCAGAGTGGAAGAAGAAGCGCAGCAGAGTCTTTGTGAGATCGTCGTTTGTCATGGCGTAGTGGTAAGTAGTCGTGCGATGGACGTCGTGGTAGTAGTCGTCACGGTTGTAGGCATAGCGAGAGAGTCGAATGGAGAGGAAGCGGCGATCGCGCGAACGCTCCCAAAACCTTATTCGCCTTGCTCGTGCAAGCCTTCAAGGACGAGGGTTCCGAGGCTCGCTCTCCGTGCGCGATCGACACGCGCGCCACGGATGGAGATCGCCGAGACAAAGAACAAAATCAAGAAGCGTGGTGTCTTTCGTGGAGAGAATTGGAGAACCTCACTGCTCCGGATAATGGCTATATAACAACCCGGACGAGAAACACCACCATTACTTACTAGTAACAGCGGTGCTATCGCCTAGTCAAGAGGCCGAACGGTCGCCATTACTCACTAGTAATGATGAGCAGTTCATCGCTTAGTCAAGAGGCGAAACGGTCGCCATTACTCACTAGTAATGAGAACCGTTATCGCCGACCATTATTTGAATCGATTAATCGTTCTTTTAATTGCAAATCCGAATAGATAAAGAAAAACGCGCACGCACCCAACCCGCCTGTGTACACGCGCACGCGCACGCGCTCGGCTCGGCTCGGCGAGCGCGCGCGTGTATTGGCTCTCTCCAATTCCACAAGAGGACTCCCACGTTCCACTTTATAAATTGGTGTAACTCCCCTTTAACTCTCCATATGGGACTAAAAAGGTTTAGCACATGCACATGGACCTTTGGGATTTTCCAGGAATTAATTAGAATTAAAGTTGGGCCTAGCCCATATTAAATCCAACATTTTATTGGTCTTAATGAACCAAAGATTTGGCATAGTTAACAACCTGAAACTAGACAAGAGTGAAGCATACAGTTCTGATCTAAGAACATAGAAGGAGCGAAGTGAGGCCATGTTTGGAGCTGACTGATAGTCACTTTTACACTCATCTTTCAATCTATGCGGAATAACCTCTCTGATCAGGTCATGAATGTGACACCGCTTTGCACGTCCAAACTCATTTTTAACGCAACGAGCAACAAGCTGCGTTGCACTAGCTCGTTCATGTAACCATCCGTGACCTCCTCCATTGTGCCATACCCCTTGTCCTTTATCAAGTCTTCTGTAGTCCACTGCCTGATCGGAAATATTCCTTTCGATAGAGAAATCCTCATGCTATATATTGCAATACAGGAAACATCTCTTCAGGTGGTACGGTAGGTCATCAATACTGAAACTCAGTATGCTCGTCACTTGCCCAATTCCGTGATCACTGCTTTCATCCCAAACAAGGCTATCATGGACGTTCTTCCAAGCAAACTCTGTTTTCTCCTTCAAAGCAAGGAGGTTTTCAACCGTTACAATCGCCAATGGCAGACCACAGCATCTACCCAAAATCTTGAAAGCCCAATGCTCCAGATGTATGGGCACTCCCGGTCAGCATCTATCCCTGAACGTGGTGTTAGAAAACAAAGCCCATGCTTCCTGTTCAGGGAGCGGTTCCAACATGATGATCCTATTGGATGATGCCAGAGCAGCCACGTCTCGACTGCGTGTGGTGATGACTATTCGGCTCCCGATTCTATTTTCAAGTGTTGGTGAGTTAGTATCTTAACTAATAAAGATTGAGATTTACCCCCACGCAGTGGGGAGCAATTGTCCCACTTCACCCCACGAATGACTAAAAATACGCCAAACCGCCGTCCTGACCCATCCTCCCATCCGCGCGCGCACCTCCCTCGTATTAGCCAAAAACTTTGTTTCCTCCTCTCACCCCTTCGCCGCCTCAGTCGGCCGCCTCGTCCTCACTCCCTACGCCGCCATCATTTCCTCGTTCTGCGTCGCCACCCGCCGCCTACTTTCTCTCTCCGCCTCATCCAAGCCACCACCACCGCCTTCTTCTCTCCGTGTCGGCTCCGCCTCCACCTCTCACTCCCTCTCCATCGCCCCTCCCCACGATGCCGCTGCCTCCTTCCTGTGCCTCCATCGCCACATCCCCCCTACGCCCCTTACCTCCTAAGCCGCCGCCTCTTCTCCGCGTAGGCCTCTACCTTCTACGTTCCTTCCTCCCCCGCTCCTCCGTGGTAGAGAAAGAAGCAGCCTTCTGCCGGCTGGCGACGGTGTTCGGAGACGGCAGTCAGCAAGGTGGCAGTGGCGGCACATGCCGAGATAGTGAATCTGAGACGAGGCCGCAGAGGGTGCCGCGCGCGGTTCCTATAGGCTGCATCGGGGCATTGGCAACGTTCGTTTTGCCAATTTCTTATGTTGATTTACTGTTGCTCATCCTTTGAATTAGTTAATATATTGTTTCTTTTTGTGGACAGATCACGGCTCTCTGCTTGGCGGGATTGATGTTTCGGTCGAGTCCTTATGCGAGTTGTACATGTGGTATTGCCGCAGGCCAAGGGCAGCCTCAACAAGGTAAGCGAGTAACTGAGGGTCTAATTATTAAGTGAGCGGTGATTGTTTCATTTCAACTTGGTGATGATTTGATATTCAAGTTTGGTTGTTCTACATAATAATAATTGTGGCAAATGTATTGTTCTTGCCATTGAATTTCAATTGCACACAATGCACCAATGATGGGCCTTGATGGTTTCTTGCATGAGAGTTATCTGAATTTTGTATGCTCTATGAACAACAATATGTTTGTATTTTATTGTACAGGCTTGGATGCTGACATGGTTTTTTGTTGTCGATGTTGATGCACAACAAAACATATTTAAGTGGTATGTTATCTATTATGATCAGATGCCCGAATGAATGATCATATAATGCGAAAAGTAACTCTATTTTAGGTACCGCAAACTAGCAATCGCCACCTTACTTAGCTTGAGTACCTGTGATAGCTTCCTTAATTTTTAATAAAGTTCCTAGCTCACTGCATATTCCTACTAGATTTGGAATCTTTAGTACAAATATGTCTTGCTACATGAGTTGCAGTCCTGAGAGTGCCCATTCGCAAATTTGTTAAGAGCTTGCCATTTCAAATTCGGTTTTGTGGTATTGACCTTGTGATTTTTGGTTTTTTAAAACTCCGCTTTTCCATCAGTTAGGTCATTCGATTCATGGGCTCCTTATCAAGATGTTAGTGTTGATATTTGGGATGCTGGTTGTTGGTACGATTTTGCTCTACATCTTAAAGAAAGGTAATTCGTAATCTTATCAATAAGGTGCAGTAGAGCTCCAGCTGTTCTAAATGGTTTATTCTTTCAGGTAATGACAATTCTTTGAGTGCTACAGGAGAGGCAGAAGACGGTAAAGGAGCAACATCATGACCTTATAGGGTAAATTATGTCCTTTATCTTTTGATGCTCATGGTGGTTTTATTATTAATTTGGTAGTAGTTTTGATCTATAATTACTTTATATATGAAAAAAAGTTGTATTGTGAGAACTAAACCGTGGTTCATTTTACTTACTACGAATTGCACCTTTTGGCAGCATGACAAAAAACAAGCATACTAGCGATATAACGATTTTCATCTTTAGCTACACGATTGTTTATACTGCCGACAAGGCTTGAATTAGTGCAATATACAAGGAAGAAGGGTGAGCATTAGGAGCTTGTGCACTCCCTGTCCTATGTGTATGCACACTGAAATTGCTCAAAAGATTCAATAACCTAATTAACATTGCCTGCTCCAAGTAACCTGATCTAGTAACCTGCACAAAATAATGTGATACATAATTGTCAAAAGTTTTGAACATCTGAGGAACAAGATGTCTTTACTCTGTGTGTTATGGAGATGATGCATTCAAATAATTAATCTTGATAAATGGTTCGAGGTAAATACTCTTTTTGTTGAGAAAAGGAAATATGCTAACATAATCCTTGGTACTTTCCAAGCAATCACAATTCCTTTTGCCTTTGTAGGTTATTTTTGTGCCCTTTTCTTTGGTACAGAATACTTAAAAACATTTAGAGCAAAGAACTAATATGGGACATGTAGTTGCTAATATGCAATTGCTTGATAGAATGACTCAACTAATGAGTACTGAAAAGGTAATCATGGTATGTAGGCACACCCACGATAAACTCTACTTTCTTTCTGTTTTTATTGTAAGTATATATTTTTGAACTAGCACGCCAATAGATTGTTCTAATGTATAGATATTTTTCAGAGAGATGTTAGAGTGCATTTTTCTTAACTAATAAAGATTGGGGTTTACCTCCGCGTGGGGGTAAATTGTCCCACTCCACCCCACGCACAACTAAAATACGCCAAACTGTTGCCCTGACCCATCCGAGCCGCACCGCGCCTCCCTTATATCTTATCTTAACTTATAAAAAGGAGTTTACCCACGTGCAGCGGGGCGATGTCCTTTTCCTATGCACGTGGTTGGTCCCTCCTACCCCTTCCAAATTCCTCATCGAGACGCACCAACATGCGGACCCAACTTGATAGGAACAAGGTCTCGCCGCCATTCCCCGTGACTCGTCTTCTGCAACCACTCAAACCGTTGCGCCCACTTCTTCTTTACATGCACACACCGAAATTCGTTGTCGTACCAATCCTTTCAGTCTCGTGCCGCGACTTGCCACTTGCGCCCGTCTGACATTCGCTTCGTGCCTCAAAGAACCTGACCCCCTCCGGCACTCAGTCTGCGGGCTGCAACAGCGGCGTGCATGAAGATGAGGGGATCCGACAACGTAGGATGTGGCGGTGCGGGGAGGTAGCGTCAACAATAGGAGGAGACAATGTCCTTTCTCATATGCACATGGTTGGCCTCTCACACCCCTTCCAAATTCCTCATCGAGGCGCACCAACATGTGGACCCAACCTGACAGGGACAAGATCTCGCCCTGTCATTCCTCCGTGACTTGTTTTCCGCAACCACCCAAACTATCATCGCCCACTTTTTCACACGCACACACTGAAATTCGTTGCCATACCAATCCATTCCGTCTCGCGCTGCGACGTGCCCGTCTGACATTCGCTTTGTGCCTCAGAGATCTCAACCCCCTCCGGTACTCAGTCCGCGGGGCGCAACGACGGCGTGCATGAAGATGAGGGGATCCGACAACGTAGGAGGTAAAAAGTTGTCTACTCTTGTATAATTGTAAAATTTTGAGATTTAAGGGGGTTTGTGGGAACTGCACAACCTAAAAGAGCCGGGGACAAAAAAATCGAGCTACTTTGTCCTGCATCGGATAATATATATACAAGTATACTCCCGGGAGTAGTTACTCCCTATTCCGTATATCACATATCTCACAACGTAGGGAGTATCTTGCGCAACCGAGAGTATGCATGTGTAGTATATGAGTATATAAGACCATATAGGTGATATTTACACATTTTCAGAGGTGGTATGTACAATTATCACTTTGGGTATACTCATATACTAATTATAAGATACTCCAATGTGAATCACAAAAAAAAATTGCAAGAGAGTCCATAGTTTTTAGCATATTTTGTAAATACCTTCATATTCGCACATAAAAAAGGAGTATGTCTAAAAATTTGAACATACTACTCCTGAAAATTTACACATTTTCAGAGGTGGTATGTACAATTTTTAGACATACTTCTTTTTATGTGCGAATATGAAGGTATTTACAAAATATGCTAAAAACTATGGACTCTCTTGCAAATTTTTCGTGTGGTTCACATTAGAGTATCTTATAATTAGTATATAAGTATACCCAAAGTGATAATGGAGTATGTCAATTTCTTTTGGGTGGAGTAGAAAGTATTTTTCATATATATATATATATATAAACAGTTAACATATTTCCACTTCCTCGTGCTGTGATTCTCGGTGTGTCAGTAACAGTAATACACTCCACATTATACGGCACATCAACTAAAAAAATGTCAAAATTATATATTTTTTAGGGAAAATCTCAAAATTATACAACCACCCTCATTTTCAGTTCTGGGCTCGTGGACATGGCTCATAGGTCATGGGTGATCCAGTAGAGACAGAGGGTTGGGCAGCTGGGCCTCGCGGACGCCTCTGAAATGGGCTGTCTCCGTGCTCCGGCCATCCTCAAACCACCACAAATTCGACCACTTCCAGCGGCCCTCCCCTACCCGCTCGCCGCCGCCTCCTATCCCGCCGCGCAGGGTTTGGGGTTTAGCGGCGGCGACACCACAATCCTGTCCATCCCCACCCCACCCCTACCAACTTCTACCTCCCCACGTTCACCGCCGGGGAAACAAGTTGCCGGCGATGGCTTCAATTGCGTCGCAGCTGCAGGCAATCAAGTCGGTGCTCGGCGCCGCGCCGGAGCCGACTCGCCGGCCCATCACCCGGCCGTCCGTGCTCTTCGACGCCAAGGAGGCCGCGGACATCGACCTCCGCGCCATCCTCCCCATCGCCCTCTCCGGTGTCGACCCCTAACCTAACCACCAACCTAATCGATCCAAGCATACTTTACCTTTGTTTTGCTTCGCTTTTTTTAGTTTAGTCCCCAGATTCACTCGAGCAACAATATTTGCCGGAATTTTTGTTTTTAACTTCTCACATCAAGCTATGTTAGTTTTGCATATGAAGCACTTGCATCGACTCCCTTGCAATATCTGACTCGAATTGCATTACAGGGTTGGAGCACCTTACTGGTGTGGACGAGAGATTTGCGAGGTACAGTAACACGCTGTTCAGGGAGACTAGCCTTGAGGTGAACCGCGAGCAGCTAACTCCCAAGGAGAATGACAAGCTCGACAAGTCCATCTCCTCCTACCTTCGCCTTCTAGCTGGCTATTTACAGCTTCCAGCTGCCCTCAAAACCCTTGAATATCTTATCCGCCGATACCTGTACGGACTAAGCTCAGCTACCTTTTCATCACTTGCTATGAGCTCTAGCTTATTCCTTTGTGTATGGTGGAAATGTTCATGCAGGGTGCATGTATACAACTTGGATGAGTTGCTGCTGAGTGCACTGCCGTACCATGATACACACGCATTTGTTCGGATTGTGCAGTTGGTCAACTTGGGGTGAGTGTGAGAGCTCTGGGTTTATGCTTATTTTGCTCGATTTAACTGTTTTATTCTCTTAATGTTTGCTTGATGAGGTGTGTTTAGGAATAGTAAGTGGGCATTTCTGGATGGTGTGAAGTCCTCAGGTGCACCCCCGCCCAGGAGTGTTTTAGTGCAGCAGTGCATCCGTGATAAAGCTGTGCTGGAGACCCTTTGCAACTACGTAAGTTGGGGAGTTATTTTCTAATTTTTATTGGAGGTTTATGCCTTGCTTTTGAAGCTTTGTAGTTAATGTTTATGTTCATTTTCAGGCTACACCGACAAAGGATTTCCATCACTCAAGGACAGTCGTCTGCTTTTGCACTGCAGTGATTGTGGAGTGCTTGGGTGCTATCCCCAAGCTTGACACGGATATAGTGCAGAGGGTGTTGGGATTTGTGTTTGACTCGCTTAATCCCGCAATGAGGGTAGACCAAGATTATAAGGTGAGCATGAAAGGTGTGTAACTTATGGCATTCATTTTTTTTTTTTGCGAATATTGATTTCTTAACTATGCTATTATTTATTTGCAACACTCAATGGAATTAAGTGCTCACTTGCATAATTTTATTATGTACTTCATTATGAACCTTTTATTGTGTTGTCTGAATCCACCTAATCTTTAGTATAATTTTTGATGTCAAGCTCTTTAAGCTATATCATTGTGACAAATTCTTTATGATCAGGCTGGCGCGCTGATGATTGTTGGAGTACTGGCAACACGAGCAACGCTAGCGCCAAAACTTGTTCAAAATTTGATCTTCTTTGTTGCAAGGGCTGCGTATCACGATGCAATAGAGTTGATCGATTTACCATGGCTTCGTGTTACAGTGATGGCTATTATAAGTCTCGTTCAGGTTTGGTCATAACACCTTTCTTGTCATATGTACCCTTAACTGTGTTGCTATATAGGTACTGAACGTCTGAACCCACTGTAGTTTTCTTTATTTTTTTATATGGCAAGGTGATTCCTAATCTAGAAAGGTTGATATTCATCTGTTAATTTTGCAGTCACAGTCGGTCCATGACTTCCCTAAGAAGCCATTGATGATTCTCAAAGATATCAGGTAAGGTTTACTTTTGGTTATGTTTTACCACATGCATTATGTATTTGCTTTCTTCTTTTCTCCCTTTGCTAGCATTAAGCATTGATTATTGATGGTAATTTCTTTTCCAGGGATTTTTCTGGTGTCCTTTCTGTATTATCCAGTGAGTTCAACATTGAGAGGTTTATTAGGCTTTATGTTGAATCATTGGTTGACTACAGGTGATTTGCTCATGTGATAATTGTTATTATTTTTTATATTTCTTTCGTCCTGGCATTGTATGACTTTATGACTCTACAACATGTGAACAGCACTTCTGATAATTCTTGCCACATACACCTGATTGAAACTGTTGAGACTCTACCTATAAAGAAGTTTGTTGAAATCATCGCGTTCAAGGTTCTCGGCAACTGTGTGAAGGCATCACGGGCCACAGAAAACCCAGATATAAACCGCACAGGTAGTTATTACACCTGCTTCAATTCTGTTTTGAACTGATCAAGTGATTTTTGTCTTCCTCCTTGTGCATACATTGATGTCCAGAATTCCAGATTGCATTTATGAAAGATCATTTAAGGTGTTTTCCTCTTAACCAATGATTTATTATTCCTCAGGCATATTGGCAAAGAAAATCTTGAGTGCAATTGAAAAAAATATCCACTGGAGCTACGTGATGCTATCCGTAAATTTCTTGAGGTACAAGATGACAAACTTGTCACTTATTTAACTTCTTAGTTCTTATTGTTGTTTTTTCGTTCTGTTTCCTTTCTCTGTTCTTGTTCTCTCTTTATTTTTTGAATTTTGATATTTATTCAAAACATTAATCCACCAGAACTCTGAAATTAACTCAATTGGAGGGGATTCTACTTCCGAGGTGTTGGGCTTACTGTTTGACGAAAGCAAGGGCATGCCTACTGAAATATCTGACTCTAACATTTGGTTCAGTCTGGACCACCCAAAGGTATGTTCCGATATGGAGTTAATTTCATGTAAATTTTTATTTTTATTGAAGCCCTGATAATTTTATAACTGCATATATGTTCTAGAATAATTGCCTGCCATTGTTTATTTCATATTTTGTGAATGACAAATAATTTGCTATTAGTAGTCATTCTGGTCCAATTGTCTCGTTATATTTTCTGGTCTTCAGTGCACTACAAACAATTTCATTCATGATGCAGGCTATGGTACGTCAATTTGCTCTCTCAAAAATTGCTACATCCGGCATCTTTAAGAACAATACTCTAAATCCACAGGTAATTTTCTGCATTGTTGTTTGGACATGTGTTTGGTGCTGTATATGTTCCTGGTTGTATTTGTAGCTTTCTTTGCTCAAGTTATGATCTGCTGGCTTATGTTGTTATTTCTGGGTTCCTGCAGAAATTTATTAATATGCAAGATGCAATAATATGCAGTTTGCATGATGATGATCTAATGTATATCTTCCTTGTTGTATTTGAAGCTTTCTTTGCTCAAGTTATGACCTGCTGGCTTATGTTGTTATTTCTGGGTTCCTGCAGAAATTTATTAATATGCAAGATGCAATAATACGCAGTTTGCATGATGATGATCTAAGTGTTGTTCAAGCTGCCTTATCCATAGAAGGACTTCCTGCTGTTGCCAGTCCTGATAGCCTTCTAAAAGCGTATGATGATGTGCTTACCAAATGCATCAACATCATTCACAAAGGTGGGTAATGTTTATTGAATGTCTGATTGTTCTTTTGTTGGCCTCTTGGTGAGTTAGTTTTATGATTTGATGTGGAAGATAGTCTGCAGAAATTTGTTTGTATAGCTTAGCTGCTAGGATTGTTCATGTACTCACAAGAGGTTGTAGCTAATGCAAAGTGCACTTTACATGTAAAGCACTGCAAGTTAATACTAGGCCATCCCCATAATATCTCAAAATAATGGAGGACATCGAGTTGTACACAAAGTACAGCTGGCAATGATTTGTGACGCGGACCAACATAGAAAATCGAACATGACATATTGACAGAATCCGTAATACTGTTTTACTCCACTTCTTGCTCAGTACTATGTTCGTAAAAGTTACTAGTCATTAGGTTCTTCTATGTTGGTTTATCCTCCAACGTTTAGCCTTGATGTGACCCCCTTCATGTGACCTGAAATTTATTTATACCACATGGAGAATAGTTGTCTCCTTCTGTACAGGCTTAGCCTTTATTTGTTTTTCTCTAACAAGACTATAAATTTTGTTTTATTCTACTCTAGGTGGTTCAAAAGCATCAAAGGCTTGTGAAGTTGCTGTTTCATGCTTGGAAAAGATGGTTATGGAATATCAGTCGCATCATATGGAACGTGCCAAGGACATTGCTATAGTAGTGTTTCGTCTCCTTATTGTTCACCCGAAGGTTAACTATTTATATTCTACCACTATCTGCTTCTGTCTTTTATTTTCATGCAGTTCTTCTCACTTTCAATGTTGAAATGGAAATGCAGACCCTCAGAGTAAACTTGAAGGCCTTGGAGTTAGCTAAGAAAGTACAATGGGAATTCTACAAAAGTAGTTCTCTTGTATATGATGAGGTCACTGCTGATAAAATGAAGGTGAGGCTTCTTACTGGCAACTGGCAAGACGGCTAAGCTAATCATCTGTCCTAATACGTTGATGTTAGTGTAAGCTTATTGAATGAACACAAGTGGTTAATTTTTTCCTTAGTGCATCATTGCTTCCTGTTCTTTGTACCCATACCCACATCTGGAACTCCCTGAAGACATGTGGCTAGATACGCGAAAGGTGTACCTTTTATGAATGAAATGAAACATCTGTTGTTTATATAGATATTTCTATCAAGACATACTGCTTTTGTTTTTGTTGTTTATTTGCTTTATGTCATTGCAGAACATGAGTTCAGAGTCCATAGCTTCCATTAACATGAAGAACATCCAAGCTTTTGCTGAGACTTTCCTAGCAAACCCAAATAAGCATGTGCAGTGGTTGGTTGACTCTGGAAACAGAACTAGATTTTCTAGAACTTCGTTTCTACTCATAGTATTGCTAGCACTGCTTGCTCCTACTGAAGGTATGCCCATCTTTGCAGCTACCTTTTGCTCTACCATTTCTCGTAGCTTTTGTCATAGTTGCAATAACGATGTATTTACTTATTTTGTTTTACTGAGAATGTTGTTATTTGTTGATTATAATCGTAACATCTGAAAAATAAAATGCGTTATTTAGTCTTAAGTCCTAGCATGTATGATGTCATACCCTTGCAGCTAGTTAGTAGCATTCTGATTTTCTTATGAAAATAAATTTGATGTCAGAATTTCTCTACGTCTCCCTTTTTTTCTGTCATGTATGAGTGCGTGTGCACTCAAAAGGTCACTTAAATTAGCACTAGTGCAGTTGATAATGCCTTCCAATGAATTCCTATTATTTGGAGACGTGTGCTATGATAATCAAGTAGACCAATTACTGTGTTTTCTTCTTCTTCTTTTTCCAGTTTTGGACAAGCAAGTGAATCTGTGCCAAGCTTGTTTGCCAGCTCTGAAGAATGAATGGTGTAACATACAGCTTAAAGATGACTGTGTTGGTGATGAGGTATTTCCGATTTACTTTACTATTTTGTGTTGCAATGTTGAATGATTTGCCCAATATTTAGGTCTCGGATCTTTTGTTTTTACTTATGCAGATCAGCATTGACAAGCTTGATAAGTACAGTGAAGAATTGGTGAAGCATATTTTCAATAATGACACAGAGACATTGAATGCTAGAATTCTTGTCTGCATATTTTGGGGTCTGCTAAGGGTGCAGTCTTCCTATATTAGGCAGAATTCTATGGTGTGTAACTGCTAACCAAAAAAATATTCATTCAATTGTTTGGACTTGCGACTTCTGAGAGTATCTCATGTTCTATCCTCAACTTCTGGTATATGCAGATTGAGACCAGTGGAAATACAATGCTTGATGATATGTTTCTCTTCTTCATCACATCACCTGGCAAAACCATCTTTCAGAAGCACCTACAGTATCTCATGGTTAACTGCACCGGAGCACCTTTTCAGTTTATCTCAAAGTACTTTGTGGATGAAGGTTTGCTATGATTATTTTTTATCTATAGTTGAGGTCATTCTGTTACTATATAAGAGCTAATCATGAGATTGATGATTTTTTTTGAGATTCTGTTCTGGTGTTATGATTTTGTCTGACCTTCAAATGTGCCTTTGTTTTGTTATTTGTGCCTATTTTCTGCGTCATTTCACATTCTTAAAATAAATTGTTTTGTTCAGGATGTTATTTTTCTATTTCATTGGTGGCTACTGATTAGCTAAGATACTGTTTGATTACTCTTCTAGTTTTTTCGTTCATCTGGTTCTTCTTTCTAGCAGTTTACCCTCCCCTTTTTCTTTTTGCATATTGTTGCTGATAAATTTCCTGAACTTTGCTGTAGGTTTATCAGCTGGAGTTCAAGCTGAGAGTCTTCTTATGCTTGCCTCTATTTGTTCTATGTGTGCTTTATCCGAAAGTAGTAGTTTGGACGAGAGCTTATGTATGCAGCTTCTACTTGGCTTTCCTTCTCTTATTCTCCCACTTGCTCATGAAAACAAGGTATTACTAGTGCTCTGTAATTTTTTTTATTGCTGTGGCAATCTGTGAGAAAGCTCCTTTTTGTGCTGACTGCAGTTCTCTCGATTGGTATATTGAACAAGTTCATTTTCTTATGTTGTAGGATGTAAGGTCCTCTGCTATTAAATGTATTGAGGGGCTATATTTGGTGTGGCAGCGGTTGAACACTTCTTTATCAAGAAATGGTCTGTTAACCTTCTTCTTTTTATATTGATATTCTTAACTTGAGGAATTCGACAATGATC
Source organism: Ampelocalamus luodianensis (assembly GCA_036346255.1). Lineage (NCBI taxonomy): Eukaryota > Viridiplantae > Streptophyta > Magnoliopsida > Poales > Poaceae > Ampelocalamus > Ampelocalamus luodianensis. Next base: position 53,409,947 of record CM070623.1, read on the forward strand.
TTTGTTATCTGTAATTAACATATCAACAGGAAACAACAGCACATTGCCTAAATGCATGTCATCTCCAACCTTTGGTGTTTTCCTTGAGTCATTGGTTAACCAAAAGGCCATGATATCCTCACACGCAGGATTTCTACCTGCATATATTTCGTCAATGCTAAGCCCAAGTCAAGATTTGATGGTTCCTGAAAATCTTCACGAAAGGTTATCGTGGTCCCTTTCTTTTGCAAACATCTCATACTCATATTCAAGTGAATGCACGTTGTTATTTCGTGTCACATTAAAATTCAGACTCCAGATGATACGTTTTCTTTTGACCTTAAAGGCTGTATTCATCAATGGCATTTTTTTAATCAACTTTGGTGCATATATGTTCTTAAAACCAATATGAGATAACATCCACTAGCTTGAAGTACCAGGAGGTTGTTTAAATGGTGAAACGGGCAGGTCGTAGGCATGTTATCTGACAAATCAAATGTGCGTACTGTAGGTATGTTGATAAGAGAGAAAGTGGGGCATCTGTTGAAATGCTTGGGGTTCTATCATTTCATCACACCCAACTACGCGGTGAATCCTCAGGGCTTAGGTTGCCTGGTTTGTGCAACAAATAAGGCCGTTCCATTCTTCTTCGGTGTAAGTGTTACCTGGAAAGAATGCCATCCTTGTGTCGACGCGCGTCGGACTCCCGCCGACATGCATCGGACACCCTTAGCAGTGTCCCAGGTGTAGGAGGATGAGACTAGATGGGGGAAAGCGCAGCCCGACATCCCTTGGGTGACAGAAAATAGTGCATTAGCATTCTGGAGGAAGAAGAAGAATAGAAGAAGGAAGGCTTGAAGGGAAGAAATAATGGGAGGAAGAGATGTCGGGATGGGGACATGAGAGGAGACCGGTTCCTGAATATTTAAGTTTGCATCATTAGTTGCATGCTTGGATGTTCTCTTAGTTCTATCTCCGCCGCCGACGCCGCTCCACCTTGCCCTCCCTCGGGCACCGCCGCCTCCATCTCCCTCCTGCCGCCGCCTCGTGGTCGCCGTGAGTCGCCGCCATCTCTCCCCGCGTGTCGCCGCCGCCACCCTCCTTTCCTCCTCCTCCGGCCGCCGCCGTGCCGCCTCTCCTCCATGCGCGCCGCCTCCCTTCCGCCCCGAGCCCTTTTTGGAGCCGCGCCGCCGTGGTCGCGCTGTGCGCGCACGCTGTTCGAGCCATAGGCCTCGGTGGGCCGTTCGCATTTTGGGCCGAATAGGTTGTTTTGATTTTCTTTTGTTTTGATTTCTCTTTTCTATTTCTAATTCAAAAGTGAGGCTTTAAAAATTAGTATCTCCCCATTTAACTCCAAAAATTATAAAATAAATTTCTAAAAATTTGTAAATTCAAGATCTTGCTAATGGCATAGGTCTTGTTTAATTTGGAGTTTATTTGTTATTTAATTGTATTTAATTGCTCTTTTTGTTTATTTGTGTCTTTTTCAGGTTCGATCGCCCGAGTAGGATTTGAAGACGCCGGAGACCCCCAAGTTGATCAAGCCCAAGATTATCAAGATCCTCTAGCCTATATCCCAGGCGAGTCAATACTTTGATCATATTGAGCCTACATTTTATGCAAATTATATCCTTTTAAAATAGCAAATTGCATGCTTTAATTCTTTAATCTAATGTATGTTAAAGTTTAAGGTAGTTAATACCCATTTGATGATTAATTAATTATTACGCCATCCTTGACAACTTGAATCCAATAATTAGTAACTATATGGTAATACTAGTTATGGGTTGTACTTAAGCGACATGCAGTCTTGCTTAAGTACGGGACATTAAAATGTTCCAATCATCATCTCTTTAAACATAAAATGCATTGGTGGTGATAAAATTTGCTTTACCTCAAACCCTTGAAGAGGTGATGCCTGCAGCCCAAAGAATGTTTGTGTGATCCGCCTAGACAACCCTAAGGACTTAATCTTGTCATGACCTCCGTGTAAAACAAGTACAACCACCAGCGCAACTTGGCTTAGTAGATTTATTGAACCTTGAAAGTCGGTCTCACGGAAGGAACAAGAAAGGGTGCAAGTGTGAGCTTGATCACGTGATTGAATGGGACACCGATGGTGAAGTGCCTTCTACTGAAGACGATGTCGGTGACATCCGACTCCAACATATGGCGTAACACCATATAGCAGATGTCCCGAGATATTTTGAAAGGATGTCGCTCAACTATGATAAGGAATCATGTGGGGTAACGAGTATGACTATCTCTAGGTGTACAACCCCTTGTTCGTGACCATGGCTAGGCAAAGCGGACATGGGAATCTTTACTAGAGTTAGTTCTATTTCAAAAAACTTGTGGTTGGGATGAAAATGTGGTGGCTCACCTAGCCCGAGATTGGATTTTGCCTGAGTGCTTGAACTCGTTGATGTTGGTAATTGGGGACGGACCCAATCAAAAATAAGCATAAGGTAGAGTTTCCACGGAGGAACCTCTCTTTGTTATAAATTATTGCACAATTACTCTTTTAACTAAAATGAAATTTGTTAAAAATGCTAAGTGCTAGGAATTTGTACTTATGATATTTAAAGGTATTGCTTTGCAAATAAAAGAACCGAGCCATCCTTGTAAGCCTTGCATGTATATCATTGCATTGTGTATTGGCTCAAAGAGTTGTGGCTCGCTCTCCCCACCTTGGCTGCGAAGGAGACTATGCCTATTACGAGGCGAAGTTGGAGGCCCAGGAGATAATGGAGTAGTCTTTAGAGAAGAAGCTTGACTCGTCGAGATATTACCCAAGCCATGGGAAGGCTTGGAGAGATGGGAAGCTTCCGTTGTCGCCCGCTTTTGTAATAATGGGGAGTCTATGTAAAAGTGTTAATTAAGAATGGTATGGTCATGTATGAATTGATTGATGATGAGGACGATCGAGGAATGTTTCCAGACGTCCGGAGTTTGGAAGAGGAAAGTGCTACCCTTGTTTTGTTTACTGCTTTTCTACCTTACATGTGACATCAAGCAGCCATATTAAGGCAAGAGGTGGATCTTCTGTGCTGAATATGGATCTTTTGTGCATCAGACCCTTCAACTTCAGTGATAAGAGGCTATTTGAGCATTTATAAGTATTATTTACAATAAAAAATAAATATATTATTATTTTTAGTATTATATTAATATATAGTAGCCGAATCCCCGAATCCTGTTTTTTCAAGCCCCTTGAATCGGACACCCAAATCCGTGTCGGATTCCGATTCTCGTGTCCGTGTCCAGGTAACACGTAACCCCCCTACCTTCTCTGCGTGCGTACACACAAGCCTAATTGTTGTGTTTGCTTGTAAAGTAGTTGCATTCTGTGTGCCGAGCATCCGAGTCTGTTTAACTAGGCAGGTGGTGAGTGTTAGCAACTTTATTTGTATTTAAGATCAAATCTCTCAAGTGGTCATATCTTTTCTGGAGTTTTGTGCATGTTGCTGTACATTTAATTTGGCGAAGTCTCAGTTGATCTGATCTCTAGTTTTTTACTTATTGTTTGGTTAATGGGAATGTAAGCTAACTCTTGTGTCTATTTTCAGATTTGACCAGCCTGCAAAAGATACTATCCTTCATTTCATCTTACGCTCTGCTATGAAGCTCTCTCCTTACGGAAAGGTCAGTTGTTCTGCAGTGCTGAGTCAAGTCAGTTCTGCTTGATATGCCTCACATCAGCAGAGTAGAAGACCTCCTCGCCCCCTCACCCCCCAGCACACCCATTCACTCACCCCAATCATTACACAAAAAAGGAAGGCGAATGCATACGCACGATCCTTGATGTTTGATGTGGATGACAGCTGATATTTTTTAAAATATTGCAGTTGATGGTTCTATCAGCCCTGAAAGGAGTAGGAAGCATCTTGTTTGAGGCAGAAGATGTGAAGTCTTTGTTCTCTGATCTTCTGGACCATCGTAGTCATTATCAGAGTGGGCTTGATTCTAAGCAGAAGATCTTATCCACCCATGAAATACAAATCTTGTGCTTGCTTTTGGAGGTAAATGTACCATCACGCTTGTATGTTTATGCGCAGTTCTTATATGCCATACAGTAGCATTGCCATTATACATCTTTGTTGCTGATGTGTTTATTTATTATTATTCTGCAGGTTCTGTTCTCAGTATATCAGATCGTGCAAATATTGGTTTTGACAAGATTGAAGCTCTGTTGAAAGCTTTAAGGGTGAGCAAAACCTTCAATTCTATACAGATTCCAAATTTATCTACTGGGATTTACTCTGACAGTATGAAACTTCAGGTTGATGGTTCGTCTCCAGAAGATCCTGTTGTTGCGATGCCATGTCTTACTGCCCTGCAAACTCTTCAACCAGTATTCTTTGAAAATTTGAAGACCGATACTAAGGTTCATTTTTGCGTTATAATATTTGACGTTATATTGGGTTTTTTATTTAAAAACTGTTCGTTTGGTGACATTTCCAATTATTTGCACATTTTAAGTGGAAAACCCGGAGAATATTGAATGTTCTAGTTTTTATTAGTTATTTTTATTGCGGACTATGTACTGAAGTTTGTCAGCTAAGCATTGGTAAGCACGCCAAGAGAGGCAGAATCTAACATATTTAAGTTTTGCAAAAGATGATATTGCTAGCAGTGATGCATGGTCTTCTACTGTGCCTAATCATTGATGTTAACAAAATTAGTTAGATGTACATCCTGCCTTAAAAGAGAAGATTTGTCAATTTATTTTTAGTGATGCGAACATTGGGTTATGAACTATGAAGGTACTGATGCCAATAGCTAATCATCAGCTAGGATGCACAGACACGGACACGCGTGTCAGACATGACACGTATCGGACACGGGATTCACCATTTTCTAAAAAATGGCGACACAGGGACACGGTTGTGTGTGTGTGTGTATATATATGTATGTATGTATTATTGAATGCTTTTCTACGTGTTTGTCAAACAGAAAGTGTAAAATAGGAATACCGAATATGTACCTCAAAGATGATCCTCGGCTCCTGGTCTTTTCAGTTCTTCATAAAGCATAAGTTCATAACTTCATATTAATACCAGAAATTCAGAATTCCTTTAACCTGTGAATAGAAAAAACTTGATTAGTAAATGTAAGTAACAATGTAACATGTAGACTTAATTCTTACAATGAAAGTAATTAAGCAACAGCAAACACCTAAGTACCTAACATTATTTTAAGCAACAACAAACACCTAAGTACCTAACATTGTAACAACCATCGAATAATTGACAAATGATAACAATCAACAAAAAGTAGCCAAGTTCAAACATAGAAACTTAAAGACAGAGTACAACCAACAATCCAACATGATGTAGCTCCCGGTGTACACAAGTTTACAATACTTGCATTTGAATCTCATGTTTCCTCCACCTCCTCCACCGGTCCTCTCTAGGCACTCGACATGATTCCACAGCGGAGTCTTCACATTTTGCTGCTCAGCACTTGAACCAACCAGTTCCATCTCTTAATTCCTAATCATGTTCAAGCGAAAGTGCAAAACTAGTTACCATGACAGCATGAGTGGTGAAATACTGATGCATGACATACTGATACTATGCACATGCAGCGGCTTTACACTTCAACAATAGCGAAATAACAAATTTTCAATTTGCTCAACTACTCAGTACTCACCGAATGGAGTTTCTGGTACTATGCACAAGCAACAGCAGCGGCTTTACACTTCAACAATTGTCAACAATACTTGCATGAGTTTCTGGAGAATGGAGAACAAACAAGTAAACAACTCACCGAAACAAGTCCTTCGCACAGAAGCAGCAGGGCGGCGTCGGGAGCAGCAATAGCAGTAGGGCGGCGTCGGGGAGCAACAGGGAGCCAAGGACGAGCGGCGTCGAAAGCGACAACCCGGAGAAGCAGGGGGCAGGGGCGGCGTCGAACGGGATTTGGAGAAGGCCGGGCGTTGTCGGGGACGGGGACTTGGGGCTGGAACTTGGAAGCAGGGATGGCGTCGAAGGGGAGTCACTCCCGGGGAGCAGCAGAGGCGTCGGCGTCGAGCGGATTTGAGAAGGCCGAGCGTTATCGGGGGCGAGGACTCGGGTGGAACACAGAAGCGAGGATAGCGTTGTGGGAATTGCTCTTGGGGAGCAGCAGAGGCATCGGCGACGGGGAGAAGGGGAATCGGGGCTGGCGAGGGCGGCCGGTGCAGGCGACGAAGCAGGGGGCGGCCGGTGCAGGCGACAAAGAAGGAGAATCGGGGTTGGAAGCAGGGGCTAGGGGCGGCGTCGAACGGGGTCTGGAGAAGGGGCGCTAGGGTTAAGCTGGTTGCTTGGCTGGGCTACCAGCTTAGCTGGGCCGAATGGAATGGGCCCAAGTGTCCGATACATGTCTTATACGTGTCCGAGTTTTATTTTATTTTATTTTTCGCTACGCTAATTTCCGACACGCCTGGAATACGTGTCAGAGCCGTGTCCGTGTCCGACACGGACTCGCTGGCTTCCAGGCGTGTCTGTGCATCCGAGATCATCAGTTCTGCTGAATCCGTGCTGCATTCTTGATTGAACAACAGCAAATAGATTGTCAATGTCAGACCCAAACTCTCAACATTTAATTATCTTAATTGATGATATCTCTTATTCAGTTCTTTCTTCTTGGTGTCAACCAGCACACCGAACAGTTTGTTGTTTTATCTGTTGCCGTGTCTAGAGCATTCTTATGTAACTAGCTGGGGCTATCCTCTTTGTCATGTGTTTGATCTCAAATTGTATATCTTCTTTGACAGGCGTGTGATCTCAAATTATATCCGTCCAGTTTTTTTGCCCTACGTATAATTTTTTCTTCGCATACTAGTAGATCAGCTTAAGTTGAAATTATTATACTTATATTGGTCTCATACTTTTGCAGGAAAAAGTATTTGGGTGCCTTATTTCTATGTTTCGAACTGAGAACTTTGAAATTCGAAATGCCACACGAGATGTTCTACTGCGAATTAATGTTCGTGTCCGTATCCCTTATTCTATTTTTATATGTTTTTGTTTACTTTCTTAGGTTAAGCAAAATTGCGTGCTCCAGATGTCCAATGCATTTATTTCCCTTTTGCTACAACTTTTAATTTGTATACTGAATTGATGTCCTCATGATTGGAACCATTGGCAGATTCTTCTGTTGAAATCTTTCTTCTAATTATTTCCCCCCTCATTTCCTTTTCTAGTTCTCTGTTTTTCTTTTGTTTTATTTTGGCATTGATGGAAAGATGTAATCCGCTGCAATTTATTGCTTCAACAACAGTATCATTAACTAAGTTGCAAACTGGCAAAGGCATTACCCATATATTTGTAGCACCGTTTCTCTCTTGTTTTAACACAAAAAATAGGTTAACAAATATTACTACAAATGCATGAATTCTTTTTAAGGTCTACTATTGGTTGAAAGCCAAAACAGTAATTAAAAAAGGAAAAAAGAGAGAGGGTAATTCTCCTATGTTTGACATGTATTAATAATTAATGTATAATGTATATCGTTGGACATCTGTTGGTATATACCATTTTTAGTCAATGCTTAGTTGCTTACCTAATTCTACTCATGACAGGTTCATGCCTCCACTGTGGTGAAATTTATTGAATTAATTGTAGCGCAAGGTGATAAAAAAGGACATTCAAAAAGAATAAAGAGAAAGGAGGATCTGAAGCGTGACGTCTTTAACAATTCTGAAGATTTATTTGGAGAAAAACCTACGGCTTCTATTCTTGTTTCTCTTCTAGATATTTTGTTTCTTAAGAAAGATGTGAACAAAAGGTGTGGTACTACAAAACCACCTTTTTTTTTAAAAAAAAACATTTCCTATGTTGTATATGGCTTACATGTTGTCACCTTACATGCTGGCCATGTTTACTACTTCTTTTTTAATTTCCTATGTTGTATATATCTGACATCTTGATCTTGTCACCTTCCATGCAGGCCATATTTACTACAACCACTTTTCCAGATTTTAACAAAACTTCTTTCCGATCAATGGATTTCGGGGATAGTTTGTCAGTATAACAAAGGCCATGATGCCTCTTCTGAAACTCCTGATTTATCCAGTTTCGTAAAAGAAGCCCAGCAGTTGGTACTACTGATTCTCAAAGATATTACCGATACACTGCAATTGGGTCACCAAGTAATTTGCTTGACTAATTTTTAAGTTCTTACTCCAATTATTGTTTTTTAAACAAAATGGACTGCTTTCTCCAATTTATTGGTTTTGATTTTCATGGCTGACGTGTTTCTGCAGGATACACTGTTCAACAGTGGAAATGTAAATCTCCTTATTAATTGCGTACGGTCTGCTGAGGACTTAGGAACTCGCAATCATGGGTTTTCATTGATTGCTTTGGCAAAGGCTTTCCGCAACTCGTTTGAAAGTATTGTTGATTTGTTTGTTGCTATTGGGGATTCAGTTTGTGTAATTTTCTTGGGAGCAACTGTGATGGATGAGTCTCTGTGTTGGCTTTGCGCCCTTCAAGGACAGCATCCTTGGTCGCATCTCTTTCAGATCTTGGACTAAGACTATTGTTGCATCTTTGTTTGTTAGCATATTGGGGATGCAGTATGAAACAGGTGAAGAGAAATATACAAGAAAAATTGCCCCATCTCCAAGTGTCATTTCATTAAGGATCTTGGGAGCAATCAAGTGATATCTGATCCTATTGATTTTTGTCATCCATAGGCCATTCAGCATAAGTGGGGTTCTTTTTGAAGCATTTCTTGAGTTTTTACATTTATTATTATGTGGATTTATATTTAAAAGTATCGCTAACCTATTCATGGTACCATACTTATTTTTTGACGGGAAAACAGTGGGAGAAGCTCCTACTGCATTATATATTAATAGAATAGAATAAATAATTACAAGGCAAAGCCAAAAAGGAAAAAAAGCTGTACAATTCAAAACTTATGAAGACTCTAGCAAGGAAAATATTAAAGGATGAAGTTCTTCTTTCATTCTATGCATTTGTATGGTGAGTTCGCCAATAAATGATTCATGATTGTTTCCAGGAAGCCAAACTTGGGTTAATATTCTAAAAAAATTTCCATTTCTTTGCTTCCAAATGTGCCAAGCTGCTATGACAAAAAAAAAATATGAAGAAAGGTGATCCAAAAGCATGCGTGGCATGATAAAGCTCGGAGAAAATGTCAATGCCATGTATCCAGCATAGTACCATACTTAGATCTTTGCCTAGGTTGTTTAGTTTTTTTTCCCGGAAACTCTATTATTTTAAATTTCTTTCTTGAGGTAATACTATTTTAGATTTATTTGTAAGATTAATGCTGGTTAGATCCTCATTTAGTTCGTTCATAACACCTTTAATCCTTTTTTTCTCCTGCTTTTCAATGTTGAAGGATGATATCCATTCACAACATGTTTTGGAGGATTTATTATCTGTTCTAGTCCCATGTTGGTTATCAAGGACCACAAGTATAGAAAAGCTTCTTCAGGTTCTGTAATTCCTTGAAGTTCCCTGCTTGTGTTAGATTTTCCTGTGAATAAAACAATGAGTTAACATACTTAATTTTGTTGCAGATATTCATTAAAGCTCTGGCTGATGTTTTCGAACATAGGCGCCTGACCCTCATGATTTACCTCTTGAGGTATTTTCTATTTTATTCATCAACATCCTCATAGTTCTATTCTGGGAAGCTAGCTACATACATTTATACTGTTTTCAGGACCTTAGGGGAAGAAAATAATTTGAGTACTGTGATCATGCATCTATTACACTCGTTGGTTGCACGGATTTCACACACACTTTCTGAACACCAGGGGAACCATTATGCCCAATCCTTGAGTACCATGTCACAAGAGTGGGAGTATGGAATGGCAGTCAATATGACGGACCAATATCCCTATAAATTATGGTTTCCATGTCTGTGGAAGCTACTACAAGAAATCAGGGTTCATCAGAAACAAGGTCTCCTTCCTATGCTACATTTGGCAATGGGGCTTATTCTATTTAAGCTGCAAGATACAGAGTTGATTTTTGAGCTTGAATCCGAGGAAGCAATTAACTCTATACAGGTATTTCATTTGGTCAAAATTGTGGCTGTATTGTTTTTTGTTGTTGTTCTGTATTGTCTTCTTTTTCAACTCTTGGTACTCTGATTAGTTAGTAAATTTGGTATTGTTTTAATCATTTCTTGTTCAGTTAATCTGGGAGTGCTGATTGCTCTTGAAAATATATTATGCTTGATATTTATATCTGTTCATTTGGCTGTTGTAGGGTTCTCTTGGAGCCCTTATGAAGGAAGTTGTCTTGTGCACCGTGTCTGTCAGAGACAAAAAAACAGACATTTCTGGTCATATTCTAAAGGAAGTCAGAGACTCTGCAAATACAGTTCTAAAAAAAATTACAGGATGGATGAGTGCTTCAACATATTTCAAAGGAATTACTCAGTTGCTAGAACATTCAGAAAGTCTTGTGAAAAGAAAGGTAGTTTTTGGTTAAGATACCTTGGTTTTATGTGCCATGCTTTAGTTTTCATTGATTAAGTTCCAAAACTAAACTTTTGCCCTATTTGATTGCAATTGATGTGAACTTTTCTAAACAGACACTTGGAATATTGTGCGAAACTGCAAGGGGGAATAGCTTGGTCCAGAACAAGCAAATGAAAACAAGAAAACTGAAGCATAGCTCTCTTACTACCGCCTTCCAAGTGGACAAGACCTCTGCCCGTTATTTCAGCGAGTTGTGCTTAAAGATTCTAGAGTTGATTGACAGAGGGGTTGATTCAGACACTTCGGTGAAAATTGCTGCTATTTCTTCACTTGAAACACTAGCGAAAGAATATCCCTCTGATAATCCTGCATATAGCAAGTGCCTTGCAATAATCATTAATCACATCAGCTCTGGTGATGCAGTCACTTCTTCTGGGCTAATTCATACTTCAGGCTCACTGATAAATGTGCTGGGATCAAAAGCATTACCTCAGCTCCCATTTATCATGAAATATATGCTGCAAAGATCACACCAGGTGTCATGTTGCCCTAGTGGAAAATATACAAATAGTTCCACTAGAACTGATGCCATACTTTCGAACCAAGTTATAACTATGTTGCTATCTGTACTGACAACCATCGAAGTGATTGTCGAAAAGCTTGGTGAATTTGTTAATCCATATTTGGAAGAAATACTGGATCTGGTTGTATTGCATCCTGAATGTGCTTCTCAAATAGATACAAAACTAGATGCAAAAGCAGCAGATGTTCGGAAGCTACTGACTGAGAAAGTTCCAGTATGTTTCATCTAAACACATCATGATTTTTTTTTCTGGGTTATATGATGGATAGTGAATGTGCTTAAGTGCTTTATACTTGCATCTAATCGAATTATTGGCATTGCAGATCCGGCTTATCCTTCCACCTTTACTGAATATGTACTCCAGTGCTGCCAAATGTGGAGAAGCAAGCCTGTCATTGGCATTCCAAATGCTTGCAAGTCTAGTTGGTACAATGGATCGGCTGGCTGTAGGAACTTACCATACAAAAATATATGAACATTGTTTGCTAGCCCTTGATCTCCGTCGTCAACATCTGGACTCTTTGAAGAATGTAAATATAGTGGAGCAAAGTATTATCCATACCATCATCACTCTCACAATGAAGCTTACTGAGTCCACTTTTAGGCCTCTTTTCCTTCGTACTCTTGAATGGGCAGAGTCTGAAGTTGATCAGCCCACATCAAAGAGAAGTATGGACCGTGCAATTGTTTTCTACAAGTTGATCAACAAGCTCGCTGAACAACACAGGTATCTGTATTCCGTGCTGTCTTGTAAGTCGTACATAATTTTCATCAGCCACATTCATGCTAGATTTGTTCACTGGATATTGCTATTCTGATAAAATTCTTTAACTAAATTACTGGCTTGCTTTGTCATTACTGCCTCTATATTTCTTTGGGTATGTGTATTTAAAGTGATTTCCCTATTAAGATAGGACTACACCAAGAGTCAGTGTTGAGCTCATACATTTTTACCCTAGTGATGGACGAGGTCATGCGGGACATACAAGGAGATATCCCTTGGTGTATGCTTTTCGCTGATGATGTAGTGTTAGTTGATGAGAGTAGGATAGGTGTCGATAGTAATCTGGAGATGTGGAGGAAGACCTTAGAATCGAAGGGCTTTAGACTTAGTAGAACTAAAACTGAGTATATGAAATGTGATTTCAGCGGTGCCGGGACAGATGATGGAGATGTTAGGCTGGACGGACAAGTAGTGCCTAGGAAGGACACGTTTTGATATTTGGGATCGATGCTATAACTAGACGTAGAGATTGATGAAGACGTGAGCCACATGATTAGAGTGGGGTAGGTGAAATGGCGCTAAGCATCAGGTGTCCTGTGTGACAAAAAAGTCCCTCAAAAGTTAAAGGGTAAGTTCTACAGGACGGCGATCAGACCTGCGATGCTATATGGAGCAGAATGTTGTGCAACTAAAAGACAACATATACAGAAAATGAGTGTAGCGAAGATGAGGATGCTGCGGTGGATATGTGGCCACAAAAAGCGAGATCGAATCCGCAATAAGGATATACGTGATAGGGTGGGAGTAGCACAAATTGAAGAGAAGCTTGTCCAACATCGCTTGAGATGGTTTGGACATCTCCAACGGAGGCCTTCTGAGCACCGGTACGTAGTGAAATTTTAAGACATACTGAAAACGTAAGAGGCAGGGGTCGACTAAGACTAACGTGGGAGGAAGCAGTTAAAAGAGATTTGAGAGATTGGAATGTAGCTAAAAAATTAACTTTGGATAGGAGCGCATGGAAGTTAGCGATCCACGTACTGGAACCAAACCATAAGAAGGTTTAGGGGCTGTGTTTTAAGCTCTCGGCTTAGATGGCAGAATGTATGGTTTACGGTTTTAGCCTTGTAGGTTTTCTTCATTATTATTTTATTTTATTTGCAAGACTCTCGTCTCTTTGGCCTTGAGGAGGTTTCATTCCTAGTCTACCTCAACTTGTTTGAGACTAAAGGCTTTGTTGTTGTTGATGTGTATTTAAAGTGATGTGCACTGGAAGGCTAACAGAAAAGGGCAAAGATTACATAGACTGTACTTTCCCAATAAATCTTGCCAAATGCCACAACAGAGCATATATATAGACTATGACCTCTTCTGGCTAGATTTTCTTTTTTTACACCTGTTCTTGTTGACATGATTGGGTTTATTCTGGTATAGCATGTGACTGGGCAGTCACACACCTGCTAATTGCCATGCCCAGTCAGCCATCCTTGGTGAACACCAACTGTAATAATAAGTAGATTTGTAAAGAAATACATGGTGGTTAGATGCAAAGTATAAAAAGGTATATATTAGTCGTGGCCGTTGTTTCTAAAACTAGCAGTGACTGGTCTACTACCAGAAATTCTTGTTGGAGGCATAATATTTTCTTACAATATTATGTTGATGCAATTTCATTTAGTTTGTATATTTGTGGCCAAGTTGAGTGGATGCTGAGCCAATTTGGGGCACTTCATTGCCTCTTTGTTGTAAACAATGTCTCATAATATTAATGGAAAAAAGGAAAGAAAACAGAAGAATTATGTCAGGGTAAAACAAGCCAACTATCTACTGGTTAATGGCTGGTTCCTGTTAAGTTTCCCAGAGTAATATATACTTTTTATATTAGCAATGGGAACTGGATTGGGGGATTGCAGTAATTATCCCCATGTTTCATTATGATTTGGTGGCTTGTGGTTTATCCAACTTTGTCTTGTGTTAATCTTCTGTATTTTCCCCATGTTTCATTATCTTGAACAGCAGTTTGCTGTCCTTAACTACTTCCCACTGAAGCATGCTAGTGTTAAGTTGTTAACTACCTGCTGCTGTGTTTTCTTTTCTCTTCTTTCTTTTTTGCACCTTATTCATTTCATTTGTTTGTGAAGGTCCTTGTTTACACCTTACTTCAAGTATCTACTTGAGGGATCTGTACAATATCTATCAGAAGATAATGCTTTGATCAATTCCAAGCAAAAGAAGAAGAAGGCCAAACTTGGAGATGCTCAAGTCGAACAGAAGGATAAATTGTTGGGATCAAAACTGTGGAATTTAAGAGCTCTGATATTGAAATCCTTACACAAGTGCTTCCTTTATGACAATGACCAGAAGATCCTTGATTCCTCTAATTTCCAGGTTAGTTTTTTATTATATGAGGTTTACATGTTCTGAGCTGTTCACTTTCATATCTAGCATGCTTTTGCAAGCCACCAAAAAAAGTGTTGGAAAAGGCATCCTTCAGGTTCGGCACTATTTTTCAAATTTCCACTTTGAGAAAGGAAATGTGATATTGACTTGGACTGTCTTTTTTGCTTCTTTTCCCTACCCACATGGATCATTGACACTTCCCCCTGTTTCTATATCATCATATTATGATTTGGTCAAGCAGCAAGCGGCAATGGTTCTATTGAATCATATCTGCGTTCTTCGTGCCTTTATTTATCTCTTGGCAATCTTTTATGATTGATCCCAACATTTTTTTGGATGTTTGCAGGTTCTTTTGAAACCCATTGTTTCTCAGTTTGCTGTGGAACCGCCTGAATCTCTTGAATCAGTTCCTGATGCTGCATCAGTTGAAGAAGTTGATGAAAGTCTTGTTTTGTGCTTGGGGCAAATGGCAGTTACTGCTCGGTCAGATGTTCTGTGGAAGCCTCTTAACCATGAGGTGGGAACCAAGCAATATACTAGTAGTTCATGAATTAGAGTTGCACTAACTAAACTAATCAAAGATTTTGGTTACCCATCAAAAAAGGCCAACATATCTCATAAAAAAACTTGAACCAGAGCCCAGAGCCATAGTTGAGTCCAGGTAAAAAAAAAACGGTGGTTACCAGCCGGGCCGGTAACCGCCTACCGGAGGGTGGCCGGGAAATGAAATCCCGGCGGTTTTTTCAAATCCAAAATCAAATTTTGAATGAATTTTAATCAAATTTGAACGAATTTCGGCCGAGCAAAATCCGGTTTGACTGGTAACCGGATCCAGCCCGGTACCGGGTTTCTGAACCCTGGTTGAGTCCTTTTATGCACTCCCCCTCATGCTAACTGACTCACAACTCTGATAAAACCGCAGGTGCTGATTCAGACAAGGAGTGTCAAAGTTCGCCCCAAAATGCTCGGCCTGAAGGTTGTTAGGTACATGGTCCAACATCTGAAGGAGTACGTCGTTCTCCTCCCCGAGACAATCCCATTCCTCAGCGAATTACTTGAGGATGTGGAGCTTCCTGTTAAGACCCTGTCCCAGGAGATTTTGAAAGAGATGGAAACCCTCAGCGGTGAAAGCCTACGGCAGTACCTGTGAAATCTCCTGAATCCTTGCTCCAATGAAGTGAATCTTATGCACTTCCTGGTAGCAGATCACTTCAAACATGTGAGTTGTATGCAAGTTACACTTGGATGAATGGTCTGGGATGTAGAAATTTTGCTGTGTATAAGCGTGCACCGACGATGTTCATGTTGTATGGCCTTGTTATGACTTATGAGCAGTGTGTTTTTTTTTCCCGGATGTACCGCAAGGCTCTACCTTTGATTCCAACGTTGCCGTGGTGATTATTTATCCCTCCGACATGTAAACATCACGTGTCTAGTGATGGACGTTTATTCTGATCAACTTATGTAATGCAATTAGGATGTCAAAATTGGTTGGCTGTACTGCACAGTGACTTTTTGTGAGATGTGCGCAACGCACGATGGTAAGCACGTGCCTGGAACAACAGCACATGGAGAAGTTAAGGCTACTGAAATTCTTCAGCTTTTAATGTGATCTATGGGACGATCAGTAAATCCCCTTGTTATCTAGTATGGCTGTGTTGTTGCTGCGGCACGATTGCCGTATTTGTTTACATGGCATGCCTTTTTTATACCACTGTGGGTCACGCGGAATCGATTTCTGACACAATCAGAAGCTAAGATGACCATATGCCCACATGGTGATGGTAAGCCTGATCTCTTTCGACCGTGACATGTCTCTTTCAAATATTGAACGTTGAACCCAGATTTGGCCCCAAGCACTGGGTGAAAATTTGGGAGCAGGCAGTAAAAACACTACTTACCAGCCTGATTTTAACGCATCATTGTTTCGTTGCCACTCTGGTGAGCACTACTTGTCCAATTGTAGATTTCACTTGCATCTAGGCCCCACAAAAAAAAAAGCAATTTCAGACCTGGTGATGCATATTATTCATGGGATTAATAGTAAATCACGCTGCAATCAGTAATCATATATCTGCATTTTCGCATGCAAATTTGATGCTGAAAGCCGGATGGCTAGCATTAGCGAAGCTTTGAAAGGACATGGTAGGGTAGATTCAACGTTGCAGGTAGCCGTGCTACTGATGTCGACAGATTTGGGTCCGCAAAGAAATGAAGGTTTGGGGCCAGCAATCCAACAGTCAAGAGATGTTGGCAAGACGTCACTACTGAAGTCTGGGCCAATTCAATCCAGAAACAGTCAAGAGATGCTGGCAAGACGTCACTACTTGGCGCTTCCAAAAGGCTAGATTTGGAAAGACGTAGGGGCCATTCAGACTTCGTCACTACTTCGCTCAAAAGGGAGACGTACTTCATTGCTTGCTCGCTAATGTGTTTTGTGGAAAGATGAACGATGGTTGATACAAGGAATAGGACAAGCCTTCGACAGCGCATTAGCCAAAGAGGCCAGGGACATCTTTGACCAATCATTCTCTTCAGTTGGCAGTATGGTCGCAAGCATCATTGCAACGCTAACCTTAAACGATAGTACCTTCTTGTTTCATAAATCATAGCATTTCGGCATAATTCCATCAGCATACTCTCGGTCTTATGCATGGAAAACCGAAAGGATGATATGCCCATACTGTCACTTCAGGCAAGACATGCAAAATACAAATAAGAAAATCATATAGAAAAGCCTCGTTCATCCGAAGGACCCGCCTAATCTGTCCACATTAGTTCCTTTTCAACTGCATGGAAACTATACATATTTGTAGCTCCAATTCCCCAATACAAACTCTCTGTATGCTTCAGCACAAGAAATAACAAGCGGGTAATACACTTATAAATACTAATACTACCCTGCTAGTATAACCCGACACTTTCTAAATAGGAAGCTGGTAACCCGACGCATATCTAGCGTCTTGCTATCTCTTCAAACCTTTTGAGTATATGTTTGGTATCTGGTCTCAAGGATGGTGACGGGTTACAGCAAGCAGTTGCCAATTCAAAGAACGCGTTAAGATTCTCTTCCTTGCCTGAGTTCTTACTTTGTTTGATCAGACCGGAACTGAATGCATCCGATATCTTCCTCTCGAGAACCAAATCTTTGAAAGAGGCAGGCAGATGGATGTCACAGGCATTCGGCGGGCCAACATTTGCTGCCTCCTTTTGAGCAAGCATCTCAAGCAGAATTACCCCCAAGCTGTAGATATCACTCTCCCTTGTGACTTCCCTCATCTTGATCAATTCAGGAGCCTTATAACCCTGCATTGCAGAGGTTTCAAGCATCTCTTGTGCAGCAGCAGGATTCAGCAGAAGGTAGAGGCCAAAATCTGATATCCTGGGTTGGAAATCAGCGTCAAGCATGATATTGTTTGTCTTGAGGTTTCCATGAATGATCGGTTTCTGCGATCCTGTGTGAAGGTGGTCCAGTCCCTTGACAATGCCAATAGATAACTTGCATATTATCTCCCATCTCTGTGAATCATTGATTCCCTCTGCGGGTAAAAAGAACAGATAATGGTCAGAAAGTGCAGAAAATGCAACAGTTCATGATTTAGAGACTATCATGATTTAAGAACTGCCAGTAACTAGCCATTTACTAACCAGCATAAAGAATGCCCATTTTCAACCGAATCGTGTACAAATATAAAATCGGAAAATGTAAAAGAAAGCAGCCAGGTCAAGCTTGGAGCACAAAATTTATAGTTGAATTTCTACCAGAAACTTTTGGGTAGGGGGTGCTTGAGACCCATACAAGAAACAGAGTAACCAAGAGGGCCATTTGGAACTGTCATTTTAAAACCCTGACTGCCATCAAATACAAATGCCTCAAAAGTTATTGGCAACAAAAACTGCATAAATCGTTTAGTGTAAATGACGATTATCATCTTTGCGAGTCTTTCTCTATGTGATCAATTGATGGATCAACATATAAAACAAGTTTAACCAAAGAATACAATTCAACAACTCCCCTGAAAACGAGAGCTGAAAGATGCAGGGAACGCAAACAGTTCAGAAGATGCTAACGCCAAAAAGATGCATTTCTCTTCAATAAGAAAAACCCATTAACTATGTTTGGAAAGAAGTCTTTCTCCCAAAGCTTTCATTTGATATAGGACTAAACCACAGAAATTAATACAGAAAAATGAATGAGATTGCTACAGGAGTACAGGTGAACCAATGGCCTTAAGAAACATGAAGATCATGCTTTGCAAAGTGTCCTAGATAACAACCAAGCAGTAAAAGTTTACTACAAATTTTGTGAGCTGTCCCTTGCTCTGGTTGAATTAATGACAAGAGCACGGAGTGTAACAGTGAAGACACATGGTTAAAAGTAAGAAAAAGCACCCTGCAAGGCTCTTACATAGTACCCACCACAACAATTTGCTTAATCCCTGCAGCATTATTGCCTGTAACGCTTTTCACACAGAATCAAATGAGCAAACTAATTAATCATCTAACTTTGAGTTAAATTTCTTCTTCTTCCTTTTTTTTTTTTGTTGTAAATGGCATGCCATGGCACATAAATTAGCAAAGCTTGCAAAAGCTCCAGTAATAATTAGGCGCAACCATTTCGCGTGATTAGTCTCACTGAAAGTAAACTTAACTTGGTTCGAAAGCAAAGGAAACTGCACGAGGTGGCGCACGCGCGAACGCGTGCGAGAACACACGGACCTACCTTGCAAGAACCGCCGGAGCGAGCCGGCGGCGTAGAAGGGGTGCACGAGCAGCTTCTCCCCGCGCGGGCCGACGTAGATCGCGCGGATCGGCACGAGGTTCGGGTGCTGCACGGCGCCGAGGAGCCGCGCCGCCGCCGCAGCCTCCTCGGCGCCCGCGGCGCAGGCCGGCCGGACGAACCGGAGCAGCGCCACCGCCTCGCAGGCGCTCAGCCCGGCGCGGTACAGCGTGCTGTGCGCCGACTTGGCCACCACCTCGCCGGGTGCCTCGAGGATCGCGGCCACCGTGAGCCCCTCTCCGCCGGGGAACCTCACGAGCGCCTCCTCCCCGCCGGCGCCGTACGCGCTGGACCCGCCCGCCTGGAGCCGGTCGGCCCTCGCGCCGTGCGAGGGCAGCACCGTGCGCTGCGGCCGGCGCCGCCGGCGGCGGCAACGGATGAGGTAGCAGAGGGTCAGGGCGACGAGGACGGCGAGGACCGGGAAGAGTATGGCATTGATGATTGAATTGCGCATTGCTCCGTTCTTGGCTTGGCTTGGGCGCGCTCTAGGTGGAGAGAGACGGGCGGCGGTGTGCTTGGCTCTAGGGAGCAATGGGGGAGGAATGTATGGTAGGGTTTGGTCTTTTGGGGCTCCTCCTTCCCTTCGCTTTGCTTTGGTGTTCTTTTCCTTGGGTGGTGAAGTTTGGGAGTCTGGACTCTGGCCGCCTCCTTTGTGTTGTTGTGTGTGAGCTATGGTATACTGGTGCGGAGGCTAGCTTGAGATTCTTCCCATTTTGTGAGGAAAGTTGTGTGTGAGGGGGATAGCTGTCTTTTTTCTTTTCCTTTTCCTTTTCTTTTTGGTTTGGTCGGCTTGTTTGAACTTTGGGCTTTAACTCTTGTTTGAACTTTGGGCTTTAACTCTGAATTCTGAATTAGATTGCAGTGGAGTGTAGAGCAATTTGTATGGTTATGACAGAGTTGGAGTACTGTATATACACCCATTATACAGTTATGATTGTTCTGATTTTAGGTGTGTAAGGTTGGCTGAAGTGTGCACATTATTATTTTGATGTTTGGGGACTTGTGGGGAATGTGTTGGTTCATGATATAGGAGTATTAAATATTACTAATGTATATGTTCTCTCTTGTGATACGTGATGATATAATGTTATTAAGTCTCTGAATACTTCTAACCAACCATCTACAGTCCTGCCAGACCTAGTGGCTTCTTGCCCGGCACTTATGTTCTCTTTAAGGAAGTAAGATTGGATCACAATTTCTTTATTTTATTTTAAAAAAGGAAATGCTATTTTTGCACTGTGGACAATGACACATTCTGATGGCTCTTTCTCAAGCATCAGATGATGTGGGCCTTGCATCTGCCACCCGATGACCCAATCAATCCCACAGACCATCGCAAGATTGGAAATGGCATTGGCTTCACATGTCCCATTTTAATACTACCTTTATAATGTGGAATAATGCTCAAAATGATGGATGCAGAAAGGCTGTGACAGAGACAGAGAATTGCTTGGTCTACGCCAGCTGTTTAATGCCCCTCGCATCCTCGAGCTTTTTTATTTTTAAATTATTTTTAATTTTTTTTTAAAGATAACTGTTTTCGAATTTTATTTTTAATTATGACCCTTTGGTCACGACATGACCTGTGACGTGACTAAACTGTTCTGTCACGTCACCGACCGCGACGTGACCAAACCTGTCACGATAGCTTTCCGAGCAAACACGTATCTGTTTTTGGGGTAAGTCCTGATATGACAGCACTCGTTTGCCACGCCGAGGTCCGTGGCGTGGCCAAAAGAGTTAGAATTAGAAATAAAGTTAAGGAGATGCTATCTTTAAAATATTTTTTAAAATAGATTAAATAATAATAAAAAATCCACTTTCTCTCTCTACTGCACTCGTGTGTTCGGTTGAGAAGACAAATCTACTTGATTTTGCTGTCGTGCCGTTGCGAACGAATTAATTCCGGTGATAAGAATGTTTCCTCCCTGAGCCGATATCGTTGCATGGTGGAACAAGCTCGGTCCTTGTTTCTGATAAACCTCCTAAATAAAACTAGCGCGTGTATACCTAACGAATAATGTGATACGTGAGTGGCAACCGATGTAGACGGTACACCGGCGAACAAGACGCGCACACATGCGTACAAGCCGAATGTACCTTACCTAAGGAACTTAGACGAAGTAACCTTGGATTATCTCGTGTCTTTCAACAAGAAAAGATCGAATTTTGCTTTTGAGCAATCAGAAATGCTTAGTGTGTCCAGATCACGGAGAGGCGGCGAAGCTCCTCCATTAGCCGCCCATTATACTACGGTGATAATCAATTGCCGTGTCCTTTGCGTTTTCACAAAAAAAAAAAAAAAAACGCCGTTTCCTTTCGGCTGCGGGCATCGGCAAGAAGAACCTGCACACAGTTCGCACGCAAGCGTAACGGCGTGCGCAGACCGTCGGCGCGTGGTTCCCGACGGACGTGTCTGGCGTCATCACACGCGCCGTGTCTCCAGGAGCGTCACGTCGTGGAGTGCGGATTCACTCGTGGAAGGCGCCGCGCCCGGCGCGCGAGACGAGATCCGTGCCGCGATGGTAGCACCGTAGCAGCGGGTGGGTGGTGCCGTGGTGGGATGTAGGGCTGCCGACGGGATGGGTCCGTGCCGAGCGGGCGTTTTGGACAACCAGTTTAGCTAGATGGGTAGGCGCTATGGTGCGCGCCCGTCTGACAGATATACGATGTTTGGCACTACGGTGATACGTATTGATGTATACGTGTACAGTAGCAGAGGCTTAGGAAACGGCGTTGGCTGGACAAAGAATAGGTTGGTTTCGAAAGTTTTTGAGTACAGGTAAAGCAAATTATTACATGCCTTATCGTTAGTCATTGGCATTGAGCAATTTTGTTTAAGCGTCGGGAAAATGTAAGTGTAGTCTAGCATCGTTGGCGTGCATCAGAATGTGTACTGTAACAGAGGGAGTGTGTGTAATTGGGAAAGCAAACATCATTTTTTCGTTGTGGAATATAGAACCAACAGGGACAGAAGTACTTGTTGCAGGGATAGTAACGTGTGGTGGTGAGATGACATATTAGTATCTGCTGCAAGATAGTAATATGTAGCAGCGAGATAATAGGCAGTACAACTGCACTGCAGCTCTTTTGTTACTTTAAATTCTTTAATAAATTAGGCTGTGTGCATCCTCGATGCAAATGAGATATTTTTTCTCTTTTATTATCTAAAAAAATAGTACAACTGCAAGGGGAAACAAAGATAGTAGCGAGGTAATGTATATTACAGAAAATATATAAGCGTTTCCATATTTTTTTTAGGTAGCATGTAATGTTTGCAGGATCCCGTTTGCAGTTCCTAATATATCTAGCATAGGGGAAACTTGTCGGTTATAACATAGTTGCTAGATATTCATATGACATCCCCTATTTCTTCCATCTCCATCAATGCGATAGGTAGCAAGTGATAGATAGCAAATAAACAGGGTTTAGCACAAAGTAATATTTTCTTATCAGTTTTACCACACATCCACAAAGCTATCAGGTTCTTTTAATTCTTTTTGAAGAATGGGTCACAGTTCATTGAAAATTCGATGCTATTAATAAGGGGGCTATTTATGACTACTGTATGCCACAGTTCTATGCTATAAATTGCCAATGTAATTGCCCTATACATAAAAAGACCATTTACAGAACTTTTGAAATATTTGGGGTATTGTAAGGTAATGTAAGGATAGGTAGTTGTTATAGTCCATCAAAGTAATACTTTTGTGGTTGTAGTCAGCACCGCAAGCGATACCAATGAAAGAATTGTTCATGATCTTCAGAGGGGAAATAAAAAAGGATTTAACATAGGGATTTGAATTAATTTAGTAATCACGACATTGCCAATCTGGATACACATCTGCTACAAAATTGAATTTTGTGCTATACAAATGTATTGGACTGACAAACTATAGGCGGTAAACATCCTGAATAACCTGTTTTATAGGAAAGAAAGTTTATGAAAGAGCTATGTGAAGCATGTTTTTTGGTAAAGTATTCTTGCAGAGCAACATTAATAAATCTTAATATGTATGCATTGTTTTTTTTTTGGCTTTGAACGCAACTCTGTAAGAAACACTTCGATATTTCAATTGTGGTGTATTCCTGTTTTGGATCGGAATAGCCTGTTCATGGGTTTATAGAAACTGTCTGGTTTGTACCACCATTCAGGTAAAAGAGAAATAATGTATCAATATGTGTAGAAAGAATTCAGTATGTTAATGGAATTTGTAACAACGACAGGGAAAGCTACGTCGACGAACAGGTCAACATAATTCCTATAATGTTTTTCCAGTATGCATTAGACAGGTTGAGAGAATACCTTGCAAGTTTGCTTTCAGATGATGCATCCATTTCTAGCTTTCTCATGGCTGATGGCCTGTTCTCTCACAGTGCATGCAATGGTTACGCAGTTGTATTAGCAAAATAGCATACTAAGAATAGCACTAGGATGATACATCGATATTATATTTGTGTAACATTTTTTGTGAATCAGAATCAGCTGCAAGCGCGTGTATGTTTAGGCGTGCTGTGTTTAGCAGGGACTAAGTGTGATTCCTCGGTCTGTGCATTGTCAGCAGCATAAATTAGGAGCAGAAATACATAAGAGGCAAGCAGCAAAAGCAATATATGTATATAGATAGCAGTGTAAACGCTTGTAGGAGGAAGAACATGCATAGATATATACACAAGTAACTAACTAATAGAGACAACCAAGAACGATGCAAGAGATGTAGATAGCAGTACAGACCTAGTAACACACAGATGAAGCACATGAACAACAACATACAAAAGAAACTAACTAATAGAAACAACAAAGAACAATACCTTCAATCCGAGTATGTGAGAACAGAGACGGTAACTCCTGACCAAACCGAGCATGAAACCAAGGCACAAACAAAGGGGGCTGTGGCCGAAATCAGGGCGCAACAGGAGAAGCGGAGAACAAAACGAGAAAGCGCGAAGATGAATCAGTGTTGATGATTATCAAGTCAAGAACCCAGACTTTTAATTGCTTGATTTGCTTTATGTGTTAAAGGAAAATATTAGTTTTATAAGGTTTGGGTTCCGTTGCAACGCACAGGCACCCTACTAGTGTGTTGATGATATTCAAGTCAAGAACCGGGAGTAAAGAAAATCATTATGTGTTGATGATTATCAAGTCAAGAACTCATACTTGGAGTGGAGATGTTCGTCATCAAGTGATCACTCTAAGATGGACACTCTAAGCAAAGGTATGACTAGCATATGCTAAGGATGTGTTTCTAGTATTTTACCGGTCTCGGTGTTTGGTTGAAAGACCGAATTGTTAGTATAGGTTGCCATACGATTAAGAGGGGTCTTGTCTCGCAGCTTGAGTCTCATCATGAGTTGATAGCTCAATCCCGTTTGCTCTAGCTCTCTTTAGCATGTTGCCGATATTTACGAATGTGTTTTGCAAATAGTTGAGATTCATGCATAATCCTTGTAGTATGTGACTTTAGTTTGCAAATATATTTTTGCAAATGGTTGAAGTCCATACACCTACTCCTTGTGGCATGATACTAAAGTTTGCAAATTGTTGAAGTTCGTGCATTATTCCATGGCAGATGTGTTGGCTCGTTGCTCTAAGATTACTCGTTGCTCTTTTCTTGGACATAGGTCATGTGTTGCCTCTTTGGAGTTGTGCTTCTTGATTTGATCAAATGCGTTTGAGATCAATCAAATAGATGGGTTGTGTATTCCTCTGAATAAGCTTTTTATAGAGTCTAAGATCACTCAATTCCAAAATAGGAGTTAAAAGTTATGACTATTTTTTTGAGTGTTGCCTATGCTGAATTTTAGGCCCAGACTGACCAGAAGTGCGGTCTAACCGCCCTTATAAGGTCGGTCAACCTTTTCTAGAGAGCATGTTTTTTAGTTTTTTCCTCCCGGAAGTCCGGTTTGATCGGTCTGGATTGACCGAGGGTCTGACCGGACCCTGTGAGGGAGGTCTGACCGAGAATTGTCTGTAACGGCTAGTTTTATAACATTGTGTTGTAGTTCGGTTTGACTGACCACTAGTTGGTGGTCGGATCAGATTTTGCTATTTTCAGTCCTTTTAGCCTACAACGGCTAGCTTTTGGTGTGCTGTCTATAAATACCCACCATGTCTAGTCGGGTGGCAACTCTTGGTATCCCATTTCACTCTCTTGAGCTAGTGTGAGCTTCTCCTCTAAATTGTACATGTGTTGCACCTTGTGAGCAAAGAGAGAGGTTTTAGTTGCATGTGTTGTAATTAGAATTGGATTGAGCATCCAATTGTGCATGTGTTGCACTTGGTGAGAATCAAGCATGTGACTTGGCTTATTACTCTTGGTGTTTGCCGACACCTTGACGGTGTGGAGGTGTCGTGGTCTGGTGATCTTCTCAAGAAACTTGTGAGAAGACCCGACGTGTTGTGAGTGGCTTAGTGCTTACCATCTCCGGAGTGGAGGAAAAGAGCAACCGAATTCATTTGGGCTTAAGAAGCTTAGTGATCGAGGTGTTGGCTTAATTCGTAGAGCCTATCCAATTCGTTTGGACTTACCTCAACGTGGCTTATGGGAGATCGGCAAGTCTCCGAACACCACGGTAAAACATCATGTGCTATTGTGGTTTGCTCTCTTGTGATTTACTTTGTGTAATTTATATTCCTAGAATTAAATTAATTGCATGTTAAACTAGGATTACAAACCTTGACTTAGACTTAGGGTGTTGGTGAAGATAAGGGAAACTAGAATCTTTAGGTTTTAATTATGCAAAACCAAATTGACTTTCGCTTCCGCATTAGAAATCGGTTTTAGCCTTAGAGATTTTTTAGAAAAGACTATTCATCCCTTTCTAGTTGGCCTCCTCAACCTTACAGTTGCTCGCTCTCTTGACCACACTCTGCGAGTTGCTTCGTCCATGCCCTGGCGTACACTCACTGCCCTGGACTGGTGGGTTGACGTGTGCTCAAACTTGTCCCTTAGTGCACGCCAGCATAATGTCGCCTCCACGCGGCCTGCTTTGCCACCCGCCCATGAGGTCACGATGCTGCCCGCGGGATTGCACACTGTACAATACAATTTTTTTTATTGTCCATATATATTGAATACATTAAAAGCATATGATAGTATAGAGATAAATTTCTCGATCTACTGGTGGCTCCTGAAATTTTTGTAACCAACAAAAAAATTGAGACAATGAGATTTGTGAAGTTGGTATGGTTGCACCATTGCATGAATCCATGCATTGTAGCGATGAGGTCAAATTATAACTTGTATGGCTGCACAACTGCAAACATGCATATCTTAACTAATCATAGATTGATCTTGAAATTCATGGACATCATCTATGTGGTTAATGCCTTAACATCTACATGAAAGAATAGGTAGATCTCACGCAGTCCGTCGTGTATATCGTCCTCGAAGAACATCTGCATAGGATAAGGACATGGTGTGGGAATACTTGATCTCTGCCGACATGTACCACTGGCTGCGCCCGCGCGCCATGTCCCTGGCTGTGCTGCATGCGCCCTAGCCGCCGTGCTCGTCGCTTGCCGCACCTCTGTGAAGTTGTAAGTGCTCCGCCAAGACGGCCCCTTCGAGGTGTTCTTCTCCAGTGATGGTGACGGTGATAGTGACTGCGTGTTCCACGTCAGTGACCTGTATATGCTCCGATACAGCCACCGCATCGTGGGGATCGCCTGGTCCTAGTCGATATGTGCACTGGAGGGCGTAAGCATGAAGGTGTTGTTCGTCTAGATCGGCATCAAATAGGTCGATCGCGTGGGCGACCAACTCAGCTTTGTCGTCAACCAGCTCACTTTTGGTGTCGGCCCGCTAGATAACTTCGTCGAGAGCCCATAATGCCATTGCGGCTTCGAGTTCACCGACACCCGCAATGACGGAGATGTCATCGCGAGGCTTTTGATCTGTGAGCAACGGTGGTATCGCGGTGTCATGGTGAGCAGCATGCGCCAGCCAAACTCAAATTGGATGTAGGCCTAGATATAGTTGGAGATGAGATGAGTTTGTTGGGGTTGTTAAGATATTTGTTTTGATTAGTTTGTTCGAAATGGATAGGAAAGATAAGGAATCGCAAGAGAAACACTGGACCACACGGCGGCTCGCTCTGACATAGATGGGATGCAGGAGGGCGTGTTGGTTGGGCCCACATGGCGACACTAAATATTGTTGAGAGGGAGTGGAGAACGCATTATTCACCACAACTATATTCTTTTTAAGTAGCAAAGATATTGGCTGCTGGGATGGGCTGGGTAGCTACATGTGTCGGGGGAAGTTATGAGAAAAACAAACTGAAAACGGGTTTGCTAATGCACAAACAACTAAAAATCTTTTAACTTTAGTCGATTTTCTTACCTTTGGATCTTGCGTTGCGATTCATGCTTTGATGAGCTTGTTTTCCTCCTCTCCAGCGCCGCCGTCTACCGTTGCCCCGCCAAGTTAGGGCTCGGAGTTCACTGGTTAGGGTTTGGGTTCACCGAAGACCGATCTTAGAGGGAGATGGGTGGTGGGCGGCAATGGTGCGGCGAGGCTGTGGTGGCGCTGCCTGAGCCATGGATAGGAGGAGGGTGGTGGTTGGCTGGGGGCAACGAGGATGAGAGCGTTAGGAGGTGGTGGCAGATCCGGTGATGGTAGCCGCCGGAGACGAGGAAGAAGGGCAGCACATAGGGATCTCGTCGGAGACGAGGAAGAAGAATGACATATGGGCAATTTGTCAGAGAGGAGGAAGGCGAGCGGCACGTCGGGTGGTTAGGGCATGGGAAGGCAGCGACGATGAGAGGAGTTGGCCAGAGGGCCTCGCTGGTGAGGCGGTAGGAGGCATCGCGCAGGGAAGGGTGGGGTTGGTGGCGACGATTGGGGGTGAGGTTGGAGTAGAGTGAGGGTTAGAGTTAAGGAAGGGGTGGGTTTATACACGAAAGTGAGGGAGTAGTGTGGGTGGTTGGATCTAGATTCAGTGGTTAGAAAAATTGACTGAAATTTAACAAAATTTTGAGCAACTGTAGACAACCCAACTGAAAATTGGGCCGACTTCAGAAAATCCAATGTTGGGTTGCCGATTTTTTTAAAAATAATATTATTTTAAAAGATATTTACAAAAATAAATAGTCGCCCCCCAAAAATTACAAAAATATGTCCCTATCGCCAGTTCAGGGACCCTGTCCCCCCTGTCGCCAGTTGAGGTATTTATCGCCAGTTGAACTGGCGACAGGAAGCTATCGCCAGTTGAACTGGCGATATATACCTCAGCCCTAGCCAGTTTTTTATTTTGCCTATTCCACTTAGGTAGTTTGTGATTTTCATAAATTTTAAACGGTACGAAATCTGTTAGACTCGCAATAACATTTTATCATCGTCGTATGTTATTCTACTACGATAAATTTTTAGAGAATTTAGCGAGAACGTTTGAGGTATGAACGATTCGTAAAGAGGAAGGTAAGTGATATTGCGATTCGCTGGGAATTCATACACACTGATATTACAGAACTTGCAGCAGAACGTCATAACACTTATTGAAATGATAATTCACAGCATTGATAATAATATTTTTCTCGCGGTCGCGATGTCAACGTCTCCCATACGGACTGCCTCTAGTCGGGGCACCGGATGAGGTCCCCGCGGCGACGTCCGGAATGCCGATGTCTCCTTGGTCCTGAGTATTTCGCGTGGGGCATGTCTTGAAGGTGTGCCCAGACTCCTTGCAAATGGAGCACTTCTTCGTGCGACGTCCCGCCGCCTCGCCCATATCGTTCTCGATCGCGCGTGCACTGCCGCCGACCAACCTTTCCCTTGAGCCTAGCAATGTCCGCGGCCCAGATTAGTTGCTCCCAGGATGGATGGCCAGTGAAATGGCCAACAATGGCGTAACCATACATATCTCCACTCCATGTTTGCATCACCGCCTCTTTGGTGAAATAGTGATAGAGGTACTGCCCGGGATGCTGCGCCACCGTCGAACAGGCGGCCATGACATGGGAGCAAGGCCTATGCAGAAGAAGGGCTTGTTACAAGTGCATACGCAACTATCGCGGCGTAGCGTGCACTCATGGGTGATCCTTTCGCGGTTAGTCCCGCGACGTCCTTTATCCCTACACATTATCTCGAAGCGAAGCTCCCTCGTGCCCATCTTGAATGCCCGGTGCATCTCACCCTTCTTGCTCTTCTCCTCCATGTATGCGGTGATCATGGCGGAGTAGAGTAACCACGCCTCTAGGTGGGCCGCCGGCATATGGGTCAGGTTGAGTTCGATTACAAAGCCCAGATTGGCCCAAACAGGTGATATGGTGCCTTCTTTAGATTATTGCGATCATTCCAAAAGGAATTTGAAGGTAAGGCTGGATCCGTTGGAAAGAGGACGAAATAAGCTTTCAATCAAGTACTCGTGGACCTCCAACGGACTCTATATGTGAAAGTTATTCCCGTTTGAAGTTGGTGCTGTCAGGCTGATTCTGAACTGATATGACCAAAACGTATCCAGCTTGGCACATGTAGTAGCACCATGGCTTGTAGACATAGTACCATAGCATGTAGACGTAGCACCATGGCATGTAGATGTAGCTCGATCTAATTGGGTAATATAGTCTTGCATTAGCCGAAAGTCCTATTGGCGAAGATGTTGTTGAAGTAGAGGATGCAGTGCAGCAGGTCGAAGCAGTGGTTGCATCCTTAGGTTTGATATCCTCATCATCCTCCCTTTCTTGAATTGGAGTCGTCCTCGACTCAATTGTTGTCTCCACATCATCACTTTCTTGCAAAAGGTTAGTAGCAACAGGAAACAAAGAAACATGCATATCTTCTAAAGGACACAAAGATTCTTTCCAAACCATACTAGAGCATTCAGATTGATGTTGTTCCAAGTCAATGCAAGCAGATTTTGTAGCTAACATAACAGGTGCTTTCAATTTAATTTCACTAGGAGCTATAATCTTATGATCATCCTTTGTGTTCTCCTTACTTGTTTTCGCAGATCTTTCTAATTCATCATTTAATATAGCAGCAGGAGACATTGGAAGCAAAGTGATTTTCTTTTCTTGATAGGTGAAAGTATAATGATTAGATCTACCATGATGTTCAGTATATCTATCATATTGCCAAGGTCTACCTAATAATAATGAGCATGTTTGCATAGGTACGACATCGCAATCAATATAATCATGATATGATCCAATAGAAAAATGTACGCGCACAAGTTTAGTTACCTTCAACTTACCACAAGAATTCAACCATTGAATGTAGTAAGGATGAGGGTGTTGAGTTGTGGTCAAGCCAAGCTTCTCGACCATGTCTGTGCTAGCAAGATTGTTGCAACTTCCGCCATCGATGATGACTTCACAGGATCGTTCCTTGATGACGAACTTTGATTGGAATAAGGTGTGACGTTGATTTTGTTCAGCAAGCTCCATTTGAGCACTTAGCACACGCTGGACAACTAAGCTTTGGTACATGTCAGATGCCTCATGGCTTATATGTTCTTCTTCAGTTTCATCACCTACATTGTTAGTTGCAACCAAAACATGTTCTTCCTCAATGTCACTAGCTGAAGTATACTCAACATTGTCCTTTATCAAAACAGCTTGCTGATTGGGGGCAATCACGCATTAGGTGCCCAAATCCTTTGCAACGGTGACATTGTACATCTCTAGATCGCCCTGTAGAAGCAACGGAAGAAGCAATTTTTGTAGGAACTTGTACCTTTGCTAATTTGCTTGCATCCGAGACATGCGAAGGAGTGGAAGGAGCAGCAGGGGGCACACGACTTGAGGAGGGTGCCACGTGTTGCTGCTGACTTGTCCGACCTGCAAAAGATCCTCCAAAATTGCCCCTAGAGCGAGATGGTCGACCATGCACTTCTCTTTCAGCTTTACAGGTAAGGTGGAACAAACGAGTGATAGAATTGTATTATTTATAATCAAGTATGTCCTGAATTTCTCGGTTTAAACCACCTAAAAATCTAGCCATCTTAGCATCTTCTGTTTCATCTAAACCACAACGCAATAAACTAGTTTGCAATTTTTGATAATAATCCTCTACATAACTACTATCTTGTCTTAAGCGTTGCAATTTATTAAGCAAATCACGAGAATAATATGAAGATACAAATCTATGTCTCATTGCTCTTTTCAAAGCATTCCATGTTCTAGGTATGTCCTGGTGATTACGACCATATTCACTCCACCAAATAGATGCAAAATCAGAAAACTCACTAGTAGCAGCCCTAACTTTCTTATCTTCAGGGAATTCATGACAAGCAATTTTTTGTTATACTGTAAGCTCCCATATGAGATAAGCATCGGGATCATATTTTCCAACAAAAGATGGCATAGTGAATTTAATTTTACCAACTGCATCTCTATGGTCACGTACCTCATGTTGATTTCTTCCCATACCTTGACGATTGTGATGAAGCCGACGATGGTTGCGATCATTGTGAACAGTGATTCCATATGTTTCTGTATCAGCAATGTAGTTGTTCATTTCTTCTTCTTCCACTTCATCGGCCCAAGAGCGAGAGTGAGCAACGGATGGATTACGGCGCGGTTGTGCAACGCCAACAGCAGCGGGGGCGGCAGCCGGAGGGGGAGCTCTCTCTAGTTGCTCCACATGTGTAGCAATCGCAGCAAGATCGTTATTGGTGCGATCTAGAACTCGCTCAATACGCTCCGAATGTTGACTCAACAAGCATGAAAAGTGCTGCATGATGTCTTTCGTGCGAGGTGTGAGAGGTGCATCTTCCTCAACATGGGGCCTGCTATTCTCCCCTTGTGACTCTGAACCTGCCATTGTTAGTAGAAAACAAAGAACAGATCACCGTGTATATGTCCCTATGAACTACTAGGTACTGGAGTTTCACAAGTCACTCACACTCAAGCTTATACCCAGTTTTTATAAGTTCTTACCAATGCAGCAAAGAAGTGGTACAACCGGTGGCTGGTTCGTGATACTCTCACTTGTGATCAGACCAACGATTGCGAGGAACGGCACCTGCTGAGTTAGAAGGGAGTGGAGCTCGGAAGGCTAGTATGTAGCAAAGGAATAACAATTATTCAATTCATTATGCAAAGTTGAAAAGTAGTTCAAGGTACTAGTCACAAGTGCTGGTCATAGTCTAAACCAAGCCTAGCTAGAGCAACTCACAAGAATGACTAGTAGCAACAACGGAAGGCTAGCACAAGAACTATCAACGCAAGCGAGCAATAGATGAACTATGGTAACCTGAACAAGGCAATAAGTCAAGGAAGGAGGTAGCTCTGATTTTTTTTTTACCTCAGAAAGCTACCGAGAATCAGAAGCAGGGCCTTTTTTTTTTACTGCTACAGCAACCAATTTTACTCTAGCAACACGCGAACTGATATTTCTTTTCCTTTTTTTCCTCTTTTTTCCTCTTTCTTTTTTTTTGTTCTCTCTGTATTTTTTTTTATAATACAGAAGTTACTGGAACCGACTCGAACAAAGATCTTTAAAGGCTCCTGATACTGATCTCATGTGGACGTAGCAAGCAATCTCCAAGAGTAAACACTTGTCAGCACTAGTTAGCAAAAAAAAAAAACTCCAAAACTTTGATCCTCACGTGAAAGAACAAGACAAGGATGACCTTGCCTCCACGTGAACTGTGCTGCCTGCTGGTAGAGAATAAAGAAATAGTGTGCTTGGGACTTGCGCTTCAAACCTAGCCTACTGTGTGCTGCCTTTGGCTCAGTGGGAGTTACCGGCTCTAGGACTTGATGAGGCCGCGACTTTGCTTTGCTTGTCTGCTCTGTTGCCGAGGAAACGCAGAGGAAGCAGAAACCGACGCGTGCCGATAACGCGCGCTGATGCGTGCCGACTGAGGCGGAAGCGAGGTGAGGAGGCGCACGACTTCACACTGAGGAGACGCGAGTAGATGACGCGCGGCGAGACGTAGATGGCTGCTGCGCGTGACGGCGACAGCCGAAAACCGATCTGCTATTTTTTTTTGGCTGCCGAATCGGTTGCGCAAAACTAGAACAGAACTCAACGTTTTGCAAGAGACCATAAACTAGACCAATCTAGACAGGAAACCAGCACAATGACTCGACGATGCAATAAAAATTCAACAACGCAAACTTAAAAGAAAAAAATTGCAAATGCACAGATTGGTTTGGACGATGAACTAAACCTATAATTTTTTTTTATTTTCGTGGCTTTGGACTGTAGGAAAAAAATTTCTCACCGATGAACTGTAGCTCGATACCACCTGATGAACCCGAAGGTCCGATTGTTGGCCCGATCTTTTGATGAGAATGATAAGTTCGGTAGGCGTCGCTCAACTCTCACGATCCTGGCTACGAACACGCAAGGCCCGAAACCACACAATCGCTGAACTGATTGACAAGTCGTTATCAACCGTGCACGAATACCCGGATGACCGACCACGAAGGTCGATTCTCGCATACACCGAAGAAGCACGCAAGAAAAAGATAAAGCAATCTGAAATTGCAAATAGGAATTAAAATATTGAATTGAGTTGGGATTTTGAAGCGGTATTATGGTTGGTCCAGTCGACACAAGCCAATACACGAAGTCACAACAAGGCTAACTTTTAACTAAACAAAATCTAAAAAAACTAGAGGGGATGCGACGTCCTTAAATAGGGAACGAGGAGCCACAAATCTAAAGGAACTAGCAGGGTGGGACTAATCTCGTGGGTTACTATTTACATGAACAGTAACCACACCTCTAGGTGCGCCGCCAGCATATAGGCCAGGTTGAGTTCGATTACAAAGCCCAGATTGGCCCAAACAGGTGATATGGTGCCTTCTTTAGATGATTGCGATCAGTCCAGAAGGAATTTGAAGGTGAGGCTGGATCCGTTGGAAAGAGGAAAAAATAAGCTTTCAATCAAGTACTCGTTGACCTCCAACGGACTCTGTATGTGAAAGTTATTCCCGTTTGAAGTTGGTCTTTGTCGGTGATTCGAATCGATCGACCAAAACGTATCCAGCTTGGCACATGCAGTAGCACCATGGCTTGTAGACATAGTACCATGGCATGTAGACGTAGCACCATGGTATGTAGACGTAGCACCATGGTATGTAGACATAGCTCGATCCAATTGGGTAATATAGTCTTGCATTAGACGAAAGTCCTATTGGCGAAGATGTTATTGAAGTAGAGGATGCAGTGCAACAGGTCGAAGCAGTGGTTGCATCCTTAGGTTTGATGTCCTCATCACTCATGCACCACCTACTTTGTAGATCCGGCCATGGAAGTGGTACGTTCTCTCCTCGTTGTAGCTGAGTTATTGCACGCAGCAGGCCTGCGTGCCGGTCATGTATGAGGCATACGTTGGGACGGTTCTACACAACAGAAATCCTCATATTCTTCAGGAACCACAGCCAGCTATCCGTGTTCTCGCTTTCAATGAAAGCGAATGCAACGGGAAGAACTTGATTGTTTCCGTCCGTCGCTATTGCAGTCAGTATCTGGCTCTTGTACCTCCCAGTCAAGAACGTGCCATCGATGCACAAGATTGGACGACAGTGCCAGAATGCATTGATGCATGGACCAAAGGCGAAGAATGCTCGTTGTAGTACCCTCTTATTAGGCCACTTCGGATGCGTGGCGTCTTGAATGTCGATATGAGTGCCGGGATTTCTGTCTTGTATGACTCGGAGTTGCCCAGGGAGGTTGTGGTAGGAATCGTCGAACGTGCCGAACCTTGATTCCAATGCCTTCTGTTTTGCCCTCCAAGTCTTGGCATAGCTGATAGTGTACTGGAACCTTGCCTCAATAGCCCGAATGATGGATCGTGGCTCAAAATCTAGGGCAACCCAGTCAGGTAGCTCACGTCCTGCAGCGTCGGCGCCATCTCCCCGCACGGGAGGTGGAACGTGTGGGTCTCTGGCCTCTAGCGGTCAACCAGCGCCGTCAGCAGGGCCCGGTCGTACGGAAAACGCCTAGATGTACGACCAGCACGCTGGTCCTGCTCGTCCTTCTCGTCGCCCCCACCATCCTCGC
This sequence comes from Ampelocalamus luodianensis, assembly GCA_036346255.1. NCBI lineage: Eukaryota > Viridiplantae > Streptophyta > Magnoliopsida > Poales > Poaceae > Ampelocalamus > Ampelocalamus luodianensis. Next base: position 53,444,831 of record CM070623.1, read on the forward strand.
TAGTGGAAGGAGGCCTGCCGCTCACAACCTGCGTCCAAACGATTAAAAACAAACAGGAGTCAACGCAAAATAATCAGACCGCGATTGAGTGCATGAATGTCACAACTTCACGTACCTCGGAATCCAGTCTCGGTGCAGCCTCCATGCCCTGATGGGGGTGTGTAGCCGAAACGCCCCAAGCTCTATCGGCGCCTCGCCCTCCGGGGGGAGCACGGTACTGAGGCGGCTACGATGACGCGTGTCAATCACTGGGTCAAGCAACTCGTAGTGACTCGCGTCTGTCATACCTGAAAATGCAGCAAAAAACAAAGTTCATATTTTTTTCATGCGTCTTTACATAGCCTATGTAGCAACTACGAATTTTCTTTACAAATTTAATACATGTCATTCTATTTTTCTATTTTAAATGGTATTTTCCGCACTAACAAGATATTGACTGCGCACTAACACAATAATAACAGCGCACTAACAAAATAACAACCGCGCACACATATTCTCATTGCTCTTTCGACCTAATCAGCTACTCCGTGTTTATCTCACAATTTAAAAATGTGTCATGCAATTCTCCTAGTTTAAAAGAGAATTCCTGCATTAATTATATTACTACAGCGGTCAACCAGCGCCATACTCAATTCTATGTCGCTATTGTTGCAATTCTATGTCGCTATATAACTCAAAATATGTACTACACAGTTCGACTGCATTTATGTACCATACTCAATTCTATGTCGCTATTGTCACAATTCTATCTCGCTACACAACTCAAAATATGTACTACACAGTTCAACTACATTTATCTAACCTACTCAATTCTATGTCGCTACACAACTCAAAATATGTACTACACAGTTCGACTACATTTATCTAACCTACTCAATTCTATGTCGCTATTTTTGTTTGCTAACCTACAAGGTTTGGACGTAACGTACACAGTTTCAGAAAAAATTACCTGCAAGATGATCGATCAAAACTGATGCTCTGTCAATCTCTCTGTTCCGCGACGAACCGGCAGAGCTTCGCTACTATTTCTTCTCTCCCTCTCGAACCCTCTCTTGTTTTTTTCTGGAATAAAAATGAATCCGGCACTGATTTTGTGGGGGGTTTTATAGTCGGGTTCCTGTCGCTAGTTCAACTGGCGATAGCTAGTTGGACCGGCTATAGGGTGGCGACAGGGTCCCTGTCGCCAGTTCAACTGGCGACAAGGATATATTTTTGTAATTTTTGGGAGCGACTATTTATTTTTGTAAATATCTTTTAAAATAATAATATTTTTTAAAAAAATTCTTGGGTTGCCGAACCAAAATAGACCCAAAACGGAACTATGGGCTGAATGTTTCGTCTATCTCGGCTCAAATCTTCTGGGCAGTCACGTTTAGGTGGGCTTAAGGTTTAACTCCATCGTTATGTGGAACCTCCCAAAAACGAAGCTTCTAGTTCTTCTAGGCTTCTGCCTCGTACCCTCTAAAAAAAGTTCTACTAGGCTTCTTTTCTACAGAAAAAGGCAGAGCAGGCAAATCAAATGGTACGCAGCGCGCACTGAACGAGCAGTGATACCCCTGGCTCCATTCATGTCACCATTTGTTCAGGTTCTAATTACATCAGACACCCAAAGAAGAAGAAGAAACATAAAAAAACACTGCATTACACATGACGAAATCCGAGCACATGCTACGGGGCGAGCAATGAGGCAGTAGGCACTTCTTCAGACGTACGCATTGCCTGATGGAGCCTCCGTGTTCGTTCATCTCCTGCCCAGCTCAACCCGCTGCATCCTAATCTGCTCCCTGAACTTGGCTATGAACTCGTCGGCCTTCCTATCCACCTCGTCCTCCTCCTCTGCCTCCGGCCCCGGCCTCGTCGCCAACTCAAACAGCTCTTCGTCGCACGAGTTCTCCGCCTCTTCCTCTTCCTCGTAGTTGTCTTCCTCCTTGTCGTTGTCATCGTCGCCGTCGGTAACCATATCGCTGCTGAACGAGCTGTCCGACGCTGCAACCATCTCATCCAACCCATCGTAGCCGGCGAAAGTACGCCTCGTTGCTTGGATCGCTGAGTTGGACCGGAACTTGTTGCCGACGCTGCTCTGTAAGCCCACCCTTCCGCTCATGCTCAGGTTTCTGACTCCGTATTCGTTGAAGCTTCTTGCTTTGACCTTCCTGAGGCTGCGTCCACGGCCAAGAAACGGCGGTGGAGGTGGCGGGGGCGGCGGCGGAAGCAGAGGCGGCGAGCACGGGGAGAGGGTCAGGTCGGCGTCGAGGACAGAGGACGGCGAAGGGATGGCATGCTCGCGCACGCCGCCGTATCCTGCCTTGGGGGCAAGGAACTCTGCTTCTTCTTCTTTAATGCCGTCGCTGATATCCCCTGTTAATGCTGCGGATTCTTCGGCCGCCGGCTTCAGCTTCCTCACCGGCAGGAGAAGCGGCTTCTCGCTCGGATCTCCCTTGCCGTTGTTGCTCCCCGTGTCGGCAACGACAACGAGGGGGTCGTCTGGGTAGTATTGAGAGCTCCACGCCTGGACGCCGTCCTTGGCACCACCACCGTCGCAGTCGCCGTCGTTGTCCTCAAAGACCAGCGAGCCTTGCATCATCTGGGAGACGTAGGACTCCACCGACTCGTCGTCGACGGGCTTGACAGCGGCCACGGCGGCCACCTCGGCATCGGCATTCCTCTGGCCAAAGACGCCGTAGGATATGACGAGGCCGAGCAGGAGGATGTGAGGCAGCTCCCAAATCCTGGGGGCCTGGCTCGTCGGCAGCAGCGGCAGCAGCGCCACGACGACGGCGAACAGCACCGCCTTCGCGACGAAGTTGGAAGGGAACAAAAGCGCGAGAACCTGCTGCAACCTAGAGGAAACATCACTACCACCACTCAATCTAGCCTGTGCTGGAACCGTGTCCGCCATTGCAGAAGCAAGCAAGGTTTGCGCGATTGTTTGCTCGGTTCTTGGGTTCCGGAGGACGTGTTTGTTCGGCGGCTCGGTTGCGTTCGAGTTGGAAACTTAGGATCCTTTGCTTTTGGGCGAGGAGAGGAAGCTGAAGACTTGGTCGGGAAGCAACGGAGTGGAGGGAAAGAATTTGATCGGAGGCAAAGCAAAGCAACGCAACGCAAAGAGAAGGGATGCCGCTGTCGTTTAAAAGGCGGTTAATTTGGCGACTTAATCCTCCTCGAGAGCGATGAACTGTTGATGGAAACCGCGGGAATGTGCTATATCAAAAAATTATTTGGCGAAAAGGACTTGTAGTACCATAGTAGTAGCCTCTAGAACTTCAGGCACAAGTAAATGGTCTTAAGCCGAGATGCCTGGTGGAGCCGATGGTTGTCGGGGCACAAGCGTAGCTTTGCCATTGCCACCCATGGCCATGGGCCATGGCTCTCCTACCTCGGGATTTGTTTTCTTGGAAGAAATTTCAAGGTCTCGTTCTGTAGACGTTTCTAGGATGGACTTTGGAGCAGGTGCCAAAACGTCAGAGAAGTCCACTTCAGGCTTCAGCCGCTAGTTTCAGGGGAGCTCGAGAAAAGATAGGGACGTAGGGTGCTGATCGCATTAAAAAGCCAACATTACACTCTTCCAGTAAGATGTTTTGTACCACGTATTTAGCTCCAACTTCTAGATCCAAGCTCTCATCAAGTTGTGCTAGACTGTAGTAAAGTTGCTCCATCCTCCATGGACCATGATAAATTGAAGCAGTGAGCTCACCAAAGGCCAAAGGGTTCCCTAGTTAGTTGGTAAGACTCAGCAACACAATTTATGGCGCGAATAACTAGACTACCTGGACAGAACTGGAGTACGACCAATTATCAAATGCGATTACATGGTCCAGACGTCCAGGGAGATTGCTACATAGTGAACGCTCACTAGTGAACAACATGAAGGATAACAAGGCAGTGTTCAGTTTTGATTTAAGCAACTTTTCTTTACTAACCATAGATTCTCTAGGGAACATCATTTCTTGAATTACAACATGAAGAATAGAAAGGAAATCTCCTAGCTTTTATAGAAAGCTAATATTCAAAATGTTACAAAATAGGACACCAATCAACAAGCTGGGGATGCCTGCTAACCTAGAACAAGCAACTCAAAAAAAAACGCCATAAAGGACCTCACCCTAGCCCCGATCAGAAAGAACCAAGACAGCAAAACGTAAACTACTGAGATTACATCTTATCCCTCGAACAGAAGTCTTTCATCCAAGCTTCAGCAAAACTAACTAAACTATCCTGCTTCATCTGCTCATCTTCTTTGATTAGCGTCCGCCACCGCTGCAAACACGATAGGAATTTGAATATCACTTCAGAAGGATATTTAAGTAATGTCCCTTCAATCGGCAGTTTATTTCTGGTTTTCCATAAAGTCCAGATGAGAGCTGCAAAACTGAGTAAAGTGATGTCGTAGTTAATGTCACCCCCAACATCTAGCCAACAAAGATGAAAATCATCTAAAGAAACCGGACATCTCTTCCAATCAAGGATCTCTTTCATACAGACCCAAGCAAATCTGGCTAAAACACAAAGAAAGAGTACATAGTTAGCATCTTCCAACACCCCACACAAGATACAATTAGTATTCCCTTTCCAATTTCTATATATAAGTTGATCCGTCGTTTGTATTTTGTTATGGTAAGTAAGTCACATGAAAATTTTAACTTTTAAAGGAATCCTACTTGACCAAAGTTGTTTTAGCTTCATGTTAAACACACCCCCAAAGACCAAGTGATTATAAAGGGATTTAACAGTGAAGTGCCCCTTCTTTTGTAGACACCATCTCACCTAATCCCTTTCCCCATTCAGCAAAACTCCATCTAAGTCCTTCTTAAGATCTCTCCACAAGCCTGCTTCCTCCTCCCCAAAAACTTTGTCAAAGTTAATATGCCAAACCCCATTTAAAAGACAGCCAACCACTGTGATGTCTTGATCAAAACAAATATTAAACAAATATTAATTTTCATAGGACAATTGCAAATCTAAACATCATGCCAAAAGAAAATGCTTCCCCCATCACCGAACTTGTAGGAAGCCCCCACATTGAAAATGTGTTGAACTTTGCGGATATAATTCCAAAACTGGGACGCATTACGAGGATTTGAGTCTCTAAAATTACCCCTGGGAAAGTACTTAGCTTTAAAAATCCTAAACCGGATCTCATTTTCAGCCCTACTTAACCTCCACCACCATTTACTTAACAAGCAATCATTCATCAAACTAATATTAATCACCCCCAGACCACCAAAATCTTTAGGGCGACAAACCGCATTCCAATTGACCATGTGGTACTTGAACTTATCGCTAGCTCTTCTCCAAAAAAATCTTGAGCTGATCCCATCCATTTTACTATGCGTCACCCCATTTAATCTATAAAAACCTATAGTATAAATTGGTAAGCTACTAAGACAGCTGTTGGTCAGAATTAATCTGCCCTCTGAAGATAACAAATTATTTTTCCAGTTATCTAGCCTTTTGTCCGGCTAAAACAAACCATTTCTTTGGTATATTGTGCATACTAAAAAGTCCGGAGCACCTGAGCTCCGGACTTTTTAGTATGCACAATATACTAACTCGGTGCTATTCTTGGGGAATTAAAAACTCCTAGTATATTATTCGAAAAAAAAAACTCCTAGAATATCCAACGTTGGCATCTGCCTTGCCTTGACAAGTTGGTTGCAGACTCTCTGTAAGGACGTTTGAAGTAAGAAGAGATGAAGCCGATAGCATGCAATTGGCAAACATAGTGACCCTGCTTTTGGCCAGGAAGGAATCAACACCACCTATGTGAATACCAAGTTTGGGGATATCAGACATTGGTTCGTCTCCGTCGCCGCTGGCTGTGTTAAGACTCCCAAAGAGGAGAGAGGTGATCTGATTTGTCGCTGCGATTCTTCTTTTGAGATGCGTACGCCAACTTTCTGAAGGGGGGTGCAGTAGATTTCAGCAAAAGGTAGCTTCAGGCTTTCGTCGCAGGGGTTATCCATTGCTCAGTTGTGCAGTTATTCTTTACCATCCCCGTAAAGATACTCTCTGCGTTTCCCATCGCGCTACTTTCTCCAGGTTACTTCTTCACCGAAGGGTAGAGAAAGTCGAAGTTACTAGTAGATTAGAGAAGAGGGCAGTAATATTCTGTTCTTGGCTGATGCTACCGTCTCTACTCTCTAGTCTTTACATTCTTTTTTTACGGAGAAATGGCTGCTGACTTGCAATGTCTGCAGTAAGAAGAACGCTAAAAATTGCAGGCAGCATCCAGCGTTCCAGTCATCCACACAAACGAGCCCGAAGTGGGTTTACAGTACTGGGCTACATGGCCATGGGCCAAAAACTGGATAAGTTTGGTCCAGCTATCCTTTTGTTTAGACACAAACACATGAGAAACATGATGATCGTCTAATAGTCTAAACCGGATCTCAAATTCTCAATTCTGAAGTCCAATGTTGTGACATCAAAAGTTCTCCCTGTTTTTTAGGACTAGATTTGCTGGCGAGGCGGAACCCTAGCAGTCACGCCTCTTCTTTGGTTTTCTCGCCGACATTGAGTTTCAAAAGTAATTTTAGGTTCCTTCAGTTTCTTAGGTACTTTTTACTAAATCGAGCTGTTCTATTTTTTCCCTAGACGGATTTCTTTTATCAATTATGGGTTTAGCTGTACTAACTCACCTGGACGATAACGGCAATGCCTACAGAAGATTGACACCAAGTCAAGTTGGTATAAATAAATCTTTGGTTTGCTTTCGACGAACAACACCGCTACCAAAGCGTAAGTCCTACAAATCCATGGAGACCCTTGACAGTCTACTTCATGCTTTCGTGATCATCGGCAATTGTGTTGTCGTTGCAAGATCCGGAGTCTTCGGTGAGGAAGATAAAGAAGTTCAACACGTCCATCGACTCAAGGACTCGATGGTAACAAGTTATTCACCATGGGTCTTCAATATAAAAGTTGGGTTCTCTTGTACTTTAACATTGTGTTAATATAAACTAGCGGAATTTATGCGCAATTCCACGGCTAGATATTGCAAAATATTGTATTTGTTAGATAGTTCTACCTCAAAATATAGTTGTATTGTTATACAATTGTAATAATTGTATATATATATATATATACATAATCAATCTGCACCGTTATAATCTGGCCTAACTAAAGTAAGTGGTGTGGATTTTTTCTTTTTTCTTTCGATTAATGAGAGAATTTCTTTGATATATATGATTAATCTGTACTGTTATAATCTGATCCCACTAAAATCAGTGTAGATCTTCTCCTTTTCTCTCGATAAATGTGGTAATTTCTAGGATTTTTGCCTTTTCGGATTTAAGGATTATTATGGGGATTCTAAACCTCCAAAGCAAATGAGATACCTTGAATATCACCGGTAGTTTGTAGATATATATAAGTCAAAGGATTTTGTTTTTTGAAAAAAGATAAAAAAATTTCTTGTGGTAGGAGGTACTAAAAAACAGTCATAAAATCAGTAAGAGAACTTAGGTGTACCTTTGTCACTACACTCGCATCCTGGTAGAAACTATAACCTCTCTGCGTATTTTTTTTTTATGCTACATGACCTATTCTGTGCTCCAACACGCAATGTCAAGTTTTGCCAAACGACAAACATGAACTCAGCGCGCGGACTTATAATTCGCCATTGTTATGCATGCATACAGGCATGCTGATCTTCGGTCCTCGCTGTTTGATTACTCGGTGATTCTTTTGGGGCTCCAGCAGATACAGTACGACCAGCCATGTGAGGACATTCTCACATGCGAATCATTGTGCTAGCCAATCTCGTAAAAGCCGGGGGGAGCCAATGAGTAGTAACACACGGCACGGATTAATACCACTCTGCACCAAACTTAACATGCAACACGGGAAAGCCCCAGCTTTTGCTCCAGAAGTTATGGTGGGCGGTCGCGTGAGCTCCAAAGGCTGGCCGCGATTCATCATCTCATCTCATCTATATATCCCTGCGCATATGTCTGTCCAGGTTAGGGATGATAACGGAACCTCCAACCCCACTCCCTATTTAGCTATTGAGGGCGACTTGCCTCCCGTCTCTATCTCTACTGGGGAATTGGCGGGGAACGGGGATGGGGTGCATCCCATTGTCTCTCCAAACACCTCGAAACTAGCTATTACTAATTGTTTAACACATTAAAATTATGTTCATCTACTTATGATCTCGACAGGAACGAGCCCCAATAAAACCTAAGTTCGAATGATATTGAGATACTTCCATAAATTTATCATATGGTTATGTACAAATATGTAAATTTATTAATACATAAGATGGTAGAATAATATTAAATGAGTTACATATTATAGATTATATCAAAATATATTAGACAAGAGACAAAATGCATATGTTTTAGACATATAAATGTATCAATTGACATGCATACGAGTGTATATCGAGGGTATAGCGGGGAACATGGATCATCCCCATCCCTATACGAGGTAGCGGGAACAAGAGATCTCTTCGTACCCATCCCTAATAAGAGAATTCCCCATGGAATATATCGTTGAGGAGCGAGACCATTGCCATCCCTAGTCCGAGTACAAGCCTGAAACCTGGTCAACCTCAGGCTATGCATACTTGCACACCAACTCAAGTGGAGGCTGGCGATACAGTTTTTTTACTTCATTGTTTACGCGCAGAATATTCATCTGGGACACAAGTAGCTCCTATGTTGGAGTGGTTCTGTCCACATGTCTGAGTTGGACAGCTGGGAATATATATATATATATATATATATATATATATATATATATATATATATATATATATATATATATATATATATATATATATATATATATATATATATATATTGAAGACTAGCTGGGAATAATTAAAGTGGCGAAAATTTAGCCTAGGGAGAGGAGGACACATATTGGTAAGATGGAAGTTAATCGGCAATTATATTATGCAAAGGTGTCATGCACGATCCAGCATGATTTTGGGGGCAGCGATCTCGGATTTATATCTTCATGGACACACTTCCTGTACGATTTATGCCGTCATGATCATGAGAGCAACGCAAAACAAATGATCATGAGAGCAACGCAAAACAAACACCCTGGTATAAGTACCATTCCATCAGTATGGATCTGAACTGACCTGCCATTTATGAGTTGTATATGGTTCCAAGTTAGTTGCGTTACGTCCGTGGCAGGGTGGTTTGATTGTCCAGACGATCGAGTCGGTAGCCGTTCACACAATTGAACAACCGTCCGTGTCTAATTGTTTATCCAACCGCAGATAATGGAACCACTTTTAATTAATTAGGCGATCGATAGATCGCACAAGATTAAGGAAAACCTTGCATATGCGTGCTTTCTCAAGACATGCACTAAGTAATCACCTAGATTAAGCTAAGCAGATAGACCAAATGCACATGCCTATCCGTGTTAATTAGTCGCTGGGATTAAGCTTGAGAGACACGACTGTCCAACAAACGAACTGACCTCTCATCATCGCCGTCATCATCAGCTGATACAAAACAAACCACTGTGCCCCCCACCTCCCCTACACCCGTATCCCACCATATCCAACTTTCTCTAGGACCAGCTAAATATTCCCTACGCCCAGCCCAGCTGAGCTCCCGGCCGGGAACACCTCGGCGGCTCGGCCGCAAGCTGCCGCTGTTCATCTAGTAGCTAGCTACATCCGCTTGACACATTAATACCCAGCTGCCAAGAAAAAGAAAAATTAAGGACGCGTGCAACAGTTTGCGCGAATAAATGTGCAAACTGTTGGCTTTGATCATGGTGTCTAGTGGACTAGTAGTAGCTAGTGGTAGATTTGTCATGACTGCTGCGGCCGGACGGCGATTGGGCGGTGGCAGATGGCGCCGTCGACGCTGCCAGTAGTGGCGCGGCGGTCGGCGGCGGCGGTGTTGTTGGAGTTGGAGACGCGCTCGCAGGAGGGGCACATGGTGAGGGTGGTGGGCGGGGACATGTGCATGTAGAGGTGCGGCGAGACGAGCTTGAGCGCGCGCAGCTCCTGCACCTCCTTCTGCAGCCGCCGGTTCTCCTCGGTGAGCGTCTCGCAGCAGCGCTTCAGGAACTCGCAGTCCACCTCCGTCTGCTTCAGCTTCGTCCTGAATTAAAGAAACGATAAAAAAAACAGTTGCACCGGTTCAGAACTCGATCTGATCGATCGCGTCGAGCCAAAGCTTAAACCAAATTTCTGTCCAATCCCCCAAGATATCGTAGGAATACAGTGTACTATTGCATGTGCTTACGTACCTTGCTCGTCTGTTCTGGAACCACACCTCGACCTGCCGCGGCCGCAGGCCGAGTTGCTGCGCCAAGGCTGCCTTCTGCCTCTGCACGTGACATGAAGGGTTTAGAGAAACAGTACATACATAAGAACCACATGAACATATGCATGTTAATTATCTCTAAGCATATGCACCATGTTTGTTGGAAAGAATAATACTCCAAGCAACAACAAAGGGGAGTGTTAATTACAGGGTTGAGAGTGGGGTGCTCCCGAAAGCTGTCCTCGAGCACGGCGGACTGGTCCTTGGACAGCCGGAGCTTCTTGCGGGATCCGTCGATACCGCAGCCGCCGTCCTCCTCGTCGCTGCCTCCGCGCAGCCCCGCGCGCTCCTCGTCGGCCGCAACCTCGCTCCGCTTTGCAGGGAGCAGCGGCATCTCCAGGAATCTCCTCTCTGATCGAGAGTTCCACACATGGTATTACTATATAGTCGATCTCGCTAGCTTAATAACTAGGAACTGTAGTACTCTTTGTACGTGTTTGGAGTAACATTTACCTGGAGCGTGGAGCAACATGGCGACATGGTGAGTCCGAGGAGCAAGCGATGAGCTGAGACTGAGGCTGAGCCCTAGGTCCTCTGCCCTCTCCATCATCTCCCTGGCCTCTCCCCTTCTTCTTCTCCCTTCCTCTATGTACGTGTGTGTGTAGAGTTTGCAGTTGGAGTTGGAACTTGGAAGTGATAAAGAAGTGGGGGAGAGCGAGGGTTTTAAAGGGATGAGGAGGAATGTTGGATCTCACTTAGTTCTTGGGACAGCAATGATTAACTTGTGGGGCGGGCTCCTTAATTGGTGCAATCATAACTCCCCCACCTCCTTCACCTTAAAGGCTTAAAATTGCTAGCTTAGCTAACTTCAGCTATTCTCCACTCAAACTAAGATTTCTTTTAGGAAAAAGGTGGGCATTTTGCGCTTTGACGGATGTTTAATAATCTGGTCCACCGAATGAAGTATCTAGCAAACCAATGCCTTTTGATTTATGGTCCGCGAATATTATATATGTGTGTACGTGGGGCAAAATAAATTAGTTGCATATAGTTTATTTCAACCCATTCCACGAGAGCAATTTATAGCCAAATAAGAAAGTAAAAAACAAGCAAGCGATCGACCGGGTACGTTACTCTTGAGTTAACTACCATTTTCATCCTTCAATTAGCCAGAGCGCCAATCAAACTCTTGATATCCTAGCTAGCTCATGTGTTTTCGAAATTAAACAGGAAAGGCGAGCTAGGTAGCAAACATTGAAGTACTAGATCACTGGGGAGCGCCATGCTAGCTTTGGAGCTAGCTAATAAGCAATGATCGCGGCACGTAGGAGCAGTGCATGAAGAAATGATTGGCTTTTCGAGTTGGTACCAACCAAAACGCTAAGGCTGCCCCCGGCTTGAGGATGGACGGCATGATTGCAGAGGGCGTGCTCGCGCTGGTAGGGCACCACAGGAAAAGGGCCAGTTCAAGTGTCCATTCATGCGGACGTATGGCCTTTCCCCAGGCCCAAATCATCGTGTCCCGCTTTGTGCCGGCACGCACCTATCCCCCGCGCGGCCCCACCCCACCCCGCCCGGCTCATCTCCCATCCATCATCATCCCATCATTGCCTGCCCTCCATCGATCCGCCCTTTTGACATGGCAAGCGCCTTGTCTTCGAGGGTCGTTTGAAGCGGCTTGTGCTACGTACATCCTACATATATACATGCTGCGTGCTTAATTGGGTTGGTGTACGTGCTTGGTGATCTCCAGAGCATGGTACTACGTGTTTGCATGTTTTGTTTGATTGCTTTCGCAGAAAGCAATGGAATTGGAGTGGTATATATATATCGGCGATTATATACGCGCATTTTGATGGAACCGCTTGCTTCATGTGGGTTTGTGCCGCGCGTACGATCGAAGATCTCCGCAATCGTTAACACATGGCGTAGGTGACATAAATCAGAGCATTGCTACACGTTGTCTATATGAAGTTTCGATGGTTGTAGATTGTAGTGCATTAAAATTACGGTCTACCTATCGTGCGGCTGTTTATTTGTGCAAAATCAGTCTATTACGGGTCCCTCTCCCTCCCCTTTGATTTGTAACAAACAACACACAGATCGAATCGAGCTCACTGTGCGACGCGAACCATTTCGACCTCTCCCCAACCCCGCCCCTCCCAAACGCTAGCGCCGCCGCCATCCTTCCGCGCATTGCCACCTCGTCGGGGTCGGCTCCGGCGAGGCTCGCTGGCCCTCTGCCACGCTTCCCTCCTGTCACCTCTCTTCCTCCCACTACGCCTATTCATCCACACCTCCTCTTGCACTGCTGCCTAGCACTGATGTCGACTCCCGCGCCTCCTTCTCCTTGCCATCGCCTCTGGCACATCACCTTAATATAACAAGGGGGAGGGGGCATACGACGGAGGCAGTGCTTTCGTTGGCCGGGCCATGGCTCGCTTCGTCGGAGTTCAAGGAGAAGAGAGGCTACCACACAAATCTAAGCATAATCCGAAGGTGAGAACCTCGATCCTCAACGGAATCGCATCTCCGGACATTGCAATAGTAATGTCACGGATGAACAATATCATGATATTTCTTGAATCCGAGCCGTTGGATCGAAAAATAGCGGTTGAGATGGACAGCTACAGGGTCACTACAGTGGTGTAAACAGTTCCATGATACAGTGTTTGCTGGAATGCCTGCTACAGTATTTGCTGCAGTGTTGATCTGCATCTCGGCCGCCGATTTCCAATCCGACAGTTGTAAAACAACGTTATGGTACTGTTCACAATGACATTGCTCTGTAATGTCAGATGATTTGTTTCCATCCTCAACTGCACAGGCACATCTGGGTGACCCAATGTGATTACGGTTTCACGGAGCATCCATTTGCTCTATTTGCCTCGCAGATAATCACCTCCATAATCAAACATATAGTAAATCGACATGTTGACATGAGAATTAAGCTTAGTTTTTCCCCCTTCTTTTTCAAAAAACTAAGCCCCTCCTGATTGGAACGTACGTTTCCACCCGACAATCCGTCTACCCACGAGGGAGATCCTCTCGCACGCAGCACGCATCGATCACCGCATCAAATCATGGCCATGGGCAGCATGGGTGTCCGTCCGGTCCGGCCGGCACAGCTAGCCGCACAGGGGAAAAGGAGTGCGCGACGCAGCATGGGGCATGGCGCGCGCGAGCGACACGCGCGCGGGACGGGGAACCGAGCGAACCTGGTACCTACGTGGTGTGTGGGGATAGGATCCCATCCCATGGACGGCAGAATCCAACGGGATCTCGTCACGTGGCCCGGTCCGACATGCCGTGGGCCGGCACGTGGGCGGGCGCTCCCCTCCGCGCCCGGCGTCCAGAGACGGGAGATCTAAGCTTGCCTTGTGCCAACTGCCAAAGCGGAAAAGGCTCAAGAAGCCGCAGGTGGCGACGGGCCCGTCTCTGCTGACTCGGCCGGGCCCACGCCCACCACCAACAATCCGCCCTCACGCGTGTCGTCCTGTCGTCTTAGATATCCACCACTGCCAATCATTGTCGTCCTATTCTCACCCTGGCTCGGAAGAGATGTCATCCATATCCATGTATGACCGGTTAATCGGGCTTGATCCGTTGATCGCCGACTCCGTCACGTGTCTTCATGTCTAGAGATAATCATGGTAAAGGTCCTATTCGGTATGGTTTACATTCTTTCATAAGTCGCGTAATACAGGTAGGTGTCTAGACAAGTGGGTAAGACCGAGGGGGTATATATATAAAGTCTTTTTCTAACCCCCGAGAGTAGTTACTCTCTATTTCGTATCTCATATATTTCACAACGTAAGAAGTATCTTGCGCAACTGAGAGTATGTATGTGTAGTATACGAGTATATAAGACCATATGGTGGTATTTACACATTTTCAGAGGTGGTATGCATAATTTTTAGACATACTCCTTTTTATGTGCGAATATGAAGGTATTTACAAAATATGCTAAAAACTATGGACTCTTTTATAAATTTTTCGTGTGGTTCACATTGGAGTATCTTATAATTAGTATATGAATATACCCAAAGTGATAATGGAGTATATCAAGTTATTTTAGGTGGTATATCAAAGGTGGGAGTAACTACTCCCGAGAGTAGAAAGTATTTTTCCTATATATATATATATATATATATATATATAATTTTTTTATTCAATTTATGAAAAATAAACCATGATTCACTTTTTTTATTAAAAAAATTGAACTCACAATCATAGTTCTATCTCGCGGCTGGACCAACTCACTCGGTGAAAGTGTGATTATGGGCCCAGTTGAGTGTTAGCACAACGAATTTGTCTGTCACCTACCATGTGGCTTAGTTGCGTTACATAGGCGCAATTGAGGCTTGTGCTGAATAGTGTCACACGACAAGCGGATGACGGGAGTCCACATGGCTCAGTCGCGCGGGCGGCTGGCGACTGAGGTCACATATATGGCCAGTCGGTCGATGGCTCCCCCATTCGCGGAACAGAGAATAGGGGAGAAGAGAAGAAAAGAGGAGAGGAGAGGAAAAGAAAAGAAAAGACAGGAAAAAGAGGAGAGAATAGGAGAGAGGGGAGAGGGGCAGGAGACTCCGCTGCGTTCCTCTGTCTACTCGCGGTGAGTTCACTTCTCATGTGGTTTATTATTCATTTTGATAAAAACATAGTAGGTCAGCGACAATAAACATAGATTAGTGGTAAACACAGGCTTTGTAGTTGTAGATTGATATTTTTAGGGTTTATGTCACATGTAGTGCTAGAACGTAGGTTATTTATTTACATGTTTAAGCGTAAAAATGCTAGGCTACTCGCATTAGTAGATCGACTAGTGGAGGGCCTTGCCTGCTTAGGTTTAGATCTGCATTATCTAGGGGTCTTGGTTTTATGGTATTTATAATTTTGATATTTAATTAAACATTTTGTACTCGTTATTTTTTAATTTTAATTCAAATGGAGAATATTTTGATATGCGCAGTAGCATGCTTAATTAGCATCTGTTATAAATATCTTTAGTCGTATGAAAGGTATGTCAGGTCAACATTTTTCAAAGTGTTTTACAGGTAGGGAGAAGTTCGTGAGGGACCATGTAGGGTTGATTTCAGTAGTTTTTCGCAGACCACACTATATCACCCGAACCCGGGTAATCTTAAAATATGGGAGGTGTTGCATTGGCTGACATGCAACTTCTCGCTGGCCCCAGCATTGTACAGTGTCACCGTTAAATGCTTGTGGAGCTGTTCGTCGAAAGTGGTCCATTGGAAGTTGAGGCCCACATAGCAAATGAAGCCATGGTAGAACTAATTGGAAGCGTGCAGGGGGCGTGGCTATGAATGAGTGTTGTTGGTGCAGGCGTGTCCAAGTACACTTGGCAGTGCCCCTGAAGTGGGGGGGGAACCAGAGGGCTAGGGTCGAGGAACAAGCATTGGAAGAGGACGAGGATGATGGCGACTATTTGGATGATGATGATGATGTCCCCGATGCACCGGTGCCTGACGCTTGGAATAGACATGACCTAGGGGCCATGGTTGTGAGTGATTGCCACGATTCCCGGTAGGAGTATGAGCAAAATGTGGTGCATGTTAATACCATATTTACAGATAAGTCAGCTCTTCAAGACGCGCTATCAAATTGTGGGTAGTGTCAATGCAGAGGTAGTTTAAGGTTGTCAAATCAAACAAAGAGCAATACATTATGAAGTATGAGAAAGTTAGGTGTCCTTGGCGAGTTCACGCCTACAAGCCGAAGTATGAAATGCACTGGATCATGTTAAAGGTGGAGGACCACTTGTGTATTATGAACAACGTACTGCTAAAGCACCGCAACCTCACTTCTTTCATTGCAAATGTCATGTACGGGGAGATTGTGGAGAAGAAGGACATGGAAGCACAACATATCATGCTGACCATTAAGCAGAGGTACAAGTGCAAGATCCACTATGCGAAGGCATGGAGGGCGAAACAGAAAGGCAATGGAGAGAAGGTTCGCACCCTTTGAGTCGGCCTATGATAATCTCCTTCGACTACTTGAGGTGTTAAGGGACATAAACCCTAGAACATACATCGCTGTGAAGGATAAGCTTTCAAAAAAAACCCAGAAGGGCACATGGTAATGCAACAGGCTTCCTTTTCATTTGGTGCCTGCGTTGATGCCTTCCGTCAGCGATGCTCACTCATGTGTGTGGATGGAACATTCTTAATCAGGCAGTACAAGGGGGCAGATCTTGATGACAATTGGCGTGGATGCCAACAATTAAAACTTCCATAGTTGGTTGTGGTTCTTCAAGCACCTCAAGGTTGGGGTTGTTGGTGAGCATTCAGGTTGTTTGCATAATACATGACCGATGTGCCGGGTTGATTAAGGCCATCACAAAGTTGCAAGAAGATCCAGACGAGCCTTTTGCATGGTGTGACATGCAAACCATTGGTGCATGCGGCACCTAGGGGCAATTTTTTTAAGCAGTTCAAGAGCAAGAGGCTGGTGAACCTGTTCAAGAGGTTTTGCAAGCAGAACCAACAAATCACTACTACAAAACAGGTCATAGTAGACGCCTCATCACAGACGGTTCCTTTGGAACCGTCTATGTTATCTTATCACAGACGGTTCATATTAAGAACCATCTGTGAAGTATCACAAACGGTTCATGTCATGAACTGTCTGTGATACTTCACAGACGGTTCTTAATATGAATCGTCTGTGATAATGACTTCATCATAAACGGTTGGTATTAAGAACCGTGTGACTTGGATTTTACCATGGCTTGAAATTTTTCTTAATATTTGATTTTACCATGGCTTCAAGCCACGGTTACCATGGCTGAGAGTCGACGCCGACACCAACGCCAACCGCCTCTTAAAATCACAGACGGTTCGTATTAAGAACCGTCTGTGATGAGGAATTAAGAACCGTCTGTGATGAGGAATTATCACAGACGGTTCATGATATGAATCGTCTGTGACGGCTTTTGTATGAAACCGTCTGTGATTCGCAACGCGGGAGTTCAAAAATTTTGAACGCGTGCGCGAGAGGCAAAATATTTTGGTTTTGTTCTTATATAATATAGCCGAGTCAAGGCAGGACGCGCTCAGTCTCGCACTCCAGCAGTCCCGGTCCTCCTCTGGGCTCAGTCCTCCCTTGATCCCGTAGTCCTCCTCCAAGTTCCGGCTGGTCGCTGCTCCTCCGGTCCACCCGCAGCTCCCGACCCCCAGCCACTCCTCCGGGTTCCGGTCCTTCCTTGCTCCCGCGGTCCCCAACAGCTGAGAGTCGACGCCGACACCAACGCCGACCTCGTCTAGTCCTCCTCCAACACCGACCTCCTCTAGTCCTCCTCCGACGCCGACTCCGACGCCGACCTCCTCCAGTCCTCCTCCGACGCCAACGTCTTTGGTATATGAGGTTCTGTTGGTACTTTTGTATATGAGCTTCTGTTAGATTCAGATCCAGATCCAGATTTGTATGTATGAGCTCGTGGTACTTGTGTTAGATTCATATCCAAATTTCTGTTAGATTCTCCTCCAGATTCTATTTCTGTTGGTACTTGTATATATGATCGAGTGTATGAGTGTATCTATGGCTTGAAAAATTTATTGGGAGGCTTGGGAGTTGGGAATCCATGTATGTGTATCCATGAATCCATGTTTGGGAGGCTTGGAAAATGGCAGTGTATGTGTATGAAATGGCAGTATTTTTTTTGCAATAGAAAAAACTATCACAGACGGTTTTGAACAAGAACCGTCTGTGATAGTAATTATTACAGACGGTTCTACTTCAGAACAGTCTGTGATAGTCTGTTTTTCACATACGATTCTTGTTCAGAACCGTCTGTGATAGCTATTTTCACAAACGGTTTGAAAACCGTCTGTGATGACCGCCTGTTATCACAGACGTATAAATACATACGGTTTACAAAACCGTCTGTGATGATGGTTTAGAACCGTCTGTGATGACGTTTTTTGTAGTAGTGAGAGGAAGTTCAATGCACTCTCGGAGAAGCTTGATGTGTTCACCGCCAAGCACGTTGAGGACAGGAATAAGCAACCTACTGCAAACACAATCGATGTACCGGAACAACTAGCACCGTTGCCCGAGATTGACCCACCCGACTTGAGAAGGAGGACAGTGAGGAACATCAAATGTTTCTCACATTGGATCGAGGTTGAGTAGTGGAGAAGTGAGCATTGATTTACGACATCGACGACGCATATGGTATGGAGTAATGACAACTAATCTGGTCGAGGTATACAATTGAGTTATTAGGGGCCTGCTTGGCATGCCCCTCGTTGCAATCGTCGAGGGTATGTTGCATGGTATAATCAAGTACTTCAGGAAAGATATAGTATTGTTGCATTGCATATGCTAAATGCAGAGACGCCCTATTGTAATAAGATGATAAAGTACATGGCCGAGAAGAGTGAGAAGGAGCAAATGCACTCAGTCTTCATTATGGGTACCACAGAGCTTTGGTTCAAGGTATTGCTAAGAAACCGAAGTGGGTTGGGAACGACGAGTGACGTTGTCATGCATGAGCTTAGCCTTGGACAAGAGGGCAACAATAATTGTCAGTGCATGTGTAACAAGCCAACGCTACTCCATAATGAAGGGATACGGGTAGGCTACATTAGTTAATAATTCAAAAAAATTCTACTACGTAGACCAGGAAGCCATGCAAGTAAGAAATCATAGATTGTTACCACTAGATGCGTAGTACAACGGAAGAGAAGTTAGAGCAGTCTGATCCAACATCGAGCGCGTCGATGTTGTGGTCGTAGTCGATCGTCCAATATCCTCGGCACCGATCGTCTCCTCCAGCAACCTATCATGTTCCTTGTGTAGGCCATGGATTATCCTCGATTAGCGCAGCAGCAACCGCAGCAACGCCTCTATGGTATCCACACGTCCAAGGGTGTAACGTCGTACACCAGTGTGCCAGCACTAATGCGCACAGTGGGGCTTTCAGGAAGATAGCGGCTAGGGTTTCGGTGGAGCAACTCTCTTACGTCCCAACAGCCCCATACATCCCATTATAAAGAGCCTATAACGAATCCTATTTGAACTAATTTATTCCAACCCATTAAGTGTGTGACCCTGTAGGCTCATGCGTAATCGGTTGACTCTGAAACTCCTTTCCGACCACGAGTCGTTAGCGATTCTTAGCATGACATAACAATTCCTGAACACACACAAATATTATATCAAACGAACCTTATGCAATATGATCTGCGACCAAGTCCTTATCACTTACGACCAACTCGTATCTCCATACGACCAGTTCATATTTAGTCATGAGCAGTTTGTAACTCCTTACGATCAGTTCGTTGACCAGTTAGTGATCATGTTCGACTAGTCCGTATCTCCATACGACCAGTTCGTATATGGTCAAACTGAACGACCTAGTTGCGTATTCACCCCCTGCCTCACGATATCTGGTTGAACACGTGAGATATTTTATCATCCATGGACTGTTCAATACCTTTTCGATTAAGTGACGAATAACTTATGTGGTTGACTCTTCGACCAATAGAGGCGTGATCATGCACTTTCTTTATCCGACCACATCGAGGGGTCCAGAGATATCTCTTCTATTATGTTAGGAGGGGCAAATCGCATATCCGACTAGTCACATCCCTCCATATGTTTAATAGCATACCCGAAAGCTACCTTTATAACTACCCTATTACGGAGTAGTGTTTGACAACCCCTAAGTGTACTATTACACATATAAGAAACCATGCTGATCTCAGGTCTAAGGATTATACATTATCATTACTTGAGACCAACTGATGACACATAAAATTATAACAACCTCAATAGTATCTCAAGGTGGGTCAATCCAACACCATGTTCTCTAACATATGTTCACATTATTGATTCGATATCTCCATATCCATGACTAGTGAAACATGGTCATCAATGAATACATATGCTGGTCGATAAGTCACTAGTGTTCCGACCAGTGACATCCGATTAGGGGTACATCTATAATGATATCATATAAGTTAAAGAGCTTCACCAACAAGTCGCATACTTATTAATATTTATAAATGATAATTCATCCAAGCATAATAATATTTTTCTATAACTCATAAATATAGACGTGATACAATCATCTCTATGATTGTCTCTAGAGCATATCACCAACACATAAGCCATGCTCTCATATGTTGGCTGCATGTGGCATGATCAAGATGGTCTTCGTGTGCTACATGTTGGACTTCTTCATCAAGGAAAATATGATTCAAACTTGCAGCGGGGATATCTGTGGATTCTATGTTGTTGGTAATTTCACAGGGGACGATGTGCAAAATAGGATATGGGTCTTTGATTTGGACTTGCTGAAGGGTGGCAAGGGCCGTCGAAAGACTTGTCGTATCCGAAACAACATGGACGAGTCTGAGGCCAGATGCCCTGTGAGGAGGTGTATCCTTTGCAAAGATTATGGGCATACGAAGAACAAGTGCACGAAGCATAACAGGCCAGGTGAAGGTCATGATGGCGTGGAGGGTGACATGTTGTAGATCACGAATGCTTTGTTCATATCGTTGTGGTAAATTTGTGTAATCCATTTCGTGGTTGCATCCCGTGTGTTGCGAGCTACCTTTACTTTAGACATATTGCTAATTGATTTGATATGTTGTAAACCCAACTACTATGCTAAGTAGTACTCATATGTTTGTTGTGTTATCTTTTTGCTAATTTATGCATTATTTTTTCCCCAAAATATTTCTTGTTACTAACCTCTTTGTTGTTCCGTAGGAATGGCGTGTCAGGTGGGTGGCGTCGCTTGGCGTACGACCTTTTGGAGCGTGGGCTAGACGGTCGACACTGCAATCGTCTATGTTCTTCACTTCCACCAGAGGGATAGGTTCCCGATGAGTTGGGAGTGTTGTCGACTCGCACTCCGTTGAAGTCTTGGCGGCTGAACCAGTGTTGGTTCTCTAGGTACGAGCTACGACATTTGTGGACCGTTGGTAGCAGGAGACACACACTTTCCACCTGCCGTGCGGTGAGATGATGCCCACCCTATAGGATGAGTCCATGTTCATCGGGCTATCGATCGATGGTCACCCAGTCGTGCTAGAGAATCCTAGGGATGACTAACATGCCGATTTGCTGTAGAGGTTCCATTGAGTTCTTACACCACCACAGGAGGGGGAGGCACCTTATCAGGTCTTCTTGGAGAGCCAAAAGCGCATGCCGATGAAGAGGTGGCTACAACTGTTCAGGGTTAGTGCATTTACAATTTTTGTAACGCTTTAGTCCGTGTTTGTATCAGTTTAATGCATTATTCTTCTTGCATTTTGAGAGGATGGCAGCTGACATGAGTGACTACTAGGTGGCTCTTCGCCTAGAGGTGTACATGTTGTGGTTGTTCGGTTGAGTGCTGTCCACGAGTACCCGCGACAATAGCGTCGATGCTCGACTCATCCAGTTTGCATGGGCCGATCTCCTATGCGGACACCGAGGTAGTACCCTATTTCAACTGGGGTTCAGCTATGTTGTGTGGTATGTACTGTGCCCTCTACGATGCTTGCCTTAGAAGCAAGTCGGCGTCCATGTTGGCCAGTTGCCCTCTACTGCTCCAGTTGTGGTCGTTCGAGCGTTTCCAAATTGAATGACCGTGGGTAGAGGTGAGGGTCTATGACGAGGACATATACGCCGGGATGACATCGATCGACCAACTGTGGGATTCCTGTGGTGCCGTCGGGCGGTAAGTGGTTCTTAATAATATCAATGCTAGCTTCGATAAATCCACTGTCTTCGTTGTGCTTTCAAATTATGCTTTATCCTTTGCAGCTTCAGTGGGCCGATCTCCATGTGCGCAATGTGTACAACTACTTCATGGAGGCCTTCAACTAGATCACGAAGGACTAGGTGGGAGCTGTACATGCAGGAGGTTAACATCCGCACACCAGACGGGTTGTCCTAGTCCCGTTGGGAGCGTTGGTACCAGCCATGACGTACCCGTAAGTGTTTTGTCTATGTTATTCGTATGCATTCTACAATCTTATCGTGACTTACTAACTAACCTGAACTCTTCACAGGCACTCCAGGAAGGGTGCACAAGGTAGACATACGAACTGGGGGGAGCGCATGGCTCCTTGGATTGCGAAGTGGGAGGGGGGCTTGGAGGATATAGTTGTTGAGGATACTCCCTATGACCCAGCCTTGTACCAGGAGTACCTGCGGTGGTACATGCCAGTCACATGGGTTCATTTGGTCTGTGTTGTCGATCCAACGTAGGTTAAGCCAGCTCCAGACGACTGCTTATACCCCAGACCTATTGTCGTTTCTTTGCACTTGGTGGTATGTGCCCGGCCTATTATGTTCTTCGTCGTGTAAATTGCATTTTGCATGTTAGTAACTTTGATGTTGCATTTTGTAGAATGACCTTGGGGTGGATATTAGTAGAGATGTGCACTCCATGTGTGACCGCATCCGTTAGGGCCTGGAGGTCAGATGAGAGGAGGTCGGGTCGGTCCTAGGCCGTATCTAATAGCGAACCTGGCGCGTTGTTAGTTTGACCTCTTGATGCCAGCTACTGGACGTTGTGGGACCGTCCTCACAACGTCCCGCTCAGCAGACCCCCAGAGCCACGACACATCCACCATGACACTCAATAGCTCCCCCGCTGGACCATTCTAGTAGCTCGTCATGGCAGCAGGCGTTCTCACCGCACCAGTTCCCTATAGGAGGTAATGCAGTAAATATAGTGTGTATTATTGTATGTATTATTGCAACTAACCAAACTTTCATCCCGCGCCGCATGTCCACCAACATCTCAGTGGGCACCTCACATGGCATCTATGTTCTCATCATGGGTCCCTCCCACGATGATGCCCACGCCAGGTACCTTCCACCATCGCCTTTTGTTTTTCCATGATTGAAAACTTACAAAAGCATCGAGTGTTTCACACTTTACCACTTTTGCAAACCAAGTATGCATCAGTTAGTGCCCTCGGTACGCGCATCCCCTTGGCTAGGTGACATGGAGGACTACCTCGTCGACGACTCGGCCGTACACCCCAACGTGCTTACAGGTTCACTCCTGTTTGGCATGCTGTACAAGATGCAACCCTACGCAGGTCATGGATCCGTATGCCACACATTCTCCTTTTATGCCAGTTAGAGATAGGGTGGTCCGAGCACCAGAGTGGTGTAGCCCTTCGGAACCTAGACAACCACCAGTAGGGGCCCATCCACCCAAGTGGTGCCGACGACAAGGACATGGTCAGGGACGTGGACAAGGAGGGGGGGGGGAGATGCACAGGTAGATCATTAGTACCATGCATGTTATGTATTTTATTTTGCACCATAGTATTGATGTGGATGATAAGATTGTTGTACTACTGTATGCTTTAAAATACTGCATGTTATGTCGTTTCTTTTGGTGCTTGGGTCCCCTAGTCAGCACTGCAACGATGGGACATGCAACGTAATTCTCAGTTGTACCTCCTCCAATCAGCACCGCGACAGAGGGGCATGCTACTCTATTCCAGTGCTTCCCCCATAGTCAGCACCACGATATAAGGGACTTGCTACATGACTCTCGCTATTACTACTAAACATCCTCCCCTACTCGGTGAGAATTGACAACAACACGCCGCCTCCGTTTCACGCCGAATAGACACACACTCTGACCCGCGTTTTTCAGACCGAAGTGACAACACTCTGCCATCTACTTTTCAGACATTGGTTCTAGCTTTTTCCTGTGAATTGACAACTTGCTGAGCTATCATGTACCCAAAGATTCCTTCTAACAAACGTGAGTGACTTCCATTCACCAAAATTTACTCCCTCCATGCTACACCCTTACCGCCTATAAAATCGTGGCATACTCCACCACTACAGCCAAGACTCCATTCAAGATAGTTTGGAAAATAGGGAGAGGGGAGGGAGAAGAGAGGTACAGCAGGTCACTCCACCTGGATTGGGGATGGAGGACTACGGGGACATGCTCCAGACGTGAAAATGAGTTTTCAAGAAGGCACGGGTGTACCTTGATAGTTCTTGCAAGGATGCTCATGTACCACCAGAGTTTCTATGCCCGTAGTGCGACTGTGATAACCTGACATGTATCATTCAATCTACACATCCTAGTATGGCCGCACAGACTTACTACATGTGCGAGGATTGTCATATAAGTGAATGTCATACATCGATATTTCACATTGCATGTTGCATTTTAAATATATCTGACTTTATCCGTGCATGGCAGCAGTCGGAGCGTTGCTACTTCTTCCAATAGATCAATGACTTGAAGAAGTACAACAACATATTCATTTGGTAGAAATACACGCTGAACTTCGCGGTTGCACCCGAGGCCTTTACTCGTTGAAAACCTTACTCAACCGGGAGCGGGCAAGACAAGGGAAAGAAATCGATGGTCCATGGTGCCCATGTTGCACCGAATATTATTCTGGACAAGGACATGCCCGAAAAAGACCTTTGGGCTGAGTATAGCGAGGCCTGCGCCTGCAAGGCGGAGTAGGACGTATGCCCGCAAGCCTGACTTGATTTCCATCCGTCTAGTGTTTTACTTTCCAAAAGGCGTGTTTGTATCGTAGTTGTAGTTCGGGTCGAAGGTTCGTACGTGTAGCCATTTGTACCGTAGAAACAACCAAGCAAACATATGCACCTAACCACACCCTACGCACCATGTAATTCAGACCTTTAGGGTCAAGTGTTACGCCGGACTTGCAATCTCATCTTTGTGCTCCATTCTCATTTCACTCAAATCTAAGCTTACAAAATATTTTGTCAAATTTAGGGTTATTTGTGTAAACTCAAAAGGGTGGCCATCCACGTAAAATAATTTATAAATAATTGCACTGCCAGCTCACGACTGAGACACATGGCAGACCAAGACATCAATCGTGTTTCTGTAGTGCGACTAGCTCTCACATTAGCTAATCACTGACCTACTGCGCGATTCAGTCTAGTTGCCTGGTAGGCCAGTGACCGGGGGTTATTTATGTTTAAAAAAAGTTGTAGTATATTTGTGTAAAATGTTTAAAAAATAGTTTATTTAGAATAAATCGAGAGGCTCAAGCTTCTCGATACAGAAATGGTTTTTATTTTGTCTATCAAAATTTTCAATCACATCTTCTCTAGCATGGTTTGAGCTTCTGTTAGCTTAAAACTTAGACTAAGAGTCAGCTTGCGGTTGCTGTGTTGTGCTGTACGGAATCTAGTTAGTTATTGGAATATTTAGTAACTATAGTAGGAATTTTCTGTTATGGCTAAAAAATATGCTTTAAACTAACTATGATATCCAAAAGTAGAATAAATAATAAGTTTTTATAAAAAAACACAACAACGTCAAAAGGAGCTTAAGACAGTTCTAAACAAGATGTAGTTTCAAAAGAAGAAGAAGAAAAAAAAGAACAAAAGTTTATTGCATTGTACCGCATGAATGTGATGTGATCTTTGGGCAATTCTACTTTTGAAAGAATAGGGCAAGGATCTACAAGCAGTCTGATTCTGTTGGGAACAGGTTGGCTACTAGGCCCCGGCAGGCAAACCTGGGCATATAATTTGGCAGGCCTGAAAAATGAAAAGTTATTACCAGACATGCACTTTCACCGCGTGACGAGACAACGGTAAATGCGCCGTGTCTGCGGACTGTAAATACTGCCCACACATTAGATTCAGTGACGTAGAAGCGAAGACGGCAGGAGTAGAAGGATTGCCGGATGATGTGTTGCACTGCAAACTTGAAACCTGGAGGCCGGTGTCCTACCGTCCGAGAGCCCGTATTGGCTAGCAGCCGTGTCGAAACGGCTGCGGAGATCATGCCCCCGTCACCGTCAGAATCATGATGAGCTTCTAGGCACTGGCCATTCAGATGAAACCAGCTGGTGGATAACCAGCAATATATACCTGACTACGGAGAGTGAATGAATGCTATAACTCATGACTTCCCTAGCGCCACACATTTCGCACTCAAGAATACACTGGAGTCTGAACTGAGTAGATAGTGAAGGGCAGGGGTGGTCTATGATCAAAGTCTTCACCTTTTGCCAAAAACCATTCCTTTGGCCAAACTCCATTACATCCAAATTCCAAAAGTTGACTAGAGTAGCTTGATTTGCAAGGGACAGGACGATGGCCTCGCAGCTAGCACTTGTCTTGCCACAAGTGAAAGGAGCAAGGACAATGATCCTGAACGGGAGGAGAAGAGGAAGAGAGTAGTCATGTCGACCGGACATGTGTGCCTATATCAGCCACTGCCCGGGCTGCTCTCTTGCCTGCCATCATGTGCTCTTCCTCATCATGGCATGGCTGGAATCATTGCCGCGCCAAATGCTGAGGAATCGTGCCGCTGTCCGTTGACCACGCCCGTTTCCGGGTTCTCACGGGTTGCCCTGTATAGCTAGGTGCTAGCTAGCACGTCGATCTGGAGTTTAGTCACCTCCCTACGATCGAGTCGATCGTGTAAAGGCAGGCGCCGAAGTTTCATTGCCATGATGCTGTTTAGGCCTGCCTGCCAGGGTTCTCCGGTTCTCCTGGCTACTGAGGGAGTTATCATGTTGGCGTTGAACGACCGGATGTACTGTGCAACGTTACATTGTCCCATGCGCATTGGCGGACTGGAAAAGCTTGACGTGCATTACGTGAGCGTGTTGCGGTAGTGGTGGTACGCGACCGTGGGAATCCCATGCGCGCCGGACGGGGATGGCGCCGCGGGGACGCGGCAACGGGCGGTGTGGGAAAAAGGCGGCCGGCGGAGAGGCGATGTCCCGGTGCCGTAAGCGTAAACGATGTGCACTTTTGCAGTTTGCACGTTGTGGGTCGGGCCAACTCCATAGGCCGTAGGTTGCTGAGCAGACGGGTGGGCCCTAATCATGGACCGTTTGTCGACCCAGCCCGGCATGTGCAGCTTCTAACAAAGCCCAAACTCGCGCATCCAAATATGTGGCCCTCCTCGAAGGGAAAGCCCATTGGGAAAGGAGACGACGAATCCCGCGCCTACAGGCAGAAAAACCAACAAACCCCTCGGCCCACGCAGCCGAGCTAACCGATGGCTTTCGCCGAGGAGGATTTGCCGTTGCCGCTGCCGCTGCCGCGCGTCCGGATGGTGCAGGCCGTACACCCCCCCCACCCACCAAAAAAAGAGTGAAAACCCCAGCTGAGCTGCCCGCGGGCACGGGACATCGAGCCGGATGCGCACTGTTGCCTTCGTGCCGGAGCACTGTTGCCTCTAATAGACTACATACGCTGCTCACCGGCGGGTTATAGCACGCTCATTAATCCCAGATGATGGTCGCGACATCGAGCCGGCCGGGACACGGGCGCTCCGCGTCAGTCGGTAGTGTTCCTCGACTGTTAGTCCTGTTACCCCGATCCTGTGCTACATGGTTTCAGATATATGACGCGCGCGCATCTCATCAATTTGTTGATGACTTGACTTTATGTCAGCGAAAATTTTGTACTTCACGGTCGCACTTGCACCGTAAAGGCGTAAAGATCATCTGCCTGCAGCGTATGCGCTTGGAAACATATGCCACAAAGAAGGTTAAAGTGCAAAGCCTGAACCACTTGCTTCACAGTCCATTTTTCCATCTAGATATGAAGAAGCAACGATGATAGCAAGAAGGAAAAGAGGTATGAACAGAGTCACAGACTATATCTAGGTACATTTAATATGGGAGGTAGGTTTTGCTCATCCTGCACAGACATACGAAAAGCAGTAATCCTAAGAAGCTCCCACCTTCCTCGAAACGAAACGAAGAAGAAGCAGCAGCAGCAGCAGCTTACACCTTATAACGCTGAAGCTTCGCCCTTTGCGCACCTCCAGCGCAGGATTCGCCTCCGGCCGGAGCACTCGAAACCTTTACACCATGATGGCCATCGTGTGCAGCCTCGACACGCGACTCCATGTCTCCGGGGACAACAACGGCCTCGGCCGCATGATGCATTCCTCCAGCTGCTGCAGCTGCGCGACCAGGACGACCAGCCGCCGGCACGGCACAAGGACGAGCATCATTGGGATGATCCAGACCCCCAACTCGAGTATCAGCATGGTTGCTGCTTGATACTTCTGCTTTGCTTCAGGTTTCTTTGTTCCTGTGGCTTTCCTCCTCCAATGCCGCTTTCTTTCCTTCTTTGATAAGTGTTGCTTTGCCTTGTAGCTGGGGAGTTGCTTGCATATATAACCTTCTTTTTGAAAAAAAAAACTTACTTATCTGTACGCCGGATGCTTATCGATCGCGGCTCTTAGTTTACTATTTTCCTCTAATCATTGTACTCTGCCCATGTTAGACAACGGGGCATCTACAGTTCAAAGGGCTATTTTTGTAGGTCCACTTGATGCCTCGATGGTGCCGTTGCCATTGGCGGGTTTTACCATCTTGCCATGACGGCCATGACGTGACGTGTGTCCAAACTGAAGTGACCCTGTATATTTTCGTCGTTATGGCAGAAAATTTTTGTGTGTGCATTATAGGTGTGTTTGGTGAGGTTTTGGCTCTTTTGGCATTCTTTATGTGCAAATTAGCAAATTTAGCGCTCTTATCCAATCAAAACCAAAAATAGCATTGCGAAGCCACGCGGAAGCGCCGTGTGCCCTAGTCCATGTCCTAGGACCCGGACTTACTTCCACTGTGCCCCTGGGAGCCAGACAAGCCTGCACCATGCCCCTAGGGCACATACCTCCTCTAGTCCGATCCTGAGGGGCACGAACACCCCCCAATGTCATTTCATGTGATTTTTTCTTATGTTTTGAATAAAAATCCATGATTTCAGGCATGCCCTGGATTCTCGCTGTCCACCGCATGAAAAAACCTAGCGCGTCGGTCGTGGGAGGGAATCAAACAAAAGAATATCATCGACAATTTGCAGACCTGTCCTGCTGCTCCGCAGCCGGCCTCCGCGTGGTTATAAAACCCGATGATACGGTCTCATTCCTTCACACCAAAACCATTTTGCTCTACGTAGAGAAATAGAGAGGACTGATCGAGCGAGAGGTGCTGCGATCGGCCGAAATTAGTTCCGATTTCACTACCGGTTTGAGAGTATTTAGAGAAGTGTTTAGCGATCGTTTTAGTATAGTTAGTTCGACAATAAGTGAAGATCTTCTAGAGGAGGTAATGTTTCTCGTATGCATTACGTTTATTAACTGTGTAGTTAGTGTTAAATTATTTAGTCGTAATTAATTAGTCGTAGTTAGTTAGTCATAATTAAAATAGTTGTAGTTAATTAGTCGTTTTTAATTTGTCACAATTAATTTGTCTAAATTAGTTAGTTGTAATTAATTAGTCACAGTTAGTTACTCGTAATTATTTACTCTGAGTTAGTTAGTCATAATTAAAATAGTTCGAAATAATTAACCATAATTAATTAGGCTTAATTAAATACTCATAATTAATTAGTCAGAATTAATTTTTCATATTTAGTTTAGGCGGAATTAGTTACTCATAATTAAAATATACCTAATTAATTAATCATAATTAATTAGGTTTAATTAAATACTCATAATTAATTAGACCTTATTATTTAGTAGTAATTAATTAGTCATAATTATTTTTTCATATTTAGTTTAGGAAAAATTAATTACTCACGATTAGTTAGTCGTAATTAAAATAGATCTTATTAATTAATCATAATTAATTCAACTTAATTAAATAGTAGTAATTAATTAGTCATAATTATTTAGTGTTAATTAGTTAGTCGTATTTAATTAGTCGTAATTTATTTGTCCAAATTAGTTAGTTATAATTAATGTAGTCGTTGTAGTTAATCGTAATTATTTACTCGCAGTTAGTTAGTCGTAAATAAAATAGTCCTTATTTAGTGTGGCTATTTTTTAGGGTTAGGAAATGAGACTATGTGGTGCGACCTATTTGTTATATTGTGTACAATAAATTGGGTTATTGTAGTTTTAGGTAATGTCGAACATGTAAGACTTGCTTCTGTTTTATAGTGACGATCTTGTACGGGGCGGACCCGATGGGTTGGACATGTCGAGATGCCAATATAAGGTCGTTTGGGAGGAGGGGCTCGATGCAATGAATATTCAAGAGCTGAGGAGCTACATCCGGAGGGAGTTCAACATGGAGACAGTGACGAAGAAGCTTATCATCAACAGGATCACCTGCACGAATACAGGAGGGCAGGGCATATCGGAGCTACTGAAGGTGAATGGTAGCGTTGCATAGGGCCAGTACATACAGATTGCTTCCCAGCCCAAGGCGGCAATATACAGGAAGTCGATGGTGTACGTGAATTTCGTACACAAGGTGCTAGCAAACCTTGATGATGCCGGTGCTTCAGGAAGTGGAGAACCGCAGGCGGTGTGTGAAGATGGTAGCACAGAATGTGTTGTTTTGGAGGAAGACTACGATAGAAGACTTACGCATAATTTTGTGCAAAATGAGGGGGGGTGAGACAATGGTTGTCGGCCTGCATTGACTGCTATGAGTTTCTACCGGACCAGCTAGTCGGGTCGGAGTCCGATAAGGACGCTGTCGGGACCCAAAAATACAATTCTGGACCCTCTGTGTATACTGCACTAGTCCAGGACCACGCTAGTGCACACAGTGGCAACATCGATGAAATATCATTTCCATATACAAAGGTGACTAATAAATAGGCAAATAACAATAAGTATCAGAGTAATGACCTTAAGGTCAAAGCTTACAATTAATACCTCAGAAGGCGAATAGTTCAATGAAGGCTGCAATGAACGAAACGGAATAACCGGTGAAGCCCATCCATATGCCCACAGCAATCGGTCAAAGCGCGACCTAGTTCTTCTCGATCCTTGAAGTAGACCTTGTTGACCGACGATTCCTTCACTCAGAGGTTTGGGCGCAAGTTTTACAACAAGCGTGAGTACACAACCGTACTCGCAAGTCATACCACGTAATGCAATGTATAAATGCAGCTTATTTCAAAGGAAATGGCTTCGTGGTTATTTTGCGTAAATGCAGATTTGCAATCGAATACGAATAATAGATTGAAAGCATAATTCAAAACAAATAGACAATATTAATTTAACAATTGTTTTCACAAAGACACACAGCTAAACAGATTATTTCACATAGCCATATGATTGAGGTCACACAACCGTCCCTTCCCAATAGTTTTATGAAAATCTACCCCTCGTGTGAAATCCCCGAGCATGTCCATGACCGCGGACGCGGCTATTCGAATAGATTGTTTAACACTCTGCAGAGGTTGTACACTTTACCCACAAGATGCAATCAACTGGATCAGAGCTGATCATAACAAAACCTTTCAGAAACTTCATCTCAACATTGACACTCCCGATGTGCTTACAAACCGCTATGCCAACTCTAACGAAGTGCTTTGGCATAACACACATCGTTGGACAGGGAAGCGACGAATCGTCCCGCGATGTGAGCCGCCACTGAGGCTGAAACACACCTCCACCCTGGCACATAGCCTAACCTACAGCCTGAGTAATCAATGCCAAGAATCCATAACCTACTAAGTTAGGCCCGTCCCATACCAGGCATGTGGTCGTACAGTAAGACTCAATTCAATGGCGCACAAAGTTAAGTCCTTAATTGACCAAGGCAAGACTTCCATTTTCTAACTATGCCACAAAGATTATCATTCTCATCACAAAGTCCACCATATCACACAGCTTCCACCACTTGCCTCAGTCTAAATCCTTTACCACCCAGTTGGTTTCAGTGCAACACATGCCATCACGAAGTAATAACACATAGCACACAGTTTTACACGAAGTTCCATAGTCACTTAGTCATAGTTCATATTTGCAACTTTCATGAGATGTGAGACTCGTAGCATGGCTAAGCAATTGTACTCGCATCTAACCAACCCACGTTGGTGCTATAATATTACCAACTAATAACCAATCTAGAGTGACAAGGAATTATGACATACAAGGCCAAGGTGTGATAACAATTTGGATAATAACTATGCCCAAAGCATTTAAATAAATAATTAAAGTAGAATGCAATAATTTAACACAAAGTAATTTGAAAACTGGGTTCAAGATGATCAAAGGTATGACTTGCCTTGCTACAGTAATGATGATCTTATTTTATCTTCAATCTTCTACTTGCTTGATCTTCAGCTCCTTCAGACGATTCCGAGACTTTGACGTCTAACGAGAAA
Organism: Ampelocalamus luodianensis; assembly: GCA_036346255.1. Classification (NCBI taxonomy): domain Eukaryota; kingdom Viridiplantae; phylum Streptophyta; class Magnoliopsida; order Poales; family Poaceae; genus Ampelocalamus; species Ampelocalamus luodianensis. The sequence goes on from CM070623.1 coordinate 53,477,176, forward strand.
GAAAGCGCAAAACAAACTAAATTCAAAAGGCAAATCAAATAAACTCCAAATGAAATTGAATGGTACAGGAAGGCAGATATTGAATTTAGATGAATTTAGAAACTTGAATGGGTTCAATCGGAATTCGGATGAAGAAGATATGGCTCTCGGAAGATTGGAATTCACATGAAATGATGAAAAAGCTCTACGGAATATTCTCAGAATATTCTATTCCGAAAATATTAGAAAAAAAAATGAGTGTATGATAGGTGGGACCGACTGGTATTTATGGATTTCTTGAATTAAAATAATTCCAGAAATAAGGTAGAGAGAGTGACATGTGGGACCAATAAGATAAAAGGATTTTCAAGAATTAAATTAATTCCCGAAAATAGGATTAGTGATTGACATGTGGGCCACTGGTCTATGGACCAGGTCCACGGATATAAGCTAGTCTACGGTGGACCAAGCTGATGAACAAGGGTTGACCAAGAGTTGACTGACATACGGGACCCGCATGTAAGAGAGATAAATAAATAAATAAGGTGTTTAATTGGGTGGATGACATGTGGGGTCTACATGTAGGTGAGATAGATATATATTCTCTTGACTATTTGAATGGCAAGATCTTTGGTACTGAGAAGGTAAAGCAAGAATAAAGAACTAACAGACAACATGCTTTGGATTGTTGGCAGCAAGATAATTAACAGAGAAGGATTAGCAAAGGAGAATAAATAGACAAAAGATAGGGCCGAAGCTCATGCAGCTGTTCTGGATGCATGGAATTGGCAACCAGGAAGCATGAACTAACAAGAAGTGGCAAAACAAAGAGGGAGAAGGGATTAGTCATGAGCATCACAGACATGAACATGAATAGGGATAAAGGCATGGAGGGCTGCTGCTGCCATTCGGTTATGGCACAAGGAGGTGACGACTTGATACTGTGATGGGCAGAGCAAAGATTAGAACATGGATTAACAGAGAAAGAAATCTAAAGAAAGTCATCCAACTAAACAACATACGTACTGGGACACATGCATGAATAGGAACTAAAGCTACAGACTGATTTTGAGGCAAGATTGTAGGAGGTTTGGTAATGCAAGATTAGAGAATAGATTAACAGAGAGATGCACACTTGAATTGTGGCTAGATTAGATGACAAAAGAATCACCCAACAGAGAAGGCTGAAGAACTAAGCAATTCACGTACTGGACACACATGAACGAAACAACAGAACATATGAAAACGCTACAGGAGCATGCATGAATAGTGTGCGCGGGTGGCCGGCGGCCGGAGGCGATGTAGCAGCGGCGAAGGGGCAAAACGGAAAGGAAACGACGAGCCGGACGCGATGGCGCGGTCGGATTTTGGAAAAACTCACCGAGGAAGCGAGAAACGCGACGAACACAGTTTGGCTCTAATGGCCGACGATGCTCCGGCGATCTTCGGGCGAAGTGGATGGAACCATGACGTAGAGGGCGACGACGCGAAGCCAACGCCGCAGACGGTTCGGCCGGCGGACGTCGGACGAAGGCGCAGTTCGCCGGAGAAGACCTTCGGTTGGAGCTCGGTTTTCTGGAGATTGCGGCGAAAATAGATCGGTTTGGAGGAAACCAATTCAGGGGATTGGAAGAGGGGATCAACACGGACGCGTGAGCGCAAACGGCTCGCTTTTATATGCACTGTGGAGGAAGATATGAAAATTTGAAGTTTTGAGTTAGAAACGGACACGTTCTGGACTCTGCGTGCGTTCGGCCAGAGGTGGACGATGAACAGTACTGCGCGGGTTACTGTAGCACATGGGCAGGAGAGAGAAAAGCCTGATTTTCCGGAATTAAAATAAAAGGCCGAAAATCAAGGAGATCAAATAAATAGCAAATAAATCCGAAAAAATCTCAGAAAATACCCAAAAATTCCTTGAAACATAAGGAAGCCAAATAACACAAGTTTTTATTTAATTCATGTTTATATTAGTCAAATTAAATATTTTTAATTTAGAAAATTCTCAATTAAGCTTTATTAATTCAAATAAAATTGGTGAAATTTTCCAGGGACCTAAACTACTCAAAAGATTTTTGAAAACCCAAATTTTGGGACGTTACAAACCTCCCCCCTTAAAGGAATCTCGTCCCCGAGATTCAGGCTGGCTATAGAATATGACAAGGAACTCAGCCTTCGGGTTCACTTCTTGCTTTCAAATTGCTTTGACTTTGACTGAATCGCTCTTCTGACCACTTACAGAACAACGCTTTGCTTCTTGCTAAACTTCTCGCTTCACTGAAAACTTGACAAACTGGCTCTTGGCTGGAAGGCATCTTGGAACTTGATTGCTTCTAACGGGGCTACTTCATCGGTGCTTGAGGGCACTTTTTGGAGTGGAGGAAATCTTGCTGCTGACTGGCAACTCAGGTTAGCAAACTAACTCTTTTTCTGCGCTTCGGAATCTGAACTAACTGACACATTTTTGTCAACTCTGTCTTACAATTCTTTAGCATAGAACTTCAACAGGTATTATGAAGATAAATATGGCTGCGAAGGTGATAATCTGTATAATCTGCGTAGCTTTTCTTCTTGAACACTGCTACTTGAATTCCATTTAAGATTAAGAATCCTTGGTCTTCTGCTTCATGATTAATGCAATATCCACATACTTTGTAATTTGATATGCTCCTAGCTGAGCGATGACTTACACAATCAACCATTGTGAATTTCAGATGGTGACAACTGCGACTAGCTGACATCTGGGTTGTAGGGAGACTCTGCACACAACAGTCACTTGCTCGACTTGCGTTAAGGCACAACTCATTAATCTTTTCAATTTGTCCACTAGTTCGGGCGATACACGATCGAATCGAAATGCTCATCCAAGCTTCATATAGACTCATTGCTAATACAAGATAAGCCGATCCTTGGTGCGACACTAACTTCTCTCGACATGTCGTGCAAATTGACCATCTCTGAGATCGACATCGCACCCATGCTGACGAATACCATCTCTGTCGTATACAACCTTCGTCGTATACCACTCTGCTAAACGATCTCCAAACTGGGTGATATTGATAGGAATGAAGTGACAACTTCCTGTCAAATGATCAACAATCACCTTTCAAGAAGTTACATCCCGATTGGGTCCTGGGAGATCCCTTGTCTGAATTCTCAGGGATAGAAGTATTTTGACTAGCCTCTGACATGTTGGCTAACTTTCTGACATACCAAAGGGTAACCCATTCGGCGATATTTCGCTTTATTTTGGATCATCACAGTTTAACTTTGAGATTTTTGTACACCTTGGTACTTTCAGGGAAAATGGAATGCTTGCACTCAAATGTTGGTATGAGCGTCAACTACTTGAGTTTCTTCTCATTAGATATGCAGATATGCTCATTGATCCATGGATCATTTTGTTCGCCTTCAGCGGGTTCTCACGCTTTCCTTTGCTTTATGTGAGGACGAATTTTCTTGACAAAACTGTCATTCCATCATCTCGTCAACACGATTTCTAGCATCGATTCAACTCGGGTTCAACAAATATCCTCTTGAAACCGACTCAAGACTCAACCGACTTTCACAAGTAACTTTAGCCGATCGATCAACGAGATCCTTGTGGTAGCTCTTACATTTCAAAGTATCGCCTGTCATCGGTGCGGCTAGAGGAACGGATTTTGACTTCACGGTTCTCAATCCAATAACCGTCTTTGCTGCCCCATGGTAGCAACTTCGACTTGATTAGCCCGTAAGCCTCCAGAGGCCTCTGGAATAGCACACTTCCTATGGTATGCCGGTGGGTAAATCAAGATCTGATCATTTTCAAAGAAGAAAGCTCTATTGAGCTAAGTCCCCCTTGTGAGATGGTTCCTTGCCTAGTACAAGCGTCTGATAGCACTTGCTAGGCGGCTCACAAGTTATATTGGAAATACCGATGCAATCAAAACATAAAGAATTGGTGCTCTCTTGCACACTATAAAGGATTACATCGGCTCCTAAGGAACATAGGATTTCACGGTCGCTATGCCCCTTACACCACCAAGGGACTTAACACAATAAAACCCTCCCCCTACTTAACCATACGGCTCCCAACCCGCGTGTGGCAGCACGAGTGTTGCTTGAACAGCAGGTACCCAAAGTTCGGTCCTTAATTGTCCAGACAAGTCCTTCCACTTACCCAATGCTCGTGCACAAAGCACCATCACTAACCAACACTTGTCCAGACCAAAAAGCTCATTTAAAATGACAAAATTTATCTCATAAAACAGCTACAAAGATCTAAAGTAAAAACATAAAGTAAGAGTTGTGTTTATCCCAAAACCGTCGGGTTATTCCCGACGATCGAACTACCGTGTCTAGACTTGCATGGCTAAGCAATTCTATGACCCATAATTCACACATCCTATCTTAAGCATATAGGATTTGGCATAATTCAAGATTAACCTCAAGCATAGGACATAACTAAACTATACATCACAAAAATATTGACATAATCAAAATAGCATGCAAGCAATTATCATTGCACTAACTTAACCAAAACTGGGATCAAATATGATGCAAAAGAAAGTTCAAATGATGCTTGCCTTGCTGGTACAGTAGCTGCTCACTCTCAGTAGCGTAAAAGTCGATATCAATATGCTCGGGATCTATATAATTATAACATCAAATAAATACCGAGAAAACAACTCAAAAACCAAAATGCTAAAAAATGCATGATTTTTCTACAGTAGTTAGGTTATGATTTTAGATGGATTTAGGTAAAATAATTATTCCATTTGGAGTTATGAATTGGAAGTTATGCTATTTTGAATTTCAGGTTTCGATATGCCCATTTTGAGTAATTTAATTATGAAGTGAAAATTTGTAGGGCAGCGGCGAGTACAAGGATTACATGGATAAATAGACAATATTGTCATGAGTTCAAAATAGTTGAGTTTGTCCTATTTGGAGTTTTTATGATTTAGTTATGTATTTTCAAAGTTATCAGCCTTTTATAGTATAACAATAATGGAATTAAAGATTATATTCTCCCAAAATAGTTTCTGTGACAGAGGTAACATGGAGACCATTTTTAGAATTAAGTTCACTTAAAATTAAAATTATCAAAAGTGGTCTCACTGTTTTTGGAGCTTCCAATAATTACTTATGCATTTTTGAAGTTATCAGTCATTTTTCTATTGTACACATAATGGTTTTAATGGATTAATCTCCAAATAAAGCTCTCTGCTACAGAGACAAGTTTGAGCTAATTTTTAATATAAAGTTTACTAAAAGTGAAAGTTTCCAGAAGTGGTATCATGTGATTTGGAGTTAATATGAAATAGTTATACATTTTAGAAGTTACCACTGTTTTTCTATTGCAAAAATAATAGAGTTATAGGTCATTTTCTTAAATCTATATTCTCTGCTACTGATATATATTTGAAACCTATTTTAAAATAAAATTCACATAATATGAAAAATACCAAAACTGGTTTCATTCATTTTGAAGTTGATTTGAATAAGATATGGATTTTCAAAGTTAAAGAGCAATTTATAGTGTACAATTAAATGTATTCTGGACTTTCTTAAGTACTTAACTCTTTTACACCGAGCACTGCGCTAGCCGCAGACACTTACAGGCGGGACCGGGGTCAAGGATTTCACCCGGTCAACAAGGGCTCGGTCTCGGCCAGACTTGGGTGGACGCGTATTCTAAGGACTACGTCTTCTGCTCTATCAAACGTAAATTCCTTCCTAGTATACTAGGAATACGTGTTTCCTAAATAGAAAACATAATGTACGAACTACACATTCACTTAACAGGACATACGGGCCCACATGTCAAAGACTTATCACCCTTTTTAAACCACCATTACTCAACTAAACCACAATTAGGCTAAACTAATCGCTCTACTGTTTCGGTCGGTAATCCGACAACAGAGCGGCAAAAACCGCGGCGCTTCCACGCTCGTCGGCGGCGAGGGGAGGCCGGAGGGTGCCCGGACCGAACTAAAACGGGAAGGCAATAGGGAGGGCTACCTTCCGGTGGTATCTTTGCCGGTGAAGTGGCACGGCGGCGCGCCGGCGGCGGGATGGAGTGGAGAAGTCCGGTGCGGGTGCGAAGATGCTCGATGCAGGGGCTTCTCCAAGGCAAGCTGGCGCCGGGTCTGGTCCTCTGGGGCTTAAGCAACACTGAAGAAGGGGCACAGGGACCAAGAGCCTCCGTCTCAAGCTCCGGCGGCACCCGAGTATGATGGCTACGGAACATGCACGGCGACGGCTCCAAGTTAGGCGAAGAGCTTCAACACTAGATAGTGGAAAATGCTCAGGGGACCTCTAGGAAACTCACCGAGCGCTTGTCGACGGCGGGGAGTGACCGGGGTGCTCCGGCGACGTGAGCCGGTGGTAGCGTGGAGGAGGTCACCGTGGCGGGAACGCTCGGGTGACGGGGAAGCTCCACTCGGGGTTGGGGAAGGACTAGTACGTCGAGGCGACGCTCCTGGTCCTAGGAATTTGACTAAGCTCCACCGCGTCGGACACGGGGAAGAAGGGCGTTTTCGGCCGGAGCTGGAGAAGAAAGAGCCGTTCTCCCTTGGTGCTGCACCAAAACATGATCAAAACGGTGGGGTGACTCAGCGTGACTCCATGGAACGGCATGACAAGGTGATGCGGTGCAAAAACTCACCGAAGCACGAGAAAGACCGATGGCGACGCTCGGGCACGCTCCGGAGCAGTAATGGACACTTTGTCGTTCCGAAGTCTACACACAAAACGAAGGTCCGGCATTAGCCAAGATGGACACGGCATAGCAAATAGAAGTAGGGGAACTTGGTTTCATGGACCTTACCGAAGGACCGAGCAAAAGCGAGCTCCTTCTCCCTCAGCCCCGAGAGGAAGGATAAGGCGAATAGGGGCAACGGAGGGGTATTACCCTCGGGTGAGGACGGGAAAGGAAACGGCGTCACGTGAAGGAGCTCAGGGAGTGGTTGGGAGGGGCGGTGCGGCCACGACAAAGAAATCATGCAGCAGAGCCCGGCGGGCGCGTGGCGTCCGGCTCCTGCGCGCGCCCCTGCCCGAGGTTGAAGACGGGTGCGCGTTGGCGGGTCCACCTGCAGCGACTAAGAGCGAGCAGTGCGTTTGGATCACACGATGGAGAATCCACGGCCTGGATCGCATGTTCGTTAGGATTGATCCGAACGGCTAAGAGATCTGGCCCGTTGAATGCTAATCGGACGATAGATCTCGGTTGGGTTCGGTGCGGTGCGCTTAGTTGACTCGACTGAGTCAAGAGGCTGGGTCGGACTCGAGTCTGAGTCTGGTCCGAGCCATAGGAACAGTGCCAGTTTGGGTTTAAGTTTGACTGAGATTTAAATCTTTGTCTCCAGTTTGACCGAGGTCTTAAAAATAGAAATAAATTTCATAAAATCATGAAATAATTTGTGGGGATTCCTGGGAAGATATAGTTCCCATAAAAATTATGAAACCGTACTGTTCATAATACACTTTGTATAGTTTAAATTCAAACATCATGTTGGTCTTTAAATTGTGTTTGAATTCTTATAAGGTTCAAACCAGTCCCAAAAATTTGGAAAAAATTATATTAATTCATGATAATTAATATAGTATTTGAATAAATTAGTTTCAGATGATGATCACAACTTTTTATCACTGATTTGAATTAAAAAGTGAATTTTGATGTGTATGTTCACCTCAAATTAGATTTTCCAAGTACAATATATTATGGACATGTTTTGAAATCAATAATGCATGCTAATGAAATACATATTAACCCATTTTAATTGTTGGGGCTGTGACAGTACGGGCCACAGGTACCAACAGGAACAGCATTTTTCCAAAAGTTAGGTTGGCAATGGTTCTGTCTCCAATTTGTCCACTTCTCGATAGACTCTGTTGAGCTGAGGTTAGTTTGTCCTGCAAGACCCATTGAAATTGCAAAGGCTGTTGCCTTCCCCCCAACAAGAAGAGTATGCTTGGTGTGCTCCATGACCAACTTTGCTGCCTTAATTCCATCCTTTACATATCTCATGGCAGCCACAGCTCCAATTTCCATTGTTGCCTGCCAGTTTCATTTGCAAAAATAATGCAACATATTACATCCACCATGAATGTTGGAACATAAACAACAACGTGTACTGCATCTTGAGTAGTAAAACAGCTGTAACCCCATTCATGATAAGAGCATCTAATGTAGTTTCGCCGTTCTCATCTAGACTTCCACCTGGACCAACTGCGTAAAGTGTAAACACGTTAAAACCAATACTTCGGTTGATTCATGAAGCACACCAAAATAGGCAAGTTGTGAAAATTAAAACTTGCAGGCATACAAGCAAGGGGTTCTGCTAGATCTTTATTATATATATATGAATGGATTTAGAACAGTAGGCATAACTGGAGTACTTTCTGAACACAGTAACATTTCGTTGCTAATAGTTATCTGCAGCATAATAGCAACTGCACTTAATGTTATCTTCACGATGTTAGGTAGAAAAAAATGTGGGTGAATTGATGACCTTTGTAATTAGGTATAGCAAACTAGCATGACCAATATTTTCGATCTTTTGAATTTTGATTATCGAGACTTAATTCCTGATATCCATCGCTATTTGGTTTTACTTTCTCAAAGTTGAATTAAGCGCCAAGAAGTACTGCTCTTCAGAGAGGCACATAAATAGAGAGGACACTTGATTTAAAAAGAGTACAAAATAGCACTCTTCACTTTAGATATTATGGGAAACTTTAAAGGGATTAAGCTTGTGCTAAAATTGTTGTAAAATAGGCTTCTAAAAATGTTGGAAGAAGGCTTAAGGTTCTCAACACAAATGTACTTTAAGCACCGAGAAAGATTCTATTTGAGCTCTGGAACTATTGCGTGTCTATTTCTCCCATCAAAAGAGTGAACAACTCTGATGCACCGATACGCCTGGCAGGTGGCGTACCAGTATCCTGATACGTATCGGGTACAGGTACGGCCCCGATACGTATCGAAAAGTATCGGGAATATTTCCGTTAAAAAAAATACGTGGCCGATACGTCCGGATACGTGAGGACACGGAGATACGGCGTGAAAGAAGCCCAGCCCAACGTTGTTCCCAGCCCAACGCGATGGCCATCGAGGGAGGTGCCCTAACCTGCTCCTTCTCGTGCTGCGCATCTCCCTCCCCTCAGTCCCGTGCGCCTCCAGGCTCCCTCCTCCGCGTTGCTGACCCATGCGCCACTACGCCTCCTGGCGACCGGTGGCCGGCGGCCTTCGGTGCCCTCTCCTTCGTGCTCCCTCCTTTGCGCCCCGTCCTCCGCACCCCGTCCTCCGCGCTCCCTTTGCATCCAGCGGCCTGCAGCGGCGATCCTCTGCGCTCCCTCCTCTGCATCCAGCGACCGGCGGCGAGGGAGCCGGAGGAGGCGAGATCTGCGAGGACAAGGCTGAGCCGCCGGTAGCCCGTAGTCGGAGGAGGAGGGATCTGGGGCGGTCGAGCGGGGGAGGCCAAGGAGGATTGGAGGAGGGCTCTGCGGTCGTGCCCCCGAGTCCGGCGGCCGGTGAGCCTCCTACTACACATCAAGTGAGCCCTTTTGCAAGTTTGTCTGTATTTTTTTTATTCCCTTGCGAATCTGAGTTGGCTTTGCTCATTGTTCTACACATCAGTGGCATTTCTGACTGCAACCTACAAGATACAGTGATATATTTACATGTATGCTGGACAGATGGAGTACAACTGTACAAGTCTACCATTTCTATTGTATATGCTGCTGCCCTATCAATCTATGTTCTACATACTGCTGGACAGCTGGAGTAAAGCCGTAAAGGTAAGTGGAGTAAAGCTGTAAAGGTAAGTCCTTGTCTGAAACTTATCAAGTATCATATATTATATTTTTAATATTTTTAATATATATATATACAACCGTATCACCATATCGGCTTTTTTGGGGAAATGGGGTATCGCTGTACCGGTATCGTGTATCGGTGCATCCTAGGTGAACAACATTACGGTTCTATGTACAATAGTCAGCAGGGGTCAGACAAATGGGATCAATGGCTTATCAGAGACATTTTGGCTGCAAACATGTTCAAAGTGTTATAGTATGAGAGTCTCATGGCACAAAGCAGCATGTATGGAGAAGTCCTAGTCCACTGAGCTATACTGCTATGCAAATGTCAAAAATACAGTTTTGTGTACCAGTCCTTATGCATTGACCAATGATCACAATGGAGCATATATGCCAGCGACGAGGTTAAAGCAGGTATGATCACCTGCAACTGTTCCACTGTGCTATTTTGTAACTGTGTTATCACATATTGATTTTAGCAGGTTTTTCCAACCAATTTGACTAATATAGCAGTATTGTTCATTTATCACCGCCATTCACCAGTGCTCCCACTTCAGCTCAGTGACTCGTGAGCTAAAATCATGGCCAGGCCACCACAAACCAATCCGCATCCCCCAGCGAGCACAGGCACACATGGCTGCACGAATGCTATAAAGAGAGCGCCAGAACCAAGCAACTGACCAGTGCCATCGCAGCGGAGCACTCGCGCAGAGAGCGGCGGCGACGGCATCCACGGCGAACCCTCCGCCATCGGCGAAACCACCTCCGTGTCGCCTCGACCGCTTCGGAAAGGCCAGGTGTTCACCACCACCGGAAACGCCCCGCCCCCTTCCTCCCCACCTCCGCCACTCAACGCCTGGTTAAAATGCGCCCCCCCCCCCCAAAAAAAAAAACCAGCGATCCATCAATGATGCCACAAAATAATCCAAAATTAACAAAGTCTAATCGAATCGGATTAACACTCACAAAGCACCAGCTGAACCGTAGCAGCAGGAGCCCTAGGAGAAACCGCGCGTTGCTCTGGCCCATGGAAGCTGGGTGTTGCGGTGGATCGTGGATTGGTTAGACTTAGAGTGGTGACTGGTGGTGAGCTTACCGCGATCTTCCAATATAGCGCGGGTTGTGGTGGTCCGTCCCACGTGTCAGTGGCATGCCATGGCACGACTTCCATGTGGGCCCCGCATGTCGGTGAGCTTTCCGCGTTTGCGTAGGCTGCCTCTCCCACAGGACGGGCTTGTGTCCCCAAAATACCCTAGTGGTGGCGGCGATGGATGAGCGGGGCGGAGGCGGCGATGTGGCCGTTGTGGGCGGGGGCGAGCGCGGCGCAGGTGGCGGCCGGGGTGGCGTGGTTCCGGCGAGGTAGGGGTGGCGGGGCGGTGGCGATGCCGTTCAAGGCGTTCGCCATCGCCACCCTCTTTGTCGGCGCCGGAGTCTCCGCCGTCACGGCCGGAGTGCTCGCCGCGGGCGTCGGATCGGTAAGACAGGGAGCCAAAACTCTTCCCCTGCGGCGAATTCTGCGACCTGGTTGCGACAAATCTGTACTGACGAGGTGCGACCTGGTATCTGCAGGTGGAGGAGATGAAGGACGTGGGCGCGAGCATCCGGAGGTGGATGGGAGCTCCTCCTCGCCGAGGGAGGAGACTAACCAGCACATTGCGAGCGCGAGTTCAAGTGATTTGATCTATGAAACCACTAGAACGGCAAGAGTTGCATGTGATCTAGATTGCCTCACACAATCGCATTTGGGAGCTAAATGCACGCGTGCCTGGCGTTTTGAACTGGAAATGCAAAGCAATAATCACCTCTGTACTTTGTAATTTGTGGCGAAAGCTTATTTGTTCAAATTTGGTCTTGTCGGCTGGATGACCAGTGTAGTGTATGATCATCTCTCAAATGGAAACTTGGCGAACTGCTTGTCGAAAAATCAATGGGTGGAATCATCGCAAATTCGTGATCTGACGGCAGTAAGGCCACTTCTTTTCTTTCTGCTACGATACGACGCTCGCAACAAAAGATCTTGTTGCACGAAGTGGCGAGTTAGACGGCGACCAGAATTATCCAGGGCCGTGGAAATTTAGAGCGCCCGCTCGGCACGCTCCTTGCCCGCTGCGGCCCCTCGTGAATCAGACCCGTCCGATCCCCACCCGACGTTCTGCATCGCGCCACGCGCACCACTCCCCCCGTCCAAACCCATAAAGAACCACGAAGAGTCATCGCTTCCGGAACACTTCAAGGGCGCGTCTCTCGATCGGTGAGGCCAATGGCGCGAGCACCTGGCGGCTCCCGCCGGAGGGGCGGCAGGAGGGACGCGGCGGGCTGCGGCGAGGCGGTGCGCAAAGGGCCGTGGATGGCGGAGGAGGACGAGGTGCTGCTGGAGCACGTGCGCACGCACGGGCCGAGGGACTGGAGCTCCATTCGATCCAAAGGCTTCTTGCCGCGCACCGGCAAGTCCTGCCGCCTCCGATGGGTCGACAAGCTCAGGCCAAACCTCAAGACGTAAGCGCCAGCCCCACCCCCCTTCCGGCTTTCCCCCAGTTCAATTCTCTCTTCATCTTGGTTTTTCAATTAAGTTTGTGTACACACGGGCTGCATTTGCAGCAGTATAATTGAAGTGATACACTGATACTAGTTATAAGTATCATTGATTAACAATGGCCGGCACTGCTGTTTTGACTGAAAAAAGAGAGATCAAGTAACATTAGTTCTGTAAATGTGCTTGCTGTTTTACTCTGGATATTTGTTGGGGTTTCATCCAAAAACTTTTTGTTAACAAGCTGCAAAAGTAAACATGTCTAGACGAGACAATGATAGTGTGCTTCACTGAAGTATTGTCCTCTGCAATTTGTGCTGTCTTTGCCCAATTCGTCACAATGGCAATGTTACCAATGTTTGTTTGTTTTTTTTTTTTTTTTTTTTTTTTGCAAAAGTGGCTGCAAGTTTTCTGCCGAGGAAGAGCGGGTGGTGATCGAGCTGCAGGCGCAGTTCGGGAACAAGTGGGCTAGGATCGCCACCTACCTGCCGGACAGGACGGACAACGACGTCAAGAACTTCTGGAGCACTCGCCAGAAGCGGCTCGCCAGGCTCCTGCGCACGCCTCTCCCCTCCCGGTCCAACAAGAACAGCAGCAACGCCAAAGCGCCTGTCTGCTCTCTCGAGTCTCGACCCGCCACAGTATGCACTTGCAAGTTGCAACCCACTCGTTTTCTTCACTATTCATACATATTCTTCAGAGAAATGATTATCATCTACGGTATTCATTTTTTCGAGAACGCGCAAAATATTTGCGCATCATTCAATTAAGTAGAGATAAAAAAGCATCAATCATACAACGAACTGGCACAAACTGAACGCGAAACAAAAACATGAAGAACAAAAGGCTAGGCTAGGAAAAACATAAACACGAAAGCCAGGAAGTATGGGGGAAGACACACCCACTGGATGACCTAAAACTGCACCGAACTCAAGTTTACTCCGGCATTGGTAGCGACTAAGACACGGAGCTCGTCAAAGATCCTCTGAAGGAGCAGCCCTAGCGGCGATGACACCTTGTTGAAGACCCAATTGTTCCTCTCTTTCCAGATCAACCAGGAAGCGAGGATGATGCATGAATCAAGCCCTCGGCAACGGCGTGACGATACTCTCTGACGAGCAGAAATCCAGAAGTTCTCCAATGTGGGTTGCCCGGCCGGCATGCAGTGTTGGAAACCAACTCTCGGTAGAAAACGCGCCCAGAACTGGGCAGTGATTGCACAGCCTAGTAATAGATGATGAATCGTTTCCTGGGCAGTACCACAGAAGACACATACTCGATGGTTGGGGGTGCCCCGACGTTCCAGACGATCCGCAGTCCAGCACCGGCGTCGCACGGCGAGCCACATGAAATGTTTGCACTTGAGGGGGGCATTGGCTTTCCAAATTGCTGGAGCGCATGCGAAGAGTTGAGAGCCGACGAAGAAAGCATTATAAGCAGAACTTGCGGAGAATTGTGCTCCAGAGTGCAATTGTTTCTTCGTACGAATTTGAGTTTCATGACGGAAATTTGTAATGCCGTCAGGGCCCTCTCCTGGATCAAGTTCCGTTCAGGGGCAACTCTTCCGTTGGCCTATGCTGCGCAGCTGCACCGTTCATGGAATACCAGGATGCCGCACGAATCCCGCATGATCAGAGAGGCTCTGGATTCCTTGGTTTCGAGGGGGCATTGCCGCTTCAGGTAGCGCCAGCCACTGACGGCGAAGCGAGCTCAACGAATGCAGCTCCATTGGCACCACCAGAGCTGCCGTTTGATCAGCATCCGTACCCTCTGCTCGACTTCCCGGGCTTGCCGGAGAGATGCGACATCGATCCCGGGTTCGTCGACGCCGGCGCTATGGATGATCTCGATTACCAGGAGCTGCTTTCAGTGGTGCAGCCGGCTCCAATGGTGCTGCAGTTCTTCGGCATGGAGTGCCCTCATGATGCTGTCGAGGCCGAGCCTCCGGACGCGCCCGATGACTTCTTCGACGATCTCCCGCCGGACATGTTCGACGCTCTTGATCAGCTGCCTCCGCCGTTGTCGCCGTTGGGGACGATCTCTGAACTTTAAGGTGGTCTGTTGGATGGACAAGTGCGTGGTTGTATAATTCTTTTCTGATTGTGAATTTGGACTGCCAGTTTCTGGGACAGTTGACTGGTACTGGCGGCTGCTGAATTAGCCTAGGTTGCAGCCTACTTAGTACTCACTGAACCTTGCAGTGTTTTCAGAGTAGAGCTTGTTAGAAAGTGACAATGTTTCCAAGCAGATGCAGAAAGTAATGTGTATAAAGTGTTTATAAAATTTAGCACTCTGTGATGTAAAGTGTGATGACTTGCGAATATTGGTCATACAGCAGCAGTACTGTCTTAGATGTGCTTATTCACCACTCCGATCTAATGGCTTGAAGTTGATTTCCATCCAAACAAATCCTAATATGTACTTTCCCAGGCAGAAGTAGTATTGTAAAAAAGGTCTATTTTGTTCACACAAGTCACAAAACTAGATGTACAAATTGGCCAACCGGTATGGAAATCTTGTTTTGTGGCTAACGACCACGGTTTGAATCACACCATCTAAATTTTAGGTATGTTCATATATGGATTTTTTTTAGAATTTAATCTCGTAACCTTTGATTGCCGAGCCTTAATGTTGACTATGATAACCAATTGCACACTTAGAGAAAAAAATGTGCAAATTGTTCGTAGATATTGGCTCATATAGAATGCCACTTTGTTAAGTCTCATGAGATGACATGGCAGGCACCTGCGACTGCGAGGCACTCATTCGTTCCTTCCCCGCCCGAATTCCACCGGCCACGTGACATCCCCAAACTAATCCACCACCCGATGGCCTCGACCAACGGTCCAGATTACCTCAGCATCCGAGCGAGCACACCAACCGGCAATGATAGGGCGGGCGTGTATAAAGCCCCACGACCACAGAGACTGCAAACTCTCTCGGTCGCGTGGTTCGAGCGGTGACGGAGACACTGCTCGCCTGCGTCCGCCTCGCCGCCGGCCCGCCGCCCTAGGTTCTGCCGATTCAGGTACAATCGCTCACCAAAACCCAAATCTTTCATGGCTAGTAGCCTCCCTAGGACCGACTAGATCGCGCCTGTGCTTTCCCGCGGGGAAAATCGAGTCATTTTGCTTGATCTATGTCGTTCTTGGCTGTTCTGTTGATCTTGTTGGTTGGATTCGGATGAGAGGTGGAGGGTTAGGTTGGATTCGGAGAGTAGGACTAGTTTTGGGTGTTCCTGGGTTGCATAGGAAAGCTCTTGAATTCGTGGTGGCTGGGAAAGTATAGGCGATCAGCTTTTCCTTCCAGTAAAAAAATGTTCCTTTTCTATATGCGCGACTCATAAGATTTTTCGTAATTTTTTGGGTGCGAAAAGTATTAAATTTATTGTGGTTAGGAATGAGGTAGACTCGTCGTTTTACAGATTTTGAGTTATATATTTGTGGTGAATGCGTACATGTGGTTCCGTTCCCGTTTTAGTTTGTGCAACCGAACTGATTACGTTTGATATTGCAGATAGTTTAGTAGGTTAAATTTGTTGTGATGGAGTACAAAGATTGTTCGCCTTTTTAGTTTTCTGCAATAGAAGGTAATTATTTAGCATTGGTTAATTTTAAGGGTCGTTTTGCTGATTTTATTTGAGTTTTCGTTCTGCAGATTTACAGGGGGATTGTCTTGTGATCTGTAGACATGTTTGGACGTATGCCAAGGAATAGCAATAACACCAAGTACTATGAGGTACTTGGTGTCTCTAAGACCGCGAGCCAGGATGAGCTCAAGAAGGCGTACAGGAAGGCTGCCATAAAGAACCACCCCGACAAGGGTGGAGATCCAGAAAAGGTGAAGATGTGCGACATGAAGTTACTTGAATTTAGACCTTTTCGTTTGTTTGACAATTGTTTGATGGGTTGGACAGTTCAAAGAATTATCACAAGCTTATGAGGTGCTTAGTGATCCTGAGAAGCGGGACATATACAACCAATATGGGGAGGATGGTCTTAAGGAGGGAATGGGAGGAGGCGGTGACTGCCATAATCCGTTTGACATATTTGAGCAATTTTTTGGTGGTGGTGCCTTTGGGGGTAAAGCAAATAATTTATCTTAAGTGTTTCTATGTTTCTCCCGCAAATTATTTATTCACATAAAGTTTTGTGGTTAAAAGGGAGTAGCTCAAGAATGCGCAGACAGAAACGTGGTGAAGATATGGTGCATACTATGAAGGTGTCTTTAGAAGATGTTTATAATGGAGCTACCAAGAAACTATCATTGTCACGAAACATTCTTTGCCCAAAGTGCAAGGGGTAAGTCTTTGTAAGTTATTGTCGGTGCTTAATTTTTCCACCTGGAAGAAACACTGTGTTCAAATTTTGTAATACAAGCTGTAAGCTGTTTTATTACATATATTAACCTTTTACTTTAGCATTCTCCATACTATCCCATCTAATTGAAAGTTTGTTAAGAAGAATAGAACTAGAAGGGTTGATTATCGTTGTATGTCAATCAAGTCTTGTTCCATCACAAGTTTGGTTTGTTCATTATGTATTGAGCGTTTGAATAGTAGAAAGCTATATTCATCAGATTAATTCTGGTGGTAAGAAGAGGAACTCATGGAATATAATCATTAAGGGGAAATTAAATGGGATGTCCTTGGAATTTTGAGTCGCCTATTATTATGGTCTTTTTTCACTTGCCAAAATTCCATCAATAGCGAGCGATCCGCGATGGTATCATTACTTGCATAGCAGGTTGTTGTTATCGTCTTGAATAGAATATTCAAATAACACGGTACCTCATCAGTGTGTGTTGTTAGATTATCTGTGGGCTTGTAGGATGACATTGATAACCAAGTTTGTTGGAGTTTACCTCTAGTATCTTTGGTATCAATATTGGTGGTGGGGGTGGGGGTTCAGAACCTGCACTTTGAGATGCCAATATTCATAATGTTGTCCTCACATTTGCACTTTGGAATTTGTGGAACTCTATGGAGTGCTTCTTCAGGAAGAGTGGAAACTCATAATACCCTTAACATTTAAAATGCATGTACTTTAGATGCACGAAACCTAATCACATGTTTTTACTTCTTCCTGGATAATGCTTTCACATGTGTTATTCCGCTTAGGTTGTTCTGTTTCAATCTATCCCTTGCAACTCATGAATGTTGGGCCTTCCAATGCTGATGTGTAACCTTGAAGTCACTGGTGCCATTGTGTGTCATCCAATAATTTCAGTTTGTTTTTTTTCCATTTGAACTCCTTTTGTTCTTAAAACTTGAACTTCTGAATTTAAGAACAGGGCAAACATAATTTCCTACAACCAGAACCAACTTCGTTACTAGTATAACAAGGATTTGTTGTAACATTTAGGAAACATGTAGTATTCCATGCTAAGATAATGTTTGTGCTAGACCTGTGTATATTATAATAGAAAGTTTGTAGTGTCAGTGTATAAATCCTGATTGAGATGTCTGTGTGTAGGTCGGCCTCAGACCAAGTTTGCAATGACTGGTCAACTTTTTCACTCCTATAAATACACAATCCAATGGGCAACCAAACCAAGCCTCCTATTTTAAAATGAAGGGATCCAATCGAGATCCACTGCTGCCGAACCCAACCCATGTAGTACTTACTACCTAGTACCTACTATATCATGCCCCAACTGACTTTGATCTTTTGAGCCCTCATCATTTTCAAATGCGGTAGTTAAGCTAGGATGGTCCTCATTTTGTTGAATCAACTTTTATTCCCACCAATTTGGGTTGTCCATGTACAGTAATGCTATTATGTGAATACAAACTAGGCCCACATTAGACTTTCGGGTCACAATCTAACCCACTTATCACCACCCCAGTGAACCTTAAAACAAATTCCACCTCAGTTCCCCTTCTCCTAATCCATTCAAACCCACCTGACACTGCCATTTATATGGCCCATTTCAGCCCAGGTTTATTGACCCTTTTGAGCTGAGCTGTAGCTATCACCACAATCAATTTGTCCTGCATTTTTCTGTTTTGACTGTGTGATCTCACTTTCTGTTTCTTCTTTTCTCTACTTTCAGAAAAGGGTCCAAGTCCGGGGCACCAGGAACATGCTATGGTTGTCATGGTGCTGGAATGAAGACTATAACAAGGCATATTGGACTAGGCATGATCCAACAGATGAACACTGTTTGTCCTGACTGTAGAGGGTCAGGTATGCAATTCTTGATCCATCTTTGCATCCACTGACTATGTTGTATCTTCCTGCAAAATGCAATTTCCTTGAGCCTGCCTTATGATTGAAATTTTGTGTACTTGATCAGGTGAAATCATATGTGATGGGGATAAATGCCCAAACTGCAGAGCTAGCAAAGTTGTTCGGGAGAAAAAGGTGCTTGAGGTTCATATTGAGAAAGGGATGCAACATGCCCAAAAGATTGTATTCCAGGGTGAAGCTGATGAAGCTGTGAGTTCATCTTGTCCTCTTATACCTGCACACGTACCTGCAGCCATAAGATGCACACACATGCAGCCACATATACATCCACTGAGCTACTCAACATCACACGAATTAGTGTGTGCATGCACCAGTTTTAATGTTTCGATGTTTGTTTCATGTTGTTGCAGCCTGATACAGTGACAGGAGATATAGTTTTTATCTTGCAAGTTAAAGGCCATCCAAGATTTAAGAGGAAATATGAAGACCTGTTCATTGAGCACACAATCTCTCTAACTGAGGCTTTGTGCGGGTTCCAATTCATTCTGACCCATCTCGACAGTAGGCAACTTCTAATCAAGTCCAGTCCTGGCGAAGTTATTAAACCTGGTATCTGTCCTTCCAAATTCTGATGTTTTTGGCTTCCCACTTCATAAGTCTGTTTACTGTCTACATTCTAATCAGTTGCTGATGTTTTTTTAAAATGTATTGACTTGTATCTTTTGTCCAAATAGGTCAACACAAGGCGATAAACGATGAAGGTATGCCGCACCATGGCCGGCCTTTCATGAAGGGTCGTCTCTTTGTGGAATTCAATGTTGAGTTCCCTGAATCTGGTGTACTCTCCCCTGACCAATGCCGGGCACTTGAGAAGATCCTACCACAGAGGCCTGGGAGCCAATTGTCAGACATGCAGGTGTATCAGTGCGAGGAGACCATCATGCATGATGTCAACATAGAAGAGGAGATGAGGCGCAGGCAGTACCAAAGGCAGCAGGAAGCGTATGAGGACGATGCTGGTACAAGAGTACAGTGTGCTCAGCAGTAAGAAGTAAGAGAACGTTTCACGTTCTACCGTAAGTGATAATACCCTAGGCAGACTACGGTAGTTTACAGTGGCACCTTTCTGTTGTTCGTTTTGATGTACTTTTGTCGTCTGAGATCTACGTTTGTGTGATAATAACATAATGGCTGTCTTGGCCTTCATGCGAGCAGCTGGGCATATATTGGTATTGGTTGTTGGTATCTAGTTTCTCAGGAGTTATGAGGGTGATGACGTGACTTACTAGGTTTTGGGTGGGGAAGGTGTATTGCTGTTGCTGTTTTGGTGATGAAACCTCTGTTAATTTTACATGTTTACGCGTCTTCACTGAAATGGTATGCTGGTGGGAATTCAACGTGTCTGTTTGAGAAGCTGAACAGGAGTACGAAATTATGGTGAAATAATCGATAAAGTCCCTGAGCAACAAGCTTTTATGCAAAAAGCCGACTTATGATTCTTACCCGAGAAGTCTAAAGGTTGGCCAGAATTCCACAAACTAGTTGGCCTCTTTTGACCATATAGCAGAAAACAGAGGACTAATCCTTTGTGAAAAAGGTATGTCAAAGTTCTAGCGTTTTGCAGATCAGCAGATCATAAAGTAACTGTTTTTCGGCAAGTGTTACTTCACTGTCTGCCATTGTAGTAGTGAATCATTCAAAGGACCTGAACATCATTGATAATAGCGCCCCTGATTCCTGAATTAGCTGAAACTCCAATCGAACTGCTTTATGGCTACCTGTTCATGCTCTACACTGACCCGTTCTGTCGCCAATAGCTGAAACAGACTCTAGTATGTAATCCTGCTCTTTCTAGTAAGCTGCTAGTGTATCTGTCACTTCCTTCTGTCGCCATTAACCCGTTCTCTTGCCAGGCAAATGTGCCTGAAATCTTTCCAGGTTTTTACCGCCAATCCGCCAAAAATTCCGCTTCTTGACGGCGCCGCAGCTTCTGTGTAGCTATGGTCTTCGGCTGTGTACCGATCTGATGATCTGAATACGGATGACCCGTGGCCCGTGGGCCGTGGTCTGCCTCTGCCATACCATCGCGGCCAACTTGCTGTTGACCGAAGCATACAAAAACAGAGCCGCCACGTGAAGTCGTAAACCATTGCTGCACCGAAACTGCGCCGTACGGATAGTGCCAAGAGTTTGGTGCTTAAGCACAGCCTTTTCTCAGGTGTCCAACTTGAGCGTTCAAACAACACGAATCGAAAATGCAAGCCATTCTTGCGTGTGGACAACTTGACATGGTTACTTGCAGAACTGCAGCTACTCTTGCCACTCGAGCCATTGTTGGTGATAAGCTGGTTAAGGTTAAATTCTTCATTGGTAATGTCAAACTTGTAGTAGTAATGTCAAACTTGTAGTAGTACTACGGCATGGACACTCGACGTCATAAACCAAGGCTATTACAGCCTGTTGCGTTGCACTCTCAGCTGGACATTGGACATGGTTATGTGGGGTAGATAACATCGGGAGTCGGGTGCTGGTGTCGAACGAACGTCCTAGCTCTGTTCTTCGGTTTGGACATCGACGTAATCTTCCATACACATATTTGTTTATTATTTTTTCCAGTTATATGTTAGTAAAAAACTATTAAAAAATATAATGATTTAAATATGTTTTTAATGATTAATATAGTAATATTATTTTCATATGATAAATCTAAATACTTTTGTGCATATTAACGACTAAAGTTTTAAAATATTGATTGCATGTACTGTAAAACGATGTTAATTTAAGAAAAGAACGGATAGAGTAATTCAGTATAGGACTGTAGGAGTGTACGTGTGGTTACTGTGCTCATTAAAGTGATGGAGGGTTAACCAATGCTGTAATTTGCTGTTAGAACGGGGTGCTTAGCATTGATGGCCTGCCGTCGGTATCTAGGGCAGTTGGTACCTTCTATGCTGTAGCACTCCATATTTTTGACTTGCCGTAAGCAGGAGTAATAACTCACGGTTCGTTGTACCACAGCGATTGTGTTGTGCTATCTCCTCCCCAAATATAAATTGTTTTAGAAACTGTGCCAGTTAAATATTTCTATGTTTGACCATTAATATATAAAAAAATTATCTAGATTAATAGCATGAAATTGGTATAACTAGATTTATCCTGAAATATACTTTCATAATCTATAATTATTTTATTTAAAACAAAATATTTTCAAACAAATTGATGATCAAAATGTTACGTTGGACACCGTGTCAATATTAAAAACGATTTATAGTTGGAATCAGAGGGGTATACTCTATTTACCCCCGTTCATCTCAGTTCATGATATCGCAATTAAGCCGGAGAGACTGTCCATGTTTCGGCGTCGGAATTACTGATGGAAGTACTACTCAGTAGTTTTAATCCTACTATAGTAGTTCCGTACGTTTTTACTATAGTTACTGCAAGACATTTCTGGTTGCTGCTTTGACCCGGTGAAGTTTTAAGCCGAAGACTCAAACGAACTGATACGGAAGAAGTTGGATACACCGGCCAACTTTGACGGCGAATTGCTACTTGCAAGTAGGAGTAAGGCACCTTGAGACCATCTACTGGACTAGTGTGCAGTATGATACTGACACGTACGCGCCGGGTTCGTCGTAGAGAATATAAATGCGTTGGACAAGCAGACAAGCTCTATAACTTAGAAGTAATGCGTGATGTACCAGTACGTGTACCAGGCTACTGTACCAAGATCAATAGGTCGTTCTTTTGGATTGGGATCGCCAGCATCCTCGGAGTTAATGCAGATGATAGGGGTGTTAGAGTGATCTCTATCGTTCGATTAAAAATCAAGAGTCGAAATCAAATGCTATAGTTGCTACAGTGTTTTCTCGCTACAATAAAATCACCACAATACTTTTCCGTTGTTGCTAAATACTACGTTGGAGCAATGTTCGCTCTATCACGAAACATTGTTCGTATGGTGGACCTCTTTAATACTGCAGAGGATCTGGATCCCGTTCTTGTTGGTATGTAAAGCGTAGTAGACCAGTCGGTGCCTTCGATCGAAATGGATCCTCTAGAGGTCTAAACGGAGAGGATGACCAGCTGGTGTACGAGGAGATCTCTTAAACGTTCGATCAAAATCCACTGATTCAGTTCAAGTGCTATAGTAGTAGTGCAACAGCAAAAAAAACTAATATTAAAATCGAGTACTACTACTACTATAGTGAAAGCGCCATTAATAAACCCTAATTTAAGGATTGATGGATATAATACCGAAACTGCGTTAGGTGGGTTTTGGTCTTTAAATAGGACCTCTTTATACTTAGAAAGAGATCGATCAATTAATAAAGATGTTTCACATATTGTATCTCCATCTATTTGTCTCCCTGATTGTTCATCTATTGTGTGATGATTGGTTAATTGGATTCCTGCGATTTCTACGTTCTTCAACTAGTGCTACAACGACGTGCATTAGACACTGTAACAGACTCATAGCATTGTGTCTATGGCGGCATCACCTCTCTACTGTACTCAGGTTCCGGATCCGCCTTTGGCTAAGGTTGGTTACTGGTTAGGCTCGCAAAATTTGACCGAACGATGGATAGATACACTCTATATCATAGCCGTCCGATCACCGATCGAACAATCGAGATCATCCGCCTCGAACACGTCAACCGAACACATTGTGATCGGAGAACCGTCACATCCTTACTCTTTACTCGGTTACTCTCGTCAGACGAATGCTTAAGATTGCAGGGTTAGCAACCGATAGTACGCATTCAGCCGAGCTGTTCAGCTAGGTCGCAGCCCGTTGGTCGCTGATGCTTGCGATCTACGTACTTGTCAGCGCGCGCTGCCTCCCGCTCCGTCTCACCGCGCGAGCGGGACGCGCCGGCGGTTGATTGGACTCTGCAATTTGGTGGGTTTTGCGTGCGAAACCAGTGCCATTTGCTTGAAAAGAGCGAACGTTTTAGTGGTTTGGCTCCCTCTCGGCGCGGGCGCCGCAGGCAGCGCTCTCACGTGGGTTCTCGGCTTCTGCACAACTCGATTGGTAGCCCATGGGGAACCGCACATCTTCTTTTGCGTTCCACAGGTCAAAGGGTCAAGGACGTGTTGCACGACGAACACTGTAACTTAAATAGAAGAGTAATGCCCGTTTCCTGCCCCTGGATCGCGTTAACTACACGGCTCGGAGTACTAGTTCAGGCCCCGATCTCTGAAGCAGAAAGACTTCACGCGGGAAATATTTTGGTAACAGAACGATTAGAAAACTCGCCGTACAATCACTGACAACCGGGCCCGCCTGAACTTTACCGGTCAGTGGGACCCGTCTGTCAGCCGGGGTAAGAGGGTTTGTGAAACTTTCAAGGTAGGGTGAACTCTGCTACTCCTATAGATTACTGTACTGTTTTCTGAAGCTTCTGGAATCATTAGTTGTGCAAGTGGCGCACGAGCGCTGCACAAGCACAGGGCGTGCCAGGTTCGTCGTGTTGGATGTCAAGAATGGCAATCGCAGCTGACGCGTGGAAGCAATCTCGGTGTAGGTTCTTCCCTGCTACCGTGGCGGATAAAAAAGTTTAAAGTATATACAAAAGTCAAATGTAACACCACAACCTAATTTAGAAGTTGAAGAAAATTTCCTTTGTTACTTGATTATTTACTTTCATCATGCCCACGTAAACCAACCATTGATGCAAAAGAAACCTCAAACACTTAAGTGAATAGGTAAATTGAAATTTATACATAATCTTTTTTCACTACTTATCTTTATAATAGACTCTCTAACTGATATTCTAGGTTTGATATAAAAAAAAAATCATATTTTGTTGGGGGGAGGGTCCCTGCGTTACCTCAAGCTGACGATGGCCTCGACAAGGCATGACATATCGGGGGATCCACCCCGGACGAGGTACAAGGACCAACCTCGGCGAAGCATGACATCGGGGAATCCACCCCAGACAAGGTACGAGGACCAACCTCGACGAAGCATGACACATCGGGGAATCCACCCCGGACGAGGTCAAGCATAACAATCGGCGAACCCACCCCAGACCTGGTCCTGGGTAGCCACACGACAAGGTCCCGCCGACATCCGCATAGACGAAAGACCGATGATATCATGTATCTCGGATGTGGTGGGACCCACATCATACATGGACGAAAATACCCCCAGAACAAGCTGAGCCCTGAGGACAACGATGCAACTTCAATGATCTCTCCCTCCCCCTCTATAAATAGGATCCCTTGTAACTTCTACCACCCAACGATGATCATAACCCTTCAGATGATCGTGATTTACCCTCCGGCCCACATGTCATTGACTTATGGTGACCCCCATCTCATAAATAGGATCCCTGTAACTATATGATCCAACCCATAAACAATACATCAGTACGACCCCTTTGTGTGTGATTCTCGTTAAGCTCATCCCTCGCATCCTCGGCGGTCAACGCATCCGACCGGGGTGCCAACAAGTTTACTGTCTGATCTCGTATCGACGACATTTGGCGTCGACTGTGGGGAACATAATGAGAAGCTACAAGTTCACGACGCACCTCTGCCTCATCCTACCCCGGACCTATTCCGAGCGGGCACCTCCCCGGGGCATGCACCTAGGCTTGCATTGGTCTCTCGCATCGGTTAATGACATCGCCACATTTGACGGTCTCACCTCGGCGTGGCGCGGCTCGGCCTCAATGGCTTTGCCTCAACCAGATCTGTGCGGGCATCCTCCCAGTTTTCCAGGGACTAGGCCACTTCCTCACGCCACACCCCCACGCGTCCACCTCCTCGTGCCAGCTCAGCCTCTCTCGTTCTCCTTGCAACGGTGACGGGAGTCACCATCGCCGCATTGACTCCGGTGGGTGTCGGGCGTGCAACCAAGTCCGGGGTAGCGGGTGTTGTCATCGTCCAGGGAAGAAACCTGGCGTCGCGCCCTCGGCCGTCCCCATGCGCGCCACGGCCCAGTCCTCGGGCGTCCCCGACGCGTGCCCCCACCCTTCACCGAGCGCGCCCCCTATCTTCCTCCGTGTGCGCCTCCGACCGCCTCCTGCGCAGCTCTGCTTGTTGCCCCATGCAGACATAAAGCTCAGTCACATGGAGCAAATTTTGTTCTTCCCATGCCAACAAATACCTTTGTTTGATGCGCTGTCGAGCACAACATACATATTCACCTTGGCAGACTTGAACTCGCCTCGACAGCTTGGCCTCGGTATGGTTCAGTTCGGCCTCGACGATTGTGCCTCGGCCGAACTTCGCCTTCGCCTTGATGGCGTCTCCTTGACTAGGGGCTCCCCCTAGCTCAACGGATTCACCTCGCGAGCCCCAACATTCCTCAATGGGTTTGATTTGGCCGAACTTTACTTCACCTAGATAGGGGCTCCTCGACTAGTGGGTCGAGCACTCCTTGTTCCATGAGCCATGACTTCCGTGCTTGAGCGGCCACATGCTCGCCTCCAGGGCCGAGTGAACGACCAAATACTCACCCTCCGGGGTTGAGTGCGTGACCAAGGACTCACCCTCTGGGGCCGAGTGCGTGAGCAAAAGAGTCACCCTTCGGGCCCGAGTGAGCGAACAAAGACTCACCATCCGGAGCTGAGTGCGCGAGCAAAATACTCACCCTACCTCGACGGATGTTGTCTCCTCGACTTGGGGCTCCCCCTATCTCAACGGATTCACCTTGGACAAACTTCTCTTCACCTTGATGGTGTCTCCTCGACTAGAGGCTCCCCCTACCTCGATGGATTCACCTCGGTGTGCTCCAACATGCCTCGATGGCTTGGCCTCAGCGTAGTTCAACTATGCCTCGACGGCTTTGGCTCGACCAAACTTCACTCCGCTTTGATGGCCTCTCCTTGACTAGCGGATCCCTCTCCTCTAGCATGACGGATTCACCTCGGTGAGATCCAAAATGCCTTGATGGATTGGCCTCAGCGTGGTACAATTTTGCCTCGACGGCTTTGCCTCGATCGAACTTCGCTTCACCTTGATGGCGTTTCCTCGACTAGGGGCTCCCCCTAGCTTGACGGATGCGCCTCGGTGAGCTCCCGACAAGGCTCGATGGCTTGACCTCGGCGTGGTTCAATTCGGTCTTGACAACTTTATCTCAACTGAACTTTGTTTCGCCTCGATGGCATCTCCTCGACTAGGGGCTAGCCCTAGCTCAACGGATCCACCTCGGTGAGCCCAACATGCTACGATGGTTTGACTTCGGTGTGGTTCAATTTGGCCTCGACGGCTTTGCCTCGGCTGAACTTCGCTTCGCCTCGATGGCCTTTTCTCGACTAGGGGCTCCCTCAAGCTCGACGGATGTGCCTCGGCAAGCTCCCGACATGCCTTGATGGCTTGACCTCAGCATGGTTCAATTCGACCTCGACAGCTTTGCCTCAGTCGACCTTCGCTTTGTCTCGATGGCATCTCCTCAACTAGGGGCTCCCCTAGCTCGTCTGATTCACCTCAGCACGTCGAGTTTAGCGCTTTGGTCAGTCAAACACTCCTCGCCCCGTAAGCCACATCGTCTGGGGTTGAGTGGCCACACCCTTGCCCCCCGGGGCATAGCGAGAAGATACTCATCCTCCGCGGCTAAGTGAACGGATACTCACCCTATGTGCCCGAGTGAACACATGCTCACCCTCCGGGGCCGAGTAGACTTAACCTAATCTTGACTTGTCCTCACCCTCTAGGTTGAGAAGGTAGATACAAACGCTCTTGAGCCTCGTTTCCAGCGCTAAGTTTTTTTCGACGGGAGACAGGGTAACAACTTACCCCCCCTTAACGAGTTGAGCACTCCTCGCTCCATAGGCCACACCTCGACGAGTCGATTACCTCTTGTTCAGGTGCATATCTCCCCACCCCACCTAGAAGGTAAATCCTTGGTGAGTCGAGCACTCCTTACAAGGTCATGCCTCAGGCGAGCCAAGTATCCAATGCTTCAATGTACATATCCTCCTTATCACTCAGTCCCTGGCTCCAACTACAAGTGCTTCAGTGCACACCCACTTGCACCATGGGAGACCCCTAGGTGAGTCAGTTAGCACACCTACTCATCCCGTGGGTAACCCATCAGCCTCGAGTACTTTGGGCCTCAGTGCATCCCTTCTCTAGTCGCTAGGTCGGTTCGCCTAGTTCGGGACAACACTCCTCAATGGCTTCACCTCATCATGGTACGACTCGCCCCCGATGGCACTCTCTCGACCGAACTCATCTCAGCTCTATTGGAGTCTCCTCAATCAAGTAATCCCCTTTGATTGGTGGCTATACCTCAACGAGCGCTAACATGTCACCTCAGTGCGATGTGATCAGCCTCGAGAGCATCCCCTCTACCAAACATAGCTTCGCATTGAGCGCTCCTCACTTCGTAGGCCACGCCTTCGTCAGCTGAGCACATGGAAGTCTGGCGCGTACCACCCCACTTCGCGCGCCATATCTCGGTGAGTCGAGCAAATAACGCCCTAGCGCATATCCCCTCACCTCGAGGGATGAGCATCGTCAGGTTGGCCCTGGGCACACACTGACCTTGCACATCTCGGCGCATTGACGTACATCGATCGACCGCATCTCAATGTGTCATCCAACTCAGTGTTGCCCATCGAGCTCATACAAATTGACACGTATGTGCCTATCGCCTCCTATGCTTTAAGCACCATCACACCTTGGGAAAGAGGTCAATCCATGCACATCTCGATGCGGTCGCACGCAACGGCCCATTCACTTGAGGGCTCCACGCGTCTCAGATTAACAAGTCGGCCACACTCGTTACTATGTGTTCACACAAGTCAACCTTGCGCACATCGATATTCTGTTGCTCCTCGAGGGCTAAGCCTCAGCCATGTCCAAGCGAGTCAAGATTGGCACTTTAACTCATACCTTCACATCTTGAAGGCCATAAGTTAAGAACTTCCCGCTTCACGAGCCACTCCTTTGAGATAGAGTCCTAGCTCCGCGCCTCCACGTAACTTCGACATATAGACATTTGACACATGGCTCCATACTTGTTCGTGACTCCACACCCTTTTGTGTGTCTGTGAACTCTTCGACATGACCCGAAATTGGCCTAGCAGAGTAGTGGCCCTTCGATGAACACCAAGGCAATCCACCCCGGCACGTGCACAACCTATCGCCTGGAGTTCACGCGAGGACCAAGGTAAATTAACATGTTGTCAGAGTGCACCGAAGGTCACCGGTGTAATCGTCAACCTAAGGCCATGCGTCGACCCCCTACAAGTTGGTACGTCGACCTAAGTAGGCAGTTGATGACCATCTGGATCGGTGAGGGGCTACTGTTGGGGAAGGGTTCTCGAGCTATCTCGAGCCGACGATGGCCTCAGCAAGACATGACACATCAGGGGATCCAACCCAGATGAGGTCCGAGGACCAACCATGGCGAGGTCCCGCCGACACCCGTATAGACAGAAGGACAACGATGCCATGTATCTCAGGCGTGGCGAGACCCACTTAACGGACGAAAGTATCCCCAGAGTAAGCTAAACCCCGAGTGCAACGATGTAACTTCAGCGATCTCCCCCCTTTATAAATAGGACCCCTTATAAATGGGGGGTGGGGGGGGTGGGGCAATTGTAACTTCTACCACCCATATGAAATACATTGGTACGACCTCCTTGTGTGTGATTCTCGTTAAGCTCCTCCCTCGCATCCTCGGTGGTCGACGCATCCGACCTGGGGATGCCTACAAGTTTACTGTCTGATCTCGTATCGACGACATATTTCTTTTGAGGTTGATTATGGGCACTATTGATACCTCCAACATGTTTACCAAACCTATTAGTTTTTTTACAATTCCCAAATCCTCCGGTCACAAAACAATCTCCACCAACATAATTAGTTTTGTCTTTGAACAAGTAATAAACAAAGCAAAAGATAGCATCCAGTTCCGCACTATACTAAAGCCAATTATACTTGTAAAACCAAGAGACTATGAAGCGACACATATCTCCAATTTTTCTTCTTGGAAAATCACCAGCCTCACCCTCATTCTCACTGTATTCTTCTTGCAGAATGGAAGAATTACTGTTACTTCCACAAAGACATCAAATATACAGTCTTCTAGTTATACATTTCACAAATCACAAAGGCACAACACTATTAGTCTATTACACTAATAACTGGTTGTTTGATTTGATTTAACAAATCACAATGACATACGAAAAGACAAAATAAATATGTTAATCGTCAAAACACTCACTAAGACCCGGAGACCTAGAGGCTCGCGTCCACCGGTCCACGACGAGTCAACATCTCGACGACTACTCTCCCGAGGTCGTAGAGGATGCCACAACCGCCCAAATCGCCTTCCACCTCCAGCACCCGATGAGAGATAGATTACACTAGGTTTATTGCTGCAAAATAGGATTATGCTGCGAGTTTTTGTGGATGTTGGGCTAATGGGTTGGCCGACCGGGAAATTATGTGATGCGGCTGATAGGCTGGCTGGCTGCAGCTGAAAATTGGGCTAAAATATTAGATGGTTGCAGATGTTGAGTATTTAGCCAATGTATGTATATGTATATATACCATATATATGATTTTATGCCAAAAATTTGGGGTGCTGCTGCAGGAAAAAAAAATTCTATAGGACATGGTCCACTCTATCAATGTAGACTAATTTCACTATGTGACACGTGTCTTTTTACGAATCTGAAAGCGCACAGCCCCATAAATCACTGGTGTGAATTTTCACGAATTGAATACTGAAGACTAGCATATCACGTTTTGAGATTCGTGAAATTGATCTACATTGATAGAGTTGTGAATAAGATCCTATAGGATTTTTTTCCGCTGTTGCCCATGCACCCTGCCAAATCCGCCCCTGCCTGCTGCTGTGCTGGTGACGGCATTTAATTCTTCCCCGTTCAATTCGCAGGACGATGTATTCATGTATAGGCATAGCTGCCAAAAAGCCTTATATTTCGGATATCTCTTCTGATTTGCGTTAATTTTCGTTGGAGTTATTGAACCGTACGAGCCAACTTTGAGGTTCGATGAAGCTTTTGGAGGGAGACAGCGGATCACATTTCAATCCGGATGCTACGTGCGTGCATGCGCTCCAATCAATCAGAACTGAAATTTCGCAAGGACGCATGGTGTGCCGTGGCCTAACATTGCCCTTTTTTCCCCCTGTGTGTGGGCTGGATATGAGTGGTAACTCAAGGGACGTCAAAGGCAAAACCTGACAAAACGAAGCCAAATTTGGCCCCTGAATCGCGCGCGGAAGTCGCGACCGGTTTCCTGCCAAATGTTCGTTGATATTTGCCCAAGTCGATCTCCAGCCTTGGTAGTCGGGACTCGGGTGGGAGGTTGGGCACCCACGTCATTGTCAAACCATTTTGTATGCACTGTGCAAGCAACACCACCACTTGCTCTCCCAACCGGCCGAAAATCTTGTTAATTAATCGGTTCAGAAATAGTTTATCTGGGATGATTAATCTAGGAGTATTTTCTCCAGAAGAAGATTGACTTGCCTCTTGTGGTTAAGTGTAACCCTGAACCAATCAGCTAGAGGGATTAACGTATTCAATATGCATGCACTATGCAGGCCGAGTACTTTAGCATAGAGCGGGAGAGATGATTCATGCTCCCTCCATGGCTAAACATAATTGTCTTTTTGTTTGTTTGTTTTTGACGCAAGATTTTGATCCGTTTGTTTGCGTACAAATAAAAATTACATATTATGAAAGTATTTTCTAAGAAAAATTTGGAATTATTGTGACCAATTTATATACTTTACATATGTTAACTGTCAACGTTTTAAATTTTTCAATGTACGGATCGTGACAACCTATATTCAGTGACGGAGCAAGTATATTGCATGGGAGTTTCATTAGAGTTTCATTCTCATTAAGCCCGTTGTATTTGATGGGTTTCAACAGATGAAAAGAATATCAACTCACTCTGAGTCATGAAATTAAATCTCAATGTGAAACTCTCCATTGAGTGGGTATTTAGAGTTTCACCTGACATGATCTTGGAAATAAACCAGTTGGTAAATCTCAATGAACCTTGTATAAACCGGGATTTAAATACAGTTCAGTAACCTTTCCTTTTAAGTGTCCACAGCATGCACATGAATGAACCTGTTCTTAGAGTACTAATCTGTACGTTGAACTGTAATTAACAGGACGTTAGGTTTGCTTTGTTTTGGACCGACCTACTGGTTGTTGAAAATATGCAAAAATATTTTTATTCCAGATTTTATTATGAGGATTATTAGGCAGATATCACATATATCACATAGAACTAAAGATGCATAAAGCAATAATAATAGCAAACAACCCATTGCACTTCGGAATATATATACAAGGATAGGATTATCGATTGGTCGAACAAACAAATTACAGTCGAGCTTGATGAAGAACATGAAGCAGTGCAGGCTCGATGTAGTGCAGAACATAAATGGAGCAGCACAGCGAGCGGTCGCGCGGATGCGTTGTTCAGAAACCTTATTGTCGTCCCGTGCAGGTGAACGGCAATGGTTCGGATATACTAGCTCACCCTCCTTCTCGGTGCACGCCGAAGAGAAGGGACGGCTCGGTTAGGCAGCATAATACACCAGCACAGTTGAAAAGAGAGGAAGACAAAGAATGAGAAAAAAAAACTCAATTCGCTTGCTAGGCCTGGACGTTTCCAGTTTCTTTTAAGAACGTGACAATTACTTTCTAGTAACTGTCTAATAAAGCACATATTGAACCACTGATAACTGCTAATTCAAAACCAATTAATGTCAATTAAGCAGTATTTATCAGCTCCTGACTACATTCTGGTCTACAGCTCAGACCAATGTTTTTCGATCACACTGATATATAACTCCGACCAGTGTATTTCGTCCATACTGGTCTATGACTTCGACCACCGACTGGACTGCCGACCACACTAGTATGTGGCTTCGACCATTGGTCTTCCGACCACATGTATTTCATCAAGTCACGCGGTTGTCATACAAATATGCGCGAATAAGCGCGCGCGTGTATGACTTTAGCTATAGTCCTCCTTATATCACTCCATATCATATGTTACACATGTTTCAAAAGGTGGTATGAATTTCACCTTATAAATTGCTCTTCCACCATTTGAATAGGCAATATGGGACTAAAATATGCTTGCTTTAAAATTTTAGGTGTGTATGAGTCTTAAAACTCATGGCTCAATTCTAACACTAGTAATAAATTCTGTACATTTTCTACCATTTCCAAGTTTTTCAGCACGTATACTTAATCTACCATTTCCAAGTTTTTCCTCCGCAAAATAAAAATCGGAGCAAAACTCTGTCTACATATACCGAGTACTATATAAACTTTAGTGTACTGAATACTGACCATAACTTCCTCTCTCTCTTTTTTTTCTTAAAAGAATCCAATTAAAAAACCTTGAAAAAGAAGGGGAAACAGAGCGCTTTAACACCCTCATGGCCCCAGGCCTGAGGCCACACCGCCACAGGCCAGAAGTAAGCTCACCACTATTTATAGCCAGAGGCACTCTACTCCCCACACTTCGCTCTTCTAGCCCTCCTAGCTACAGGCCTACAGCTCCCTCCCAACGAGAGCCATGGAAGAAGACGCAAGCCATGCACCCACCACCTCCTCCTCCTCGTCGTCGTCGTTGTCCACTTCCTCCTCCTTCTCTTCCCTCGTCAATGCCGCGCAAGAGCTGTCCAAGAACTCCAAGGCGCCGAAGCACCCACAGAAGCGCAAGAGAGCCGCTTCGCCGGTCACCGGCCAAGAACCGGAAGCTGCGGCCACCGATGGACAGGGAGAGGATTACAGCAGCTGCAGCACCGAAGACAACGCGGCAAGCGGCAAGGCACAGGCGTCAACCGGCGCCGGCGCTGCCTCGAGGAGCGGCTTCAAGCACCCGTCGTACCGCGGCGTGCGGCGCCGGAGCTGGGGCAAGTGGGTGTCCGAGATCCGGGAGCCCCGCAAGAAGTCGCGCATCTGGCTCGGTACCTTCCCCACCGCGGAGATGGCGGCGCGCGCCCACGACGTGGCCGCACTCGCCATCAAGGGGGGCGCCGCGCACCTTAACTTCCCGGACCTAGCCCACGAGCTGCCCCGCCCGGCCTCCACCTCCCCCGCGGACATCCAAGCCGCCGCCGCCAAGGCCGCCGCTGAAATGCAGTGCGAGGCCTCGTCGTTCCCAGCTGCCGAGTCGCCGTCGTCTCCCGCTGCCGAGTCGCCGGAAGCTGCCTGTCCGGAAACGATGCAGGCCGACGGCGGCCAGGACAATGCGCTGTTCGACCTGCCCGACCTTCTTCTCGACCTGAGAGACGGACTCTGGTGGTCGCCGGTCTGGCCGGTGGCACGGGCGGCTGAGGAGTACGACGGTGGCGACTTCGGGCACAACGAGCCACTCTTGTGGGCCGATTAGCTATATTACCGTTCTGGGCTCATGAATAGCTCTACTTCTATAGTAACTCAAAAGAAGAAAGCTACTACTACTGCTACCAGCAGTGCATTGGCAAAGTTAGTCGCTTGTGCTTGATTCGACCATGAAGCTTGTGTGCTTTCTGTATCAACAAAAGATACGTTTACTGGTAGCAATTAATTAATTTGATGCATTTGCAATTGTTTTTAGATGCATGGTTACATTATTGATATATTGATAGATGTGGTGGGTTGCCGGCCGTTTGGTAATCGTTTTTATGTTCAGGTGAAACAGTGGACAATCAGCAAACCAAAATGAACCGTGCTTGTTTCCTCAATGATCTCACGATGAGTTTGGCAGTAAGTGAAATGATTCTTGTGTGTGTCACTACTTCACTCTCCAGCAGGGTGCATTTTGACAAATTCTCACTAGAGCGCTCCGGTTCACACAGCTCTGATATCTTGCTGCTGCTACGTCGTTATTACGAAAGGTTCTTTACAGGGGGGGGGGGGACTTCAAAATGCCAACTGGACTTTTACTTTTACTTGCATCTTATTTAACTATATGTGCTGAGCTAAATCTTGCTTGGTTTGGTAGAAACTCCACGTTATCCTAGGTTGCTATAGAGGTTCCAGAGAGGGAAAGACATGGAGCTAAGAAAAAAAACAAAACAGAGGGAAGGAGCAAAGAAAGTTCTACCCCGAGCACACAATATTCCCTTGTCTCCTCCTGCTCCTAACAAGTTAGAAACACAAGCCAATGGCTACTAGGTTAGGTACAGAACAATCGCACGCCAATTACCGGTTCCCATACGAGTCCAGTTGGTGTTCCACCAGCAACACGGCAACACCAAGTTAGTTACTTCCCCATCTACCTTTCCCTAATTAATCATCCCATTAGTCGCAAATTGAGGATCTTAGGTACACGTAACCACGGTCCCAAACGACTGTCTCACATGCCCAACACATGGCCAGACCATAGCAGCAGGCATCGCGTTGCATACTGCTTGCAGCGACGCGAGCAGAGCTAGCCGGGCTGGCTGATTGGCTCTCTTCCTTTCTCTCCTGCGTCTAATTTACAACGCACGATCAACTCAGCGGCAATAATCAAATAGGCTAATTCGTGCGTTGCTCCGGGAGGATCCTATGCCGCGGGATCTTGTCGCCGTCCGGCCAGTGCCGGAGGCGCGGGCCCGGCCGGCCGCGCCGGACCTCTGGTTCGTGTTGGCATTCACCGGTTCGCGGTAGGTGAGTGGTACCGAGTTCGTTCGTTGCTTGTTCAATTGCTCGTGGAGCTCGCAGAGCGATCGATGGGGATTAACGTGGATTTGGACTGGCCAATGAGGCACCTAATCGGTTAGCTAGCACTCAACAGACTGTTGGTGAAACCAGCTGATCGAGATTGATTCTGTTTAATGCTTGATTTATGATGTCTACGTGTCCTGTTCATGCAGTATCTGATATTCTGATTGAGATCTGCTGCAGACTGTACACGAATAATGACGCTAGTTTGTAATAAACAGAACTAGATGTAGTACTTCGTAGTGGTAAAAAAATTTGAAAAGAAAATTTTCACATCCAGAGTTATGTAGGAGTCTATGTTAATTATCTTACTCAGTTCTTGTAAGCAAACTTCTCAGAGTATGGGGGGCAAAATAGATCATGCATGGTTTGTTCTGAACTTTTTGCATTATGATGATTGTTATCAGACAGAAATCTCGACCATTCAAGTGTTGCTTCTACCTCTTAAAGCGAAATGCTTTGCCTTTGAATTAGCAAAACCCAAAACAAAAGCCATAGTACTATAGTTGTTTAAAACAAACTAAAGCCAGAGATCACTTAAAAGAGATGGAAACCGTATATGAGAAGAACAACAGACCACCATAATTGGTCAAAAGTCCTTTTCTATTAGAATCAAACAGCCAAAAATACAATGTAACTAGTTATACAATAGAGATCGCGATCGCCTCTTGTACTACCCTTGCATGTGACAATAATGCCTCGCAGATTCGTCAATGCGTTAGTTTCACTGGAAACTGTCGCATGTGTCCTTGGCTAATTAATCGCGCAATTTTGTCCGTCAATTTGACGCATCATATCGGTCAGTAGAAGTGTAGCTTTCGGGACACTGAGCGCCACCAAGTTTTTTTTGCCATCCTTCTGCATAAACATAATGTTGTTCTTGCAGGAAAATGACCACTCGTATGGAAGTTAATAAGTTATGGACGTATTAACCACTCTTTACTTCGCCTGTGGGGGGTTATGGACGTACTAACCACTCTTAACTTGGCTACATATAGGCACGTCATACTCACATACTCTGGGACTGTGTGATACGTATTCTAGAATGGTTTGCTTTCTTCTGTGACGCTGTCCTGTCTCCCGTCGTCTCTACTCTTCAAATCAACGAGCGTGTCTTGCTGGTCGTCGTCATAGCTTAAGCAGAAATGGGACAGGGCAGGAAGGTCAAGTTAGAATTGAAGCAATGCCCATTTATATGATGAAGCTAGCGCCGTTGTTAACAAAAGCTCTTATGATACTACAAGAAAAGAATTTTTCTTCTTTGTTAGATGTATAACGTGTTTTCAGTTTTTAATTGCCGTCCATAGGAATGAATCGTCCTGCACTCCTGTCCTGCATGTACTTTCTCGTCTTTTCTTTCCGGTTTTTGTTTGACAGTCGTCGACCTCGCGCTGCACATTAGGTAACAACTCAACCGATCATCTGTGAAATTACCAAATACCCTTCTCGATCCTTCTCCAAGACCGAGTCCAATCGGTCGAAGCAATCGCCTACTCCGCCACGTGTAGGTTGATCAGCGGCTCTCATCATGTCGGCAAGTCTCTCCGCCCGGATCCTCGGAACCACCAAGGCACTTGCACCACCCCGCGCCGCTTGATCAAATCGTCGCGACCGAATCGCGGTTCGGTCATCCTCGTCCATTTGCGCCATGCTTGAGCCAATTGACCTGCATCCATGATCGTTACGGACCTCGGCTCTCCAAGCTTAGTCCCGATCCTCGCCGTTGACCGTCATTGACTTTCAAGACACTGCGCGACAATAGACGAGACAGAGAAATCGTCTCCGGAACAAGTTCTTCACAACTTGACCCACGCGATGAAAACATGCGTTATGCAACACATGCAAAGATAAACATGGATATGACCAATCCTAAACAACAATTCTCCAAGCGAATCACCAATCGAACAAAACCGTCGACCGCTTCCAGTACGGCCGACGGCGAACGACAACCTTTGAACATTTGCCGAAAATACGAGAAATAGCAAACTAAAATGTCATTGCCAATTGTAACATCATCTTAATATCGTGCATATATCCTCATGACATCCACAATCTCCCCTTGATGAACACATTGGCAATCTTCCGAAAATGTAAGTTTGGTGTTTGAAAAGTAAAGAAATCGTCGTTTCAAGCAAAGGCACAACTTGGTTCATAAGCAAGAGAAAGCCATGGAAATGACCAAGCGGCTTGAATAGTTAAGACAAGTGAGATAAGGCGTGAAGGCACAAAGCTTCAATTTCGGAGAATCGCTAAAATCTCTCTTAAGGTCTATATGAAAGAACAATTGTTCTATTTGACCTTCGATCATTGTGAGTCTTCAAGAATTGCAATTGATTCGAAAAGGCAATAAAACCAAAAAACGCAATTGAGATGCTCCCACATAATGATCACCAATTTTCATGAAAGTTTCACTTTCTCCGAAGACTCCAAACATCCCTTAAAAACAACATTTTTATCAATCTTTCTCCCCTTTGACAATGTATTCACAAGATACATGGAAGAAGATAGAGCATGAAGAAAGCAGAATGGTGCAAATTTTTGTTTTTGTTTTGATTTTTAGCAACAGAGCCATGAGAATTATCCAAGAAGACTAGACAAGTATTACACCAAGCCATATTATGTGAAGTAGCAATGTTCCATCATGGCAAAACATATATAACAAGCTAACGCCAACAGAGCAATAATGCGTGTGGAAATAAAAGCTTAGCATGTAAAGATATTGAAGATCATAGTTTAACTAAAGGTATCCAAAAGGAGTCAAGCCATGTCTATAAGCAAAATGGAGCCAGAAATTAAACAAAGAGTCAATTTTGAGCATTAAGTGCAATTATAAATCAATTTGTTCAAGCAAGTGGAATTTTAGCACATTTTAGCACTTTGCTGAAAGACTCCAGGTTCTATCTTAGTAAAGCAAGTCCTGGACTAGGAGCCATCCACAACTGCCTCCTAAGCTTCAACCAAAGATAATTTTGTTTTCTTAGCAATGTGCTAGATCTCAAGCCTTGCGCGACCATCCCAAGCAAGAAAAGCTTAAGAGAGTGATCTAGGTCATCCAAAACTCCCCCTGAGTTCAAGCCTAGTACAATGGCAAGCCGTCTCATGAGAAAGAGTTGGTGAGATCAGTTTTTTCGCACAGTAAAGCTTATAATTTTTTTATTTGCTTGACTTAAGGACTTCCAAAGCTCATTTTAAAACTCATATCAGATTCAAGACTCAATTAAGCGTATATGACATGGCGTGAATCATAAGAGGATCACTAAAGCAAAACTAGTCACAAGATTCAAAAGATATGTTTTGATTCAAATTGCTCATAGATAATAAAACTATCATGGCAAAAACTAAGCTACATATGAAAAGCCATAACTGAAGTCTTAGCACATTAACACAAGACATGGCAAGGTATAAAGTATGAAATCAAGTCATACAAGGATAATAATCAAGGCTCCATGAAGTTATATTACAATGCAAGTTTGTAGAATTGAAAATGCATTATGATACAATGAATGCAAAAGAGCAAAACTCCCTCAAAACAGGCCAAGAGGACTAATAACTCCTAACTCTCCCCATAAAGTAGCAAAGCGAGAAGAATCAAGAGCCTTAGTAAAAATATCGACAACTTTCTTTGCTCGGACTCAACAAAATGAAGCACAACATCACCTTTCTCAACATGGTCTCTAAGAAAATGATATCGAATATCAATGTGCTTGGTCCTAGAGTGTTGCTGGGTTTTGGCAATATTTATGGCACTAGTGTTATCACGAAAAGAGGAACACTATCCAAAAATAACCCATAGTCCATAAGGTAGACAAGATCCAGAGAACACGAGAGCAAGCGCTGCTGCAGCTACATACTCGGCCTCGCGTTGGATCGTGCATGTAAGACTTGTTTCGAGAAGACCAAGAAATAAGAGATGTGCCCAAGAAATGACAAGTGCGAAGTACTCTTCCTATCCACTCTACACCCATAAAATCAGCATCAGAAAAAGCTCGAATCGAGAGAGCAGAATCAGAAGAAAACCAGAGTCCAAAATCAAGAGTGTCTTGAAGGTACCTGAAAATGCGCCGCACTGCTTGACGATGAGAAGCACGAGGGGAAGCCTGAAATCGAGCGCACAGACACACGCAGGTGTATGTCAGGCCTCGTATTTGTGAGGTAGAGGAGGGAGCCGATCATGCTGCGGTACTCCTTCTGATCCACGGGCTCTCCATCCTCATCAGGGTCCAGCACGGTGGTTGTGGCAATGGGAGTAGACATTGGTCTACTGCTTCCCATGTCGAAACGCTGAAGAAGGTCTTTTGTATACTTACTTTGATGAACGAAAGTGCCTTCTTTCAGTTGCTTGACTTGAAGACCAAGGAAGAAGGTCAATTCTCCCATCATGCTCATCTCGAACTCCCTGCTCATAGAATCTGAAAATCTGGACACCAAAGCATGAGAAGAACCACCGAATATGATATCATCCACATAAATCTGAACCAATAAAAGTCAACGCCATGCACGAGTGAACAAGGTTTTATCAACCAATCCCATTTTAAATTCATTATCAAGCAGAAACTCTTAAGCCTATCATACCAAGCTCTAGGGCTTGCTTCAATCCATACAAGGCTTTGAGAGTTTAAAAACATGGTTTGGGAACTTATGATTTTCAAAGCCAGGAGGTTGCTTGACATAGACCTCTCCTTCTATGAAACCATTAAGAAATGCACTTTTGACATCCATTTGAAAAAGCTTAAAGCTCTTAGAAGAAGCAAAAGCTAGCAGAATGCGAATGGCTTCTAGTCTAGCGACAGGAGCAAAGGTCTCTTCAAAGTCTAAGCCCTCTACCTGGGAATAACCTTGAGCTACAAGCCTAGCCTTGTTGCGAACTACCAACCCATCCTCACTTTGCTTATTTTTAAAAACCCATTTTGTTCCAATTACATGAATATTAGGTGGAGGTTCAACTAAGGTCCAGACTTTGTTTCTTTCAAAATTTTCAAGTTCTTCATGCATGGCATTGACCCAAGAGGAATTAGATAAGGCATGGGTGACATCTCGGGGTTCAAAAGACGCGACAAAAGCAGAATGTGCATGAGAATCAGGAGACATAAACCTGGAGCGAGTGACTCGCTCATTGAAATCCCCAATCATCTGCTCAGGCGGATGTCGTCGCTGAATATGAAGAGGAGCTCCTGGTGCAGAAGTGGCCTCTGCCTCATGGGCTGTGGAGGTAGGAGCAGAGCCACTCAGGTCGTCGGTGAAGATAGGAGGAGGCTGTTCAGCTGAAGCTGGAGTAGTGGTAGCAGGCTCTCCAACCATCTCAGAAGAGACTTGAGGATGGATTGGGTCCTCATCCTCAGAGTCATCGTCGACGAAGATGCTTTCTAGAATATCGATAACTTTGTGTACTGCGGACATCGGGTCTAGTACCAGAACTAGCCTCATCAAAGGTGACTTCGCAAGTCTCAACAATTTTGTTAGTATCCAAATTAAATACACGATAGCCACGAGAATGAGCAGGATATCCAAGAAATATGCCATCAGAGCATCTAGATTCAAATTTATCCAAATTGCCATGTTTAAGAATGAAGCACTTGCAACCAAAAATCTTGAAATGAGAGACTTTAGGCCTATGACCAAATCTAAGCTCATAAGAAGTCTTGCCAATCACAGATCTCAAGAAAACCCTATTAGACACATAACAAGCAGTAGAGATTGCCTCAGCCCAAAATCTCCTAGGTGTGGAATGCTCATCTAGCAAGGTTCTAGCCATTTCTACAAGGGTCCTGTTCTTCCTCTCTACAACGCCATTCTGCTGGGAAACTCTAGGAGAAGAGAACTGATGCTCAATTCCCCTATCGGTCTGAAAGTGGCAAAAGAAGAGTTCTTGAATTACATCCCATTGTCACTCCTAATGACTCTCAAAGCTCGGGAAGATCAACAGCTAGTCTAAGAACCAATTCTCTAAAAATCCAAAAGCCTCGTCCTTAGAAACCAGAAAATAAACCCAAGAATACGGAGAAGTCATCCACAATCACAAGCACATACCATTTTCCACAGATTGAACTCTAGAAGGACCAACGATTGTCTAAGTGCAAAAGCTGACTGAGTCCATCAGTCATCACTAAAGTAAGAGGTGGATGAGAAGCGAAACCATCTTACCATGTCTCTGAGGAGCGCACACTAGGTCTCTAATGACCTTGACCTAGGCAAACCTCTAATCAAATCCTTACTCACGACTCTAGTCAAGTGGTCAAAACCTATGTGTCCAAGTCTACGATGCCATAAGACTAGATCATGAGAATCGAAGCTACAAGACATCTAGAAGCTGGAAGTAGAAGAGACACGAAATCGACACTAAAAATCCTCTCAAACCTAGTGATCCCAAAGACATGCTCACGAGGAGTCGAACTCTACACTCACCACTCTTAAACCTTACCTCGAGACCCTCATCAAGCGGTGAAAGCAGATAGCGATTATACCTTAGCTTACTTACCAAGCGGCGTCCTTAAGCATGAACTTGTTGTTGACGCGCTTTGTGCCCTTGGGCATCCGCGGTCCGTGGCGGCATCCCCAAATGTGATCAACTCATTGCGGATGCACGTGTGAGGAGGAGAACCATCTAGAATCTCCGGTCATGTGTCGAGAACATCCGAGTCAACAAGCCATATGTCCTCCTTCCTCGCACAGCGGACCTCGTCGGATCATTTGAAGAGATCGTAAATCGTTGGAGAGTCGGCGTCGTGTTTGTCGGGCCATGAAGCACATGCCGGTGAAATCTGAGTCTTCTTCTTGCCATGGGAGTTATCGTCGTCATCCTCGTCCCCGAGTCCACATCGCTCATATCAACACTCTCAAGAGCGGCAGGACCGGTGACGAACTGCGATAGTTGGGCTTCTTAGCTTTGCATCCTTGGCTTGAGGACGATCCGAAAGTCCTTCCCTCTTGCCCTTGACTTGGGGCACTTGGAGCGAATATGATTTGGCTCACCACACTCAGCGGTGTGACAGGCCTCCTCTCCTCCTATTTCTAACTTTGTTGAATGCTCTCGAGAATCTGGTGGATAGGAGGGCTAAGTCATCCTCAGGTATCTTCTCTAGTTGCTCATCGCTCAAAGAATGCCAAGCGGACAAAGAAAGACCAGATGAGCTAAAATCAAAAGAATCAGAAGAACTACCCTTAGAAGGGTGACCACTAACGCCATCGACTCTGTCTTGGGGAGACGCGAGATAAAGTCAATCTCATGCATCTTCAACCTCGAGTAGAGCTTGTCCATGGTAAGCTCACTCATGACAGTGTTGTCATTGATGGAAGTGATTTTCATCCCCCAAACTCTCACATCAAGAGCACCCAAAAGCTGGCGTGCATTCTCGGATTCAGTGAAGACAAGATCCACGGTGCGAAGATTATACGAATCTTGGAGAACCTTCCCACAACTCATCTAAAGACTCACGGGCTTTTGCTCGATCTTTGAGTATTCTTTCTTGAGTTGGTTACATCTCACTTCCTTGATCGCAGAGAACCCTCGTGGTAATCACAAAGAGTCCTCCGGATCTCATGAGCGGACCTCAAATGAGCAACACGCTCAAACTCGGATCGACTAAGCCCTTGAATCGAAAGTTTGAGCCTTGCTATTAGCCTCAACATGCGGAGTGATCACATCGTCATCGGTGGCACAACATATGGATTTT
This sequence comes from Ampelocalamus luodianensis, assembly GCA_036346255.1. NCBI lineage: Eukaryota > Viridiplantae > Streptophyta > Magnoliopsida > Poales > Poaceae > Ampelocalamus > Ampelocalamus luodianensis. The sequence continues at coordinate 53,520,011 of CM070623.1, forward strand.
TGACCTTAAGCCAAATAGCGTGCCCTTGAGCCTCGATGTAGAATTGCATACGAGTCTTCCAATAAGAAAAATCAGATCCATCAAAGATATGTGGTTTGTTTGCATACTTGTCAGTCGCCATGGCTCCAAAGACCGGTTAAGATCTATAAGAAGAGCTAACCGGGCTCTGATACCAATTGTAGGACCGGAAGGCGACTAGAGGGGGGTGAATAGGAGCTTAACCGAATTTTTCTTTATCGATTAGATTCAACACAAATTTCACTCCAATAGCTATGAGAGCTATGAAGATCAATAGAAAGACACAGTGGAAGACTTATGATGAATTTCCTTCAAACCCCTAGAAGAAACAATAACTTGCTCGTGGGAGATTGATGATCTTGAAGATCCTAGATGTATTCCCACACATCACAGCAAGGTAGAAGAGGGCAAGAGATTAACCAAAAACTCACGGATCAAAGAAAGACCCAAAAACACCAAATAGAGAGAAGGAAGAACACAAAGAGACACATCTTTGGGAAATCATCCATAGATTGATTCAAGGTGTTGCTTGTTACAGCCACTCCCCCAAGGAGGACAAGAGCTCAATCCATGAGCACACAATCAACTCAACTCCCTAGAACCCTAAGCCTCTCTCTTTCTCTCTAAGTCCCTAAAGCCAAACTAGGGTTTTCAAATGGAGTACATGGGATGGCTTGTCCATCACATCCCCTATTTATAGAGAGGCCTAGCTTCTTGAAGAAGTTTGGGGTGGCTTGTCCAGCACACCCCCTTCCTGGCTTCTTGAAGAAGTTTGGGGTGGCTTGTCCAGCACACCCCCTTCCTGGCTTCTTGAAGAAGTTTGGGGTGGCTTCTCGGTACACCCTATTCCTAGCTTCTAGAAGAAGTTTCTCTAATTGACCAAGTTTTCGTCGATAGCATGTGCTTTTGACCAAGTTAACATGTTAAATTCCAACCACAGGTGATACTTAATTAAGATTCAGATTTCCCTTGAACGTATTAAAGGCAAAAGAGAGTAAATTTGCATGCATTAGATTTCACGTAGGGGCCTTTTTCTTTTCGAGAGATCATATATACCTTTTTCCTCAACATAACCCTGAAGAATTATGCAGGAATCTTTTTCAAAATTAGTTATCACATAAACTAGCTAGTACGATCAAACTTCGGTCTATTGCACCGTTTTCTGCAAAATTCCACCGCTCCAAACATGCATGCCCTTACTCTTTTTATTCGTCAAGTCTGCTCACCTGTTCCGCTTCGCTCTTTTCTTTGTATAACAGTCTAACACCGTATTGACACATATTTTTTTGATTAGAACGTATTGACACATATGCTAGTTATCTCAGTCAAAAATTAAGTCATGTGCTCAAGTAAACTTGACATGAGTCTATATATATTCATTCGGGTCCATCTCAACAGTATGACCGAGTAGAAAGCGCTAGTATTATGTTTAGGGCCTTTAGGTTGTCTCTATCAGAATATCAACATTTGGTTTCTCAGTAAACCTGGGACCAAATGAAAGCTTGAGCCCAAAGAACGAAATGATTGTTTGATCCCAGCATTTTTTTCAGAGGAATTTTGGTTGTTTGATCGCAACTTAATAAACCTGATAAAGCTTTAAAGTGTGATGTTAGGAAACATCCGTATCTCGCATGCAGGCCACGAGTTCCTCCCAGTAGGGTTTTCTTTATGTTCCCGCGTTGGAATCTCGCAGTGTTTATATTGATTATTTTGTCAGACAACATTATACTCGGAGTGCACACGGCCTGCTTTGCTTTGCTTTGAAGTTTGAATTATATATGTTCTTTAATCTTCGCATCCTTTCCCCAACAAACCCAATTTTCTCTGCCCTCTGCTGGTTGATGCGCCAGCATTTCCCTCGTTCGCATTATTGAACTGTACTAATTGCAATAAGTAAGCACAGATCCAAATCTTTTTGGATCTATGAATGAATAACGATTCCATGCATTTTAATACTCCTACTTAATTTGCACGAGGCCAAATCGGTACGGATGGAGGTGCCTGTGCGTGAGATTTTCCGGCTAATTTATAATCATCACACTATCGTCCAATCAAAGAAACGAGCACACATTTTGCACGAAGCGATCCTATATAGTATCGGGTGCAGATCAATAATAAATAAATAATGAAACCAACAGGGTGATCGTACTGTAGTCCCTAGCCGTGGAGTTAATTTTGCTCTTCTCGTTGTCTTCTTGCATGTCATTCACATTTCTTTGGGAGGAGAAAAGAAATGTGCGCACGTTAATTGCTGTTTCCACATTGACTTTGGGAGATCGTTACATGCGTGGCCACAATATATATACGAATGGTGCCTCGCATCGCATTCATCGATCTCCCCAAGTACTACGTGCGATTCACTCACTTCTAAATTGTAGCAACAAGTTGCAGCAAGAAACGTACTGTACTGGCTCGTGATCACTAGGTAGCGAGCAAAGCTTGGTCGTCGTCGTTGCTTACCACATCAGATGGAGCAAGAGCAAGTTCTACTGTCCCAGGTGTCGAATAACAGCTGCACTTGTAGCAGCAACTCGAGCTACAGGTCCCTCAACGCGTCGTCGCCGAGCTCCGACGACTCCGGCAGCGGCAGCGTCGTCGTTGGCAAGAAGCGGCCGCGCAGGGACCTGAAGCACCCGACGTACCGCGGCGTGCGCATGCGGAGCTGGGGCAAGTGGGTATCCGAGATCAGGGAGCCGCGCAAGAAGTCGCGCATCTGGCTCGGCACGTTCGACACCCCCGAGATGGCCGCGCGCGCGCACGACGTGGCCGCGATCGCCATCAAGGGTCGAGCCGCGCACGTCAACTTCCCGGAGCTCGCGCACGAGCTGCCCCGCGCGGCATCGGCCGCGCCCAAGGACGTGCAGGCCGCGGCCGCGCTCGCCGCGGCCATGGCCTCGCCCGTCATCGCGCCCTCCCACGACGCTGCCATTGCCGAGGACGAGGAGGAGGAGGAGGAGCCGGCGGCGCCTGAGCTGCAGGCAACGCGGGATTGCTTTGTCATCGGGAATGCAGCACTACAGGGTGGTGACATTGGACCAGACTACACGTTTTTCGACGTGCCGGATACTCTTCTGGAGTTCGGATTCATGTTGCCGCCGCCGCCGTCGTCTTATTGTGGTTCGCCGTGGGATGACGTCGACGACGATCTCTTCTTCGGGGAGCCGTTGCTGCTCTGGGAGCACTGACCAGGACGCCACCCCAGTGCATGCACGATATTCTTTTTTTTTTTAAAAAAAAATTATTGGTCAAGATGCTAGTGTTACTAACCTTGTCTCTTCCACTGCGATGCTAATATCATAGGTAAAGAGTAAACGAATACGTTGATTCCTTTACAGGTCAATAAAATTCATATCGCTTTACGCGATATCATATAGTACCCATTTGCAGTCAAGATTTTAAGACTTCATTCCAGCTCCCCCCCCCCATTAACACGTGTTGCTCTGAGCAGAATCAAGTCAGCTGGGTCTCCACAACCTAGCTTAGCGATGAACATTAACAGCACGATATGAGGAATATTCTAGAACGAGCTAACTACCGCTCTGTCTCTTGTTGTCCTCGGCCGTTTACCCTTTTCCTTGGCCAATGACCCCCTTCCATACGTGATGCATCACCAATCCCTAACGGCAATATTATACTGCCCAAGATTGTATTTGTTGACGAATTAGTGTTGATCTTACAAAGTAAATGTGTGAGACATGACACAGGGGATTACGTAGGGGGAGACAGAGTGTTTAAACAGGTTCGAGCATTCTCTAAAGAGAATCACAACTATATTCATGTGTTCTTGTATTGAATGAGAATTATAATTGCACTGCGCTCAGGATGAACAATGTGCGACTAAGGCTACTGTTGAGCGATGTCTTGCCTTCTGTCCTCTCCGTCGTCTGATGCCCTCCTTAAATAGTGTTGAAGGGGTGGTAGTTGGCGCATGTGGAGAGACGCCTCGTTGGTTCCAGCCATTCGCACGTGTGGAGCGGTTGTTGTGTAGTTATTATCAGAGACAGAGGGTGAGGATGTGCGGTTATGTCAGGGAGATAAGGGTGCACGTTTCCTTGATGTACCGCACATAGTCAGTTACGTAGATATGCTACCCGGTCGGAGGGTTCATGCCCACATGTATGATCACGGACACCAGAGGATGGTCGATGCTCAGGACAGTCTGAGCATATTCTCCCCGACTAGAGTACTCTTGAAAACTATTTGACTAAATCTAGCTTGTTCCAACAGGTACTATAGACAATAAGCCGTTAATTATGGATTACTGAATCTTGGTTAGGATCCATCCCCTGAGATCAGTCATAACACATAGATTAGACGGTAAGGTGTAGTTAGTGGCAGAGAAGCACCTTCAATACATGTGACCGATCGTCCGATCAAGCTATGCATGCATACCGTTTCGCGATGAGGTTACTTGAGTGGAGTCAAGAGTACATGATAATATTGCCAAGGTTTTGGTTAGTTTCTTATGTGTAGGTAGTTTCGTCGATCATTTAAAGAATCGGCATGCAAGATAGGGACCAAGCACCAACGGCGGGCGTGTTGGGCGATAACTTGGGAGCATGCGGAGGACTGGAGGTTTCCAAATTCCAACAAGTTTTCTAATGCATGCTTGGGGCGTCATATACTGATATACATATACTAGTACATGTGCTCGAGAGCTAGCTAGAGAGTTGGTGTTTACTATTTGGTGCCATCTAGAGTGCCGTTTTGTACTGACCTGCGGCACGCCATGGCAATGGCACCTTCTGTGCTCATGTGGGTATATTATTAACCTAACATGCTTGATGCACTGCACGAAAAAATAACATGCTTGATGCACACCTTAATTAATTTGGTCAATTATTGGCCAAATCAACTTGACTGCGAGAATAAACACTCGGTTTGCTATTTGTAAGTTGCCTGTTTTCTGTTAACTCTAAGTAGAAATTTTGAACGTTTGTATATATTAACTTTGATATGTGTGTCTGATTCCAGATTGATCCAGTGGTTCTAAAATATAACTTATACTAAAAAAAGAGGCATAAATCACCTTAGAAATATATTTCCCAATAAACAAATACATGGTAAGGATAACAACCACAGGAACATAAAAATCCCAAAAAGCATCGAATAGAGAACAATAACCGAATAGAACTCATTTTAGGGCAAACATTGCTTGGATTGATTCAAGAGATTATTGGTTTACAGCCACTCCACCATATAGGTCAAAAGTTCAACACTTGAGTACTCAATCAATCCATTTCCCTCAAACCCTAGTATCCTTTATCTCTATTTTTCCCAAATCACAAATTAGGGCTTCCTAGACTTGAAAGAATTTAATGCAAATCCCACACTCTTCTGTTTTATAGTGGATGTTAGGTTTAGAGAGAAAACCTTGTCAAACACCCGTTTAGCCCACTCACAAACGGGTTTACACTCACGCACGCTTCTCAAAGCGGATGACGAACCGAGTCTCTCGAATCTGTTTCTTCGTGGTATTCATATTCTCTTGACATAAACCGCCTCTTCTTGCGCTGTCTTGCGTCGTGTTTTCTCCAAGCTCACCAATCCGGTATTTTGGTACCATTTTGGCAAAGATACCAAAATACTCCTTCTCGATCCTTCTCCAAAGGCCGAGTTCAATCATCGTGAAGTAATCCCATGCTTCACCATGTATAGGTTTATCAATGACTCTTTTCGTGTCGGCAAGTCTCACCTATCCGGCTCCCACCGAAATCACCATGGCATTGATGCAACCCGTCGCATCGAACTTCCTGTTTGGTCGTTCTTGTCCATCTTGTGCCATACTTGAGTCCATCCACTTCACCCAGCATCCTTGATTGTTCTGGACCTCAGCTCTCCTAGCCTAGTCCCAATCATCATCGCTATTGAACGTCATTGACTCCAAACCACCTGCACAACAATAGACCAAAAAACGATTTCAGGCACAAGTTCTTTGCAGCTTGACACACGTTAGTCAAAACATGCATCATGTAACACTTATGCACTGAAACACATGACTTTGGCAAAATCCACAAAATTTACCACCTTCTCGGCCCATAAAACACCTTTGGCCAGTCATACCACCGCCCATGGCCAGTCTAACCAACAGTCCACTGGTCTAGCCGCCGGCAAACGGCTAGTCTGACCGCTTGGGACTTGAGAAAAATTTCGCAGTCTCAGACTGCACTCTCTCTGAAAATTTTAAACTCTATCTAGTTTTTTTTTCCTCGAAACTCTATTTTCAATGAAACCTAGTGCAAACATATCACCTCACTTTCCTACAAGGGATTTTTGATCAAGTCTAAAAATTCCACTTTTCAACTTTTGGCTGGTCAGACCGCTACTTATGGCTGATCAGACCGCCAATCCAAGGTAGGTCGGACCACCGTCTACGGCCGGTCAAACCGCCAGAGCTTGACAACATGCTAAACTTCGCTAAAGCCGAGGGTTTTTTCTAAATACCTCGACACCATTGCCAATTGTTCAATCACATTAAGATTATGATCATCTACCCGTGATCTCGATATGACCTGTGATCTCGATATGAGATTAGAGACATGTAGAAACAATTAGACAGCATTATTGGAAACTGTGAGTTTGTGCCAAGCGGGGGCCTGGAGGGAAGGGTAGTACTTCCCAATTTACAAAGGAAACAGAGTGTGGGCACAGTGGAGCTTGAGACTTGAGAGTAATGGGGAAGTTGTTTCAATTATGGATCCCTGTTTATTGGTGTCCTCCAACATTGTTTTGGAAGGTAAATTCAGAACAATGTCCGAAAAGCAACCATGGAATCCTTCTGCTAATGATCTAGTAAACGAGCTGGAATATTAGTGATAGGTCCTACAACGGTTTACAATACTGAGCAACGTCCAAATGGATCTTCCCAATTTATGCCACAAATAATTTGGCCCGAACTCATTTGTTCCGGCGTCAACAATCTACCCTGCTCACAGGCTGAGCCTACTGTAGAAATAATATAGGAAAATGCAAATCTTTTCTGTAATTTATGTCAAGTAGTACATCAAAATTGGCACTGTACCTAATACAGTGGACGTGTAGAACATCTAGTCATATATCAAAACTTTAGAGACCTGTTTTTTATTCGAAAGATTATATACCTCTCGGCAGTATCTCTTCAAAAGATTGCACACTTTTGAGCCCATTACCTTAGAACAATCAAGTGGGTGTTTACAACGACACCACAAGCCAAGTGCGACTGCCCAACAGCACAAGGTAGGAGAAGGCCACAAAATTAATAAGTAAGAGAAACTCAATTTGATTTGCTTCCCCTGCTATTACAAAAAAAAAAAAAAAAAAAAAAGTTTAATCCATCTCCTCTTGCCTCCCCTGTAGGCTGTAGCACGCTCTGCGCGCGAGCGCGACCCATACTAAAGATCCTTAAAGTTAATCTCCTCGACGGCTCAACCTAAACATTTCTCTCCTCTAAAACGTTGTTACTCATTCGTGCTGTCCTATAAATAAGTTTTCCAAGTATGTATAATTTCCTAACACTTTTGTATATTAGATTCTTGCAAGCGTCATCGCTTAATTAACTCGCAAACCCATGAATTTGAAGGAAAAAAAAATACACATATACTTGAGGTTGAAGATGGCATGGTATTCCTTTGAAGCTTTGTTCTTTAGGTACATTGGTACCTTCGTGTCTGATTGGTTGTTGGGCCAGTCAAGCAATGTTACTTGCAAGCTATGATGCACCAATACGCGATACGGATACGATGGTACGGATACGGCGATCACTCTATTTCAAAACCTATTTGCTACTCTCAGGTGTAGTTACTCCTATTGTATCTGACGTCCATCTGTCTCGGATACTACATGCTTGATTGAATTATTGGGCCGAATACCACTCCATAATAGTCGCCAGCAACCCGCTAACATACTACGTAACATACCCGAAAAAGATATTCAAAATTAATATGCAATCCCCGGCCGGGTACTACGTAATTGTCTTTGATATGGGCAACCTATCCCGTGAACGTCGGCATTGATTAGCATTTGACGTTTTGCAAGTTTGGTTTGCTGCTATCCGTTTTGCCCGCCATTGAGTTTCGGTCGTCGTCCTCAATAAGCCAAAAAGCAAGAAGAAAAGACAGAGAAAGGTCTGGCCTTGGAGCAAGAAATGGAGAAATGTCCGGACGTGGAGGAAGGAAATGTCCAGGATCAAGATACATGTACTGATGGCATTCCCTGGAGAGGTGGTATTTTAATCATCTATAAGCAGCACGCCATGGTCTACATGTACTTAGGTAGTATCTACACCTAAGGGAGTATTTTAGAATATGTACTTAGGTAGTATGTATACCTCGGGAGTATGTTAGTACATATAATTAGGGAGTATATACACCTACGATAGTATATTAGTACATTTGTACATGGAATTAGGAAGGGAGTATTTCACGTATGAATGTACTTTATGGAGTACGTTGATTCGTACATGCGTAGCTCTCGGCCATATGTAATATTAATTTCACGTATGAATGTACTAACATATGTACACGGATTGACTAGTGCCTCGTCATCTCTACATCTACCGGTGACCCATGTATGAGTCGTTGATGCGGTCGCCATCGCATGGTCCGGCATCACCGTCTCCATGTACTTAGGTAGTATGTATACCTAAGGGAGTATTTTAGTACATGTACTTAGGTAGTATGTATACCTCGGGAGTATGTTAGTACATGTAATTGGGGAGTATATACACCTACGATAGTATATTAGTACATTTGTACATGGAATTAGGAATGGAGTATGTCACGTATGTATGTACTTTATGGGGTACGTTGATTCGTACATGCGCGGCTCTCGGCCATATGTAATATTAATTTCACGTATGAATGTACTAACATCTCAGACACCTGACCGACTAGTGCCTCGTCATCTCTACATCTACCGGTGACCCATATATGAGTCGTCGATCGATGCGCCATCGCACGGTCCCAAGATCACCGTCTACATGTACTTAGGCAATATGTATACCTAAGGGAGTATTTTAGTACATGTACTTAGGTAGTACGTATACCTAAGGAAGTATTTTAGTACATATACTTAGGTAGTATGTATACCTCAGGAGTATGTTAGTACATGTAATTGGGGAGTATATACACCTACGATAGTATATTAGTACATCTGTACATGAAATTGGGAAGGGAGTATTTCACGTATGAATGTACTTTATGGAGTATGTTGATTCGTACATGCGCGGCTCTCGGCCGTATGTAATATTAATTTCACGTGTGCTGCTCAATGGAACACGCAAAATGTGCCGCCCTTCCGGTGCGTGTGCTGCTCAATGGAATAGGCAAAATGTGCAGCAAATCAATCAGGCAAAACGTCAAATGGAATGGACAAAATGGGCAGCAAATCAAACGGGCAAAACGGGCAGCAAATCAATGCATTTGATCATGTATTTGAACAGTGGAATCCCGAGAATGCAGGAACTTAACACACGATGCGGATCGGGCGGATCTTGGAACAAGCGAACGATGGATTCAGTGGGTGTAACTACACCTGGGAGTAGATAGTATTTTTCCTATATATAATGATCATAAGATACCCCAAAATGAGTTCCATGAAAAATTTCATTAAAGTCCACTTTTTATAGTAAAATTTGTGAATATACTTCTTTTATATATGAAAAATGGTATATAGCAAAAAACAGAGGGCTTCAATGAAATTTTTTCAATCAAGTTGAATTGGAGTATCTTATCATTGGTATTTAAGTATACTAAAAATGATAAATAAGTATAATATATACGTTTGAGTGGTATATTATAAGTAGAAGTACATACTCCCAGAAGTACAAAACGGACATCATACACACACACACACACACACACACACACACACACACACACACACACACAAAATACTTGATAAGTTCCAATCAAGGTTAGTTGACGATATAATGGAACATAACCATGAGCAAAAAGGCATCTCAAATCATGCTGCAAGATCAATTACAATTTAGTTCCTTAAAATAGAGAATAATTTAGTGGCTGCTCACATAATATACTATGGATCATGAAACATTCAAAACAACATGAATGTTTTTTTACCCATGTGCATTAGTTTTCTCCAATTGAAGTGTAAGATATGTATTATGAAAGCTTAACAAGGGGAATACCAAACATATGTATAAGCCTAAATAACATTTACAACATTAGTTCTCTTAACACTGAATGTATATTCATGCAATAAAATTATGTACCTCAAAGCACTGAATGTGGTTCAAAACTAGACAACCTAACATATCAAGTGGGCTGGGCTTGAATTATGCGTCGTATCGAGGTATTAGGAAGTATCGAGTTTTTGTTTTTTTTAACATAAATGTTTCAGATACTTCCCTATATGTATCGGGATACTGGTACACTGTTGGTAGGAGTATCGGTGCATCAGAGCTTGCAAGAATCGTAGGAGCAAATTTACCAGCAGAACTTACTGAGCACAACATGATTGAAATCATTTTTTTTCTTAAAAATGACACCATTTGCGCGCGAAATATCAAATCTACCCCCCTCCGAACTTCCCTCGTCCACACGCCCCTCGGAGCATACAAGGAAAGCGCTGACTTTCTATGTATTATCACACATACCAAAAAAATATTATGATATGAAAATATGCATTGTATTATCACATGCACCATAAATTAATTATGAAAATTATGACTACTTAATTACGGATAAATTAATTACAACTAAGTAATAACAAATAAATTAATTACAACTAATTAATCATGAATAAATTAATTATGACTAATTAATCACAAATAAACTAATTATAACTAGATAATTACAACAAGGACGTCCAGGCCAAGGCGTGCGGACGAGGGAAGTTCGGAGGGAGCTAAATTTGCTATTTCGTGCGCAATCAATGCCATTTAAGCCAAAAACTCCAAATCTAGCTCCCTTCGGAGAGGGGACGACCAATTAATTATGAAAATTACGACTAAAATTATGACTAATTAATTATGACTAAATTAATCATAACTAATTAATTACAAATAAATTAAATACAACTAGATAATTACAACAGGGGCGTTCGGGCCAAGGACGTGCGAAAGAGGAAAGTCCCTCCCCTAGAGGAGGGGACTTGGGATGGGGACACGTGTTTGGGCACCTGACGACGCGGACGAGGGGGTCCAGCCCCCGTGGCGCGGCATGCGACATGTGTCCACATTGTTATTTTTGGCTTTGATTCCGAATAGATTTAGATTTGATATTTTACATGCAAACAATGCCATTTATGCGAAGAACTCTTCAGAGGGGAGGTACTGTCAGGTACAGGAGAACAACGAGGATCATTGAACATGGGCCGCTCATGACAGCATGCACGAAGGACGGCGAGGGAATGTTGCAGAGGACACACATCACTAAAGCCTGAAGGATGAACCACAACGTAGTAATAGTGGTCTAATACCCATCAATGGCTAAGCGTTAATTTGCTGCACGAAACGGAAGCAATGATAGATCGATGGTATGTACATATCTTATCATTTGGTCCTGAACCGTCTGGTACGGGAAATGAGCTCGTTCAGGTGTTTGGTTGGTTGAATGGAACCAAACCATTCAGGATGAGATGGTTCAAGAAATGAGAATATTCCATGTTTATGCTGTATCATCCCGTTCGGGAAAAAATCCCGAACCACACCGTTCACTCGAATTCCAAGGCATGATTTACGAGCTTCCAATGATCATATTTCCTAAACCGAGTATTCGATTTGCGATCCGATTGAACCGTTGTGTTCCTTGTCATTTAATCAACAAAACAAGACCACTCTTGACATATTTTACTGCAAAAAATATTATTCATGTATCATCCTATCCCACCAACCAAACACCATCTTGAACCATCCAAGACCATCCTATCCCACCAACCAAACAAAATCATATATCATCCTATCCCACCAACCAAATACCATACTTGAATCATATCATCCAGGACGATCCCATCCTACCTGTACCATCCCATCCCATTCAATCTCATCCCACCAACCAAACGCAACCTTAATGACAACGTTATTATCGATGGGTTCTTGTCACTAGTTGTGCTATGTAAGATGATCGGGACACGGTCTCTATCGAGCTTATCCAGAAAAATAATACGCGAGTATAATTTAAACGAAAAAATTTATTGTTGTGGACATGATGAATATATGATAATACAATTAGAATGTTACAGAATAGATCAAATGATCGCAGTGTTATAATACTGTTGAATGAACATATTATTAAAGAATACATGGGCTATCTCATTTATAGTTATTAAAGGGGTGACATAATGCCGCTAAAGGCGTCTCTTTTCTTCATGCACGTTTCACTTTTGGAACAGGTGATCGTGAGGAGCCTAGTTTTGATAGCTGACAAAACTACTGAAGTATTTTATCCAATTTCCTTACTTCATCCAGGTAGCGAGCCATTGTCTCATCGAAACATTGATATTCCATGCTAACCTGGTTTACGACTAATTGCGAATCACCCACCGCTAAAAGTCAACGGACACCAAGAGATTTAGCTGCTTGGAGCCCGACAAAAAGACTTTCATACTCTGTCGTATTATTTGTAGCAGAAAAATGTAATTAGATTATGTATTGTAGCTGGTCGCCTTGTGGCGTGACTAGTACTGTACCAACCTCGAGCCTTTGAGTTCTCGAGAACCATCAAAGTATAGTGTCGAGTGGTTATCTAGGCTAGACTCTATCTATTCTTGTGGTTCACAATTAGTCTATTCAACGATAAAATCTGCCAAAGTCTGAGACTTAATTGTTGTTCGGATAATAAAATTGATATCAAAAGATCTAAGTTCTACTATCCACTTAGCAATGTGACAAGTTGACTCTTGATTATGTAGAACACTTCTCAAGGCAAAAAGGTAATTTTATGCGATGTAGCTTATGGAAGCTATTAATTGGACATAAAGTAATTTTATGCGATAGCGAAATTTTGTGATTATATCGTAGCTTATGGGAAGCTATTAATCTGTCTTGTCTTGGATTGGTCGTTAGGAGTAAGTGGGATGTGCTTACCTTTTCCATTTGAGTCAAATTGACAAAGGTTTTGCCAGATTAGAGATCTTTTGTGATTACCTTGTCTTCGCATAAGTCAGCGTGCGTGGCGCCAATATTTTCAGCCCAAACGACATCTTTACGTATGTAACATCCCGATTTTTCTGAGCTTTTTGAAAGAAAAAAATCAAAATTTAACATTTAACATTTAGTTTATTCTGAGTTTAGTGAAGTTCCTGGTTTTAAAATTCACTTTCCCTATTGTTTTGATATCCCCTCGGCACATCTCTTTTTCTTGCACATATATGACACCCTTCGGACTAGGAATTTTGATACTTGTTGAGTAGTCAAATTCCCTTTTCATGCGTCCACGTTGAGTAGTCGTATACTTCTCGTATCCTTCCTACGACCATGTTGAGTAATCGTATCCTTCGCGTATTCTTTCTACAACTACGCCGAGTAGTCGTATCCATCCTTCCCGCTACTTGTAGCCACTTTTATGTATTTCCACAGGCGCAAAGGGGCTGAACTCTGCGGGTTTCTATCTAAAGGGGGCGAAATCTTAGCGAGGGGGGATTGCGGTGGAATGACGCTTTGTAAAGGCTTTGTTACATGCTCTAGACTGATCACCTAAGGTAGTGAGTGGTGGTATCGATAGTTGCCAAACAAACTAGAGAAGTTGTATCGTGTGGGTAAAGCTGTACAACCTATGCAAAATGTTAAGAACTATTCGAATAGCCGTGTTCACGGTCACGGATATGCTAGCAAAGCTGCTCCAAGTTAGATTTTGGTGTTTGTTTTCAAAAGACTTCATCAAATGGTTTTGGATTTCTATCCAATTGGGTTTTGGGCGGTTAGCCATATGATAGACGAGTATCCTTCACCACTTGTTGACGAATGTTATATGACTATAAAACTTAAGATTTGGAAAATAAATTTTAGCTATGTAATAAATTGCTTTAGAAACTAGTATGAATATTTAAATGGAAAGTGTTGCTTTATGCAAATTGAGCCATATAAGCCTCCAATTGATAAATCCTTGCATGCATTATAATCTGTTACTTGACGGGTGTGACTTGCGAGTACAGTTGTTTGTGCTCACTCTTGCTTAATTCAATTATTGAGCAAGGGAAGAATGCTACGAGGAAATTGAGATCTTGGACGACTAGGCTACGCCCTCGAGACGATTGCCTGTGGCGAATCGTGTGGTCTACCTTGCTGTTTTTGCTTCTGCTGTAATCTTGTTGTTGGCTTTATTCTCCTTTTGTATCAACTCTAATTATTTCAATGGATGACGTTGTATGGTTCATTTTTGTTTGACTGTGTACATTAACCGTTCCTGGACAAGTGTGTGAAACACAAAGAATCTGAGATACTTCACTCCCGGGTTCGACAACATACTAGGATGCCGAAAGGCATGATGAGGAAGTCTTCCCTTCATTTTCTGTTGTCATTTTTTATTTGATGGTAGCCTGAGTAAGCATCCAAAAAACTCATCAATTCACATTCATTCCTATAACATTTTGTAGTGATGGTCTACCTAGAATGACATTATATGCTGACTCAAAATCTACAATTTTGAGTGTAATTAACTATGTTCAAAAGTTGTGAGAATCTCCTAAAGTTATTGGTAACACTATTTGATCAATAGGTATTATCGAATGACCAAATACTATCCCAACGAAAGGATTTTTAACTGTTTTTATATTTTATAACGACGTATATATTTGCATTTCGTCCCAAGCATTTATAAAAATCAAATCTAAGGAGCTACCCCGTCAACCAGTACTCTTCCTACTTTGCAATTACTTATTAGGAGAAATGACCAGTGGAAGCTTACGAGGTGTAGACATACCTTTTGTACAATCACTTTTGTTGAAGGTCAAGACCACATCTGACCACTTTGGGTAGCTTTGCTTCCTAGGTTGAGTGTTGATGTTGTTGACCTCCCTCTATGTGGATTTCAACTGCCTTTTTATGGACAGGTAGCGGACCCTTCGAAGATGACGTTGACATGGTTGTCACGCTTTTGATATGCCATTTGTTCATCTCCGTTGGCATCTTTGGTGTTCTTGGGACCACCACTTTCGGGTATTGTAGGCATTGACCTTTTACTAGAGTAAAAGTCATCCATATGTTTCTGCTAGGTACGACAATTGCACAAATTATGACCAAACACATTGTGAAGTGGGCACCAGTGGCCATTTCTGCTGGTTGCGCAAGAGCCCTTAAAACCAGGATGCTTCCACGGTTCCGTTATTGGCATTCCCGCCCACCGTCGTGTTTCCCTCCGCTGACAATGAGCTTGGCCAGAAGCTCCCCCTGGAGCTCACATTCAATCAATCGTATCTTGGTCATTAGGGTTAGCTAATGATTAATTGGTTGGTTTAATGTTTGGTGAGTCATTGTCGTGTGGACCTGTGAGTCTTAATGTAAGTTCATTAACTCAATTGGTCTCCTATGAGACTCAATGGCCAGTGGGCCTGAAGTGTTAAATGGCAGTCAAAGCCTTAGTGGACCGGTGCTCTGTGCCTCTGGACTTGGTACGAGCGCTGTGCTGTGGACCGAACCACTGTGCATGTGGACCCCGCATGTTAGAGAGACAAGTTCTCTCTCCTTTCTCTTTTTCCCGATTTAATTCTAAACCAAAACTTCAGAGGTTCTGTTCTCCCTTGTTTTAACTCCGATTCAAGTGAAATTTATTTCTAAAAATTTCTAAATTCAGTAGCTTTCTAATAGCAATAGCCTTGTTCAATTTGAAGTTCGTTTGTTATTTCTTTAGTATTTATTTGTTTGGCTTGCTTATTTGTTATTTTCCGGCACGTTCGACCGAGTAGACTTCGAAGAAGCGGGATATCTCCATTTTGATCAAACTCAAGACTATGAAGACCCTCTTGCCTTAGACTAAGGCGAGTCAATACTTTGATCATATTGAACATACATTTTATGCAATATATATTCCTTTAAAGTACCAAATTGCATGCTAAGTTTATTGTGCAAATGTATGTTAAATGTTTAAGGTACTTAAATACCAACTTGCTAATTAAACATTATTATACCATCCTTTGACAATTGAATCCCTTAATCCTTGTAACCCTAGTAATTATGTGATAACCTACTAGCTACAATCGTACTTCAGCACCATGCTAATCTTGCTTAAATACCCGGGGCATAAATCGCCCCAATCATCATCTTTTAATCATGAAAATGGTTTTGGCAGTCATTTTGGGTTAATGACTGGAATGTTTGAGATAATCTATTTTATGCTTCTCAAAAACCCTAATAACTTACCGTTACCACATCTGGGTTGATGGTATGATGGATGGTATGATCGTGTGTGCTAATGTAGCCCAAGGAATATTGGTATGTGGTTGGTATGCGGAATGAACCGTCCAGATGACTTTAAGTACTTAATTATGTGATGACCTCCCAATGTAAAATAGTACAACCACAAGTCTATAATGGTGTCGACCTGGCTAAATAATTTGTATCCACCAATGCGAGTTGCACCACTAGAGGGACCCAAGAGTCGTGTCACTGGCTCGTGGACACGGGACGGGATGTTGGCAGAAGCCACCGTGTGGCGCAAGAGGGGGTTTGTGGGCATGGTTAACGTGGGTGCGGAGCGTAACCACTCTAAAATGAAACCTTAACAGTTGTAACTAACATTGAGGGATGCACTGTAAAGCTTTGTGATAATCTCCCCTTGATTCACATGTCTTCAAAAATGTGTGTACATATCAAGATGATTATCTCTTGTGGGCAAAGTGTACAATCTTTGCAGAGTATAAACTATTCAAACAACCATGCCCACGGTCAAGGGCGGGCATGGGAACTTACGCGAGTTAGTCCTATTTATAAAAAACTTTATGGGTGGGATGAAAACTCATCGGGCCGATGTGACCCTGAACTTGGATTTCCTTGGGTGAAAGTACCCCAGTGTTGATAATAGGTGGATGTGACCCTAATCAAAATAAGCATAAGGCGGAGGTAATCTTCGCCGTTATAAATATTGCACAATATCTCTTTAATAAAATGTGAGTTAGTTAAAATGCTAAGTAGGACTTTCTAACTATTGTAATTAAAAAGGTTGCTTTTAGAAAATAAAAGAACCCGAGCCTTCCTTGTTAAGTCTTGCATATACATATATTGCATTCTCTGTGTGTTGGCTCACGAGCACGGTTGTTTGTGCTCACCCTCGCTCTTTCCCCCAACTCACAGAAGTCGTGGATCAACGACATTATGCTCCTTACGAGCATCCAGAAGTTGATGGTCAAAAAGATGGTGGAGAGTAGTATAGATTCTAGTAGTCTAGATCTCACCCTAGTCTAGCTGGCTACGTCGATGCTTGCGCACACCAATATTATTCAAGCCTTTTGGTAATTTCGGTCGTACACAGGTTTCCCCAGTCGCTTGCCTGTGGAGCTATGTGCTTTCCCCCTTTGGCTTCCGTTGTTGTTTCCACTGTTCTATAATGTACTCATTTGGCCTGATCGGCCCTATTGTAAACTTGGCCTGATGTGGTCTATTTGACTCTGATGTTTGTAATTTAATAAATGGTTTGGTTTACGTCATGTATAAAATAATTCAGTGATGTATTCTGTGAGCACTATGTACTGATCCAGATAATAGTGCAATGGTTTCACATAGGATTCTGGATTACGAAATCTAGGTCCGACAAAAGCAAAGAAAAAAAAGATAAATACAACGAAGTACCTCACTAATGGAAAGTGCTTCTCCAAAACATATAAATATGGTTCCAGTGGATAACAACTTGCATCAAAATTAGCAAAATTAGTGATACAAAAGCAAATTGTAAATGATCATGAACATTCAAAATAAACGAACCATATCACTAAGGCGTTAGCTTAAATCATGATTTTCATAGCAAATTCATTCTGCAATATTTCATACCTTGGAAGTATCTCATGATTCTATCATCATTAATAATTTTAAATATGTCTTGTTCAGTGTAGTACACCATCAAGTAATTGAGCCACTCATTCACTACCTTGTTACACAAATATGTTTTGATAATATTCATTGCCAAAAATATTCTCTCAACAGATGTTGTTACTAAAAGGATCAATGTCAGCTCGATGAAGCAAAATACCAATGGGAAAGTTATATCTTTTTTGTTTCAACCATCAATTAAGCAAGTCTTGATGCTTCCTTTGCAAAGTAACAGATTTCTCATTTGTTATACTCAATAGGGTTATTAAGAAATGCATGATGAATACAAATTGAAATGGTATCATCTTTTTCATCAAACCTGTTGCTCCATCATGACTTGTATTTTCATAAGCATCTACACCTATAAGCTCTAGCACGTCCACCACTGCTTCCCACATTTGGTATATACAGGTGTAAGGTTTTGAGATTTGAGCCCTACGAAGTATTTCCAGGTCTAGCTAGGCCAGCTTGTTGATGCAAACCTATCCCATTATAAATCAAACAATTCTCCAACTTCTCCAACAAGACATTGACAAGAATTGTTGACTAGTCAATGATCCGATTATATCTTTATTCGCTTATTAATAAATAAGCATGGTTTTGGTAGGCCCAAGTTAGCTTTCTGGGCGTAGGATCAACTAAGCATTCAAAACGTGGGCCTAGAAGTCTTTTCTTTGACCGTTCCCAACCACTTCTGGAGGCCTAGTTGGACCTTCTCCACGACCTCTTCCTCGCAGAGAGATTCTAGAAGGCGGTTGCCCACGTGTGGCTAATAACAGTTGCACGTGGAGATAACGGATATAACGGTCATCACGAAGGGACGCGACGATTGGCGTGAAGAGACGCAACCTTTGGCGCGAAGCGGCATTACTACAATTAAATGTCGATGTTTAGTGAACTATAAAAACCCAGCCTATGTGGCTTTATAAGGGTCCCAACTCGAATTTAGATAGAGATTCATAGTCTTTCCCCTGTAATCAGAGTATACTCTTTGCAATACACATCACCATTTCAAACCCCTTGGCGAATAGATAGTAATCTCCATTTTCCTTTTATATCTTTGTTTGTTCGTTCTGTAACAAGAGTTCCAGCGTCGATAGACATAATGATGCTTTTCAATTAACGCATTTTTCTCTTGCAAGATGCATGAACAACAATCATTACCAGGGGAACAAAGTTGAAGAAATTAGCAATAGCTCAACTACAATTTGCGACAATGACAACCACCAACTATAACTGGTGGGCGAAGCAATAGACATAGATAGCATTTGGATTCTCGTCCCAAATAAGTTTTTGCAAGCCATTAAATTCTCCTCTCATATTTGAAGCTACAACAAAACCCTGCCCACGTAGCTTGAAAATAGGTAAACCATGTAGATCAACCAAACCAACCAAAGCTTACTTTAATGCCGCAGATGTACAATTTGTGACATGCTTGATGCAAGAAACCTTTCTATGACATTCCCTTGATTTTTCGCAAATTTGCATACCACAAATTTTGCAAAGAAGAACTACTGTACACCACAACGATGCAAAAATGGTATGACTAAAAAATATGAACAATAAACATCGTGATCATTGCCATTTGCTCCTTTGTTGATACATCTCGGGACTCATCAATAAGCACTGCGAAATTTCATTCTTCAATCTCACACTTAATCACTTATGTGACCTCTTGTGCGCAAGCTTTGGAAACCTCCTTTCGAATATCTGTAGAAATCATAACTGCATGCCCGAGAGCTGTATCAAATGCCTCCTTCACTTCCTCCTTATCCTTATACCAATTCAACAACTCTTTGAAATTTCCTTTGTTGATAGAAGTGAAGGATTCATCATGCCCACGAAAAGCCTCACCATGCGTTGTGAGATATCTTGCACAATCTAAAGATGTAGTCAAACGAATTTTGTATGTAGTTTCTATTGGGATATGGGTAGGCTACATTAGCACATAATTCAAAATTCTATCACGTAAACCAGAAAGCCATGTGAATAAGAGATCATAGATCGTTAACACTGGACAAGCAGTGTAGCGGAAGAAGAGTTTAAGCAACCTAGTCCAATGTCGAGTGCGTCGATGTAATTGTTGTAGTCGATCATCCAACATCCTTAGACACTGGTCATCTCCTCCACTAGCCTCGCGTTCCCTACATGAGTTGTAGATCGTCCTCGATCAGCATAACAACAATCATAGCAAAGCCTCTACATTATCCACGTCCAAGGGTGGAACGTCGTACGTCAGAGTGCTAGCTCAGCGCACATATCAAGGCCTTCGGGGAGGTGGTTAGGGTTTCGGTAGATGGTGTAACACGTACCTCCAAAACCCCCACGGCTCCCCTTATAAAGAGCTCATAACGGATCCAATTCTAACTAGTTTGTTCCAACACATTAAGTGTGTGACCCTGTACGTTCATGCATAATCGGTCATGATCCGGAAACTCCTTTTCGATCACAAGTCAGTACGGTTTCTAGCAGGACATAGCGACTCCCAAATACAAATAAAGATTATATCGGACGAAACTTATGCAATATGATCTGCAATACACATCAAGAATGAGGATTTCTTTATTCTTTGGCACAAGAATTAGTACTTGATGCCTAAGAATGCAACAGAGGATTGGTTTCACACACTCTTTCAACAAGACGCATACCATCAAGTCTATGAGCCAAAGTTGTTTGTCGTACACAAGTACGTCAACTAGTCTTATCTCAACAAGCAAACACGCTATGACGGGCTCTACTCTCATTTCGCTCAGCAGGCTTGGATGGCATAGTCAGTCTCAAGTGGATTTTCAAGAAGATGGCATCTGACAGTTTTATGCGACAATCTACATCTCTCCAGATCTTGCTGCCATCACTTGGATCACCGGTACTTAGCGCTATTCTACTACCAAGCAACATTTTGAGGAGGCTCTCAAGCTGCCTCAACGAGCTTATGTCAAGATCCATCCCCGGCTAGTTCTTCAAACTCCTGCACAAGTTTAGTTCTATGATCCTACCTTCATTGGCTTCGTCCTGGAAAGGTAGTCGGACTTCTACCTCTTCCCAGTGATATCAACAGAATCATTTGTGCTACTATCTTGCTGAGGAGGGCAACAACGATGCCATCAAGGATCTTGCTTGGAATGTTATTGAGCATGTCATGCAGGGGAAGAAATTTGATGTGATGCACCTCATGTTGACTGAGCTTGCCTCGTGCAAAGAATATTTGAGCAAGCGAATGTACTTCGCTCCCTACATTATGCGGCTTATCATCCGTGTCACCAGCTACAACGGTCCTCTCCCGTTTCCTCACAAGCAGTATAAGCCGGAAGGTGACCATCAGCGGGATTTAAGGAACGTGCCATTGGAAAGGCACCCTCAAGGCCACGAGGTTGACGAACAAAAGGAGCAGGAACAAGGACAGTAGTAAGCATCACAATAGCATGGTGGTAATGATTCCATTTTCATGGACGCTTTGCATTCCGGGATAGCCACCTTGGTCTCTCTGTTCGACACCGTTGATCGGCCGTTTGAGGTTATAGATCACTGCATGGATGCCATGAATCATCGTTTTGACTCCAGTGACCGTCGCTTTGACGCCATGGATCAAAACTACATTGTCACGAATCAACGCTTTGATCAGTTGTATGAATGGGCTTCATAAATGCAATTTGTCTTGCTTGGATGGGTTTCATAAATGCAATTTGTCCAATGGACAATCTTCACAAGAATCTCAAATGTGGACAATCATGTTTCTTCTTTTGAGGAATCCATCACGTACTCTCGTCGCTGTCGCGCCAGTCCTTCTTCATCAAACGCTCCTCCTCCCTTCTCCTAGGCTTGGGTGTGAGTTTTTGTACTTGATGTCAAAGGGGGAGAAGTGGTTATTATCTATGCTAGAAAGGCTATTTATGGACTTTTGTGCCTTGTAATAGGATAGAGGATAAGGTTCTTACTTTTTGCATTATCTTTGTAAGCTTATTGAACCTCGTAGTTTATCTCTTGGATGCTTTTGGACAATTGTGGTTTCAACTATGCTTTTCTATCTTGTGATTTGTCCAATATTGATCTATGTGGTTGTTTCTCTTGCAGCATGCATTGTTATATCTCGTTGAATATATATTGCTTTATATTGTCTCCTTGGATCGAAAATACAGAGGAATCTTTGTCGAAATTTTCATGTCCTCAAATGTGCATGAATTTCACTTCTTGACCTTGTGCACATCTTAGGGGAGATTCTCCTATATTTTGTGGTTTAGCTAGCATTTGATTTAATTCACCCTCTTTATCATCAATGAGTTAAATTATATCGGAACATATCATAGAATATGCAGCTTGTTTGATATTCGTTGTATATTCAAAACCTTTTATTCTCTCTCCATGTTTGAGGTTGTCATCAATTACCAAAAAGAGGGAAATTGAAGAATCTAGACCCTATTTTAGTATTTTGGTAATTAACGACAATCATGTTTATTGGACTACACATGTTTTATTAAGTGATTGAGAGATTTAGTGCCAGACTTCAAAAGGAGCACAAAAGGCACCCGGTGAATGAATATCAAGATGAACTAGCTTAAGGCAAAGATAAATAGTTGGCTAAAGACATTTTTCATAGTTTTACCAATCTAGGTGTTTAGAGGATTAAAAGACCGAATTGCTAGTATAAGTAGCCATACTATGAAGAGAGATCACCAACTAGTAACTTGATAGCAAATTGTGTCTTACTGCTCAAACTTAGATGGATGCTCATTTAATCTCATCATTTGATACCATTGTCATGAATTTCCTTAACATGATCTTGTGGCCGGACTGACCGTAGGCAATCGGTCAGTCTAATCGGACCCGGTCTACCAAAGCTATCAGCTTTTTTTATAGAGCTCCTTTTTCATGTCCCTACTCTGTTTTGCCTCGCCAGATTGATTGCAGTCAATCGGCAAGTCTGACGGGGTCCGTCCGCCGAAGCGGTTAGCTTTTTCTAGAGAGCATCTTTTTGGTGTTGCTATTTAGTTTTTGAAGCCGAACTGACCGCAACCCTTAGCCCGGTTTGACCGGACCCCTGGTCCGATCGATGCGGTCATCCTTTTCCAGTAGCAACTTTTTACGCCGTTTTTCGTGGACTTGTTCCACTGGTCTGACTGACAGTGTATATGCGGTCCAACCGTGCCCCGGTCTGACTAGATCCAATGCAACGGGTATATTCTGTAGCACTCATTGCTACAAAATCTTACCGTTGGAACTACAGTCCGATTGACCAACCTCATACATGCGGTCGGACCGGGCTTGTATTTCTGCATAATTTTGTGTCCTAACAACTAGTGGAGGGGGTTGGGGCTATAAATATTCCTCTACTTGCATCAATGAACACCCTTGAACCTTCTTTTAATACATTTAATACATTTGAGCCCTTGCTTTACTTCTACCCTTTAATACAACAGTCATGGTAGTTTGGAATTTTTGGCTAATATAGCACGTTTTGAGAACGTATTTGCAGAAATAAACATGACCGAACGGTGTTTGCAAATGTGACACCGTTGCCACACGGCCATCGTGCGGTGGTCTCTCCTCGCCTGCCACGCAGCCGTTGCTGCACGGCCATCGTGCGGCAATGGCGAGCCAACGCCACCATGGCACCGTTGCCCGCCCGCCAAGCTAGGTCGCGCCCACCCGCTGCGCCATGTGGCGCCACCTCG
Organism: Ampelocalamus luodianensis; assembly: GCA_036346255.1. NCBI lineage: Eukaryota > Viridiplantae > Streptophyta > Magnoliopsida > Poales > Poaceae > Ampelocalamus > Ampelocalamus luodianensis. Next base: position 53,543,654 of record CM070623.1, read on the forward strand.
GCGATTGCCATGACGGTGCCGTGCGGCGGCGGCGGCGAGTGGCGCCACTTCACCATGCGACAACGACCGAGGTGGCGCCACCTATCCAAACAAAACAGTATAGGTTAGGTTAGCAGTGAGGTTTAGTTAGTTAGGGTTCGGCCGATTAGGGTTTGTTGGTTGTATGAATTTTAAAATATAGCAAATGAGGTCAAAAAATATAAAATTTTATGTAGAGCATCTTGACACAGTGTACTTGCTTGTGTAAATTTTCCATAATTTTATTCATTTAGAATTTTTCTCGCTATTTCGTACAATTGTCATGTTTGTATGAATTTGTAAATGTAGAAAATGAGATTCAAAAATTATGAATTTTATTTTGAAGGCTCCTCACGTAGTGAACTTGATTGCGTAATATTTTACCAATTTTATATGTGTTCTAGTATTGTCTTAAAAATTTTGATTTTAGGTTTCAAAAATTATGGTTTTATGATTTTATGTGACTTTGCATTGCAACTCCATTGAAGATGTCGATATACAATATGGTGCAAGAGTATACAAAATATATCAAAATAAAATCGCATAACACGCGATACTATATGGCTCACTCGTCTGAGCTGCTACTCTCTACCTCCTGCGGCTGCGTCCACGTGCGCGGCCTTGTTTTGCGCCGAGCATGACCCGTGGAATACGACTACCAGTCCGGAGAGCGTGTGTCGGTTCAGTGGGGGTACGACGACCATTGAGGCAGTGGTGGACTAGTAAACTGACTCTGGAGCAGAGTCTGGTAGGTGTACATCAGTACATGTCGTCATGATGAGGCATGCCGACCTGGGGGACACATCTAAAGAATTCATCCACGACAGAGTCTATAAGATCACTCCGGGGGTACAATGACTGCAACTCCGGTTGTGCGGATAAGCTCTGGCCTTGAACATACTGATGGGCGGCGAACCCGGAGGAGCTCGCGCCTTAAGCGTCACGGTGGGACAACGGCCGAAGAGCTCGCCTACGTCGCTCCAAACCGAGCTACCATTTATGCATACCACGGCGTCATGTCTGCTCCTCGCCATGGTGGGAGGCCGTATCATTGTCACGGTCGGCGTGGCCGTCACCCCCACAGCCGTCACCCCCACGGCCAACCGAACGCTGCAAGAAGGAACGATGTTAGTACAAATAAACACTCTAGACGTAAACTGAGAACCTCGTACCTCCCGGATGTGTAGTTCAGATGATCGAGAGGGAGCGCCAGTCTGTGTACCGGGTGCGGACGGCGGAAGTAATTCATCCTGATGGACCTACGGTGGGAGAACGACATGATGTTAGCGAAACGTAAGGCATAACAAAAAAAATGAACGTAGATTTGTACATAGCGACTTACCTCTGTGCCGACCTGGCCTGCAGATGATCGACGGGGAACGTTACAATGCCTGCCGGACTCGCTAGGCTGTGGTGACCTAGCGGGTGAGCACCCCCCCCACTTGGTGCCCGATGCGCAGGACGTCGTCCGTCGAACGACCGCGGCTTAAGTTCTTTATTATCTTCTTCATCTCCGCCGAGATGTGCTTCAAAAATTTTCAATATCCCACCGGTGTTGTGTCTGGACGCGCTAAGGTGGCCTCCGATGTGCTATGGATGCGCTGTGTCCCGCTCCAATTGTAGTGACATACATTGCAGGTTCATTAACGAAGAGTACAAATATCATCAATGGCCAGACCAGAGGTTGTGTCTTACGGCGTCATCACGACGCGAAGCATTGTGACGATCGAACGAGCGACAGAGGCTCTGGTCGTGCATCTCCTCTATCACTGGTTCTGGGCGCTCCGATGGAGGAATGGTGAGTCTTGCGCGCGTCCGTGGTATGTACCACTCCATGTACGTATTGTACGTCTCAGGGTCGTACGGACACGGAGCATGCAAGACATCCAAGTGCGCCCTCTTCGTCCATGCTGTAGTCCACTCATGCTGGACCAGGCGCTAGTCTTGAGTTTGCCCACCCTGCCTCGATCGTCTGCATTTCCGGAAGGATTGGTGTTGGAAAAGAAGATGTAAGAACGGTAAGCATTACTTAGTTGAAGTTTGGCTCACATGTGTACAACTCGCGCTAGGGGCCTGCCGTCCGGGGGGGCATGACCTAGTGCGCACCAATCTGTCGTATTACACGTTGCATCGCGTAAGGCTCCATTATATGTGTGAACACTAGGTGGCGGTTTGTCGTCCACAGCGGAACATCCCAGATACATTGCATGGACAGTCCGTGCGGTGCTATCGTGCGCACGAACTATGGATACAATGGATTCCATATGATGTCGCTATCGTGCAACGACTCGAACTCATTGTAGTACAACGAGTAGCACCTCGTCGGTCTTTCATTGGCCCAGCACAAACGGGCAGTAGTCCACCGTTAGCCCATGGTGGGCCGTCTATCTGGTCATGTGGAACGGGGTACAGGTGCACCGCTATCTCGATGGTCGACCGCCCAACAAGGAAGTGTTACCAACTCCACAGCTGCAGGAGCATGTAGCAGACGACCAGGTTGGTACCAGCAGGGCTGCGCCGTGAAGCGTCACACAATCCCCGGTATGTGGCGCAAAGGACGACTGATCCCCAGCTGTACTGAGGCATTGGCCCATCCCCCGTGTTAACCAAAGACTTGGCGACACGGATGAAGCTGGGGTAGCAAAGATCGCCCTGTATGGTTGGAAATAGGACCCAATCAAAGAGCTGGAGAAAATAAGCAACGAGGTGTGTCCTAACGACCTTGTCACGTGCACCCTACGAGCACTGACTGAAGTGCCTCAGCCAAGTCCGGAGGACACCACGTGCACGCTCTAGGAGAGGTTGGTCGAACCGCTGCTCCAGCTCGGCCTTCCAGTCCGCACCCGAAGGGCCCGGAACAAGCGGCTAACCCCGGATCGAGAGACCGGTCAAGAGCGAGACATCCTACAGGGTGACTGTCATCTCACCACACCGAAAATGAAAGGTGTGCATCTCGGGCCTCCACCTGTTGACAAGTGCCGACAGCAGGCTAGCGTCTATGGTGAACTAGCGTCTGACGGAGACCAGCCTCGCAAGGGACAATAAGCCCGTGTCCCGGAGGATCGGGACGTTGCGATCGTCCAACTCCCAGTAATCCCTCCTCGCCCAAAGCAGCAAGGGTGAAGGGCCATCGACGTCTTCGGCGATCCACAGCTTGCACCGTGGTCCTTATCGTAGAAGTGTTCGAGAAGTTCCGGTAAAGATATGACTTGCAACATATGGAATAAAGGGAATATTAGTAAGAAGGTGGCTAATAACCATAAAAGATTGTAAATTAAACATGCTAGCTTTTTAATTGTAGAGTAGTTTTTCTAAGGTGATAAGCTACATGATAAGCTAGCTTAATTAGATTATGCTCCTCTGTTCTTCGGTGAATGCATTTCTTATTATTTGATTCCGCTTTACGATCAAAGTAATACTACAAATTAATGTACACTAATTTATTAATTAATTACTACTAATTATTTCATAACTAATAAACACTGTAAATTAAAAATTACGACCAAACTACCTGCAAACGACGCTGAAATGTCCCCAAAAATATGATTGACAGAGCAAGAGAGCGAGCGAGCGACTACGAAATAAAATGAACGAGCGGAAGAGCGAGCGAGCGACTGCGAAATGAAATTGCGCTCGCTCGCTCTAAATTATAGCCGTTGCAAAAGGAAATCCTTATTCCGCGCGCACCAATTAAGCCATGCATTTCGGGGGACAAAGATTTGATGGATGAGATAAGGATGTGACGGGATGACAAATGATTGATGTTTTCGGTGGAAAAGAAAGGGAGGGAGGGCCTCATTCAGATGTTTGGGCAAACAACACGTGGCACGGTTTTATGTTATTTTTTTGTTCTCGTACAAACAGAACATCTATACGAAATAGCGAGAAAAATTTTAAATGAATAAAATTATGGTAAATTTACACAAGTAAGTACACGGTGTCGGGAGGCTCCACAAAAAAATTCATAATATTTTGAACTCATTTTATATATTTTAAAATTCTTACCGATTTCAGCCTAACCCTAATTAACCCTAACTACTAACCTAACCTAGGACACGTGGCGTCTCCTCGGTTGTTGCTGCACGGTGACCATGCGGCAACGGCCGAGGAGGCGCCACGTGGCGGCGGGCTGGTGGGCGGGCTGGCGGGGAGGCTATGGAGACACGTGGTGGCGTCTCCGACGTTGCCGCACGGTGGCCGTACGGCAACGGTTGCCGCACGGGCACCCTGCAGCAACAGTACCACCGTTGCAAATGCCATTCGGCCATGGTTATTTCTGTGAATATGTTCTCAAAACGTGCTATATTAGAGAGAAAAAAATCGGCAGTTTGTCGACGAGTCGTTTGCATATACTTCTACATATTAGGTGGGTGGTGTCAACAATAAACTGTCCGTGAACATGTTTCATCAGTAAATGTTAATCTAAAAAATACAGATATGACAGTCATGCCAATTTGTCTACAAGTCATTTCGTGTACTTTTGTGAAACATGTGGGTGGAGCATGTGTAAAATAAAGATAAAGATACACGCAAATAAAAATTCCAAACAGAATTTAGCTTATACAGATTCAGAGGATGTCTTAAATCCAATTAACCAAGGTAGATCTGGTTCAACGATCTTTATATCCAAGAATAATGTGATATAGTAATTTGTAGTTAGAGCGCCTCATTGCTATACACAATGCCATAAATCCAATTCGCACTCACCAAACTGGACTGAATTCAACGAATTTTACATTCAAGCATTACATACATTAGCAGTTCTAGCACGTCATCGATAGGATACCATGAGTAGATCGGGTTCAATGAATTTATCAACGAAAATCAATTCCATCTGTGCGTAAAACGAGCTGTGCTAAACTGTAATCATTTCAAAGAGAGAGAAAAGGGGGAAAAAGAGGTGGAAACAAAAAAGAACAACAACATGGCTCCCAAAACCTGGTGAGAAGATCCTCGAGTTTTCGGTTCATTTATAGTCTTTAAAAGTAAAATAGCAAAAATAGTTATAAAAAAATGAAATGATAAAAATAACACTTTTATTATGCGAAAACATCGTGTCAGACAGCATGCCGCTAACCCAATCCGCGGAAGGTCGTCTACGCACAACACCTGCCACAGATTGGGTTAGCGTTAGGTGACATCTCGTGGTCTAAGTGCGCGACGAGGCGCTGACGTCTGTTGGGAGATCATCACGTGTCTTGTTGCACTCTGAATGTGCGGCAGGCCCTCTACTGCAGCGGCGTTTTCGCGTTGTAAAAATGGTCTGTCGCGGCATTTTCATGTTGTAAGAATGACATTTTTGTGGGACTTTTTCTGATATTTCGTTTCATAAAAAACGTGTCAAACGAGCCACCTATGTCCTATGTTTTTCCAATCCGTGCCACGTCGCACCTACGGCACACCATAAAAACCCCCTCTGCTCCTCCCACCTCCACAGCTCCACTCCCCTACCCACCTACTACTCCACCGCCACCACCGCAGCGATGGACGACACCCACGAGCCCGCCTCTCCGACCTCCCCCACCGTCACCTCCTCCTCTTCGTCATCATCGTCCTCCTCCGTTGCCGCGAAGAAGCGGCCGCGCAAGGACGGCCGGCACCCGACGTACCGCGGCGTGCGCATGCGGAGCTGGGGGAAGTGGGTGTCCGAGATCAGGGAGCCCCGCAAGAAGTCGCGCATCTGGCTCGGCACCTTTGCCACCGCGGAGATGGCCGCGCGCGCGCACGACGTGGCCGCGCTCGCCATCAAGGGCCGCGCCGCGCACCTCAACTTCCCGGACTTCGCGCACCTGCTCCCCCGCCCCGCCAGCGCCGCGCCCAAGGACGTCCAGGAGGCCGCGTCCCTAGCCGCCACTGCCGACTTCCCCTCCGGAGCCAATGCCGAGAGCCCCGACAGCAGCTCCGACGCCAGCGCTGCCTCGCCGCAACCGCCTCCGCCGCATGCCGAGCCGGACCCGGACGACGCGCTGTTCGACCTCCCCGACCTGCTCCTGGACCTGAGATACGAGTCCTCGGGCCTCTCGTGCGGCGCGTCGTGGGCCGTTGACGACGACGTGGCCGCCAGCGGCGTGTTCCGCCTCGAGGAGCCGCTGCTGTGGGAGTACTGATCAATGTTGCTGCGTGAGTTCTTGGAGCAGTCGCCAGTCAGTTACTCCATGGATCGCTCATACTCCAGTACTAGATTGATCGGAGACTTGTAAATGCTGTTTTTTCCCCTTCCTTCCTCTGCTCTGTTTTTTCTTTTCTTCTTTTGTAAGTTTTGATTTGTTTTTTCTTTGCTGCGTTTTCTACTTTTCTTTACCAAATTTATGAGGCGAGCAGCTTGTATAAAGTTAGCTCCTTTTCCTTTTCTTGCTTGATTTGGGGGACAAGAATATGTATAATTAACAAGCATCTTATCTTCTCACTTTTGGCTAGTTTTGTTTAGTGGTAAAAAGGTGATCTAGCAAGATTTGAGCCAAATGGACAAATGATATTTACGCATTCGGTTTGAACCTTTCCGACCCTAATACTGGCCAGTCATGAGTCATGACCGGCCTTCCAAGCCACGGTAATATTTGGCCGTGCCATTCGGTCGGTCAGCTCCACCTCCGCGCCCCGCAGCACAGAACGCACTAATGATTGATTTCGTTCGTCCTGCACTGCACAGCGTTTCAAACTTTTTTTGTTCGAATTACAGGTCTTCAGTCTTCACACTTCACAGCGCTTCAAACTTGCGCTGCAACGGTGACGTGTGCCGCGCAGTGTGAGCGCGATCCATCTCTATCATCTAAATACAACACTAAAAATAGATTCTACAGTTGGTTAAAAACAGCTTCTATAATTAGTTATATATATATATATATGCAGTTATTTCATATATAATGAATCTTATTACTTGTATTATAATTGACTTATTGTCTACGAGAGACGATCTAATTCTTTTAAAAAAATCTTTTATCTATATCATCTCGTAATCTGTGTATCAAAACTTATAGCTCACGTCGCGACATCGAACACGCTCTAAAAAAGTGACTTCCCGGGTAAGAGAGAGTTAACGCAGCCTCGTCACACGGGCACGACCCGCGCTCGGGCTACGGATCTCCGTGTCCGGTCGGGTCGCCGTCGTCGCGGCCACGGACTCCGAGCGCAGCGCGCGCACGAGAAGCTCCAAGAATCTGCACCGGAATCGAGAGCGGCGGAGTGGTCGCGCTGCGCAGGCCGCGCACGCACGTATAACCCACTTGCCAGAACAAGACGAGCGCGCTCTCCCGTGCCTGCCTGCCGTGCCCGTCGCGCGTGTTCGCCAGGGGCTTATCCGCGCCGCGTCACTTCGTGCTGAGCGGTGGCAGCACGTACGCGCGCGTACGCAGTACAGAGCTGTGCGAGCGCCAATGGGCCGGTCGCGAAGCCTGCCACTTGCCGCCGCGACGGTGCGTGATCATCCTTTGCTTTGAGCAAAAGGTCTAGTAATTAATTTCGTTGGCACATGCGGGCACACAAAATCTTCCTGATCGAGAAATTCTTAACATTCATATCATGTCCTCGTGAATTGTTAATTATATTCTCATCATCCTAAGACTTAGACGGCACAATCTATCATGCTAGAGATAGAAAAGTTCTGAGCTTCTAAATACGGTTTTCGGACAAGATAGGCATGAGGTGCCTTAATATTAGTGTAGTATAGCCCAATTTCATATGAAGGAAGATATTCTAATGCTATTTTCACTTTCTTCACGCTTTGTAATGGCAGTATTCGCACCATACTCTTCTTGATCTCTACATGGAAACCGTAGCGCAAATATCCTTGAGAGTTCTAGTCGATTCGGGTACAACAAATCTTCTTCAATGACCAAAGTTGTGCCCGTTGGAAGTATAATTATGGCCCTTCACGAGCCTATTATACAAGTATCATCGTCAGCGATCGTCGTAAGACTACCAGTATTCTTGATGATCGACTGGAAAATTATGTTTCTCTCGGGATGGTATTCGTTGTGCCGCTACATGCTAAGCATACTTCCTCCATAGGGCGCCACACGCGTTCTAACATAATGTACTTTATTAATATGTAAGAAAAACAAGCAACACATAAATAAAATACGTGAGTTGCTTGCGGATTGCACCGCATTCGGGTGAAAGGTAGAGGGTCTTCTCAATCTTCCGCATCCGTGATTATATTACCGCGAAATTGAAGACCGTATAAATACGCGCAAATTAAACCATACTAGGTCGGGCTCGAATTCGATTCGTGATGCGATCATCTTCATATTCATGCAAAAGTTCAAAGAATTACTGCTGTAATCGCATAAAATGGTTGCAAAATTCTCACAATGCTCTTGAACTCCGGTTCGTGTTCGTATTTTCTATGCATTTTTCATGATTTCTCGCTATTTTCAAATGATTAAAAGCAATATAAATAATCACGGATAATCAAAAGCAAGAAATGCGGTAAATAAATCGCATAGAAATAATAATAACAAAGTTAAACATGCTTCATATGCAAAAATTGATTCAAAATTGAATTCTCGAGGCTCTTTTCCGCTAGAAAAGATTTTTCAATAAAACTGTAAGTTTCGAGGTTAAACGCGAAATCTCGGGTTACGAGAATTTGCGCGCAATTTTCATATTTATGAGGCCTTTGCTGCAAAAATTCCTCACCCGTGCAAAATCCTTGTGATTTTCAGAATCCCAAAGGTCCTTTTTGCAAAACGGGATTTCCTTTTCGCTTGTTTTCTTTTCAATGGATTTCGCCACCTCACTACCTAGTTGTCCTTTCATGGGCCCGCATCGCAGCCCACTATGGCCCAAGAAAATCCGCCTGATTTGGCCAACAGCAACCGACGGGTAGGTTTCCCACCCGGTTCTTATGGGCGCCCGCTTTGGGGGCAAGAGGAGGCGGCGTACGCGGGTGCGGCGCGCGCTCCAAAGCGGCAACACGAGCCGGGCGGCAGTGCGCGCTGCCGGTTGGCTTTCGTGCAAGAGACCCTGTGCGAAAACGATCCTTGTGGGGGAAGCCTGGTCAGCTAGATTACATGGCTTGGATTGGTCCACCGGGTTAAACGACTGACGAGAACTTGTTCCGGGGTTAACGTAAGGTATGCTATCAGAGAGAAGTAGTGCTACACAGCTAATGGCTTGTCCTACTATTGCACCCTTCTTTAATTTCGGTCCTTTTGTTCTGTTTCCCTCAAGGATGAGGCTTGCAGATTGATTGCGTGATCCTTCTGTTTTAGCTAGTGCCGAGTCGTCGTTGTGCCGAGGACGGAAAATAGGTCCTGTACTTGCACCTAGTTTAGTCGGAAATTAAGAGTGGTACTAGTAGTAGTACTCTATTTAATTACCGCTCGGGAGCTTCGCGATGGCGTATTTATGGGGTATTCGTAGTAAGCGACCCTGTAATTGCCGTCTCTCCGATCCCAAAAGGCTTGCTCGAATCCCTGAATGGGTCAGTACGTGTGCACGTAAGGTTGGAGATTTTCGAGATGATTAATAGTCCAGGTTCTCTGTTTATAAACTCGGCGGTCAGGCAGCTGTCGGATTCTCATTACCACAACCACTTGCGTTACACACAAGTCTGCTGTCTTTCCTACACAAAATGCAGCACTACGTACTACTACTAGTACTTGCCAGAATCAACTGGAGTTCGTGCAATTTGTCCATCAACTGGAGAGTGGCGATATCGTTTCGTATAGCTCGTGTTAATAGCAGTAGAGCGGCTAGAGTTAGCTCTGTCGATCAGTAGATCCATATGAAGATTACATATACATATATATACTCCTTGTATTGGCTCTTTAGATGTACGAAAAAAGAAGATTCTGTAAAGCATGGCGGCACGACAGCCTCCAACATGGATTGATGCTTCTCTACTGCTCTGCTCTTCAAGAAATAGTGATGAGAAAATCACATGCCATCGCGAAAAGGGCAGAATAAAGATCATGTCCGAAGCTGGTCGGTCTCTGCTGTCAGTTACCTTGGAGTCTTGGACACGTCACGTACAGGGCCTAATCTTCCCTTTCCCTTTCTTTTTCTTTTCACCCAATGTTATCACTCCTCGCATTCTTTGGTGTTTTAGTGTTTTACTTTCACAGTTCCTGAACGCGGAGCTTCAGCGAAAAGTGTGATGACATAGCCGATCAAGTCTAACAAAAAATGGTCTTTCAAAAGAAATCTAAACAAAATTTGCTGGTTGTAAATTGCTTCATTTGTCTTTTCCATTCTACTGCTACGTGTTGATTTTGCGGTACACTTCTCCAGGGTCCGTACGGTTTCTGAATACAATACTCTGATGCCTGCTGCGACAAGGCGTACGCGGGCGGCAGGTGTCCCATCTCATGACAAGTTCGTCGTGGGGGGTAATGAGGTCCAACTGGCAAGACACCAGCAGATGCTCGGGGTACAGGCTGGCAAGGAGTATATCACTCTCAGCTGGAGGTAACAGTAGTCACGCAGTACGGCTCGCTATGCACGGGACTTCGGATTTTGGAATGGAACACAGCTACGCATCTACTGTGAAGAGAGCCAGAGCACAGTGCTAGCCTGCCTGTTTCCTCCTCTTTCTCATTTCTTTTTTCAGGGGCTCTTCAATTCCTGGGAGCTCCCAGCTTTGACAATGGAGACGTATGATGACCAGGATATGGATGGACAGCGCTTGCCTGTTCATTGTCTGGTTGGTGTACATTATCTACTGTACTACGATCTCCTCAATCCAATATCGATGCTGCGGAAATTGCAGTAGTAGCCTGCAGTAGTATAGTAGCACCCTGCAGTAGTACACGCGGTGCTACTGTAACATAAAAGACCAAGCAAGCCTTTTCAGGCCGGGATGCGTGCGTACCTTGCTGTCCTTGCATATCCTTGATATTAGTGTCATACTGATTTTTTTTAATGATATTAATTTAAAAGATAATTACAAAAATAAACAGTCGGAAAAACAATTACAAAACTAGATCTTTATCTGCTGTCGCCAATAGCGACAGAGATCTAGCACCGCGACAATGGGGCTGAACAGTAGAGGTGGGTACTTGTCGCATGTCCCAATGACGTCAAGGACTTGTCGTCACTCCAAATGGTGATAGGAACCTTAAATTTTTAAATATTTAAATTTTGAAAACCGTCATTTCAAATGACGATTGGGATTCGCAAGTCCCTGTTGCCATTCCAAATGACGATAGGGATTTGCCCTATAAAAGACTCCAAAATTCAGGTATAACTCACTTTTATTCTGAAAAAGAGAGAGAGTAGAGTGAAAGAGAGAAGCAGAATGAAGTAGAGGGGACTAGAGAAGCTAGCGAAGCACTGCCCTTCCAGTTATCTACCCTTTAGGTAATTTTTTTAACCGAATGAATTACATAGTTTTATATGTACAGTTACGTAGTTTAGTATGTCGTACATAATCATTTTTGGTTGGTAGTTTAGTTTTAGATATATGGTTAATCGTGGCAATCTTGTTTATAGTTTAGTACGTTAAATATGTCGGACGCCACCAACTTCAAAATTTACTACGGTCAGGGGACTATTCTTGAGGGTCCTGAGGGGATTGATTTGCGTTATTTCCAATCGGCGATCGTGACTCTAACAATACTAGAGCAACGTACATAGGGCATTGTGATGCGGTGGCTGCTCTACACATTCGATTTGGACCATGTTGTTTATGATCTGAGATGAAGTTGCCTTGCTAACCGAGCACCACAAGGCACATATTGTGAGTTAGTATAGCTCAAGGGAACAAGGGCATGACAGTCATATGTACGCAGGGTGAGGGAGGATCGGTGGGATTTGGTCCTTCTGATCCAGGCATATGCCAAGCCCACTCTTCCTGCATTGGCAATGAACAAGAAAAGGGTGTTGATGCCAAAAAAGAAGCTGAGGACTCCAGCCACAGCGCGGCACATGCAATGGTCGAAAGTTCGAGAGTTGTTGATGCTATCGGGGAAGACCCTGTGGAGGCAAGCTAGTGTGTTTGCTGACGAAGGTGGGGAGCTAGAAGTCTTAGTCCAAAGGATGAATCTAGAATACCAAAACTACATGACATTGTCAGAAGATGAAGGATTCGACGATGAGGATGTTGTGGACCAGCAGACGATTTCATCCGAGTGGAACACATACCAGTTCGACAACCTCTTCGTTAACGAAGGCTCCCATGTGCCATAGGAGTACGACCGGAGTGAGGTCAGGCAAGGAGCTATGTACAAATGTAAGGAGGTCGTGCGAGGCGGTCAAATTCTGGGTCTTATCGATGCGACGTATATTCATAGTCGTCAAGTCTAACCCAAAATACTACGACGTGAAGTGCGACATAGAGGGATGCCCTTGGCAAGTGCGCGTATTTCAACTTAAGTAGGACGCCTACTGGAAATGCTCTATCATGATCCCTCATACATGTGTTGTCGCTGATTCAATGCGGTCCTACAGGAACCTGTCATAAGACTTCATCGCGAACCTCATGTACAGTGAGATCTGGACAATCTAGATTTTGAATCACGATCCACATTCAAGCGATTGAGATAAGGTTTCAGTACACAGTTAGCTATACCAAAGTGTAGAGGGCAAAACAAAAGGACTCCTACCACAACCTCCCTGCCCAACTGCAAGTCATACAAGACAAGAATCCCGTCACTCATGTCGACATTCAAGATTCCATACATTCGAAGTGGGGCAATAAGAGGGTACTGGATCGAGTATTCTTCGCCTTTGGTCCATATATCAAAGCATTCCGGTACTGCTGTCCAATCTTATGCGCGGATGGCACATTCCCGACTAGAAAGTACAAGAGCCAGATGCTGACTGCAACAGCGACAGACGGGAACAATCAAGTTTTTTCCGTAGCATTCGCTTTCGTTGAAAGCGATAACACAGACAGCTGGATGTGCTTCCTGAGAAATTTAAGAATTCCTGTTGTATAGGGCCGTTCTAACATATGCGTCATACATGATCGGCATGCGGACCTGCTGAGTGCATTAACTCAGCTACGAGGAGAGAACGAACACTTCCATGGGAGGATCTGCAAGCAGGTGGTGCATGAGGCACTTAGATGCAAACTTCTACAAGTAGTTTCGTAACAAGAACTTGGTGAACCTGTTCAAGCGGCTGTGCAACCATAACCAGCGGTGAAAGTTTGAAGCACTTTGGAAAATTCTGGATGAGCGAACTTAGACACACAGAAGAAAGACAGCGAAAAAGGCTACTCCAAGCGCTGAGCAAGCTCCTAAAGCATTGTCACAGCTACCCACATATGATCCTAGTGTGGCGATGATGACGGGGGTGCAAGTGAAATATTTTTCAGACTCGATTGAGCACAAGTCTAAAGAGAAGTGGTCGCTGCTACATGACGGGAGTGGTGCTCAATGTGATGTCATGACAACTAATATAGCTGAGGTATATAACTGGGTCATGCGCGGAGCAAAGTGCCTCCCTTTGGTTGGTATTGTGGAGGCAATTCTCCGTGGTACCACAAATTACTTTGTTGATAGAAGTAATAACGTGTCGTTCGCTATGGCAAATGATAGAGTATTCTACTCCGCAATGATCACCAAGTATATGGAGGAGAAGAGCAAGAAGAATAAGATGCATCAGGCATTCGAGATAAGCACAAGAGAGCTTCGCTTCAAGATATTGTGTAGGGATAAAGGACGCCACAGGACGAACCGCGAGAGGACCACCCACAAGTGCACGCTACACCGCGCTAGTTGCGTGTGCACTTGCAATAAAGCCTCTTCTTCTGCATAGGCTCTGCTCCCATGTCATGGCCGCATGTTCGATAGTGGCGCAACATCTCGGACAGTACCTCTCTGACTATTTCAACAAGAAGGAGGTGATGCAAACCTGGAGTGCAGAGATTTATGGTTACGATGTGGTTAGCCATTTCACTTGTCATCCACCCTGGGAACAACTTATTTAGGCTGCGGACATTGATAGGCCGAAGGGAAAGGTTAACCGGCAACAAGTACGCGCATTGGAACGACATGGACGAAGCAGAAGTCGGACGTCGTACGAAGTCTGGGCACACCTTCAAAAAATCCTCTACGAGAAATTCACAGGACGAATGAGATATCGACAGTCCGGATGTCGCCATAGGGACCTCATTCGAATGCCATAGCCGAGGCGGTCCACATGACGGACGTTGAGGTCGTGGCCACAGGAAATGTTCATCCTGTTGTAATATGGGGTGTCCAAGAATTTATAATATCACTTTGATCTATTGAAAAATTAGGTGTAACATCACTGTGCTTTGTCAACAAAATATGTGCTTGCAAATAGTAAAAAAAGAGGGTAGATTCCTGTTGCCAATTTGTCCCTATCACCAATTGAATTGGCGACAGGAAACTCCCACTCCGTTCTAATTGGCGACAGAGTCTCTGCCATCAATTGGAATGGCGATAGGACATAGACCTAGTTTTGTAAAAATTTTCGACTATTTATTTGTATAATTATCTTTTAAATTAATATTATTTTAAAAAGATCATGTCGCCGATTGGAATAGCGACAGGACAGAGACCTAATTTTGTAATGTTTTTTACTATTTATTTTTGTTATTATCTTTTAAATTAATATTATTTTTTAAAAATACGTACCATACTACCATATCTTCATGCTCACCTCATTGTATGTCCAATTATTGGAGATGGATGCGATTGTCACCACACAAAAATGGTCAAAGCACTCATTGTATCTGCAGTGTGGTTGAACCAAGGAATGCAGCAGATGGCCACATACATAGCCGCGGTTCCAGCAGTATGTTGTCTACCAGTAGCCGCGGTTGCAGCAGTATGTTGTCTAGCAGTATTAGCACTATTATTGAAGTTGGACCATGCATCTCTCACCACACAAAATAGACATTGCAAGCAGTACTAATTACTAACATTACTAATTTATACTAACATTAAGGCTGCTCCAGTGGGTGATTTATTACTGCAGTTTCTTATTGCATGAAAGGTATTTAGATACCACATTCCCAATGAATAGTATCCTAAAGTGTTGTATCTTAGACTTTTGATATAGAGTATTTACTAGCATTTCTACCTAGAAAACTGTGTATGAGTGGTATCTAAATAAGATACCAATCTGCTCTCTCTTCCTTAATTGCAGTACCACATCAGATTTTTATCTATATGGCAGCTTTAAAAAACTTACCAAGATAGAGCATTTAGAGCAGCCTAAAGGCCCGTGGGATTGGACTCCTCCCGGCCTGACCACGTCACCCAAAAAAAAAAAAGCGCCGTCCGATCTCCTCCGGAGGGCCGAGATCGCGCCAGCGCTTGGTGCGCACGGGCGTCGCTCGCGCATGACGCGCGTCCGGTGGGCCCCTAGCTGCGCGCGTTTTCTTCGCCCGCGCCTTCTCATTCGCCCGCTCGCCCGGTGGGTCCCAACGCTGGCGCGCCTGTCCGCGTGTCCGCCCTTGCTGCTGGCGCGTCCGTGCCCGCGCCGGTGCCCCCCGTAGCCGCGCGCTTTTTTTTGCCCGCGCCTTCGCTCGCGCCTTCCGCGACGCGCATCTGTCCCGTGGGCCCCGCATTCGGCGGAATGGCGCGTGCGTGCCCGCGCATGTGCGCGGGGGATGTTCTAGTCGTAGTAAAAGTTAGTAGTAGGCTAGTAGCATCGCTCCGGAATGTATGTGTACGTATCGGTCAAATGAAATTGTCCCGCGTGATAAATAAACAGCCGCTAGGCTGCAGCCAGCAGGTCAGGTGTATGGCTGGGCAGCTGGCAAGGGCGAAAGAGGCCAAGGAGTGTAGCCCGTACGGAGCATCGCCGTACAGCGGACACTTGCCGCCTGCGCCGGCCGTGGCGCACGACGGACGGAAATTAAAGCCGGGATGGATGGATGGATGGCCAGAGAGCAACGTCGCTACTGCCCCTGTACGGACCGGCACGGCCGCCTACGGAGAATTGATGGCTCAGAGGCGGCGTGTCCTCGTGAAAAAAAAGGATGTCAGTCGTCTGCGTCGCGCGGGGCGGGGTGGCAGCATTGACATCGATTGCTACGCGCCCATGGCCCGTCGATGATAGTACTACAAATCCATGTTGCCCCGGATGCTGGACTGATGTACGTGGCACAAGCGAAAATTACACTCCTGCGTATGTTGCAGCCTTCTTGTGGGCGTGTTCGTAATCCTCTTGCGTGTCTGGATTTGGACCATCTGAGTTTTAATCCGGCTGGTCAGATGCTTAGTTTAGTTTAGTATACGCTGTTTGAGCCAATCAGATGTCCAATTTTTAGTAGCACAGTGGTAGCCAGCTAACTAGTCAAGCACACACGAAAGGAGCCACTCTTCTAGGAATTCTTTTTATTATTTAATATATTTTTAAAAAGTTATTTTCAGAATAGCATTCTCCTAATTTTATTTCCAATTTTGACCCCTTTAATCACGTCATAACCTGTGACGTGACCAAACTGTATTGTCACGCCACCAACTGTAGCATGACCAAACTGTGATGTCACGTCATTTCTCTTGACGTGACGGGACTTAGCCCAAAAACAAACGCGTCCAAAAGGGTCAGTGGCGTGACAGCACAGTTTGATCACGTCACGGTCATGGCGTGACCAAAGAGGTTAAAATTGAAAATAAAGTTATGAAGATGCTATCTTTAAAATAAGTTTTAAAAAAAATTAAAAAATAAAAGAGACCCCTCTTCTTAGTACTAGTATCTAGTTGATTTTTTAAAATAATATTATTTTAATATCAAATTATAAAAATTAAATAGTCATTTTTTTTTTGCAAAACTAGACTACTGTCACTAGTCAAACTGGCGACAGGCCCCTGTCGCCAATTGGAAAGACGACAAGGCTCTGCTGCCAATTCAACTAGTGACATGATTTATTTATTTATTTTAAAAAAAAACATGTATACAAAATTCAGCCAAAAAAATTAGTAATTTTTAGGTATTTTTTGGTAATATCTTTAAGTGTTCGCGTAGTTCAAAATCTGAAACCGGAGAAGATAATAAAATATGAAATAAAGAATGCGAAATCGGCGGCGCAATAATACAAACAGACCCCTTCGGAGCGAAATAAAAAAAATTGGGTTTAGGGTTGTCATGCGTATTGTTGTCCTGATTGTATTGTTCGTAGAACCGATTCCTTTAGGAAAATATTACGAAATATTTGGAAAAAGAGATTTAAGTTTGAAAGACTTCATAATTTAATTGTGAATTACATGGCGCACCGTATTTGGTTCATGCATTAGAAACGACAACATACACGGATCAATAAACCGAAATAAACTTACGATACATGTGCGCCTTGGAATTGATAAAAAAAAATGATTGGAACAAAGTTAAATAGCCATGGCGGTCCATCGGTTCCTTCCCTTTATCTCTAGACTGCTCGCGACGACAGCTAGTCTAGAAGTCATCCATGTTCTGCGAGACGAGCTGGATGATTGAATGATGTTAGAATAGCAGAGCTGGAGGATTGAATGATGTTAGGATAGCAGAACATAGGGCTAAATCAATAATCAGGTTGCAAATTGAACCTAACTTGCCTCTTCGATGTAGAGTGTGCCCGCACGACGGGGAGTGCTAGGACGGCTGTTAGTCTCACTAGCAGGAGCCTTCCCCTTGTATGCCGCGCGCTCAGCCTGGCAGGCATGGATCTACTATAGCACACCAGGGTGCACAAGACACCGGGTCCAAAAATTATTTTTCTTTGGATATAACCATGTATATGTAATGTGGACACCCCTAACCCAACATGACAGGACACCCCAAGCCACAGTCTAGCCGAACGTGGCCCGTCTTGCCTCAGGGACCCCCGATCATTTTCGTTCTGGATCCGCCACTGCCAGTATACAGGGGCAGATCTACTGTATTACACCAGGGTGCACAGGACACCGGGTCCAGAAATTATCTTTCTTTGGATATAACCATGTATATGTAATGTGGACACCCCTAGCCCAATATGAGGGGACACCTGAAGCCACAACCCAGCCAAACGTGGCCCATCTTGCCTCAGGGACCCCCGTCATTTTCGTTCTGGATCCGCAAATGTGGCCCGGTCATACTCAACTTCCTGTTTGGGGGTCATCCACTATTGCTCAGCTTTCCTGGGCTCCTCTGGTGTATTTTCAATAGGGTCGGGTACGTAAGGTTTCTAGCGTTCAAAGGTCTCAGCTCGCCTCGCGTAGTTGAACATGTATATTTGCTCGATCAACGCCATATCGTATATGTTCGGGCGGTCGATCCATTAGAAAAAGTTGCATCGCATCTCTAGCTAACATTATACACCCATGAAGTTAGGGCTATGTGGAATGCAACGAAATATGCGAAAAATCTATATGATTCGCTTACAAGGATGTTCCCGCACGTGTAATACGGTCGGGTGGCGGTCGCCGGGTGTGTGGACTGAATGATCTTCGTCGGTTTTTCACACACATATTACGGGTGTGGGAACTCCGGTACTACTGGCGCATCCTTCATAGAACAATCAGGGTAGCTTTAGCCCTCTCGACAAGCCACTTACACTTCCATAGCATCTTCGCCTAGAAGTTCGACCACGAGTCCGACATCTACTTACTCTCTGTTGTATGAACCAAGTTGGAGTGAAGTGTTGGTTATGGTGGTGTAGTATTGTCCTCCAGCTTTCTTCTCCCTCCTTTTATGAGCGGATAGGGTGTAGTGTTGAGGATGGAAGCACAAGTGCGAAGACATTGATCTGAAAAGTTAGCATGGTGGAGTGTGGTCATTACGGTGTGAAAAGGTAGCGACGCAGTGTGTTGTCTTTTCGATATGAAAAGGTGTCGTGGCAAAGTGTGGTCATTTCGGTCTGAAAAGGTAGCGTCACAGTGTGTTGTCCTCTCGGTCCGCAAAGATGGTAGTATGTGCCCTGATAGTGTGTGGCCATTTCTGTCTTAAAAGATAGCGTCACAGCGTGTCGCCTTTCCAGCCTACAAAGGTGAGAGTGTGTGGCGTGATAGCGTGCGATCTTTTCGGTTTGAGAAGGTGTTGTGGCAAAGAGATGTCATTTCTGTCGTAAAAGATAGCGTCACAATGTGTTGTCTTTTCGGTATGCAAAAGTGTAATACTGAAGTTCATACGTGAATCCCTTGCCGTGTTACATTCATACAGATGCAGTTGCCAAAAGTTAAAGACTTCTACAATTCATAAAAAGCATATAACATCATTCATACATGATCCTTTATTTAGACAACCACCACTACTTAATACATATTGAACACACTGCCAAAAGGATACACACACATAAGTTTCTTGAGCTACTTAACCTGGTCAAGAACAAGCACTCGTTTGCAGATGGCATGTTCACCATTGGACTATATGGAACTACATGCAGACGTTCAATTGCTCTTTTGACCACGGCACCAATAGAGTCCACCCACTGAAAGTACTGGCAACCGCTGGCTTGAAAAACCACACAGAATAGTGAAAAAGAAGTGAGAGAGCTCTACTGTTTTCATGAGGCAACATTCTAGTTTTCATGAGGTAACATTGTAAATGTCTTATATTTAATCGGAAGTCTATGCAATTTGGTTTCTTTAACCGTGGAAGCGCCCTCATGGATTTCCGAGAGCGTAGTCCATATCTTATGAGCGGTTTTAAGGTTGCTCCCTCGATTGAACTCATCCGCATTTAAAGCTCCAAAAAGAGCATTCATTGTTTGAGTATCTAAATGAGCATTATGCCCCTCAAGTTCCGTGGGATGTAGTGGATCAAGAGGCATAACGTAACCCTTATTTACGATTCTCTATATGTTTAGAATCATGGCCTTTTCTATAGCAATTCCAATATGCATAATTTGAGCCATCAAACAAAGTTGCCTTTTCTATAGCAATTCCCTCACTAGCCTTCATTTTCTTTCTTAGACGGTTAAGTCTAAATCAATGAGAGACCAAGCTCTAATACCACTTGTTGGATCAAAGATAATCAACCAGAGGGGATGAATATGAGGCTTCTAAAATTAATCGACTAATTCAATGCTTAAGCAAGATAATTTCTAACAAGGCCATTTTCTTTTATAAACCTTGTGGGTTTGTAAATTAATTGACTTCTTACCTTTCTTGGGCACATACCCAAGTCCTTCTTTATTGAATGAGCACCCTTACTCACTCAAAAGCTTGTCAAGAGTTGTCTTACCCTTGAAGCATCTTTCCAAGCTCTTACTTAGCTTAGTAACTTGCTCTTTCAATTCATGATTTTCAACAATGAGCAAAAGATCACAAATATTATTATCCAATGAATCAATTTTAGAACAACATGGCACAGATAACAAATCATCACATAATGTAGAAGTATTAGTCATGGATTTAGCACTAGAAACAACCTCTACTTTAGGTATCCTATTCATTAAATTGCAAGTAATTCCAACATGTGAATGATATTTTTTCATATCCTTTAAGAGAAGAGAATCATGAGCTTACTTTAGCTCCTCATAAAAGTCTTTTAAAGAGATATACTCTTTCTTCAAGATCTTAAATTTTGATATCTCTTTTTCGAGATATTCATTCAAATCTTCAAGCATATCCATTAATTCATTATATGAGGATTCATTGTCATCAATAGATTTTACCTTATCTCCTTTTACCATAAGCCAAGTAGGAGTGGAGAATAGTGATGGCGCTTTCTTTATGGCTATGCCGATAAGTCCCTTCTTCTTGGGAGACTCATCCTCATCGGAGTCAGAGTCGGTGTACTCCTCATCGGAGTTCTATTATCCAATGTGAGCTTCATTTTTGCCATCCTTGTGAAGCTTCTTGAAAAGCTTCTTTTTGCCATTATACACCTTCTTATTTGATATTTTCCCTTGTCATCCTTCTTGTTGGGGCAATAGGAGATAATGTGTCACTTCTCATCACACCCATAGCAACGAATATTACTATAGTGCTTGTTGTCATTTGAGGATTGCCCTTTCTTGTTTTTGTTCAAGTTAAAGTTTCGATGTGGACGTCTTCTCATGAATTTCTTCATTCTCCTCATAAGGAGAGCAAACTCTTCTTCGGAGTCTTCTTCATCATCCTCATTATCACTTGATTCCACTTTTGCTTTGAAAGTGGTAATCTTCATCTTGGAGGATGATTGCTCCAATAGCTCTTCCTTGTCTTTCTTGAACAACTTATTTGTTATGAAGTTGCCCAAAAGTCCGGTTGGCATCATTCTTGGCAACTCAGGAGAGTTGAGACAGCGTCACCAACGTCTCATACTTGTCCGATAGAGTCATAAGTATCTTGCGCATAATGTCAACATCAAGAAGGTTAGTGGTAAGACTTTTGAGTTCATTCACAATGTTGTTGAGTCTAGAATACATCTCGGTGTTCATGAGGCAATATTGTAAATGTCTCATATTTAATCCGAAGCCTATGCAATTTGGCTTTTTTTAACCGTGGAAGTGCCCCCCATGGATTTCCGAGAGCGTAATCCATATCTCATGAGCGGTATCAAGGTTGCTCACTCGATTGAACTCATCCGCGTTTAAAACTCCAAAAAGAACATTCATTGCTTGAGTATCTAAATGAGCATTACACCCCTCAAGTTCTGTGGGATGTAGTGGATCAAGAGGTATAACGTAACCCTCATTTACGATTCTTCATATATTCGGAATCATGACCTTTAAATAAATAGACATTCTAATTTTCCAATGTGCATAATTTGAATCATCAAACAAAGTAGCCTTTCCTATAGCAATTCCCTCACTAGCCATCATTTTCTCTCTTAGACGGTTAAGTCTAATTCAATGAGAGACCAAGCTCTGATGCTACTTGTAGAATCAAGGATAATCGACTAGAGTGGGGTGAATACGAGGCTTCTAAAATTAATCGACTAATTTAATGCTTAAGCAAGATAATTTCTAACAAGGTCATTTTCTTTTACAGACCTTGCGGGCTTGTAAATTAACTTCTTACCTTTCTTGGGCACATACCAAGTCATTCTTTATTGAATGAGCACCTTTGCTCACTCAAAAGCTTGTCAAGAATTGCCCTACCCTTGAAACATCTTTCCAAGCTCTAACTTAGTTTAGTGACTTGCTCTTTCAATTCATGATTTTCAACAATGAATAAATGATCATAAATATTATCCATATTATCCAATGAATCAATTTTAGAACAACATGGCACGGATAACAAATCATCACATGATGTAGAAGTATTAGTTATAGATTTAGCACTAGAAACAACCTCTACTTTAGGTATCTCATTCATTAAATTACAAGTAATTCCAACATGTGAATCTCGAGGGAGGCAACAAAAGATGTCTGCAAGCGCTGACCAAGATCTCGAGGCATTGCCACAGTTACCTACAGATGAACCTGGTGTGATGAGGAAGACGGGTGTGTAGGTGAAATGCTTCTCGGACTGGATTGAGCACGAGCCTAGGGAGAAGTGGTCGTTGCTACATGACAGGGATGATGCTCGATATAGTTTCATGACAGTCAATTTAGCCGAAGTGTACAATTAGGTCATTGTGCGACGCCAGGTGCATCCCTTTGGTTGATATTGTGGAGGCAATTTTCCGCAGTACCACAAAGTATTTCGTTAACCGAATCAACAACTCATCACACTCTATGGCAAATGACAGAATTCTATACTTCACCATGATCACCAAGTACATGGAGGAGAAGACCAAGAAGGGTGAGATGCACCGGGCATTCAAGATAGGCACAAGGGAGCATCACTTCGAGATCCTGTGTAGGGAGAAAGGACGCCACGGGACAAACCACGAGGATCATCCACGAGTGCACGCTATGCCACGCTAGTTGCGTATGCACCTGCAACAAGCCTCTTCTTCTGCATAGACCATGCTCACATGTCATGGCCGCATGTTCGACGGTGGCGCAGCATCCCAATCAGTACTTTTCTAGATATTTCACTAAGGAAGAAGTGCTGCAGAGTTGTATGGCTATGGCGTGGTTGGTCATTTCACTGACCATCCTACCTGGGAGTAACTCATCTGGGTCGCGGACATTGTTAGGCTGAAGGGAAAGGTTGGTCGGCAGTAGGTACGACGTATCAGGAACGACATGGAGGAAGCAGAACTGGAGAAGTGGGGCGTCGTACGAAGAAGTGCTCAATTTGAAGGGAGTCTGGGCATACATTCAAGACATGCCTTATGAGAAGTGCGCGGAGTGAAAGAGAGGTCAGCAGTCCGAACGACGCCGAAGACCCCATCTAACCGACAGACCCAAGGCGGGCACCGTGGACGTCGACATGCCGGACGTTGAGGTAGCAATCACTAGAATGGTTTGTCTTGTCGAAATATGTTGTGTTGAATGTTTTGTGACATCATTATGATTTGTCGAAAAACTATGTGATGACGTCGTGCTATAATGTGTTGTAACATCATTGTGATTTGTCGAAAAACTATGTGATGACGTTCTGTTGCAATGTTTTGTAACAACCTTGTGATTTGTGAATTTTTTTGTGATAACGTTTTCCTTAAAAAAAATATGTTGTGCTAATATTGTTTCTTATTACTGTCTGATTCTATTTCTTATTATGTCGGGCATCCAATTGTAATGTGTAACTTATCTTGTTTCTGAAACCACCACCATTGTCTTCGCCGGCGGCGCTGTTGGTGGTGGTAGTTTAGTTGGTTGGTGGTTATGACAGTTCGGACACTGGAGTGGAGCGGTCGAAAATAAGCAACCCAAAAATAACGAAATAAATTCAAATAAAACAGTACTAAATGTTTAGGCTAAATTCTGCACACAAAAAAATCAGGACCCTGTCGCTAGTTGGACTTGCAATAGTAGCCTAGTTTTGCAAAAAAAAAAAAATCAACTATTTAATTTTGTAATTTTTACTAAATTAATAATATTTTTTAGGGATTGTCTATTTGTAAGGTGACTGAAATTTTATTAAGTATAAGTCACATGTTTTATCCATTGGATCAATATCCAATCATATAACACATCAATCTCTACACAAATCCAATGGTCACAACAATTGACTTAAACTTAAGAAAATTTCAAGCGACTTAGAAATAGCAAATTCGTATTTTTTATTATAAAAAATAGTATTTAGTTTGTGCTATTCGTGTTTTCCTTACGTAACCTTGTGTATTTAATCCCCGGAACCCAAACCATTATCGTCTTAAAACCATTCGTGCTCTCCTTTTCTTTTCCTCCCAAGCATGTCCCAGCTCTGTGGGTTAAGCTGCTAACGGCATTACATACTACTCAAATTTGTGTTCGCATCTGAATTATGTACGCACACGTGTCTCGTTGTTTCAATATCGAACTTATGAAATGAATGCTAAAGAGGCTTCCTTGATCCAGACTACATAAGAATGAGACACAGTGATTTAGACAGGTTCGAGCCTTCTCCTGAAATAACAACAACCATAGTCCTGTGTTCTTGTATTGATTGAGCTTACAATAAGAGAGAAGTCACTGAAAACTGGAACTAATGACTTCTGTCTATTCTGTTGCTTGTGTCACTTCTTTTCTCTATCCACTTATCCTTTATATAGTGTCTGAGGGGTGGCAGTTGTCCATGCCAGAAGACACCTCAACGGTTGAAGAATAGCACACGTTGATGGTAGTTATTGTCAGAGAAAGCATGTCCCACGTTCGCCTTGCGGTTATACCAGAGACAGATATTAATATGTGCAATCATACCAGAGAATAACAACACATATTAGTTACCACGTGTAATTAAATATTGTGTATAAGGTCCTAGTTGATTTGGTCCACATGTGTGTGGTCCTTATCAACCGTAACGTAGTCGTGGTTGACATGATCATAGTAAGGCTTACGATCATAAGGTGATCGTAGTAGAACTTACAATCGGTATGTGGTCGCAGAAAATCTTACGACCACAAGATGGCAGTAGGATGAAGACTTAGAGCCATATAGAGTGGTCGTAAAATAACTTACGATGAATAGGTAATTATGATTTTCCTCATTATTGATGATGAGGGATACCTTTGAAGGTTATATAAGGATAATATTATCTATAATAAATATTATAGATAAATAGTTTAATTAATTGGGGATTATTATATCATTGTCAACAACTAGCTAGTGATACTTAAGCTTCCAAAGATATACTATCTGTAAATGTCAGAATCCTCATAGTACATTATTTTCGGAGCATCACTATCACGCCAATTAAGACACATCTAGTTGTAATGGCGTGGTCACTTTTTGCCTGCTTTCTCCAATATTTCACCGAGTCGATCCATGAAGTAATACACACACAAAAGAGAGAGGAAAATGAAAACGCCACCTGGTTAAAAAAAAAGGACACTTTATCGCTGGTCTCCTTGTGCTGTTGCCATGTCGACGCCAAAATCGCCATCACCTGAATAAAAATTTGTGTCCCACGGAGGTAGTTTCACCGGGGTGATTGTCACCCTGATGGCCATCGGCAACCAACCTCGAATATAAAGAATATTTGATCGCCACCGAAAAGCGATGCGATCACCAGCTAGCTAGCGATCGGGCCGTCGATCCATCGATATTTTAGGGCGAAACAATTCGACGTGAGAGCAGGGACGCGAATCCTGTGCCGTAGCATGCCAAAGAGGCGCAGTACATCAGTATTAGAGTTTATCTGGACCGCCCGATCGACAGACTACTGCAGCGACGGATTCAAGGTACCGTGGCTACAAGGATCCGGATCCAGCAGAGCAGTGGTCATGCAGAGAATATCGCTGCCTCCTTTCCGATGCGATCCTTTTCCGATGTTGACATATTTTGCACCGATCGCCTCCCAAGTCAACAACCACATTACATGCACGTCATGTCGGGATGAACTGATTGCCAAAATCTAACGCCTATTTACATTGTAATTAAGTACGTACAGCTGGGGCTTGTGTTTAGTGACCGAAGTCTGACTTGGTGTAAGATTCTCTGCACAAATCAAGTCATAAAGTTATAATTAACAACCGGCACATCAGGTAAGGTTTGCACCTGATACAGTGCGCAGAAGTTAGTTATATGTAAGCTCTTTAGGAATTCCCATCCAGATGAGTATTAGGTTTGTGACCTTTCGTATAACAATGAACTGTTCTAATTGCTGACCTAGCCATGGCATGGTCCTGATCGATCATGCCCGTTCCTATATATTCAGTCGGGGGATTTCATAATTTGCAAGCAACTCGCCATATAAGTATGTTATCCCAGGTCTAGATTCCTTTTAACCAAAGCGGGGCAGATCAATTTAACTAGTCGCCATGCAAAAACGATGTGATTAGCAGCAGTGCAGGACATGTGTTCGACCGCACACGTAGAATATTTACAAGGCTCCAGATACATACGTCCGCAGCAGGTCGCAGTCGAGCAACTCAACGTCTCCATTAGCACTCGTCCATTTTCTCATGACATGCATGCGTGCTGCGTGGATGTCATGCATGCAATACGAAGGCGCCAACTGCTACGAGTAGTTGTTGTTATTCACTCATTCATAGGACGACTCAAATATCGTAGAATACACGCAATAAACTATCCCTCCTTACGGTGACAGCTAATGATAAACTGATATGTCTTGACGAACCGAAACAGACAGACAGAATTAGCTAGGCCATCGCCATCACGGTAACATACGAGTCCTTTTACCGGCAGATCGCTGAGCTAGCCTGCCTCATACATGCATGCAGCAGTCTAGAAAGGTAGTTGCAGTCTTGCAGAAAGGGAAATGTGTCTGCAGCGTGGCCTCAACTTATTACCATGGATCTATCACTACTAATGCGTGTTTGAAAGATGTATGTGCCTATGCACGTGATACATGTACCGCCGAGAGGCGGACAAGAACGTCTCACCCACCGCCTGAGAGGATCTGATGTTGGGGGGGGGCAGCTACAGAGACACGGTTAATAATTAAAGGGGCAATGGACAATCGGACGTGGAGCAAAGGCCGTGCAGAGATTAGACTCCATGAGACTGTGCGGCCAATGGCTGCAGCCCATGAGACAGGAAAGGTACTCATTGATGAGGCAGAGTAAAGAGCAAAAGAGAGAAGAAAGAGGGGATGAAACTCCCTCCACGAAAAGACATGCAAGAAAAGAAGCGGGGACATCAGTACTTGGATGATGGGAGGGATCGATCCAATCCTGCTTCACCACTTGCCGGGTTTCGGTTTACAACTCCTGGTAGGCATGATTACAGTACAGACATCTAAGCTTGGGGGAAATTGTTTACTAGCTAGACTGACGGGTAAGCAGTGGCGGATTTACCGTCTCTCAACCCTGTGCAACTGCCTTACCGTCCCTCCACCTTGGGCAACTAGACAGTTGTCCAGACTTGTTGGCGACGCGCCATGATAGTTTTGGTGAAATTTCATGGCGATCACGACCGAAAAATGGTGTTCTACCCAGGCAAAACAAGACGATCAACGTCTCCTCGCGGCTTGCCCAGGTTTTGAAAAATTTCTGGCTCCGCCACTGCTGTTAAGCACATCAAAAGAAATTTTATTAAGTAGGAGTCTACCTACCTTTTGCTCTCACTCTCTCTGTCAATCCTTTTCCTTTTCCCTTTCCTTTTCCTTGGAGATAGATAATCCATGCATACAAAGAAGGTGCTACATGCACCAGCAGGAGTTTTATCAGCGGTTGCATGGAGAGAGATGGTGCGTAAAGCTGTCGTCCAAAAATGGTGCGTGAAGTAGGGCAGTGTCAGTGGCGCCAATCTTCTTTTTGCTCGAATTTTGGTGTCTTTCCCTGTTTTATTACCACCTCCTACATGTGTTCATTTTGTTTTAAAAAAAATGGTGCGCGAAGCTGTCGTCTAAATTACAGTATACAGGCACGACAAGGAAGGAACAGAATTACAGTATACAAGCCAGGCAGTCACGGTTCATCAGAAAATGGTGCGTAAAGCTGTCGTCTAAATTACGCCCAATACTCCCATTCTTGTGGGCAAACTGACTGCTGGTGCTCTCATGTATAATTAATTAGCGACGCGATGTCATGTAGCATGATGTTGCCTGTGATGTTTGAGGCAATTAAATACCACATCTGGGCCGGATCACTTGATTCAGGAGGACCTGGACCATCAAGTGTTACGTTGTTTGTGCGTGCTGTGGTCCTGAACCCACATTCCAAACATCAAAACGACGTCAGTTGGGTGTACGGGCCGCAGCACATTCCCATAGGAAGGCACACTTTTCACGTGTGTACCAATTGCGGCTTTAAGCTTACATTCCATGCATCATGCATGAACCGGCCGGCGTTAAGTAGGTCGGAGCACTGGCCATGCAAATTCCATGGCTGGTAGGGAAGGAGGCATCTGATCGGTTAGTGTGTCTGATCGGAAAAAAGAATCGCAATAGCTAGGTTTCAGAGGAATCATGTGGTTGAATGTGCTACGCACCAGCTGTACAGTAGTTCTTCCCCACAGAGGTCATTCTATACGCGAACAGATGGTAATTGAACTGTTTTTAGGCTGGTTGGGACTACTAGTAAGTATAGAATCCAATTAATGTCCATATCACCAGATGAGAGTCGATCGGTCCGGGCCAGAATAATCACTTCAGGAAATCCGAGAGAATTTTGGTGATTATAGTAAGTACTAGGAGCACGTAGTACTAACAAAACCACAGCTTTCTGAGACATCTATCTATCTATCTATCTATCTATCTATCTATCTATCTATCTATCTATTATCTTATTAAAGTAGAGTCAAAAGAAGCCACCACGTTCGCTCTCAAGGCTAGAAATTCCACGTTAATCGGAAGAAAAAGAGAAAGATCTATACCGTCGATCGTGGTGGCTCCAGATTATAATGGTGCCGATTGATCAGGTATAGTTAAGAGCTCTTGTAATACCCCGTTTGGCATTAGAGACTTCAATCGAATTAGAGAGAGGGTTAATTGAATCAAGTTGAGAATTGTTGTATTATCCTGACGTCCGAATTTGATTGGATTCAAGTTTAGAGAAGAAAGAATACAAATTTAAATTTCAGTTAGTGGAATTTTGGTTCGTGGGCCTCCGGCCCAAGCTTTGGGCCGGTTTTGAGTGGGCCAAGAGGGGGCCACCCCAAACCCTAGCCGCCCCTTACCCCCCACCCTTGGCCGAAATTCCCCTTCCCCCTCCCACTTGCAGCCGCCACCCCTCTCCCCTCTCCTCTCCGGAAACGCATCCTCTGCCATTGCAGAGTAATGTCACGGGTGAACAGTGCCGTGACATTGCGTACAGACCGTCGGATTGAAAACGAGAGGTTGAGATCGAGCTGTGCACTGTTCCCAAACAGTGTAGCAAACACTGTTGCAAAAACACTGTAGCATATGCACTGTTTACTAGTACTGTAGCAGCATTGTAGAGATTAATCTGGACCGTTTTTCCCGAAACCGACGGCTCAGATCTACGCAATGTCACGGCACTGTTCACCCGTGACATTACTCTGCAATGGTAGAGGATGCGTTTCCCTCCTCTCCCCCTCCCGTTCTTGGGAGCCGTCACCTCCTCCTGCCATGGTCGGCCACCTGCTGCTCCCCGGTGCCATATGCTGGCTGCTGCTCCCTGATTCCCTCTCCCTCCCCTACCATCTCCTTGCGGAGATCTTTGCGAACGATGTGGCAAAAACCTAGCAGCGTGTTTCAAGGGTAATAATCGTTTCCTTGCTGTTTTGTACATTCCGTTCTTGGTAGATGCCGTATTTTGATTTGTTGTTAGTGCTGCCCGCATAATCAGATTGTTGTTCTATGTTATGCGATAGTTTTCGCATAGACCAAGGCCGAATTAGGATCTGTGATCTCCTAGAGAGTTGTAGAGTTTTTCGTCAGATTTCAATGGCCACTGAGTTCACGTGAATCCGAGTTATGGTTTGGAAGTTACGCCCAATTCTTTACTGCTGTCCGGGATTGTGTTTAATTATCAGCAGTCATTTAAATTAGTAGATTGATTATTGTTAAGGTCCGAATTAGGACTTCTCCCTGTTATGAACTTTGTAGGCATTGGTCTTATATTTCCATTTTGATAAAGAACATCCGATTTGGAGTTGTAGAACAAAAGTTATGGATGTTTTGTTTCAGCCGATATTTCTGTTTGTTAATTACTGCCAACAGATTTGAGCCGTGGACCAAATTTTGTTAGAGGCAAAATCTCAGCATTTGCACAACTAGACATTGGTAGGTTTTGTTCTTAGTTTTTCAGATTGTTAAAGAACACTAATTTTGGTTTAGCCAATTAGAAACTATGTCTGTTACCGTGCTGCTGTCCAGACTTATCAGACAGTTCTGGACAGATGTTGTTCATTGATCTGTTAGAGTCATTTACAATCAGAATTCAAGATGTCCACCAACTAGGTTATTTTATATATTTCCATTATCTTTCCATCCCAATTGAGTTTGCTATTTTTCAATCTTCGGAGTAAAAATTATGTAAGTTTTAAGGGTCCTGTCCAGACTCGTTTTCCTTGTTTGAGTTGTCTGTCTTCGGAGTAGATAAAATAGTTAGTTCTAGGGTGGTCAGGAAGGTTTTGTAGAACGACGCGGGTAGCATTTTGGTACCATGTTGTTCTTATTTTTAAGTACTTAATTGTGTAGACGAAGAGGCTTCGGGTTTAGGGGCATCTTCTTTACCTACTATCGTGACGCGACGCGGAAGGCAAGTACTTTGATGTTCATATGTTTGGTGTATGATGCATGCTTGATGATTGTATTGTGTTTTTCTAATATCCATGAGAATATTCAAAGTGTATGTCTTTTTTTATGTGTTATATCCAAGAGTATATATATGATGTCTTTCATAATTCATACTTCAGTTCATGCATCCATTTTCATGTGCCTTCCACGGGAGTGGATTATAAGACTCATCAATTCCAGTATGGGCACGTAAGACCCACCAGTCCAATGTGGGCAATTTGGACACCCGTATGAAACATTCTTCATACGGGATTGGGATCCCCGTATTTTGGTTCAATGCGGGCTTAAGTGCACACCGACGGGTGTGTCACTAGCTATACCGGTATAAGCATGTGTGCAGTCCATTCTTTTCATTAAATCCATTCATTCCATTCATCCATATATTCATTCGGGATATGTTCGCATTCTTTAATGATGAGGTCTTGTTCGTATTTGTGGTATGTTCATTTATTTACTATACTTGCTGAGTCACGGACTTATTTTTGCTTTGTTTGTTTATTTTAGGTGATCACTGATGCTGGTTCTAGCGGGAGGGAGTAGACACGCACTAATCATGCACTTCACCGTATTCAAGTTCAACAAAATGATTTAGTTTTTATCTTTCATTCGTTAATTGATGAACTGTAATAATTAAATTTAGATGTGGTGATAACCTCTCTATGTTATGATTGATTATGTAATACTTGTGATCTTCGATCACCCTTCGTTATACTTGCTTGAATTCAGACTAGTGTCATGCCATGGTTCTATTAAATAGTGATCTCTTTATGTCATTAGTTGATATTATTCAAATTCTTCCGCATTATGGTTGTATGTTAGATGATTTAGGTGATATCTTGACTTCCGAATAGCCAGGGTGTTACAGCTCTATTACATATACAACAAATATTCACGTGCATGTGTTAGCTTTCTACTGCATGTAACATCCAAATATTCACATACATGTGTTAGCTTCCTACTGGGTTAGGAACCGGACTCTGATACGTACACCGGATTCTGATACGTACACACCAATGCTACTACGGTTAAGAAGCATGAACTCACCAATTCTATTACGACCATTGCTAACACATGCAATTACCTTTCTAGAGTAACAACAGAAATGGATTGAAGGTGTTGATCGACGACTCAAATTGTCTAAGTGAAGATGTGGCCAAAAATATTGTGTGCAAAGAGATCTTCTATTTTTTTCCCCAAGTTCAAGTTGTGTACATGTAGGTACACATAGTGTGTTCACGCTGACACCTCTGTAAAATTTTAACTTACACATAGTTATTAAATGTTAAAACAACAATCTTTACGCAAATCAGTTGTTCAAAAAAAGAGACAACGGTGTAATTTATTAAGTTTGGATGTAAATCAATGCGCAGCCTATTTACATGTCAAGATATTACACAAATTATCGGACAAATGCTATTCTTTCCAGAGTAGACTATGTTGTACTGACCAGTGTTGATAGAAATGACTTACCTGATAGTGGAAGCGACCATTTTGCTGAGACAGTGAGAGCTTTAAAGGTTTACCTTTTATTGTCTTGGTGTGTCTTTGATGTAGGTTTACATTTGTGAAAATACAGTTGCTGAAGATATCTGGATTTCCTGTTTAGGGGCACAAACCTGTCATATTGGTGGAGTGCTTAACGTCAGATTTTCGAGGTGATTTGGAGGCTATTTCATCTTTGGCAAATTCTGGTCTAGATGTGTTTTCGCACAACATAGAAACTGTGAGGAGTCTGCAGAGAATTGTGAGGGATCCTCGAGTAGGGTAATGTGATTCACTGATTTTAGCAGCATAACATTGTATGTTATTTAGACCATTGTACAAGTTTGAAGCAGTGAAGTACCAATAACTCAATCCCCCCCCCCCCCAAGTTGCTAACCCTGTCAGATCACCTCATTAGTCATTACCACTCATCGAAAGTTCTGAAACATCTAAAGTAAAAAAGAATCGGAATACTATGCTCAACATCTAGCTACTGCTAAGAATCTTGACAAATTTAACTACATATATTTTAATATCATTGTTCCCACACCCCAAAATTAAGAAAAAATGACCTTTAATTTGATGTTGTTACAAAAGAAGGTTTAATCAAAGGGAAAACTAGAGATGCAATTGAAGCTCAGTAAATTGGAAGGAGAGAGAAAAATAAACCTTACCAGTACATCTTCAACCATAAGACAGCGACCAGTTCTTAAAAAAACGACAACAACCTAGGCATCAAATCCAGCTCGGCAGTTCGGCGACGACGGATGCTCTAGACCTCGATGCAATCGACCTGCAATAGCTGCGATGCCTTCTCTCTTCCATGACACAATCTCCTGTAATGGTGCTATTACCATGGATGCCAACTGAGTGAGAGAGAGAGACAGAGAGAAAATGGAGAATAAGTTATCTACTGGATAGCTCTAGAACAGAGGGAATACATTAGAAATAGGTAGTTGTTTTCCCATTTTTTCTATTACATTTCTACAATCCAAACAACATATTGTCAATGATCTAAGTTATATCATTTGATACTATAAACTCTGGAAAAAAACTAGCCATGTAATCTGAAAAGCCTACAAGACAAGTAGATATATTATCGAACAACTAAGTTATAACATTTGATATTATAAACTTTGAAACAAATCTGGTCGCGCAAATACGCGGGCCACCATGCTAGTTATATTATTAAAGCGACAGAAAAAGAAGCCACCACGTTCATTCTCAAGGTCTAAAAATTCCCACGTTAATCGGTGAAAAAAGAGAAACATCTACACCGTTGATTATGGTGGGTCCAGATTATAACGATATAGATTAAACGAAAGAGTCCATCCCAAGTACAATACAAAAATAACTGAAATTCGGAATATAAAATAAAATAAAATTAGTAATTTAATTTTGATACAAATTCCTAAGTAAAATCACTAGATAAACATAATTCGAAATAAAATTTTTTAAAAAAGTAATTAGATTAGTATACCAATTCCAACTAAAATAATTGGAATTCGGAATAAAAAATAAAATAAGATTAGCAAATTGATTTTGATACGAATTACAAAGTCACCAATAATTGTAATTCTCTCTCTCTCTCTCTCTCTCTCTCTCTCTCTCTCTATATATATATATATAATAACAATTGGATTGATTTTCATATGAATTCCAAAGTAAAAAATATTTAAATAAATAAAATTCAGAACTAAAAAAACATCATCAATTTAATTTCCATACGAATTCCTAAGTAAAATCCTAAATAAATATAACTCAGAATAAAAATTAAACCAAAAATAAAAATTGGATTAGTATACGAATTTCAATAAATAAATAAATATTATTAAAGCGATATAAAAATAAGCCACCGCGTTCGCTCTCAAGGGCTATAAATTCCCACGTTAATCGGTGGGAAAAAAGAAACATCTACACCGTTGATTATGGTGGGTCCAGATTATAACGATCTAGATTAAATGAAAGAATCCATGTCAAGTACAATATAAAAATAAGAGAGCATCTCAAGTACAATGCAAAAATAACTGTAATCCAGAATAAAAAATAAAATAAATTTAGCCATTTAATTATGATACGAATTCCTAAGTAAAATCACTATATAAACATAATTCAAAATAACTTTTTTTAAAAATAGTAATTGGATTAGTATACTAATCCTACAAAAATAACTGGAATTCAGAATATAAAATAAAATAAAATTAGCAAATTGATTTTGATACGAATTACAAAGTGAAATCACCAATAATTGTAATTCTTAAAAAAAATAAAATTAGCATTTTGATATTGATATGAATTCCGAAGTAAAATCTATAAATAATTGTAATTCGGTATGAAAATTAACAATTGGATTAGTTTACGAATTCCAACAAAAAATAATTAAAATTAGGGACAACAAATAAAATTTGCAATTTGATTTTCATACGAATTCCAAAGTAAAATAACTTAATAACTAAAATTTCGAATAAATTAAATATAAGTTATAACGAAGATATTGTGAATGGTGTCGAAGGAGACCACGAAAGAGTGCAATGGCATCAAAATATCCTACAAGAAGACATTGATCCACAAGGAAGCAAATAGCCGAGGCAGTGGCGACGAAGATGAGAATAATTGCATACTACTCATCTTAGTTGTTCGATAAGGACAATGTTGTGCTGCTTACTAGAGTCGTTGAAAAGAAAGACCGAAGTAAAAGGAACCAAGTACTGTGACGCCGAATGGTGAGAATTGGCGTTGTTGAAGAAGTCAATGGCCAAAGAAACTCGATAATATGGAAGACATAGTAGAGAGGAGATGAAGCTTTGGATTAAAGATGAGCTAACGACGATATGTGATTATCAGGTAGTTAGGAGCATACCATCGTTGCTGAGTGACATGGTGTCACCGACGATGGCGAGAAGATTCTCCCTATCGTTAGACAACGACTAAGGCAGACATACCGACATCAGTGAAGATAGGAGGTTATCGTAGTTAGTGAGAAAGCTACATTATTGAGTTTGACAACATCGAGGAAGAGTGACCGATACAAGAGAAGAAGACATCGTGTATGTGTATATACATGCATGCATCTTACGAATAGAAGCATGGACATACAAAAACAAAGGAGCAAAGAGCTCGAAGTAGAAATAGCGCAACGGTAAGGAATAGGCTTGGGGCCACTAGAAAAAGCGCGACGAGTGTCTCGGCAGAGATCGACGATATTTGCATGTATATACGTGTAGATGTCACAACGGTCATCATTAAACGATAATTGGAGAGAAGTAGAAGATAATTATGTGGTACAGTATTGCATTGAAAGTGGTAGCAGCTAAGAGATATCGATCTAGAATTGGGCTTGCTCTTGGAGGTTGAAGCAGAAAAATTGTAGTGGAGAGAAGAGATAGAAAACACATGGTTTGGTGGGGCAACCGACGTAAGGGAAGATAAGTTCAAGGTAGGTCGCTCATGGCACATCGGTGTATACGTGGGAAAGGTACTATAATACCATGTAAACTAATAAGGTAATTTTGTTGCACGTATAATCAATGTATTGCTTGAGATTAACATAGGTACATATGCATGCGAACATTTTGGAAAAGAGTTTAGGCATGCAGCTACATGATGCATACATAATAGAGAGTGGTTAACTTATTATACTCATGATTTTCTTTCATCAAAGCTTATATTTCAATTATGTTACTCGAGTTGCAGTTTTCTTCAAGCTTCTATTGTCATTTTCTAATGTTTATGGTATCTTAAAATTTTAAATAGCTAGAATGTACGTAAATATATTCTAAAGCATCTAAGTTATATTATTTGTCACTACAAACTTTAAAACAAATCTAGCCGCGGTGGCAAAAAGAGAAACATCTACACCATTGATCATGGTGGGTCCAGATTATAACGATCTAGATTAAACAAAAGAATTCATGTTAAATACAATATAGAAATAAGAGTCCATCTCAAGTACAATGCAAAAATAACTAAAATTCTGAATAAAAAATAAAATAAAATTAGCAATTCAATTTTGATATCAATTTCTAAGTAAAATCACTATATAAACATAATTCAAAAAAATTATAATTTGATTAGTATACGAATTCCAACAAAAAAAAATAACTGGAATTTGAAATAAAAAATAAAATAAAATTAGAAAATTAATTTCGATATGAATTCCAAAGTAAAATCACCAATAGTAATAGGATTAGTATACAAATTCCAACAAAAAATAACTGGAATTCGGAGTAAAAAATAAAATAAAATTAGCAAATTGATTTCGATACAAATTCCAAAGTAAAATCATCGATAACTATAATTCTTACACACACACACACACACACACACACACACACACACACACACACACACACACACACACACACATATATATATATATATATATATATATATATATATATATATATATATATATATATATATATATTAGCATTTTGATCTCGATATGAATTCCAAAGCAAAATCTATAAATAATCGTAATTCGGCATAAAAATTAAATAAAAATCAACAATTGGATTAGTTTACGAATTCCAACAAAAAATAATTGAAATTAGAGACAACAAATGAAAGAAAATTTGTAATTTGATTTCCATACGAATTTCAAAGTAAAATCTCTTAATAAATAAAATTTTGAATAAATTAAATATTAGTTATAATGAAGATATCGTGAATGGTGTCGGAGGAAACCACGAAAGAGTGCAATGCGTCGATCTGTTCTACAAGAAGACATTGATTCACAAGAAAACGAATAGTTGAGGCAATGGCGACGAAGATGAGAACAATTCCATAATGCTCACCTTAGCTATTCGACAAGGACAATGTTGTGTTGCTCGCTGGAGCCATTGAAGAGAAAGACCGGCGTCAAAGGAGCCAAGTGCTATGACGACGAATGGTGAGTATCAGTGTTGTTGAAGAAGTCAATGGACAAAGAAACTCGATAATGAGGAAGACATAGTAGAGAGGAGATAAATCTTTCGATTAAAGACGAGCTATCAACGATATGTGATCATCGGGTACCTAGGAGCATGCCATCGTTGGTGAGTGATTGACATGGCGTAACCGGCGATGGCGAGAAGATTCTCCCTATCGTTAGACAACGACTAAGGCGGACATACTAACATCGGTGAAGATGGGAGGTTGTCGCGGTTAGTAAGGAAGCCACATCGTTGAGTTGGACAATGTCGAAGAAGAGGAGCGACCGACATAGGAGAAGAAGACATCGGGCATGTATAACATCGTGCATGTGTATATACATGCAAGCATCCTACGAATAGAAGCATGGACGTAAGAAACAATGGAGAAAAGAGTTCGGAGTAGAAATAGCACAACGGTAATGAATATGCTTGGGGAAACTGGAGAGTGTGATAGGTGTCCCGACAGGGATCCATGATATTTGCACGCATATATGTGTAGATGTTACAATGGCCATCATTAAGCGATAATTGGAAAGAAGTAGAAGATAACTATGTGGTAGAGTATTGCATTGAAAGGGTAGCAGCTGAGAGATATTGATCAAGAATTAGGCTTGCTCTTGGAGGTTGAAACAGAAAAATTGTGGTGGGGAGAAGAGATAGAAGACACACGGTTCGGTAGGCCAACCGACGTAAAGGAAGGTAAGTTTAAAATAGGTTGTCCATGGTGTATCGGTGTATACGTGGGCAAGGTACTCTAATACCATATAAACTAATAAGATAATTTTGTTGCACACATTATCAATGCATTACTTGATATTAATAGAGATACATGTGCATGCAAATATTTTGTAAAAGAGTTACGAGCATGCAGCTACATGATGCATACATAATGGAGAGTTGTTAATTTATTATACTCATGATTTTTTTTCCATTAAAGCTTATAGTTCAATTATGTTACCCAAGTTGCATTTTTCTTCGAGTTTCTATTGTCATTTTCTAATGTTTATGGTACCTTAAAAATCTAAATAGCTACAATATACGTAAATATATTCTGAAACATCTAAGTTCTATTATTTATCATTATAAATTTTAAAATAAATTTAACTACATAAATACGTGATCATCGTGTTGTAACCAATAAAAGGAAAAGGAAAGGTAGCCAAGACACTCGAATCCGGTCGGGCTGAAACATGTGGCGCGCTATATCCTAGCAGTGGTACTATTGCCGTTGGACCCTTGGTGCCGGTTGCCTAGCTGTCCGCATCAGAACTGGCACGTACGACTCACTCCGCGACAGTCCGCGACGCCTCTGGTCCTGTCGTAAGCTGCTCATGCGAAATCCGCCGTACAATTCTTGTCTCCAACCCGGACCCGGTGCATGCAGGCACGCGACGCCAACGAACCATGCATGCATCTGCGGACGCGTCCTCACACAGTCAGTCACACACGCCGCGCGCGCATTGTACGTACCCGGCCGCGGCATGTGCGGTTGGTGGCAACGCGCGCGCGCGCGGCAGGCTTAAGATGAACGGGTGGATGGCATGAGAAGTTGAGAACGGAGAGGAAGCCAATGGCGGAGCGGAGTTTTACTTAACCACGGCCTACATTGCGCAAATAATTGGCGCATTTATTAGGACGGCACGTACGCACGCACGGTCGGCAACAGCGGGCGCCACGCGTGGTTAGCGCTAGCTCGTGCCTCGTGGGATGGGATGGGATGGGATTGGGGGTCTCGCGCGGCGCGGCCTCTTGGGCTCTTTCAGGACCGGTGTGCCCGGCCGGCCCCTACGTAGCAGTAGTATTCCCACGAAAAGGACTGGGCATTGCCGTTGCCTCTCCTCGCATCGCCCGCGGTTGTGTGCGCGTGCGGGATGGTGGGGCGGAGAAGGGTAAGTGGAACGAGTTTGTCACGACCAGCACCGT
This sequence comes from Ampelocalamus luodianensis, assembly GCA_036346255.1. NCBI lineage: Eukaryota > Viridiplantae > Streptophyta > Magnoliopsida > Poales > Poaceae > Ampelocalamus > Ampelocalamus luodianensis. Next base: position 53,582,493 of record CM070623.1, read on the forward strand.
GCACCTACCGCGCGCGCGCGTGGGGTGCGATGAACAGCGCTAGCTCGCGTGGGCGTGGGCGTGGCCGCACAGCCGCGCGCGCGGGCAATTGCCGGGTACGTACGTAGTGGCGTTTTTGACCGTTTCGCCGCCGCTTTCCTGGGCTGCCACATATAGCGTGTGGTTATAGTTTTTGCGGCCGGCCGGTGGTTAGCACGGTGGATGTGGTATATATACTGTTGCGAGGTCACCTCACGATGATTTAGTCCGCGCGATTTTGGTAGGAACAGTGGGGCTAGCAAGCTAGCCAAACTAGCTGTGACGGTTTCGGCAAGAACAGGGAAAGAATATTTTCGTTCTGGGGATGGTCGAGGTAGGTACGCCAAATTGGGATGTGAGGAAGGGGGAACTGCGGTCCGCACTAGTCTACTGCATTGTGCACGAGGACGAGGGTATCTTCTCACGTGGTCGATGGAATTGTGCGAAGGAATGCACTGCTCCGACGTCCTGGAGCTGGAAGAACACAGGCCGTTGCCTCTTTATGATACGGAGTACGCAAGAGTAAAGTCGGGGACGAGTTCAAATCCTTAACACCAAAAGCACTGAGCCGGGGAATCCTCTCTGGTTGTTGCTTCCGGGGACCGAGACCCCTAGATGTATGACTTTGGAGCTTGGAATTTTTACTCATCATCGGTCACCACGTACCCTTGGTAAACACATAAGGCGCGCTGCAGCACCGAGCCAAACGATTGAGCGATAGATAATTATTCCTGTATTTTTTTTTGACGTAAAAAGGTAGAGAATTCTCTACCTTATGACCATTATATTTAAATGGTAGTCAAACAAGAGTTACCAAAAGAAAATAAAGAAAAAAGATGAAAGAAGTAATAGAAAATAGAAAACAGAAAACAGAAAGAAAGAGACGGGTGGGAGGAGCAGAAAACAAAATATACAAACGTATTCGGTTACAATAAAAGCTGGCTCCATTGCAGTAGACCCAGTTGATACTTAGCCTTTAACCGATGAGTCCAAAGATTGATTAAGCTCTTAACTGATGGTATAGAGTCGGCATATGCATATTAGAATGTTGGAAAACTCGGTATTTCGAAATCCACAGAGTGTGAGCGCAGGCTGCAAAGCAAATTGGCCATATTTTACGGTAGTTTCCATCTCTTGTCATTGTCTTTTCCAAAAATTGGAGCATGTTTTGTGATGAGTTTGCTTCCCTTTCGAGTCCTAATTTCCTCCAAAGATTGTGTGCAGACTTACAACGCAAAATGATGTGATCAATCGTTTCTATTGCAGGGCAAATATCACAATGTGGGTCATGGGTCCAATGTTTTGTTGTCATGTTATCTCTGGTGTTAATACGCCCTCTGAAAGCTAGCCAAAGAAAGATTCTGTAGTTATGTGGAATTGATCGGTTCCAAGTATAGTCCTTTGTTGGCCAAGTTAGGCCATGAAAAGACAATGTTCTGTAAAAAGCTGACGTAGTTGGGGCTGCCATAGTTGAAATGGATATCCTCTCATCCAAGGTATCTGGATGTAGTACTTGGGAAGAAAGGAGATCTTGTAGAATTTGGTATTCCGAAGCAGCTTGCTGCGAAAGAACTGGTTGCAGTGATATCACCCAAATGTTATCTCTATGTTGTGACTGTACTGTGCAGTTTGGATGAACCGCAAAAGTGAATAGAGTTGGGAGAATGAGTTGGAATCGTCCCATGGTCGTCCAGTTATCTTTCCAAAACATGGTATTTGCGCCATTGCCAATGATCACTTTTGTCATTTGTATTGTCTCCTGTATTAGTGCCGATATTGTTTTCCAAGTTGCTGAGTCACTCTGACGAGGTTGTATCGGTATGTCACTATGAATATACCGCATTCTTAACCATTGGAAGCAAGGATCAGAATGATTAGACAACAGTTTTGCCGTAAACTTCATGAGTAATGCTTGGTTATGAAGTCTGAGGTTTCTGAGACCTAGCCCCCCCCCTGCTCTTTTGGTAGAGTGACAGTTGTCCAGGCAACAAGACAGTGACCACCAAGTAGTTCCTTGTTTTCGCGCCATAGGAAAGCTCTCCTAATTTTGTCAATGGCATCGATGCTGCGGTCTGGCCATTTGTAGCAGCTCATGTAGTACGTTGGTATAGTTGATAAAACAGCGTTTATCATTGTCACTCTTCCCCCCCAAGACAGAATGCTTGGCATCCATCCAGCCAGTCTCTTATCCACTTTATCAATGATAGGTTGCAGCAGATTGTGTGGAATCCTATTTGCAGCAATAGGAAGTCCTAGGTAATTACATGGTAGATCGCTGATAGGGCACTGTAAGATGCTGGCTGCCGCAATTTTATCTTCATTTGACATATGTATTGGTATGAGTGTACTCTTGTGATAGTTGATCTTCAACCCTGAGAAGCAAGAGAATGCATCTAGCAATTCCTTTAAAGTCGACACTTGTTGTACTGTCCCTTTTAGTAAAATGAAGGTATCATCTGCGTACTGTAAGATTGGTGGCGACCCTTGTATGTCTAGTGGATGCGAAAATATGCCATTGTTCCCGGCCTGCTTTATTAATTTTTGTAGAACATCAGCTACTAGAATAAAAAGGTACGGGGAGAAGGGGTCTCCTTGGCGTACACCTCTTTTATATTGAATTTGTTCGCCTACTACGCTGTTGATGAGAATGTGAGCTTTGCTGGTTGACAGAATGCTACGTATCCATTCAATCCATCTGTTATCAAAGCCTCTGTGCTGTAGGACATAAAGAAGGCATTCCCAATTGATCGTGTCAAATAAAATAAAAAAGATAGTATTATTACTGTATTTCAGAATAAAAACTAGATTATTTAAAAAAAAATCTTGAGCTTGCCATGGAGTGGACCAACCATCTCAGCTAGATGCGCTTACTTGAGATCCAACTCTAGAACTGAAACACATGCACATCCATCGATTTTTCGCGAGGAATGAGACCAAAAAGGGGCCCGGGTAGGGGAAACTTGTAGCTCTAACCTACATTTCGCCTTTTCCAGAAGTGGAGACCTCGAAGTGTCAAACACGAATGATGCCCTTCAAAGTGCAGCGACTTTCACGACGTGATCCTTCACTAGGTGTCCATAACAACTATACTCGTTTTGAGTCGTTTCAGTACATCACATGAATGAGAACGAGCAAAGGCAGCTCGCAAACGAACCATTCAGGAACGTACCACATGAAAAATCGATGAGGAGAGCATCACCCATGAAAAAAAGAATGGCGATAAGATGGGGAAAAGAGAGGAAAAGGTCTATATGCTTCTGCCATCTCTACCAACCTGTCTCCACAAATAAAGCCAGTACTGTTCATCTAGCTAAACGTCTGCAACCTCAGCTATCAACGTCAGCTTTTATACATGGGAATGTCACCTTGCCAAAAGTCAGAAGATAAAGACAAATAAGATACACCGACTTTGGAATGAGATGCAATTCCACGACTTTCTTATCTCTCGCGCGCGTGATATGTTACAAATGAAATTAAGAGACCGGAAAGAGTTCAACAGTTTTTTCTGCGACAAATAAGATACACCGACTTACATATTCAAAAGCGACTAACTAAATATCCCTAGAGAAGTTTTTTTTTAAAAAAAGAGTGCATGCCACACGGGAGAATGGAGATGCCACGACACCTTTGCCTACTACATTTCTGAGCACAACGCCAATTACATCAATGAGTTCGAGAAGAAAAAAACAGGCACAAAAAATTCCTGGTGAAAATTTTGAAAACCATTGTACCAACGTCAAAAAAAACCATTGTACCCGAGCTGTATACTTCTTTGGATGCTGCAACCGAAACATGCAAAATGCAAATTTCAGCTTATGCCAACTTTTATGAAATACAGGGCTTGGCAACCAACAGATAATACAAAGACTACGTAAACCATCAATCATTCAAGTACTCACGGGGCTGTCATAGGTGAAAATGATCATTTTCTTGAAAAATGATGCAAATTGCACTAATACCAAATCGCACAAGTTTCAAAAAAATTCTCAAAAAATTATCGTTTGAAGGTAGGTTCATGATCTAGATCCATGCAAAATTTCAAGAACAAACTCAGTCTCGTTTTGTGAGATATGGAAAAGACAAATATAACATGTAATAGCACACAACAGTGCTAAACAGTAATAAACACTATTACACATCATATTTGTCTTTTCTGTATCTCGCAAACAGGATTGATTTTGTTCTTAAAATTTTACATGGATATAGACCATACACTAACCTATGGCTAACAATTTTTTGAGAACTTTCAGTGGAATTTACATTTTCACAAAATTGCTCATTTTCACCGGATATCTCCCCAGTACTTACAAACTGCATCCATCCTTAAAGAAAAAACTGCATACATCTGAAATTTCACTATTTGCAATCTCCTAAAATGTACAAGCTGGAAAACCAGTCAAAACCTACATGCTTATGGTCAGCTACATCAATGGAGCTACAAGCTATATATTATAAAATGTTCGGTATGGCGGGAAGCACCAATCCCCGTTTGTTGGATTTTTTTCCCCAAAGAACAGAATGGATATAGCAGGGTCAGATTAACCTAGCTGCTTCGACAGAAAAATGCCAGACTTTACAAGGGAGAAGGAAGCAACACTAGCATTATAGATGCCAGCAGAGGTACCTGCAGTTTCAGCTCCATGTAGCCTACCAAATTAGGCTACTACTATGCTTTTATGTTTGGTTGAACACCATGGTCATCTAGGGAGCAGCTTGCCCTAGATGCCTGTGACACCAGCTTGAAACTTCAGTTTCATATATAGATAGGTTTCACATCATTAGCACCGAAGCTTAATCCACAGTGAGGACACCTCCTCTGACGGTTTCCAAGTGACTTCTGTATGCATTGATTACAGAAGAGATGGTAGCACTTGGTAATCACAACCTACAAGCAGAAAAGATGTCATTACATCGAAAAAGCGAGATGTTACTAGATCCAATGCTGAATGTCAAAGACTGTCGAGGAATGAAATCAATATTATTACCTCTTTCTGCCTGTCATGACAGATGCCACACTTCAATATTCCCCTGTACTCCCTAACCTCATGACGAAGCTTTTCCAGGACTACTGACTCATCTATCTTAGCTCTAAGAGAATTAGCTTTCCTTGACATCACATCCAAATCATCCTCCAATCTCTTCTTACTAAACCTGGAGCATCACTGATCTTGTTAGACCAAATATAATATATATATAAGAGAGAGAGAGAGAGAGAGAGAGAGAGAAGTGGATGTTTGTAAGACCACCTCTCCTTCTCTAGTTCTATAAGCAGCCCAGCAACATCCGGTCGACTGCTTCCAACATTCGCTTGTGCCCTGTCCATTGACTGCCGGAGCTCCTGAGCCTCTCCATGCATATCCACCAGCTTTCTTTGAGAATTGCCCAACGAAACAGATTGCTGCCATACATCCTCTGCAAGTCTCCCAGCCCTCTCTGCCCAAACTTTTAGCTGGGAAAACAATAACAAGTATTCAGCAACCCAGGCAGAACAGTATAATGTTACAATATCTATGTCCCACTTACCTGGTCCTCTAAGCGAACAATTTTCTGGTTGTACAGATCCATCAAAGAGCTTGCCTGCTGCAAGTTTCTTTGCAAGGTACGCACTTCCAAATGCAAAGCATTTTGTGCTTGTTTTGCTTTAACACCCTCCATGAAAAGCTGCAGGGGCAATTCACAAACTAAGATGTTACGTCACAGAGAACTGAAAAACTCCAAAATCCTTTGAAATAGAACCAAATATCTCCAAAATTGGTAGGCATAACAAATCCAGAAACCCACCGGGATTTTCGGTAAATGATAGTAACTGTCCACCAGGATTTGGAACCCTGGCCTGTTTGAACTTTTGCTTCCTAACTTAGTGCAAACTAAACAGCTTGTAAATTGAGTCCCTTCATTGGTTTTTGGAAACCGTTTAGGGTTTTTGCCCCCTAGCTGGTCCGGTTTTCTTTGTCCAATTTCATTTTTTTAGTTTTTCAAGTTTTGGTGTTTGGACTGTAATCTACAAGTAATACATCTATTGTGCAAGAAGAATGGATAATATATGGAGAGGTTTGGGGTGAACCGGGCCACGATCTGGAAAACGGAACTTGGCTGGTTCAATGTACCGGCGGGTTTCAGAACCCTGGTCCCTTCTATCAGCAACAGTTGAAATACTGCCAATTTTAACCAGATCTAACCTCCTAATAATGTGCAAGCACAGGAAAGCAATCTGTGCAAACAGACTTAGTACAGTGGCAAATGGAAACTTTTCTTACAGAACTACACATCTCGAGCAGAACAGCATGATATGGTCATAAACAGTAATGCTAAAGAGAGGCATGTCAATACGAGAATAGCTTAAATCAGTTCATTGAAACATCACCTTGGTATTATGATCATCTCTTTCAATAATCTGTTGTAGCAATTGTTGATTTTGTGCCTGAATGTCTTCGTATGCTTGCCCGATACTCTGGAATAGTAAATAAACATTTCAGACTTGTAATTACAGTATTTATTATAACCATACTTGAATGGTGTACACGGAAAATGGTCCGCACCTCAATCTCCAACACGTAAGCGTCACATTCTTCTTGTTTAGACTTCAGTATATCAGATAGGCTAACTAGATCCCTGAACCATGGAAATTAAGCAGTTAGTATCACTTCCCTTTTATAAAAATATAAAAGAAAGTATGGCTCCCGTTCTACTTCAACAGTTTGAAACCCATATAAAGTGTAGAAATAAATTTCCTTTTCCAATTTCATTTCTAACCAATCAGCAGAAACAGTGTGTAGATACATGAATGGATACCTTCTAGAAGTCTCTAGCTTCTGCCCTAATTCAGCAATCTCAGCTTCAGCACTTGCTAGCCTCTGCTGAGACATAGCTTCAGCTTCATTGCCTGCCTTAACACGCTGCTCCAGTTTACTTTCATCAAGAGAAGATTTGAGGACATGGACACGAGCCCATTCATAGAATTCCCTATCTCTGGATTCCATTACCTCTCTACACACAAAAAAAAAAGCCATATAAATATAGCAGAAGCTCCTTCCCACAAAATAAATGAACTTGCCAGCAGACGATGATCAAATGCTCAATAAGTTTATGCATCATCAAAAACAGGAGAATCACCCAAGTGAAAAAAATTACTAATGGTGATGACTCATGATAGCCATAGGCCAATGAGTGTGTGCAATGGGTTGAAAGAGATAATATGCTATAAACATGTAAGTGTAGCACTAAATTCAATTCTTTTCATAAAAAAGTGAGAGAAAGGTATCTCTACAAAACATAGTATTAGCAGAAGTTGCACAAAGTTGCATAGAGATTTTGAAATAAGATGAAACTACCTGGAATCAGACGACTCACGCTTATACATTTCCACAAACAGCTTAAGCTCCTGAGTAGTTTCCATTAGATCACAAACCTACAGTGTTTGATTTTAATATGTAAATAAAACATGAGATCGTGAACAAATCCTGCAGTGGATAAACCATAGAGCCTTTTAAAAAAAATCAATACACAAAATAGTAGACTGTTTTGCTGAGCAAATCTGAACCCAAAATAAATAAATAATACCACAGATTGAAGTTGCCTTATATCAGATCCAGCACGGGCAGATCTACATGATGCTTCTTCATTTTCACGTTCCTATAAAACAATACAAAACAGTCCGACACATTGGCGAATCAATGTCATAACACTTGCCAACTAAGTGTGCAAGCCCATAGCAAGAAATTTACCTTTCTGGTCAGAATACCAGAGAGTGAATGAACTTCGGCTCGCAAAGAATTCAACCCTAAGGAGGCATCCTTGTTTTTGGTCCCTTCACTTTGCATTGCACACATTTCCCTTGGCAGCGATGATGCCAGAGCTCTAAATTCTGCAATAACTTGGTTCCGTCCTGACAATTGCGAATAATTCCTTATTTCCTGTTTTAAATTTTAACAAGACCACATGGAAAGGTTTTCTCGTTAAGTTAAATAGTAATCACCGCACCAGGTTCTCTTGAAGCCTCTTCAAGTTTCAGGACTAGCATATTCTTTTCATTAGATAGCTTCTGCATATCCTTCTCAAGGTCAGCAGCCCTAGAATCACAGTATGCAGAAACCCTCTGGGGAATTTCAGCTAGATCAACTTTTAAATTAAATTTCCTTTCTTGCCAGACAAAGTTGTCCTTATCAACCTGAAGCATGGCAAGTAGAAGTTCAACAGAAGATCAAATGCTTTAGTGAGACATTTTGCTATACAACACATACAAATCCACTGACCAGTAACCACCTGTAATTTCTCTAATAATGTTTGGTAGTGATCCAATTCTGCTTGTGACTTCTGAAGTTGATCATTAACAGGTTGAAAAGCTTTGGAAGAACGAATGTTCTTGTAATCCGTCAAGATATTCTGTAGACAACAAAAGGAAATATAAAGCAAGTCATACTGGATTTGACATTAAAAGATTAAACCCTACAGTATCCAAACTCCAAAGCAGTACAGCAAAGGTGCATTCCGTGCTTGATCAAATACGTTTGGTTCAACAAACCTGAAAAAATGTTAACTTGTTCAAAAGTTCAATTCTCTCTTCATGCAATCTCGTAATTTCCACCAAACGCTTAGAAGCCAATTCCTGGTAAATAACAGGATGGACATCAAATTCAAATTCATACACATCACAGATAATAATTTGTTACTCTAAAAAATGGAACTTGCTATTTACCGTTAACTCCTTGCGAGTGGCTTCGAGATCTTGCAACTCTCTTTGCTTATCTCTGATCTTATCTTCAGTTGCATTTTTGCTTCCCAATGTAGGAAAAAGCATGGGAGTTCCTTGTGTATTGTCTCTCTGTGCTTTAAGTGCTGCCAATTTGTGGTTGCTTTCTTCCAACTCGGAAATAGTACTGGCCAACTCCTCTTGACAAAGTAAATCAAATGTCTGAGTCAGTTTTACCCTTGGAATTAGTTCCAGATATCTGCTAGGTCAAAATAGTGGGGAAAAGTATAGTATATGTCTGTGAAGCGTTGGCACTGCAAGTAAAAGTGATAATATCACAACCTATTATTGCCACAACACTTTGCAGATCAGTTTTGGCTAAGGTGCTAATGCTAACTTGTTTGGTAACTCAAGGTATAGTACAAGGCATAAATGCTTATTAGGAAGTTAAAACAGGCCTAAAAACATAACCTCCACCATCTAAACAAGATACCTTCCAGACGTTTCTGTTCAGCTCTGTTTCGGGCCTTGCAATCTCTTTGATTCTGATAGTTATCTGCTAACTGCCTGTGCTTCAAGTGAAGGTCACCTACCGACTGTATTACATTATTAAGCTCGGCAAATAGGTCGCTGGTAGTACTTTGCAGTTGCCTGGTGTGATCTAGAGTGCACGAGCAAATTAGGGAAAATTTCAGCAAACCATAAATGATAACTGGAACCTCTATCAACAAACAGAAAATAGGAAGTAGAAACAAACCATTTTCTGGTAATTTAGTGAGAGAAGCCAAAGCAAAATCCTTATTTGCATGCCACAGATCACTTGACAGAAACAAGAGGTTCTGTAGAACATTAGCTGTGGATGACTGTACTGGAGGGACACCATTTCCCAAATGGCAACTGGGTACACAACCTGAACTTTCTGTAGCACAAGCCTCTACAAGTCTTCTAAAAAAGTCCCTTTCTATGGGCACGCATGTACCACCTGAAAGATAAGGTTTATAAGTATCTGATGGACAACAACGGAAAAAAATAGGAGAAGCAGCATGAAAGAGCGATGAAGATACCTAATTAGCAAGGTCATTGGAATGAATAATTTAGTATTAGCAATCATCAACTGACAACTGCAGTTTCTGCAACTTTGCATGCAAAATTTCCTTACAAGATTACTTTTGAAAGAGCAATGAGCCACAAATGAAAAGGTTTTACAACACAGCTAGTCCATTGCTTCTTAAATAGCAGGTATAAATATTTTTAAAAACATAGAATTATTAGTTGATCAAGATTTCATTCCAGGAAAATGCAAGTCAGATATAGCCGGAGTAAATAAAGTACAACATCGTACCCTTTTGTACATTGCTGTGACCTGGACCGCAGTCAGAATTTGGAGATCCACTTTTGCAAACAGAAATCAACTCCAAATCTGCCACAAGCTATTTGAATAAAACAATTTTAGTAGAAAGGTTATAATGTTTTTATGTGTTTATGATAACATGCACAAGGTCTGAATTACTTACTCGCTCCCAAGAACTGTTGACCAGCGCAAGTGTCTCGTTATGAGTCCTTTGCTTCTCTTTCAGATCATTGAATTTACTCTCAAGAGCACGGTACTCAAACTTGTGGGCTTCTAGTTGTTCCGAAAGCTTTTGGTTTTTGTATTTAAGTACAGCAAAATCAAGCTGCCAAATAAGACAGTATTAAGTTGGCAGTGTGGCATAACTAAAAACTGAAGAGGCATTATATTAAAAATGCCATAGTAATTCACCAGAAGAGCATAGACCAGCATTCGAGCACCTTTGATATTCAACTTCAAGAATAGCAGTCAAACAGAGAACATCAACAGAAATAGAAATTGTAGACAAGCGTACTGATGGTATCACAAGTATGAAGAGAAACTAGCAAAAGATGTGCCACAGAGCAAAGAACAAAGTTGCATGTGGACAAGAGAAGTAGTTTTGAAATAACTTGGGACACTTAAGATCAAATAGGCACCGTTTTTAAATTGCAAGAAATTAGATATTAGTTGTAAAGGATCTAAAAACCAGACATACTACCAGAATCCTAACCATAAATAGGCAACAACCCTTTTATAACAAGATTGAGAGGAGACTGGAGAGTGCAATCAACAACCCTGATTGCACCAAATGAGGTAACACGTGATTAAAGTGATGAGAAACGGAAGACTCAACAATAAAATGGATTAATGGAGAGACAAAGTAACATTAGCCATTAGGCATACTATTACACCCTTGACCTGTCCCTTCCCATTTTTTAGCCCATCTTTCCCTCTTGTATGAAATAATCATTTGTCACAGATAGTAACAGTGTGATCAATTGGAGACAAACTTCATTATTATCGATCTCATAAGCAATTTTAGACTTTTATGTCTAATTAAAAAGCATGCTCATGCCATGCAAGAAGGGCCATTAATATATGGCTATTATCGTCAACAAACATTAGCATATGACCATATCATCACCAGCAAGAAATATATTAATCATAAATAATTGTTGCAAGTTCCTTGAAGGTACCTTGAAAAAATACATATCATCTAACAAGCTTAGCATATGAAAAATTACTGAGGAATTGCCGCCTTTTGCTATCATTAACAAGTACAGAAAATAAGCATAGCATGTAAGGAAACTAACAATTAATCCGTTTCTCATCCATCACTTAACAATTATAGAAAATATCGCTTGTCCTAATCAGCCACTAATCATACGACCGTTGCATCATCCGAAACGGATAACGCATAGAAAATCCCTAAAATATCCTTCCACTCTACTGATACGCAATATAAATAGGACTTCCGCTAACCGACACAAGACAATGAGCCATGCATAGATTTTAGCATTTGCATATAAACATTAAACAGCTATCAAGGAACTCCTTTCTTGTCTACCGACCCAAACAGTATGTAAAAGATCATTTAGCTGGCTACCTAACAAACAGCAAAAAAAAAAAAATTCCGATACACGAAGCCTAGCACATACAAAAGCTGTTAAAATATCTTGCGCCAACTAGTTAGTAGTTACCATGCAACAACGTATCAAACAAAACTACCAGCATAAACTTGAGATCCAGCAATATGGAGCAACCAGGCGGCTTGAAATGGCACATGTACCTTCTTATCGTCGGAGCAGGGCGCAAGTATCGGGCGCTTGACGGGGGCAACAGGTGCGCCACCGGGCGCAACGGAGCCGGGGAGCCGCCGCTTCCGGTCGGGCTCCCCCGTGCTCCCCATAACCCTAACCCTAACCACTCCCAGGGCCTCCAATTCTCCGCATGCGGTGACTGAAACCAACCTCGCAAGCACAAGAGCTAACCCTTCCGACCACCCACCAATCCAATCCACCGCCCAAACCCAACCTGGCAACCCCCCAAACCCTAGCACACGGATCACCAGAACAATCGCAACAAAAAAAACGCAAAAAAAACAAAGGTCGTAGGAGGGAATCGGAGCGAAGGGCGAGCGGATCACGGAGGAATTTGGCTAGGGTTTCTGAGGAAGGGATCGGATTAGGGAGGTGTGGGCGGTGGCAGTTAGCGGTGGTTTTTGGGGTGTGTGTGTGTGTAGAGGGAGAGAGCGACGAGACGCGGAGGAGGTGACAAGGGAAACACAGTGGTATTATGCCACAGGGGTGTAGTAGAGGGGAGTGTGTTATCGAGCGGAATAGACTGTTCGCGGCCGATGCAATGAACGGGCTCTGGACACCCACGGGATATTTGGTTGGGCCTCGGCCTTGCCGCTCGGTGTCGGCCCAGCAATGGTGAAAACGAAGAGGAAGTTGCACTAGGACCTCTTTTTTTCCAGATCTTGCAAGTTGCAACTTACGTCTTGATACTTTGCCAGTCCTGTTCTTTAAAATACCTATACTCTCAGTTTGCTCTATATGAGCTAAAAAAGTATATCACCTGCTTAGTTGGGTTACTTTGAAATGGTGAAACAGGTCCACGCATATACCTTCAAGGTAGGACTGGTGGATGGTAGATGATACAACGCTGAGCAATGGTCTAACCGACACTTACGGTAAATGTGGAAGTTCAGATGATGTGTTCTCTTGGAGCAGTTTGATTGTTGGCTATGCCCAATTTGGTTATGCAAAGGAAGCACTTGATTTATTTTATAGGATGATATGCCTGGAAATCAGGCCAAATCATGCAACCTTTGTTGTGATTCTCACAGCATGCAGCCGCGTCGGGTTTGTCGGCGAAGGCTGCTATTACTACAGTATTATGGAGCCTGAATACGGCATTGTTCCGACGAGAGAGCCTTGTTCATGTAATACTGATTTGTTCTCACGTGCTGGGAGACTAACTGAGGCAGCAAAGTTTGTTGATCAAATGCAATTTGAGCCCGATATTGTAACGTGGAAGACCCTGCTATCTGCTAGCAAAACACATAATGATGTGGAGATGGCAAAGAGGGCATCAGAAGGTATTTTGAGTATTGATCCCTCCCCTTCAGCAGCCTATGTCTTGTTGTGCAACATACATGCTGCTTCTGGCAATCGGAATGAGTTTGCAAGATTAAGAAAGCAATGAGAAACACTGGTGTTAAGAAACAAGCAAGGAAGAATTGGGTTAAACTCAAGGGAGAGCTAAAAGTCTTTATAGTAGAGGACAGATCACATTCAGAGTCTGAGGAAATATACACAATGCTTGAGTTAGTTGGAATGGAAATGATGAAGGGTGGTTATGTTCCAAAGCTGTCATGTGAGTTTAAAACTTCAACATTTTTTTTCTTGTGACCCCACAGCTTACTTGCATTGTGGGGTCCTCCGTAGGAGCTGAGAAGCTGCTGCTGCCCCCCGATGCATCCGTCATACTGGCAGACCGTGACAACTCTGGGAGCCCGGTGAGGAGATCGACATCATGGGGTTGCAGCAGATGGTGGCTGAGGGGAAGGTAGCTGGTGGGATGATTCTGAAGGTGGAGTGCTGCATGCGCCCTTGCACAGAGCGTGCACACTGCAAGCATCATCGGTGAATGTGTTACGTACTAGCTGCTGCTCCAGAGCCTCACAGACAAGGGCACTGGCACCATGATCACTGGCTGAGATCACTCATGCCTTCACGGTACTTTCTTGTGCCACCCTGCTCTTATTGTCGTGTAGTTTATGGTAATGTAGGTTTGCCTCGTAATTGGCTTTGCAATAATGTGGGTATGGTGTGAGGTTAAATAAGAATAACTTTTCTCACATTTGTATGAGATTATCATTGTTCAGGTGGTTCTTGACCCGTTTGTTTCTGACTGTTGGCAATGGTTCAGAAATGTTGTGACTTTCTGCAGTTCTTGTGACGAGTTGAATCAATTCAGGTTCACTTTCCAGTTTCAAAAAAAATTCAGGTTCACTTTTACTTTACTGTAGTTTGTAGCATATCAATCTTTTAGCTCATTGTACACTCTCCTATGGTCCATGACATGGGCCATCACCATTTGTAATTTGTTTCACTTTGATGATTCTCCTGGCTCCTGCTCTCTGTGATACGTTGTTTGAGTGCTTGAACATTATCTGCTAGCTTATCTTGTGGGAAGGAACTTCTATATTCACATGCCAGTTATTCTTTTGTGGTAGAGAGGCCATGGAATCCGGTGATAGGGAATTTTATAAATGGTCTCATGTCCGCGTCCTCGAAAATTCTGTTGATGAAAGTAAACCAGAACATAGTAAGGCAGCTATTCAAGATGAAGCAGTGTACTAGCAACAGCTGAAGCTGAGATTGCTGAGTAAGGACAGAAGTTAAAGGACTCTAGAAGATACTTATTTTTGCATTTACACACTTTGTTCCTGGTGGTTGGTTATAACTTTTTTTTTATGTATAGGATTTTTCCCCATCCGGTCCACATTAAAGAAGAAGAAGCACCCTATACACGAGACGTCCACGGGAGCAGTGCTCAAACTGTGGTGGGTTAAGAGCCTAAAGCTCTCCTGTGTTATTGTACCCCTGCATAGTCCTCCAGCTTGAGCCCCAGCTCAAACCTCACAACAAACCCGGGTGAGAAACCACTGCCCAGCCCCGTGCTCGAGCCTTGGTCAGCTGAGCGGACGACGACGCTGCTAGCCAGCGAGCCCCAACTCGCTTCTCGGTTATAACTTATAAATGTAGTTGGAAAGAAAATTCATTTCTCCACTTATAATGACAGTACTTAACACTGCTGAAGTAGAACATGATCCCGCGGATGTCATGGGGATATGACCATAATCTTATAATAATGATATAATTGGCAGTGGTGGCGAGGGTTTGTCGAAACACTCGTTTTTTTATAAAAAAAAATCAGGATTGATGTCAGACCTCAGGAGGTCAGATCGGCCTTGGCGATCGACCAACCAGTGGTGATCGACCAACCCGGTGGCGATCGGCCGAATGGTCGTGGTCCGACCGACCAGTGAGCGGTTTGACCGGCCAGAAAAGTCACTTTTGAATTTTGGCAAACCTGATCAAACACTTATGTGGGAATGTTAGAATATGAGTTTGCACTATGTTTCATGGAAAATGGAGCATTAGGGCAAAACTAGATAGGTTTTTACCGAAATGTCCAGAGAGGTACATTTTCAGTCCTTAGCCAAATTCTGGCCAAATTTGTCACTAAGCGGTCTGACCAGCCAGGCTCTGATCATTCGTTGGGAAGGCGATGATGGTCGTGGGTTAGGTCAATTTCATTGGTTTCAATGCATACGTGTGGCATGATGCATGTTTTGACTAACGTAGGTCAAGTTGCGAAGAACTTGCGTCCGAAATCGATTTATTTATCTATTGTTGTGCATGTGGCTTGGAGGTCAACGGCGAGGATGATCGGAACTAGACTTAGAGAGCCGAGGTCCAGAACAATCGAGGATATCGGGTGAAGTCATTGGACTCAAGCATGGTGCAAGACGGACAAGGATGACCGAACGAGAAGTTCAGTGCAACAGGTTGCATCAAGCGGCACAAGGGTCGGTGCAAGTGTCATGGCGATTTCGATGGAAACCGGATGGGAGAGACTTGCCGACATGAAGAGATCCGTTGATCAACCTACACGGGACGAAGCATGGAATTGTCTCATGACAATTGGACCTGGTCTTTAGAGAATGATTGAGAAATGATATTTTGGTAACTTCACCAAAATACCTCCTTGGTGGCTTTTGGCAAAAACCACAGTGCATTACGGCGTAAGGAGATGCGGTTTAGGTTAAGTGAAGATGAAGATCATGAAGAGATAGATTCAGGAAGCCCGATTTGTCATCTGCTTTGAGAAGCGTGCATGAGTGTAGACTCTTTTGTGTGTAGGCTTAACGGGTGTCCATTAGGATTTTCTCTCTAAACCTAGCCTCCACTATAAAAGAGAGACGTCCAGATGTGGAGTCTTCAAGCTTTTCCAAGTGAAAACCCTAATTTGTGGTTTGAGGAAAGTGGAGTAGTTGAGGCTAGGGTTTGTGAGAGATGGGTGTTGAGCTTTTATCATTCATGGTGGAATGGCTGTAAACCAACATCATTCTCAAATCAACTCAAGCAAGATTTCCTCAAGATGAGTCTCTTCTTGTTCTTGCCCTCTCTTTGGTGATTTTTGGGATTTTTGTGTTCCTTTAGTTTTCTTTTGGTTCCTTGCTACGATTTTGTTTGCTGGGACAAGTAGGAATCCATGTAGGGTCACCTTGATCATCATTCACCCACGAGTAAGGTCTTAGATCAATGTTTGAATTTCCTCAGTTCTTGTGCCCTATTGCTCTCATCTAAGAAATTCATAGAATCTTGGCCTCAATCTTCCCAATCGTCGATTGGAATAGGTTTCTGACCTTCTTGATGAGCTATGGTTGAAATTTGAGTGGATTTGGATTTTTGAATCAATTTATGATTTTAAAATCGTGTTGATTTTACTGTTTATCCTGATGAAGCTTCGGTTAGACCGGCCTGTGTGGGGCTTTTGGTGCCTTTTGGTTGGTTTCTTGGGGTTCGTCAGTTTCAACACAAGTTTTCTGTTGTGCTTGTGATCCATGATCTTCATAGCTTCCATAGCTATCAAAGTGAAAAAAAAAGTTGAAATTGGTCCTTGGTCGAAAGAGTATAGCTCCTATTCACCCCCTCCCTCTCTCCATCTAGTTGTTGTTTCAGTCCAACATATCCATATTTTCTTTTCTTTGTTTATCAAGTCAAAGTTATGATACTAGCCAGTGATTTCCCATGTTCAAGGATCTAGTTAGGCTTCTCTGATTTACTGAAGTCTAAACATGAAGAATGTGAAGTATACCTGTCAAACATTGTAATTCCAAGTTGCTAGGGTAACCATTGTGCTCACACATATCGTTAGGAAGTTAGATGTGGTGCAATTGTTGTTCCTAACTGGATGGACACGATACCTCATTGGCAAGCCCTTCGGTTTACACCAAGCACCACTTGAGAAATAAACTGTAAAAGTCCATACAATAGGCATTTTGATTTCAGTGGAGTGGAATGCTGATAGGTTAGCCTTGTGTACTCCAATAGTTAGTTCGGACTTGGGAGTTAGGACTGGAGATTATCATTTACCAAAGTCCAAAGGCCCTGAGAAGAATTGATAATGCAGATGATGATCTAACTTATATGCAAACCTTCGGTTTTAGATATTTGAGCATATATATACCTCAGCGGACTGTAAGACATGATAGTTGAGTGGATTTTCTTTTTGGTAATCCTCTAGTTTGATGGTCCTTTAGTTTTAGATATTTGAGCATATATGTAGAAATTAGGGGAATAATTATGTGTTGTTGTAACACTCCAGCCCAACATTGAGCCCAGAATGCCACTACACTATCCTCTCAACTAATATTCTTCAACACACTATAAAAATTTTAGCAACCAAAGCATTGATAAAATCCATCCACGGGTCACAATAGAATATGAATAAAGACTTGTCAAACTTGAATAAATAAGCGAGGGAAACATGGCAAGATGAAAAAGTCTAAAAACAGCACCAAACCAATGAATCTAAAATTCTTGGAACAAAATAGACTAGTTCAAAGCATTCATCTAAGCTTATTCGATTTCTAGTATGTCCTAAAAGTAGTCCAGCAATAACGAATCAAATGATTCTCATGGCAAACAATCATGTGCCTGAAGTATGAGACTATCCCATGTGCACTAGTTCCTCTCAACCGTGATGCCCTCAACGATCACCTGAAACAACAAAAGAGCAAAGGTGAGTCCACGACTCAGCAAATACATCAATATACAATGAACAATGATAAATCAACAATATTCAATAACTTCATTATCATCACATGTCCTTCTATTAATATTATCATGCCATTCTCTTTTTTTTTGTTTTCACACACATTCATCTCATATCTCAATGCAAACTCCACTCTACATGTCCACATGCACTTCTTTCACGTATACCGGTATAGCATGAGTGAACGCTCGCGACAACATTCACTCTCAAGCCCGCTCCTCCTTGAGGATCGAGGACCTCCTCCACTCCCGTGGAGTTATGATCAATCATGATCACCTGCTCATATGCAAAAATGCTTATGAATGCAAAAATGCAAAATTTCATTATATTCATCATATCCAATTTTCCTTATGTTCGTCAACAAGATATAGTCATACCATTCCATTGCTAGCAATTAAATACAAATAAAATCACAACAATAATGGTAATGAATGATAAAGAAATACAGAGATCAATCATTGATCGTTGTCTACCATGCACTTACCTTTACTAGTTGCGACACACGGTTTAGCTAGAAGATGGCAACAAGCACGACGTCTCTCCTACAATAAATACTCAAATTTCAATAAGTGTTGTAGCATCACAAGAACAATAATTAATTGACATCGCTCCTACACATCCGCCAAATCCACATCGCTCCCCTAATACCGAACAGTCGCCCCTTGCTGTCCTGGTACTAAAAAGGGCGTAACTTTTGACTCACAAGTCCGATCATGGCAAACCACCCAGTTCTGGAATCTACACAAAATTCTCCATATTTTCTTATATTACTATGACCTCTAATTAAATCATCTAACCCCCCGTTTTTATTCCAAAAGACCAATCTGCCATCTTCTGGACAACGAGCCTTACTAAAATCATAACTTGAAAATTACTCGTTCGATCGACATGATTAAATACTCTAAGAAAAGATACTGAAATTATCTACAATTAACTAGTAGACGACATTCCTAAAATTCGCCATTAAGGTACCCGAATAAATCGTACAACAGAACAACAGACTAAACAGATCTAGAAATCGGTTTCCCCCAACTGACCAATTCTAAAACCCCTCTCTAATTAATCTTGATTCAAATCTCTAATTAAATCTCTCTCTATCTACTATTCAAGATAGCATGCACCCATACAAAGCAAAGATACACCACTAGTTAATTTCTAGTGCTAGTTGCACTACTAGCAGCCGCATGCATACAATGCTACGAGGACAAAACTAGTTAACTACTCCCTCCGTTTTTAAATACATGACGTTTGACCAAGCGTGCAGTCAAACTTATCTAACTTTGACTAATAATACATGAAAAACTATTTAGATTGATCATGAGTGAATAGTATCATTAGATTTGTCATGATAAATATTTTCATAATATAATAAATTTGTAATTTTTTACTAACAAAATCATATGAAAAGTAATGGTCAAAGTTATATAAGTTTGACTGTACATTTGGTCAAACGTCATGTATTTAAAAACGGAGGGAGTAATAATTAGCACTATCTAATTTATCTCTCTCCCTTACTACTCCAATTAGAGAAATGCATGCATGCAGCACTTACCTAGTGCCAATTAGCAACAGAGCTACAATTGGCCAAAAGCTTCCACGGGCTGCAACTAAATCAGCTGGAATCACACGCGGCTGGGAAAGGGTCGGCTAGAATTACCTCGCTCGGGTAGCCTCTTCACGCGCACGCAGCGAGCAAGATGGTCTAGCGGCAGTACCACCCGGTGTCCACACGTAGGTTGATGCTCCCACGCGTGCGGCCAGGAGGTGCGCTGGCGGATCCACTCACGCAGGCTCACGACCAAACACGCGTAGGCGAAAGAAAAAGAAAACCAAGAGGGTGGCGGCGCACGGGGAAATAAAAGAAAAGAGTTTAGGGTTTCTAGAATCCACTCTTCCCACGATCCTTTTATCCCGGTACTAACCAACTCCTCCCTAAAACCCCAAAATATTCTGTTTTTACGTATCCCCTTTCGTCTAATTATGCACAGGCACTTAAAGGGTTATTTTCAGAATATTACAGTTGTCTCATAGGATCCCCACACCCACCCTTTATTTATAGTCCAAAGATACAATCTAAATCTAATACAACTTCTTTATTAGATTCTAATACAAACTCACCAACACTCTCCCTCAAGATAGACTGAAGATATCAATTATACTCATCTTGTTACATGTCGTAGCACCCTCGTTAGGACCTAAACCTTTAGTAAAACAGTCAACCAACTATTCGTCAGACTTGACATACTCCAATTTCAATATCCTTCCATCAAGCTTCTCCTTGATGAAGAACCTATCAATCTCAACGTGCTTGGTATGATCATGTTGTACTGGATTATAAGCAATGTTGATTGTAGATTTATTGTCACAATGCAATACCAATAGATTATTCCTCCATACTCGAAGTTCAGAAAATAAACTCTTCATCCATTTTATTTCACTCATACTCAATGGCATTGTTTTGTACTCTGCCCCTGTAGTAGATCTGTAACATCCCAAATTTCTTGAGTTTTTGAAAATTTTGAAAATTTAAAAATAACCATTTGCTTTTTCCTAATTTGTTAAAGCTTAAATTAAAATTTCATAAATTAAAAACAATTTAATGTGAGTAAATCCAACTACAACTAAATAAAAGTTGGTTTATCTGTTTTTCTGGTTTATCTCAGAGTCTTTTGGAGATTTAAAAGTTTAAAGGTAACCATTCGATTTTATTTAGTTGCCAAAAGCTTAACTTGAAATTTAGAAATAAAAAACTTTTTAATTTGAATCAATCAAACTTTAATTAAATCAAAAGCTGGTTTATTTAAGTTTTTTGGTTTTTGTTTGGATTTGAAGTCTTTTCTTGCTTATTCCTGATTTTAATTTGGTTCTTTCTTTTGCCCCGAAGTTAAAATCTATTTTGGTTACAAAATTAAAAGCTAAAAACTAGTTAAAAGTATTTTTTTTGTTAAGTTCTAAATAATCCTAGAAATTTATGTGCATTTTTCTAGAATTTTTAGACTTAATTAGCTATTTTCTAAAAGCCTTTTTGCTTTTCTAGCATTTCTTTAATCGAAAATGCATTTAAAATCCCCCTTTGGCTCTTAGGCCGAATTCCTTCGGCCCGCCCTTTTCCCTCACGTGGCCCAACTCCGCAGCCTGCTCCAGCGCGCCAGCCCAACGTCCCGCGCGCCCGCACCTTCCCTTCTCGTGAGCCATCTAATCAAATTTGAACGCAGGATCTGGTTGTAACGTTCGGACGTCCGAACGTCCCAATCATTGTGAGCCGTCTGATCGAGATCGAATGGCCTGATCGCATTAAAAACATTCGCCTGTCTGAACGTCCTTATCATTTTGAGCCGTCCGATTGAAATCTAACGACCACCCTCGCCAGCCCGCATCCAACCGCCTCCTCTCGCTCTCGTTGCCATGCGGGCCCTACCTGTTAGGTCGCCTTCTTCTTCCCCTTGTATTCTTCCTCGCGCGTCCATGCACGAGTACGTGGGCTTTGCGCTGCGTTTCTCGCCGCCTTCACCCACTCCCTCTCCTCCACGTCCTTCCCGTCTTGCGCCACGTCACCTCTCGCCTCCGCCGCGCCCGCTGCTGTCACCAGCTCCCGTCCCTTCGCCCCTTTTTCTGTGCAGCGCCCACGCCGCACCGAACAACACCGCCATGAAACCTACCGACCTCATCCTCCTCTCTTGGGCCTCCTCATGCCCTATAAATGCGCGCACCAGGAGCCCCGCACCCTCCTCTCTCGTCCTCCTCTACTCCCCTCTCCCTCTCGCTCTACTCTGGCCACGATTGGAGTTCTTTGTCGCCAGCCACCGAAGATCGCCACCACCTCTAGTGCTGGCTCGGAGCCTCCTCCGCCACCTCCGTCACCTCCTCTGGTACCGCAAGCTCATCGCCTACCTCACGCGCACCTCCCATTCGCTGGAAGCCTCCCGGAGCGCCACCGCCGCTTTCAATCGCCGCCGCCACCGCTAAAGGATCTAGACCCGTCATTATGTGTTAATGAAGTATTTTGGTGATTAATGACAAATACACTTATGAGACTAACACTCTTATTGTTATATCATGTTTAGTCTCAGCTTGGATATAAAAGCAAAAATCCAAATAGGTATGTATTCATTAATGACAAATCTATTTGTGAGACTAACAATTCTATTGATTATCTATTGCTTAGTCTCGTTTGGATATAAAGATGAAAATACAAGAGGTATGCATTCTACTTCTTATTATATCTTGTTGCATTCATCGGATCCAAAATATAGGTTAAACTCCACCAAAAAGGTTAACTTGGATATGTGCATATGTATCCATTACATATTTGTATATGAACACATTTAGGGGGAGTTCATTCTATATTTTGTGGTTTCATTAGTATTGATCTATATTCCCTTTCCACATATTTGAGATCTCTACTTTGAAACATATCCTTGAGTATATATAACTTGTGTAGTTCATATATACGTATATGAGACTTGTGTAGTTCATATACACTCTTTTGAGTATGTACAACTTGTGTAGTTCGTATATACTTATACAAATATATATTCAATTATTTGCAATTGTGTTGTGGGACTAATGTGTGTGCAAAGATGTTTTCAAGGCTTAGTCCCGGAGTTTGAATGATGATATGAATAGGAAATGCAAAGGTGATAAAAGATTAACATGGCTCAAGACAAAGGAGTCATGCATTTCATTTCGAAAAGCTTCTGAAAGAAGTTCAGTTAACATCAGTAATACCAATTGAGTGGAGAAGCTCACACTTGCTCAAGTAAGTGAAATGGGATGCCAAGATTGTCTCTCAACCGGCCAAGGGGGTATTTATAGCCTCCACAACAAAAACTAGCCGTTGGGAGCTAAAATCAGCAAAAACTAGCCGTTACAGCAATGGTGCGGTACTACCGCAGTTTACGAGTGATACTACCGCTCTGCGATACTACTACTGTTATAGGGCGGTACTACCGCAGCCCAATTTTTAGCACAGACGACACTCGGTAAAAAGTTCATAACTTTTGACTCCGATGTCAGAATTGAGTGATCTTAGACTCTATTGAAAGCTTATTCAGAGGGATACACAACCCACCTATTTGATTGATCTCAAACACATTTTATCAAATCAAAAAACACAACTCAAAAGAGCCACTACCATGGTCTAAGTCCAAAGAATTAGCAACAAGCAATCTTAGACCATGTCAAGGGAATACACATGAATCTTAACCATTTGCAAAACACATTTGCAAACTTAGATCATGTCACAAAGAGTAGGTACATGGACTTCAATCATTTGTAAAACACATTTGCAAAGCATAGTCACATGTTACAAGGATTAAATGCATGAGCTTCGGCTATTTGCAAAACACATTCGCAAATAATAGCATCATGCCACGATGAGCTAGAGCAAGTGAGATTGAGCTATCAACACATGATGAGACTCAAGCTACTAGGAAAGACCCCTCTTAATAGTACGGTAACCTATACTAGCAATCCGGTCTTCCAACCAAACACTAAGACCGGTAAAAGACTAGGAACATATCCTTAGCCCTAGCTAGTCATACCTTTGCCTTGACCATCCACTTGAAGCTTGATGACTCACATCCTTGCTTCATGTCCAGGTCATCATCTTGATATGCATCAACCCATGATGCATCTTTTACTTGACCTCAATCAACACATGATGAGTCTTCTCTTGACTTGTTGATCAACTCATGATCATCTCTTCTTCGAGATCTTGATATCCATCAACACATGATGCATCATCTTCTTGAACCTTGACTTGATGACGATCAACACATGATGCCATCCAAAATCTTCATCACCCTAGAACATAACCTATTCATCCAACTCATGAAAAATGTTAGTCCCACAATGTCGTTAACATTAATTAACAAGATATACCTGCATAAATACTTCTAAACAAGCCATTACTGACAGGTGCGGTATTACCGCCAACTAACATCGGTAATACCGCTCTCCGATAGTACCGTTTCTCAGATGCGGTACTACCGATTTCTAGAGGCTCGAGAAATACAGAAAAACACCTTCCCTGGAATTTACATACCGCCAAATAACGATCGGAACAACCGGTAGTACCGCCCATAAACTGCGGTAGTACCGCACCATTGCTGTAACGGCTAGTTTTTGCTGATTTCAGCTCCCAACGGCTAGTTTTTGTTGTGGGGGCTATAAATACCCCCTTGGCTGGTTGAGAGACAATCTTGGCATCCCATTTCACTTACTTGAGCTAGTGTGAGCTTTTCCACTCAATTGTGCATGTGTTGCACCTTGTGAGCAAAAGGGAGAGGGTCTTGTTGCATGTGTTGCAACTAGAATTGGATTGAGCATCCAATTATGCATGTGTTGCACTCGGTGAGAGTCAAGCAAGGGGTTTGGCTTATTACTCTTGGTGTTTGCCGACACCTAGACGGCGTGGAGGCGTCGTGGTCCGGTGATCTTCTCAAGTGAAGCTTGTGAGAAGGCTCGGTATTTGTGAGTAGCTTGGTGCTCGCCATCTCCGGAGTGGAGTAAGAGCAACCTTAGTGGAGCGAGGTGTTGATACCTCGGAGGAAGGCTTAATTCGTGGAGCCGGCCCAATTGGTTTGGGTTTCCCTCAACGTGGACTAGGGGAGACCGGCAAGTCTCCGAACACCACGGTAAAATATCAACGTGTCTTTGTGGTGTGATCTCTATTGCTTTACTATTGCATTTACATTCATTGTGTATGAATGTTTGCTTTACATTGTGCAATTTATATACCTTGTATTAAATTACTTATTCATTGTGTATGATTGCAATAGTATCATTTACATTGCTTAAATTGAATTGCTTACAAGTCCATGTTGATTGATTATTATCAATAGACTTGTATTGGTGGTGCACTTAGTTGAACCTAGTTGATTTAGGCTTTAATTGTGCAAAACCGTATTGTTATAAGTTTCCGCATTAGAAATCGGTTTTTGCGTATAGAAGTTTTAAAACGCCTATTCACCCCCCTCTAGTCGGCCTCCTCGATCTTACAACCGCTCTTCGTCTTCACCGCGCAGCCTTTCCGTGCCACCGTGTCCTCAAGACCGGGCGCACCAGCCTTCTCGTGAGCCCCTCTTTGCGCCAGTACCCCGCCCGCCACCGGCCGGCCATTCGTCGGCGACCATCGGGCCTAGCGCACCACCGCTCGGGTCCGACGTGGCCGCCACATGGTGTTTGTGTCATCGCCACCTAGGCACCATGTCATCCCCTTTGGCCTATGTGGCAGTCCACGTGGAAGCCCACGTGGCACTCCCACCCTTTCTCTGTTCCAAAAACCGGTGAACCCAGTCCGCGTGAACCATCTCATTGACAGTGGGCCCCACGCGTCAATTTATTTTCTTTTAATTGTTTCGGCTGAAAATCCCTCTGATGACATCAGCTGACGTCATATTTTCTTTTCCTTTAAGAAAATAATTCCAAAAAAATCAAGAAAATCCCTTTTTCTTGATTTTCAAACTTTCGGAGGTCGTATCTTCTTCATTTGAACTCAGATTCGAGTGATTCAAATTTCTAAATTCATCTAAATTCATCCTATTGTTGTTAGTGCTAATTTAGTATTTATTTGGAGTTATTTTATTTATTTGGTTCTTTTTGCACGTATAGATTTCGGCGTTTCGGACAATTTCTTGGACCTGACAACCGAAGCATCTCAACACTTCAACGAAGGCAAGTTGTAGACCTTTGACCATATCGTACCCACTTTGTAAAACTATATTGTTTGATATAAACATGCATTGCTAATTCTATATTAAATGGTTTCGGGAGTAGTTAATTGCCTAATTGTTGTATGCCTCTTTGAATAATTGATATCGGCATGTTTTCTTGAATGACATAAATTCTTGGACACCATAGGATGGGTTATTTTAGTTGGACATTGATGAACTACCAACATGGGTATCGTATTATGCTTATCCATGCTTAGTCACGTGGGATTCATGATCACATATTCTTAAATGATTAATTTTGATCTAATGATATATGGAATTATGGTACGATACCACTATTGTGCAATTGTGGTGCGAGGTCATAGTTGTGTCAATCATGGAGCGATGCCACTGTTATAAAATTTATGCCATGGAGAGGGTTGCCATTGGTTTGGGTAAACGAAAATGATTTATACTCGGGCGGATGGTCGGTGGCAAGGGTGGAATGCGCGAGGCAATGCGGGAGGCACATTATAGGGTGCGGGAGGCACTTAGGTGCGCAAGGCACATGGGATGTGGAAAGCCTTGTCTGAACAATCACTAAGGACTTAACTTCGTAAGCCATTGATTTGGGCCTTACCGTACAACCATATGTCCAGGGTGGGGTGGACCTGGTCAACTAATTAGCAATATCTTGATTTGATTCTGTTTTGGTTGATTATGGCGCAAGAGGGGGCCTAGAATGACGAATCCTTAGCAAGCAGAACCGGGTCAAAACAGAGTTTTGTAAAAGCCTTGTGATAATCACTTAGTCGCACACCTCGAAAGTGTGTTAAACGGACAGTATAAGTTGATTATCTCTTGTGGGTAAAGCTGTAAAATCTCTGTAGAGTGTAAAACTATTCGAATAGCCGTGTCCCCGGTTACGGACAATGCCTAGTGATTTCACACGAGTGGTAGATTTTCAACAAAAATGGTGGGAATGATGATTTGGGTGGAATGGTTGGGAAGTTCACTTATTGTTTTCAAATAAACTTGTTTACTTATGTATTAACTTTCAAATTATGCTTTTCAATCTACTTACTGTATTTACTGTCAATATCGTTTTTTGCAAAATAACCATAAAGCTATCCTTATCAAGACTTACATGAATATTATTTGCATATATTTCCCTACGACTTGCTGAGTATATTCAAAGTACTCATAGCTTTATGCCCTCTAGTTGATCAGTCTCCACAGAAGAACCTGGATGCACCGCACTCTTTAAAGAGGAGTACTTTGAAGACTATGTGAATTAGGTCGCGTCCTCCACTCGATTGCCCGTGGGCATGTCAGGTGGCCACCACGAGATATTGTGGTTTCGCTGCAAATTTACTTTGTGATCTTTAGCCCCGCGTGGTAACTCTGTAAGACTTGACCATAATGTCTTTTTGCTACTAAGTAATATTAATTTGTCTGCTTCATCGCTATTTTGTTGTATGGATATGATTACATCTGTGTTGAAACTGTGCGAGCTAGCTACTGATCTGGGACTAGTTCAGAATACACAGAGGGTTCCAGGGTTGCATACCCGGGGTCCCGACAAGATCGAGCCACAACCTCCTGCTTCTTACTCCTCTATGACACAAGGTTACCTCCCACAAAGATGTAATATCCAGAGGTAGACCTCCTGTCCTCCACACTACTCGCATAATCAACACCGCAAATACCTTTCCACATTCATGTGTTGATTCTTCTTGAACCAAATGTCTTTTTTAGGGCTACTCTTTAAATACCGCAGGATTCGATAGACAACATCCATAGGTCTTGTTCTGGGATCATGCATATATCAACTACACCCACTGCATATGAAATACAAGTTCTTGTATGGCATAAATAGATGAGACGCAATAAGCCTTTGGTAAGCTTTCTTGTCAACTGGATCTCCTGATTCAGCACGTAGCTTGTGATTCCTATCAATAGGTGAAACAATAGAGGAACACCCAAGCATACCTGTTTCTGCAAGCAGATCAAGGATATACTTCCTCTGGGAGAGAATTATACCATTCGAAGAACAAACAATCTCAATCCCAAGGAAGTATCAAAGTGTTCCAAGAACTTTTACCTCAAATGTCTCTCCCAGTCTTTCTTCAAGGACTTGATTTCCTCTATATCATCTCCAGTGATCACAATATCATCAACATAGACTACCAATATGGTGATATGTAATCCTTTATACCTATAAAACATAGTATATTCTCCATTACACTGAGAATAGTACATACTACAGACTGCACGTCTGAATCTATCGAACCACTTCCTTAAAGACTACTTAGAAGAATCTTTGTGTATACTTTCTCTTGCAAATCACCATGTAAAAAAGTATTCTTCACATCCAATTGATATAGGGGCCATTCGAAGTTAGTTGCATAGGAGATCAACGTTTTTACCGTGATCATCTTCACCACTGGTGCAAAGATCTCATCATAGTCTATCCTATATGTTTGACTATACTCTTTTGCAACCAACTTTACCTTGTATCTTTCTATCTTGCTTTTAGGAGTTTGCTTAATCGTAAATATTCATTTGTATCCTACTGTCCTCTTTCCCGCTGGAAGTTGAACAAGATCACATGTCTTGTTCTTCTGAAGTGCACTAATCTCCTCCTTCATAGCATCCTTTCACTTATGATCTTGCTTAGCAGCTTGTCAATCCTTTGTAATAGGCACTATCTGTAGTGATGCAATGAATATTTTGTATGTAGATGAGATATAGGAATATGAGATGAAATTTGCAATGTCATGCTCAAAGCCATACCGTACTGAAGGCGTATTAGTTTTAGTTTTCCTACATTGCGTAAGTGGTAACTCAAGATGGGAGTGATTAGAGAGAATATTACCACTCACCCCAAGGGGAGGCAAGAAACTTGATGGAGAGAGACCCGATGAGGGATTTTGGACTGGATCAACTGGCAAGGCGCCGCCCCTCCTCCTCCTCCCTCCTTCCCGAGCTAGCCCTGCCGTCTACTCCTCCCTCCACGTCGACACCCCCTCCCCCTTCTCCTCCTCCACCTCCTCTTCAGCTCTCCTTCTCCTCCTCAGTCCTCCTGGCTCCCTCCTTCTCGAGCCGGCCCCGCCGCCTTCTCCTCCCTCCACGCGAACGCCTCCTCCTCCCTCCCTCCTAGTCCCGGCGCTCCCTACGGCCTGCACCTCCCTTGGACTATGTGGGTCGTGCTGGCATCGGGCTGTGCCTGCCAAGGCCCAGCACTGTTTGTGCCATGCCAGGATGGCCCAGCGTGACTGGGTGGCAACCCAAGCACAACACAGGGCTTTGTGTTGGGCCGCACGACCCATGAACAGTATGGGTCATGCCGTGCCTCGGGCCGGCCCAGCCAGCATGGCCCTATCTGGCCAACTCTAGTTATCAGAGACATCACAAGTGAGTCACATTCCTCTCCAAGGCCAGCCAGAAGATAGGATACAATCTCCTCATCTCACAGTGCATGTCCTATGGGCGCCATGGTGTCGGTCAGGTTTTTCACCTTACCGAAATAATATGTCGCTTTCATATCGTGTTTCTTCATGTTGGTCAACTCAATGCGAATTTGCACCACCCGTGCTGATGAATGTGTTGCAAACATTTGTTCTAATGTTGTCCATACCTCTGCTGAGGTGTTTAGCAGCAAAACTTGTGAGAGCACCTCCGGCGACAGCGAGGAAAGGAGGGCGCTCAGCAGTAGTTGATAATGTTGCAGCCAGATGAGATACGCCAGATTAGGAGCAATGACTTGCCCCACATCGGTTGCTTGAGTGATGACTTTCTTCGGGTAGGAACTTGTGCTATCATTGTATCCAATGAGCTGCTGGTTGCAGAGGTAAGGCATGAATTGCGCCTTCCTTAGGAGATAGTTCTCCTACGTCAGCTTCAGATTGATAAGGTGGCTAAAAGAAGGAGCCGACAGTAATCCTGACAAGCTGGACGAAGGTACAAGCGAAAGGGAATTACTTGTCGAGGAGCTAGCTATGGTGGTGTGTCATGGATTGAATCAGAAAAGCTCTGACACCATGTGAAAATAGAAGGAAGACAGAGTATTGCGCAACCATACTCTGTAATGTGTGTTTTGTATTGCTTATATAGGTATTGCCGGATGGTGAACAGTAGCCATGTCGAAGCAATAAATTATAAACAGAAAATGAAAACAGAACTTAGTTCAGTTCTGATTCGAACCAACTACAGAACTAACTAAATCTGCTATACAGTTTAGATATGCTAAGTAGGTACAAAATATGTACTCTAATATTGCTTATATAGGTATTGCCGGATGGTGAACAGTAGCCATGTCGAAGTAATAAATTATAAACAGAAAACGAAAACAGAACTTAGTTCAGTTATGATTCGAACCAACTATGGAACTAACTAAATCTGCTATACAGTTTAGATATGCTAAGTAGGTACAAAATATGTACTCTAATAGTCGGTATGTACCATTTCGCCACCTAAAACTGTACAAAACAGTATGTATTTCGTACCGACCTCGATACCAATCATACCGGCCACGATACCAGACAATACCGGTCATACTGACAGAATTGATAATACCGTCTGTTAAACTCACTGCAGTTGGCGGATACGGCCAGTTTTCAAACAATATTTACATTTCTGACCATGCGCAAACCGTATTTGCAGAAATGGCAACGCGGGCGCGCGGTCACCCCGCGCCCAGCGCTGCCGTGCCGCCACATCGCGTGGGCGCACACCCACCCTGCGCCCACCCTGGTCCCACCACCGCAGCACCGCCACGTCGCGTGGGCGCACGTCCACCCTGTGCCCGCATTGTACCGTGTTTTTTTTTCAAATTTTTTTTTTTCAAATTTTTTTAGAGGTAGAAACATGTTTTTTTAAAAAAATTGCTACAGTGGTGGCGCACGCTCACCCCGCGCCCACCACTGTAGCAATTTTTTTGTTTTTTTTAAAAAAATCATTTATGTATATTTTTTGTAAGAATTTTTAAATATAGTAAAT
Source organism: Ampelocalamus luodianensis (assembly GCA_036346255.1). Taxonomy (NCBI): domain Eukaryota; kingdom Viridiplantae; phylum Streptophyta; class Magnoliopsida; order Poales; family Poaceae; genus Ampelocalamus; species Ampelocalamus luodianensis. The sequence continues at coordinate 53,613,043 of CM070623.1, forward strand.
AGAGTCCAAAAATTATGAATTTTTTTATGGAGCATTCTGACACCATGTACTTGCTTGTGTAATATTTTCAAAATTTTATCCATTATGAATTTTCTCAAAAATTCATTTAAGTATATTGTAAATAGGGTTTCATCATTTTCATGTGACTTGGAATGATTTCATGAAATTTTGTCCATTATCCCACCGTCCCTCCTCCCTCCTCCGCACTACAGGCTGGATAGGCTTGTACATAAATCAAATAGGGAAAATACGTGGCGTGCAGATCATATAACGATGTACCGTAGCCTTCGAAACGCACACGAGTCGGAGGTTACGGTACATCGTTATATGATCTGCATGCCACGTATTTCCCTCAGTTGGTTCATGTACAAGTTTATCTAGCCTGTGGTACAATACATTATTAAATAATATCATCCAATGCAGTGATGATATTGGATACAGTATTAAAGAATATCATCCAATGCAGTGATGATATTGGATTGCCGCTGGGATGTTGTACGAGAGTGACAATTCTTCTTCCTTCCTTCAGATATCTCCAATGGAGTTGAAATGCAGCGTATTTTATGCAACATTTTTTTATACATTCTAAGTCACATGAAATGATGAAACCCTATTTATAATATACTTAAATGAATTTTTGAGAAAAAATCATAATGGATAAAATTTTAAAAATATTACACAAGCAAGTACACGGTGTCAGAAGGCTCCATAAAAATTTTTATAATTTTTGGACCCTATTTACTATATTTAAAAATTCTTACAAAAAATATACATAAATGATTTTTTTTAAAAAAAACAATTTTTTTTGCTATAGTGGTGGGCGTGGGGTGAGCGCGCCCACCACTGTAGTTTTTTTTTTTTAAAAAAAATGTTTCTACCTCTAAAAAAAATTTAAAATAAGAAAAAAAATTGAAAAAAAACACGATACAACGCGGGCGCAGGGTGGGCGTGCGCCCACGCGACGTGGCGGTGGTGGGACTAGGGCGGGCGCAGGGTGGGCGTGCGCCCACGCGATGTGGCGGCACGGCAGCGCTGAGCGCGGGGTGACCGCGCGCCCACGTTGCCATTTCTGCAAATACGGTTTGCGCATGGTCAAAAGTGTAAATACGGTTTGCAAACTAGCCGTATTCGCCAAAAACTCGTTAAACTCATTGAAGTATATGTTACATTTGATCCTACTACTATATATTTGGAGTAATATTACAAATAAAATTTAGTGTTTATACAATTAAACACACGCGCGCATATATATATATATATATATATAAATATATATATTATTATATTAATCTCTAAAATAGTATACCGGTATGGACCGATAGCGAAATACACTATTTCAAGAAACAAATCGGTGTAGGCTCCGGTATGGTATCGCTAAATAGCATTCTTTGCACAGAAACTAAGAGGAGGCAGGTCTGGTTCGGCTTGGGAGAGAGAGAGCTCAGCTCATGCCTATTCAGGAGGCAGAGCAACCTCGTCCCTCATCTCCCTTCCAGGGCAAGCAAGGTCCGAAAGAAAGAGACGGGAAAGCGAAGCCAAGAGGTGGCTGCGGCGACCGGCACCCAAAGGGGAGTTGGCACCAGCTCAGCTCGCCGGTAAGGGCTGCGAGGTCACCGGTCACCGTCGAACAACAGTCTGTACGGACCGCCACACTCTCAAGTCAGCCATGATCCTCAGTCCTCATAAGTCACAAAGCCCCAACTCTTCTCTCTCCTCGCATCCACGTCGCTTTCGAGGCCCGCTCTTGGAATTTTCGCACCTTTTCCTTTCCTGATAGAATTTTCAGTGCACAGCCCACAGCCGCACGCACCAACTCGCGCCGCGAGCCAGGCCAGCGCCTCTACAAGAAACCCCTCTCCGACTCTCCGTGCTAGGCATTTCGTCGAACACCAACCCTCCGAGACGACCGCCACCTCAGCCATGCTCCTCGCGAAACCCCACCACTCCTCTCTCCTCCCATTCATGCCGCTCTCTAACCCCACTCCCAGCCCCAACCACGTCGAGCCAATCGCCGCCTCTGCCGCCCCTCGCCGCCGCTTCCGTATCTCCGCCACATCCGCGGCCGCGCCGGCTGCTTCGGCGGCGGCGGCAGCGCTGAGCCGCGTGGACGTGCTCTCGGAGGCGCTCCCCTTCATCCAGCGCTTCAAGGGCAAGACGGTGGTGGTGAAGTACGGCGGCGCGGCGATGAAGTCTCCCGAGCTCCAGTCGTCGGTGATCCGCGACCTCGTCCTCCTCTCCTGCGTTGGCCTCCGCCCCGTGCTCATCCACGGCGGCGGCCCGGAGATCAACTCCTGGCTGCTCCGCGTCGGCGTCGAGCCGCAGTTCCGCAACGGTCTCCGCGTCACCGACGCGCTCACCATGGAGGTCGTCGAGATGGTGCTCGTCGGCAAGGTCAACAAGCACCTTGTCTCCCTCATCAACCTCGCCGGCGGCATCGCCGTCGGCCTCTGCGGTAAGGACGCGCGCCTCCTCACCGCGCGCCCCTCCCCCAACGCCGCGGCCCTCGGCTTCGTCGGCGAGGTCGCGCGCGTGGACGCCACCGTCCTCCACCCCATCATCGCCTCCGGCCACATCCCGGTCATCGCCACAGTGGCCGCTGACGAGACCTGGCAGGCCTACAACATCAACGCCGATACGGCGGCCGGCGAGATTGCTGCTGCGGTGGGCGCCGAGAAGCTGCTGCTTCTCACGGATGTGTCTGGGATACTGGCTGACCGCAATGACCCTGGGAGCCTGGTGAAGGATATCGACATTACCGGGGTGCGGCAGATGGTGACCGATGGGAAGGTAGCTGGTGGGATGATACCGAAGGTGGAGTGCTGCGTGCGAGCCCTCGCGCAGGGCGTGCACACTGCAAGCATCATTGATGGACGTGTTCCGCACTCGCTGCTGCTCGAGATTCTCACAGACGAGGGCACTGGTACCATGATCACTGGCTGAGGTGGTTCAGACCTTCATGGTACTTTCTTGTGCCTCTCTGGTCATATTGTCATGTAATTTATGACAATGTAGGCTTGCCTCATGATTGCAATAAGAATATCTTCCTGACAGTTCTAAGAGGGTAACATTGGTTGAGGTGGTTCTGCACCCGTTTGTTTGTGACTTAGTTGACAAGTGGTTGAGAAAGATGGTGGCATTGTGTAGTTCGTGCTATAAATTGAATCAATTTAGGTTAAACTTTATTCAAATGAAGTATCTTTTGTTGGGCTGTAGTTTGGATTTAACTTGTCTAGCGAAGCAAGAATAATAGTACTTGTGCCCTTTCTGTTCTAAATGTAGTTTGCATGACTGTACAATCCTCCTTTTCGTAAAGTGCAGTTTACATAAGATTGAGTTGCAAAGATTGTAAACTGGTGCACCACATATATAGTTGCATACGGCTTGTAAATTGATGTGATGCATGGGCGAGTTAGTTTTTTCCTTGAGAAGATGCGTCCCAAATAAGAAAAAGAGTAGCTGGTGATTTCAGTAAATTTAATTAACAGTGTAGTTTTGCAAAATAAGGCCTTTGCTTTAAAAGCCATTGAATGACTGTATGATTAGAAAATATTGTGTTGTTTAGGACACTAACACTGCATAGCCTTTTTAGACATACCTGGCTGCAAACTGTAATGGGACAATTGAAGGAAAACTTGATATGAGGCCATGACTGATGAATAAGTCTCTGTACTGTGGTCTTTGTGGCATCTTGGACTAGCACCTTGGACTAGCTTTAGGACTAGTTTTAGCATCTTAGAGGACAGCATCTAGGACAGGCTGTTAGCATCTTAGAGGACAGCATCTAGGACAGGTTGTTAGCATCTTAGATGACAGCATCTAGGACAGGTTGTTAGCATCTTAGACTAGCATCTTGGCATATGCTTGGCTGATTAGCAGCCTATAAATATGTATCCCCAACCCCTCAGGTTGGCATGGCATTGTGTGAGAAATAAACCAAGAAAAATTTGCCCCATCTCCAAGTGTCATCCTCTCCATGAGAGTAAGGATCTTGCTATCACCAAGAGCAAGAGTCCAGCGTGTAACAATGACTAGGGCCTCGTACCCAAGCTGCCCAAGTTATTTAAATTTGATGCCCTGGCATTCATGATTTGGATGTGTAGTTTAACATTTTTGTGGAAACGGGGTGATACCTACTACTGTCTTTCACAAGTGCTTCTTCCTTAATACTTCACATAATTTTTTAGTGATCTCTCTGTTTCATTTTAGATTGTAAGGCCTAGCATTCAGTATTTTAATTTCACTCTTGACTTGGCAACTGTGTCCACAATTCCAAGTAAAGCAGTTATCTTTTAGCTTAATATTAGCAGTTAACTTAAGTTTACATAATAATTCTGTGTTGAGTTTCTTCCTGTATAGTAGCTAAAAGGATATGGAATGTTACTCTTACTCTTTAAGTTTCATGTAGTGTAGTAAATGGTATTTGACTGAAGTCACCAAATGATATGTTTCAATTCTGCCCTTCTGCAAGCCTTGTCTTGCAGGTCAGGTCAATTACATTCTTTAGAATTTGATGAGTTATGTCTCATCCTTTGACTGCCAGCCTTGTCTTGTTATGGCCTTGTCTTGCAGGCCAGGTCAATTACATTCTTTAGAATTTGATGAGTTATATCTCATCCTACTTAACTGCGGCTGATGCTTATGGTATATGAATTATGAACACTGAAAAACATTTTTTTAGTAACTGACTAACTGCCCACTGCATCAGAGATAAATAGGCGGCGAAAAGGGCATGATTCACCACCCCCAAACATAGGCCCTGTTTGTTTTGGCTGTGCTTTTCTGAAAAGCGGCTTCAAGGTGTCTTTGCGCAGGCTTTTCGTTGCAGTGAATGGTCGGGCTTTTACGAATTGGTGTTTGGCTGTCTGGCTTTTAGATAGGCTGGCTGCAGCTTTCGAGATGTAAAATGTCTGAAATACCCCTAAGGACTGTAATGGCTTGTTTGATGCCGTTTAACGCAATTAACAACATTTAACGATATTTAATAATATTTCACGACAATTTACGACATTTAACAATATTTAACAATATTTAACGACCTACGACTTGTGCAATTGATGAGAACTACCGTAATTGACGAGGATATACTGTAACCAATAGAATAAGGCAGAATTAACGCATTTAACGATAATTATAACAATAAACATTTATCACAACAAATAATTATTAGAAACAATTATTACATAAATACTTATTACAATAAGTAATTATTACACACAACTATTACATTGAATAAGGAATACAACTAAAACTCTTATTGCAATGTAGAAATATTACAATAAATAATTATTACAAACAGCATGACCACTGCAATCATTATTCTGAAATTCATCTGAAGGCAATTATTAACAATTTTTATATAGACACAAGCATGAAAGATAACCGAACAAATTTCTATAGATGTTGAGGTATCAGATTACATACCTGTGAAGAGAAGAACATTGCACAATTTCAGACGCACATGCACAGACAGTTATACAAATGCAATCAAAGAGAAGAACATGGAACTGCCAAATATTTCATACTACCAAAGCCATTAATTGGCAAGTACTACATACAAAATGGTACATATATCTTCCATATATCCTTCGCCATGCTTCCAAAGCTGTGACACTACATACAAAATGCTAGAAGTATCTTCCATCTATCCTTCGCCATGCTTCCAAAGCTGTGATACTACATACAAAATGCTACATGTATATTCCATATAGCCTTGACCATTCTACCAAAGGCGTGATACTACATACAAAATGCTACATGTATATTCCATCTAGCCTTCACCATTCTACCAAAGGCGTGATACTACATACAAAATGCTACATATATCTTCCATCTATCCTATCGTCATGCTACCAAAGCAGTTGCAATAGCGTCACGGAGGTCGGTCATATGAACATCATCCATAACAGTTGTAACATCATGTGCACTATTGTTAGTGGACATATCCCCATCCACGTAATTTTCATTCCTCTGTGCACGAGCAAAATCATTATCAACCAAAGCACTGTCTCGAATAAAATTATGCAAAGCCATTGTTGCAACGATAATTTTCTTTTGCTTATCTTCATGATAACTAGGAATCTTCTGTAGAATACGCCACTTCATCTTCCAAATGCCAAACGTACGCTCAATAACATTTCGAAGGGAAGAGTGGTGGTAATTGAACACCTCTTTTAGTCCAACTGGTGTACCACCGCTTCGGAATTCAGGTACATGATACCTTTGGTTCTTGTAGGGAGCTAGATAACCTTTGCGGTTGGGGTAACCGGAGTCCACTAGATAGTACTTTCCTACAATTCAAATGGAATGTATTATTTACTGACATATGAAGGTACATAATTGGAAAGTAGTAACAAAAAAAAGTACCTTCTGGAGGGTGTGGAAAGTAGTCCTTGTACGTTACCAAGGTATCAAGTAATATGCGTGTGTCGTGTGCAGACCCTGGCCAACCAGTGCAAACAAAAGTGAACCTCATGTCGAAATCACAAACAGCCATGACATTCTGACTAGTGTATCCATGCCGGTTGAAATGAACATGTCGTTTCTCACATGGCACCGTGACAGCTACATGTGTTCCATCTATAGCACCGATGCAATTATGGAAGTGAGGGGAAAACCTAGGCTCTCTAAGTCTTGGATGTATTGTTGAGAATTCTGGATTTGTGGGTTTTATGTTGTCAATACCAAGACGGTACACACATTCCAAAACCTCCGCAAACTTCCTACTAACGGTTTCTTTGGAATGAGCAAACCGGTTCTTGACTTGGCGGTTCGATTGAGGAGCTCCACAAGTCCATACGAACAATGCTAATGCTTCCTTTCAGTTTACCTCTCTAATTGATTTCAAGCCATAATTTTTAACAAGGGTGTCATGAAGCCTAAGAAAAACTGACATTCGCATTCTGAACATGTCATAACACTCTTGTGCACTACCGAGTGTATCCTCAACCCATTGGATCCCCGTCATTGTCGGTATTTTCCTTGGCCTCTTCGTATTGGACCCTCCATAGTTATCCAAACATGCAAAAGCAGCAATCGCAACTAGCGGCAAGAACAAATCCGGTCGTCCATCATCCACAACAGCTTCATCAGTTGATTCATCATAACTTGAACAAGACGAACGTGAAGAGCTCATCTGTCACAGAAAAATAACATAATTAGTAAGCGACATGCATACATCATATGAAAAGAACACAATTACTAAGTGACAACCACATAGCATAAACAAGTGCCATATTTAATAAGAGACCACCAAGTAGCATACATAACTGACAGTACAAGTCAAATAGTATGTTACATAACACATGACATGAGGGATATATAGGTTCAACTCCCATGAATACAGTTCAAACTATCTAACGCCTCGTCTTCTCCTCCCATGCCCTTGTAAGCCATGCTAGCCTTCCTTGAGGTGTCTTTAGTGTGTGAAAGACATCTCGATACTCTTTCTTCATGAAGAGTTGTGTGGCATAGAAATGCTCATCACTCCCTTCTTCGGCCCCAGCCTCAATAACCAAATCAATCATCTCAGATATCTCTTGCCTAATAGGATCAACCGCTGGACCAGGTGCATTGGTAACAGAATTCTTGCTTCCATAAGACCTCTCCACAATATCCACCAAACGCTTGAGCTGCACGTCTTTGTGTGTCTTCTTCGGCCTCTTCCCACTGGGTGAGCCATGCCCAGCTCTCTTCTTTCCCTTGTCCACATGGGATGACATCTTGATGCGATGGTTTCCTCCTTACCATGAGGCTCATCACCTCATCCTCATTGTCCTCAATATTGACATGGGCGGCACCATGTGCTCCAGGACAAGAGAGGATTCATTCGTCTGAGTTGCACCATCAAAAATGATGTCAAGCTTTGTCCTCATCTTTGAGGTGCTTTCTTGAACTTGGCACATTGTGGCATGGCCTGCGATTATAGACATGCAAGAATCCATAAAACAACATGAATAATTGAATTGTGATACACATGCAACAACATTAAAGATTGTATACCTTAATCTGTTCCGTCCACCACTGATCACTTGCCTCAATGGATCCAGTCTTGGGATCGATGCCTAGCCCCGATGCATGGTGCTTCAATGTCTTCCAATTGGAATAGTCCCTTTTCAAGCTGTCCCAATGGTTTTTAAATTGCTTACGACTATACTCTTTATTGCTGCGTTCTTTGAACTTGGTCATAAGATTGTGATACCCTTTGTTATTCAAACATTGGAAGGGTCTATTGTTTGCAAGCACCTCTTCCACGCAGATGTCAATGAACACTTCATTTGTGAATGCATCCCATATAGCGGCTTGTGCTTTATCCATCTATAAGTAGCATGCATATAAGAAAATACGTAACTACAACATGGAACTGCCAAAGGGAATACAATTCATGAATTCAACGAATAATGAGGCACAAGAACATCAATGCTAAGTGCATTATTGTTAAAATTACTAGCTCGACATACATTCATTTTATTTGCAGCATTACAAGCATAACACAAGATCAACATACATTCATTTTATCTGCAACATTGCAAGCATAACACAAGATCAAGCATACATTCATTTCATTTTCAGCATTGCAACCATAACAGAAGGGCGCCTTTCCTCATACTGCCAGATGTGTATTCCCAGGAGACACCAATTGCTTCAAAATTTCTCATATTTGGCAAAACAATCATCAAGCTACTAATCACACTCCATTTTGCAAAATGTTGCTACCAGTCACACAAATCCAGAGGTTCGGCCACAGTACGATCGGGCGGCTGCCGCGTCGGGAGAACAGTGAGGGCGCTTCGGGAGAGGAGAAGGGTGCCCATTGCTGGAGGGAGCGACAGCGGCAGCCGCGCGGCGTCGGGCGGCCCGTGCCGTCAGGAGAAGAGGGAGGAGGCTCGGGGGAGAGGGAGGAGGCGCCGCTGCTGGAGAGAGGAGACAGCGAGCGCGCCGGCAGGCGGCGGCCCGTGCCGTCGGGAGAAGAGGAGGAGGCTCGGGAGAGGAGGAGGGCGCCGCCGCTCGAGGAGAGGGCAGCGGCGCCGGCGTCGGGCGGCTGTGGCCAGGACAACGAGGAGGAGGCTCGGGAGAGGAGGAGGCGCCGGCGCTCAACGGAGAGGAGGAGCGCGCGTGTGGCGAGGAGAAGGATGGTGCGAGTTTGGACAGAGGCGGATATACCTTCGGATCGGCGAAGGAGGCGGGGCGGGAACTTCTGGAGATGGCGGAGGTACGCGGCGTGCCGTGGAGGCTGATCCGCTCAGCGAGGTCGGAGGAGGCGCTATCGGGCGGGAGGGCCACCGCGGGATCACCGGCTTCGGGCGGGAGGGCGGCCGAGGGAGGTGCGGCCGTGCGAGAGGGCGACGGGACTAGCGGGAGGCGCGGCGTGGAGGCGACATCCCCAGGAGCGGCGGCCGGGTGAGGCGCAGTTGGGAGGCGCAGAGCCGCTAGGGTTTACGGCGACGGCGCGATGCTCTGTGGGGAGGGCGGCGCGACTGGGAAGGGGATCGGGAGAGGGGAGGCTCTCCCAGGTTTAAGTAGGTGGTATGGGGCGGGTAATAAAGTCGGAACTTCGGGGGTATTTTCGGAAGGGCGAGTGCGGGAAGCGGCGGAAGCGCGGGATCGGTGGCTTCCGGCTTCTCGTTGAGACGGCTTCGAGCTTTTAGAGGAAGCCAGGAGAAAAGCCGCTCCGTTTGTTTCGGCTTCCAGCTTTTCCGACCGAAAAGCCGAAGCCGAAGCCGAAACAAACGCTGCCATATTGAGTCCCAAAAGAGTATACATGGAGTAGTCTTGTCAATATGGAATGTGTGCCCTATGATTGTGTTAGCTAATTCAACCTTAGCAAATGCTGTATTTTATCTCACCGGCCATCTGAAGGTTTGTACTCTGAAGGTTTTTATCTTCAGCCAGAAGGCTTCTCTTTCCCTGATATTGATTAAATGACAATTACGATCGTTACCTCCATGCGACACTGTTAGTCTGTATCATCCTAGTCCACCGTTGAGATATCTGCAACATCTTCCTTGAAACATATTTAATGGAACCGTTCAACTTTTTCAAACAAGGGGATCAAAATTTCCTGCAAAACTACAACTCTTACATTATGAAAATTCTGCGACTCATCCTGTACTTCAGATCTTAGTCAAGAAAGCTCCTATTAATAAAAAAAAAAAAGCAAGTGCCAATACTTTTATATTGTATTCTGCCTCGTGATTTTAGTAGTACAATGAACCTATTTACTAAACTATCTTAACATAGAACACATTCAACTTCCATATCTTTTGACACCCTGCTACTATAATTTCCCTGTCCTGCCCCTTTCTTTGCAACACATTGTTAGCAGCGCATGTGTAGACTTGACAATTGCTCAGTATATTATTACTTTATTATACTCAGCTTTACCTCAGTTTTTTCTGTTTGGTGATAAATCTTGTATTTTTCATTATGGTTTCATGGTTTTGATGGAATTAACCTGCATACAGATCCATTTTTTTACTTACAAAAGTGTTTTAAGTAGAGTATGATGTTATGTATTAGCTTCCTCAGACTCTTCGTGGATTGTTTTAATTACAATTAAATGGTAAAAAACTCTGGAGTGCAGAACCTGTTTTAAGGTTGTGGACAATAACAGTTTACAAATGAGCTGTTTTTTGCTGATGACCAAAATAGTACATTAGCTATTTGTTTACAGTGCGTGTTGCTTAATATTGCTTGTGTAGTTCGTTGTTCAATTCCTGTGTTCAGTGGGCCACTTGCTAAGCATAAAAAAATGGTTCTTGCAAAAAATGCATCCCGATGGCCGACATAGATTTTGTGACATTCCATCAATGGGTTATTTCTGTCTGAACATGAAATAGTATACCATTGGTATTTGGTCCAAAAACTTTACCCTGAGTTCCTTTGCAGGCAACATTTCTTCTCTTTTCTTTCCACCACCAATGTCATGGGCACAACAAACTCCACTTACATCTAATGGAACGGTGCCTTCTTTTCGGTATTTAAGTACTGCATTTGTGGGAACTCTTTCACTGCTCCATCGTTCATTTCTGACCTGTTGGATGACAGATATTTCGAGAAAAAGAGGAGAACTCTACCCTCTTCGCTAGTCGTTGCAGAATCTATTCCTCATTATGTTGTCCATCTACTTTTCTTGTGTGACCTGATACTGTATGCATATTTTATTGCTGTTTTTTTTTTTTGGGTCTGTTGAGCACTTGAGCTCTGGTGCTGTTTTGCGTGGTACTCAAATGTTCGAGGCTACAATAAGATGGTATAGCTTCCGATCTAGGGGGTATTTTGTGCTTGATATTGTTTTTCTTCAGTTTTTTTTTATCTCTGCATGTGTTCTGTTCGTTCCTTTTGGTCAGTGGCTGTGGTATGGGTAAAGTTGCATTTACCATTTTCTCTTGCAATCAGTGTGGCTAGGGAGTTACCGAAAGCACTGGTCTGTCGATTAGTGCTGCAATGTGAAGATTTGCGAGTTTTGTGCATGCAACACGTTTTTTGCAAATCAAATGTGCCTTTCGGCATCTATTTAGAAATCACATACTGCAGACAATCGTCCTATTATATAGCAGTTCTGCTTTCAATTTCCTTGTCTTATCTCGTTGTACGAGATGCTGAACAGCACCCGCGGATCTGATCAACGACAGCGAGTGATGGTTGCCTCTAGACGTGGGGGAAGTTACGGCCCCTTTCAAGATTATTGTAAGCGTAATTCTTGTCTTGTAATGTTCTAACAAAGCTGCTTTTTAATTAAGTAAAGACACTGGCTCACTCTGATCAACATAAACAGAGAGCCCGCATTACCGATTATGCCAACGGAACAGCCCTTGGATTCCACTCCCAAAATGCCTAGGATCCCCTGACCAAAACCATCCAAAACGCCCAGGAAAATCATTCACTCTACCAAGTGCTAAGTATACCTCCAAACAGTTCTGATTCTATTATTAATAAACACCGGTTCTTCCCATCACGAAATCCAGCTCGTCTGAACTAGTCACTTTTCTGAAAGTTCCATGAGCACAGTGTGCTGCCAAATTTGGCTGTAGCCAAGTAGCCAACGAAGTAGAAGAAGTTTTCAAACCAGCAGAAATCGCTAGCATCACCACTACAACCAACGAGCCGACGACAGGAGACGAACGCAAACATGGCCATACACACGATTGCCACCATGCACGCCGTCGTGCACCACCGCCCTCGCCAACACGTCCCACCACCCCGCCACCGCGTCTGCGTCATCCGCGCCACGGCCGCCGCCGACGCCACAACCGCGGCCGCGACGGACACGCAGTCCACGGCCTTCTGGGACTACAACCTCCTCTTCCGGTCGCAGCGCGCCGAGTCCCCCGACCCCGTCCTGCTCCGCGTCACCGAGGGCGCGATCCCACCGGACTTCCCGGCCGGCACCTACTACCTCGCCGGCCCCGGCCTCTTCTCCGACGACTACGGCTCCACCGTCCACCCTCTCGACGGCCACGGCTACCTCCGCTCCTTTCGCTTCCACCCCAGCGACCACACCGTGCACTACTCCGCACGGTAAGCAGCAGCTACCTACCTACCTGCCTACTTCCATATATGGACTTGAGCGTGACAATACGCGCAGCGGCCGTGGGTGGCGCACGTGCATGTGATGATCACGATGTGAGTACGCACGCATGCAGGTACGTGGAGACGGCGGCGAAGAGGGAGGAGAGGGGGGACGGCGCGTCGTGGCGGTTCACGCACCGGGGCCCCTTCTCTGTGCTGCAGGGCGGGAGGAGGGTGGGCAACGTGAAGGTGATGAAGAACGTAGCCAACACCAGCGTGCTGCGGTGGGGCGGCCGGCTGCTCTGCCTCTGGGAGGGCGGCGAGCCGTACGAGGTCGACCCCCGGACGCTGGATACCGTCGGCCCGTTCGACCTGCTCGGGCTCGCTGCCGTCGCCGACGAGGCAGCGCCAGGGAACGCGGCTGCACAACGCCGGCGCCGGAGGCCGTGGGTCGAGGAGGCCGGGCTCGACGCGGCCGCGCGCTTACTGCGGCCGGTCCTTAGTGGTGCGTAATGCTACTACACACTACTATATACTACTGTGGCTGGCGCACCAGAGCATGGCTCAACTTGGGTGCGCACCGAGCGATCGAGCTGATTTGAACCGAACTGATTTGACGTTTGAACGCGCCAGGTGTGTTCAACATGCCGCACAAGAGGCTGCTCGCTCACTACAAGATCGACCCGCGGCGGAACCGGCTGCTCATGGTCGCCTGCAACGCCGAGGACATGCTCCTCCCGCGATCCAACTTCACTTTCTACGGTCTGCCCACTCTCGCCCATCGGCCCATGCCCACCACCCCCTCAAATCAGTATAATATCACCCACTTACCGATATGTACGTTTTGTGGACACGCAACGCAGAGTTCGACGCCGACTTCGCGCTCGTCCAGAAGCGGGAGTTCGTCGTGCCGGACCACCTGATGATCCACGACTGGGCCTTCACGGACAGCCACTACGTCCTCCTCGGCAACAGGATCAAGCTCAGCATTCCCGGTACGGAAAGAAACTCAAAACTGGTCGTTTTCACTCGAACAAATCATGTCTGACATTTTCAAAACCTAAACAAGCCGCAAGTATCTTTGTTTTGCACCATTTTTGGTCGTGATCGCCGTGGAATTTTATCGGAGCTACCATAGCGTGTCGCTAGTAAGACTGTGCATTGCCCAGGCTGAAGGGACGATGGATTCGCCCACGTGGCACGTCCTTTTAAGATCGATAGGCACGAGTGGCTGACCTTTGGTGCCGTGTTTGGTAGGATCACTGCTGGCGCTGACGGGCACTCACCCGATGATAGCGGCCCTCGCCGTGGACCCGAGCAAGCAGTCAACGCCGGTCTACCTGCTGCCGCGCTCCCTGGAGGCCGAGGCGAGCGGCCGCGACTGGAGCGTGCCGATCGAGGCGCCGTCGCAGATGTGGTCCATGCACATCGGCAACGCCTTCGAGGAGGAGAACGGCCGGGGCGGCCTGGACATACAGCTGCACATGTCAAGCTGCTCCTACCAGTGGTTCCATTTCCACAGAATGTTTGGTAACTATGAGATGGCACGAAACGTTTGTACTGCATTTGCACGTTACTGCGAGCTAGTACGATCATCGAGTGACATATCTGTGCTGCAATTCTCACAGGTTACAATTGGCAGAACAAGAAGCTGGACCCTTCGTTCATGAATGCAGTGAAGGGCAAGGAATGGCTGCCTCGCCTTCTGCAGGTGATCAAATGCTTGATTTAGGGTGTCTATCGATGAATTTAATGTGAAGTTGCGCAGGGACATAATTTTATCTAGTGCTGAATCCAATGCAGGTGGCAATCGAGCTCGACAAGAGAGGGGCGTGCCGGAGATGCTCCGTCAGGAGACTGTCTGATCAGTGGACAAGGCCGGCGGACTTCCCGACGATAAACCCAAGCTTCGCCAACCAGAGGAACCGGTTCATCTACGCCGGCGCTGCATCCGGCTCACGCAGATTCCTCCCATATTTCCCATTCGACTGCGTGGTGAAGGTCGATGTCTCCGATGGATCGGCGCGGTGGTGGTCTCCAGAGGGGCGCAAGTTCGTCGGGGAGCCGGTCTTCGTCCCGACCGGCGGTGGGGAGGATCATGGCTATGTTCTTCTTGTAGAGGTAAGACGAACGTACATGCAAGCACCAACATGGAGCACTACGTTTGCTCAATTAACATTGGTCATTTGATGTCTCTTGCCTCTTTTGCAGTATGCAGTATACGAGCACAGATGCCATCTAGTGGTGCTGGATGCAAGGAAGATAGGGAAAATGAATGCACTTGTGGCAAAACTTGAGGTGCCAAAGCACCTTACCTTTCCAATGGGATTCCATGGGTTCTGGGCAGGTGAATGAGTAACATCACAGGCATCCTATCTAACTCGCCCATCAGCGAAACGACCTACTTACCGGTGGAAGAAGTGCCGACGTCCTGAAGACCACAAGAGTGTCGGTGGAGCTAGGGTATAGCCCCGACGAAGCATATCGAGGAGTGTCTCCAGTTTAGTTTAATTTTAATTTGTCTTGATTTTTGTATCTTGTGAACTTTTTCTTTCTTTCCATCTTTAATGCAATAATGGCAATTCTCTTGCCAATTCACCAAAAAAAAAAGCTCTAATGAGCAATTGTCAGGCACCCAAACAATTACTGTGCATAAATATGTTCAGTTTGATATGAATGTAAAGTGTAAACCTTGATCCGTTCTTAGACATCAAGCATTCATAAGGCTTGTCAAATTTTGCATCATCAATCATTCAAATTCCATTCATGTTCACACCTGGACAATAAGCATAGTGCAGTTGATATGATATATTGATGTTTAAGACAATAAATCCATAATCCCATCGGGTAAACATATAGAACTTCCACTAAGAATCGTGGCACCTTGGCAATTCAAAGTTCTGGGCCTGGCAAATAAGAATGACACCATCCTTGATCCTAGCTAACCCATATGAAAAGGACTAAGACTAGAATTCATCCTGTACAGAACTAAGAAACCACCAAATGTGAAGTCGACGGATTGTTGTGCTCACTTTATGCGAGCTATAGTTACCACAATGAAGACGAACACCGAGAGCATGAAGGACATTCTCACTACATCGTCATACAAATCATAGTCCTTGCTCTGAGCTTGGAAGAGCATGTTCACGAGCTTAAGTATCTTCTCAAGGAATTCCCTGATCTTTGCCTGGGTGTTTTCCAGGACCCACTGCATCACTCCAGGAGGAGCACTAGAGCTCCCCTTGAGATCAGTTTCCTTAGCTGAAATACAGGATAAGTTTTGTCAGGTGCAGATTCACCCAACATAATAAACAAGAGTTTAACAGAACTAAACTAAATAAGGTAGTCAAGTTCAAAAGTTTCACATAACAAATATCAAAAGGATTATCAAAGGGCTGCTGCCTAACTTAACAAACAGATTAATATTGTCATCCATGCTAAATCAATATAAAGATGTACAGGTAGAAAAGATCAAAGTCACATACCATCCTTGAAGGATCTCTTGAATTCCTGCACCACCTCGTTGTTCATGACAGCATCCCATACAACCTTATCCGTTGACAAGGCCATAACCATTTTCTGCATGGAGGGAAAAGAAAGTCACGGCAAAGCAGGAAAACTAGGTGATTTTTGTCAATGTTTGGTGGTACCTAGTAACAAGTTCAGGATTGCTATACATGAATACCATTCAAAATAAGCCACATTCACCTGAACAGAAGAATCTACTTGCAATAGGTGGAACGCATCCAGCACATTCTGATGTTCCCTTGTCAAAAGAGCTGTTGAGTTAAGGACAAGTGCAGCAGGCTCAATCCATTCCTCTAATCCGGTGTCGGATGGAGAATGCTCTAAGTTGGCTAATTGGATATTTTGGTTCTTCGATGCATCAGAATCCTCGGCGAAATAGTTCACAAACATCCCGGATGAAGGAAGTCCTGAGATGGGCAATGCGAGCGCTTGCAACTCAGGTGCGTCAGAATCCACACCAGAAGGATTCTCAAATACCCTGCAGACGACAGGCAATTTGTTCAGATAGAACATCTGTAAACCTAGATTGCATCAATTAAACAACTACGGAGCAGAAAAGTTCTATCTAACACCAAAGGAGGATGTACGTTCTACACAGGACAGGAGGCTCTAACTAAGCAATGACGGAGGACGTGTATTGCAATTGGACGCAGTACAAGCAAAACTTGCTCCTTCTAGCACGAAAAGTGGATAAATTGGAGATCCAACTGCGTGGTGTAGTATTCACATCTAGACTAATATGCGCACACCCTTGAACAATTTCACAAATACAAGAAACATAGCATGATTGGGGCTCCGATCATGATTTCCACGTGACAAATCACGGTAAGCTTCCCCTCTAATTACATGATAGCCAGAAGATTAAAATAATCAGCAAGTAATTACATAAGACAGTTCCGATCTTAACCAATTATACCACGATGATCATCAGCAACCTAAAACATCAAAAAATTATAACTTGATCAATCTAAGTGGATAAGTTAACCAGAATCTTACTGCTGGATGCTGGCGACGGCGGCGCGGACCTCGTCGCCGGTGGGCGGGGCCCCGAACACCACCCCGTACTCGTCTGCCGCCCCCTCGCCGGCGTTGAGCGCTGCATCCTCCGCCCCCATGGCCTCATCGCCCACGGCGACGACCTCCTCCCAGTCCTCCTCGCCATCGAGGCGCAGCGCGCGAGAATCCCAGCACGCGGTGGAGGCGATGGAGCAGGGCGGGGTCGGGGGCGGGGGCGGGGGTGAGGTGGCGCGCAGAGTGCGGCCCCCGGTGCGCGCGCAGGGGCGACCGCTGGGGGCCGCGGGGGTGAGTGCACCGCCGCCGCGGAGCGACGAGGAACCGACGGCGCCGCTGGCGAGGCGGACGAGGTGCTTGCCTGAGGGGTTGCTCATGGCGGCGCCCTGGAACCTCGCGTCGCCTCCTCTCCAGCTATTCTCCCTCCTCCTGTACACAACATGGACCACCATGAGACCAACCTTGCTGCTGAAGCTCCGCCTTGCGGCCTCGCGGCCCCTCGCCCCCTCGCCTAGTCTCCGACTTGCTTTTCTCCCTCTCCGCCTCGCCTGGTGTAAGGGTTTGTTTGGCTTGCCAAGGAAATCTTTATTTATGATTGAGTTAGTTATCGGAGCATTCTTTCTAAAGGAAATCGTAATACAACCCGGTGTTTAAATATCTCCTCATATATACCAAATATGCTCCTTATACGAGATGTAATAGTCCACGTTTTATGGGTTAAAGTACTTGTGCTATGTCTTTAATTTTTCTTTTGGTGAAGCAATATCTCTAATTTGAACAATTAGCAATATCATAATAAACATGCATATCGTATTAGAATGGTACTCACTCCGTATCGCTATATTTTTCTATGACTTCAAGAGTATCTGTTTTAATATATTTGTCTATTAAGAGAATCTACAATATAATCATTGTAGTTTATCTCTACCCCTATTTAAATGTTTTGGAAGAGATTAAATGATTATTGTATGTCATTTAATATAAACATGCATAATCATTTCTCATTAAGTATTTTTTAGATTTAGTGTTTTCTTACTCTGTCCGTACGGCGTACTGTAGACAAAAATTTCGAACCTTCTAGCTAAACTTTAGCTCGCACAATTAGCTTACTGCACCTCGCATTCTACGATACAGAGGGCGTCCCTTGTTATATCGAGCACATCATTGCTCAAGATGTTTTTGTTGATTGAGTAATAATAAAGCTCTCATTTTCCTTTAAAAAAAAAAGACTTCGGTAGCCAAACGAAACGGTGATTTAAGGATTAAAGATGTAAAACGCCATGCTTGCGAAAAAAACTAACTTGCCATTCACAATCTACATTGTTCTAAAAAAAATGACAATATGCATTGAAAAAAAATGTCGGTGGTGTGTTTTACATGTCTTCATTTTTTAGCAAGGTATTGTGGAATACTGTTTGTTGTTTAGATGTCTTTTCAACCATGTTTACTCTATCTGACATTGTCAGACGTTTCTTTCGCTTTTAGCATACGAAAATGAAATCTATCCACGTCGCCTGTTCCTTTCCATTTGTGAATATTATGCCCACACACACAATTGGACGCATTTCCACTGACGTGTAGACCCAAAGGATATGTGACCCCACATGTAACTGCCTACACACATGAACTCGTTTCATCGTGTGATAGCAACTCCTGCGTGCCGCCCAAGGTTTTTATGTTGCTTAATCTATCTAATACTCCTGTTTTATCCGATTGATTAGGAGTAAATCTTAGTCTTTGCTATACACGGTTGAAACGACGATGTACGCCGATTGCCGAATTTCTTTCTTGGGGATGTACGAGAGAGAGTATTTGCTCCGACTTAACGGACGTTCAAACTCATCCACTATCGCAATGAGGGGATACCCTTGATTTTGCGTACAATCGATGGATTCCATCGTTAGCGAAGCCGTTTGCTTACCTGGCTAATACATTGTGGCGCACCGGTGTACGGTGCCGGGCTACCATGTAATAAGTTTGGATCATCACATGAGGCCAGTGGCGGAGCTTGACCAAAGATCGTGAAGGGATCATCAGTAAAGATGAAATATTTACATTGAAAAACTAAGTTCTAAATTTACATGTTAATAGACTGTAAAGAAAAAAAACTAATAGTTTTTTAACATAATATGTAGTATACAGTAGAATTTTGTTTATATATTAATTTTTAAAAAATAATTTTAAAGTTAACTCTCGGCGCACTTTATTTCTAATTCTGACCTTTTTTTATCACACCACCATCTGTGACGTGACAAAATAACACTGTCACGTCAACCTGTTTCTAGGCAAACTCTTGTCACGCTATGGGTGGTGGCGTGACAGTGTTGTTTGGTCACGCTACCACCAGTGACGTTACAAAAAGTGTGTTTTGCAGATTTATCCTATGGTGTGACAATGTTGTTTTGTTACGTTATGGATGGTGGCGTGACTAAAAGGGTTAGAATTGGAAATAAAGTACGTTATGGGTTAAATTTAAAATTAATTTTTAAAAAATTAATTAATAAAAAAGTTCTATACAATCCTTAGCTTCTTTACTTTGTATATAGAGATAATAAAATAGATAAGAGGGGCGCCGCCCAGTTTGACCTTTATGAAGCTCCGCCCTGCTGACTCCTCCGACAAATCCAAAGAACAAAAGAAGTCGGGAACTGGGATGGGAGAGAGAGCGATGTTGAAGTGAGGTGGCTAGATTTCACGTCTGTTGGAGGAACTGGGATGGGAGAGAGAGCGATGTTGAAGTGAGGTGGCTAGATTTCACGTCAGTTGGAGGAACTGGGATGGGAGAGAGCGATGTTGAAGTGACGTGGCTAGATTTCACGTCGTTTTCCAACTGCCGGGGTCTCCGAATCGTAACGCGAGCCGAAACATGGTGCGTGTCGGGCGGGGAAGCCGATGAGTGCCGGCCGCCGCATGCGTGGAGTGGAAACGGGAAAAACAAGAAGGCGAAACCACCGTCCGCGCGGCGCTGAGGCTGTGAGAAGTGACAACCATGTCATGTACAGAAACCGCGCGCGTGCCCGATCCCGCCTATATGGCGCCGCGCGCGGACGCGCTTGCCGTGCGCGCGGTGCGGGGGTGTGTGGTGAAGTCGGCCGCGTGGGGCTGGTCATCGCTGTTGAGATTTCGGTAGTTGCTACATTGGTGACTAGTTGATCAATTCATATATGACTAATCACATAAACATCAAGAAATATAATAAATACAAGTATATAGAGAAGAACCCGTATATATTTTATTTATCTGTATATCTGTTGTATGTAAGGTCTTCATATATAGCTCATATGGATGAAACCCCTCCAGGGACAATTTAGTCGTTTGCCCATAACTAGGTTTCATAACACTTCCCTTTGGACAATAGACAACGATATGCTAATGTCTCAGCAAAAACTCCTTCCAAAAACCCATCGGAGAAAAAGAAATAGAGATAAGAGTATATTTCATTCGTAAGTTGCATTGCACTTGTTGCCTTACTAAAAATCTTTATATACGAAAACTTTAGAAAAATTCACCAAGAAAAATAGTACAATGTTTAATCTTTGGGATCCAATCTTCAAGATTTTGGATAAATACTCAAGATTTAATGAGCATTATTGTATAGGGATTTACCCTCTGAATTCTACAACTCTTTAAACTATCTCATTCCAATGCCATGAATGTATCTTTGAAAACTAGATGCAGGTAGAGACTTAGTGAATAAATCAATTGGATCTTCACTAGACTTTGTCTGTAGGATCTTTTACCTCACTATTATTTTGGATTTTATTAGGATAGAATAAAGCAATGTGTTTCATGATGTCGCTCTTAACATAACCTATTTGCATTTGTGTAATACAAGCATCATTATCTTCATAGATAATTGAAAGAGATTGACGGTATTAATCCCATAATACTTCTAGATGTGGTTAATCACACGTCTGAGCCAAACATATCCAAATGAGGATTCATATGGTGCTATAATATCTGAGTGGTTGGTAGAAATAGTTACCAAAGTCTCCTTAAATGATCGTCAAGAGATGACTGCACTAACACAAACTAATACAGATCCATTATGAGATTTTGCACTATAGAGATTTGACAGATAATCAACATATCTTTAGGATTTAGTTATGATCATCAGGATCTATGCATGACCTTTACATTGTTGACCAACTGGATCTAAACTACTTAGTGGTAAAACCTTTAAGGTGAATTTAAACAGTAATCATCGTATCAACACCTTCTAGGCTTGATTAATATTTCCAAAATATCAAGTATGATGATCAGTGTTTAGCATATGCTCTTCCTGAAAACAACTTCTGTTGAAGTCTTATTGCTCTAATGACTTTCATACATTCTTTGAAAATAAACCTAGGCAAGAATACTGTGAACAAATTCAATTGGATTGCCACAATGCCAAATATCCTATTACTCATTTGAAGATTTTAAGATAAACACTATTCGAGAGTAACATGTTTAACTTATCAAATACCACTATTCGGCTGTGCAATACAATTAGATTATCCTTGCAGATGATATATGGTAATACTAGTTGCAAAGTCGTATACCTTTCGGATATGATTTATTAAAAACCTTTTAGGGTCTTAATATATTGTAATTATCTCTGGGTGGTTAATGTTATAACTAATAGTCTGTCTGTAGAACTATAAAGTATTGTTGTACCACCCTAGAGTAAAATATAACCAGTCTTAGTTTTGGCGTTTAGGGAATTAATTGTCAATATCACCATTGTATGTCGTACCTTCACGGTGCTAGAGGAAACTATAACATCCCAAATTTCTGAGTTTTCAAACATTTTTTTAGTAGTTTAGTCCCTTGAAAATTTTTGCCAAATTTTATTTGAATTTAATAAAACTTAAATAGGACTTTTAAAGTCAAAATAATTTAATGTGACTAATCTAAACATCAATTAAATCCAAAACTATTTTTATTTGACTTATTTGTGGTTGGAAATATTTTTTCAGATTTTTTTGGAATTTTTTCAAGTTTATTTGCTATTTTTAATCTTCCATTTGGATTTTATGGTATTTCTTAAATAGAAAAGTTGTTTAAAATCTCAGGAAAATCTTTGGGCTGAATTTTCTTTTACTGGCCCATTCCTTCCTCTCTCTGGCCCAATCCATCCAGCCCAGCTCGTGCGCACTATAGCCCATCTCTGCGTCCACCTCGCTGTCACTGACAGGTGGGTCCCACCTACTAGGGGGTGTCTTCGTCATCCCCGATTCGGACTCCTTCTCCGAGTCCGTTACGACTCCGCCGCCACGTTCATCCTAGACACCTCGTCGTCACCTTTAAAAGGACCCGAGGGCCTTCGTTGTCTACACCTCGAGCCGCACTGCCCCCAAAAATCGTAATCGCCACCTCGAGTTTATCGCCTAGCTGTTGGAATCGCACGAAGAAGAAAAGCCGCCGCCGAAAACCCTCGTCGTCATTTTCCACCATCGTGGGTGTCCCAAAGCCTCATCGCCATCACCACTGGCATCGCAAGGACATGATCTACACCACATGTCCCTTGTTTTCGCTGGAGCATCGCCGGAACCCCATTTATATTGAAGACCGTGCACCGCCATCGCTGAAGTCTCGTCGCCGGTCAACCCCGTCATCCCCTTGCGTTTGTGAGTGCACCAATGAGATCGTTGTTGCCTTAGCTACCCAATGCGCACCTTCGTTTGCCCTGCCGTGGTCCATATAATGAACTTCTGGTCAAATGTCTCACATATATATAGGGGTTGCCTCATGATCGAAGTGAGTTCCATCTAGGCGTCTACTTCAGAGTTCAGTATCATACTTTTTTTTACGCGGCTAGCACGCGAGCGCGACAACCTTGTGTATGTTGTGCTGACAAATTGTGAATAAATAGGCTCACAACACACTGCTTGTGTATGCCGAAGCTTAAGCAAGTTTTTTCTCTTGCATCTTGTTTTCTCACCTTTATTCTTCCCCCACTGCCATCCTTGTTTGTGTTTGCCATTACTTCTGCTTTCACGTGTACAATGTTGTCACATATAGCTGTTATTTAGTCAAATGTTAATACCACAATAACAATTACACCAAAATTATGCCTGAAATATATGAAATATGTGGTCATGTGGAAATTTGCACATTATTTTAACTGATATTGTGTGAGAACCCGAACAATTAAACTAATCTAAACAATGACAATCGGTAATTAGTAGTTAATTAAAAAATTCATCTAAATAAAAACAAAACATAATTACAAATTAATATCGAACGCATCGCCAAACAGTTGTATGCGAAATATATCCTTAATAGTTCATCAACATAAATTGCAATGCAAATGATTAAATCAAACATACAACATCAATCTAACTCAAAGTCCATTATAAAAAATCCACCACAATCAAATGTAAAACATTAAATACAAATGCAGAATTGAATTACAAGAATCCAGTCGAGCCATTTCTACGACCAATCCAAAACCGTCCACATTTCTCTCGTCCGCCAACAACCAAAAGACCATTAGCAAACCAAAGGCTATAAAATGAAATTAGAAATAAGGAGAGATGGTCGTCAGATCGCCTGAAGTTCCTCGAGGTTCCCAGACCAACCCAGGTTAGTCGGCACCATAGCCCTTCAGGAGGTCTCATCACCCGACATTTATTAGAATCCGACACCCACATTATACCGCCTTACCTCAACTGTAGCAAAATTCAGCATTGCCTTATGGACCGATGGCCCATTCCTTTTACCGAGCCCGACACCCATCTTCCGTATTACTGAATTACCATCCGCGACAGTAAAAGCAAAGAATAGTGCAAAGAACTCTCCATGGACCAAAAGGTCCTTAGCCCAATAGTATCATGAGAGAGCATAAGGGATAAGGCAAGGGGCATAATGGGCATGAACATGGCCAAGGGAGAGAACCAGCCGAATGCCCCCTCATTCTTAAGCCATTCTCACTCACAAGCCCTCCTCATTCACAAACACAAGCCAGCAAAGCCACAAGCATAACCAGAGTACACCACCAAAGCCTCAGGAGCCTATCATGCTTTCACAGCCAAGAAGCCACCAGCCGAGAGCACCCAGGGAGCAAAGTAAGCAACCCATTACCTCCACAAGTAAACAAGGCCAAGCACACTCACAACACCTCCCACTCCCACTGCAACCAAAAGAGCAACCCACAGGAGCTAGCTCACTGCCAAGCAAAACCCAAGCCACAAACCCACCACAGAGAGGGAGGGGAGGTGGAGAGGAGCAAAGGAGAAGGGGAAGACGACGGAGCAGGAAAGGTGTCGGCAACGGCTTCGAACCATCTAGGGGAACGCCAGGACTGACACGACCAACAAGAACACGGGAGAGCACCCTCACAAATATCATCATCGAGTACTGTCATCCCATTCCAAAACCAACCAACAAAGGTAAAACCCCCATTCATGCCTCACTAATATTTTTGCCCAAAATCGAACCCCCACTAGATGAATCAAAACCATGCACAAGAAGCACATGGCAACACTAACAGTAGCATCCACCCACATCACAAGAACACTAATAGTGGAGATTTCATCATCCTTTCACATCACAGAGCAAGAGAGGGAAAGGGATAGAGAGGGCGGAGTAGGAGAGTAGTTACCCAGTGCAACCGCGGCCAAACCTCCACCCCCATCATCATACATGAGCATCAACCAAACAACAATCCACACAAATGAAATGAATCAAGTCAGAGCTTGAAAAATCAAAATAAAAGGAAATGGAATAAGGGAGAAAGGGAACCAGTGCAGGCTGACGCACGGCAGTGCGGAGAGGAGCGCGAGCGCGGCTGCATTGGAGGACCAGGCCCAAGGCCGAGGGGGAGGCGAGCACAGGCCGCACCGGGGAGGAGCAGGCGGTGTGGGCCGGTGGCCGGGTGCAGGTCGCATGGAGGCGCAACCACGCACGAGAGCGAGAGAGGCAGGCCGAGTAGAGGCGGTCGGAGGCCAACAGGCCGACGGAGGCTACGAGCTGGGAACTGGGGGCCGAGAGGCGAGCCAAGGGGGCAGGACGTAGGCTGGTGCAGGTGCATGCACATGGGACCGAGCCAGCGATGGAGCAACAACGACGCTAGAGGGAGGAGGCGCACCTTGAGGGAAAGCTTCGGCAGGAGCAAGCTCCAGGGGAGAGAAAACCATGGAGAAAGAAAGGCATATTTTGAAATATGTCACTCCTCAGTTTGTGGTTTTGAAATATGTCACTCCTCAGTTTTTTTTTTAAATATGCCACTCCTCAGTACAAAGAAGAGTGGCATATTTCAAAGAAAAAACTGAGGAGTGACATATTTCAAAACCACAAACTAAGGAGTGATATATTTCAAAATTCGCCAGAAAGAAATGGAGGGGGAAAGAAATGAGGAAGAAGAGCTTGGATCCAGGAGGTGTGTTCGGCCGTGAGTGAGTGGACAGGGTGAGGAGAGAAAAAGGGTAAAGAGATAAGGTGGAGAGAGGAAAGAAAGAAAGAAAAGAAAATAAGAAAAAAGGGGAAAAATTAGGAAAGGGGTAGAAATGTAAATTTTAGGGAAATCTATTGGCCATAGATTTTGCAGGAAAAAAGTGACAGTATTAGTGCATGTTGGCGCTGTATAAATATTGGACCGAATAAATTTTGCGAACCGCCTATGGCTTTGATGGGTTATTTATTTTCAGAAAAAAGATAATCTAGAAAATCTGATAACGAACAGAGATAAGTCATCCCGTGCATTTTTGCTATTAATGCTTACCGAGTAGACTAGTATTCAAACCTTCTATTATTCTCCTTTATTAGATACTAGTCCAGCCGAGGACTATCCTAAGTGGGACAAAGGACAAACAGGTACCGAAGAGGCCGCAGGAAACGAGGGCATTGACTACGAGGACCAGGGCGAGATGGGCAACTTTTTGGTGAGTGGGACGAGTAGGCGACAGGTGGAGCAGAGCAGGCGAGTGAGTAGACCTAGTCCCTTTTGGTAGTTGTAAATCACTACTTGTAATAAAGACCATAGCCTTGCGTGGCTACTACTATAATAAGGATGTACAGTTTCTATCTTATTGTTCTACTGCGTTAACTTTGGTAAGACTCCTGGTGCTGACTTGGAAGATGCCGCTGCCTGCTGCTTCTTGGGGCATCAGTTGGCGTAGTGCCCTGTTTCATTGCAATGGAAACAGGTCGCTCATGTGGCTGAGGGAGCGGAGCTCTTCTGCTAAAATTGCCCTCCAGTTGAAGTGTTGCGGAAGTTGGAGGTGTTTGGGCGCTGGTTCTGTACTGGGACTCTGGATGTGGAAGACTGAAACTTTCCACGCTGCGGTGGCTGCGGCTGAGTGAATCGAGGCTTGGGAAGACCTCCTGCATTAAACTTCTGAGCGGCCATCCTCCGCTTGCGGTTCTCCATCTCCTGATGCTTGGCCTCCTGACGGATCGCCTTGTCCACCAACTGCTGGAAGTCGGTGAAGTTCTGGGAGATCAGTTGGACGGAGATGTCATCATTCAGTCCCTCCATGAACCTTTCCTGTCGGTCCTCATCTCGGGCTACGTCAGCTGGAGCGTAGCGAGCTAGTTGGTTGAACCGGTGAAGATACTCGCTCACCGAGCGATTGCCTTGGCGAAGTGCATGAAACTCCTTCTTTTTCAATGTCATCGTATCAGCAGGGATGTGGGCATGACGGAAAGCTCTCACGAACTCGTCCCACGAGATGGCCTGGGCATTGGCGTGGGAGATGCATAAGTTGTCCCACCACTCCGAAGCTAGTCCGTTGAGTTGATGAGAGGCGAACAGGACCCTCTCACGATCGGTGCATTGTGCGATGTCTAGCTTCTTCCCGATCACACGAAGCCAATCGTCAGCATCCATTGGTTCAGTGCTGCTGGAAAAGGTCGGAGGACGCATGCGCATGAATTCCGACATGGTCACCCACTGAGGAGGGTGTGTTGGTGCCTGAGTTGCGACGGTGGCTGCTGCTGCGGCCTGGATGTTATGGGAGTTGCTTTGGCGCCGGGCGCAAGTCGATGAGATGGGTCCGTTGGCCATCATCTGCTGCCGGTCAGTCTGCTGGCGGCGATGGGGAGGCTCCGGACAGTCGCTCCTGATTGTCGGTGTTCTCGTTGCCCTGGCCTTGGGCACTGCCACTTCCAGTGCGGGTGGCCACCATCTGCTGAATTTTCCAAAAGACTTAGGAAAGAGAAGAATTGATAGCACTAAGGGGAAATAAATTTTATATTAGCCTAAAAGCACACAAACACAAGGCAAAGAATCAAATTCTCCTTTTTCAAAGTAGTTCTTTATTTTATTCATTGATTATGGCTACCACAGAAGGTTAGTAGCTCATAATTCGCAGCTAACAAACGAAACTATAAGGGAAAAGCAAGTATATATGGGGTGGATGGGGTGTAGTTGGAGGAGTTACAGGTACTGCCTTGGCCCGCCTTGTAGAGGGCAAATTCCGCTTCGGTTGCCTTCAGCTTCTCTTCTGCGGCTTCTAATCTTCCCTGAACTAGATACAGCTCGTCTAGGGTGTTGCCATAAGCATAATCCATCGCCTTGGCTAAATCCACCTGATGGGTGATCTCCGGGGAATCTTCGTGGTCAGTTGGACTAAAAGCACTGCCTAGCCGGGTGGGGATGTGCATGGGGTAGTAATGGAATCCAGTGTTCCGAAGGTGGGCGTCATAAGTATAGCGAAGCCTGCGAACAACTTCCCTTGCTGCGTCCTGGATGCCGTCAGTGAAAGTCTCCCGACGCATTGGGGCATCGAAGATGTGGAATGTCGTATCAGGCGCCAAGTTAGAGTAGAGGATAACCTCCACTCTCCAACGCTCCTGCTGTCCCACGATATACTTGTAACCTTGATATGTGGGTCTCTTCTTGAAGCTCAAATGCTGCATCATCTTCCACAGTATATCGGCCCATTCTCCAGCAAAGATTCCGTGGGAGATGCGGGTCGGTCTCTCGGCCATCTACAATTTTAGAAAAGACAAGAGTTTAGAAATCTTTTAACAGAGAAAGGAAGAGTAAGACTCTGGAAGACAGGGAAATAATTTTAAGTTTTTTGAAAATAGTTCCTAATGGTTTTACCATTTCTACCGTGGGCCATGACCTACAGTCGATATGGCTCTGATACCACTTTTGTCGAACCCGGGAGCGAAGGATCCCGAATTCTCTGTGTTCATACATCAGTCCAAGATTTCCAGTGTACACAGTCTCACAAAATGGATATCACAATCATATCACGAAAACGTAAATAACATTAAGTAAATAATTGTTTAACACAAATGAGTCTGAACAACAATATCAAATGCCAAATGAATAACACAGCGGAAACATAATAATAGAGGTGAGCCACACGATGCGCCACAGGCAATCGTCTGGGTCGAAGGCCTACTCGTCCTGATCCTCACCGTCGGGGAAGAAGTCTTCTCCTGAATAAGATTTATTCAGCAAGAGTGAGCTTAACTACCGTGCTCGCAAGCTACACCCAATATTGAATGAAAATGCATGCATAAGGTAACAAGTGAGTATGGCAGGGGTTGTTTGCATAAACAACATTTTCAGGTTAAATAGACATAGTAATTTCTAAGGCAATTTTATACTATGACTAAAATCATGTTTTAAAATGACGATGTTGTAACATAGATAACCTCCAATGATTAAGTGAAGGATTCCCTCCTAACACTTGGCTTCTCGCCCAACTTTTCATAAGGATTAACCATCCTCAACATTTGATAAAACGTTTAAAAACCAAAAACAATTCTAACTTTAAGTGACCATGCTAGCATGTCCATGATCGCGGACGCGGCTGTTCGAATAGTTTCTACTCTGCAGAGTTGGTACAACTTTACCCACACGAGGTGACATGCTCGTTATGTCGGCCAATACACGCTTCCGTAGGCGTGTGACTGAGCAATTACCATGAGGCCTTTACAATGTCCTGTCCTAGTGTACTCATGCCCGCTAAGGTTTCGCCCCTTTGGACTAACCGTCCTCCGGAAGCCCCCTCTTGCGCTAAGTGGGAATAAAACGTCTAACCGACACCCACATAATCAACATGACATAAATACACTAAAACATTACAAATTAATTAGCCAAATCCTGCCCATACAGGACGTGTGGTGGTACGGTAAGGCATAGCATTAAGCGGCTCAAAGACCGGTCCTCAATTGACTTGAGCGTCATTCCTACTATCCGTGGGCCTTAATCTTAACCAGATCAATCCCGTGCATAAACCTGCACCCACCATTCCGACCATTTCGCCCAAGTCCAAACCCATTTTTAATTTTATTTTGAATAAAACTCTCTTTATAAATTAATGTCAAGTTTGAAACAAATTTGTAAAAGACTTGGCTAAACCTTCCCAAATTATTTAAGTGTGAGCTAAGCCTGGCTAAGCATATGACTAGTTTTGATAATATTTTGTCTATGGTGTCAAGGTAGTCAAGTACAATATTCAAATTGGCCATACAATGAAACATGGGAGTAACTACATATAAAACAGGACATTAAAATACTTATACAAACATATGCATGCATTAAATAATTTAAAAACTGAAAGTAATTTAAAAATATTGGGAGCAATATGTTCAATGGTGTAACTTGCCTTCGTTGATGTCCTAGAAGTCTAAGTCTTCGGATTGGTCGAACTCTCCGGAGTCGTCGAAGTCTAAACGCGAAAATACGATAAAATTCAAATTCAAATTCAAATAAATTCAAAAATATAGTTCAAATTAACTCCAAATCGAAATATTTTGGTTTAGTTAGCTAGATTATAATTTTATACAATTTTTGCAACTTGAATCACCCAATTTGGAGTTCAGATGCAAAAGTTATGAATTTTTGAAGTTTAAACCTAAATATGAAATTGAATTGAATTTCTCGAATTATTTTTCTACTGAAAAATCTATTTATTGTGCAATGCTGACGCCAGCGAGGGATTTTTGGAATTTAAATGAATTAAAAGAATTTCTGACATGTGGGGCCCACATGTCGGTCTCACGGCTCATGTGGACCGAGTCCACGGTGGATCGGGCGTGTGGGACTGCGTGGCCTGCTACGCAAGCAGCCACGTGGACTGCCACATGGCGGTCACGCACGCAAAAGTGCCGAGGTGGCGCTGAAGTGGCGCCATGGTGGCGTGCCACGTCGGCGCCGGACGGGGGCGGCGCTCGGGTTCCAAGGAACCGGCGATCGGCGGCGTCTTACTGGCGACGAGGGGTACCAGAAGAGAGAGGATGCTGAGGTGAACTCGGTGCGCTACGTTGCGACGGAGGGGCGCGACGAGGTGGCCGGCGGCGAGCGAAGAAGCGGCGGCGAGGTTCAGTCTTGCGACGGCGCGGCGTTCTGGTGGAGCTCCGGCGAAACGTAGGCGAGCACCGGGTGCGCGGTGATGTGGCGAAGACGATGGTGGCGTTGGCGAGGCGAGGGCGTCGATGACGGCGGCGAAATCGTCGACCGAAGCTTGCGGCGGCCGGCGGGAAAAATCTTCGATTCCGGCGAGCTCACGGCGATAGGGGGCAAGTGAATGGTGGCTTCGAGATCGGAGTGAAGAGGGGCTCCCGGTGCTCCCTTTTATAGGGTCCGAGGGTGACTGGGGGAGAAGATCGTGTGCGGGCGGCGGTTGCGGCGCGTGGGCGAACCGGGTGCGAAGAAAGGGGGAAGAAGGTGGGGGCGAGGGCGGTTGGAGGCGCCGAGTCGTGCGCACGTCGCGAGGGAGACACGGAAGGTTAGGGGCGGCGGTTTATCGGAGCTCAGCACGGCCGAGAATGGCGGGAGCGCGGGGAAGAAGGGGAAGGAGGAAGAAGGAGGCCTTGACGGGTGGGGCCGTCATGTAAGAGAGAGAGAAAAGGCGGGTGGGCTGGGCCGCAGGCGCGCGAAAACAGAGGTGGGCCAAGGGCTTTCAGCCCGTTATGTTTTCCTGATTTTCTTTTGACTTTTCCATTTGTTTTAATTCCAATAATTCAATTAAGCTTTAGAAAATAGCAAAATAACTCCAAAAATTATGAAAAAATTCATAGAAATTTTCTTATTTATTTTGGACTTAATAAAATTATTTCCAACTTTATGTTGGTTTTGCTATCATTGAATATGGTTCTCAACCGTATGCAAAGAGTTCATTACTTTTTATCTTTGTACCATAGATCATTTAAAGAAAGAAATTGCTATCTTCGTGATAAAGAGTAGAAAATATTGCTCGTTTTTTTTCTGAAGAGTTCCACAAATCTTAGGACTTTTGTAGGAAGTTTTTTTTTTTTTTTATGTTTATGTTTATGTAAGGTTCAACAAGTTTCATTTTGATTGTAGTTTTTGGTCTGATCTTTGTTATTTTCTAATTTTTCACACAGTTGATGGGCATTGACAATTATTTTCCATTCTTGCTCTAGCAATGATTTGTTGTGTTGGGTTTATTTGCTGCAAGAAGATGGACCACCGAATCTTCAATGCAAATTTGCAGGTTGTGTTAGTTGGATTTATTGGGTTTTATTGTGTACTTTCAGGACCTTGTGTGGTCGCGTTTTGAGATTTATGAGCCTAATAATGTTGTAAAGAAGTTGGCACTTTAAAAACCAAGCTTTGTTTTGAAATGGGGAAATAATTAGTTTCAGCCTGAAGACATACAAAACCACAAGCAACAACACAACTTGGCCCAACTAAAAAGAACACAGCACAACATATAAACAACAGCCAATGAGTGGATGTGCACCCAAGGGATAGAGAAAACGTCTGAAATGTAAAAACAACAACCAGCCCATGAGGTTGGTCTTTAACGGGTTAGCAGCAGGAAAATTCCAGCCTAATATGCAACAGAAACAACCCACAAACAGAAATAACAAGACAACTAAAACAACTAAAATGCTCCATCAGATGGTCCAATGGACTGAAAAGGTGACTAGGTTTTCTGTTATTTTCAGTTGCCTGTAGCATAATCGACCCCAAAAAAAAAGGCTAGACTCAAAGTCACGAATCACACCACCACCATTTCCACGATCCCGTGCCGCGACTCGTGCGACAGCGGCTCGGGCACGGACGGGAACACCAAACTCTGGTGCACCAGCGTCGCGACCGCCGCGCCAATCATCGGGCCGACCCAGTACACGGCCTGGTTCTTGAAGTCCCCGCTGACGACCGCAGGCCCAAACGACCGCGCCGGGTTCATGGACGCGCCCGTGAGCGAGCCCGCCGCCAGCACGCACGCCCCCGTCACGAGCCCGACCACCAGCGAGCCCAGCGCCGTCGTCGCCAGCCCCTTCCTGCCGCACGCGCGAGGGTCGCCGGCCACGTGCACCGTGTACACGAGCATGAACGTGATCACCCCCTCCAGGATCGCCGCGCCAAACCCGGTCATCTCCACCGCGATCCTCGTCGTCGGCACGGCCTGTACAACCGTGCATTATGATGTTACGGATTTTCGTTTGGAAGGGCGTAAAGGAAATTGGATTTTGAGGGTGGTGAAGCGATGGTTACGCACCTGGCCGGCGGAGATGAAGTGGAGGACGAGGCAGGCGAGGGTGGAGCCGAGCAGTTGAGACATCCAGTAGAAGATGGCGCTCGGAACACCAATGTGACCGCCGATGGCGAAGGCAAACGTGACTGCCGGGTTAACGTGGCCGCCGGAGACATCGGCGGCGATGAACACCGCAGCGAAGAGCCCGAACGCCTGCGCAACGGCGGTGGCCACCAGGGACGACGCATCGGACGTGACGTCGGGCGTGAGCATCCCTGGCAATACATTCCAAAGTGGCGCGCGATAAGTGAAATGTATGTAATTGTACGAGACCATTAACTAACATGACATGGACGTAGGACTACGTGAAGTTTGACGTACGGGCAGAGATGGCGGAGCCGACGGCGGTGAACACGAAGAGGAAGGTGGAGATGAACTCGGCGAAGTACGACCGGAGGGAAGGCGGCGAGAAGCAGTGCTGCAAGTGGACCCGGAGGTTGGACGCCATTGCAGAAGTCTTACTTTCTCGGCACAGTGAACACAAGTTTGCACCCTTTTTTTTTTTTGCCGAGTTACAGAGTTTATAAAGAAGGAAAGGGGACGCGACCGTACAGTAAAACGGCGCCTGGGTAGTTTGCAGCGGTTGCTGCCGCCCGTTCCAATCTGTTCCGTTGAGACCTGAGGCGTACGCACGTGGGGAAAAAAAATTGTGCGACAGGTCACACCTTCATGTGTTGTCATAGAGAACGTGTATTGTGCGATACTTGGAAGCGCTGAACCGTACATATATAGATCAAGCGGTTCTCTTACAAGTTCTTGAAATGGTCGATTAAAACCAAACGGGAAATGCAAAGACCAAACATTATCACAAGATGAAGCGAGCTGATGATGATGGAATTAACAACGAAGGATGGGGATCGGAATTCATGCTCTTCACGGGTACTCCTGTTGGCCGACTGGCTGTTAGGACTTAGGAGGCAATGAACACGTCGCCGTAGACAAGCCCGGCCAGGCCGCCTCCGATGAGCGGCCCGACCCAGTACACCCAGTTGCCGGCAAAGTTTCCAGCTGCCACCGCTGGGCCGAAGGACCTGGCGGGGTTCATGGAGCCGCCGCTGAAAGGCCCGGCGGCTAGGATGTTGGCACCGACGATGAAGCCGATCGCCATGGGGGCAACGGTGCCGAGGGACCCCTTCTTCGGGTCAGCCGCGGTGGCGTACACTGTGTATACAAGCGCGAAGGTGATCACGATCTCCATCACGACGCCTTCGATTTCGCTGATTCCGGCGACGGCGTGTGTCGGGATAGCCTGCATTTAAAGCCAGGCCCTTTTTACTTTTGTCGGAGAGTGCAAAGTACTACAAGTGTACAGCTATCGTGAGGTGCCAAGATTTGCACATGTGGCGTTAAAAAAGGCAGTGACAATATGCCAACCTGGCCGTGGGTGACAAACTGCAGGAGCAGGCATGCCACGGACGCGCCGAGCAGCTGGGCCACCCAGTAGAAGATCCCGGTGAGGATGGTGATGTGGCCACCGACGGCGAGGCCGAAGGTGACGGCGGGGTTCAGGTGGCCACCGGAGATGTTGGCGGCCATGGAGACTCCAACAAAGAGCGCGAACGCGTGGGCGATCGCGATCGCCACTAGGCCGGCAGGGTCTAGCGCACCGCCCTTTGTCAATTGCCCTGCACAAGACGAATTTTTTTATCAGCAAGAAGTAGGCCACAGCGATCACTGATAAGTGTTTGAAACAGCAGGAGCTCACCATAGGCAACGGCGGAACCGACGCCGGCGAACACAAAGAGGAGGGTGGCAATGAACTCCGCGACGTAGGCTTTGATGGACCCGGCGCTGAAGGAGTCACCGAAGCTTCCAAATGCAAGCTTCACCATCTTTTACTTGGTTTTTTTTCCTATGACAGTAAAAGGGTCTTTAGAGTTCACAGGAGATGGCTGATCACACTGATGCAGGGAGTTCCTTCTGCTTGATCTCCTTTTATACACATGAGATGGCGCTAATAACTTGATGCCCTGCCTCAAATGCGCATTACAATATTATGGGCGGTGCGAAATGATCACCACAAGATTGATAATTTAAACGTTAATTGCGTTTTGTGGTTGATATTGGCCGACCAACCACCCTATTTTGCTAAACTTTGTGTTTATTGCGATTGTTTAGACAGGAAGCACGTTAGGATACACCACAGGACAATGAGGAGAAAGAAGTCATTGGATCATATGTTATCTCATCTCCTGCTTAAATAAATCATTGGTTGTGCATTGGAATGGCCGAACTGTTGCGCATGCTGTCCACTGCTCTTCTTGCATCTACTGACAATAGGTGAAATCATTCAAATTTATGAATGTTTATTTGAACGAGCAAATTTATGAATGTTACTTCAAGATTCTTTTTATTCCTGAACAGTATGGTTCTTAAAATACCACTCCCATATTGAAAAGTGATTTGGTTTGTTGATCGTTACTGAAGTGTTGCATCATATATAGGAGTTCGTTCTCCTGCAACAAAGGCACCTTCCTCAGGCACTGTGACCAAGTAAGAGATCGACCCTAGTAACTCGACAATAGATAGCATGTATAACTAGATTGATATTATAAGAGCTCTCGCATTCAGGTATCCAAACCTCACTAGATACTGAATTCTGTGGTGATCCATCATTAACGTAAAAGATGTGATAAAAAGTGCAGTTTAGAGAGGTCGGATCAGTGACTGAGAGAGGAATCCAATGAGCATCGCCCATTTGGAGTAGGTGTGGCATACAAGATTAAATCTATTTAGCTTGTGGCTGGTACAGCAATTGAAAAATGCAAGTTGCAATAATATGATAGTGCTACTATGAGTGGCAATGACTTCATCAAACAAGCAGATGTGATTATACCAAAACAGCCTATATTCTTTATGCTGTCCTTTGTGGTTGCTGAATTCAATGTTTTGTACAGAGTTTTGTCCTACTATGCTGGAATTCACTTTTGCATATAAAACTTTTGCGCTCTGTGCATATCAAACAAAATGTTATGGATCACAGATTAGGAATATTCCTGAACTTTCTCTGAAAGGAGAATGGGGTTTCTCAAAAGCACTATTGTTGATGACATGGCGTACAGCTCGGCCATTTCTCAACATCTAAATGACAATTGTACGCTATTCAACTGTGTTGAAATAATCTAACAGCAATGGAAGTATGAGAACAAAACTAAGGCAAATAGTAATAGGCAGATGTCCGGACGGTCTGGACAGACACCTCACTACCTGTTAGCCATGTAATCATGCATGTGCATGTTCACACCAATGTCGTGTTCACACTAATGTCGTGTTCACATCGGTCTCTTGACTGTTCGGTTCGGTCTCGTGTTCACACCGGCCTCGACTGGCTATATATATGTGTAACCCGTGTACCTTGAACAATCAATCAATCAATTGCGTGAATCACTTTCCACTTTCATGGTATCAGAGCACCCCGCTCCTGTGACCTACCGCTTCCGCATCTAACCTCGCCGCCGCCGCTCCTGCGCGTCCCCATGGTTGGCGATCCGACTGAGCTCGAGCTCCTGCGCCAGGAGATCGAGTTGCTCCGCACGGAGGCCACCCGCCGCGCCGAGGAAGACCAGCGGCGTGCTGAGGAAGAGCAGCGGCATGCTGCTGCGCTTGCTGCTGCTGACCAACGCCGATTGGAGGCCCAGCGTGAGGAAGAAGACTGTCGCCGCCGGGAAGCCGAGGCCGACGCCCTTCTCGTTGCCAACCTGCATGCACAGGCAGTCGTCGTCTCGAACATCCGGGCTTTGGTCCCCGTTGTCCTCGAGGTCGGCTCCATCTCCTACCCCAAGTGGCGCGGTCTCCATCTCATCACCCTCGGCAAATACGCGCTCACCGATCACGTTCTCTCCGACGACACCTTTCACGATGTCACGCCATGGCATCGCATGGATTGCATCGTGATCTCTTGGGTTTTTGGCACCATCTCTGCCAATCTCCTCGAGCTCGTCATGACCCCCAGCGACACCGACCGGCAAGCCACCAGCCGGGAAGTCTGGCTTGCCCTTGAGGACATGTTCATTGGCAATAAGGAGGCCTGTGCCTTGATCCTCGACACGGAGTTTCGAACTTTCGTCCAAGGTGATCTCAATATTTCAGATTACTGTCGCAAACTTAAAACCATGGCAGATCAATTGGCGGTTTGGCGAACCGCTCGACCGAACCCTTGTTTTGGCTACCTTGCGTGGCCTCAACGAGAGGTTCACTCATATGGCAGCTCTCCTCAAGCGCCAGAGGCCGTTCCCATCGTTTGATGCCGTCCGCAACGACCTTCTCCTCGAAGAAATCACCTTCAACGATCGGGCCTCTACACCGTCGGCAGCCCTCCTCTCCACCGGCAGCCAGGGTGCTCGCCATCCCCCTGCTGGTGCGCCAGGCACCACGTCCGATGGCGTACAGGGCGCTGCCCATGGTGAGCCCAGCGCCCAGGTTGTTGCGCGTGGCAACAACACCTTCACCACGACCGGCGGCAATCGGCAGAACAATCGTCGCCGTCGCAACAACCGCAACAACGGTGGCGACGGGAAGGCCGGCGCACAGCAAGGCAGCTAGCCACCGTCCTTCTTCAACCCTTGGACAGGCACCGTGCAGGTATGGCCTGCAGGTTTTCACTACCCAATATTTTTCACTACCCAATATTTTGCCCACCTCATACAATGAATAAGAACTTAGATCTCAACGCCTCCCTTCCATTTCCCTCACCCATTCCATTCGCAACACACACAGGAGACGAGAGGTACCCAGTACCCTCCGGGCGCCCACTCTCAACGTCGCTCCCTAGTCCCCTCCGGCTCCAGTTGGCTCCGCCTCCCAGCTGAGCCACCCTCAGCCCCACTCTCGCCGGCGCCGCTGTCCCTCGACGTCGACCTCGCCGTCGCCTCGCCGCTGCCGTCCCTGCCTCCTCCCCTCTAGCTGCTCTGCGCATCTTCTGGGTTGATGCATGATGCGTGAGACGAGGTAAGACTCCACCTCCCCTCTCACAAAAATTCAGATCTGAAATTCCATCTTCTGGGTTGTTGTTGAATGAATCATATAAGTTGCTGTTGAACGCCCTTCGTGCCGGCCTGGCTCCTCCGCACCGGCCTCCCCTCCCGTCCCACATGACTCCCTCCCTCGTGTCTCCTCCCCTCCCTCGTGAGGTGGTCGCGGGAGCAGAGCAAGAGAGCTGGAGGGAAGAATGTTGCAACCGTGGAAAAATTTGTTGCACACGAGGGGAAAATTTGTTACATACGACGAAAAAAAATGTCGCATACAAAATTCTGAGATGTTGTATTTTTTTATATGTTTGGCGTCTCCAGATGTGTTTGTGTGCCTGGTTTTCTGATAATAGTTGTGTTGTTTTGATTATGAGGATGCTTGTTTGCTTGATCTTAAGATTTTTGAGACAATGTTGCATATAAATATTTGATATGTTGCAGTAAGATAAAAAAATGTTGCACCTGGCTTTTCTCTATGTTGCATTATGCATTGGGACCGTACGGTGGACTCCGACCGTATGTCCGAACCGTAGTAGCACCCTAAAACTAAACTAAATATGCTACTTTTTAACTCCTAAATCAGCCCATGGTGGTGTTTGTGGTGTTCCCTTCGGGACTGATGTTTGTATTTCCGTAGTAGCACCCTAAAAATAAACTAAATATGCTACTTTCTAACTCCTAAGTCAGCCCGTGGTGGTGTTTGTGGTGTTCCCTTCGGGACTGATGTTTGTATTTCTCTCCTTGAAATGAATGCATAGCTTCTGCCCTTGTTTTTTTTAAAAAAAAAACTCTCAAGTCATAAGAAGATGTTCAATTTGTGACTCTAAGTCAAAATATGCTACCTTCTAACATATGTTCAGTGTAGCACATCAAAATTGTAATATTTAAAAAACTCTCAAGTCATAAGAAGATGTTCAGTTTATGACTCTAAGTCAAATATGCTACCTTTTAACATATGTTCAGTGTAGCACATCAAAATTGCAATATGACAACAGCCCAATATGCATGCAAGCTAAACTTCTGAAAAGATCCTTTCGTTTTAGGACCATAACTCTCAAGGCTAGGATGAATTGTTACTATGCACTATAGGTTTTGGTAAAAATGTAATAGCTATGCCAGAATCAGTTTAGTTTGTAGTTCTCAGAAAAGTGCAATAATCTTCTGTACTTCACACTAATCAATGATAACTTCCTAAAAAATACTAATAAATGCTTGTTAAAAAAAATTAGCAGATGCTAATTTAAGATCCATATTTCTTATTGAGGTGGTTAGCACTTTTGGCTATGGTCCTACGGGCTCATAGTCAATAATGCAAAGATTAGGTGTCTTGTCTCGCTCTCTTCATTATTCAAAATGCAGCATCATGATGTGGCCAAGATTTAATGTGGAGATCATGTGGTATGGTTCTAATCTTTTTAGATAATGTAAGTATAACTCCTGGCCTCTGCACCAACTAGAGATGCACATAGTCATTACACCTTTATCGGCTAAAAATTTAAAACAAAAAACGACCAAAAAGCCAATACTGACAAATAAATTGTCATACAAAGGCTAAAAAAAAAACCCACCTAGTCCCGCCTCCGGGACCAATCAGGAGATCATCCACACGCGAATAGCAGCTGCGCAACAAAGAGGTGATGATGGGCCAGTCTCTATAGCGGCGCCTCCAAGAAGGGATATGACTCACATCGTCGTCGCTGGATCCAACCAGCGAAGGTCAGATCAGAAGTTTTCACTCCGGAGCTCAGGTATCGGTTCTCCAAAGTAATGCCTTCAAGAAGGTAACGCCGCTCAAGTCGATGTTGTTGCTAGATCCAACCAGCGAAGGCCAGATCAAGAGTTTTCACACCGGATCAAAGGTACCAGCGCTCCAAGACCACGCCACAGTACGACCTCGTCGCTGGATCCAACCAATGAAGGCTAGATCGCCAAGATGACGTCTGCAACATCCCCAACGGCCAACCGCCGCCAGCACCAAAGGAAGGCGACGTCCACCGCAGCCCACGCGTCGGCCGGTTAACAACCATCCATCGGGGAAGAGTCGAGCACCACACAAGTCATCGCCACCGAGCCGTCGCGATCTCTACCAACTACACCAAAACTGGATCTGCACCGCGCCACCTCTGTCGTCATGCCATCGACGTAGCCACGACTGTCGGAAGAAGACGTCGGAGAAGGGCCCCAGATCACCACACCTGAAGACGAGCCGACGGAAAAGGGCCTCAGATCCAACCTCAAAGAAAGTTCACACCGTTGGAAATTGGCGGACAAACGTCGGGCATTAGGAGTGCGATGCGGATCAGGCGCCACCATCGAGAAGAAGAAGACTCACCGCTGTTGCTGGCCGACTGACGTTCACCGACGGCGGTGGCGAGGAGGAAGGGAGGAGGAGAGGGGGGCTTGTTTGGTGGCGGCTAGGTTTTCTCTCGGCTATGGTTCTAATCTACACGATGAACAATTGATATTGTTGTCAAAGAGTTTGGGGAGTACAGTCGTTGTTTTGCAATTGGCCAAAGTCATCTGATTAGTGCATATGTGTTGCATGATACACGTTTTGGCTAGCGTGGGTTAAGTTACGGAGAACTTATGCCCGGAATCGATTTCTTAGTCTATTGTTGTGCAGGGACGCTTGAAGTCAACTACGATCAACGACGAGAATTGGGGTCCAAAACGATCAAAGATGTCTGGTGAAGTGGTTGATCTTAAGCAAGACGCAAGATGGATAAGAACGACATGAACAGGAAGTTCGGTGTAACGGATTGCATCAAGTGGCTTGGGCAAGTGCAAGTGTTGAGGTGGTCCGATGGGAACCAGATGAGAGAGACTTCCCAGCATGAGGAAAGCTATTAATGAACCTACGTGTGGGGAAACATGGGATTGCTTCTCGATGATTGGACTCGGTCAAGTTGGAAGGATCGAGAAGAGGTATTTTTGTATCTTTATCAAAATACCAGGTTGGTGATCTTAGAGAAACCACGACGCATGATGGCATAAAGGAAAAATGGTTTAGGTCATCAGAAAGGCAAGATTACGAAGAGAAGGGTTCGAGAGACCTGGATCGTCGTACGCTTTGAGAAGTGTGCGTGAGTGTGAGACACGTTTGTGTATAGGCTTAACGGTTGTCCATTAGGGTTTTCTTTCTATACCTAGCCTCTCCACTATAAAAGGAGGTGGTGCAAGATTTGCACACCAATCCATCTAGACCAGAAATCCTAATTTGTGATTTGGGAAAAGTAGAGAGAATAGATGATGCTATGGTTTGAGAGAGATGCATTGAGAGAAAAATTGTGGGATTGGGTGCTCATGGTTGAGCTTTTGTTTTTCATGGTGGAGTGACTGTAAACCTTCAATCCTCAACACCAATCCAATCATATTCGTGCACAGATGAGTTCTCTTTTGTTCTTACTCTCTCTTTTGTAATTTTGGGATTCTTGTGTTATAGGGATTTTGTCTTGGTCTTTTACTGTGATCTAGCTTACTAGGACTTGTGGGATCTGATCTAAGGTCATCTTGACCATCTTTCATCAACAAACAAGCCTTTATATCAAATTTAGTTTTTTCACCCGGTTTTGTGCTCTCTTGCCCTCAATCAAGATATTCATGGAACCTTGGCTGCTATGATCGTCTTGATCTTCGATTGGAATTGTTTTTTGACCTTCTTTTTTAGCCATGCCTGAAATCTCAAGTGGTTTGGATCTATAGATCAAATGTTAGGTCATTTCTTGGATCCATTGTCAGGCCGATTTACTGTCAACAAGGGGAGCGGTCAGACTGGCCTCGCCTTGGTTGTCAGATTGGCCGGGGGCTATTGAAGTCTGATTTTTTGGTTTCAGCTCAAATGTTTTGCTGATATTTCGAGACCTTAATTTTCGTAGCTTTTCATAGCTATTGGAGTGAAAAGATAGTTGAATACCAGAGGAGAAAAAGTGAGCTTCTACTCACCCCTTTAGTGGCTATTTTGGTCCAACATTTAACAACGCTATAATGGTTCGTTAGCTTATCTTATTAGGCATATTATCAAGAAAATACAGCATATTATAGACTGGCGGATGCATTCTTTTTGTATTTTTCGAACATACTTCTGCACATACAGCCAAGTCCCCGCATATCCTAACGCAAGCCCCAATGAAGCACAGCCTTTGCCTCGCAAAGTCGCAATAATCCAAAATTTTGTAGTTAAAATGTGTTTTATCAGGCAAATGCGAACATTTGCTTCCATTGGACAGTTTTTATGTTATGTATATGCGAACGGTCATTCTCCACCAGAACTTGTATACTTCTCTCTCTACGACTAGATTACTTGCTGTTATAGGGCAGGCATACCAGTGGGCAGCGGACAAGGAAGGCATCAGGGTCATGTCTTCTGAAATCGGCATATTGTGCTAAGCTCCTGTCCACGGTGTCATAAGACTATATTTCCCTTTCAAAATTTCAATTGCTGAGCAGTATATTCCTAACACTTCAGCTTGAGACAAGGGTAAGCACATTGCATGAGACTTATCACTTCAGTATTAGGGTCAATGCTCAAATTGTGCTCATCCTTATCACATCATCGGTCCCTTGAGACCCACAAAGTTCCCTTGGATGGAAGTTCACCTTCCCAACCATTATGCCAAACTCAGAGTCAAGAAACTCCATTTCTTGCAGCAATTAGCATGGAATCTGAGCCTTAGGCCTCAACGTAACCAAGGTAAGGTATCGTGGGATGCCCTACTTGGTGCTATTTATATGAGCTAACTCGGCTAAATGGATCGAACCCATCGAAGCTAAACACTAGGAGCTACATTCTTAGAGGCTGTCCTTTACATACGGATTTCATTGAAAAACATCGCGATGCCATCTAATTTTCTTCTCCAGCGGCTAGTAAGATGGTGTCCGTGGGTGTTGAGAGATGAGCCGAAGCAACCTGTCAAAGTTCTCGTCACCGGCGCTGCTGGTAATTCAGAAGCTAAACACTGAGACACCAAACATCTACTACGATCTAGCTGGAGTTTCACTGAACGGCCTGGGCTGTTATTTGCAGGGCAAATAGGGTATGCCATAGTCGCGATGATCGCGAGGGGGCTCATGTTAGGACCCGACCAGCCGGTGGTCCTCCACATGCTTGACCTCCCGCGCGCGGCGGACGCCCTGAACGGCGTCAGGATGGAGTTGGCCGACGCTGCATTGCCTCTTCTCAGAGGTGTGCATCCTCGGTAGTTTCCCGCTTCCCTTGCTGCGTTCATCACTCCGCAAATGACTGGAATGGTTAATTGCACAGCTGCACTTACGCGTTCATTTGATTTTTGTTTGGAATTTGCTAAATAGTACTCAAGTGTTTTTTTTGTTTGTGAGTATTCGAGTTTTTTTATCCATGCTATGTTTGGTGATTTCTCTCTAGGTAAACAATGTGATAAGTAAGTAATCAATTTGTTTAGGGTTGTCGAGAGCTGCAATATAAATGAACATGTACATTTTTTTTTGTAGTTTTTGTTGTGTTTTTTATAGTTTGTTTTGTTCCTCTTTTTTTACAAACAATCACACCATTTTTTTTTACATAATTTAATTTGTGTAAAACTAGTATATAACTTATGTAAAAATCCAACGTCTAAAAAATGGAGTACTCCCAGATAAAATAGTACTCAAATGAGAGGGGAGGAGGCAAAGTGATCTCGTCCATTGAATCTAGATCTGAGAGTTCAAAATTTGAGTACTATTTAGCAACAAAGCACTCGAGTACTCCCTATTTTTGTTTTCGGAATTGCTAGAAGTATGTCGAACGAAATTTTTGTCAAAACAGTTGAATTTCTCACCTTCCGATCTATTTGAAGATTTGTGCTTCGGTGAGGTCTTCCTCCTCATCTCCGGAGGGAGGACGGGGCGACGGCGGCAGCAAGCTTAGGGGAGGGCGATGGTCGGCGAAGGTTGGTGGAGAAGACAAGAATAAGAGAATATTACGAGGCAGCGTGGTAGCTGTCGAAGACGGAGAAGAAGGGTGGGGCGGGGGAGGAAGAGGTCGGCGGAGGCAGCATCGGGGAGGAGGAGGCGGGGGGCATCAGCGGGAGGGGAGAGAGGTTCGCCGAAGGGCCTCGCCGGCGTCGGAGGCAGCAACGCGGGTGGAGGCAGGGCGGCTGGGGAGTCAGGAGGAGGAGGAGGCTGTATTTGTATAGAACGTGAGGGGGAGTCTGGACCGTTGGATCTAGATTCAGGTCTGATCCAACGGTCCAAAATACGACTGATTTTGTGGATTAAATTAGTCAATTTTTTTTTTTTTTACTGAGATATAGTCAGATCCGGGTTTGTTTTAGGCGTCGTGGCGACTAGTGACGAGACTGAAGCGTTCCGAGGCGTCAACGTCGCCATCTTGATCGGCGGATTCCCGAGGAAAGAAGGGATGGAAAGGAAAGGTTTGATCGCGAAGAACGTACCAATCTACAAATCGCAGGCCTCTGCTTTGCAGGAGCATGCTGCCCCAAACTGCAAGGTGACGTACAGTACAGACATGCGCAGCACAATGGGAAAAAAATGTGCAAGTAGATAAACTTTAACCGAGCTTTGCAGGTTCTGGTCGTGGCTAACCCTGCGAACACAAACGCGCTCGTCCTCAAAGAGTCCGCCCCTGTAATCCCCGCCAAGAACATCACCTGCCTCACACGGCTCGACCAGAACCGAGCCCTCGGCCAGGTCTCCGAGAAGCTGAACGTGCACGTCAGCGACGTCAAGAACGCCATCATATGGGGGAACCACTCCTCGACGCAGTTCCCCGACGCAAGCCACGCCATTGCCAAGACAGAGCACGGCGAGAAACCGGTCAAGGAGCTCATCGCCGACGAGAAATGGTAGTTGACCACTTGACCACGTCCTGTCTTCCTCAGCACGGTGGAACTACAGTGTGATGATGCTTTCTTTGTGTTGTGTACATGGCGTAGGCTGAGAGAGGAGTTCGTCAACACCGTGCAGCAGCGAGGCGCGGCGGTGATCAAGGCGCGGAAGCAGTCGAGCTCGCTGTCCGCCGCCAGCGCGGCCTGCGACCACATGAGAGACTGGATCC
Source organism: Ampelocalamus luodianensis (assembly GCA_036346255.1). Classification (NCBI taxonomy): domain Eukaryota; kingdom Viridiplantae; phylum Streptophyta; class Magnoliopsida; order Poales; family Poaceae; genus Ampelocalamus; species Ampelocalamus luodianensis. The sequence continues at coordinate 53,657,541 of CM070623.1, forward strand.
TTGGCACCCCAAAGGTCCAAGACTTGCATTTTCTGACCGCACCTAGCTCTGTTCTAACACACTGAAGTTTGCTCCTCAGGGAACGTGGGTCTCCATGGGCGTGTACTCTGATGGGAGCTATGGCGTCCCTGAGGGTCTCTTCTACTCATTTCCGGTGACCTGTGAAAAGGGGGAGTGGTCTATCGTGCAGGGTGAGCTCTCATAATCCTTCCAAGTTGATGACAGCATCATGGTTTTCTTTAATTGAGATCAGGTCTAGTTTTTTTTTTTTGGTTTATGTAATATGTTTATCTTTGTTTCAGGTCTTCAGATTGACGACTTTGCACGCACCAAGATGGAGGCATCGGCCAGCGAGCTCAAGGAAGAGAAGTCCATAGCTTATGCTTCTCTCTGATCTAAAAAGAATTGCTAAACCAGCTGGGCATATAGTGGAACTACAACCGAAGGCCGAACCGGAGCTTCAGCGAATGTTTAGTTAACATTTGTTGCATAACCAGACAACATATAAATGTTTCATGTCCGCACATATTGCTTTAATTAACCAGAATGACTTTTCCTCGTTGAAATATTACACATGATCACAAGAGAAAAAAATAGCACAAAGCGATGATTGTCTTAAGTCCAATAACAAGAACAAACTGCCGTTAGTGTTATCTCAGAATTACAAAATCTTCAATCGCCATTGTTCTGGTACTTGTCCTTCAGCAAGGAAGTGATCTGCCCTGAGGCTCTACTCCACAAAAGATCAGATGGAAGAAGCACACCATATCACGAATCATTCATGTATACATCACAATTTACAGGCATCACATGTCTCGAGTTAGTAACCCTCCTAACCGTGGCAATTTCTTTGATTAAGTTAAACAATCAGTGCAACCAAACTGGAGCTGCAAGTCGGCAAATTGTTTCACCTCTGCAGTTACCAATTCTATGGGGACTGGACCACCAGAACAGCATGAGCTGATATTGGTGCTGTGGATTTATCTATGCCGTCAGCATCTGTCTCTTTTGGTCCAAACCATAAATTTCACCTTTTTTTGGCTTGGCAAATTTGTACTTTCCCCAATGCAGCAAGGCCATGCTCAATCGCTAGAATTCTCTAGTTGCCTAGCTCACTTGAGCTGTCAAGTTCTCAGTTCATGTCGTAAACGATCTGTTTGATGGTATTCTTTGGCAGATGCAAGATGATGGAAATTCATGGAAGTCATCTCGTCCAGGTCTGATATCATCCGGTTCCCCCATAAGACCCCTTTGGACTTTCTTTACCTTCCGTGAAAATATATCCCAACCCATTTTATTCCGTCTCTGAAATAGTACATTGAGCTTTTTCGCATCTGGGCGAATGGTTCTCGTGTCCCATGCATGTATTGCCTATAGATTTGATGTGGGTGATGTTAGATGTATTATTATATGTGTATTCTCTCTGTTGTATAAGGGGTTATCTGTATGTATGCTATACCAGTACATGTATATATAGTGATCTATTTGCCTCATAATGAATACAAGCGTTATTCGTAACATGGTATCAGAGCAAACCTAGGGTTTGTTTTTCTTGTCACGCCGCCGCTGGTTTTCTTCTGGTCGCCGCCTGGCTTTGCCGCTGGTTTCTCTTCCATCTGTCGCTTGCTTGGGACGCCCGGATATGTCGTTGTCGCCTCAGGTCGCTCAGATTCGTCACACCTTCACCCGTTGTTGGCGTCGACTCTATTCGCTCGACGTCGCCTCGTCTTCGTCTTGCGCCTTTGCCGCCCGAGCCTGGTTGCACATCTGTCTCCGCCACCGCCTGCGGCTTCGTTGACGTCCGCCCGCGCATCGCCGTCCACAAGCTTGTCTCTGCCGCCGCCTGCGGCTTCGTCGACGTTTGCCCACGCGTCGAGTTCATGCGCTCTTCTCCGCTGCCGCCTGCGGTTTCATCGACGTCCGCCCGTGCATCGCGTCCACGCGCTCGTCTCCGCCGCTGCCTGCAGCTTCGTCACCGAGCCTTCGCCACCGCCAGGGGAACCCTAGTTCCCCTGCGCACAGTTTTGTTTCTTAGCAAGCCGAGGCTTCGGTTCCTTTTCTTGTGAGGCACTGTTTCTATTCCTCGCTGTCTGGTGATCTTCGATGGTCTCAATTATCAGAACTAGTTTTGGCACATGCGCCTTGCGTGGTTAGCGTCTTTGGGATTTTCTCACCGGCGAGCTGCCTTATCCACCTCACCCTATTCCACCTGTTGAGCATGTACTCCCGAAGGTGCTTTCGAAAACACTCGTAAAGAGGCATCTGATGCTTTTGAGGATGCTATGAAGACTTTTCAGACTCAGTATGTTGCCCACAAGATATGGATTAATGAGGATGCCCATGCCTCTGCTATTCTAGTTGCTAGCATGGATGTGCGTACCACTGGGGATGTGGTTGCTTGGCTTCAGCACAGTTGATGTGGACGCATTTGCGCAATCGCTACGAGCCGTTTGGTGATTTCTTGTATCTTGTTGTTGTGCGTCAGGAGCAGTTATTGCAACAGGGAGATACCACTGTGGATGAGTTCTATACCCAGTTGTTCGCGGTTTGGCGTTAGATTGACTCTTTGAGACCGGATGTTTGCTACACTTGTCAGTACTGTCAGCGTCAACAGTCTCACCTGGAGCTTCATCGCATCTACAACTTCTTGACATGTATCTGGGCTGAGTATGAGCAGACTCGTGCTCAGTTGCTGACGCGACACCGTTGTGTGACTCTGTTGGAGGCCCTTGCAGCTGTTCGTGCTGAGGAGATTCGCTTTCGTGTTGCGGGTCTGCTGCCGTCACCATCGTTTCCTTCGATTCTGGAAGCTCCTCCAGTTTCTACACCTGTTACGTCTCCAGCTCCTCCTTCACCAGTGGTGCCTTCACCAGTGACAGCCGTTGTTGGTAGGAGACTATACTACATCTACTACAACAAGGACGGACATGTGGCGCAGTTCTGCTACAAGAAGAAGAAGGATTTACATCGTGGTGGCCATCCTCCAACGGGCACTGGCAGTTCCTCCTCTCAGAGGAGCTCTGGTGCTTCTGATTCTCATGAGTTTCTCACACTGCTGTGTCGCATGACTGTTTTTGCACCGTCTGGTTCTGCTGGTTCTGCTGCACGATCTTCCAGGGAGAGACCACCTTCTACTCCTTCTTCCTCAGGTATATCATTTTGTATTATTGACTCTGGTGCTTCCATTCATATGATATCTGATTCCACCAGTCTCACTTCCATTAGTCCTTTAGCTGCTCCTATCACTGTTCAAACAACAGATGGCACCTCTCTCTTTGTCGCAGGACGAGGCATTCTTTCGAATTCCTCTTTTCATGTTCCTGTTGTTTCTTATGTTCCCAAACTAACCATGCAGCTCATATCTGTCGGCCAGCTCACCGATCATGGTTGTCGTGTTATTTTCTATTCTGATTCTTGTTCTGTTTAGGATCGATGCACGGGGACTCTGGTCGATACTAGCCCTCGCCGCTGTGACTCACGGTGTCTCTGGGAGCTTGATTGACTCTATCTTCCTTCCGCTGCTCCTGCCAGTCTTGTCGTCTCCACCACTGCCTTCGCTTCTACTGCATCATCCATTGCATCTTTTGCTCAGTGGTATCATCGTTTGGGACATCTTTGCAGGTCGCGTCTATCTTTTTTACTTCGTCATGGTCTTTTAGGGTCTGTGACTCGTGATGCCCCTCTAGATTGTCAGGGTTGTAAGCTTGGTAAACAGTTTCAACTCGCCTATCCTTCTAGTGAGTCAGTGTCACAACGTCCTTTTGATTTTGTTCATTTTGATGTATGTGGTCCGGCTCCTTTCGCTTCGAAAGGAGGTCATCGATATTATATAATTTTTATTAATAACTTTTCTCGATACATATAGATATACTTTATGTCATCTCGTAGTGAGTTTCTATCCATCTACAAGAATTTTGCCACTATGATCCGTACTCAACCTGACTCTCCTATTCATGTTTTTCGTGCTGATTCTACTGGGGATTACTTGCCAAGAGTCCTTCGTGGTTTTCTTGCTGAGCAGGGCACTCTCTCTCAGTTTTCTTGTCTTGGTGCTTATGCCTAGAACGGTGTAGTTGAACGAAAACATCGTCATCTTCTTGAAACAGCCCGTGCTCTTATGCTTGCTTCTGCTGTCCCACCACACTTCTGGGCTTGTGTATCACAGACGGTTTGTGTATGAAACCGTCTGTGATGATTTTTCTCTATAGACGGTTTGTATGTGAAACCGTCTGTGATGACTTTTCTTTATAGACGATTTGTAGCTGAAATCGTCTGTGATAATTTTCTATATAAAGTCTCCAAGCAGTGGCTGCTTGTGCCTTTAAAACCGGCATCATATATATATTGTTCATAGTCCCTCAGCCACTTTTGAGGAGTCGTGCACGCAGCATAAGGAGGATGAGACAGCAGCCACAGACAACTTTATCGAGCCCCTGCAAGTTCAAGAAACATGACTGCCAAGAGAGCGTCAGGACATCCAATTACCTGGATGTCGTCGAAATGTAATTAATTGGACGTCACTGTGTTCAGAAAGTAACGTGGCTGATACCAGTTGGAGTAGTGCGTCCACGTCACTTTCTAAACACAGCGACGTCCAATTAACTGTCGACAACATCCAGGTAATTGGATGTCCTGACGATCTCTTGGCAGCCATGCTTCTTAAACTTGCAGGGGCTCGATGAAGTTGTCCGTGGCTGCTGTCTCATTCTCCTCATGCTACGTGGACGACCCCCCGAAAGTGGCTGAGGGACTACGAACAATATATACATAATATATATATATGATGTCGGTTTTAAAGGCATAAGCAGACACTGCTTAGAGACTTTATAGAGAAGAGATCAGAATCCATCATAGAAGTATCATCCAAGGGCACAATATCTATACACAATACATAACAAAAGGTAATCTAACAGCTCAAGGCACAATTAATCTATACACAATATCACATCCAATTGCATTTGTGACATCAATTCATCATAGAAGTATCATCCAAGGGCATAATCTATACACAATACATAACATCACGTAATCTAACAGCTCAAGACACAATTAATCTATACACAATATCACATCCAATTGCATTTGTGACATCAATTCATCATAGAAGTACCATCTAAGGGCACAATCTATACACAATACATAACAGCAAGTAATCTAACAGATCAAGGCACAATTAATATATACATAATACATAACAACAGGTAATCTAACAGCTCAAGGCATCAATTCATGCTGATGAAGCAGTCCGCACAGGCAGGATGTCCTTGGCTGCATGTTGTCTCATCCTCCTCATGCTGCTTGGTAGATTTCTTAGACGTCCATGGTAAATAAAGAAATCATGATCCAGTGCAGATACGACGCGGCAACGGCGGCAAACACCTGCCACCACTAGCACAACTCACATCTAGGGGAGAGAGGCAGATCTGGCGGAGGTGAGGTAGCCGAGGGTGCAGAGGGGAGCGGCGTACCTCGATTCGGCAGCGTAGATGGCGGGGCGAGCTCGATTCAGCTTGGGAGATGGCGGGGCGAGCTCGATTCGGCGAGGGAGATGGCGACGAGCTCGATTTGGTGGCGTAGATGGCAGGGCGAGCTCGATTCGGCGGGGGAGATGGCGGCGAGGTCGAATCGGCGGCGGGGGAGTCACGAGGCTGGAGTCCCGAACCCTAGCGCGCGCTGGGGAGTGACGAGTTAGGGCGCAAACCCTAGCGCGCGGGCTCCTATTAATAAAGGTATATCGCAGACGGTTCTATTATGAAACTGTCAGTGATACGTATCACATACGGGTCCATAATAGAACCGTCTGCGATATGGTCTCATATCACAAACGGGTCCACAAAAGAATCGTCTGTGATACGTATCACAGACAATCCCATAATATAATCGTCTGTGATACGTATCACAGACAGGTCCATAATAGAACCGTCTGTGAGACGTATCACAGACGGTCTCATAATAGAACCGTCATCCTTTTGACTGTAGGTGAAATATAGTTCCAAAAATTTGGTAAAAATTATATTAATTCATGATAATTATTCTAATATTTGAATAAATTGGTTCCAGATGACGATTATAAGTTTTTATTTCTATTTTCTTTTGGGGAGTTGCTTTAGGTTAAGGTTTAATTAATCTTGTGATAAATCATTGATGGTGCAGAACAACATGGCGTATAAAGAGAAGTTCTCTCTCATTTGGAAGTCTGTGATAAATACATAAATGCAAATTGAAAATTCAGAACATTTGACACATTCTGATATAGATAAATGCAAATTATAATATATACATAAAAGCAGCTAATTTTACAGCAAGTAGTCCAACACTTCTGCAAAGAATTTGGCATACTCATGTCTAATCCTGCAGTCATCGCTGCAGAAGACGGCGTAGTCATCCCACCCTGACACACCGCAGCCGGTGCTCGTGCACCGGTGGCCGTCCTCCGACAACGCTCACACCCGGCCCAGCGGCGGCCCGACCATCCTCCCCCACGCCGCCGCCTGGATCATGTCCACGGCGAGCCTCTGGGACCGCTTGCACTCCCGGTTGGTCCTCTTGGCCGTCTCGCACCCGCCGCCGGCCGGCTCGCCCTCGACCTACCTGATCTACTGCTTCCCAACGTCGCGCGTCTCGCTTGCCGTGTAGAGGAGGAGGCCGAGCACGTAGGCCGCGGCCTTGTGGCCGGTGACGGCGTCGGTCGCCCGTTTAAGGAACACGAGGCCACGCTGCATGCCTTGGGGCGCGAAGACAAGCGCGAGGCCGACAATGAAGCAGGCCTCCGGGTTGCCGGCGCCGGCCAGGTGGTTGACGACGGTGAGGTAGCGCTCGTTGTCCTGCCACTTCATCGCCTCCCTCGCTCGGCGCCACGCGCATCCCCGCTGCGCGCTTTGGACGCCTTGTACATGGCCTTGCAACTAAAATGCAAGACGATATATAGAATCTTAATACAAGAATTAATTACTGGATATATTGGACACAAAACGATCGAAATCATCACGAGATCACGTAACGTGGCTCGTAGGCTGCAGAGGTCAGCCATGGGCTGAGGAGAGCTCGCGGCCACGAGGCCGACGATGTGGACGACGACCTCGTCAGGAAGATCAAGGACGACGATCGCCGACCTCCTCGCCCGCTTGGTCCTCGCCGTCATGCTCCACGTGCTCACCATAGTGTACTATTCAATACCATGCATGCTCACCATGGCGCGCGATAATATATCACTCTTATAATTAAAACGTCGAAGAGACACATTTACGTCGGCGCGCGAGACGAAGAGACGCATCGGCGCCCATCGGCGCGGGAGACGAAGCGACGTATGCATAATGCGCAGGAGTCGAAATATTTAACTATCACAGACGGTTCTGATAAAAAACCGTCTGTGAAGTATACCATTATCATAGACGGTTAGTTAAAAGAACCGTCTTGGAAGTTTCACAGATGATTTTTTGTTACAAACCGTCTGTGATAATGGTATACTTCACAGACGGTTTTAAACACGAACCGTCTGTGATATTTCCTCTTCACAGACGGTTTTTAGCGCATCCATTTACATAAACGGTCTCTAAACCAAAACCGTCTGTGATTTCATGTAATACAGACGGTTTTGGCCAACCGTTTGCGATGAAGCGTCCAGTATTAGCCTTTTGTAGTAGTGTGGTAATACGATGATGATGAAATATATTAATGGATAATGAAAAACATTGCATCACTTGCATTCGCATCATGAAAGGAGTGCATTTGAGCCAGATCGACGAGTAAGTCATATAACTAGTTCAGAGTGCATGAGCTAAGTCAGTGAGAAAGTTATATGACTAGTCTGGAGTGTTTTAGAGAAAGACCTATTTCGGTAAGCACTCCACAGAAGTGGAGGTTGGACCCCGCATGAAAGAGGACAGGGCAAGAGTGGTTTATAGACGGTAAGCTATGAGATGTGCATGTGGACATGTAGTATAGCCAAGCATTGCATTAATGAAATAATTGGGTGATAATGATGGAAAACATGAATGATGATGATGATAGAATACGTGAATGATAGTATTAATATGTGTATGTTTATTGTTCTATTATGTACTTGCTGAGTTTTGGACTTACTTTTGCTTTGTTGTTGTTTTTATGTGACCATTGAAGGCGACATGCATGGAATGGGAGTAGAACGTACATGTCACATGCTATCAATCATGAATACATCACTATTTAGTTACATCAATTATATCTTAGAGAATTAGTTCAACTATATGGAATTTGATTAGTGGACATTGGATACACTATTATAGTTATGTGGATCGTGAGTAGTAGTAGAGCGTGTAATAATGATGAGTTATGATTGTGTTTATGATAATGGTTTATTTAATAGTAATGTTGCTAGTCAATGTTCCCAGGCGCATGGTCCCGAGCGTTCTTGGGCACGAGATTCTAAGTTATGTGTGAATGCATATACTTATTTATGCTATCTTGATATGCTTGTGGTAGCATAGCTTGTTGTAGAAATTTATTTAAACAAGTGTTGCTGTAAATGTAAATAATTATAGTTTAAATTTAGAGTGAAGAGTTTAGTGATGCCATTCTGGGCTCTTTGTTGGGCTGGGATGTTACACACATAATATTGAAAAAGTAAAACCAGGAGATATTCTCGTAACTAACAAATGATGCTATCATATTCATGTTGTCCTTGCAACAGGTAAACTAATGCTTATAGTCAAATGTTCAGCTTATCACCCACATAATTGATCACACTGAACAAGATGCTCAATATGACGATTATCTTGAAATAACACGAATTGTAAGTTCGAGGACTGAGAAATGATTTATCTTCTATTTGCACATCATGTCATTAGAATCATTGGCCAACAAAGAAACAATAACTAGTAGCAAGTATTCGATCAATATGAAGCAATATGTAAGAAGTTCCAAACGAATGCACCCATTCTGTAGCTTGTTTACTTGCCTTCGCATCAGAATCGGCAAAACTTCATCAATGTAAAACTCAGGCATGGATTTTCTAGGTGCCCGCATGGTCCATGGGAGTTTATCCATTGATATCATCACCTCATAAGGGATCCTTTTAACAACAATTATGTCCTTTGATAGGTAGGAAATGAACCAGTCCACATAAAAAATGTCAGAGAGCTCACAGCATATATCACATACAGTATCAGGGGAAATGAACTTTAGAAAATGTCCTGTGATCTCAAGTCGTCAACTCACCTGTCATCCTTCCAGAATGAGTGGCGATCTAACTCGGGTACAACAAGCGTGGCATTAAAAATCCAGGCAACAATGACATCTGTTATCTGGAAACCGAAGATCATAATGGTAATACATTGGATAAACAAAAACAAAGCAATCACAAGTTGAAAGACAATCGTACCCCTATGCGTTGTTGGTTTAGGCCCCCCCTGCCCGCTAGTAGCAATCAGCAAGTAACCAGTAGAACTGTTCTCCGGCACAGCA